>CM017443.1:40591259-41987630 GCA_007726485.1 Eragrostis curvula
GGGAAGAGGCAATGAAGAAGGTCAACGAGGGTAATGACCGGTGTTGTAGAAGCCCTGCAGCTCAGAAATGATAGCCAGAGCCACAACAAGAAAAGAAGAAACATTAATCAAGCATATGGCCGACCTATGCCTGAAAAACCCAAGAGGCCTAGGCGCATGATATTAGGACATGTCCCTTACCATCAGACCAAGGCGCATAAAGGGTCAAGCAGTGCAAACCCGCCACCCAAGGCTAACAGAAAGGTACCACGAGCAAGTCGGACATGCTTTGCATGCCGGAAGCCTGGGCACTTCATAGCGGATTGCCCCGAATTCCCTGGACACAAGGAGTAGTGACAATAATGTTAAGAAGTGTCATCTCGAGAATCTATATTGTACTCGAGATATGGTTCTGTATTAGGACAATAAAAGGTAACGATGCTTTGAGTAAGAATGGAATGCGAGTTCAGAAAATCGACCTCTGAGATGCAAGGATCATGAGTACAAGTGCTTGATTAATGCTAAGCATCAAGTCAATGAAACCCCTTTTACCGCAAAGATGCGGAGAACAGTTTTCCTTTTATCCGACCAAGTCATGTGACCCTCTCGTTTCTTTTGGTCAACGGACTATTGGTCGAGTTCTGAGAACAAACAAAATCGATAGCCATCTTACCTTCAAAGCCTTAAACCTCGTTTGTAGAGCGCAAACACATGAGACCAAAACAAATAAATCACGTTGTTTGTGTGATTCGCTGGTTTTTGTTTGATTTGGCCTCCTGTTTTCTATGATTGTGTGCTCTTAACCAATAATCAAACTAAACATCTAATGACACCAACAACAGTTCAGTAATAAGTATAACAAGCTTAATAATAGCCTAAGGCCAAAACCTTCCCTAACCTATGCCTAAACCCCTGCTGCTGCAACCAGGATGCCGCCAAAGAAGTCTGTCAGATTTCAGACCCGCCGCAAGAACCAGGCAAGAGGTGGCACCAACAAAAGAAGGCAACCAGCCACCCAACAACAACAACAACAGAATGAAAGAAGGCCCACAGCAGCCCATGACCTAGAAACCGAAGCAGAACGCCGCAATGAAGAAGTCGCTCAAGAGGCCATTGAAAATGAATCCGGAGATAGTAATGTGGTCCCTCCAGTCAACATCGCAGAAGTGATGGCCAGGCAGACTCAACTTCTAGAAGTCATCTCTCGAGAACAACAGAATAATCATGGGAACAGTTCCACGATGACAGAGTTCATGAAGCTTAGACCACCTGTCTTTGATGGCACTGAAGATGATCCCTTAGCTGCTGATGATTGGCTCAAAAACATTACCAAGAAACTTTGTTTGGTAACAACCAATGATCGAGAGAAAGTAGCGCTATCCACCCACCAGTTAGTTGGAGCTGCTGAAGAATGGTGGAATATCTACAAAGAGACAGTTGCAGAACAAGATGACATTATGTGGAATGAATTCCAGCGAGCTTTTCGCGACCATCACCTCCCAGAAGGAATAATGGACATTAAGGCAGATGAGTTTCGGAGCCTTAAACAAGAATCCATGACAGTGAACGAATACATTCGAAAGTTCATGAAGTTGGCTCGATACGCCCCAGACGAGGTCAACACTGACCAGAAGAAACAGAGTCGCTTCAGAAAAGGCCTTAACCCTAATATGAGAGTACACCTAGTCACTCACGACTACCAGGACTTTAACACACTGATGAATAAAGCCATCTTACTTGAAGAAGCACTGGCAGATCAAGAGAAGAGCAAAGGCCATAAAATCCAGCGAAGTAATCCGAAAGGAGAATGTGCAGTCCAGAAACGTAAGTTCCCACAGAATCAGGGTCACCAAAGGAAGAAGAAGTATAAGATAGGCGTGAAGGCCTCTGGTTTTAAAAGATCCAACGCTCATAAGCGTAAAGGTGGATCACCGGAAAAGAAAGTACCACGAGGAAATCAGAAGTGCTACATATGCAGAAACCATGGGCACTTTGCAGCAGATTGTCCAGAATCTTTCGAACGCAGGAATCTGGAATGACAACCTTGTTCAGAACGCCAACCTGCCACATCTTAATGTAGGATATCGAGGATTACATGCTCTATGTAAGAGTGATGTAATATAAATAAAGTAAATACCTCGATGTACCTCTATGTTTTGGAAAAATCAATGAAGAGTAATCTTCAGAATTATGGAGAAACCAGTTCTCTGCAAAATGATGAAAGGCCGTATAATTTATGAGCCCTGGTCAAAAGCGACCTTTGTGTTACACCAATGAAGATGATTTGTTTCCAGAATGGGATAAAAGCCCCCTACAAACCTACCCTGGAAAGTATTTTGAAAATACAGGCGTTTGGAAAAGACCACTTATGGAATATGAGAAAAGCCTAAACCCTTTTGGATAAGATAAGTAGAGCAATAATGGACAGTTGTCCTCAGAACCCCGAGCTCAAACTCTTTTAAGTGGGGTAGTACCCCATAAGCAACCCCGACATAAGAGTCATCGCCACGTCGATCTACAACACCAAAGAAACGCGAAGATAAAAGAGGACCTGCTATCAAAACTCTCAACGTCAAGAAGCCTACAACGAAGTTTCGAAGGTTACCACCAGCAAGCGTAAAAGCGCAAGACGAGTCAACGTCACCCCAGAAGACTTTTCAAAATCTCGAGGACGAGATTTCTTTTAAGTGGGGTAGATCTGTAACACCCCTCTTTTCGGAGCCAAAAAGAAATAAATTCAAAATGAAAGAAATAAATATGTAAAACTCAAAATGAATAAAAATCACTCCAAATTTGAACCTTTTCTAAACCCTTACCTTGACACGAATTTTTTTCGAAATAAAATTTCACTAAAGTAATTCAAACTTAGATTTGAATTTGAAATTTTCCAAATAATAAAACAAGTGCTCAAGTGTTTGCTTTCATTTAAAAATATATTAAAAATTTGAAGCTTTTGAATTTACAACACATAAAATCAAAGTAGGATTAAATCACAAATTGATTTTATAAAATTTTGAATTTAAATCTGCATCAAAACTTCACCATATGCATTCATGTGTTTTATTTGGTTTGTTTTGAGGTTTTGATCAACTTTTGTTTTTGTTTGAATTTGAAATTCATTCAAATTCAATTTCCAGGAAAATGAAAAGCCTTTCTCCTTTTCTTTTCCCTCTCGGGCCGAATTTCCCTTCTTCTTTCCTTCCAGCCCAGCCTCTCCGGCCCAGTCCCGCGGCCCAGCTCGCCCGCGCGGCCCGCTCACCCTCTGCCACTGACAGGCGGGACCCGCCTGTCAGCTTCATCCCCTCCACGCGGCGCGCCGCCGCGCCGGCCCCTACCTCCGACCGAGACCCGCGCCCGCCGCCGCCGTCCCCGCTGCCGTGCCGCCGCGCCACCGCCTTACTGTTGCCCCGCTCCTCCTTAAATAAGCGCCGGACCCCTCCCCGAGCCTCGTTTCCCCATTTCCCTCCTCCTCCTCTCTCTCTCTTTTCTCTCTCCGGCAAGCCCCTCCGGCGAACCTCCCTACCGCCGTGAGCGCGTCCCCCTTCCCCTCTCTCCTTCACCGAGCCCCCACGCGACGTGCGCCACCTCGGTCTGCCCTCCTTCCGCGCAGCCGCATCTCCGACAGGGAGATCGACGACGAGCTCGAGTCGCCGTCGACCTCGCCTCGACGCCGCCCTCCTCCTGGCATTTCCCCGCGCCGCCAAGCACTTGGTGAGGCTCCTCGAGCCACCCTCTCCCTCACTCACCTCTCCTTTTCCTCCCTCTCCCGTCGCGCCTCAGATCCCCGTGAGAGCCGCCGCCATCACCAACTCCGACGAGGCCGCATCGACGCTCCGGCCATCCCCGTCGTCGACGCGCAAGCCCTACAGCTTCCCCGTCCCGTCCTCGTCCTCCACGACGAGCTCCCGACGCTCAGAACCCACCGTAGACGCCGCCGGTGAGGCCTCCGGCCACCCGCCGCCGCGCACGCGTCCCCGGTCCACCATGGACCGGTGGACCGCCGCCCCACCGCGGTCCACGGGTCCTGTGGACCCATTCCACAGACTTTTCAATTGAAAAATAAACCCTTTTCCCTTAATGACGCCAGCCTACGCAATAAACCAAATTTCCTTTACAAAAATAAATCCATAAAACCCAGGAAATTCCCAGCCCTGTACATTTTACAGATAAGCCCTCAAGCTTTTCTGTAATTATGTCTAAAGCCCTATCTTTTTACAGAAAAGACCCTAAACTTTTCTGTAATTATGTTTTAGCCCTCATCTTTTTACACCTAGACCCCCAAACTTTTCCATAATTACATATTGGTCCCTAAAGCTTTCTGACCTTACAAACAAGTCCTTAAAACCTTTCTGTAATTACAAAAGAATCCTTTGTAATTACAAATAATTCCTCCAACCTTTAAATATTCATATCTTCTCAACCATAACTCCGTTTTGAGCGATTCTTGCGCTCACGGATTCGTAAAAATGCGTAGTACATCATGGTACCACTATTGGAACCCCACATCACACCTAAATATCATCAATGTCCTAAAATCCCCTCTCTCCTACTACATCCCTTTTTATCGGCAATCGTGCGATGTCAAACTCGCATGTCACGATTGTTGCTCACTTAAACCTAACCAATTCTGTGGAGCTAGTCGTCTAGTACTTCCTTCATGACGACATGCATCCCGCTCCATTTTTACACCGCATATTCATTCATTAATCCGCTAACGATAAATCGTTCATGCGGTATTGCTTCCAAACATCGTAACCTTTTATATTCCGAATTCGATTCCGAACTTAGCCTCGATCAATCCTCGTCCAATCAAGCTAAAACCTAACCCTGCCCCCAACACCTATTCCGATGTTATCACCAATTTCTTATCAAGCCCTATCGATATCCTTTTATTTGGGTATTATTTGAATAATTATTTTATCATTATTCTAATTGCCAATTCGCTCTTAATCTGTGACTTTGTAGATTTCTCTGCAAATCATGCATTCATGTCATGCATGATCACGAGCACGTACCACCGTCATGTGCTTAGCTCATGGCAAATAACTAATAGCTAATCTTAATAATTAATTAGCAAGTAATCTATAGCTAATCACCATAAGATAATAATATAATTAACCTAAGTAATTAATGTGGCACACCTTGCACCTTGTACAATTGCTGCATGAGCCTTCATGTGGGTTTCGGCCTACGTGAAGTCTCGAAGCATGCAAATGTACAAGAGACACGTACACACGCCGTCCACACCATCTCATGCACTCATGCATGTTCTTTTATAGAAATAATATAGAAGCTTGCATATTAGATATGCACGCAATCACCATCAATCAATCATATGCATCTCATCATCTTCACCCTAAAATAACTAATAAATGGAAAGCATCTGCATGACCATACACCATGTTCATATTAGAGAAAATAAACAACTAATAACTTGTCTAGGTGAATATGGCCCTTACAAGGCCAGCTATGTCACCTATGACATATAATATGCCCTGCATTAAATATGCTGCATCCTGCATGCATCAAGCCTCATGATCTTCACTAAGGATTCTTTTGGTTCTTAATTGGAGTTCAATTGGATCTTATCTGGTTCTTTTCCGATCTTTACTTTCTTTTGCGGTAGTTTATTTATACGTAGTGTTTTATGCGTTAGTTTACGCAAGAAACGAGGAAGATCTAGAAGAACTCAAGCTTCGAGGAAGATCTAGAAGAGCTCAAGCTTCAAGAAGGATCTAGAAGACACAAGCTCCGAGGAAAGACTTGAAGACATCGACATCGACAAGAGCTCGAAGACCTAGAGGTCGAAGATTAGGAAAGCGTTTGTCAGGCAAGCTCTACATCTCCTTGATCATGATTGAACCTATGATTTTCGCATCGCACCTATAGAGCCTGTTCTAGTAATATGCATTGCTTGTTATTTTACTACTTGTGTAGTTATGACCTACTTGCTTGCTGGTATAATGCCGCTATATAAGGCATGAATACCAGAATCCTTGATTACCCTTGGTTACCCCTCTCCTTGATAACCCTAGGACAGTTCCATCATTTCTATGATGGTACAATCTCCTTGTTAATAGAAATGCTTAGGACCCCTCGCAATGTTTCGACATTGCCACACCCCTCACACACTTGTTTTCGAAAATGTGTTAAAAGAGTTTGGTGGTGTGAGTAAATACTTGGGTTGGGAGTAGCACAACTGTGTTAGGATGAAGCTGGTGAAGGAATGGACTGGACTGCGGGCAAGGCCAATGATGGGGTGAAGTGGATAGTGTGATAGCCCACCAGTGTGGGATATGGTGCTTGCCCGGCCACATAAGGACCGGTTCTCTTACCCAAGGCCTAATGATTCCCGTACAACCATGGAACCTCTTATGGGGAGGACTCATCCTACCTTCTCGGTACGCTGGTAATGCCACCTGGAGGCTGGAGGAAGCAACGGAAGCTCAGGAAAAGGACTCGGGCAACGTACCCGTGCTCCGGCCGCGGAACCCGATACGTGTTACGGGAATGACGCATGTCCTGATAAGTTTCAGGATCCTGATAAGTTACAGGAGCACAATGGACCCTGCTGCTTTGCACAGGCGTACCGTGCCATTTTGTGACCTTCATGTCACTGGCCCCTGAGTGTGATTTCGTGGTGGTCTTGCAAGCCTACTCGGAGAAGATGGATGGGCGTTACGTATCCCCTAGCTAAGGGTGCGTAGCCCATGGGTAAAGTGTACAACCTCTGCAGAGGATAACAATTCATCCGGATGGACGTTGCCACGGCTTATGGCACTTTATGGCTGCGCATAAGAGATTAGCCACCTCTTCCTATCCTTGGCGTGTGAGTGGGTTGTAGTCAACCCGTGTTTTGGAAGTGTGGCATGGATGCCGGGTCGGTACGATCCTTGTGATCGGAAGGCCCAATTAAAATTTGGGAACTGGTGGGAAGGTATATACTCCCCCAGGGCCACCTAACTAAAATATTGAAAATAAAACCTCCTGTTTTTATCTCTAATTCCTTGACTGCTTTAGTGAACCCTGCATAAAAATAGCTTTTCCGCAAAAAGAAACATACAGCCTTCCCCTTGCTAGGGCCAAATATGCATGTATATATACCCTTGTGTAGTGTAGGGCTTGCTGAGTACCTTGTGTACTCACTGGCTTGCATTTGTGGTTTTAGTCAGAGAAGCCTTCGTAGGAAGCGACGACGTTGGGTTTTCGTTCTGCACTCAAGTCTGCCTGTAGGCTTGGGCCGTGTTTCCGCTGATTGTCTGCTTCACCTTTAGTCGGTCGGACGGACTTGGATAGTTCCGTATCCTTGTCGAACCGCCGTTAAAGGTGATAATCTCAGGTATTATAATAATTACCTATTCGAAGTATGCTTTCGATTACCATATCTGTGTTCTTGTGCGTACCAGCTACTGATCCAGGGACTGGTACATGATGCACAACATGCTCCAGAAATTGGGGTATGACACGCCGTTCAGCAGTGACGAAGACGAGGGCCGCGACATCAATTTACCGTTGTGAAGCAGAGATTGCGTGAGGGCCCATCGTGTAATCACCGCCGCGACGACGACGACGGCAACAGCTGCTTCATCTCCGCGGCACCGCGAACCAGTAGACTTTCAGCGCTGATCCACGTCGGCCGACGGAGGCGGACTTGCTGCTCGAGCTTCGGCTTCTGTCGCCGCCGCCCGCGGGGTCGGACCGCCGCTGGGGATCGACTCGCCCCTAGCGTCGAACATAGATGAACCGCTTCGTTTTAGGGTCGAGCCTAACCGATTCGATGGCATGTTTCAGGAGCGGTTCGTGCGGTTCGGCGGGTCGACCCGATCCCTTTTCAGGCCTAGGAGGCGCCAATGGCAGATAAGCCTGTGCCCGACGTCGGCAAGCAAAGCGACACACACGTACTTAGCACGGCAGTAATCGTGTTTCCTTGCCTGCAGTGAGATCACTGTTGTGCGAGATTACCCGTGCTGCCAAGTTGAATGATAAACCGGGAGGATTTCACAGGGAAGTAAGGACGGCAATAATGAGATGGCAATAGGTTAGAGTAAGCTGTGTGCCCCTCTCATAATGTCAGCATTTCACAACGTCTAGATTCAAGCCGCCTAGACTCAAGATCTTTTGATATGCCTGATGGTTGAATACATTCGACCAGATGCAAGCACCTTCTACCAACAGCCAAATGGCAAATTGTGGATTAATAAATCACGCACAGGCATATATGAGATATGTTTTAGACGGCATTAACGTGATAAGCTGATTCTAGCTTTGATTTGATTATTAGGAAGTTGGGAGTCAGCATAACTACTGTTGATGCTGCATGCATGGAGTATCTCTTGTGAAAAGTTCAAGGTACCTCACGGGAGGGTTGAACGATGTACATGTCCGACGATGCTGATACCGCGAGTCCAAGCTTGACGCCGCCCTAAGAACTGCACAAGGCGTACGAGGACCACCACCCTAACCCACTGTCCGGATATGAATGTCCACCGCCTGTTACCACTCAACGCTCGAACACCATAGTGGTTGTACACGATGAAGCAGCAGCTGATGTTCCAAGCACCCTATCAGAACCCCGGGCGTGCAACCCCAACTGCTCATCAGACAACATTAATGGTGGAAAGAAACAGTGTTCAGCAATTGCTAGTAGCAATTAAACACTTTTGATTGGGAGAATGACAGCCACTGGCTTCGCTTAATTGAAATCAAGCACGACTCCAGCATTTTAGGCATGCCCGATTTGACAGGCGAGCGAGGAGCGAGCAGATGGGCGTCCTTCTCTTGGAGTACGGGAGCTTCATGACAGTGTGCTTAGCTTTAGTTGATGATCGAGCGAGCATCGTTTTCTTATTAGAACAAGTAGAACAGTGCGCCACGCGATCACATTGATGCCGTCATTAAGGGGGCGCAAGAACAAGTAGATGGCCGGCCCGGCCGGGCGCGGCTTGGACTCGGCCGAATGGGGACTGGTACCTGCACTGCCATGAACAGACCAACCAAACCGGAAGCAAAGCCCACAGCTTTTAAGTTGCCTTAATTCCTGCCTTTTTCATCTCGCCGGATCTTCCGATCCGGAGGTGCATGCATGTCGCAGCCGAACCCGTTGGCAACTGCTGCTGTTGCTCGTTTCGCGCGGATGGATGAAGTGAACCAAGCGGTGGTTTTCATCGTTAGATCGGGCAGCGGACGAGGCGCCGGACGGCCGGAGCTCGTCGTTCGGGGAGAAGGGCATGGAGTCGCGGGAAGAAAGGCGTTGGAACGTGGCCCGTGTAAAGAAGCGGTGGCGTGCAGGCAGCCCAATAAATGACGACGTTATTGGGGGCCTTTGTCAACTAGCCCATACATGCCCAGCAATGAATTCTGCGGATGCGCGAGCCCAGTTTCACACTGGTGACCTGCGGGCTGGGCCTTAGAGAAGACGCCAATATTGCGCCATGGTGAGGCGGCATGGCATCGTCGTCGGTTGAAGGTGGTGGCGTGGCGTTCGGCGGCGAGGCCAGGGATGACACCGGATGGCCGGAGTTGCGTTGGGAAGGCGGCGATGGTTGACGACACTAGCTAGTCTAAGGTTGGAGACGACCGAGGCACGTGGCAGCTGATGGGACGTTGCGCAATCCGTATGACCGTATCTGCGTCGATCACCGGTAGCGGCGTCGTAACCCCCACTGACTTGGGTAAAAGGACGGCGCTCCGCCGCTCGACGGCGTGGCGATAGGAAAAGGAGAAAGCCGACCAGCGTACGTTGTGGGCAGGGTCTCACCGCCGCGCTGTTGATGCGTGTCGAACAGCGGACCACCCGCAAAAGGACGAGGCACCCCGGCATGTCTGGCCATACGTTACTACTGTTGACTAGAAAGTCGCAACGTGCGCAAATATCCGACCAAGCAAGCAACGACGGGGTACGATACCACACCAACTGGCCGGCCGGGCAGTACCAGTGTCACACGCACACAGCAACACGCACATACCACCAGAACATGCTTCCTCCGAGCAAGCATCCATCCATGTGCATGCTCGATTCCATCCTCGCCGGAACGGAGCGGAGAGGCGGAGCGGAGCACGGCACTGGTGCCGTGCGATCGCGCGCAGTCGTCGAGAGCCGCGGTGACGTACGCGCGCGAGAGAGATTCCGCCACGTCCTCTTGATCCATCGCCCGCGCTACTAGCTACGCGCCACGCGGGGGCCCCCGGACCCGTCAGCCTCGGCGCGGCGCGCGTATATGCAGGGAACAGCTGCGCGCCAAGCGCAAGGCGACGCCGCGCAAAAGCTAGCGGAGCCGTGCAGCAGCGAGCGCAGGTCGCCGTCCGTCCGTCGCGCGCGGGTGGATGGATGGATGTGTGCTCGTCACGCGCGCCCCCCGGGCTGGAGCCGGAGGTTTTCGCCAGACCGCATGATGATTGCGCAGCGTGCATCGATCGGCCGGCTTCTGCGATCTCTCCCCGGAGGAAGAAGCCCCGCGGATCAATCATCGGTGCGGTGCCTGCATGCATGCGCGGGTTGGAGGAGACTGGCTGCCTGCTGCGTCCACAGTTGCATCTGGAGGTGACGCGCTGCCTGCGTGCCCCTGCGGTGCCCACCAGGCCGCGCGCGCGCGCGCCCCGCCAGGTGACCGTTAATTCTGGCCGAGTTTTTTTCGATCGAAATGCGTGGGTCTCGTGAGAAAGACTGGAAGATCAGGGGCGCACGACACGTGCACCAATACTACACTCTTCCCTCGTCCATACGAGCATCGAGCTAACATCCCTAAGTGTCGGTTACAATCGACAATCGGGGAAGGTACGGGCTCACTTGGGGAGCCGCATCCACGAAAGTGACACTCAGGGATCCATGGCACTCTTCCTTTGTGTGTGTTTTTCAGTCGCTTGGGGCCCTTTTCGGGACACTAGCTAGCTCGGGAATATTCAATTTTCTTGTAGTAATTCAAACTTCTAGAGCCGAGTTTTATTTCTTTTGAATACTATGACATGCATTGAAAGAACAATGCAATACAGTTAAGGTCCTCCTGCTGCTGCTGCCATCGAGAAATATCCATGATTACTTGTAGTACAATCTTGTTTTGTTTCTACAAGGTGGGAGTTTCCTTTCAATCAGCTGATCAAGGTACGGCCAATGATAATGTCGATCAAGAAACTCCAGTTTAGTAGTACCATAAAAACTTTTATAAATCAGTCACTTGGTTTTCTGTGTACTACCATATTTTACATAGTAGTACAACGGATTAACTGCACGAACAAGCATGGCACGAAGGCTGCCAAACACGAATTGCAATACATGCAACAGAGTTAAGCTGTTGCACAAGCTTCCACACTGACCTATGAAACAATATGATAGTACTGAACTTAAGTAGCCCTTCAGTCCGTCTTAGCCAGGTTTGATCATCTAGCTAGGTAGCTAGAGATACCCAAGCCACATGTTATGCGTAGCACATAATTGAGTTCAATTTGGACCCATATGCGGGATTCTGTCAATGATCAACACAGGCATCGATTACGACCTTGACAACGTATTCGTGTTGTTACACGATATAACAGATGATTGCTGCATGGAGCCCCCAGCCATGACAACATAATTGAGATGGATCCGCAAGTTATATCACACGACCGGTCCCTTTCTGACCAACAGTGACGCAAACCACATTTGACAACGAAAGGAAGCGCGCACAGTACCTAAACATCCACACATGCACACACATGAAAGCCTGCGCCCACACGACCAGAGAACACCAACAAGCGGTACAAGAAAAAAACTTCTGAGTGCTATGATAATTGATCGAGAGATAACATAAAAACTGTCGACTTACGTATCTGCAATAAAAAAACACGAGAGCTTGCTTGATCTGCTTACATGTAGCATAGGCTTGAGATCATGCACGGAGCTTGTAGTGTTTGTTTCTTTCCCCCTCACGGCACTAGTATATGATTTGGTCCTACGACTCTTGCATACTTGACCTTACTTTAAAATACCATAGAATATATAATCAGGTTAAACCTGCCCCTTAAAAAGCTTCAACTTGCTCCAACAGTCCAACTGTTCGAGTAAAAAACAGAATCCGCGAATCAGAGCTGGTAATGTTAATCAAACCAATCTTAACTCTTCATCTGGCTGGTTGATTGGTTGAAGCACTAACTCATGCTTCGCCTCCACACTAGAACCCTGCAACCAAACAACAGAAAGCATCAAAGTGAGTCTCAACCCCTACACAAAACCCCAAGGTTAAAGAAAGAAATCGGAGTTGGAATGGTTCACCGCCTTGGGGCGCTCCTGTCCCAATCCATGACATCAAACAAGGCAAGGATAAACATTGCGATACAAGGAGGGCGCGGACAAGGAGAGCCAGCAACCCTTGAAAAAGAAAAGGTTTCAAGGCCCCCACTCGCTTCCATGGCAAGAGTTAGAGGACAAAGACCATCGCAAAATCCTATATGGCCATATTCCCCTCCACAATCTCAGGCCAAGCGCTAGCTGCCACGCTGGTTTGTACTACCTCTCCACCCTTACTCCGCCACCTTTAAAAAGTGGCTCCTCAGCCCTCACATCCAATCACCAAACCCCCTACACTTCACCACTACCCCGCGAGGCCCTTTCTCCCTTGGACTTTCCACCCCTCACCCTGATTCCCTTTGCTTCTCCACTGCGAATTGCTTTGCCAACAAAGTGGCTTGGATTGGATCCATTGGAGTTGGCACAGAAACACATGCAATCAGTATGAGTGAGTGCAAGAGGACACCAGCACACTCCCCCTTATATATACCCCATCTTAGCTCAGCTCCCTCCAAACCCTCAACTCGATCAGCCCCGCCCTTCGCAGTTAGTAGCCTGCTAGTTCCAAACACAACACACCGCCGCACCAACATACAACCTTCACATCACACACTGACCAACAAGCAAGCGAAGCTAGTAGCTTGCGCCGAGCACTTGCCAACATCTCCCATGGGAAGGCACGGCAATGAGGCCTCCCCTGCCATCATCCACACATCTTCCATAGCTCTTCTCCAGGAGAGGTTTAGAAACCTCCAGAAGATGAAGGAGATGAGAGAAGGCAGAGAGGTGCAGAGGGTGCACGCTACAGATACTGACCGCACAGGGTCCATGTCCGCTCTGAACCTTGGCCTGCAAGCGGCGCACAACAACGAGCAGCCGAGGTGGTTCTTGCACCCCGACTTGATCCGGCCGTCGAGGCCCCTGCACGGTCCGGCATACGGGCTCGACGCCAACGGTGCAAGGAGCTCGCTGCCACCGGTGAGCTCGTGGGGAGGAATGCAGAATTCAAGCTTTAGGAGTGACGTAGATGTCGATACCTCGCTTCATCTGTAATCTACTACATGCCGTATGCCCCTACTGTTCTTTAGTTATTTTGTACGGCTTGTGATCGAGTCCCGGGCTTATTTGCAGTGCTTCTGTTGCATTTCGGCCTTGTAACTTCTTGGGTATTTTACTATATATCAGGTTTCGTAGCGATATATTTCTGCATCTGAAAGATGTTTAGCACTTATATCAGAAGCAGAAAAAGATACTGGCGAGAGTAAAGTAGTATATTGATCACGATAATAAGTGAAAGGAACATGCTTCACTGTGAAGGCGATATGTTTCAACAATGATCCTAATAAGAAAGGAACGTATAGAGAAAAGTATCTTGTCGACTATGAGAGGTAGAGAAGCCATTAACATCGCATATCTTAACGGGGGGAGATTAAAACAGAGTAATAAGTCAAATATAAAAAAGGGAACGAACACTACGTATGAATCATAACTTAAATAATTTTCACATATGCTACGCTCAATAAATACAATTACAGTTTCAAACCATTCGACTGGGCAGACAACTCAAAAAGTTTAGTCGAACATGTCCTTGTGCGTATTCGTAGTATTTAATTACATGCGCATGCGATGGGCAAACTTACTAGAACTGACACATATATCGCTTTAAGAATGTGCTGCCTCTTCATCAGAGACTCAAGTAGATCACGGACAGTACGTGAGCCGTCAGTCAGGTACTGGCCCCTATTAATAGAGTGTGCCCACATACTAGATATACGCGCTCAACGAAAACAAGGTTTAATAATGCAGCAGTGAACAGGAAAATAAAGGTCACGGACAGTGCGTGAGTCGCCAGCTGCCCAGCTCTACTGACTACAGTACTAGTATTTGATATTGTTGAAGATCACTGCCCAGTGCACGCATGATAAGCTGAATTTGCTTAACAAGCGTCGCTAGCAAATGAATGAATTGATGCAAGCAAGTAGTCACTCTGTTCTGTTAAGAATGGTGGGAGTAGATGATAAGGTCGTTATATACCTAAACAAACATGTACCAGATGACTATAAATTATTGTAGAGCAATAAACCATAAAATCAGTAGCCTTCGTGAACTGTGTCTTTTTGCAGACTTGATTGCATTGACTGAAATAAAGCTTTCAGCGTACTTCTTCAGGACAACTTCGTCATCTCGAATGAACCAAGAAAGTTTTTTAATACGCCATGATTAATAAACCGAGGGAGTAATTGATTGTTGGGTTGCAGAACAACATCACGAGACACTTGCCTTTGTGGGCAGTAGTCGCTGGTACTTGCCATATGATGTGTATGACATCAATTTCTTTCTTTGAAACTGATAGAAACTTTTTTTCATAGCTAAAAAGGCATTTTCCCTTTGATTCTTGAGCCTCGTCGTAGTGTTGGAGAAAGATAATCAAAACATAGTTCTATTATACTGTTTAAAATAGCTCTGTCCGTACTAGAATGCTCACATGCACTTTTCAAAATTTTGTGCCTAGACACGCATGAAACATCTGTACTTTTTTTGCTAGCATTTTACCCGCAGATTTTCGTCACTTCAGTTTTGTTACATTTTTGTAATTGTTTTGCTAAAATATAAATGGGAAAAGCAATGACAAGAATGATGGTAAACATCCACTGAACATCTTATCGGTATATTTAAGAAACTCTCGCAAAAAAAGGGGTATCTTTAAGAGACAAGTTAAAAAACAAAGTTCGGTACCTTCATTTGGTCTCAAGCCACAATCTGACATTGCCTTGTACATTCTAGAGCCGAATCCAGTTTACCAATCTTGCATAAAACAAGAACCAGTGTAAGACCAGTCATCAGGTAACCCATTATCCTTCGTTGACTTTAGGATCTTAACGCACCAGTATGTAATAGTTTTTGCCTGCCCAGAACTGCAGAAAGCAGCAATCGGAACGATCAATATTGATAATCAGATGGATTTGGATAAAACGGGAGAAACCTTTCATCTGAAAATATAGTTTATTAAAGTCGATATCTCACAAACAAACGAAAAAGATAGAGCTAGGCACCTTCATTCAGCCATAAGCCATGATTCAGCATTTCAGCAAATCATTGAACATTCCAGAAGCCAAAGCAGTTCAGTATTACAGTGTCAGCCACTGATCATGTCGTAGATTAACAACCATTGTCTTCCATTGACTCTACCCAAAGCATTCTTAGAATTTACTGAGCCACAATAACCTTTGATAAGATTGTTGTAACTCATATCCTCGTGCGATTGTCTAAATATTTTGATTTAACATATCAGTAAGCATTAACAACTCTTTCCTGGCATCACCAATAATCCAAAGTTCTTTGCATAAAAAAGTTAATGCACAGTTCGATAATTTTGACTTATCCTGTTTCCAATCAGTTCATCTTCATCAATCAATTTCTGCACATGTTAATGTATCAGGGACGAGGCCACCTCTTGCCAGTCCAACTTTGCCACACAGATTCACAAAGCCTACCAGTAAGTGCTCAGGAAGCATACACATTTGCTAGCATTCCTTCGTTCTGGTATCAACAAATTGTTTTTAGGAGTCACATAACGCAGCCAATGAGGAGTACAATTGTGTAAATAGACACTGTCGAAAGAATGTCAGCGACTGCTAATGCCCTTGAATTAGAATCCTTTCGGTTTAGAGAACAAGGCCATTCATATGCATAACACATAATCAAACATTCCATGTCCTCATTTATCCTCCCACTGATAAGTGCCTGATCATTGTCCAGGTGTAGACGAATGCGCTTGGTGTGACAATTCATCGCATGCACAATCCAACAATTTCTTCATGATTAGTACAGCATCCCCATTATTGGCATCCTGCTACAATTCACTGATCACAGATCACGGCATTGTAGATAACTGAAAATTTGGCAGCACACCCTCGCCCAGTATCTGATTGTACCTGTCCATGATAGTGCATCAGCGCTGCTGGCTTGAAGCCTCGCTTGGATGGATCAATAAGGAGCATCTCCTCCTTGCATCAGGGGTACATGATCCAGTGAAATTCAGACGCGTCCCACGGCGGTATGCGGTCTGGGGTTCAGTCGCCAAGGCGCATGAACAGCAGGTGTTTGTGGGAATGCCGCAGCGAGAGCGGCCGCGATCCGCGTCCTTGCATGAGACTGCGAGCACGTCTAATACCCGTACATCCTCGTGCGGAGGATGCTCAGGACTCGGTCAAACCCACTCCCCTCGCGAGACGACGACGAGAAGGCAGCAAAAGGCGGTGAGCTATGAGCGCGCGGTCTGAGAAGCATGGTGAGGAGAGTGAGGGGAACGGGAGAGTATCGAAGCGACGGTGAAGGCGGCCCCATGGGCGGAGGAGGAGGTGGGAGATCTCTCGATTTCTCAAGGACCGGGTCACCATGGGATGACAAAGGGAAGGCAGCGATCTGGGAGGCGATGGCTTTCGAGGAAAGGAGGGAGGAGCAGTAGCGCGAGGAAGAAGACGTATAGGATTGGCCGGTGGCGGTTGCCGTTCGATTACCAGAGGCCCACGAGGCCCTAACCGTAAGCAAGGAGCCCAAACGTAACAGAGCTTTTAATTATTAAAATGAAGCCCAACAAGCCCACACGTGCGCGATGCGACGCGTGGCCCACGGCCCGCGGCCCACCTAACAGGTTTCCTCGTGTGTGGGCCCAAAGCCCCTTCGTCCAGCGTCGGCAGGGCGCCAGACGACCAACGCCGCCGTGGCGCACATGCGAGCGCCGGAATCAACGGATGGGCGGAAGCCTGGCGACTGGTGGTGGTGGTGGGGCTGCTTCCGCAAGTGTGCAATGGCGCTGCTTCCTACAGTACATTGGCGACTGGGGGCACGGCAGCGACTGCCTGTCGGTTGTTCCCTGTGACTGACTGGCGGCGGCGATGAGCACTTGGCCTAGCCAATTCCTGTCTTATAGGTGAGCCTCGTATGTCTCTGCTTCGCCTTCGCAGCTAAATATTTGCTAGTTACCCCTTACCTGCGGTAATCGTAGCCCTGGGATGCTTTGTAACACCCCTACTTTTGGAGCCAAGAAGAACATGAGAGAAAGAAGAATAAAAAGGAATAAAAATCACTCCAAATTAAAATTTTTGTCCAACCTTTTACCTTGAAATGAATTTTCAAAATAAAATTCACTAAATAAATTAAACTTAGTTTGAATATGAAAATTTTTGAAATATAAAACTTGTGCTCAAGTGTCTGCTCTCATTTAAAAATATACTAAAAATTTAAAGCTTTTGAATTTACAACAAATAAAATCAAAGTAGAATTAAATTCCAAGTTGATTTTCAAAAATTTGAATTTTAAATCTGCATCAAAATCTCATCATATTCATTTCTGTGTTTTATTTGATCTATTTTGAGTGTTTGATCAACCTTTGTGTTTATTTGAATTTGAAATTCCTTCAAATTCAAATTTCAGAAAAGATCAAACTAATTCTTTTCTCTCGGGCCGACTCTTCCCTTTTCCTCCTCTGGCCCAGCCCACCTCCCTCCTCCTTTTCTTTTTCCGGGAAAACACCGAGTGGGCCGTGTCCCATTCCTTCCGGCCCAGCCAGCCCAGCCCGTCTCCTCTCTCCGTCCCACTGACAGGTGGGGCCCACCTGTCATCCCCCACCTCCGTCGCGTCGCGTCGACCGGCGCTGCCCATGCCGCGCTGCTCCCCACCGCGTGATGCACGCGTGCAATCGCCGTCCCATCGCATCCAAGCCGCTGTAGCCATGCCGTCGTCGACGTCACCCACGAGGCTCCCCCGTTTCTCCTCCCCGTCGCGTCCCGTCGCTCGGCAAAATATCTCGTCGGAGCGAGATATTTTCCGGCGCCTTTCCGTGGCGGCCACGCTTCTCGTCGCCTATAAAGCCCACCGGAGACCTCCCCGAGCTCCCTCTCCTCCTTCGCGCCCGCGAACCCCGCCATCTCTCTCTCTCTCTCTCTTCCCTTTCTCCTTCTCTCTCTCCGGCAACCTAGGGTTCCGGCCATCTCATTGCCGTCCTCGCCCCGACCTCCTCCGGTCCACTTGAGCCCGAGGTGAGCATCCCCGTGCTCCCCTCTCTCTCCTGCGCCTCTCCTCTCTCCCTCCTCTCCTCTCGCTCGAGCCCCCACCGAGCCACCCTCACCGCCGCCGCCTTCCCTCTCGCCGCCGGTTGCCGTAGCGCTTCTCCGGCCGAGCTGAGGCGCCCAAACATTTCGCCACACATGCGCGCACCCGTGCGGCAACACGTTCCAGCACGAGCACGCGTGCGCACACTTCCCCGTCGCGCACCGCCGCCGTGAGCAACTCCGGCGAGCCAACGTCGCCGCTCCCCTGCGTCCCGACGTCAACGTGTACCACCAGCCGCACCGTCTTCGTGCGCTCGTCCTCTGCGACGAGGTCCCACGCCTCCCCATCCACCCTAGCCGTCGCCGGCGAGCCCTCCGGCAGCCCGCCGCCGCGCGCGACGCCCCGGTCCACCGTGGACCGGTGGACCACCGTCCATCCCCGGTCTATGGACCCCGTGGACCCAGTCCACAGGGTTTTTGATTTTAATTAAATCGATTATCTTCTTTATTGCGTCAGCGCTACGCAATAAATAATTTACAATACAAAAATAATTCCTAAATTCCAGAAAATCCCCGGGCCCTGTACATTTTACAGATAAGCCCTCAAGCTTTTCTGTGCCTTTTTACAGAAAAGTACCTAAACTTTTCTGTAATTATATTTTAGCCCTGTCTTTTTCACCAAGGTCCCTAAACTTTTCTTTAATTACAGATAAGTCCCTAGAACTTTTTGTAATTATCCTTAAGCCCTTAATACCTTTTTATAATTACAATCAAGCCCCCAGAACTTCAAATGTCCATATCTTTTTAACCATACCTCCGTTTTGGCCGATTCTTGCGCCCACACGTTCGTAGAAACGTGTAGTACCTTATGGTACTATTATTGGAGCACCATATTGGACCTAGACATCATCAATACCCTAAACTCCCCTCTCGTTTGTTATATCCTCCTCGTGACAATCATGCGACGTCAATCTCGCACATCGCAATCATTACTCTAATTGCCAGTTGTCTTTAATTGATCTTAGTGTTTTATCTGCAGTCATGCAATCATACCATACATGCTCACGTACACGTACCGTCGTCATGCGTCCGACGCGTGACAACCAACTTAATAAATAATAGTTTAGTTTTAGTAATTAATCAATCTAATAAGTAATTAATAGCTAATCATCATTAGTTAATGATATAAGGTATAGGAGCCCTAAGCTGACACACCTTGTACTTCGTACACGTGTTGCATGAACCTTTATATAGGTTACTACCTGTATAAAGGCTAGTGCCATGAATGTACGAAGAACACCTACACACGCTGTCCCCGTCACTTCATGCATTCATGCTCTCTCTTCGTGTTTAGCATCTATCATTACACCAAAAGCCATAGAGTACGATGCATCACCCCTAATGGCCTTTTTAAGGTAACAAAACCTTGTTAAAGTAAAACTGGATGCATCATCCGTATTTTGAGTCTTTTGTTCTTCATTTGCTTTCTATCGGTTTTGTTGGAGTTAATTGGATCTTATCCGGCTCTTTTTGCTCTTTGTTTCCTTTTGCGGTAGTTTATTTATACGTAGTGTTTTATGCGCTAGATTACGCGAGAATCAAGGAAGAGCCAGAAGAATCCAAGTACTCGTCGAGAAATCTCAGGTCAAGACCCGTCGAAAGATACGAGCTTCAAGGAAGGACTCGAAGGCATCAACTTCGACAGAAAAGACTAAAGGCCCAGAACTTAAAGATTAGAAAAGCGATTATCAGGCAAGCCCTAACTCCCTTTGATCATGTTGATCCCATAATTGCAAAATAATCCTAGCTAGAGCCTGATTTTTAACTAAACATGCATGGTATTTAAAGGTGATTTAAATGCTAGAAGGACCTAAGTAATGCTTGATTGCCATGCCTTGATCTTGTTTATCCTGATTCCTTGTTAACCCTAAGAACCAACATCGTTAAATTACTTAATGATATGTTGGATTGCTTTGCCGCTTAGGACTTTCACCATGTGTTTAATTAATCTTGCTCACATGCTTTTGTGTTAAAATGCGTGAGTCTTGGTGGTGTGTGTAAATGTGAAAATGGGTGGGTTTGGTGATAAAGTGCAACCCCTAGTGAGGGAATGTTTTGACGGGACCAGGCGAGGTAGTCCTCAGTGGGAGGCTATCTCTGGGACGCCCTTCCTCGTGAGGATTGGCTATTGAAGATGCCTGGTTCGGTCGTATAAGGACCGGTTCTTGTGCCGCCTTGCCTAGCACCATACGCGCAGCCACAAGCCATGAATGGGCATGGGATTGGAACCACACCCTACTAGTACTCACCCGGTACCCCCCGGAGGCAGGAGATTGCAACGGAATCCCAGGAGAAGACTCGTTCGTTGGTGGGTGTTCGAGATCCGGCATTTGTGAATCTGGCCATATTATTGATTGTGAAGCCCCTGGTGATGTCCGTGGGGGATGCCGTGGTGGTACCAAGTAGGTACGTGACCTTTAGTAGGACAGTCCAAACCGGGACCCCGGGGAGGACTGGACTACCTTGTAGGGAAATTTGTGCACCCTCGACCGAGGTTAAGAATCTATCCGGATAGCCGTGTTCCACGGTATTGGACAATGCGAAAGCAATGTCCACACTATGATTAGACTTCCTGTGTGAGTTATCCTTGGCGTGTTTTTGGAATACACCGGCGTGGAGCCGTGCGCTGGTTTTCGGCCAGCAATTAAAAGTGAGGAACTGGCGGAATTGAACCATTATCTCCCCCAGGGCCGATCAACCCCATTATATGATAACAATCTTGACTCTAGTTTGCGAACTTGCTTTGTTTGCAAAACAACCCTTGCATAAAATTGGCTTTTCGCCAACACAAGAAACTCTCAGCCTTTACCTTGATAAACCCTTGCATATGATTTCCCCTTGTGTTAGGGTTTGCTGAGTACCTTATGTACTCACGCGTTTGCGCCTGTTGTTTTTAGTGAAGTGAAGGCTTCGTAGGAAGCGGCGACGTGTTGGTTTTCGGTTCTGCTTCTCAAGTCTGCCTGTGGCTTGGGTCGTGCTTTCCGCTGTCTGTGTGTGATTGCTTCGTCTTATTTGACGGAAGGACTTGGATACTTCTGCATCCTTGTCGTACCGCCACTAAAGGCTCAATATATCAGGTACTATATTTATTTACCTATCCGAAGTATGCTTTTGATTATCATATCTGTGTTCCTGTGCGTATCAGCTACTGATCCAGGGACTGATACATGATGCACAGAGTGCTCCAAAAATGGGGTACGACATGCTTAAACTTCGTTACATAAACTGATTTCTCACAAAACTTCAGTCCACTCAATTATCAAACTTTGTCATAAATATTGACAAATGTATCAGGTCAACAATATACATAAGACAAATGTAAAACCTTTTCATAGCGACGAAATTACAGCAGAGGTGAAATATCACTATAAAACAGACCCAAAGACTGGAATTGTAAACAGAGAACTCTCTTCTTCCTGTGATGGATCGTTATCCAATGAAACCTCTCCCAAGTGCTTGCCAACACACTCCACTACCACAAAGCACTCATGCACATGCCAACGAAGCCGCCACCTCCATTTTATCCAACCTTATTATCTCGCAAACATGATGCACCGCAACTCCGGTGCATCTTCTTTATTCACCATTATATGCACACCATGCTATCTCACTCCTGTTTTGCTTTGCCTCCTCTCTCTATAAAATCACACCGGCACACTCGGAGTTAGCTAAAGAACGGTTAAAACTTCTCTTTGCTCCACCTGTACATGCTTCATGCATTCTTCCTCAGACATTATCCACCGCCTTTGGAGCAAATTTCTTCACTGCGTCGCCGACCGTCAGGAATATCTTGTCTTCACCAATGAGCTCTGTGAATTTTGATGCGCGGAGCTTCTGGATCACTACCGGCCCCGGATTCGCAAGAACCAGCTGTAAGTCATAAGCACGGATTTTTCTCTTAGTGAAGGGTTTATTCCATTGACCATTTTTGTCGTAGCAGCACAGCTTGACTGTTAATAGTAGCGAAATTTTACCACTAGTTTTGGTGTCTTACCTGAATTTTGCGTTTTCCAAGTGCTTTCAACAACTCCTCTAAGGCATGTATTCCGCTTGTGTCGATGTCAGTTACAGCTGTTGAGAGTTAGAGCAATTTTATCAATATATATGTACCTTAACAAAAAAGACTGCCTTATTTTGGATACGATGAGTTGGTCATATTCTTACGAGATAGCTCAACAATTAGAAACTCAATTTTGGGTAACTTCTGGTCCTGTAGTTGGTCCTCCTCATCTCTAAGCCATCTCAGGATTCTGAAAAATGGATTGTAATGAGTCATTGTTGACACTTGACACAATAATGCACATAATCTAATAATTTTAAATTAGAATATTCATCACATATGGTGCTTGCACATGTAGCTACATTCTAGAAGAGCTTCTAATGTAATTTTGCGCTTTCTTTAAAGGGAATGCAAGTTGAGTTTCTTTACTCTTAGATCAGCTCACATCCTAATCTTTCTTTTAGATATTTGAACGGTCAAGTTTCATTTCTTGCAATCACCGGCATCTTACTGTTTCCTAGTCCTACATTCAACTGGAACTGTTATACCTCAATAGCACGCTTCATCCTATTTTTTTCAAAAGAAGGGGTATCCATGGCAATTCCTTTAAGTGAATTTAATTTTGAATGTAAGCATTTTACCTCTCCTTAATATAGTTGGAGTTCGTGAAGTAGATAGCTGAGTCTACTCTAACAATTAGCACCCCTGGAACCTTGGTGGCGTCTGGATATTGTTCAACATTCCTGTATATGGTTGTTCTTGGAAGGTTTCCGAGTAAAGCTGTTCTTGGCCGTGTTACTTGGAGAAGAATTTTGGCAAGTGATATTACAACCTGTTCACAAAATGGACGGCAGGCATCAGACCTCTGTCTACTGCATGGAGAACTAAATTGTAGGTACAAGGTAGCATATATGAAATGGTTGTGAATCGCACCGCAATGAGCAAGCCATACTCCACGGATGCAAATATGACTCCAAAGAATGCTCCCAAGCATGCTAGAAAATCTAACTTGTCAACTTTCCAGATTAGATAGGCTGACTCGTAGTCAATTAGGCCAATCACAGCCGATATGATGATAGAGGCAAGAATGGCATTGGGAGTGTACTTGAACAATGGTGTGATCAATAACAGTGTTAGAAGTACCACAATCGACATAACAACATTGGATACTGCTGTTTTGCATCCAGCCATGTAATTGACCGCTGATCTTGAGAAAGATCCTACAAGGAACAATTTCTTCAGAAGAATGGTACATATGTACGGGGATGAACTGCTTTTCAGTCGGATGAATCATTACCAGTGGCTATGTAGCAAGAAGTCATCGAACCGACAATGTTCATAGTTCCCAGAGCCACCATTTCCTTGTTCCCATCTATCTGGTAATCCTTCATGTCCGCAAATGTTCTTCCTATAGCAATTGCTTCCTGATAAAGTTCACATCAGTTAATTGATTAGCTCATTTCTAATGGAATTTGTTTTCACTGTAACCTACTTGAACAAGGTTTTGTGTTTCTTTCAAAAAGAAATTTCATCTTACCGTTAGGGCTATCATCCCAGCTACTACCCCGATTCTGAATCCTTTCATCAAGTTTGGGCCACTGAAGTATATGAGGCTAGCTGAAGGTGGGTTGACACCCTTTTCTAGGTGCTTGACCTGCAATCATTCAGCGATACTCTTATTGTTAACTTCAATATTGATTTTATGCACTTGTGTATCTCTTTAATTGGAATAAAGGTTGGGAGTAGTCAAGTATTATTACGTACAATTGCCACACCCTGTTTGTCTGCACGGGTGATGTACACAAAAAAGGTGGATATGATCACCGAAGTAAGCGGTGCGATTGCAGCGATCCAGAAGAGCTTCTTTTTCTTCTTGCCCTGAATTGCCCAAATGAAAACAGTGTTGTCATTACAGAGTACAGATCGTCAAAGACAGCCAGGATGAAATTTTGGAACAAGTAATATTTTTTCTTACAATGTACTTGGCAACCAGAAGGAATGCCAGGAAGGATGCTCCGATCAATATGGTCTGCCAGTTCCACTGCAGAAACAACGGAAGCATGAGTTGTCTCAAATCTTGAATAATTGTTACCTTCAGACAGAATAAAAGGCGCAATCAGGTAAAATATTCTCACTCCATGGTGAACATTTCCCCAGACTGATTTCATTACTGATATGATGTCAGTTTTCTTAGTGAAGTTAACAATGCCAAGGAATCCCTTCAGCTGCTGAAGAGCAATTGTGATTGCGGCACCCGCCATGAATCCGATGATGGCAGCATGAGACAAGAACTCTATTATAAACCCTAGCCTGCAACACAGACTTGAATTAACTGTTTGTGGCAAGATAGAGAGCATAAGTCACCAGGAGGCACTCACCTGAAGAATCCGAGTGCTGCCTCGGTGACCCCAGCGAAGAACGTTGCCGTGAATGCTAGCCGACGATACTCCTCCGGATGCTTGACCGGATCATACTCAGCCAGGAGTTGCGTACCGAGCAACAGTGACACGACGGCCACAGGACCGATAGCTATATCCCTGGAGCTGCCCATCAGCGCGTATATCAAAGGCGGCACGAAGCTACTATCTGCAATCGGCGGTGGTGTTAAATAGATGGTTAGGCAATCAGTGAAGAGCAGACTATGTCAGAAATCAAAGATAGAAGCATCCAATTCTTTCTTCTGCATGTGAGGCTAAATGGCAAGCAAAATTCAGCCCGGAGAGAGATACGATGGCATCAGACTTACATAGTCCATACTGCGGTGGCAAGCCAGCAAGCTTCGAATAAGCGATGTCCTGGTTCAAGCCATGGTTCATTAGATCTTCGTCGCAGCGATGCATGCATGTGCTGTGCTAGCCAGCTGCTGCTGATCGGCCAGAGCACAACGTGTGATTAAGTTCACTGACCTGTGGTATGCAGAGGCTAGCAATTGTGAGGCCGGCGATGAGGTCTCCCTTGAACTTGCCGAGGTTGTAGCCCCTACCCCAGTCGAGCACCGGGAAAACCTGCTGCAGGCCGAGCCAGATCTTCTTGGACTTGGGCTGGTCCTTGTACTGCCGCAGCGGGTCGTCGGCGAAGAACGTCTCCTTGATGGCGTCGGAGAACTCGGCGAGGACGTTCTTCTTCGGCGGGGCGGTGACCGTGTAGCCGTGATGAGCCTGGGTGCCGTCCGTGCGGCGGTGCGACGACGTCCGGCTGCCGATGTCGACATCGTCGCCCCCGTCGGACACAGTGCGCGGCATGGTTGGTGCTGTCTGATCGACGGTTGCGTCTCAGGATGACACGGCTACCTGTGATGCAAGCAGCAAACCACGACGAGATCACATCGGCAGCATGGTAGTAGTACAAGAGGTCATATATCAATCAATCCTTTCAGTTTCAGGTGGGAAAAGGCAAGATTTCTGGGAGTTAACGAAAGCACAAACAAGAACATAACCAGCTGCATGCATGGTGCACCCAAGTTGCTAGTCATTCGACACTGAATAAAATGATTAACAGTAAGAAAGGAAACCGGCCAAGATCTTAGAACTATTTGCCTCCAGAGCCACAGGAACTGAATTGTATGCATGAATGTTCTACAAGTCTACAACAAGCTCCCAGCACAACTCATGAGCTGTTTGTTGTATAGCCAACTTCTGACATGTAGAAGCATAAGGAAGATCTAGTTCAGAAAACCTACAAGGTGAAGCCTAGCAGAAGAGACGATCCCGCAAAGGCATGCTTTGTTGCATTCTCGAGTAGCGCGACAGTCCATTATATACATGCAGATGCATAGGCTCTCAATAAGCTACGATCAAGGTCAAACCTTTATTTTAATAGTGCCAATATGAGAAGAAACTATGAACCTGCGTCGGAAATTGTACTAGATACAATTCGCTGAAGAGAACAGCTCCCTAACTAATAGGTTATTCTACAGCTCATCGCTTGCTGAACGCCATGTCCAAGCTGCAAACCATTTTACAAGCAGAGAGGCTGTTGAAAGAATGTCAGATGACGAGGGACAGGAACGAAAATCATTGTGTTTTGAAGTTCGTATCTGATGGAAGAAACGTATTATACAATAAAGATTAGAGTGGACTTGGGCACACAACATGGCCAATTTTATATTATAATAAATATCTTCTGATCAAAGCGGCGCCGTACTTCTGAATCTTAGCAGTTGTCCACGGCTGCCAATGACGTTTAAAGTTTTGATTGGTATTCAGGGCTCAGTAAAACACCAATGTGACAAAAAAAAAAAAAGAAACTTCTCACAAAATTTGACATTTAGACCAGCGAAATTCGCACTAGTGACATGAGGATATTAAGCATTAGTGACATGAGGACAGACAATCCTGAAGAGATGCTAGGCACTTTCAATGGCCCTCATTAACTTGTTAAAGGTGGTCGACCTATCATGTGCTTAACGTGACCAAAACTTTCCATTGTTGTAAGTATTGCACGATCATACATGCAAATGCCTGTGATATTTGTCAAGTTTTCCACTTCGACTAGGAAAAAAGGACAGGTATATTTGCATATTAAGAAAAAAATAACTCAAGAGACAGAAGACATTCATTCATCGAATCAAATCCCTTTCGAGCTAACAACTACATCCTACAACGAACATCAACCACCCCCCCCCCCCCCCCCCCCCCCCCCCCCCCCGCCCGCCCGCCCGAAGTTTAGCTCGCGCCTATTCTGTCCACGGATTATTTCACACGGAAGTAGGTAACTACCAAGGCAATCATCATAATACAACTCACTGAGCCTCAATAATGCAGTTGTTAATTCTAGATACAGTCGTTCTCTGCAGATACACCAGGACTGTAAGAGAAAGACGACAGATAGTCGTCGCAAACACGGATTAGTCGATAAACTAATGGCCAGCTTTGCGTTTCTTGGGCTGTCAATTGCATCAACTAAGTCAAGAACTTAAAGTTTTATGCCAAAAGGGAGGACGCATTATTTCAGCTGTTGTTCCGTATGTGATGAGGCAACAAGGGTTCTAAAGTGCATAGCACCACTGCCTAACAGATTCTATGCACTCTTGATGGCTCTCGTCCCTCGCTTAGAAGAGAATCCTAGCTCATAGTCTCATACTGCCCTTTCTTTCTCAAATTTTCCATGCCAGCGAGGCTCTGACTCCCACTGAGCTCTACTTTTTGCAAACATGCAAAAGCTTTGCTGTCAGGAACCCATTGAGCTCTACTCAAGTACAGAACAGGGCTTCTGGATCAACTGGAATGTTCAGTCAATTGCTCGTCAAGATCTGATTTCACGCACGACAAAGAAAGACAAACTTACCTATTCTTTGATGAAACCCACTAAGGAAGCTAACTTTGTGAATGCGCCGATTGACGGCCATAGTTCAAGAATAACGGGATCTGGCCAAGGATGTGTGGTCTCTGAAAGTCTGCAAACACGATCTAGTAAGTCATACTCGTCGGTAATTTCTATGAACCGCGATAAGTGACGGTCATATTCACCTAGTCCCATCGTTCTGAATCTTCTGATGGAGCCAAACACTAGTTACAATGAACAACAAATTCACCATTGCGCTGAATAAATTGACGTTAAGGTCTCTTTCTAACCATATTCCACGAAGTAGTTCAATGAAACAAGAACCAAACACCCAAAGAACAGGGAAAACGAACAAATTCTCTTGGATTTTGCCTCCCAGGAACAAAAGTAATTTTAAACAAAAGAGATGCGATCAAATGCAAGAGAAAATTATTTTTTCTTACAGTTCTACAATATTCCTTTGGAGCACGTCGGCAGAGCTTCGAGACCTTTTCCTCCTCGCTTCTTTTGAGTTCTCGGGTCCCACCAGTGGAGTACTATTACCTGCCAGATTGGGTGGCGGAGGGCTGTTCGGAATGTGGACGCAATTGTGGGTCAGGTGATGGGAGTTCCTCGGTTTTTAAAAGAGCAACGAGGAAGATGACACGAGGCTGGAAGAAAGAGGAAGTCAAAACGCGTCTAGGTTCAATGTACCTGTGTAGGAAGCGGCAAAGCGCTAAAGAAAAGGATCAGGGCTGACTATCTGTTGGCCACGTTGACTTTGATGGCTTTTGTTAGCGGGGCTTATGGTGGATTTATGGAAGGCATTATGGTAATAATTTAAATATTCTTAAAGGTAATTGCCATTAATCAAGTTGGAAAAGAAGTTTGAAGGAAAAAAATGAATACGGAGTGGTACGAAAATTCTGCTTGTAGCTTGTGGCATCTAATTAATGCCCTTTTTTTTTCTTCTATTTGGCGGATTGCCAATTGTTGAGTTCCTTTTGGGTTCATTTTGTGCCTTCTGATCCTAGAATTTAGGATGCACAATGGTGAAGGTGTGGAGAGGAAAGCCAGGGACAGGCTTGGCAATATCCTGAGAAAATATCATAGTCCCATAAATTTTTCTCCCAAAGCTTGTTGTATGAGGCAACTAAAGAAGTATGGGGTTGGCTCCAACCGTTCCCTTTAAAATGGATCTAACTAAAAAGTGTTTTAATTGGATACGTCAGCATTTGGGGCCACAACAAGATAGTTTCCCTTAAAAAGAATAGGATTGGGGTCTTATCTTTCACCTATTTGTAGCTACAAATAAAGGAAATTCTGAGGGAACCAAAATATTGGGACAAGTTTTGAGGGCCGTTGGACACATGTTTTTTAGTTAAACCCCTATATGTTGATTTAGGAGAAGTTGTTGGTTGTCTCTTGGAGATGCTCTAATTACGGATGAAATAAGAATATGTTAGTCGGGAGTTGGGTGATTGTGGTTGACTGACGTTGGTTGCCGACAACACATCAAATTGAAACATTTTAGATTTCAAGTCTATCACAGTTCAAGGAGATGAATAAGTTAAAAGGCCTAGATTTGTCGTAACATGTTAGAACCCCGTTGGGAGAGAGAGAGTATTGTGTTACGGGTCTCATGAATGATAATATTAAGCCACTACAAATGTCAATAAAATGTTTGTGTTTATGTTTTTGTGCGCGTCAAGAAGTTTAGACAATAGAGGTGGCATGACTATGACAAAAAAGAGTAAAGAGGCGGCGATATAGGACAAATGAGATCGGACGGATGAGGTTATAGTAGAGTTAGGCGTAGTGACAACATAATATATATAGTTTGATATTGAAAAAAAAATACGTCTAATGACTAGATGAAAAAAAGGGGGGCATTTGATTCATATGAGTCTCCCTTTGATTGCATCGCCAAAATTTTATCATATAATACTTAGATATATTCATATACATTTGCCAGAGAAGATATAAATAAAATGAAATCCATGACATGGATTGGCCATGAGGAGCATTGCCAATACATTAAGAGCGAGGAGGTGAGAATTGTGAGATAACTTGCATCGTGTAGGGGCGACAAAACTACCTCGAGAAGGTACAGAGAGAAGGCTTATATTGTTGTCAGTGTAAAACCGATGTTCTTCGAGAAGGGATGAATTGGTTCGAAGGGAAGCTCCAACGACGCCCGATCGCCCTAGGAGCGAGGGGTGAGTTCACCTTTTAGGGATAGGAATGGTGGCCGAGCTTCGAACGGGGAATGCCTAAGGCTGCCCCCTCGACTCCCTTTTTCATCTGCATTGTTGCAAAGGCACAACGCATTGTCCGTCTCGGTACTACTCACCATGGCGGGAGGCTACCCATGCTTCTCAGACTAAAAGGCGTGTCACCTCAGGGAAGTTAGGATGCCAAATGACAAGACGGTACGGGCCCGTCTCTACCATGGCGGCCCCTTTGCAAAGACAGAAATTCCCTTAGTGTTTCCTAGTACCTTACATTTAGCATGTAACCATGGGTATTGTTGTAATTCATCATAAGACAAGTAATATACTCATTCACGAGACACATAAGTACTTGTTACTTGCTAATTGATGTCCTTTTCTCTTCCCTGAATGTTGAGCTAGAGCGTGACCTAACTCTTGTGGGCAGAGTGAGTAATATCAGAATAAGTGGTGCTATTTGCTCGGTGGTTGTGCAAGTGCAACAGAGCAGCTACATGGCCCATGCAAGAGATGCCCTATCATTTTGGCGCGGCCAAATATGTAGACGTAATAGTGATTTCATACATGACGTAATTTGTTTTTCCCGTTCTATATTAGTTTCGTTGTTGCGTCCGAGCCAACGCATTGACTTTTTCCAAGTCCTTTTACAAGTGATCCAGGCACCAATCACACGGTTATACAGAATAAAAGTGCCAACAGTGACGTTCCAAGTGGTACAAATGCCACCGAGTGGACAAGATGCATGTGCCATTTTTACTGCATCGTGTTCCTTTCCCGGTTGTACTACTATTCTCTTCCGGGGGTTGCGCATATCGGATTCGCGCTCACATTTTCATGGTCTCATTTCAGATGCACGCGATCGATGCGATAAAGCACGCGACGGCACGCGACGGATGTGTGTTGTGCTGCTGCTGCTGCCTGGAGCTGGAGGAGTGTCGTCGTCGGAGCCGAGAACAAGATCTCAAGCTCGATGTCCTCAACTAGGCCGTCGATGGCGACGCGTCGTAGCGACGCACGACCCCTGGCCGGCCGGTCCCTCCCCCAACAGCCCGGCGTGCCGTCGCGCAGACGCTGACTAGTCACTTGGCGCCAGGAAAAAAGCGCCATCTGCGATGGGTATAGGGGCGTAGGGACGGCGGGACCTGCTGCGAGCCAGCGACTGGCATTGCAGCAACAAGGAGCTTCAGCTTGTTATCTTAACAGTAGTGACCAACAAATTTTATCCCCGAGAATTTTGAGGGCGGTATCCACCGTCTAATCCACTTAACATCCGGTGCTGCCGCATGGATTCCATTCAGAGCCGAACTTATCTGATGTTGAAAGAGCACTTGGTTCTTGAGTCCAGACCACTGCAAGTGACAGGGGCAAGACGCGAAAAGACACGCGTTTTCTCGACAAGGACCAAAGTTCCCAAGTATTTAATTTCAACTCAAGGTTTTGGGTGAAATGATCCTTGGATAATGATCGTTATAGCTGGCATATATGATTCATCTAGGGAATATATGGAATATAGTTATGCCCCTCTTGTTAGGGCATCGAATTGGATTTTCTCTTTCACTAAAATAAAGCACATTGTTAATAGTACTAGGCATGGCGCGAAGAAAAAATTATGATATGTCCTCAGACTACCATGGAACTTGCTTATTTGTATTTGTATAGGTGATCGATGTACTAGTCAAACGTCTGTCTGATGTGGAACACATAATTCAATTGCATCATGTAGTATATTCTGCTGAAATTATTGGCCTAAACTATACTTATTGATCAGGTCGGCACCCTAACGAGCGACATACTGGATAAGCTTTCAGCGTACTTGTATATATTGTAGACGGCGAAAGAAGAGTCGACCGAGATGTGCGTGCAAATCACTTGGTGGGACAGACTGATAAGTCACCGTTGCTCACATGCTCCTCCAATAGTCCTACATATATTTCGGCCTCCTTCCACGATTGGATCTTGACAATACTAGCATATATAGTAGTTAAAGAGGGATTTAAAAGTCTTAAAGTTGGACTATAGCTCGTTTAGTTGGAAAATTTCGAGATTTAAGCTACATTTGATTACTTCGACGTTAGAAACAACTAAAAGATAGATAGCTGTATAGTTATGTGCTTGTGCCAGTGATTCACATAACCTATTACTTGGACTCCACTTGTGTTAAGCATACGTAGATAAATAGGGAAGACTTTCTTTCAGATGGGGATACAATGGTTATAGCGCTTATCGTCTTCTTCCTTAGCTAACCCGATGTCACAGACAAAGGATTAGCCAGCAATCAATTTCCAGACGTCACCAAGACACACCAACACTGAAGAGACCTCCATCATACGTTCCTTGGTCGTCTGTGCTTCTTACGTAATCTACGTACCTGCATCCAATCACCAGCAAAATAGTTCCTACTAGACAGCTAGTAAGTCACAAAGAGATGATGCCGATTGGCAATGATTAGGCTACCAATTGTTACGGATCATATGGTATCAGCTCGAAAGCTCGTGTTGAATCAGAAAATTGAACCAAAAAGCTGTCAATGTAGTTTTTGTGCTTGGTAAGGTGAGGGCATCAGTATCTTTTCAGTAAAAATAATAGCTGCTTCAAGTTCGAACGCTCCCCGTTGAGGTCCAAGTAACTTTAGCTTTTTGACCGTACACACATTCCTGCACCTGAGGGGTGCTTATCCTGATAGCTAATGCATTACGTCCTTTCTTCCTTTGAACAAAAGAACAGGATTCCATCAATATATTTCGGAGCATAATTAATAATAAAGAATCAGAGCACGCAAAAGCTTATGGAACCCTGAGTTTGCAGCGCCCAAAGGTTCTATCCAAGGGACACCGAATTGAGGAAAGATCCACCTGACCTCAGCATCGGGACCTACAAATCTGACCGACCTAAATATGATATACCACCCCAAACATATATTAGCAAACTAGAAGGACAAGCAAGTAAGGTAGAACTCTCTCGTTTTGATTGAAGTTATATTTCAAACATATATTAGCAAACTACATTGACAGCTTCATCTCTTTGTGATATGATTGAAGCTTCTACAGCCTTGTACATACATTTGTACATTTCCCTTTTTTTAATGATTTGTACATTTTTATTTGATGGTTATTAATACACAACCGCGGCCATCTGTCGTACCTCATTTCTGGAGCACTAGTGCTTACCGTACCAGTCTCTGGATCAGACGCTGATACGAACACTTTATACAGACTGATATCACAGAGTCATCACTTACATAAATATTACCAAGTCTCATACAAGCCTTCATACATAAAAGGTCTTACAACAACCGGCCAGGGGCCACTTTATTACATCAAGCATCAAGCTGGTGGGCTGCAACAGCAGAACCACTTAAACACTACTACAGCGGAAGACGGAAACGGCACTAGCACAGGCATCTTGAGTGTAGATAGTACCCTACTCTTCATCACTATCCTCCACGTACTCTGGTTCTTCATCTGAAGGATTAAAGCAAGGGTGAGTACATAAGGTACTCAGCAAGTCCTAATAATGAGGGGTAACTGAATGCAGGGGTAAAACCAAATGATAGGCTAAGGGTTTATCACCAGGGCGGAAAGCCAGTTTTATGCAATGGTTGTTTGGAAAACAAAACAGTTCACAAACTATTACCAAAGTTATCAGTGGTATTAGTGGGGTTGTGGCCCTGGGGGAGATGCAGTCCATCCCGCCAGTTCCCAAGTTTTAATGCTGGCAGGAAACCAGCACACGGTTCCACACCGGAGTATTCTAAAAACACACCAAGAAAGTAACTCACACCGTTATACTAATCATTGTGTGGCACAAGCTTTTGCGTTGCCCATTACCGTGGAACACAGCTATCATGATAAGGTTTTTTTAACTCTGCAGAGGTTGTACACAATTCCCCACAAGGCATGCCAGCCCTTCCCATCGTCATGGATTGGACAGGCACACTAATGGTCCCGTACCTACTTGGTGTCACCACGGCACCACCACGGAAATACTGCAACCAGGGGCTTCACAATATCATCATTATCATGTAGAAAGGCCTGAATAAACACCATATGCCGGATCCCGACACCTGCTATGTCGAGTCTTCTCCTGGCTTCCGCCGCAACTCCTGCTCTCCAGGTGGGTACCGGGTGAACACTATAGTAGGGTGTGGTTCCAAACCTTTCCCATTCAAGGCATGTGGTTGTAAGAAAGGTGCTAGGCAAGGCGGCACATGAACCGGTCCTTATACGACCGAAGCAAGCATCTTCAATAGCTATCCTCAGAGGAGGAATCGCATCCCAGAGATAGGCCTCCCCACTGAGGACTACCTCGCCTGCTCCCGCCAGGAATATCCCCACTATGGATTGCACAGATATCACTAGTATATTACCATCCCATATTTCATATTCACACACACACTCCACCAAACACACACCATTTCACACCAAAAAGTATGTATAGCAAGATTAATTAAGTACGCATGGTAATAAGTCCTAAGCAGCATACTATTTCAACATGTCATTAAAGAATTAATGATAGCGAATCCTAGGTCTAACAAGGAGTCAGGGTAAGCAATGACAAGGCATGGCAATCAGCAGTACTTAGGATCATACTAAGCATTTAAATCACATTTAAACATCATGCAAATTTTATTTCTAAACTGAGCTCTAAGTTGGATATTTGCAATTATAAGGACAACATGATCAAAGGGGTTAGAACTTGCCTTCACCAAAGCCTTCTTCTTCTAAGTCCTCGTAATCCGGATCCTCAGCTCCTTCCTCAAAGACTTGCTCCTCTGTTGAATAAAAGTAACAACGATTGAATAAGTCTACCGATCAAACAATTAAACTAACAAGCAAATAAATCAAACGAAGGCCAAACAAGGACCAACAACAGAGGGCTTTGGTAACAATAAGTAGATCATGATTTTAGACGAATTTTGGTGAAAGAATCACCCGAATCGGAGCTGAGATGAAAGAGATATAGATTTTACAAGTTTGCAACATAGGAAATAATTAGGATTAAGATAAGTAATTAACTATAGACATAATCCTAATTATTATGGAGTAAACAAGTGTTGCAAAATGATTAGGAATTAATCTAGTATTTTTAGGAATTTTATGGAATTTTTCTGATAAAGGAAAGTGCTCGAAATGCTAAGCTGCGTACACTAACTGTGTGGACTTAGCAAAATTCCAGAGGCTGTGTGACTGACAGGTGGGCTACTGGGGTCAGGTCCACTGTGTGTTACTGTACCGTGGACTTGGTCCACGTGTGCTGTGGACCGGGGCACTTGTGAGTGCGGTCCACGGTGCACCGGGCGCGTGAACGCGCGCTGACGGGGCAGAGGAGACCGAGTCTCCGTGGGCCCGGGTGCCGACGTGGCACGCCACGTCGGATGACGGCGCAGCGCGGCCAGAGCGCGCCGGAGGAGTGGCGCTCGCGGTGGCACCACGCCGGAGGAGTCACCGGCGGCGGCTACAGAGCACCAAGAGCGACGCGGTGAGCACGCTCGGGATCTACGCGTGAAGGCGAAGCCAGCGGCGCATGGTGTTGACGTCGAGGACGTCCATGGCGGCGGAGCGCGCTTGCCGGAGTACGGCGGCGCGGCGGCGTGTGGGCGAAACATTGCGCGCGCGTGAGATTGCGCGTGTTCGTGTGGCCGCGGGCGTGCGCGCGTGCGCGGGGAAGCTAGCGCGCTCCTCAGCTGGGTCGAGCGCGGCCGGACGGCGTGCCGGCGTCGGGTTGCGCGGTGATGGGTAGCGGAGCTCGAAGCCGAGCTCGGGTCCGTACGCGAGGAAGGCGAATAAGCGGCGCGGGAGAGAGAGGGGAGCGTGGGGAAGCTCACCGTGGGTTCGAAGAAGGCGGAGGAGGCCGGAGGCTCGACGTCGACGCGCTCGCGGTGGCCGGAACCCTAGCCTCCCATGCCCGCCATGTTCCGCAGCTCAGCTGCAAAAATGGTGAGGCTTACAAGGTTAGAGGGAGCGAGAGGGAGCGAGAGGAGCAAGAAAGGGGGGACGGAGGCCCACTGGTTGCTCAGCAATTGCTTGACGGGGCGGTCGCCGGAGTTGAGGCTGAGGATGGGGAAAAGGGGCAATTGGGATGCTTGGGCGGCAGTGGAGCTGGTTTGAGCGCGGGAGAGAGAGGAGGGGCGCTGCGCGGAGCTCTGCGGCTTTTAAAGGCGGCCGCGGAGCGAGCCGTTGAGCGCGGTCAGGAGGGGGTCGTCGGCTCGGTCGCCGAGCTTCAATGCGACGCGACGCGGCGCAGAGTTAGGCGCGGAGGACGAGAGCGTGACGACGTCCACAGCGCGGAGCATAGGGTGCCGGAGGCGACGAGACAGGAGTGTGGACGAGCTGGGATGACGTTGGGCATGGGGCTTGCCGGTCTTGGTCGTTGGTCCGCGCGGAAGGAGATGGGCGCGCTGCCGCGGGGTTAGCGGACGGGATGGAGCGACGGGACGAGACGGCGAGGCGCGCGTGCACGTGAAGTTCCTGCGGCGGCGGTGTAGCGCGACGCGACGAGGCGAACCGGCCGACATGGGCGCTCTGCGCTGCTGCCAGAGGAGGGAGACGACACTGACAGGTGGGGCCCACCTGTCAGTGGCTCGGCGCGGGAGGGCAGGCCGGGCTGCCGCTGGGCCGGAGGGAGAAGCTGGGCCGCGGGCGGGCGCGCGGGAAAAAGAAAAAGAGAGCGGGCCGGGGGAAAGAAAGGAAGAAGGGCGGCCCAGGTGGGAAAAAAAGTTTAAACATTTCCAGAAATTTTCTAGGATTCAAATTTGAATGAAATTCAAATTTGAAAAAGGATTAAAACCAAATGAACACATAAATAAAATCAGAAAATTCCAAATATGTACATGGTGGTGTTTGATGCACATTTAAAATTTGAAATTTGAAATTTGGCATGGATTTGACTTCTACTTTGATTGAATTTGTTCAAATTTGAAAAAGTTCAAATTTTTAGTGATTTTTCAACATGGGCAAACACAGGGTGTTACACCATCCCCTATTGTTCGACCTGGTATGGTACCAATTGTAGGAGCATAAAGTGTGATACGCCGTCGAAGCCAAACTAGTAAATTGTTTTGAATTCTAGAGTACCATCTTTGAAAACTGCTACGCTAATTGAATCAGATAAGAAAGCTAAATGGTATGGACCAACGAAGGTTCTTTTCTAGCCCTCTAGTATGTTTCATCAGCATCTATTAGTGAAGCCACGGCTGCTTAGAAGTTTGAGTACATCTCAGGAGTGCCTTTCCTCATAACTTAACTAATGCAATGCTTTCCTACCTCTTTTGATAGAAAGTGGGATTAATAGTCCCAAGTAAATTCCATAGAGGGAACCCAGAGTTCAGGGAGTCAGGGAGGATCCACTACTTTTGAGTAATGAGAGCTGGCTTGGAATGCTCTCTCTCTCTCTCTCTCTCTCTCTCTCTCTCTCTCTCTCTCTCTCTCTCTCTCTCTCTCTCTCTCTCTCTCTCTCTCTCTCTCTCTCTCCCTCTCTCTCTCTCCCTCTCTCTCTCCCTCTCTCTCTCCCCTTGCCGTCATGTTTAGGATTCAGAGGGAATTCTTAATCATTCATTGTGTTGAACATGTACTTGCTAACTACCATTGTCTTCGTCGTCTCCAGTAGTTTGTGTGGTTTATAATGAGCATGCTGTACGTCCTCACATCTGCAAATTCTTCCGTCACCAATGACACAAATTCAGTGTTAGGTTCAAACTAAGAATACAAACCATACATGACAACCACTCAACTCAGTACCACACAATTGGAACAACTAATACAGAAAAATACGCCATCAGGTCGCTAAGACATACTGTATGATTGCCACGGCGGCCATACCTGATCCGGTTCTGTGTGTATCTATTTTGATATAGCGAGTAGCAGCAGTTGACGTTCTTGAGGCCGTGCTGTGGCAACAGATGAAATGTTTATTTTACTAGTAGTACTGATCCCGCTTTTGCTTCTGCAGCAAATCATTTTTCTTCACTTACTCATATGCTGAAGGTACATGTATATTTTTTTAGGACAATTAATCAAAATGTTATGTCGGTGTGAATTTCGATTTGGCTTATATTCAGTTAGTTCAAAGTTTGTGATTTAATTGCATGGTTTCTAGAGTGTTACAAAGAGAGGTATGTGGACACATGTGCCACAAAAATAGATGAAATTTGACACACTTCTGTGTGGAAATGGGCGTGACTATAAACTAAGTAAATTGTTGGAACTTCATGTTGTCGTTTAAGAACATTGTTGGAACTATAATATAACAAAAAATCAACGACTCATAATGTTGGAGATATCATAAATACATTAATCTTCCAAACAAGATTCAAATACTTGAATCACCTAACCAGATTCTCTTGATCTTTTGCGTGATTGAGTGAATACTCGAGAGAAAATATAGTTGAATTTGAGAATGATATCACTCTTCACTGAATTATTTTTAGTTGGATAACGTGGCTTTGATTCCTTTCCACATTTGTACGCATGTAAGAGTGTAATTTTTTTATTGTACTATTGGGGTATTTTCTCCGGCTGGTCGAAAATACCCATGTATTCTTAGTAAATCAGGCTAGAAGTACGATGTAATCTTATTTGGGGCAGGTAGATGTGCCATTTTATTAGTTGAATTATTGCACGAGTGGTCTTCAGCGAACATGTGCTCTAGTGCTTGGCGCCCTGGCGCTCCATCGCCTGTCCAGAGTTTGCCTGCTTGTGCCGGGCATGAGCACTCCCGGTCCCTGGCAAGTGGCGCAAATCTCCCGTGCGGCTGGCTGGATTCACGAGCAAGTTCCTGTGCGCAAGCTGTGCTTCCACCGTTTTACTTGAGAATGTGATACTAGTAAACTTGAAGCGTTTGCAAGAAAACTTCCAGTGGTTCCCTCATAAGCAAAGACAATGAGCAAACTTGTCTCCGCCTCACCAGAAAATCCATGATGATATACAAATTGCACCATTAGCTCAAAATATCTATACATATAAACTGAGAGTAGTTGTATATATGTTTATAAATTATCCACCACTGTCATTATAACCCAAAGCACCCATATACATGTTTATAAATTATTTACCATTGTCATTATGAAAAATATATGTCTATATATATGTTTATAAATTACTTTGTCTACATGTTTATAAATTACTCATCACTACTATTAGCTATTGTTTGTTGATACTAGCCGAGCAAAGGTGTAGATCAACCCGAAAGTTCGTTATATTTCAACATATTTCATAAAATTATTTACTTCTAGATTTAATTTCATAAAACCATGGGTATTTGATCCCATGTAATAAACAAGCACAACATTTAATACTTGTTTCACATAACCACATTTATTTGCGGCTTTTTTCTAACAAATTGTAATTTGTCTATGAGAAAAATCTAAGGGTTAGAATTCTTTACAATTTGAAAGTCCCAACTGATCGGAGGGGGCAGAAAGAGAGGGATTCGAACCCTCGCCGTCGAGAGGGAAACAACCCGGATCACCAGCTAAGGCCCCTAAATGACCGCTCAGTGATTAAGGAGGTTTGGGGGGGGGGGGGGGGTGCAAAGACATCCAAGAGGTTTGCCTAAAAGCAGACACCCTTTAAAGAGTGCGCAATATTGAAATATCATGCCCTCCCAAATGTTAAAGCTCATTAGCTTATGGGTGTGACAGTGCAATGGTTGTGGTTTTGCATTAGGGGTGCAAGGAGTTGTGGCTCTCTGAAGCTGATTTCAAATGTTTTAGTTCTTTTTTACTAGGTACGGATACTTGTGGGTTTGTAAAAGAGCACTCTTGTAAAATTAACTCTTATAATTTTTATGGCAGTAGAACATCTAGCCATTTCACTAAAGAGAGTAGCTAGAAAGCGTGCAAGGTTTACATTGTTCATATTTTTTGAGAGGAACCACAATAGGCAATTGCCGGCCTGAACTTTATTGGATATGCGGGTGAAAACATACAAGATTTGTGAATAAAAGAGTCCAAGGGGAAGTACAAACTTTAAGACATTACATCCAAAAATGGAGAAAACTTAAGGAATAAAAGTCATCCTTTTATGCATCAGAGTCTTATCTGGCCTTCTACTCTCCATCTATACAAGAAAACCTATTTTAGTAAACGGGTCATGGCATTTAAATGAACTCATTCATTTTGGATTGTACTAGCAGTCATGAGCCAGGCAGCACAATCAATCATGGTGGAATAAGGGGAAAAAAGCCTCCCAAACACCGCACACCGCTGCATGTGGCCTGCTTTGCGTGCCTTGTCCATCGTCCCACTACCAGTAGTCTACCGCGCCGAGCCCATAAATAGCAATTTTCTGGCTCACCCCCACCTCCAGCTCTCCCAGCGAGTAACGGATTTCCCTTCCTGGGAGGGGGAGCTCTCATCCATCCATGCATATGGCTGTCCTCTACTCGTTTCCGGAGAAGAATCATATAGCAGCCGGCATATGATCCGTCTCCCACGGTGATGTTTACGCGAGAGGAAATCTAGCCCTCGTTGTCACCTCATCGCGAGATTCTCCATCCAAACGCCAGCTCCAAGACTACCTTTAAAGCCAGGCAGCTTCGAAGCTGCGAGTTTCCCCAAACACTTCAGTCGTCGCCTTCAGCCATGGAGGTCTCGGCACCCATCGAATCGTCGGCCACCGTGTCGACATTCGACGTATCCAAGCTTGTCCTGAACAGCCCCAAGCCGCCGAGCCTGCGCGAGGAGCTCGTCGGCGTTGTCGGCAAGGCGTTCCGGCCCCGGAAAACAGCTGGCTCATCCGGCGCCGGCGGCCGGCCGCCACGGTGGGCGTGGCTCCTGACGGCGCTGCAGTGCGTGTTCCCGGTGCTGCAGTGGGGGAGGAGCTACAGCCTCAAGGCCTTCAGGAGTGACGTCATGGCTGGCCTTACTCTTGCCAGCCTTGGCATCCCGCAGGTAGGTTCCGCACTTCCTCTGGTGAATGGTGATGTCACGCGCGCTTAATTCACGCTTCAGTTTCTGTTTCTTCCCAACGCTTAGTGCGTCTTCATGTCACTAGTGATATCACCAACAATTAACTATAGTCCTTAGATTCAGAACATGCGTCATGGCTCGGGTGAGATGTGTTTCGTGCCAGCATATACTTCAACCATGATGTATAGATTTTTTTTTTCTTGTCACCCTTCAGATGTGCAGATTTATCTTATCGATGACTGACATGTGTCTCTTTGCAGAGCATTGGATACGCCAATCTAGCCAAATTGGACCCTCAGTACGGTCTTTGTAAGTATCAGCATCATCACCATACGCCTCCATGACTGTCTAAATCATGAAACTAGTATTTCCTTTTGTTTTTTGCACATTTCTAAATTGTTGCTGCTTTATGTACAATCCCAAAAGACACGAGCGTTGTGCCGCCCCTGATCTACGCCGTCATGGGGACGTCGCGGGAGATCGCCATCGGCCCCGTCGCCGTGGTCTCGCTGCTGCTGTCGTCGATGATCCAGAACGTCGTCGACCCGGCCACCGACCCGGTGGCGTACCGGTCGATCGTCTTCACCGTCACCTTCCTCGTCGGCGTCTTCCAGGTCTCCTTCGGGCTCTTCAGGTGCGTGCACGTGCAAATATGCTCTGTTTCCACGACGTCGAAGCGCATGTGTTTTTAACAAGTCTGTATCTCTGGTCGGTTCGTCACGTCGCAGGCTGGGATTTCTGGTGGATTTCCTGTCGCACGCGGCCATTGTTGGGTTCATGGGAGGCGCGGCCATCGTCATCGGCCTGCAGCAGCTCAAGGGCCTGCTCGGGCTCAGCCATTTCACCAACAGCACGGATATCGTCTCCGTCATCAAGGCTGTCGTCTCTGCGCTCCATGATCCGGTAGGCGTGCGTCTCTTTCTTTGAGCGACCGGTTAATAATTGGGCAAACACGATCAGCGCGATGCAAACACGACGTTGATGGATGATTAGAATATAGTAGAGCGTGTATCTATCCTTTCTTGTTTTTTTTGGCTTACAGTATATTGCAACCATCTCTTTCTGATTTACAAATCGTAAACAATGCAAAAAAAACATGTGCACCGCAAATTTGAAAACGATACAGACTTATCATGTAGCATAGTTTTTATGCAACCATCAACATTAGAGAAGAAAAAACAAACTAAATTCATTTTTTTTCTGCAAGTGCCAGTGCTTAAAATGATTGGCCATGCTCGTGAACCTGTAACAGCAGGTACTGCGATTTCCTCTGTCTGCACAAAGTGTATGATGACAAAGAGACAATTTTTTGGAAACAAAATAGCGTTGGCAGTTCAGTGCAGATTTCTTGGCTTGAGTGGAGTTGTACCTGCACTTACAAGGTTCTCCAAGCATTCATGCATCATGCACCTCGCTTTGTTTTTTCGGAGTCTTGTTTCTAACTCTCTTTCAGAAACAAATAGGAACACTGTTTTGTGAGTGAGTAAAAATAGGAACACGGTTCTGTGCAAACTATGCTTTGCACATATTTTTTGGATAAAACATGTATTAAGAAAATATTTATGAACTCTTACAGAGAACAAATGCACATATCAAACATAGGTCTAGCTACGTCCAAATGTACAATTAACATTTCTCAACATACACTTTTCTGCAGTATGCTTTAAAATATTTGTACTGCCAAGGACAAGAAAGTGTGCATTTCCCAGTCTCCCCGTGATGCAGAAACGTACAAGCAGTATAAGCATACAACCTTTCTCAATCATATTTTTCGTGCCGTAAGTCGCAACCTGACATCACTTTTTGGAGTTATCGTTAGGAGAAAAAGAAGTCTCTTTCCGTTCTAGTTGGTTGAGAATTCAGTGCTCACTTTATCTGTTAGTCTAAAAAAAATCAATGCGCAGAACCAAAGAAATGTTAAAACATAGAATTGGTTAGAAGCAGACCCCAGCTATGTGATCATAGTGTGAACTGTAATCATGTAGTTCGTACATAATCCTACTCGTACTCTGTTATTGTCGGTACAAGGTTGGGTGCAGAATTTCACGAGCACAGCCACCCTAGAAGAAAAGGACAATTATTCAGGTTTCATTCCTTGGAATGATTATTCAACTTGACAATACAGTATGAAACTTTATTGGATGAAGAACATGGTCACATGACTGCTCACTGTGTCAGTCTTGGAGCACCCTATTCGGACAACGATAGCACGCACCCGCATGTCAGCGGGTCTATCTTATGCCTGGCTTTACTGATGTCTGCATCTAATGTGACCCTGTTGCCATCTTATCCAATTGCAGTGGCACCCAGGCAATTTCTTCATCGGATGCTCGTTTCTCATCTTCATCCTCACCACACGGTTCATCGTAAGAAAATCCAAACTCTGTTCTATTGACATACTGGCCAATAAATGGACTGTAGCATTGCTCATACTGACCCAGTAGCATGATATATGTGCATGTAACCACAGGGGAGGAGGTATAAGAAGCTCTTTTGGCTGTCTGCAATTTCACCTTTGGTCTCGGTCATTTTGTCCACTGCTGCCGTGTATGCAACAAGAGCTGACAAACATGGTGTCAAGATCATACAGAATGTGCATGCAGGCGTGAACCCAAGCTCAGCAAAGCAGATAAATTTGAGCGGTCCGCACGTGGCTGAATGTGCCAAGATCGCCATCATCTGTGCAGTCATTGCACTCACGGTAATTGACATACACATTCCATCTGAAGCTGATGGTGAAATGCAGATACATTGAAACAACAACTTTGCATTTCCTGTCTCAGGAAGCCATTGCTGTTGGACGATCCTTCGCCTCGATAAGAGGGTACAAAGTTGATGGGAACAAGGAAATGATCGCAATGGGATTTTCAAATGTTGCTGGATCTCTATCCTCCTGCTATGTGGCAACAGGTGATCATTAGGATTGATGCCTATGATCTTCTTTAAAGGAAGCAAAATATATTGGTCATGGTGTCTGACAAACGTTTTGCAGGCTCATTCTCCCGAACAGCTGTGAACTTCAGCGCAGGAGCCAGATCAACGATGTCAAACATCGTCATGTCCATCACGGTGTTTGTCGCCTTAGAGCTGTTCATGAAGTTCCTCTACTACACACCGATGGCAGTGCTAGCATCTATCATTCTATCAGCTCTTCCCGGACTGATTGACATCAAAGAAGCTTGCAACATATGGAAAGTTGACAAGATGGATTTGTTGGTGTTCTCTTTGGCTCGGTGGAGATTGGCCTTGCAGTTGCGGTAAGATGCGAGATTTTACTCATTGAATCACATCTGCACTTATGCTTCAATAGTTCAATTCACTGACTTGATCGGGACTCATCATTTCAGCTTGCCATCTCCTTTGCAAAGATCATCATACAGTCACTCCGACCTCAAGTAGAGGTTCTTGGCAGGCTACAAGGGACGAACATCTTCTGCAGCATCAGACAGTACCCTGTGGCTTGCCGAACACCAACTGTGCTGGCAATACGCATGGATACATCCTTTCTGTGTTTCATCAATTCCACTTTCATCAAAGAAAGGTAACAATGATATCAAAGAGTACACCTAGCTTTGTGAAATTTGAATGTAAATTCTTAAATATGTGTTTTATTGATTCAGGATCATAGAATGGGTACGGGAAGAAGTGGAAACATCAGGTGAAAAGGCCAGGGAAAGGGTGCAGTCAGTTGTCATTGATATGTCAAGTAAGTGCTTACAAAGATGCCTAGCATATCTTTGCTAAGGTAAATCACTAAATTGACAATGGAAAATTGAAATGTATGCTCCTTTTTTGTAGATGTGGTAAACATTGACACTTCAGGACTCACAGCACTGGAAGAAATACACAAGGAGTTGGTGTCTCTTGGCATACAGGTAAAGCACTGAACTTACAAACATAAACTAAGTTTGGTATAAAGAAACGGGTTGTATTGAAACAAACTATGTGCAGATGGCTATTGCCGGTCCAGGATGGCAGGCAGTTCAGAAGATGAAACTGGCACAGGTGATTGACAGATTAGGGGAAGATTGGATCTTCCTGACAGTGGGTGAGGCAGTGGAAGCTTGTTTAACTGCACATAAGGGCGCTGCTCTGGAATGTTAGGGCGTGTATTGATGATTAGGAATAACCTCATAAATGATGCGGCTTTGCATCCTATACAGATGGTTTGCAAATACTTACAGACCAGTAAGTACCGCTAAAGTGATACCTACCGAGACTCGGAAGTGTATGTTTGATTTCCGTATCAACGATCAATAGTGTTGTAAAACTCTTAATTGGGCCAGGCCCACCTTCTAGAAGAAGGAGTCCTGGTCCATATGGGCTGCTTTATCGAATCCAGGCCCAACACGAAGTTAGGGTTCCCCCCTTATATATAGTTGAGGAGACCCTCCCTGTAACCGGACACCAGAATTTCGCAATAAAGAATTTCGTCTCCTCTATTCCAGTCTTACTTTTTGTTATCTGTCGTGATCTACGTGCCGTCGTTCCGCCGATAACCTAACACGTTATCAGCACGCTCTACGAGGAATTCGCCCAGCAGTTCGGTGAACCACGGTACGAAGTCCGGTACAGAGAAGGCATCGTCATCGAGTTCAGATCGAGATCAACAGATCCGCATCAACAAGACAAAAGGGAACAAGGGATCAAACCCTAACCCTAGTTCTTGAATGCACGGCGAAGGCGGCGAAATCGAATCCAAGACCATGAAAAAAAGAGACCCGCGGGCTGTCGTCGGCCTTGGCACAGTTGCGCCACAGCCCGGCCTTCCCCGCGCCTCTGGCGCGCTGGCCCAGCCCCGGATCGACCCGGCCCAGCCACCGGCCCGCACCAGCCGCGGCCCGGCCTCCCCCACGCGCCGGAGAGGCTCCGGCCACCACGCCTCCACGAGAGGCGTACCACGCGCGCCGACGGCTGGCCCGTACTACGAGCCGCCGCGCCGCCATGGCCCCTGAGCGGCCTCCGCCGCCGTTCGCCGCCGGCGGCGAGCACCGGCCTCGAGCCAGCCCCGGCCCGGTCTCCAACACCGTGAGATGCGCCGCCGCCCCGGGCACAGAGCCCAGGCCCCAAACCGCCGCACCGCGTCACCGGACCCCGCGCTACGCGCTCCGGGCCTCCGGTCAACGCGCCGTCGCCATCGGGAGCCGGGGGCACGCCGCGCGCGCGGGCGTGAGCCGCGGCCCGGCCAGCGAGCCCCGCATGCCGTCAGGACAGGCCTCTGTGCCGCCATGGCTCCGGGTTCCGAGCTTCCATGGCCGGATCTAGAGGAAGAAAAGCATAGAAAGAAGAAGAGGGAAGAAGGAAGAAGAGGAATGCGGCGGCTGGTGGAGAAAGTGAGGAGGAGTGAAAAGAAACTAGGGTTTCGGCCCCCTCTTATACTCCATGGCGTTTTTACAAAGAAGACCTCTCAATTTCCAGAAACTATAAACAAGACCAAGGGCTATTCTGAAAATTACGGAAAGATTCCGAAAATTACAGAGCAGCCCTCGTGATCTCAGAATATTACGAGATATACTCAGAAATTCTGAAAAAGCCCTCGGGAATTACAGAAACTTATGAAAATATCCTCGGAACATCTGGAAATTACCAGAATATCCCTGGAATATCTGAAAATTACGGAAAAATCCTGTTAATTACGAAAATTGACATGGATAATCCGAAAATTGCTGGATTGTGTTATTTTTGCATATAACACCCCAGATTTTGGTGATTTTATATAAAAACACCAATATTATAACTTAAACACGCAGTTTTTGTTATACTTATGCTCTCTATTACTTGGATACATGAATTAATCCTTGCACATTGACATCATGCAGATGTCTGACCTCGTAAAGAGAGACTTTGAAGTCTTGACTCCTCATGGAAGCAACTACCTGTCATGGGCACTTGATGCGGAGATCCTCCTAAGCAGTAAAGATCTTTTGAAGACCGTTCTGCCTAAGGCGGGAGACACTGCCGCAACAGACGTGGAGAAGGCGCAGGCTTTGCATTTCTTGCGCCACCACTTAAGTGCTACTTTGAAGAGTGAATACATGACAGAACGTGATCCAAAAGTCTTGTGGGACTCATTGCAGAAACGCTTTGAGCAGATTGAAAATGTCTTACTCCCCAAGGTCGAGCGTGAATGGCAAAACCTACGCTACCAAGACTACAAGACTGTGGAGGATTACAACACCAAGCTTTATGGGATTGTAACACGCATGAAGCTTTGTGGCAAAGAGCTCACGCAAAAGGATCTTATTAACAAGACCCTCTCCACCTTTCACCCTAAGTTCACTCATGTGAGCCGCCAGTACAAGAAGGAGAATTATGAAACCTATGTCGCCCTGAGTAATGCATTGCAGCAAGATCAGGGGGAGGACGAATTGATCATGGAGAATCATAAGAATCGTCCTACTGGCTCCTTGGCACCGCATGAAGCGAATGCCGTCTCCTTCAATAAGAAGAAGAAGAACAAGAATAACAAGGGTAAAGGTGCTCCCAAAGCTACACCAAATGCACCCCCGAAGGTTCAAAACAAACCTAATGCTTTCAAGAAGAACGCAAAAGGGAAGTCAAAGAAGACACCTTCAGGGGGAGCGTATGGTGAACAGGATCAGGATTGCTATAGGTGTGGTATGCATGGCCATTTGTCCAAAATATGTGAAACACCATAAAAGTATGTTGACATGTACAAAGACCTCAAAAAGAAGCTCGCGCAGCATGAGGCTAACTTTGTTGAAGGCACGCAGCCAACAACAAAGGCACCAATGGACCATGCAACACCAAGCAAATCCTCTGACCTGGAGTTGGACAATGATCTCATGGATGAAGAGGAAGATGTGCATGGAGATTCTGCGTAGTCATGAAGACTATTAAGAATTACTTAGTTATCTATTTGTAATAGGAGTGAAATAAGTTTAAATTCCTCGAAGGAATTAGTTCGTTTATGTAATCTCTCGAAGAGAAGACATTTGCTTTGAATAAATCAGTTTGTGAAGTTTGTCATTGATTACTCTCTTTGTTTATACATTTCTTATGTATGAATTACAGCATTGTGGAGCAAAATGACTATGGATGAGGAGCTCTGTCTCGTAGACAGTTGCACCACTGCTACTATTCTAAGGGACACTTGTTATTTCCAGACACTTCGAAAGTATACTGGGAATATTCTTACTGTTATTGGCAATAACAATAAGATAGTTGGCACAGGAAGGGCCACATTTGTCCTACCAAATGGTACGCAATTAACAATCCAAGAAGCATTACTTTATCCGGATTCAACCCGGACATTGTTAAGCTTTAAGGATATCCGAAGAAATGGGTTTCACGTAGAAACCAATGATGATGGAGGTGAAGAACGTCTTATCATAACCAAGAAAGAAGGCAATAAGAAGACCACTATTGAAAGTTGTCCGTCAGTCAAAGAAGGCTTGTACTATACGTACATTAAGCCAAACAAAGACTTTGCTACGTTCAAGACTATCTTTACCAATCAAGAAGCATATAGATTATGGCATGACCGTCTTGGTCACCCTGGCCTTAATATGATGCAGAGAATTACGAAGAATGCAATGGGGCATAATTTGAAGACAAAAGATTTCCCAAATCAAGCAGATTTCTTGTGCATTGCATGCGCAAAAGGGAAGCTTATTACTCGCCCCTCGCAGCTTAAGATTCAAGCAGAATCTATGTCATTCCCTGAACGAATTCAAGGTGATATATGCGGACCAATTAGTCCCTTATCAGGGCCTTTCCGCTATTTCATGGTGTTAATAGACGCTTCCTCGAAGTGGAGTCATGTATGTCTATTATCTACTAGAAACCATGCATTTGCACGATTGACTGCCCAGATCATACAATTGAAGACACATTTTCCAGATCATAGAATCAAATCCATTCGAATGGATAATGCTGGAGAATTTAAATCAAAGGTATTTGATGATTATTGTATGAGTATGGGCATCAAAGTGGAACACTCTGTACCACACGTGCATACACAAAATGGTCTTGCAGAATCATTAATCAAGAGGATCAAATTGATCGCTCAACCATTGTTACAGAATTGCTTATTGCCTACCTCTTGTTGGGGGCATGCGGTGTTGCATGCAGCAGCACTTATCCAATTACGACCATCTGCTACACATGAAGAATCACCATTAGCATTGGTGCGTGGTAGAATACCAAATGTTTCCCATTTACGGAGATTTGGATGTGCTGTATACATTCCAATCCCTCCACCTCAGCGAACTGCTATGGGCGCACAACGGAAACTCGCAGTTTACGTTGGATATGAAAGTCCGTCCATAATCAAGTACTTAGAACCCTCCACTGGAGATTTACATACTGCAAGGTTTGCTGATTGTATCTTTAATGAAGATCATTTCCCGGCATTAGGGGGAGGAAAGTATCTCTCTAGAGAAGAATGCCGGCAAATAGATTGGGACGCTAAAGGAATCCTAGGAATGGATCCTCGCACTAAAGAAGCTGAACTCGAAGTTCAGAATATACTCCATTTGCAGAGAGTTGCTAATGAATTGCCTGAAACTTTCACCAATACAAGAGACATTGTGAAGTCTCATATACCGGCTGTAAATGCTCCTGAAAGAATAGAAATCCCATTTGAAGAGGATGAATATATGGAATTCCAACCTTCTTCAATAAAAGCAACGAATGCTAGGAAGAGGGGGAGTGAGCCGGTTACAAGGGCACCCAAGAAGCCTAGAGTACAAGCTCAAGCTAAAGCTCCTAGGAGACGTCCTGCGGAGAAGAAGCCTAAGCAAACTGCTCAAAAGAAAACCAAAGAAGGTGAAAGTGATCCACATGAAGTGGTGAGACTTGAAGAATTAAACCCAAGTGAGAATGTACATGAATCTCATGAGGGGGTACGGAAATTCCTGACCTCAATGTATCTATCGATAATGAGGATCAAGGAAATGAAAACTCAACGAATTATGTTGAGACGGGAGTTGTATATAATAGAAAGACACTGGAAGTCAATACATACTTTGCCGAAACGATTGCAACACAAATTGATTTGGAATCTGAACCAAAATCAATGAAGGAATGCAAGAAGCGTCCTGATTGGCCAAAGTGGAAAGATGCAATCTGTGCAGAGTTAAACTCGCTAAAGAAAAGAGAGGTGTTTGGTAGTGTAAACCTTACACCAACTGACATTAAACCAGTGGGTCACAAATGGGTGTTTGTCCGGAAGAGAAATGCTCAAAATGAAGTGACTAGATATAAGGCGAGACTCGTAGCGCAAGGTTTCACGCAGAGACCTGGCATTGACTACGAAGAAACCTACTCTCCCGTAATGGATGGAATTACATTCCGGTATTTGATCTCAATGGCGGTGAATATGAATTTGCAGATGCGACTTATGGATGTGGTCACAGCATATCTATATGGAACATTAGATACAGAAATCTATATGAAAGTTCCAGAAGGTATTAAAGTCCCAAATGAAGATGACCGCAAATTATATAGTGTCAAATTACAGAAGTCACTATATGGTTTGAAACAATCAGGGAGAATGTGGTACAACAAGCTCAGTACATTTCTCTTGGAAAAGGGATTTGTGAAGAATGAAGATTGTCCTTGTGTATTCATAAAGAAATCAGAGAAAGGCTTTTGCATAATCTCTGTTTATGTTGATGACTTGAACATCATTGGTACTACCAATGAAATTGAAGAGACTTGCTCATACTTGAAGACTGAATTTGAAATGAAGGACCTGGGCAAGACTACATATTGTTTAGGTTTGCAACTTGAATATACTCCTGAAGGGGTACTCTTGCACCAATCAAACTATACCAAGAAGGTATTAGAGAAATTTAATATGCACGAAGCATATCCACTCCGATCACCTATGGTGGTGAGATCCCTTGATATAGATCAAGATCCTTTTAGACCGAAGCAGGAAGATGAGGAATTATTGGGACCTCAATATCCATACCTCAGTGCCATTGAAGCCTTGATGTATCTTGCGAATGGTACAAGGCCCGACATAGCTTTTGCTGTTAATCTACTTGCAAGATATAGCTCAGCACCAACTCGAAGGCATTGGAATGGCATCAAGCAAATCCTCCGATATTTGAGAGGAACTGAAGACCTTGGATTATTTTTCAAGAAGAATGGGGAATTAACCCTTGTGGGTTATGTTGATGCTGGATATTTATCTGATCCACATAAATCAATATCTCAGACGGGATATGTGTTTTTATTTGGAGGAACTGCAATTTCTTGGAAGTCAACGAAGCAAACATTGGTTGCTACATCGACAAATTACTCGGAGATCATCGCATTGTTTGAAGCTGCAAAGGAGTGCGCCTGGCTCAGGAGGATGACAAGTCATATAATGAAGACCAGTGGAGTGGCGTATACTCCATCCCCTACAATTATCTATGAAGATAATAAAGCTTGTATTGCACAAGTACAATCGGGATACGTAAAGTCGAACAGGACAAAGCATATGTTACCTAAATTCTTCCACACGCATGAAATGCAAGAGCAGGGAGAGATTTTAGTAACACATGTCCGATCTTGTGACAATCTTGCAGATATGTTCACAAAGGCCTTACCTTCCCGCACTCTCGAAGAGTGTCGACGTGGTATTGGCATGAGAAGACTTAGAGAAGTGCTTGGAACAGGGGGAGAACTTCCCTAAGTACATCACATTCCCGAACTAAATGAGTTATCTCGAAGATAATTCATATCAGTCATGAAGATTGATAAACATTAATCATGAAGATTAAAAACATTGCACTCTTTTTCCCTTATGAGTTTTTCACATGAAGTTTTCTCAATAAGGTTTTTAACGAGACAATGTGTGCATACAAGTGGTGGTAATATGTGCTCTTTTCTCCAATTTTTCCCACTGGGTTTTTAGGAGTTTTTATGAGGCATACTTATCACGATAAAGAGCCCAAGGGGGAGTGTTGTAAAACTCTTAATTGGGCCAGGCCCACCTTCTAGAAGAAGGAGTCCTGGTCCATATGGGCTGCTTTATCGAATCCAGGCCCAACACGAAGTTAGGGTTCCCCCCTTATATATAGTTGAGGAGACCCCCCCTGTAACCGGACACCAGAATTTCGCAATAAAGAATTTCGTCTCCTCTATTCCAGTCTTACTTTTTGTTATCTGTCGTGATCTACGTGCCGTCGTTCCGCCGATAACCTAACAAATAGCAATGGATTTCCTACGACTTTAACTGTAGTTTGTTGTGGAAAAGTTATTATTATGGAAAGGAAAATATTTGAGCTACAAAGATCCGTATTAGTTTTTGTTTGCTGCAAGTCATGCATGATTATTACCCAAGAAAGAATATTTCCTACGATTTTTAATTTTCCTTTTTCAATATTCTATTAATGAAGGGCTTATATCTGCTTTGAACTATTACTTCTCAAGAGGTAAAATAGGTACCGTAACAGAGACTGCAAATTGATTCGAAACATGGATTTATTTATTTATTTATTTTGTATTTTTCGCATTTTCTTTCCTCAACTTTTCAAGAGAATGGGTGCTGGCGTGCTGTGGTCGTCGAAAGGCATGTTTGAATTTCTTTAAAATGTTGAAAGGCTGCATGAAGCCTTGTTGATTTTGGGCTGGCTTGACTATTTGGGCCGATTCTGTCTTGATGGAGTAAGCGCAGGTTGTAGTCCAGCCCACGGGCCAAACTTCTCGACAATCACCGTGTCAGCCTTGTGTAACGCGAAACCCTATAGGTAGCGCGCGCTACCCGTAGTCACCCGGTAGCGCGCTTTAAGATCTGTGCAAGGTAAGAGTGGATGGTTGTCCTGGAGGCGGGCGGGCCGAGTGGAGAGAGTGACTGAGCGACACGTGGCGACTTCAGATTGGCCGGGCGGAATTCAAGTGAAAATCAAAACTTCAAATCAAATTTTCTCACAAACCGTAACTCCGTTTTCGAATCCGTTTGAACCATGATGATCTTTACAATTAATGCAAGAAAACAAGATCCCACATGAATATATTTTATATTTTTTTTAAAACTCATTATTTTTAATGTATAGTTTCATTGTTCCAATTTTCATTGTTCCAGCAGTAGAGTTTCATTGTTCCAGCAATAGAGTTTCATTGTTCCAGTAGTAGAGTTTCATTGTTCTAGTAGTATAGTTTCATTGTTCCAGCAATATTTTCATTGTTCCAGCAGTAGATTTTCATTGTTCCAGCAGTATAGTTTCATTGTTCCAGCAATATATTTTTATTGTTCCAGTAGTATATTTTCATTGTTCCAGCAATAGAGTTTCATTGTTTCAACAACATATTTTTATTGTTCCAAAAATATGACCAAGAGATCTACAAAATTTTTGAAAATAAGTAAATCCTGTAAACAAAATGTAGTGGCTTTTGCCCTTTGTGCGTCCCGTGCCAGCAGTGACTGTTACTGCTTGAGCCATTCCTCTCACGAAAACTATTGCCGCACTGTTCGGGCTGCTGCCGCCATTCCTCCCAACCCACCAGCCGAACAGGCCTCGCTGCTTTTGACAGGCCGTGGGCCGCGCTACATCGCTGCTAGGCGTAGCGCGGGCTAGGCATAGGGGCTCCCTTGTGTAACTATAGAGAGAAAATCAGATGCAAATTAAACTCCAGTACTTTGAATTGTTAAAGGCCACGATAGCTAGTACTACCTCGTAGTTCATCTGTGGTTGTTGGGAGGGTCTACAAAGTCGGAGGCTATGCATACCAATGCTCCAGTCAAGAATTAATGCAATCACCACCAAGCAAGCATCGCTAGTCTCAATATAAAACAATCAGCCACCGCAGTTAAGCCACTTTGAACAAAGACGCTAGATAATGCAATCGTCGTCACTATATCACGGCATGTACAACCAGCCCAACTTTATACAAAAATCAAGCGGTCTTACATATGGTCGGTACCGTACATAACATACCGGCCAGACTAGGGCATAAGCCTACAGATGCTGCCAATGAATAAAGCTTAGCAATGAGTCGTTGATCTTGACTGGTCCGAAACGAGAACTTAGTAACGAGTCAGTTGACCCAACCACCCGTGTGAAATCATAGACCAAGTAACCTTCACGAGGATCCCGACAGAGCCACAGGTGATTTCAACTTGATCTCCACCGTTGACTCCTGGAGTGAACTCGATGGTTCTTTCAGTCAGCTTCTCCTGCAGACAGACAGCCACGACGGGTCGGAGCAGTTGAGCAACTCTCTTATCATCGTGGGTCATCAACACACCAGCCACTTTGCTAGTATCATGAAGCACAAGTCTATCCTGGATACTGGTGGTGTAAGCAGTGATTTCTCCGAAAAATTCTCCCTGTACAACTTCAACTGCGAAAGTGGCCTCCACTGCACGTTGCACAACTGCAAACATCACCTCCCCTGTACTGAGCTTAGTAGCAAGGGAGCTTTGTCAACCATCATTTTGTCCATACACATGTGTGGTACGCCCATCAATGTTCTCAATCCTTTACTAAGTTCTGTGACCCCTTCACCACGCTTGATCTTCAAATCAATCTCGAAATACATATCATCTATTAGCGCAAGTCCTCGTTTCGGACCAGTCAAGATCAACGATTCATCCTGTGAAAAATATCATATGGTAGGTTTGTAGTTATCTTTCTCTAAAATTACAACTGCAATCACGTGGAAGCTCACATCAAGGGGTGTGTACAAATGCATGCATGTTTTCAAACTATTAGTATCATGAATACTGAATAGAATTCCCATGTGGATGACAACTTGATAACCATGTTACATAATGATATACTACATAGAAATGCATTAGATGATTGCTCTTGCAAGAGGGTATATCATTAAAGAGAAGTATCCAAATGAAGCATTAGAGTCCATGCTTAGATTTTTTGTTTCACAACAGCTTAAAAATTAACAGAACATGCACCAACATTGTCATCGTCAGAACAAAATCCTACTAAACTCGATAACAGAGCCGCAAAGGAAATTCAACCACTATAATACGCCTACATATTCCACATTTTTTCTATGTCAAGCATTTACAAATAGGATGCATAGCTTAATATAACCAATTGATATTCTTATGATAGATCAGTGTAACTTTCCAAATTTCAGCACCACACAATTTTAGAACCGGGAATAAGACTATCATGTAGCGGAGCAATTTAAGATTCTTATCACCTAGGGGATTGTGGATATTTTGGTAACCATTATTATCTACATACCAATCAATAGAAAGCAAGGGCAGGTCAGTTGTATGCTTTGGCAAACCAAAATTATAAGACATAAGGAGGTAATGTGATGTGATGTTAGCCCACACGAAATGCATAACAGCAGTTAAGGACATGTTTCAAGCAAAGCTGTACAGTCAAGCATACCGCAGAGTTGATGAGCTGGCAATCATTTGCGTCACGGCGGAAGAGATAAACACACTTGAGATCAAGGCAGTCTCTGGCAATGACAGTGCCGCACACTTCGATAGGGAAGCTAAAATCCAAGCCCAAGGAAACTATCGTCACTGAGAGGACATTTACAGAGTTACATGGACGAAACAGCTTTTTGTCCTGTTCGCATACAGTGTCATGCATCTCAATTAGATTCTCCGTGTATCTCATTGGACGGTGTGCTGCAGTGCAAGAAAAAAAGCATAAGAAACTCGACAATGTTTACTCTTGATGATTAAAAAGTACGGAGTAAGATTTTAAGTACCACCAATCTCAAGAAGAGATACCACATTATCAAATGGGACTTATTGTTAAAACCAAATACCACAATTACAAGAATATACCAATTCTTGTCGGATGGTGAAATGAATTTTCAAAGTTGATAAGAGGCCAACTGACACTTGTTGCGATATGATAACGAGAAACTGAAAAAATATTTGAGAAATGTGTCTTTCATAGTAGCCAGATTCGAATGATTCTCTATTCTGAAAAGGTTTACGCATGCTATTGAAGATTACTACTCTAGACTAGAGGTATCGTTACTTTTGTGATTGGTAATGGTACAAAGGAAATGGATTCCGGGAGGATGTTCTGGAACTTAAATTGTAACGTTATAACCAAAATGCTGTGGTGTCGTACCCCATTTCTGAAATATGTTGTGCATCCTGTATCAGTCCCTGGATCAGTAGCTGATACGCACAAGAACACAGATATGATAATCAAAAGCATACTTTGAATTGGTAAATAAGCATAATACCTGATATAGGACCCTTAGTGGCGGCACGACAAGGAAATATCCAAGTCCAACCAACCAGCTAACGGTGAAGCAGACAGCGGAAACCTTGGCCCAAAGCCACAAGCACACTTGAGAGGCAGAACCGAAAACCCAAACGTCGTCTTCTTCTACGAAGTCTTCTCCTACTAAACCAACAATCGCAAACGCGTGAGTACATAAGGTACTCAGTAAGCCCTACACTACACAAGGGTATATATACATGCATATTTGGTCTTAGCAAGGAGGAGGCTATATGGTTTATTTGCAGCAAAGCAAGCTTTATGCAGGGTTCACTAAAGCAAGACAAGGATTCATAGATAAAACAGGGAATTGATTGTCAATATTTTAGTTGGTTGGCCCTGGGGGGAGTAAGGGCATTCCCGCCAGTTCCCAAGTTTTAGTTGGGCTTTCTGACCTCGAGGATCATACCGACCCGGCACACTTGCCATCACTTCCAAAACACGGGCTGACTACAACCCACTCACACGCCAAGGAAAGAGAGAGGTGGCTAATCCATACGTGCGTAACAATAATGTGTCATATGCCGTGACAACGTCCATCCGGATGAATTTTACACTCTGCAGAGGTTGTACATCTTTTCCCACGGGCTATGCACTCTTGTACGGAGAATAACATAACGCCTAGTCCATATCCTCCGAGTAGTCTCACAATTCCACCACGAAATTACACTCAGGGGCTTGTGACATGAAAGGTCACACACTGGCACTGTACACCTGTAAAAGGGTACGTCATGCTCCTGTAACAAATAGCAGGATCCTGTAACACATACCAGGACGGGCGGCACTCCCGTAACCTATAGCGGGTTCCGCGAGCCGGATCATAGGTACGTTTCCTATGTCCTTCTCTTGAGCTTTCGTTGCCTCGACTGGCCTCCAGATGGCATTTGCAAGGGTACCAGGAAGATAGGGTAGGTCCTTCCCATAGGGGTTCCGGGGTTGTACGAGAATCATTATGTTTACGGGCGTCAGAACCGGTCCTTATATGGCCGGCAAGCACCAAATCCCACACTAGGGGCCTATCACACCATCAACAATTCACTAGTGGCCTTGCCCGCAATCCAACCCATCACATCATCACCGCCACCATCAACATCATCACCTAACACAGTTGTGCTACTCCCAACCCCAATATATGTCACACACACCACCAAACTCATTTAACACAGATATAAAACATATAAGTGTGTAAGGTGTAGCAATGTAGAAACATTGCAGGGGTCCTAAGCATTCTAGTAGCAAGGTATAAGTGACATCATAGAAATGATGGAACTATCCTAGGGTTATCAAGGTGACAGGTAAACAAAGGGGTAAACAAGGATTCAGATATTAATGCCTAAGTAACAGACATCAATATCAATAAGCAAGTAGGACCATAGCTACACAAGCAGTGAAATAGCAAGTAATGCATATTACTAGAGTAGGCTCTATAGGTGCATTGCGAAAACAGTAGGTTCAATCATGATCAAGGAGATGTAGAGTTTGCCTTCACTAAAGTCTTCTTCTTCACGTCCTCGCAATCCGGGTCCTCAGATCCTTCCTAGAAGCTCGTATCTTCTGACTCGTCCTTTGTCTTGGACTCTTCAGCTCGTCCTTGAAGCTTGGGTCTTCTGGATCTTCTTTGAATTCTTCTGGCTCTTCCTCGAATCCCACGTAAGCTAGCGCATAGAAATATAGCGTATAAACAAACTACCGCAAGAAAATAAGATCGAGAAGAAGCGAATAAGATCCAATTAACTCCAATAAGAACCAATAGAACACCGATAAAAGCCAAAGACACAAATCATGCATGATGCATTAGGTTTTACTTTAGGAAGATCTTATTATCTTAATAGGGGCTATTAGGGGTGATGCATCGAGCACTAGGGCTTTTGATGTGTATGAAAGATGCTAAACCATGATAAGTGCATGCTTGTGTGTGTAGGTGGAAAGGGCGTGTGCATGTGTTAGTTGTACGTTGGCAGCATTACGGCTTTATATAGGTCGTAACCTATATAAAGGTTCATGCGACAAACGTACAAGTGCAAGGTGTGTCACTTTAATTACCTACTTATATTAGGTTATTAACTAATGGTGATTAGCTATTAATTACTTACTAAATTGATTAATTACTAAGATCAAGCTATTAATTATTTGTCATGAGCAAAGCGCATGACGATGGCACGTGTACGTGATTATGCATGGCATGAATGCATGATTGCGAAGAAAAGACAAGGATCAATCGATAAGACCAACGAGCAATTGAAATAACAATAAATCCAATAAGTTCCAATGAAAGACTACATAAATACGAGAATAGTAATAAATAACAGAGCTCGGTAAGGATCGGTGGTAATCAATAGACTAAGGTTGATTGAGCGATGGTTGAGATAGGTTAGACTTGTAGCTGAGTTGCGATAAAAGATATTAGGTTTTGGTGTGAAATGATACAACAAGATTGGTTAGACTCACATTAGGAGATGAGCATTGGTGACAAGCGATATCGACGCCACATGATTTGCCGTCATGGTAAATAGGATACTAGATTTCGGAGCGATACATCACGAAAGATTGGGTAGGTTTATTGTTAGTGAGTGAGGGTGTATGTGTGACATACAAGGTTAAGGCGGAATGATGTATTGCGATGAGGGGGTACTAGGATGTGAGGCAAAGAGATATTGAATGATTGGTTAGGTTCAACGCTAAACGATAAAGCGGGTAGCTACAACATGCAAGATTGACGTTGCATAAATTGGCGATATGGAAGAACATCAAAAGAGGGAAGATTATATGGTATTGACGGCTTGCTGGTCCATTCTAGAGCTCCAAGAGTAGCACCGAAGGGTACTACTCGTTTCTACGATCGCGTGGGCACAAGAATCGCCCAAAACGGAGCTACAGTGATGAAGTTATAGCCATTCGAAGGTTTTAGGGGCTTACTTGCAATTATAGAAATATACCGAGGGCATATCTATAATTACAGAAAGGTTTTAGGGACTGAAATGTAAATACAGAAAGGTTAGGGGCCTCGGTGTAAAAAGACAGGGGCTAAAAGATAATTACAGAAAAGTATAAGGTTATTTCTGTAAAAAGACAGGACCTAAACATAGGTTTTTTTTATTAATAACACTATTTTTAAATAAATTTAAAAAAATAACATGCCGTTTCGAAAATTTGTAAAACTAGCATCCCAATCGCCCTTTCAATGGGCGATTAGGATAAATCGCCCATTTAAAGGGCGACTTGATCAAAAAAAGCGTCAGCGGGGCCCAGCCGCCCAACCAGGAGGCGACTGGTTCTCTGTCGCCCACCAGGAGGCGACAGGGTCCAGTCGCCCAACCACCGGGCGATTGGGTCCCAGTCGCCCGACCAGAAGGCGACAGGACCTACTCGCCCGTTTGGTGGGCGACTAAGGTATTTTTTTTTTTTTGCATCATTTTTTGTTTCGATTGCAATTATATTTCATAAAATACAATTAAACGAAATGAAAATTTTGTACATATGATAAATACATGCAACTCATTTTTTGCCACCTAATCTTACGGAAATGTTCGATCCCACCGCCGAGACATATTACTGAAGTTAATGTCCATATTGTAGGGGTTGGATGATGACTGTGAGCGAGGTAGCGCTGAGAAGTCGCTGTTGGAGGGTCGTTCTCGCAAAACAGATTCACTAAATGCCTCGTCGTCAGGGTCTTCGAGTGGAGGCGGAGGTCTTGAGGGTGGCATGGGCATGAAATCGTCGTCTTCATCGTCGTTGGCGTTTGGTTGCACGCGCGTTGCCGGAGCGTGTCTTCTTGCAGTGTTTCTTCGACGGGATGTTGTTGTGTTAGATGGCTCCGAAACACTACGGTTGGATGAGGTATGTCGCCTTCTACGTGAACCTGGCATGCAACCTCCACCGAAGAACATAAATAGATAGAAGAAGTTTGGGATAGGGTTGTCGATCAATTCTTTGTCTTCCGGAAATGCCTAACAGAAGAGAAGCAGTCGAATGAGCAAAAGAAATAGAAACCGATAACATAAAAATAAAAAAAATTGAGTGTACCTGAATGTGGGAGGCATATTGATTGGGGAGCATCATTATCTTGAATGTAGTGCTAGAGAAACCTAACACTGACGGGTGGTTTGCCAGCTCGCAAACCCTATGATACAACTGCCTTTGATCTTCTAAGAGGGCCCTAAGGTCATTTGTGGTGAGATGTTGCGGCGCGATAGTGTGTGAGGTCGTAGGGATTGTTGCATTTAACCTCGAGACAGCTTGTGCGAGATTGTTCTCCCTGAAAGGATCATCCCGGTGTTCACGCACGGCACGCCAGATTGCGTCTAGTGCTCTCTCGATGTATTGTGGTGTCCATAAAAAGCCTCCACTAGATGGTCCTGCCATGGATGGTGTTGTTGAAGCGTGGAAGAAGAGTGGATGCCGCTGTGATGCAGGAGAGGTTGCTGTGAATGAAAGAGTGAGTAGAGGATAAGGTTTTGTAGAAGTGGTTCCTGAAATTGAAAGCACGAGTGGGAGGCCCTAGTAGAGATTCCGGCTATAATGTAGGTCCATTATTTTGATTGGAGTCGGATGCATGCATTAAAAGCGTCACATTGTGCAGACATACATGCATGGGGACATTGGATGCTCCTGGGATTCTTTGGCTGTTTTGCAAAGCGGGGACCTTTGATGGGAGTTTGACGAGGCTGTGATGCATGCACCGAGAGCATTAATTGAGGGGACATGAAAGACAAAAATATAAGACATATAGTACTAGTACTGGACATGAACATGTAGCATGACATAACATAGAATCTATACGAGCTACAGACAGAAGGTGACACAACACTAAATCCTACCACGCTTAGGGGCGACACCCCTAAGTGTGCCTGGCTTGGCTGCCCAGCGTCCCGCCCTCACGTGATCGGCAGAGTACGTCAGCGGCTCAGGAGGAACGACGTGGCGTGTAGGACGGCCCTGAGGGAGTGGTGTCTCGTAGCCGCCCTGCGAGACCTGTGTCGCTGGAGGAGCTCCAGATAGCTGTGAATCAGGAACTATATTGGGCTCGTTCTGGACCGGAGCAAAGTAGCTGTCGAAGTCGAACGCTGGTGTAGGAGAACGTCGGTGCCTCCGCTCGCCCTCCTCGGCGTACTCATAGTCAATCGGCGCCATATGTGGTACATATGACGACGGCCCTGCAACATCAGTGGCCTGTGTCCACGATGTGTACTGTGTACCTGTGCACAAATATATAGTAATAATAGTAAGAAATGCATCAATACGTAGTTATAATAGTAAGAAATGCATCAATATAGTTTTGATGACGAACAAAATTGCAATGAATTAATTTACAAAGTCGAACGGTATTAGTACCTGGTGCGGAGAAACCTGGTGCGGAGAACGTCGGTCGAGGCGGAGGCCCCGGTGCCATCCTATGCGTGAACGTCGTCTGCTGAGGAGGCGGCTGTGCTGGACGCGAAGAGGGTCCCGACTGCGAAGGGTGTGGGACGGCATCCGTGTTCCGACTACAGGGCGTGCACGAGGTGAGCTTCATGAGGTCAGAAGCGGCATCATAGATCCGCCTCATCGCAAGGGTGATCTCCTGGGAGGTGAGCTGAATGCCCTACCTCAGGCGCTGTAGAGTTGATCCCGACTCAACAGCAATCTTCTGTCCTATGTCGGCCTACAACATAAACAACAGTTGTTATGTTAGACTCGTTATTTACCTAGTATTGTAAAGAAGGTTAGAAATTTCGTTACTTAGTTATAATATCAAACTGGCGAAACTAATTATCTATGAAACTATAAATTTAATAATTATTTTAATGTAAATAACACTTGTATTGTAAACAAGGTTAGAAATATCGTACCGCAAGCGACCAAGTCTGATCCCTGTGGGTCGGGTACGTGTCGGCCAACTCCGCTGTGTGGCTCGGTACCGTAATCGGTGTGTACGTCACCCTCGTCCGAGTTCGGGGGACGTACCAGCGAAGGTACTCCTCGTAGGCCTCCAGGGTGAAAGGCCTCGCCTCCTGAACTACCTCCTCCAAAGCATGGGCCCACTGAACCACCCACGGCTCCAGACGTGGCTCCCAAACGGTGCCAGTCAACTGCCCCTTCCGCGTCCATCTAGAGAACGAGACACATATAAGAGGAAAGTAAAGAATTAAAAATATTGAACATGTTAGCGGAGCAGTAACTTACAAGTGAGCTGACGGTGGTACAAGTGGATGGACGTCCACGGGGAAGTTCTGGTGAAGACCGAACTGGCGCATCACTCGGTGGGGTGCGTACTCCTCCACGAAGATGTCGAACACCAACGCCTTCCTCGTGAGCCAGTACTGGCTGTCTCTCGTGCACAAAGACGACAATCCACCGGGTGCTCGGGCCGCTACCTGGTGTGCACTGTACGGCGTCCAACGCACGTCCTCGTCTGCTCGGATGCAGTCAAACGACTAGACGTACTGTGGGTACGCCCTGTGCACCTAGACGTTAGCCCAAGTGGGCTGCATAGAAACAGCCGTTAGAAAATATATTGCAACAAATGGAAGAAATAAAGAGGAAAAAAGTTTATGTAATTGCAAACTTACCCGACGTCGGCACCACAGCGTACCCATCGTAGGGCCGTCCTCGTCGCTGTCACCGTAAGCTAAAGCTCCGTAGCTCTGTAAATCCATGTGAGGACGACCGATGCTGAACCGCTCGTAGGACCACAACTGAAGGAGCAGGGGGCAACCAGTCAGGATCGCCATGGGGTCCGTCTTTGTGCAAGCATCACAAAGGCCCCTGTACGTCGCAGCCAACACAGCTGACGCCCAACTGTACTGTGGGATATCCTCCAGTGGCTGATCCGCTATCTGGCGAGCGAAGTGGATCAGTTGCTTGCCCACAGAGTTTCCGTGAGAACTCGTTGTAACATCCCACCCTAATGAAGACCCAAATCTGTTGTTTAGTGCATGTTGATCACAAATGCAAATGATCACTTTAGAAAAGTTATTTAAAAGCAAATCATTTGAAAATGGTCAAATATGAACTTGCTCTACAAATTCAAAATTTTGTATACAAGTGGGCCCATTTGAAAATTTCCTTGACATCCATGGCCAAAGAGAAATTTTTGGAGAATTTTGTGGATTTTTCTACAAAAAGAAATGGGCTCAAATAAATCAAAGTTCTTTGTCCAAAATCTTTCTTAATTGAATTTTAACTCAAAATTTAAATCGAATTAGGGAAAATTGCAATAAGGTAAGCTGTTCATCTTAGTGAGACTTTTCAACCCTGAGTTTTTCAGATTTTTCTGAGCACAGGAGCATTGGAATTAAATTGTCGCAAATCGGCACATGGAAAATCATTGAAAATTCGAAAATGTTACTGTAGCACGCCGGGTGTCACCTTCTTCTTCGCGCCGTGCGGAGCGCCGCTGTGGCCGGCGTCACCTTGCACAGCATCGATGACCGATTCCACGCCCTTATCACCTCCTAGCCGCGGTCAAGTCATCGCCCTAGCTCTCTTCTTCCTCGTTCTCTCCAACCGACCGAAACAGAGCCGCCATTACCGCCGGGAAGAGCTCGCCGCCGCGCCGTCCCTGCAGCCACCTCCGAGCTCGACCCCAACAGCAAAGCAGAGCGCCGAGACACCCTCTAGCTGCTCCTCAACTCTAATCGAAACCTCCTCGCCTGTGGCGCGAGATCGACGAGGATTTTCAGTCATGACCGCCGGGTGACTGAGCTCCACATCGTCGTCGATTCCTCCCTCCTTGGTGAGTTTCCACTCGATTACTCGCACCCATAGCTTCCTCACATCCCTACGCATCCATTGGTGTCATGCCTCGTGCAATCCCACCACCCAAATCGACGAATTTCAATGATTTCTGGTCGCTGTCTGTAGCTCTGTTCTGAGGAAGACGAAGGTGGCAATTTCGTAAATAACTCGAACTTCTTCAGAAATTGACCAAACTTGTAAATTCGACAGAAATTCATATACAGCTCAGAAAAATCCAAAACAAAATTTGTTGGTTTCCTTATGAGCAGAACTATCCAGTGGTACAACATGAACATCTGAATTCTTCTCAGTTAATTTTATAAAATTCAAAGAAGAGAATCAGGAAATAAATTTTATAAAAAGATCTGTAAGTGCAAAAATTCTGAATTTTGGCATGAACACTCCTAATAGGTTCACTGAACATCCCACCAAGTGGTATCTTGAAATGCACCTTCGTTTAGGAGTAATTTCAGTTTTCAGTTTCTAGAAGAATCTTTTTATTGATTTTATTCCTGCACCTTTTTGCACCAAATTTTGGATATGTTACTGTACCTAAGGGAAGGATGCTAAATAAAAATACAAATGTAATTTTAGATCTTCCAGAACCCTTTTTAAAGAATTTAGAAGAGGAACCCTTATTTGCGCGTAAGGAAATTCCTAAATCCAAAGTAATTGTATAAATCACTTGGGACCAAACTGCAAAAACCTGATGAATGGCCCTGCCAGCATGTTGCTTTTTGCATCATAACATCACCATGTCATTTTGTCAAGGGAGTTCCATGAACTATCTTTGACTGTGTATATATTGTTGCATTCATTTAGGAACCGACGCCGGACTCGAGGACTTGGAGATCGTGGCCGAGGAGACCGGCGCTGACCTGAGCATACTCGAGTGTACTAACCACCAGCCCCAAGGCAAGCCCCGGTGCACTCCCATATTTACAAAGTTTTATACTTTCTCACGTGTATTTCGAGTCGTGAAATGTGCATTACGTATAGGACTTGATTGAAAACCTAGTTGCATGTATCTCCAGATATTCCTATGGGTTTGGTTAAGTTAAGTTCTACCACTCGTTAGTTTGCTATGCTTAATAAAGTCGGGTCGTTGGTAGAATATCGAGTGGTATGGAGACCGCTCGGTGTAAGTGGGGTCGGATTTAATTTATGTTCTCACATGATGATGGTAATGAATTTGAGACCGAACGGGGAAGTTCATGTGTAGGTTGAGGTGACAAGGCTCGCCTTGTTCGCCATAGCCCCGTTTGTGTCGGTTGAGGACCGTTCGTTGTGGCCCCGCTGAGCAAGTTTGAACAGTACCGGATGCATGCTAGGAGAATGGGAACTAGTAAACTTAGTAGCTCGATGTTATATTGTTGGACGGGGCCCCACCTCTCTTTTGGTGATGAAGATGGTATGGTGGTTGCGGGTATGTGTTTGAAGGGAGGGTGCACGGGCGAACCACGGTTAGACCCGGCGTGGCTATCGCGTGGGGAGACGTGTACTCGGGAGAGGTGACACTCGGACCGGCTTTATGATGTCTTGTAAAAGGTTGCCGTGCGTAACTCCTTCGAGTAGCGTACGTCGTGTATTCGGGTTTCGCCTGCAGGTGTAAATCGATTCGAATCGCCGTCCCTCGCGGTTATTGAGTACCACTTGTTCACTGTGTCACATCGTAGTAAGAAGTGCACATGATGATGTTTATATGATGTTGTATTTCAATTAATTGTATTGCAACCATGTATTGCTTAGTTAGGTTGCTAATATTTATAATTATGCAAGAACCCTTTTAATCTGGCTAAAACATGAAAATAAGGATCAAATATTAGCGCCGTTTTTGCAATTAAATTTCACCCCCTGGTCAACCCCCTGCATTTTAGAAGTCGGTCTTAAATGGCCAATTTGACGGGTAAGACTTGCTGAGTATTAGTTGCTCAGGGCTTTTGTTGAAAATGTTTATGCAGGTATTTGGTCTTTTGAAGTGGTTCCTGTTTCTCCTACTTCGGAGCATGAAGAGTGAAATTGTGTCTATGGCCGGACATGATATCACTTTAGTTATATCGTCGTGTGTTTCGCTTCCGCTCGCTTTTATGTAATCGAATTTCGAACTCTTTTATGTAAAATAAATCGAACTTCGAACGGGATGTCTTATGTTAATTATGGAACCAATGTAATAACTGAACTTAATGTAAAATTATTTTGCTTATGCTTATGTGTGTGGTCTATGCATACTTGCTTCGCCAAGTATCCCCCGATTAAGATCCTGGTTAGCAAACCCCTCATTAATTTGAGGTGGGGTGCTACACTCGTGAACATGATCCATCCGAACAACCAAAGCAGGTAGGCCTCCAAGTGCCTCGACACAGTGGCGTCGTCCGCCTGGGGGTGAATCGAGTCAGCCTGTGCATAACCAACAACAAAGTATGTTACATGGCAAGCGTTATTATATTGTATATATACTCAAAATGTACACTGCAATGAATGTGATCACCTGAAACTGTAGAAGCCAGTTCTTCGGTGGCCCGTGGTGCTGGTCAGCTGGAATGGGACGGTACACTGGAGACCCTTCTCGGCGCACAATGCCCTGAAAACGGGCCTCCAGGTCGGCACGCCACGTCACTGGCACGTCGGGTGCGGTGACAGCCGCACCAGCAGTAGGTAGGCCAAAGAGGAACGAGACGTCCTCAAGTGTGGGCGCCATCTCACCACACGGGAGGTGGAACGTGTGTGTCTCAGGCCTCCAGCGATCCACCAAAGCAGCGAGTAAAGAACGGTCAAACCCGAACCGTCTCGCCGCATCGGCCTGGTCCTCCCCCGCTGTCGCCTCAACAAGCCGACACAGTGGGAGGAGGCCTGCTGCACGTAACCTGCACATTTGAAATTAATTAGCACATAAATTGAGATTATAAAACTGAAAAAGGAAAATGATTCAACATATACCTAGGAATCCAACGCTCGTCCAACCGCAGCAACTCAAGAGGCACTCTGGGTCGCAGAACGGGAAGCTCAGCACCTCTGACGGCACTCAGGTACGACCGGTGTCGTCGGTCCACAACTGCGTCAAGCAGCTCCGGACGCTCTGCGCCGCCCTCCTCCCCGGTCGCCATACCTGTACATATTTTGATCAGATGATTGCACGTTAGTACACATAATATGTGTTAAAGACAATAATAAAACACTGAAATCACAAGACAATTCAATATACATATTACGAAAGACAATACAACATACATAGTTCTTACAATGCACTGCAGTTTAGTTATTACATCGCATCATTTAAGTACGAACGAATTACATCAAAACAGAAACATTGACAGTCCTTACAACGATAACAACATAGTTCGTACAACGCATGACACCAAAAGGCTACATAAAACGAAATACATGAAAACATATAACAGATTTCAATGAGCACTTCCATCCGATCGTCCCCCTCCACGACGTGCACGAGGACGACGACCGTCTTGTGGATTGCCCGAAGGCCCTGCCTCGCCTTCGGTCTGCACATTATTTCTCGTGCATTTCTTGTACGTATGTCCAGTGTCATTGCACTTTGTACATCGAACCTCCTTTCTCCCTGCCTCTGACTCATCCATGTCGTTACGAATACGGCGGCTCTGCCGACGACCACGCTTCTGCCTCAGTTTATCCGTATCAGGACCACGTAGGTAGTCAGGGCCCGGCTCGCTTGTAAATGTCCCAAATATAGCAAAGCCATAGATCTCAGCATTCCATGTCGTCATGACAGTCTCCTTCAAAAAATACGGCGACACATAAATTCTTGGTGCCAAGTTTGTAAGCGAGCAAGCTGATATAACATGTGAGCAAGGCCTATGTAGGAGCTTCGGCTTCATGCATGAACATGAGCATCTCTCGTTCCGGATAATGCATTCCTGCACAATCCTGTCACGGTTGCCACCGCGCCGACCCCTGTCTCTACACGTAATCTCAAAACGATTCTCCCTTGTGCCCATAGGTCGTGCGCGATGGAATTCTGCCTTTTTGACCTTTTTTTTCATGTAATCTGTCATGAACGGTGAGAATATCAGCCCACTATCAGCCAGTGCATTAGCAGCAGCTGCATGTCGCTCACGGAAATATCTACAAATTCCGTACAAAATTCCCTCAACAATAGCAACAAGAGGCAGTCCCCTGAGCACACGCATCACCAAGTTGTATACCTCTGCTAAATTTGTGGTCATTATTCCATATCTAGCCCCTTCTGTATCATATAATAATGACCACTTTTCCTTTGGCTCATGCTCAATCCAATCCGAGAAGCATCTGATAGATGACCCGGACCTCCGGACAACATTTCTAGACACATCAGTTGGAAGCCCACAAAGAGGCACTGGCATATCATCAGGTTTCAGATTCGGCTTCTTCAAGAACTCTTCATTTTGCTTACTTGTCAACTCATCGAGACGCTGCCACAGCGCGTTGAACTTCCTCTGCTGATTCTGATTGCAAAGCCTCTTAAACATATTCATTAGTTGCTTATTCTTGAAGTGTCTAAAGAAATTTGCACCCAAGTGTCTCATGCACCACCTGGACTTAAGGTCCGACCACCGAGGCGGAAGGCCACGCTCAGCATTACCATGCTGCATATCCAAAATCGCCCTCATAAGTCCGGGATGACGGTCATGTATTACGCAAACATCAGGTCGTCCTTGCACCACTGCCAGCCGGACACGTTCCAGAAACCAGTACCAACTATCGGTGTTCTCACTCTCCACAAACGCGAATGCCACCGGTAATATTTGGTTGTTCCCATCAACTCCAATAGCAGTCAGTATCTGACCTTTGTACTTCCCTGTCAGGAACGTACCATCCATACACAGAATTGGCCTGCAATGACGGAAAGCAGCTATGCACTGACCCAATGCGAAGAAGGCACGGTGCAGTATCAATTTCCCAGGCTTTCTTGGATTGTCAACATCCATGATATCATAATATGTCCCAACATTCCTCTGCTTTATGGTTTCCAGTAGCTTTGGCAAGTTCTCATAAGATGCTTCATATGAACCAAACCTCTTCTCAATCACCTTCTGTTTCGCTTTCCAAGCCTTTGAGTAGCTTATGGTGTACTTGAAATCCTCTTCTATGGTATTGATTATTGATTTTGGCTCGTAGCTTGGGTTCTCCACAATTCTGCTGTACATGTAATCTGCGACGAACTTCGATGTCAGGGCACTGTTACACTTCTTCAACTCTAGAAGCTCACATGTATGCTCCCTCACTATAGAGCATTTCCACATTAAACTCCATTTTTGCTCATAAGCATGCACCCGAAACGGGCACTGTGTGAAAACGCACTTCACATCATATAGTTTCCTCGTCGACCTAGCGACCGAAAAAGACCTCTTCAGTGAAAGAGACCAGTACTTCACAGCACTCATGACACTCTCCTTGTCTTTGTACATTGCTCCCTCAGTCACTTCATTCGAATGGAACTCCCATGGCACAGAATATCCTTCAGTAATTGTCATATTTTGAAAGTTATGACTATTCCAATCAGAAGGGACGGGAATAGCATCCTCATCGTCTGATAAATCAATATCCGGAATATGCTCGTACTCCATGTCGTCCGTCACCATCTCCTCGACAAGGTGCTCGATTCGTTCTCCTTCGTCAGCTTCACCCATCGGTTCAATAGGTGCCGAATCATGTTCTGCATCCTCAGTGTCCTCAGCACTTTGAACCGTGTCCTCAGCACTTTGAACCGTGTCCTCCATATCTTGAGTACCATCCTCTTCCACGTCTTCCATCTCTGACACCTCCTTCATGTACGCCTGAGCAAGAAGTACCAGAGGCCATCCACATTCTATGGCTTTATTGACATATTTTCTCCAAGTTGATGTTGCATCAAGTGGGATTAACTCCCACAAATATCCGTGACGTGCACGGCTGACCATACCCATAACATTCAGACCGTGTTGGTTTTGATCAAGCCGAAACAGCTTCATCAACCAGTTCCGTATTCCTGTCATTGTCTTTTCATTTGGTTTTGGCACTCCTTTACACACTGATTGAAATCCGGACAGATCAACACCATTTTCATTATAACCAATCTGCCCTTCCCCGTAATAAATTTGAAAATATAACTTGTCTGACATACCTGCCGAAACAGGACAATCGTTTATTTAACCAATCCTACCAATTATACGACCGCAATTATCTGATAATACTATAAATGTACGCTATTTTCTGATAATACTGTAAATACGTACGCTACTATCTGTAATACTATAAATACATACGCTATTATCGGATAATACTATAAATACGTATGCTATTATTATTTAATTTATATGCACTACTAATTTCTATAATAATTCAAACTTACAATCTACATTTATTTGCTACTCTAAATTAAAAAAAAACCTACATTACAAGATTAAAAAATAATTACTAGCTATCTAAATATAAAAAACTATTGAATCTAAATCCAGCTATCTAAATCGAACTATAATACAAAAACTACTTAAATCTAACTATAAATACTAATATAAATCTATTGAATCTAAATCCTAATATTGAATATAAAACTATTGAATATAAAAAACTATTGAATCTAAATCGAACTATAATACAAAACTACTTAAATCTAACTATAAATACTAATATAAATCTAAATATAAAAACTAATATAAATCTAAATATAAAAACTATTTAAATTTAACAATAATCAAAATTTAGAAAATTACCGCTCTCACTTTCTTCTCATTCCTTCCTTTTCTTCCTCCTCCCTTCCTCTTCTTCCTCCTCCCTCTTCTCCTCTTCTTTTTTCTCTTCCCTTCCCTTCCCTCTCCTCCTCTCCTCCTCTCCTTTTCTCTCCCCCCGCTCTTCTCTGAACTCTCCCCGGACGCTCCCTCCTTCTGCCTCAGGCGCGCGGTGGGCGAGCCGCGGCGCGGCTTAAATAGCCAGAGCCTGTCGCCCAACGGTCGTGCGACTGGGCCCCGCAGTCGCCCGACAACGGGGCGAGTGGCCCCTGTCGCCCAACGATCGGGCGACTGGGCCCCGCAATCGCCCGACAACGGGGCGAGTGGCCCCTGTTGCCCAACGGTCCAGCGACTGGGCCCCGCAATGCCTCCTGTCGCCCAGCCGTAGGGCGAGTGGGTCCTGTCGCCGGGCTATAGGGCGACTGGATTCCTGGGCCGCGGCTCTGTCGCCCTTTCAACGGGCGATTAGGACTAATCGCCCATTGAAAGGGCGATTGGGATGCTAGTTTTACAAATTTTTGAAACGGCATGTTATTTTTTTAAATTTATTTAAAAATAATGTTATTATTAAAAAAAACCCTAAACATAAATAGAATAAAGATCAGGGGCTTATCTGCAAGAATACAGGGGCTGGGATTTTTCTAGGATTTTTGGATTTATTTTTCTATTGGAAAAGCCATGGACTGTGTCCACGGGCTCTGTGGACCGGGGCAGGGGATGTGGTCCACGGGTCCACCGTGGACCGATTACTCAGATCGAAGGGGTACGTGTTTTGGAGCGTTGGATGAAGATTGGACGGCCGACACGTCTCCGGCGAGGTGGGCGGCGCCGGAAACAGAGGAGGCGGTGGCGCCTTGGCCGGGGGTTCGCCGGAGTAGTCTATCCGGCGAGCCAGTGGTCCAATGGAGGTAGGAATTGGACCGGGAGAGAGAGGGGTGGAAGACGAGCTCACCGCGGGGGTCGCACGAGGCTGGGAGGCGTCGGACGAGGCTGGCGACGGCGACGCGCGGATGGCGGAGGCGGAGTTCGACGCGGGAGGCTCACCGGTGGCAGCGCTTGGCGCGGAAGGGGCTCGGGGGCGCGGCGTGTGGCTGCAGGGCTCGACGTCGCGTGGTCCACGACGGAGGAGGCCGGGACGTGCTTGGCGTGGACGGGGCGCAGAGCTCGGTGGCGGGGATGGCGTTCGCGACGCAAGGCGGCGGCGCTCGACGGGGAAGGAGGGCTGGCTCTCCCGTCGAGTTGCTGCAGGTCGCGGTGAGGTGCGAAGGCACGGCGAGTCCGGCGCGCGCGCGTGGCGAACGGGACGAGGCCGGGAGGGCCACAGACGTCGGGCTCGCGTGGAGGCACGCGGCGGCGCGCGGCGGAGCGGCGCGCTCGCGTGTCCGTGGGCCAAGGCTCGTCGGGGAGGAGTTCCAGAGGGGCAACTTGGCGTCGCAAAGCTGGCGCGTGCTCGAAAAGGGTGAGGGAGAGCTTCACAGCGGCGAATCGAGGGGTTGGCCGGTGTTGGAGAAGAATGGGGAGAAAGCTCGATTAGAGCTCGGTGGTGGTCGAGGAGGGCAGTGGTGAGCTGGGAGAGGGAGAGGAGGTGCACGCGCACTCGGATTTATAGTCGGACGAGAGGGAGAGGGACGAGAGAAGCACGGTCAAGATCGCCGGTCTTCGGTCGTCGGTCAAGGGGAGAGGAGCGTGGGCGCTCTGCTGCGACGCGACGAGACGAGGTCAGAGGGGTGGGCGGCCATGCTGGTGACGCGAGCGCGACACATCCACAGGAGGGTGGACGCGACGGGACGGCGGCTGACGAGGGGGCGGCGTCACGACGGCGGCATGGGCGCCTCTGGCGCTGGCAGGAGGAAGGAGGAGGATGACAAGCGGGGCCGCTCGTCAGTGAGACAAGGAGAGAGGAAGGGAGCAGGCTGGGCTGGGCTGCGCCATTGGGCCAGAGAAGAGGGGTTTCGGCCTAGGAGGGTTTTGGGAAAGGAAAATAGGTTTCTTGTTTTTCTTAGAGTTTAAACATGAACTCAAATTTGAATGGGGAATTCAAATTTGATTGGGACAAAATCAAACAAGCATTTGAAATAAAAACAAGAACTCGAGAATGCATATGTGAAGTTTGTGCAAGTTTTCGAACGTCAAAAATTTTAAATTCAAGGTGAATTTGTGAGGGTTTAAGATACAATTATTTTTGTTTGTTCTAAATTCAAAAGTTCAACTTTTATTGGATTTTAAATGAACACAAACACTTGAGCACTAGTTTTAATATTTATGAAATTTCATATTCTAACTAGGTTTTAATTTATTTAGTGCATTTTGTTTTGAAAATTCATGGAAAGGTAAGAGTTGGACAAAAAATTAAATTTGGAGTGATTTTTATTCCTTTTTATTTTGTTTCGAAATTTGGGGTGTTACATGTGGTGATTTGGTCCACAAGAAATAGGTGAGTGGCAAAATTTGCAAACTCAAACGGACTTTGTCCAACTAAATGAATATATGTGGTTTCACAGTCTCTTAGAAAAGAACATTCCTTCACAAGCATAGCACCTTCCTAGGTTTAGAGAAGCCGGGATGACGGAGGTCAGGTCAGTGAATAAGAATTTCTTGTGGATTTTAACTAAACTGGATTCAGTCTGATGAGCAGCTTACGAAAAAGAATTGCCTGGCGAATGCATGGCGTAAGCTTTGCGGAGTGTCAGAAGTGACATATCACATTATAATTTGTTACCGTATTGCTAAATATGAGTGATATGTGTTTAGAGAAGCTTTTAAATGGTTGGAGATATCAAATAGTTTGTGCAATATCAGCATCTTGATTGTAAAGAAAGCTATGAATAGAGATAACAACAGATGGCTCAAGCAATTAGGAGCAACTTACTGGAATCTATGGTTGACGGGAGATATTTTTTTCTTATCCTAATGCGGTTGTTTAGAGATTAATGTTATTTGTACAGCACTAGCACTGGAAGTTTCTAACTAAGGGCAATGACCTCCTGCGCGTGGAGAATCTGGTGGACAGCATCAGTAATGCCCGTCAGCTAACTCATCCTGCGAACTTGAATGTACTAATGCAGTTGTTTACGGAATAATTTCATTCATGCAGCGCTGGAAGCTATGGATAATGACCTCCTGTGCGTGGAAAAACTGGTCAACGGCATCAAGAACCTGTTTCAGACAACTCATCATGAGAACATGAATGTACTCCCTCACCTCCCAGATGGGATTGGCTGATTTTTGTAACAGGGTGATACTGTGCCTTTTTTTTTTTTTTTACTCCTCCTCTGTTCAGACTGATGAACCTTTTATAGTTTGTCAATGCCTCTAGAGTAGGGTTCCTAAGGATATGTTGTAATGCAGGTGATGAACAAAGACTGTAAAGTTGTCATCGCTAACAGATACTGTCATGGGATTATGTCTATTTTGCTGTCAATACAGCAGGGGAAAATTTTCAGGAAGCACAGACAGAATGTTTTGATCGATCAGACAATTAAGAATCAATCAAGGCTTGTGCGCACTAACATTTGATAGATGGCAAACACTACCGAGAAACGAAAAGTAGTTACAGTCAAATCAATGGGCGATCAAGGTGTCGTGAATTGACAGAAGGCTTACACTCCTCGTCGAGGTCGAATGTGCTGAGGTCGGCTAAGTAGAATCGAGTGAAGCATCGACCCAAGCGATCGCGCCCTCGAATCCGGTTCAGGGCCTCCCTGTGTGCCTTCCGCTTCTGATCTCGCAGCTCCTTCTCGCGCGCCTCCATCTGCTCCTTGTTCCTCCTCTTCTCCTCCGCCGCCGCGTGCTCGGCCACCGCCGCCGCCTCGTCGAAGAAGAAAGGTTCCAAGTCGGTGCACTCATGTTCCTCCTCCCCCTCGGCCTCGCCGGTGGGGGGTTCCAAGCAAGTGTAATCCTCGTTCGCAGCCACGTCGAAGAAGAAATTCTGCAAGCCCTCCCACGTCTCCTCCTCATTGTCCACCACGGAGAAGCCATTGCCGAAGCCCGAGTCGTCGTCGCCTGAGGCGATGAACACGCGGTCCTCCTCCGCCTCGGCCTCGTTGGGGAAGGTCTTCACCACGGCGGAGCCCATACCTGAGCCCGAGTCGCCGCCGACCTCCGCCGTCGTTGGGGAAGGGGACCCGAGCGGCGGAGCCCTCCATTCGATGTGGCTCACACGGCCCTTGTGATTCAGGCCCCAGAAGACAAACCGTCAACGACCACCACCCTATACTAGCCCAGCCCATCCTAGTTTCTACGGACCTGGATTTCCTCTTTCTATTTTTCTTTTGGAACTCTACGGACCTGGAAATTGGTTCAACGCATTCTGATGTTGGGCCGCTGCCCGCGTGTTCATCACGTCGAACGCCTCCGTGCAAGCCCGCGCGCTCTGTGTACGTGAACTGGGCTTTGACCTTGACGTGACGAACGCGATGGCTGGCAGATGGTGCGATCTCGCCCTGCCGTACTTGGGTATCCGGTGATCGAGCTATTTCCGTCCGCCGTCCAAGACGGACGGAAGAGATCGGACCATACTTACTAGTTCCGATGGCTTCGTATACGTATTGAGTACCTCGTCCGTAAAGACGGAATGCAGGATGTCACTGCTGACCGTATTGTAGTCACTTGTCAGTACCGTACGTTAAGGATTGTGATTAAGCACGTTTAATAAAACATATTAAAAAGTGGACTGGTGTTGGGACAAAGTCGATAGAATCTGTGGTTGACACGATAGCTGGGGCCTGGGCAGCAAGCATCACCAGGAGCAGGTCAGACGCGTATGCGATGAGACGGAGTCACCACCACATTCTTGCTGGTTGCAGGTGGGAATTGATGATCGATGATGCAGAACAGAGACGGAGATAAATTATCAGTAGAATATATAGAAGAGCTAGCCCAATTAACCAACTTATACTGGTTATAATGACTTCGTATACAATAGCAAAACATTTGACCATGTCGACGTAGTAAGCCTTTAATAATCCGAACCCTAAGCTTATATATAGCACACTTCCATTGCCCTCTTGTTCTCACAAGCTTCAGCAGCACTCCAGCCTCCGACCACACCTCACGACTACATTCGCACAAGATCGAGCTCTCGTTCGCGTTCAGTGTTCAACTTGCAATGGCGCGGTCATCAGCGTGGATCTTCCTCTTGGCCACGCTTCTGCTCGCCTCCGGCGCGGCGGCGCAGAACTGCTCGTCCACCAAGTTCCCATCGGGGCGGTCGTTCCAGCGGTGCACCACCCTGCCCGTGCTCGGCGCCACCCTGTACTACACGTTCCACCCGGAGAACGGCACGGCCGACGTGGCGTTCCGGGCGCCGTCGAGCAGCAACGGCTGGGTGGCGTGGGGCATCAACACCGAGCGCGCCGGCAGCATGGCCGGCAGCAGCGTGTTCATCGCCTCACAGAACAGCAACGGCGCCGTGTCCCTGCTCCAGACCTACCTCGAGAGCACGTCGCCCAGCTTGACGCCGGGAACCCTCAAGTTCAACGTGTCCGGCGCGCCCGCCGCCGAGTACGCGGCCGGCGCGTACATCATCTACGCGACGGTGGCGCTGCCCGGGAACTCGACGGTGCAGAACACGGTGTGGCAGGCCGGGCCGCTCAGCAACGGGCAGATTGCGCCCCACCGGGCGTCAGGGCCGAACCTGCAGAGCACCATGAGGCTCGACTTCCTGGCCGGCAACCGGACCGCAGGGGCACCCAACTCCAGGATGTCCCGTCGTAACTTGAGGGGGTTTCAGGGATAAAATCGAATATGTACGGTGCTTGCACACGTATGCGAGCTCCTGAAGATACTTGCAGACTGCGATTCACTTTTTATTCAAATTCCAATTAAATTGCTGCTAGTGTGAGCAGCTGGTTTATTAGCATGCTCTAGTCTGAATTTGATTGTAGATAAATGTGGATTAAATGCTTGTGAATTCGTGTAAATTTGTTATCGATATTTTAAATAAAACATTACGTTTTATATTGCTTCACATTTTTTCGTACGCGTGTAAATTTGGTTTTAATGCTTATCTGTTGCTATTAAATTTTAAAATTATAAATTTTGCATTCTATCGTAAAGTTGTACTCTTGAATAGTCGAATACTTGCATTGAATTTGATATTCAAATACTTGCGGTGCGGGCCCGTTTCATATGGCCCAGTAGGTCATCGTTCGTATACCTGACATCAAATGACCGGCCCACTGTGTCTCAAAAAAAAACCGACCGGCCCACTTGACATGGGACGCCTTCGCAAAACGTATTGCTGGCGGGTCGCGGTTCCTTCCCGATTTTGCAGGAGCGTTTCCAGTCATGATCTGCAGAAAAGCAAAGCGTGGCAACGAACGGTCTGAGCCCACATGATCGCTAGGAGCTTTGACTCCCAAAATCTCAAGATCATTTACGCTGCCACCTTTGCTTAACCGTGCGCCTAAGCATCATTTTATCTAGTTATATAATACGAGCGGCTCTACCTGTAAAGCCGTAGTAACCACGCCGCCGGTTCCACCATCTCTGGACAAAAGCATCAGCATCGGGGTGAATCGCTATCCTCAACTCTTTGCGCATTGGCACATGAAAGGATGATCGATGTACATGTGGTGTGAATCAGAGCATCTAATTCCAATGTTCTTCTCCTAAAGCCGAAGCCAATGACCCAACTTGCGCAGCACGGTTGATAAGTTTGGGACTTGCTTTGGTTTGTAATTAAAATATATGCAGGTCGTCAGTTTCTAAAAAAAAAGTTTAATATATGCAGGTTCATGTGGACATTCATTCCTAGTTTCCTACGCGAAAAGAGGGCGACTTCCATACCGCCTGACCTGCTACGGCGCGTACGGATGCATGTACAACACACATCTGGTCATATATTTTCCTCACGTTTTTGCGTACACGGCAAACTTTTTATTTGAGATCTTCTCCATGTAACTGCTGCAGATTGTAACCTCTCAAGACATGTCTGCATGACACGTGGCTTACAACTAATCAGCTGATGCAATATCAAGTTTACTAACGCAGACATGTTAGACTCCTAATACAGTGCTGATCAGCAGCTGCCAAGAAATGCGTGGCTAGGAATAGGATGAAGGCATGAAGCCGTCATGTCCTTGTAGTAGGTTGTGGGTGCCGAAAGAACATTCTGAAGGTAGTCACTTGTCTCCTAGATGGAAGTATCACACGATACGTGGGGATTGTACGATGTTTCTAGAGTCTGAACATAAACCGACTTCTCAATTAGTTAAGATTCGTTACGGTTAGGTGAACCATCAGTTGTCCACAGTGCCAAGGAATCATGATGAAGCAAAAGTTATTATAGCCGAAACAGCTATATGCAAGCTATACCCGTGTTAATTTAGAGAAGATCCCATGTCTAAACTAAAATCAAGAGTACTAGTATATATTGTTCACAGTTGAGCTCTTAACAATGCGGACGATGACCTTGGCAACAAGAAGGAATGAAGATGGTCTGTTATGTTGTGCCGCAGAAGTGACATTAAATTGATCTAGGTATGAACCATATAGGCATATACACAACAACTGATTTCAGACAACCAATGGCAAATAGCAGACATGTATGTAACGGACCAGCTGTTTGGAGACCTAACTACCAGTCTCCCTGTATATTATTATTACTAGCGGTCAGACGGAACTAGCTGGGATATGCTACGCTTAGTTGTTTTTCCTTTTATATGACACAAACTTTTTTGAATATTAACGTACTTAAGCCGACTCCTCACTCCTGCATCACATGTTTATTTGAACAGATTGTACAAAGTCAAATTCAGAGGACCAGTTTGGAGTACATGTCGTATGGCAGGCCGGGCCTGCTGATTAATATATGTGCCATACCTTCTTCACACCTTCGTTTCTCCAAGGTTGCTTGGTCAGATTGATCACAAGTATTGTACTGTTTCTACTGGTGCTGTCTGAAAGATATGTACTAGCACAGCTAGTATTTATAGGGCACTAGTATACCGCCTGTGCGTTGCTACGGACAATGTAGATTTTAGATCAAATTACATTGGTCATATTTCTTATTCAAAATGGATGTTCACTAACTTCTAGATCATTTCAATATTGGTATTTGGATGAGCTGAAGAAAAAACACAGGTATGTTAGGACCGACATCAAGGTAAATAGAGCATTTTCATAACTAATCTTACTTAGAGCAAAGCCATCGCTCAATAAACGTGGGAGGTGGGACTCTTCCAGTCACTCAGCATTTCCATGGGCCCACCTACCAGTGAATTAATCACGGTGTCCGTTTTTCCCCATGGTTTCTCGATCTTATCCGCTCCCATTCCTCCCCCACAGCAGCAAGAGTGACCATGGCTGAGTGCGCTCGAGCTCGCATAGCGGAATGGCGAGCACTGCAGTAGCAAGTATGATGTGCAGAGGCAATGGAAGGTATAGACAACCCCAACGGCCTGGATTCAGCTGGGACTTGTCTGCTCATTTGTTCTCTTGTTTCTTCTTGTTCTGGTCCAACGCAACATCTCTCCGTGCAAATGTTCTTGTGATGATTCGGTTTATGTGTTTCGATGACACTCATCTGCTATACTCGCTGCTCCCTCAGCGCAGCGTTCACTCTCTTCATTTCTCTTTCTAGTAGCTCCTCCTGCCTCATCCCAGTCTCTCACCGCCTATTGTCCAGCTGCAGCTGCCTGTGATTCACCCATACCAACAGCTGCCGCCGGAGAGGGCTCGAGCTCTACGCCATGCTCGTCTATGTCTCGGAGCTTGCGGATGCTTATCCGCCAATGCCGGGCTGCCAACGCGCCAGGGACTGGCCGATAGGCCACGGCAGCACTCCCCTGCTACTTCCCCTCCTCTCTGTGCTCCCATCTCGCGGCTCCTCCAGCCACGGCAGCCCCGCGACCCAGATCAACCGCCACGCGGTGCGCCCGGTCGAGCTCGTCGGACTCGGGCCAGGGCGCGAGCTGCAGGCGGCGACGGCTGAGTGAGAGGATAAGATTTGGCTAAGGATTGGAGGGGCGGGGAAAGAATCGAGGCACGGTGGAGTAATTGGGAGGAGCGGGGAAAGAATCCAGGCGCCGTGGAGTATCAGCCATTGATGTAAGATCATACGGCTGATGTTTGTTAGCAGCAGAGTACTAGGATCTTTGGGTCTTTGAACTATTACTGAAGATTTAATTTCAGTTCTAAGACTGACTCCAACCGGTGCCCTATTGGGCACCCTATAGCCAAAATGGGTCTTAAAAACTCAAAAATCACTCTCCAACGGTAAGACCAAGTGTCCTATCCATTTTAGTAGAACCTCGCTTGCTCACCGAGAAATAGATCAAATGTCGCCCGCAACCCCATTGTTTCGCCGCCCTCCCGCCTGGTCCCACCCCGCCTGATCTCCGCCCCGACGAGCGCGAACGGCGGCGCCGCCTCGTCCCAACCCCCAGCACAGGTCTGGTCTCGCCGAGCTCCCCTCCGGACAGCGCGAAGACGATCCGCCGTCTTTCGTCGTCGACCCGCCGCGCGCGACCTCGATTCGACGCCCTCGACCTCGATCCGCGGCGGACAGGTTTGCCAAATCAAGGGGAGGGACTGGAGCGGGAAGAAGAGGGAGTGCCTTGGCGGGCGGCGGGTGGCCGGGGAGGAGGACGAGCTCAGCAGAGGTGATGCGGTGGGCGGCGGGGTGACCGTGGAGGAGCACGACGACGCGCCTGCGCCGGAGATTAGGGAGGAACACGACGACACGAGGATGCGACCTCCTCCGCTTTCAATCCCCCGTATGGCCTCCATTCCGCCATTGTCCTGCGACGCCCGGCCACCGAGCTCAAGCTCCCCGCCCCACCGAGCTCGAGCTCCCGCCGAGTCTCACCCTACGCGCGCGCTGGCGCAGGACCGCTGCCGCCGTGGGTCGCGCCGAGCCTCCCCTGCGCGCGGGCGCGCGCTGCCACCGCGCCGGGTCGCTCCGAGCAGCCCTGCCCGCGTGCACGCTACCGCCGCCCATCGTCGAGCACCGTGCTGATGCGGACCACCGAAGCCACGCCGGGGATGGAGCCGATGCGGTGCCTGGGGATGGCCTGCGTGACGGTGCCGGTGAACTCCACGAGGTCCAGCGCCTTGTCCATCTCCTCCTCGACCTCCACCTCCTCCTTCTTCGGCGCCGCGCTGGGGTTCGCGGGCTGCCGCGAGGCAAAGGCGAGGGCGCGTGGAGGCGAGGGCGCAGCGTTGCTTGGGGAGAGGCTGTGGGCGGCGCGAGGCGGCGGCGGCAGCTCCGCCTCCCAGCTTTGGCCGCGAGCAACTACGGCACCGTCGCCCACCGTGGCACACGACGTCGCGGAACCGATTCTCGGACTCCCGTTGGAGATTGAAGAAAATGGATGGTGTTCTTCTAGCCCGGCTACCACCCATTCAGTTGTTTTAGGTCCTGATTTCGGTCGGCAGCGTTGGAGTCAGTCTAAGACCATCAATGAATCTAGTCGTATAGTACAAGGGGATCAGGTGCCGATTCATAAGCATGCAGTTGATCTATGAGAGTGGAAAATTGCTCCACGTATTCAGACACAGATCCTGTCTGCCTGATGTGGAACAGTTGTCTAATTAGTGTTTCATGCTCATCTCTGCCAAAACGATCATGCACCATTTTACAGAAACTAGCCCAATTAGCAGAAGAAATTTTGCGTTCTACTGATTGCAGCCATCTAGCAGCGGTACCAGCAAAGTGCATTGAAGCAACTCGGACCCAGACCGACTCAGCCACGCCGTACATCTCAAAATAATTCTCACTGCGCGACTGCCAGAGCTTAGGATTCTCGCCATCAAAGTGAGGGAAGTTGAGCTTAGGTAGTTTGCCAGTGGAATTGGTGCGGTGCTCATGGGACTGGTGAGTGTTGCGAGGCTCGGTATGAAACATGGAAAACGAATCAACGCTACGAGATCTGGCGGGATGGAACATGCTCGTACCGTTGCCCGGGTCATGGGTTTGGTGGTGAGAACCAAACGCATGATCCCGGAAATTTGTGTCGACGCGGTGCCCATCGGGGCCATCGGAAGTAGCTCCGGCGAGGGGGTGCGCGGAAGCCGGTGCCGGTTCACCTAGGACGCTTGGCTTGGACGGTCCAGTCTCACGCATCTCACGAGCCCATGCGGAGTTGAGCTTGGTCATCTCGACGCGGACGGAGTCGATCGAGAGCTTGACATCGCCGATGGAGTGCTCGATGCGGGGACGCCAGGACTCGAATGCCGACGTGGCGGACTCGAGCGCAGCAACACGAGTAGTGGAAGCAGCCTCGAACAGGTCCAAGCGCTCGGCCGCTTGGGACTCGATTGCCGCCATGTGCTCGGAGACGGTGGAGTCGACCAGCAACTTGAGCTCCTCCTTGCCGGTGGACACGGTGAGGGAGGACGACTCGAGCGCAGAGATCCGCGGCTCCCACTTCTCATCCAACGCCGCGAGGAACGCCTTGGTCTGCGCCTCAATCGCGAGCTGGATGTTGGGGTCGATTGCGCCGGCCATCTTTGCCTTGCGGGTGTAGTGGAGGACGGGGGCCAGATCCGAGGATCGGAGACTACTGATACCAAATGTTAGCAGCAGAGTACTAGAATCGGAAGAACAGAGAGAGATAGGTGGATTGGGGAAGAAGTTGCTCCCAGAGAGGAAGGAATTGTTATCAGAGTACAATATTTGGATTACAATAATTGATATCTCTTCTCCTCTCCCGTGCTAGCTTATATAGTCGACTACTCGTAGCCGCTCACTTGGTCCAATCTGGGCCGGCGTAGCGTGGGTTGGACTTGTTGGGTCGATGTCCGCGACGAGGCCCATGTGCAGACTCTGGTGCCAGAAGCGGTACAGTAGAAGTGCTAACAATGTTGTCTGAAGGCAGACACACCATCATCACCGACTGCTGTTTTTATAGTAGGAGAGATATCATAATGGTGAGATCAACCGTTTCTACTTGTGTTGCGACCACCTGATGTCAGAAATGATGCTTTGTGTCAGGAATTAGTCCGAGTACGTTTGGTCTCTACGCGTGTTCATATAGACACGCTTTCTACCTTTTCCTATGAACTGATAATATTGATGATGAAAAGCTGTTGCCCGTTACCCCAGAATCTCTCTCTCTCTCTCTCTCTCTCTCTCTGCGCGCGCGCGTGTGACAGAAACTGTATTCTTCAATTAGCATAAAAATCTGAAAATAAGTATGCTAACGAAGTGGTAAAAGCCTTTGGTGTTCATGCATAAAGCTCCCAATTAGTTTGGAATATTTCATAGTCCCTTTTTACCTCATATATGACATTTCGTTCTCTGAATTTTGAGAAAGAGGCAGAGCTGGACAGGTGCATCTTTGTATGTGTCGTTACCACCAACCATGTTTTTTGTTCTGTTCTACAATATTCAAGCTGTAGCCCAGTGCTGAAAATGTTCGTCACGAGTTTTAACGACACTTAGAATATTAACCATGTGTTCATCTCAATACTGTTGCATCACTCATTTCTCTTTTTTTTTCAGTTATGTATGGCAAAAATTTGATCTCCAAAAATAAGAGAACATGTAATGGATTAGCAGACTGATATATTCTTCAGTTTCGTTCGAGAAAAATAAATGATGGTTTTCCATTGGACATGCTGCACACGTGTAGATTAAAACTTTTACTCCAGTATTTCTTAGGTGTCCGGATTGCACTATACTGTGACGTCCAGTCTTCGGTCGCTTCTTTATTGAAACAATTATCTTTTTACTCTCATTCTAAAATCTAATTGTAATTTTACCTTTATTTTTTTAACTTTGTGATTTTATCTCTGAGTTTTCAATTTGAAGCCTAAGTTTACTCCTACTAGAGGTAATAATGAGGGTAAACTCTGACTTCATGTTGAAAAAGTAAAAGTAAAATCACAAAGTTAAAAAATGAAAGTAAAATCATTCAAAATGAGGGTTTTGTCCCTTCTTTATTTGTCATGAGTGGTAGTGCTATTGTAGGCGATATGGTTCTCCCTTTTTTAACTGCAGGAGATTATTAGTTTAGTATAAGCGTGAACTAGTGCAACCCTCACGGCAAACCACGAAATTCAGTAATAGTCCTACATGAAAGCGACTTTCACCTCAAAAAGTCTTCAGGTTTTGTTGTCACAGCGATTTCTTGTTTGTCTTCTCCCAGAGTCTGAACCCTTCCGGTCCGCTCAAAACAGCAAAATTCGGCAATATACTGTGACGTCCTTGCAGCTACACCTACAAGACACGATGTACTAATCATCTATACAAGCCGACGGGCCGTCAACTTGTACGACCAGGTCGTAGAGCCTGAATAAGCAAGCTACGATACAATACCGGTGTCGCATCTCTGCCCTGATCTTCGAACAGTCCGATCTGATACTAATACAGACACAGTACATGCAGTCAAAGTCGACAATGGAGATGGAAGCCAACAAAAATACATGTATACGCGGAAGATCAAAGATGTTAGATCTACCAGACCGCATGAAACAATGAACACGAGGGGAGTTCCTTTTTAAAAAAATATTTTAGCAAGGTGCGTTGGAGTTAAGAATAGTCTATGTGATGAACAAGCCATGTGTGAGTGTCTTAACTGTTAAGCGGCGATACCTTTGGTCTGAACTTTAGATCAGATGAACGCGTGACCGGCCTCCATATGGCACGCGTCTGAGGTAGACGAAGCCGGAGACTGATTGAAGAAGCCGCCTCCAACAACTGTCTTCTGTGCGTTCTGCGTAGATCTTCTGTCCACGCCGGGGCATGTCAGCTACATACTTCCATTCACACACGCATGCAGCGAGTGGGACAAAGCGTCACAGTCCAATCAAATTCGCAATCCAATAGCTTGTTGCAAATTAAGGATGCAATTGGGAGATTTTACAGGGCCCATAATCTGCAAGAAGCTCAAGTTGAGCTTCAACCCAAAGCGCGAGATATTTAGGCCAGTCTCAGTGGATACTTTCATTTCACACTTTTCAAAGGTGCCACATCAGATTTAGAGTTTTCACATGATAAATGAAATGGTCTCTCTCAATGCATAATTTCATCTCACGGTTTTATAAGCGAAGCATAATATTAAATTCTTGCATTAAGATTGGTCAAAACATGTTAGGATGAAAGTTTTTGCTCTCAATGGGTCTTTCAATAAGCTTTCATATATATGAAACCGTGCCAACTTCCTTTCATTAGGATGAAAGAAACTTCTCCTCTTTCATCTTAATTGATATGACATGTCATCTATTTTGTTGATGTGACATTTTATTTAATGTTGATGAAAGACCCATTGAGACTGGCCTTAGGAACTTATTATTATTATGCAGTTCAGTGGCAAGCTTTGAATGAATTTAAAATGAGGTGTGCCAGCTCTCAAGCATACTTGAGTGGGCGTCAAACAAACCAACATTCGCAAAGAACACACATGCCCAATACTGTTGCCTGAATGATAAGAAAAGGATAACCGTGCGAGAAGGAAAAGAAGCAGCCGTCGAGTTGACCGAGCAGCGCGGAACCCGGTCTCCGGTCTTGCTCCAGCTCCTTCCTCACCAAATCCTTTTATCGGCGTTGTTTTGTTTATCGCTCTGCTCTGCATCGGTCGCCAGCCTCAACAACTCTCGGCTACCCGGCCGCCGGGAACCGGGCCACGACCCTGTGAACGTGGAAAGGAGTGGCCGTGCAGTCCGGGGCAGGTGCATGACTGTGCGCACAACGATGAACTCCACTAAGCATGGAGAGATTTTGCAGTGATTGTTTCGTTTGGTCTGTTTGGACACATGTAGATTTTCATCTGGAGTATAGTATATTTTTATGCTCCCTAGAGCTTTTCAGCAGACTCTTGTCCCAAACGAAATATAGCACCTCGATTGCTCAGCGACTAAGAGGAGAGTCAGGAGACCATGTCAGACGAACGCGCACTAAACTGAAACAAGGAAATGTCGTAGCAGCCGTATATCATTCTATCACAAAGCATGGAAATTGTGGCAGAGCGGAGACTGCAGAATGATTGACCAGGTCAACCTGGAGCCTTCCACGCGCACGCCAACTCCTCCCAACAACCGCGCGCTTCGCAATCGTCCTGCCGGCTGCCAGTACATATATACCACCCTTTCCCCTCCCTCAGCAACAGCTTCAAGCCTCCAGCTCCATTTCGCAGCACCTCGAGTCACCCGAGCTCATCAAAGCAACCAACCGTAAAAACAGAGCAAACTCTCCAAGTGCCAGCCATGGCGCGTCCGGCAGCGTGGCTCCTCCTGGGGGCCGTGCTGCTCTTCGCGGCCTCCGCTACGGCGCAGGACTGCACGTCCAACTCGTTCAGCAACGGCCGGTCCTTCCGCCTCTGCAGCGCCCTGCCCGTGCTCGGCGCCTCCCTGTACTACACGTACCACCCGGAGAACAGCACGGTGGACGTGGCGTTCCGCGCGTCGTCGGGGAGCAGCGGCTGGGTCGGCTGGGGCATCAACACGGAGCGCCCCAACAGCATGGCCGGCAGCAGCGTGCTCATCGCGTCGCAGGACGGCACGGGCTCCGTGTCGCTCCTCCAGACCTACCTCGAGAGCACGGCGCCCAACTTGACGCCCGGGGGCCTCAAGATCACCTTGTCCGGAACGCCCACCGCCGAGTACTCCGGCGGCGTCTACACCATCTTCGCCACCATCGTGCTGCCCAATAACAACACGCAGCAGAACACGGTGTGGCAGGCCGGGCCGATCAGCGGCGGGTCGATTGGGGCGCACATTCAGTCGGGGCAGAACTTGCAGAGCACCCTCAGGCTGGACTTCCTCTCCGGGTCCAGCACCGGAGCGTCAAACTCCAGGCTGCACCGCCGTAATGTGAGTTCATCCCTCTTTTCATCCTCTGCATCTTTTAGTTAGTTAAGCAATTAAGTAGTCTTCATTCAGAGCACAAAGAAGATATTTTGCTTGTTCTATACTACTCGTTAAAGATTGGGTTGTCTAGTTGTCGAATTGTTCAGACGTTAGGTAAGTTATTATAGGGTACTACGTGATCGATGAAGTAGAGGATGGCGACGTTGTAGTATTGATTAAGAGCTCTGCACTTCCTCAGCTGAGAATTGGACGTGACAAATGGTCGTCTCTTCTTGCTCTGGCGTTCTAGTAGGCTTGTGGAAAACACGATGTGCATACTTCACCAACCGGATAGGTGTTGGATTAGGAGGTACTAGTTTACTTTTCGCGCTTGTGATCGTGGAAAAAGATGGTCAGAATCCAATTCCAAGAAGCAACAGCTTTACGGGGGACCTGCACCTCCCTAGAGAAAAAAATAATCATACAAGCGTCATTTCAGATGCCGATCGAGGGTTGTTGAACGGCCTAGCCACCTCAAAAGTTCAATTTCAGATGATGACGATGTATCTTTGATCTTGACAACTCGATCTAACCCTGACACGTTTGCAAATAATGTGCAGATCCACGGAGTTCTGAACGGAGTGGCCTGGGGCGTCCTGATCCCGCTGGGCGCCATGATCGCCCGCTACCTCCGCGTCTTCGAGTCCGCGGACCCGGCATGGTTCTACCTCCACATCGCGTGCCAGTGCTCCGGCTACATCCTCGGCGTCGCCGGGTGGGGCCTGGGTCTCAAGCTGGGCAGCGAGTCCGTGGGCACCACCTACCAGCCCCACCGCAACATCGGCATCGCCATCTTCTGCCTCGCCACGCTGCAGGTGTTCGCGCTGCTGCTCCGGCCCGACAAGAAGAACAAGTACAGGCTCTATTGGAACATCTACCACCACTCCGTGGGGTACTCGGTCATCCTCCTCGCCGCCATCAACATCTTCAAGGGGCTCGACATCCTCAAGCCGGCCACCGGCTGGAAGACCTCGTACATTGTCATCCTCGCCACGCTCGGCGGCATCGCGCTCTGCCTCGAGGCCATCACCTGGGTCATCGTCCTCCGGAGGCGCAGGCGCGACGCCGACAAGGCGCCCCACGGCACCAACGGCGCCGGATGGCAGAACGGCGCATAAATGACCCACATTTGTGCGTGCGTTGTTGCGCTGTCCTTAGCTTGTGTGCTATAGTTTTGTTGCGATCGATCGATGTGAGATTGTGAGATATCGCTGTATCTTCCTTGTTACTGATTCTGTAGATCGAGTAGTACCCTCTCTTTGTCTTTTAGAGCTCTGAGATGGCATTTGTACACATTTTGTTTAGTCCGATATTCATGTATGATTACTTTTATTTGTATGCATAGTGTATGGTTTTCGATCAGTTGACCGCTTCTTTAGTGCCCAAGTTCACTTGATTGATTGATACAATTTATGATTTTTTCTGTCGCTACCGTGGCAAAAGATGACTGAACTATAGTTTTCGGCCAACTGCTACCAGGCTGCAGCCACTGGTCGTATGCCCAGCAGAAGAGGCGACAACAACATCTGGGAAAATTTCTAGACGGACATCACCACGCAGGGGAAATTTAGAACCTGTCGTCTTGTCTTTTTCTATTTGACGACATTGCAGCCTACGTAGTGGCGTGAAAACAATGCTTCAAAGATGGGCTCGAGGCAATTTCAGACCAGCTTTTCATGAGATCACGGATCATATGACGAAATACAGAAAATGACGCTTTAATATGGCTGTCATCTTTAGATTTTTCATGTCGTAAGGCCTTCTAGAGATTACTGGATATTGTCGAAAAATATCAAGCATTTACCACTAAGGATCCATCCCCCGCAAAAAAAAATGACGCTTTAATCAAGCTGTCATCTTTAGATTTTCATGCCTTCTAGAGATGACTGGATGTAGGTTTAGTTTTTGTCAAAAAATATCAAGTACTAAAGATCCATTACCTAAAAAAGGTTACTACTTCTTTCGTTTTAGAAATATTGTTAGGCCAGTCCGAAAGGGAGATTTCATTTTGTTGTTTTCAAAAGTGTCACATAAGCAACAAAACATTTATCTGATGATTTAAATAGCTCATACAGTTCATAGTTTTATTTTCACTATTTTCAAGAAGCACATGCAAAAACAAATTGTGTTGGAAGACATTGTTTTCTCTAGATGAAACCACTTCCTTCTCTCTTTATAATTCTATTGCCGTGCCATAAAAAATATCTATATGGCATCTCATTTATTGAACATGAAAATTTCATTGAGAGTAGCCTTATTCTAGCATTTGAACTTTTTTGACATAACTTTGTTTTCCTTTTTGGCAGTTTAAGTTTTCACGTGGTTATATGTTATCTTTATCTATCCATCTCCTTCTCATTTCCCACACAACACACCTTTTTTTTACATCTTATTTTCTTTGGCCAGAGACAGACTGACAATGTTTCTTTTCTTTCTTTTTTTTTTTGCGAAAGACTGACAATCTTTCTGAAGGGAGGAAGAATTAAGGATACTTACGTGAAACAGTCACCTCAGCTAAAAATGTTTCATGTAGCATTCTTAGTTTTCTCCTTGTGAATCAGCGTTCTACTGTTCTACACATGGCAGCTCACCTGGCTGTCATATTTAGATTTTGATGTCTTAAGGCCTTCTAGAGATGACTGGGTGTAGGATTAGTTTTTGTTGAAAAATATCAAGTACTTATACTACCAAGGATCCATTACCTCATCTCAAAAAACAAAAGATCCATTACCTAAAAAGGTTACTACTACTTTCATTTACAAATATTATTATTCTAGCATATGATTTTTTTAAAAAACTTAACTGTTACCATTCTCATTTTCCAATGCATCTTTCCGATTTCCTTCTCGTTTCATATGCACCACACTTTTTTTAAGGGGCAATTGCGTTTCTACCATCAGTTTGTTGTCCCATTGTAATTTTACCCCCGAATCTGCGTTTTTGTGATTTTACCATAACTTTTTTAAATTGAAGAAAGATTCTACCATGACTCTGTTAGCAGCACTTTGACGGTGTTAAGTAGTGAGAGAAAAGACCAAATTGCCCTTTTGTGATTTTACCACAACTTTTGACACTAACCCATGTAGAACAGATTTTGAAAGTTGTTTTTGCTATTTCTAAAAGGAAAACTTTAACAGATTTGAATAAATTTGCAAAAATTTTCAAATTTTGACAAAACTAGTTAAACTTGCACAAATTTTGACAGAATTTCATCAAAATTTTGACCAAATGTGGTGTTCTTACCTCCTTTTGCTCAACAAGATCACATTCACCTTTTCTAGACAATTCTCCCATCTCACCAATTTTATCGACACAGGTTGCTGAGTACCTTTTCTAAAAGGACGCAGATGCACAAACTCAAGTGAAAAACAGATTCAATTTACGGGCATGACAAGAGCAGAGCACAGCTCTCTACTTGGGCATACTCATTTAATCGGAGCATGAATTTCAATAGGATAACATCTGATTTTTGTTAAGTTGAGCATCTCATCACAACAACAGAAGGATAAATGTTGCAATGTAGACGCAAGCAAGCAGAACCAAATAGGAAAAAAATAAATCAAGTAGGCGGCAAGATCTTGGCTGGATGTGAACATCAACGTTCAGCGCACACCATCACGCGCACGACCATCCATATTAACTGCCCGTCGTCGCATGATCTTCGACGGCAGCCGAGCCCGCGGAACTCGTCCCGCGCTGTGCCCGCTCGCTAGCCCCGCTTGCGTCGCGCGCCGCACCTGCCAGCCGCGCCCACGCCGCGCTCCGCAAGCCCCCGCAGCCACCGCGCCGTTCCCGCAAGCCGCGCCTGTGCCGCGCTCCGCCAGCGCCGCAGCGCCGCGTCGTGCCCGCCAGCGGCGCGAGCGGCGCGCCGCAGACCCCGCTGTAACACACAAGCAGGATTCGGAAGAGAGAAAACAGAATAGGAGAACAAATCAACTCATGATGAACTCCAGTGTGGAGATTCTATATCGAACCCATACGAACTCAGCTGCGATCAAGGAGATCCAGCGAGAGAGTAATTCTGTGTTTGGTTTACAAGAATGAGATAGCCTTCCACGGCACGCAAGCCTCGGCTTATAAACGTATCCGGCACCCAGAATTACCCGCCACAGTAACTAGTTTAACTATTACACATTCGAAGCGGTAACTTTAACGACAACAGCTAATCCTAGCCGTGCAAGTAAATGTAAGATCATCCAACGGTCATGACAATTCCCTCCCCTTAAGACAGCGCTTGTCCTCAAGCGTCTGAAGAACTTGCAGCGACTCCGTCAGGAAACCAGCTCTTAATTGTGTTGGTGTAGAACTCCGGGAAGGATGACTTGATCATGTCCGCATCCTCCCATGTAGCATCTTCGGGCGAGAGGTTCTCCCATTGTGTCAACCATTGAGTAACGAGGACATGATTCCTGGGTAAGGCTCGAGTTTCCAGTACTGCGAGAGGGTAAGATTTGAGACGACCGTGAGCATCCACCAGTGGTAAGTCAGCACTAGGGACAGCATGTGAGCCGACATGCTTCTTCAACTGGCTGACATGGAAGACAGGGTGTATCTTAGCGGAGGGTGGTAACTGTAGCCTGTATGCCACCTCGCCCACCTTCTCTAAGATCAAGAAGGGGCCATAGTACTTAGTAGTGAGCTTGAGAGTACTTTTAAGACCGAAAGCAGCCATTCTGTAAGGTTGCATCTTGAGGTAAGCGAAATCACCAACAGCAAGGGTTCTTTCAGTTCTCTTGTTATCAGCATACTTCTTCATGCGAGCTTGTGCTTGAGCCAGATTAGCTTTAAGATTGGATATCATTTGTAATTTGTCACGCAAGAATTCATGAGCAGGAGAGTCAGGTCCAGGTACTGATACTTCACTTATCAGTGGAGGGGGATAACCGTACAGAGCCTGAAAGGGAGTGCATTTCAGTGAAGAATGGTAGTTGGTGTTGTACCACCATTCTGCAAGCGGTAACCAGTGACACCATCTCTTTGGCTCTGTGAATGCCATGCACCGAAGGTAAGATTCCAGACATTGATTGACACGCTCAGTCTGACCATCGGTTTGCGGATGGTAGGCTGAACTGAAATTGAGGGATACTTTCAGTGATTTGAATAATGCCTGCCACAAATCAGCAGTGAAAATTCTGTCTCGATCGGAGACAATTGCAGCAGGAAGTCCATGGAGTTTGAATATGTTGTCAATGAACAATTGAGCCACATGTGAAGCGTTGAATGGGTGTGCTAAAGTAAGGAAGTGTGCATATTTCGTCAGCCTGTCCACAATGACCAAGATGACATCCTTGTTCTGTGATTTGGGGAGTCCTTCGATAAAATCCATCGAAATTTGAGACCATGCCATATCTGGGATTGGCAAAGGTTGGAGAAGACCAGGATAATGGCAATGTTCACCTTTTGCTCGCTGGCATATAGCACACTCAGTGACAAAGGTCTCCACAGATTTCTTAAGACCATGCCAATGGAAAAGCCTCTTGACTCTCTGGTATGTAGCAGCTATTCCAGAGTGTCCACCAATTGATGAAGAGTGTAGGGCAGCAATAATGTGCTTATGTAATTCAGGAGCATCACCCACATGAATTCTACCCTTAAATCTGATGACACCAGAATGGAGTGTGAAATCAGGGTCAGGGTCATGAGTAACAGCCAGTTTAGCCAAAACCTCTTGGCACTTCAAGTCAGCCTCATAACTTTTTGTGACCTCAATAATCCACTTGGGTTGAGCCACTGAAATAGCCATGCAAGAATGTTCTCTTCTTGAGAGGGCATCAGCCACTCTATTCTCACAGCCCTTCTTGTACTCAATGGAGTAATCAAACTGCATAAGCTTCAGCATTAGTTTATGTTGGATACCCTCCTGCAGCCTCTGGTCAGTGATAAACTTGAGGCTTTGTTGGTCAGTTTTGATAATAAGTTTAGAACCAAGAAGGTAATGTCTCCACTTAGTCACTGCCTCCAATATTGCCAATGCTTCCTTGTCATAAACTGACTGTGATTTACTTTTGGGACCAAGAGCCTTGCTGAAATAACATATGGGTTGGCCTTTTTGCATTAAGACAGCACCAATACCGTAACCACAAGCATCAGTTTCCAGTGTAAAAGGCAGTGAGAAATCAGGTAATGTCAGGACTGGAGCAGTGCATAGTTTGTGTTTCAGCTCTTCAAAAGCCTTTGTTTGTTCAGCACCCCAAGCAAAGGAGTTCTTCTTCAGCATGTCATGCAGTGGCCTGCAAATGATGCCATATTGACTGACAAAGCGCCTGTAATATCCAGCCAGTCCTAAGAAGCTTCTGAGCTGAGTGATGTTAGTAGGGATAGGCCATTGCTTAACAGCAGCAATTTTAGATGGATCAGTGGATAAGCCCTTCTCATTGATGATATGACCCAAGTAAGCAATTTCCTTCACTGCAAAAACACATTTAGATCTTTTGGCAAATAACTTGTTCTTAGCCAGCAGTTGTAATACCAAGGTTAAGTGCTTCCTATGGTCATCCAGGTTTTGGCTGTATACTAGGATGTCATCAAAGAACACCAGCACGAATTTCCTCAGATATGGACCAAAAACAACATTCATAAGAGACTGAAATGTAGCAGGGGCGTTTGTGAGCCCAAAAGGCATGACCAAGAACTCAAAATGGCCAAAATGGGTGCTGAATGCGGTTTTAGGGACATCCAATTGATCCATAGGAATCTGATGGAATCCAGATCTTAGGTCCAGCCTAGAGAAGTACCTGGCCTTGTTGAGTTCGTCGAAAAGATCATCAATGACAGGTATAGGGAATTTGTTTTTAATGGTGAGATCATTAAGCTGTCTATAGTCCACACAAAATCTCCATGAACCATCTTTCTTCCTTGCCAGCACAGATGGTGAAGAATAAGGACTTTCACTAGGCTGAATGATGCCATCCTGCAACATCTTCTTCACCAGTTTTTCAACTTCATCTTTCTGGAATTTAGCCATTCTGTATGGCCTGATATTAGGAGGGGAGCTACCAGGTTTGAGTGGAATAGAGTGAGTACAATTCCTGTCAGGAGGTAGGCCAGTAGGTTCAGAGAAAATCCCTGCATACTTCTCCAAAATATCAGAGACAACTGCATCATTAGATGGTTCCTTGTCAGGTGAGCTTGAGACCAATTTGAGGTGCAGGACATAACCCATAATTCCCTTGGACATCAACTTGTTCAATTTGAGTGCATCAATAGCACAATGCTGGCCAGGTTCAGTAAAGTCAGAGAACTTCACAACTAGCTCACCATCCTTTGTAATAGACAGCTGTCTTGTCTTGAGATTGATTGTGATTGGGCTGTGTTGGTAAATCCAGTCACATCCCAGAATGAGGTCATAGCTATTGAGTTCCAGTAGTTGAAAGTCATTTTGGAACACATGCTTGCCAATAGAATAAGTGCATTGAGTTGCTATTGCACCAGTATTCAACTCACCTCCTCCAGCTACTCTTACTTTCTGCAAGTCAGTTTGCTGGATATTGCAATTTGCCTTTTGTGCAAAACAGACGTTCATGAAACTATGAGTACTGCCACTATCAACCAATGCCACAGCTCTTTTGCCGCCCATAATGATTTTAAGACAGAATGTGGAGACTGTTCTAGTGCCCGAGACAGCTTGTTTGGATATTTCCATCAAATGGGGATCCTGCTGATGACCAGGTGCAGAACAGTCACTGCAGTTAGCCTGGTCTTCAGAGAAGTGATCATCACAAGGGATTTCATCATGGTCCATAGTCATAGCATGAGCAGCTTGCTGAGAGAACTTGCACTTGAATTTGTGTTTTGGTGTCCAAGGCTCAGTACATTTCCAACAGGCAGTTGGGTCTTTAGCCTTAACATTGATGTTAGGCAGTTTGTCAGGCTTGATTAACATTTCCTGTTTGTTAGCCATGGTAGCTTGGCTAGATGGTCTTGCAGAAGCAGGTGATGAAGATGGTGAGAATCTGGAGTTGCCAGTGAAAGTGTTTGGCCTCTTGTACATAACATACATTTCCAACTCTCTTGCAATGCTGTAAGCTTCACCCAAACTGGTGGGCTTATGTGGTTTCAGCAGGTGTTTAATTGGATCTTTGAGTCCTCTCACAAAACATCTGATATAGTAATCCTCTTGGAGACCAGGATGTTGGCGTTGCATAGATGCCATAAGCTCTTCAAACTTGTCAATGTAAGTAGTAACAGAGTTTGATTGGCTCAATGAATGGAATATTTCCACAATATCATACATGCTATGTTCAGAGAACCTGTTGCAAATGAGTGCCACAAACTGTGTCCATCTCATGGTTTGAGCAGCCATGCGTAATCCAGACCACCAGTGTTCGGCTTGGCCATTACAATGTAAGGTGGCCATAGAAACCCACATCTCAGCAGGGACACAAGCTAGCTCAAAGTATTTTTCACATTGCCTAGTCCACCCAGCAGGATTAATACCAGTAAAAGTAGGGAAATCCAATTTAGGCTTAGATATCGACAAGCTGAAAGTGTTATCTTGATGTCTAGCATGACTTCTATCAACATGGTTCTGATGGGTATGTCTGGTCTCGTTCTGTCTAGCATGAGGTGGAACATATGGTTGTCTCTGACCAGTATTACCAGGTGGCTGTCTACACTGAAACTGCATCCCATCCATATGACGAAAAATTGAAGCAGTAACAGGTGGCATAGTGGCAGGTGTTCCATTACCTTGCTGCATAGTAGGTTGCGGAGCAGATGTCTCCTTAAGATCTTCACGAGCAGGTTGGGGTGGGACTTGTTGAAGGACAGGTTGGGGTGGGACTTGCGGAGGAGCAGTCTCGATTGACGCTGGAGCCGATTCAGTCGCAGGTGGTGCAGTAGCTTCAGAAGATGAAACCGGCAGTATAGCCCGAAGTAGATCCTGGATGTTAGTCAGCTGTTCCTGCATCCCCGACATGTGATACTCAACATTACCAATCCGTGCCTTCAGATCAGCTACCTCCTCGTGAATGATTTCTCCAGATCCGGTACTCGCTCCATCCAAAACGTCCTCAATGGTGACACCTTCCAGGGGAACAGAGCTCTCCACCGCCGTCATCGCTGCAGCCGCTGCAGATGATGCAACCGGATGCAGAGTACGAGTCATCACGACCCCTTGCTAGTGAATCGGTTCGGACGAATCCTCCCCAACAAGTTCACCAGCGCTTCTACCGCCGCCTGGATCAAAAGGCGATTCGAGGAATTTTACGAGCAGACTTGCTGCCCAACCCAAAATCGGATCTGATCCCCGCCTTCTTACACTCCACCGCAAGCCGGAACGAGTCGAGCACCAGGGATTTTACACACGGACTAGCCGCGCAACCATAGCTGATCTCGAACAGGTCGCTAGATTTCGCCGAGGAAACGCTGAATCTGATACCAATTTGTAACACACAAGCAGGATTCGGAAGAGAGAAAACAGAATAGGAGAACAAATCAACTCATGATGAACTCCAGTGTGGAGATTCTATATCGAACCCATACGAACTCAGCTGCGATCAAGGAGATCCAGCGAGAGAGTAATTCTGTGTTTGGTTTACAAGAATGAGATAGCCTTCCACGGCACGCAAGCCTCGGCTTATAAACGTATCCGGCACCCAGAATTACCCGCCACAGTAACTAGTTTAACTATTACACATTCGAAGCGGTAACTTTAACGACAACAGCTAATCCTAGCCGTGCAAGTAAATGTAAGATCATCCAACGGTCATGACACCCGCGCCGTCGCTGCGCACTCGTCTAGGCTCCTGCGCCGCGCCTCGCTCGCAAGTGCTAGGGTTTGGTGGTTGGGGAACAGAGAGAAGAGAGGATGAGATGAGGTCAGAGGCGAGAACAGAGATAGTATCGACTCTGTGGACGTCGTGAGCCAAGGTAAGGTTGAGGGTAGTTTGGTCAAGTCCGCAGTTTTTGTTTCTTTTTTTAATTCCTTTATTCTCTCAAATCAAAGTGGTGGTAAACGGCAGCTTCAAGATGACAGATTGATGGTAAAATCACAAAAACACAGATTCGGGGTTAAAATCACAATTGGTCCTCAAATTGATGGTAAAAACGTAATTTCCCCTTTTTTTAACATCTTATCTCCAATGACCAGAGCCAGACCCGCCAACCTTTCTAAAATGGAGGAAGTACTAAGGGCAGGTATAAAAGTGTTGTCTCATAGACGGTTTCATATATGACACGTAATTATAAAACGATTTATGAGATCACATATATAATGGATGATTGTTTTAGTTGTCTCGTAGTAATTGCATCTTTCCTTAATTTATGGATAAGAAAAGGAATGTTTATGAGTTGCATGGCAACTACAACTCGTACAATGGTATGTAAGTCGTCTCATACTCCTAAATTTTAGCGCTTGAGGTGGTTGCCTCGCGAAACAACCGCCTCTTTCTTTTACCTCCCTCTCTCTCTTCCACCTCATAAAAAATTCTATGTGACGTTGCATGAAATGGGCTATGAGACTACCTACGTGTAACGTTGTATCTGCCCTAAGGATATTTACCTGAGACAATCACCTCATGTAAAGATGTTTCCGCGTTATACTGTTCCACCTGGTTGATTGGACCGAGTCTCGCTTATGGTTTTAATAATCATTTTGAAAATCCATATGGTCTCTCGTAGGGACAGTTGAGGGTGATGAGTTGACAAGGTTGACACGCTAACGAAGTAATCAATATATTCATGCATTTTCGCATATGCAAGCATGACTCACTAATGACATAATTTGGCTTGTGTCTCGTTGGGTTTAAGTGCAGAATAATGGAGGCCCGGAGCACGGACGGACTACAGAAACTGAACCGCAGCCCATGAGGCTAGGCCGCGTTATACGTGATGGGCTATACGTGATGCGCCGTTCTGCCATCCGCGTTATACGGTTGCGTCATTATAGTACTTTGCTTTCAAGGCCCTATAATTTGGGCCTAGACAGCCAGGGCTGGGATAAGGTTGAGTTCATAGAGGGCCAGAGGCGTCTAAGCCCAGTTGCGGCCATTGTTCACAGGCGTCTAGAAGAAAGCCTTTTTCACGGTCCGGAGTCTGTCTGGACTCTTTTGGGTTCCGTCACATGGTGAAGGCATCTAAGCCCACTTTGATCTCAAAGAAAAAAAAAAACTGAGCCCAATTGCAACAAACACAAATATGGTCAAGAATAAAGTCTAATTTTGTGTTCTGGCCACTTATAATAACCATTAAATTTTGATTTTTTTTGTTGTGATGACCTCATGGAGTCATGGAGCTGAATTCCCCCGACCTACAACAAAGCGTCATGCGCTGGGTCTTACCAACTTCTGAACCACCATGAACGGTAAAACAGGGGACCAAGTCAGAGTCCAGCTAAACACCCTGAAGGGGTTACCTTGAACTTGAAAGAAGATCGTGAAATTCCGGTTCAGCAACACCGCGTTCAGATTTGAAGTCCACCCGAAGCGTCGGTTTCAGTTTTCGCATACCGCCACTGAAATTGTTCTGTCAATTTCAGTACAATCTAGCCCCATCCGGCAAAATGGCACATGCCAGATCAAATGGTCCGGTCCCAGGCAGGACAGTGAAAGGCTGTCTTCTAGACACGAGAGCGCCACGTTAGCGCGGGAGATTTCTGGACTCCATCACGAGTTACTCATTAGGCACCGCGAAGCTTTGCATGCGTTGGATTCTGGCGTCAGAGATCATCGCATTTTTGGTCAGGCCGAGCACCGCCGCCCGTTCGACCGGGACCAGCTCGTCCGGGGCGGCGGCACGCGGCAGCGCGGAGCGCGTGCCGATGCGTGCACGCCCGGGGCATGGCCACACCGCACGGATCGGAGGAGAGACAGAGACCAGCGAGAAATTTGGAGGAAAACTACTCTGCGGTTCACATGGTCAGTTGGTCACCACCACCGGCGACGCGGATAGGCGCGTCTGTCTTGCATGGAAATGACCATCACCGTGGTGCGCCGGTCAAGCAGATACCATCTGTCTAGAGGCTCTCGGGTACCGGCCGGGGGCGTCGCCGTCCGTCTGTACGAACCGATGGAAATCGCGCATGTGTATGGATGCTGGAGGCAGAAAGATATTGCTAGCTGTAGCTTCCTCTACCAAGCCACGAATTCCACTCACCAAACTTTGCTTTTGTCGACAGGCTCGCGGCTCCTGGACAAGCAGATGATATCTCTTTATCCGGTTCCTCTTTTTTCCTGTTGGATGTTGCCTGTTCACTCCAAGTCTCTGCAGGTCTTTAGTGTTTGTCATTGCCTGCCAAGTTCAAGTTTTCAAGCTTTAGTCTCGGTAAAAAAACAAAAGCCTGGCTAAAAATGATCACGTGTAAAAGGCTTGAATTGACGTGACCGCCTTTTCCAACTACAGATGAAATGCGACTGAGACGGGCGGCACGGGGACTACACAGAGAGACAAAATCAGAAAGGGAAATGGGTCGAGCCAACTAGGCATAGACAATCCAACATTTACAGGTGCATCCATCAGTGAAAACCCCAGTTGCCTAAGCTCCAACAATCACAGCACGTCATGTAACCATCTTACCTGGCCTGTTCGCACGCGAGACTCCGTGGAACACTTGAGAACACATCTCAGCTGGACTTACTACACCCATGGTCACATGGAATTCCATTTGCACTGTTGCAAGAATGGCAAGGGAAAACATTACTACATCAGAAAAACACACGTGTATATCTTCGTATTTTGACTTGCTGCCTCTCTTGACCGCGCCAGCAGAACATCCACTGCCTTTTTCCACATTACCAGGTGCATACACTCAATAAAAATGCATCTATGAAAAATGCTAGATCCTGGACCACCACTCCAACATTTGCTATTCACTTTCGTAATTGCGGCATGTTTGCCAGGAAGATCGTGTGTCGGTGTGAGCGCCGGAATATTCATACTCATTTCCAGGAACATGTGGCGAAATCTGTTTCTCTAGAAGCATATCTAGCTGAACCATTTGAAATTCGAGAAGTGAACCAACAGACAAGGGGTGCTCATTTTCTACAGAGGAATACGTAGTGAACAGACAAAACACGTAAGCTGTTTTTTTTTTAAAATTATACTAGCTTTTTTTTGTTCTGAATATGTCTGATGAACATTTGGTATCCATGAAATGGTGACTACAAATATAAGCATGTGTGACTTAACTGCTATTACTCAACCACTTCATCTAACAAGTAGCACCTATGTGTACTTCAGAAAACTGAGTCCGGATGCCTGAGTAGTTGCAGTTGCAGCAGCTTTGTATATCTGAAACTTCAGTGGCGCATTGCATTTTCTATTTTATTTTTTAGTAACTGATGTGGCGAGTAAATCCCTTTTTTGTCCTTTGTGGATATTTATTTATTTACAATATGTGCATTGCATCTATACTTCAAAAACTGGACAGTCTATTACTCCTAGAGCATATGTTGGTAGTTGACGATAAGTTCAGTTGCGACATTATACCGAATATGTGAACGAAATGGGTGAAAAGATACGTTTCAGCGACGTACCCCCTCCGTCATAAATATAGTGTTTTTTAGTTTTGTCTTAAGCTAAAAATTTTAAACTTTGACTATCAATTATAAAAATAAATATTGATAATACAAAAATGATGTCACTAGATTCATTTGAATGGACTATCATAATATGTAACTCTTTCAATTTTAAACAATATATATTTGTAGAAGAGAGAGAGAGTGTATAGTATACCATTGCAAAAGGCAGAAGAACTTGGAAGCAGCTGCAGATTCTAATAAAAATAAGTATCAACTGTGCAAATCCTATGGACGCGTGCATGGGTACTTGTGTGAATGCTTGAGCTGACCACCGATGGGTTGTTTGTTGACCAATGATAAGCCAGTTACATACATATTAGAGCGTCCTCAAATGCTGACTCTTAGATGTTTTTTAGAATTTTTATTGGAAAAAAAGAGAGAGATACAAAAAATAGCTACTTTTGCAGTTCGGAAAATGCTATGAATATCATTCTCATGCATCATCTATTATCTTTATATTTAATTAAAAAATACACCACATCCGTTTTCAAAGGATGTAGCCAACTTACCCCTATATGTGTTTATAAATCACCCAGCTGCCATTAGAAAAATGCCTAAAAATTCTTTATACATATGTTTATAAATTACCCACCACTGCATTATGGACGAAGTAACCTAAAATACACCCATGAATGTTTATATGAATCGATGCTATGCAATACGACAAAAGAAGCGCGACTTATCTACGGCCATATTTGTAAGGGGGTATGTGGTTCCACAGGCTTGCATTGATTTATGTTGCGGTCGAAATCCTTGTACGTGTAGCATTTGCCCTCCTATTTTTTTTTCTTTTCGGAGTTTGGGTGTATAAAACTTCCCTCCTGCTTGAAAAAAAAAAACAGAAACTTTTCTGAAAACGATAAAAGCACACTCGGTTTTTTTTATTGCAAATCTTCAGGAAAGTTGAACAGGGACAAAGAAGTTGCATGAACTTGTCAACAACTCGTGCTACTAAACTATTTTTTTTTTTCGACGAAGCACTACAACTAAAGAGAAACTTGTGACCTGACTTCTCTGTCTACGAGAAGGTCTCCCTGAAAACAATAAGGAGAAACTGGAGTCAGCTGAGTTTGTTTATTTTGCACCTCAGAGATATGGTTCTTTTTTTGGTTAGGTTATGACCTAGCGATAGATATATTGTTCCATTGAATTTCTGATATCCAATGCAAGAGGACAAAATGGAACATCGTCTCTGAAAAAGAAAATAGTGCCATGCAGTAGTTGTTTCCACAAAATGGAACATCGTCTCTTACCGGCTAGGAGTCCGAGGGCTGTTCAACAATTCTCGTTTCGTATGGTTACACAACTCATTAGAAAACTGGGTCTGGGTGGTCTGCATAGAAAATTCCTCTAGGAACAACATGAGGAAATAAATCAAGCACGGAATCAAACCATGAGGGGTGAAAATCCCAATTGGAACAGTTCAGGCAGGTGTCAGGAAAGTTGCATATCATGTCTATTCTGGAGCATATATATTCGCAATGATCAGTCCTTCCGTCACATGAAGAAGCAGCAAATCCAAGGAAGAATTTCCTTGTAACTGTATTCTATCTATGAATATTTTTTTTGCGGGTGCTATCTATGATATTCGGAAAAAAGAAAAATGTATTCGCTTTACTCATCAAAGTGAATTACCAAATATTTGATGTGCAATTAAGTATGAATGTACCTGCGTTTGCTGCGAAGTTTTCTTGAATATCCTCTGCGTCCAGCGAACTGGTCTTCACCTAGCCATGTTCTTGTTCTGAAACTTTTACCTTCGGGTCAGTTTAGAAGATTTCATCACGGCCTTTTGAGTTATCATCAAAATCACTTCTTCTTCTTCTTTTTTTAACGATCGAAAGCAAGCATTGCATGTCGGTGTGTTGCTTCCGACGGCAAAGTTGATCTTCTCCGTGCTCATAGGACTGTACAGGTGGCATGCCGGTGAGCAGTGCAGGTGTGGACATCACAAACCGGGGTGCTTGTCCAAGGGGACAAACCATGCCTAGCTCAGGACCGCCTAAACAGCTTGAGAATCTATTTGAAACTTGACTCAGTTCGCTTCGGACCACGGAAACTTAATATTTTCAAGGTGGGTCAGTCGAGCAGTGGGCGACTTTTCAACGCCAGCCTTTTCGACCCCCAAGCGAGCTGAGAGCCAGCAGGCTCTGCGATTTCTATAAATCCAGCATTGCTCGCATTATGCCCTTGTCACCTTTGGTTGCTTGTACTCCAACAGTGCTAATACATTCAGGAGCTCGCATCCTTGTGATCTCCATTGCGAGCAACATCACAGTCTTGCTTCCAAGGATCCCTGACAAGTCCAAGCAAGCTTCATTCATGCCGGCAGATATGATCTCCAAGTACTGCATGCAGTATACAACTTTCTTTTCAGCCTATGTAGTGCGTGTGGATGATGCATGCGAGGTTATTTGAAATCATTTAATCGTCTCTCTTTTGTTTGATCCTTTCATCAGGCTGCTTGAGAAGGCTGCTGTCATTCCACTGGACGTTGCACCTCATGCAAAGACTGGAGGTACTGCATGCATGTGTACACCATGATCATTACATGGCTGTTTTCCTTTTCTTTTTTCCTTCCTGCATTATTATTAACAGTTCATAATGTTTAACAATTTCCTCCATGTTGCTACCGAAATTCAGCTCTTCGGACCAGCGTCCTTCGCAATCCGAACATGGGGAAGCTTCAGAAGGGGTATTTGTTCCCGGAGGTACTAACTTATCCACCTATTACAAGCATAATCCACCATTTTATTTCGCACTAACTTGGCACGGCTTATCCTCCTTTAGATAAGCATTAAGCATGAAGCTCACATGAAGAAGTATCCCGATGCTAAGGTCATCAGTTTGGGTATCGGTGACACTACCGAACCCATACCAAGCGTCATAACATCAGCTATGGCGGAGGTATTCTCGTTCTCTGAAGATTGCACTCTCATACGTTTTCCTATTTCCTTTGAGAGCATGATGAATACATGGAAATAATTAAAATAATGATTTTAAAGAAATTGCTTTTCTGAACCATATATATCTCTCTAGAAAAAAAAAACTCAATTCAACGTATATTTTATCATGTACTTACAATCCAAATATATATGACATAAAGCTGGCTAATTCGACCTATTTATTGGTGCAAATACCTAACTATTGTATTGATACGTCTGGTTATAGTCTTCAGATATACTAGGGAAATGGTTGACATGCTAGCCAAACCCTTGCCTGGTATATGGAACTTTCACTGAACTATGCCAGAAAATATGCATCTGGTCAATCAACCGACAAAGTTATTTGATAAATAAGATTGTATCATACCATCAAGTAGATAATAATTCAAAGATGAATGCTGACAAATTAAGCAAAGACTAGTGGAGCGCCGTGATGACCCGTTTGCAATTTCGGACAGACACTGCATTGACCTGACAGCTCAGATCCAGTCTGGATCAGAGTACACTTGCATGTGGAAAGAAACGTTTGAACAAAACTAATTTGGGAAGGATAAGGTGCCCCTGGCAGTCTCATCTGCCATCCTCTTGAACAAGAAGTGATGAAGTATTTAGCTTTCCATCAGCACAACTGAAGGGACGAAGTATTTAGCTTCCAATACTCACTGGGAATCAATCACTGTTTTAAGTTGTCTATCAGCCCCGAAGGGCTTGCTTCCGCTATCCTTCATACACGAATGTTCTGCAATCTGCACAATAACATATCAAATCTGTACTAGATTCTCACGTTTTATTTACATAGAAGAACTTTCGCCCAAGTAGAGAAGAAGTTCACGTTATGATATCCACTAAGTGCCAAGATTCGTGTGCTCCATCATCTGGAACATCTTTTGACCTGTCAGAACCTATAATATTTTGCCATTTGTTCTACATACTGCATTTTTCTACTCAAGAACGTGAAAATTCCTTTCTTTATCACTTGTTTGAGACCCTGGTGATGTCACCGCAGCCACATCATGGCTGGTGGCTGCAGGTCTCCCTATTTTCCACACTGCAATTAAGTACACCAGCAGAATAAGAAGTATTTGGAGAACATTACCTATCATCTTTAAATGTTCCGAAATCAGGTAGGAAGAGGTGCCATGCATGGTTGTTTCCGATACGCTAGTGCATCTATCGCTTTTGATGGCTCCACATATTTGGTAGCATCTGAAGTGACTCCTGAGGGCAATCCAATCCTAACAATATAACAAATTCAGATAGAGCTACTAAATCATTGGTCAATGCATGTCTTCGGCAGTTTTTAGATCAAGGTATGCCATGTTTTTTTTTTGAGAAATTACACAGTACAACTCAGACACTCACAACGCACGCACACTCACCCCTATGAACGCACATACGCAAACCCTACCCCTATGAGCATCTTCGAAGACTGAGCCGGCAAATTCTCCAGATTCCCGAAGTCACCACTGGCGCCTCGCTGTCGACGGCCACGTCGCCTACCGCTGAAAGCACAAATGCCGTTAAATCCTAGAAAATTCGCTCCCACCGGGAGTCGAACTCAGGACCTCAAAGGTGTTACTCGGATGCCTTAACCGCTAGGCCAAGACCCCTTTCAGACACCAGGGGACAAAAAGGAGCATGCGATTCGGTCACTACGTCAGAATCAATAGTATGTGACGGCGACTGGGGAATCAATCCCGCCAGACCAATGCATTCTAATATATCTAGATTTTTTTCCCCCTGAACAGTCTAGGTCTATATGATTATTATGCCAAGGCAACTACATAAGTCTCTTGAAATACTATTACTTTTGGTGTTCGGTAAGTGCAAGTCTATGCAAGTTGATTAATTTAGGCTCGAAAATAAATTTACTGTCCTATTTTTGCAGTATGCACTTGCATTGTCCACTCCAGAAGGATATCAGGGTTATGGACCGGAGCAAGGACAAAAGGTACAGGAAATAGTAAACCTTAGCAGTTGATTTTATCACCTTAATTATAAGACTCAGTTGTGCTTAATCTTGGGAAACATGTGCAGAGCCTGCGAAAGGCCATAGCTGAGCAAATGTACCCAAACATGGGGATAAAAGAGTCTGAGGTGTTCATCTCGGACGGAGCACAGTGTGACATTGCACGGCTTCAGATGCTTTTCGGATCAAACGTGACCATTGCTGTCCAAGACCCCACCTTTCCGGTACGTGACATCCGATGCATATTTTCAGATTTTTTTCAGCACTAGGAGGAGCTTGATTCACATATGCGCGCGTGCGATTGATTGATTGCAGGGCTACGTGGACAACGGCGTGATCATGGGGCAGACCGGGCACGCCGACGAGTCCGGCAAGTACGCGGGCATCGTGTACATGCGTTGCGCGCCGGAGAACTCCTTCTTCCCGGACCTCTCGTCCGTGCCGCGCACCGACGTGATCTTCTTCTGCTCGCCCAACAACCCGACGGGCCACGTGGCGTCGCCCGCGCAGCTGCGTGAGCTGGTGGCCTTCGCGCGGCGGAACGGCTCCATCATCGTGTTCGACGCGGCGTACGCGTGGTACGTGTCGGAGGAGGGCAACAAGCCGCGGTCCATCTACGAGGTGCCGGGCGCCCGTGAGGTGGCCATCGAGATCTCCTCCTTCTCCAAGTTCGCGGGGTTCACGGGCGTCCGCCTCGGCTGGGCCGTGGTGCCCGACGAGCTCCGGTACGCGGACGGCAGCGCCGTGGCGCGCGACTTCGACCGCGTCGTGTGCACCTGCTTCAACGGCGCGTCCAGCGTCGCGCAGGCGGGCGGGCTCGCGTGCGTCGCGACGGAGGAAGGCCGGGACGCCGTGCGCCGCGTGGTGGCCGTGTACAAGGAGAACGCGCGCGTGCTGGTGGACACGTTCGCGGCGCTCGGGAAGGAGGTGTACGGCGGCGCCGACTCGCCCTACGTGTGGGTGCGGTTCCCGGGCCGCAAGTCGTGGGACGTGTTCGCGGAGATCCTGGAGAAGACGCACGTCATCACCGTGCCGGGCAGCGGGTTCGGTCCCGGCGGCGAGGGATTCGTCAGGGTCAGCGCCTTCAACAGCAGGGACAGGGTCATCGAGGCCGCCAACAGGCTCAAGAAATTCCTCGCCTGAGCACCGACGACGCACCGTTTACATATTATATTACACGGATATATACATACCTCGTACTCATATATGTACTATGCATAATCAATAACATTGTTATGCGCTGATGACGCAATACTAGTTACACGTGCTCAGATGCCTATCGAATATATACATGCCCATTGCTTAATTTGGAGCAATAAGACTTTCAACTCTGTATCGACAACTTCCATTTCTCATAATTATCGACTTAGTGCTTCAATTGTCCTGAAAAACAGTAGTCGTTGCTGTTTTATTACTACCAAAAGATGATATCAATTTACTGGACATGAGAACTTTCGATGGAACAATATTACAAACTCATAGTATTTTGTTTTCATCGCTTGAGCTACAAAGGTGTACAAGGATTCTTCTCAAACCATGAATACGGAGATCACACGGCGAAAGACCACTGAAGTTTATTCTGATGTGAAAAAGATCCTACCGGAGCTGTTTCACATCAGGCTCATACAGAGTTCACTTAGCTCAGTTATTTATATCCCTCGCAAAGTTGCCACAGCAGCGAGTGTAGTCCTTACTTTTCCTCACTTTCCTCCTCGCTTTCTTCATCTCGGTTGAGGTTCAGATGGTTCATATTCTTCTCCAGAGGTGGTAAATCACTGTCTGAATCACCCTCAGAGTCCTCTTCCTCACTTTCTTCGTCTTGGTTATGGTTCAGGTGGTTCATGTTCTTCTCAAGAGGCGGCAGGTCGTTATCTGAATCACCCTCAGACCCGTCCTCTGTATTTTGCTCTGATTCCTCTGCTGCTGTTGCATACAAAATTATCAAGTAAAAATGTAAGCTGAATGCCTGAACAATCAACTTCATATTCTACAAATGGATAACCAGTGGCAAAAACCATGTTACCATTTACAGGGGGCTTCTGAACTCTTGAGTTGCTTGATAGCCAGGAGTTCTGCACATTGATTATCTCAGAGCCATTTTCACACTGGGAGTACGCTTTAAGGAGGTCTCTGTACATCGTACCAAGGAAAGGGTGTCAAAACCTGACATGAATACATTTGTAGAAGGGACATCTACAATGAAAAATAAAGGTTAACAATCTAACTGCATTAAGAACAACAAGGTAAACGTAGTGAATAAGATCTGATAACTGCAACAATCAGATCATATTACAAAATAAGTAAAATGCTATACACACTGCCTTCTGAATCACAATGCTGTCAGTACAATGGCGTATGCAACATACTTCAAAGATTTCTGAATGTTATAAAAACATTCCTAATAATGGTACCATTGTGGTATATGGTACACAGGACAGCCTGGGCCATTCAACCATCCTTGGTTTAGCTAAACATTTCAGAATGTGGAACCAGAAATTACCCGCATGTATCCAATTTTAGTTTGCAGGTTCATGCATCCATTACTACCCCTATCTGGTATATTTGCATATGCTGACTTCGGTGAGTAGGAGTACAAAGTATTGACTGCTCGTCTATACATAATACTTAACAAGTTCCACTGGACTGACCTGTTTAGAGACAAGAATGAATGACCCCACTTGAATTTCCCAAGCAGCAAATGTGCTGTATCTTCCTCCCCACTACAAGAACATAGATGACATAAGCTGACAGCTGACAATAACTAATATAATGAGATACAAGTTTTACAATATACATATTCTAAACAATATTATGAGGTAAGGCTAGAAAATTTACCATATTATGAGGGCTGCTGATAAAGCTTCCACGCATGATAGTTGACATGGTCGTCCGTAGTTCACAGGGTTTGCTGCTACCAACCATGGCACTGCAAGCATTACAATAAAACATAAATTTCATTTAGGACTCAAAAACCGATTTACAGTATATGAAGCTACATGAAGAAGGTTTGCTTGTAATATATCTGAAGCCATATGAGAGGACCTAATTAGTTAAATACTCCCTCCGGTTTTTAATTGGTGTAGTAGGACAACTTTTTTAGTTCATTTGACAACAATTAAACCAGAGGGAGTAGGTTCTCAGAATCATTTTGTGCTAGTACTTCATTCTTATACCGCTAATAGGATACATGCAGAATAGGTAGGACAGAGAAATCCATGCATCATGTTTTATGAACTCACAAAGACGAGGAGCGCCACAGCGGAGTTTGACAAAAGGGACATCACTCAAACGTGCCCAGGAACAATCAACCACGGCCAATCCTTTTCTTTGCACAATAGAATGATCTTCCTTAGATACGCATTGTGTCCCAACAGGGCTGAACGAAAAGAATAAAACAGGCAAGGAACAGAATTAACATGTGTATCAAAAATATTTTTACCTGACATCGTTAGTGTCTTTAAGAAAACTTGCAAAGGAAAAACTAGCTAGGAAAATGTTTAAGCTATATGGCCTTTACAAGTACCTGAGAACAACACCACCAAAACCATTGGTCACTCGCAACTCCTGGAAGAGAAATAACAGTCTTGGCATCAATTTTACGGCAGACTTATGGTGTTTGATCTCAAACAGAATAAGCTACAAGCCTGAAGACATCAGGTTCCCAGATATACAAGCCTGAGCATCAATTTCATTTGTATATTCTCATGTATTCTGTTTTGTGAGTTTTATCATGCTGATTGGTTCCAAGAAGATGAATACTGTGAAGCAAGCGGTGCCTTACCTTTAAAAGTCCAAATCGTGAAAGCTTACGACCAGTGCATCTTTTAGCATCACATTGCCCAAAGTCCTATACATTACACAAGCATAGGAGCTAACTCACAGTGTTATATGAGCATGATATGATTAGATGTAAAACACTGCACCTACCCACATTGCAAGCTGAATTCTCGACCCTTTAATTTCATCTTCAGCGTCTTCTGTACGAAAAACCAAAATTATCTTATCGTTAATGTGCACTGAGTACTGACTTTGGAGGAGGATGTAAATTTATTCCATGAAGAAGGCAATCCCTAAATTATCTAATCATCAATGTGCAGAGAGTCTTGACTGATAAGGCTACACTGATTTGCTTGCTGCTAGCGAAATAAACACTAGGCACTTAGCATACTCCACGACTCACAAGTCACACAAACACACCAAATTAACTGGCAGTTAAAACAAGCAGTAACATTTTCTTTTTCTTTTTCTTTTTATTTTTACAAAAGTGTACATGTATCTCTATCTACAACAGTATTCATCAGCCTTCCACATATTAGTACTTCAGCTCGGAACATATACAGAAATACGAGTATCATGTTACCTTCCTGCCTTGGAAGTGATGTCCCAGGACCATCATCCCTGAACAAAATATCAAGGGTTATTTAACTCCCATTTTTTTTAAAAAGAAACTGGCATTAATCCAAAATCACAAAATCGAGGCAGCAATCATCCTCTCTGCAACAAGTATGTCAAATTAACTCAACTGAATTCTAACCTCCAGATACCTCTAAACAAATAATTCTAACCAAAACCTTAAGTTCAATCAGTTCGTCTCAGAATAATAACTCCTAAACACAGGTAAAATCTAGTGTAAGCAAAGGCACAAGTCACGAGTTATTACAACGAGGCCTCTTGCTTGGTGCGGCGTGAAGACGAGGAGGAGGACCCGCGGCCACGCCGGTGGCGGTTGTATCCCATCCCTGACGGCTTCCCGGACGCGGGACCCTAGCGGCGGCGCTGTTCGGCTGAAGAGAGGGTTCTTAGAACTGTGGCAAGAGAGTCGTATGCAGATGGGGGACGGGCTCTGGACTAGCGCACTAGCTGCGATCTTGTTTAGCAGGCTGTGCAAGTGCGCGCACTGGTTCCGGCGGCGGCGGGAGATGGGGAACCCAGGCTCAACGACGACACGAGCAGCTCGGCGAGTGCGATCGAGAGGAGGGGTCGTGCGGGCCTTCATTGTCGCCCTAGCAGGCTGGCCCAATTCAAACTGGAAGAGAAATCTATCTAGCCAGTAAAATGGGCCTACCGAAGGTCCGCCCAGCTTCAGTCCGCCTTGATGGACTAGAAAATTCAGTTTTACAATTTTCTCATTGATCAATGAAACAAGGTTCAGATTTACAAGCGCAGTACAGATCGCTGAATGTGCAGAAAACCAAGAGAGCAGTCTACAATCGGATTACATCGATTACATCGGAGCACCAGTCGTCCAATAGTTGTTGAGTTTGAGTAGAGTGCTTAGCACGAACCAGCCAGAGGCCGGCGGATGTGTTGTGTTCAGCCAAAAGTGCCGCTGTCGCAGGCAACGTCATGGTCGAACACCTTCTGGTTTCGACGTTTCCAAACAGTCCAGAGCATGGCGAGCAGAAAAGTGTTAAACAGCGTAGGGCCCCAAGCCTGGAAGATCGAGGAGGATGTAACAAATTTACACCCGTAAAAGAATATAAAGTATTAGAATCATGCAATATTCTGTTTTAAAAACATTGGTAACAAATTTACACGCGTGAAACGAATTTACAAGCATCTCACCCAAATGTATCTATACAATCAAATTCATACTAGAACATAGTATAAACTAGGGGGTCGCATTACGCATATAGGAGAGCCGGCATGTGATGTGAGCACCGGATTTTCATTTTATCCCCGGAAATCCCTCAAGTTACGACGGGACAGCCTGGAGTCGGGTGCTCCCGTGGTCCGGTTGCCGGCCAGGAAGTCGAGCCTCAGGGTGCTCTGCAGGTTTGCCCCTGACGTCTGGTGAGCCGCAATCTGCCCGTTGCTGAGCGGCCCGGCCTGCCACACCGTGTTCTGCACCGTCGAGTTCCCGGGCAGCGTCACCGTCGCGTAGATGGTGTACGAGCCGGCCGCGTACTCGGCAGCGGGCGCGCCGGACACGTTGAACTTGAGGGTCCCCGGCGTCAAGCTGGGCGACGTGCTCTCGAGGTAGGTCTGGAGGAGGGACACGGCGCCGTTGCTGTTCTGTGAGGCGATGAACACGCTGCTGCCGCCCATGCTGCCGGCGCGCTCGGTGTTGATGCCCCACGCCACCCAGCCGCTGGCGCTCTGCGGCGCCCGGAACGCGAGGTCGGCCGTGCCGTTCCCAGGGTGGTACGTCCAGTACAGGCTGGCGCCGAGCACGGGCAGGGTGGCGCACTGCTGGAACGAACGCCCCGCCGGGAACTTGGAGGACGAGCAGTTCTGTGCCGCCGCGCCGGACGCGAGCAGGAGCGCGGCCGCGAGGAGGAGCCACGCTGACGAGTAACCGGACCGCGCCATCGCAATTGGAACTCTGACCAAGCGCCTGAGCTTGAACTCCCGACTCGAAGCGTGAACCGGTGAACGCACCTGTGAGGTGTGATGGCTGAAGTGCTGAACCTAGGTGTGAGAGCGAGAGGGCAATGGAGATGTGCTATATATAAGCAGTTTGGTTGGATTATTGCTGGAGCGGTTGTTTTGGAGTTGGCTAGCTTCGTCGACATGGTCAATGTTTGCAATCGTATACTGACTCGTCGGAATTACTAGTAAGTTCCTTAGGCTATTCTATGCTACTGATATTTTATCTCCGTAGCCGTACCGTATTCACGGCCTACAATTCCCGCCTGATGAACCAGCAGAAAACGTGATGATGACTCCGTCTCGTATCCACGTCGTCTGACCTGCTCCTAGTGATGCCTTGCCTGCTGCCCAGCATATCGCAGGAACTTTCCGTATAAAGCTTCCCAAAAGAGCTTGTCGTATTTCAATTACCCACAGATTTTATCGTCTCTATCGCAACGCCCAGCAATGACGTGCTACATTTCATCTTAGTTCTACGGTCAGCGATGATCTCAATGCGGGCCGAATGACGAAGGTCCGATCGAAAGGACCTGTACTTTGGCTAGAGCTCGATCGATAGCAAATTTCGTGGCAACAGCAGATTCAGATGTTCTCTGTGCTTCGCAAGTACCGCACCAACAAATGTTCAGCGAAAGCTTGACTGTAAAGAGGTCAGTCCAAGATGATCTTCTAGTGCTACCGCGGTTCCCGTGCTACCAACTTCAATGGTCCGAGTTGTAGTGCAATGAAGCAGATTAGACGATCATCCAAGCATCTGAAGAAACACCGTCACTTCATCCAAGCGGTAACAGGCGACACAAAAATTTCAAAAAAAAAGAAAAGAAAAAAAAGAGAGAGGATAGACCATCTAAGCAAATCTTTTACGATAATAATCTGCCATGCCAATGTTATATGATAATTAAGCGACCACATGCTACAAGCGAACAACAAAAATCCAGCATTTGTTTAGGCTAGTTCCACATTTGTTCAAAAACAAAATTTACATATCTAAGTCAACAAATAACGAACTGAAGACCAAAAACACCCTTTCTTCATCATCTCTCCCCCTACCCTGTCGTCTAGTGCTTAGGCTTTAATAACGCTTGGCAGCATGAAGCTAAAGCATCCGATGGATCAAGAAGTGGCGGAAGTGTGAACGGTGGCAGGACGCCCCCTTTTTCATGTGCAGCTGTTAAGGCTGTCCCTCCAAGTGTGTGAGCCATTGCAGCCTGCTGCTTGTTGAGACCCTCCATGATGCAAGAGAATGCTGCAAATGTGGCGCAGCTCTGAAGCAGAGCTTGCGGTGCTCCTGGTACAAGGAAAACAAGCACAAATTGGAGGCGGTATTAATAACCGAGTACCATAAATAGCCGCTAAGGACAGGACATGCATGTTATTAATTATTGATCCAAACACATCCACCTAATTTTCTTAAACTGTTAAGCACTTCATCAAACACTAGCAATCAAATACATGACCCAACAAAGTGCTACCGAATGACCAAAGCAATGAGGAATAAAATAGTGCAGTGTGAAAGAATTAGCAAGAAAAGTGCATCAAAAACATGTTTAGCATCTCATTCTAAACATACTATAGAGCGCTGAGTGCTGACATTCTCTTGCAAATATGAAATTAAGCACCACATGTGACTGAACATTGCAACAAATTTACATACCCAAACAGAATTCAAGCAGCAGGAACATGTGCAACAGTCAAATATTCAGTTTAGTAAGACTGTAGAAAACATGAAGCCATGAACACCGGCTTCATGAACCCCAAGGTTCCCCAACTTGATATTTTTTTCAGTTTCTAAACACCAAGCACATCCGACAAATAATATTTAATCTTTGTTCTCCAAACTTATAATACTACATGTAATTTGCACATGAAGTATCAAACTGAAAATAAGAAAAAGAAGGAACTCAAACTCTGGTCATACATGAAAAGCGTTCAATGAACGTTCCTAAACAGTTCATCTAGCACAAGAAATTGTAACTGAAGAAGTAACTGCCATTCTATCCAAGGACATTGCATAGAAATTCAGATTCTATAGGTTTAACTGAGATGACAATTATAAACCATGTGCTAAGAACTATGGATGCCAAAATATTTCCTCCGGTTCCATTTGCTTGTCGTTAGGACAACATGGCTAACTAGTTGCCGTAACGGCAGGTAGATGGAGACGAAGGGAGTAATTTTTTATCAGCTGCTACCAGAAAATGAAGGAACACAGCCATCATGTAGCACTACAATCAATTCTGAAATGACTAAATACATTATACTGGGTACAACATACGAAACCATTGTCAGCAAAAGTACAGTAAGTTCAGTGTGATTGTACCTGGAAAGCTCAAAGCTAGGCCAGTCGCACAACCAGCTACGCCAGCATTGATAACTGCCAACAGACAATGTTAACTCATACAATACATTCAGCTCAAAATATTTTAAACAAATCCGACCCAAAAGGCAATATACATACTGTCATCTTTCCCACGCAGCCTTCTCAGCAAGCACACAACCAAACTCTGAACGCCAGATAGAACTGCAAAAGTCTAATCCAAGATATTTCTGTTATGAGAAGCTGGGAACATAGCAACATCTTTTCATCAAAGAAAATGTTTGCATTAGCACGTGAACAACAAACCTTAGCAGAGGACCCTGCGCTGCTGAATGAGCCCTTGAATCCCTTCTTTGTGAACAAGCCTTGTCCTGGAAAGAAATCCAATGCAGCAGCATAAGGAATTAAGGATTTAAGCCATGAAAATATCCTCAGTGCAACACTCTGTAAAGTATACTGTAACATTTTGATGTGCCCTAGGCAACTAGACCAACAAGGTCATCATTGTTTCAACACAATAAAGATCTAAAATACAAATTGAGGAGTCAAATAATTCGCATGAGGCGTACAATTGTATACACAGATAATAGTATGCTCAGGGAGGTCTCAAAACAACTGATTGGGAGCTCTTATCAATCTCGAATAGCATATTCACATATACCCTGATAGGAATTGGGCAAATACTAGAAGGGGAAAGAATCTCACATCCTTATGTGCCTCAACAATTTAAATTTAAATAAGAGAAAAATTCTACACGACCCCTTAAAAAATCAGGGGCAGTAGTGCAAAACAAGGGAATCGACAATCGAGGGAGTACCATAACCGACGATGGATCCGACGAAGGCGCCGCCGGCGAAGTCCCCGGCGGAGCGTATGAAGCAAACAACGGGGGCAGCGCCTAGGGACGTCGGAGACGCTCCGCCGCCACCCGGGTTGGAGCCCTCTGCGCCGAGTTCTTCGCCGTCGGACTCGGGCTCACGCTTCGCCGCCATCTCTGCTCCCCTTCTCTTTCGTTATCGCGTCCCGTTTTGTCTTCCAAGGCTCAAAGGGTTTATACCCAAAGCGCAGACTGGGACGACGGATTCTGACGGGCGGACCCCGCACGTCAGCTTACTCTAGGCCCACCAAACAGCTGTTGTCCTGTTCGGTTTCACTATCACGCCTTTCAGGCTAACATTCGTCGCAAGCGCGTGCCTAGGCACAAATAACACGCCCTCTTCATCAGTTCAAAAAGGAAAGATAGAGAAAAAATCTTCTTCTTCTTCTTCTTCTTTTTTTTTTGCAAGGGAAGATAGAGAAAAATTCAATACACTTCTCTTTGGATAAGCAAGCAGGGAGCCTGCAAAGGGGTAAAAACATGGCACATAAATAATGATACGCGAAGTTTGATTATCTCAGGCTGCAGGTTACAGCAACTTGCTCCATATTGCCATACAATCCACCGAGTTGGCGCTAGCATTGTTTAACATCAGAACATTCCCTGGGTGCAGTTATTCTACTTCTATAACATCGTCCCAAACAATTCTTCTGTAGAGAATCGAGTAGTCAACTTGTCATGCCATCGTCATGAAAAACAGCAAGAAAGTTTTGCCTGCAATTAGAAGACGGCTTGCCGAACATCATATGTTTTCCAATCTCCTACAGTTAGTGGGAATCTCAGCGGAAGCGCATCAGCAGTTGCCTCCAGAGTCACCTGAGAGATCACAATGAGTTTGAGTAAACATCTTGCTTGAGACAGGTTATAGAAATTTATGCTTATTTTTTTGCGAACGCACAAAAGCTTTGCGTGAAATTTATGCTATCACAAAGGGGAAAATAATACGCCTCTGAATAATTGAGATTCCAGCAAACATCAATGTCACTCTATGTGCGTTTCCACCAGTGGTGGACTGATAGGTCTTCTAAACCATGAAAGAGGATAATGGAACCAAAAGAGCATCCAGGGATTCACATATTGCTATTTTACTAGACATGAATGCATAGCCTAAACCATCCGATATTGCTCAACTGTTCTTTGCAAAAGTGATAAAGTATCACAATACATACCTCCTTAAACACTGCACTGTATGAAGCATCCTTGAATCCCTGCATCCAAACCAAAGATATAATTCTGTTCTGCAAACTGCTAGAGAACAAATGAGACAAGAGGTGCTCACCAATTTTCTGAAAAGCTTAAGCGATGCCGTATTTGATTCGCTAATTTTTGCTCTAAAAGTGTGAATCCTGTATTTCTCTACAGCAAATGCCATCATCACTAAAATTGCTTCTTGACCAAGTCCCTTTCCACGGCTGAAACAAGAGTTAATACTTATGATATTTGTGAATAACATGACCATCAAGTACACTACTTTCAGCGACATCTATAATCTATTATTGGTGTTAATAATAGAGATATGTGGATGGAAGTGACACCGGTAGAAATGCTGGTGCGTTCGGAGTTCTAGTGAGCCACTGAGAGATGTGCTGAGATTGTATGTCGCAGAAGCCACCAAATTATGTGCTGAATATCAAACTGTGGTTCTCTTAATAAAGAAATCAGTGGAACCTTTTTTCTCTCTACAAATTGTGACATCTAGTTTTGCTTCAACTCTATTGCCAGTACATAATTAAATGAGATTATGCCAGAAGTTTCAGAAACCCTTGCACAGGGTAAACAATTCATTCTCTCTTTTATTTGAGATTCTCAAAGATAGCATATTTCCACCGGATTACTAAGTACTTGTAGATTACTGAAGTAGGCTTCAATATGGTTGTTGGAGCAGCACAAAACAGATAGTTAAAAAGATTAATCAAGTTAGATGCAACCAATTTATGATTTGTTTAAGGCATGAACAACTATTGAGGAAAAAAATATATATATGATGCCCACATTGGAATGTTGAAGCTAATTTGTATACAAGAAAGTATGCATCATGCACGTAACTATTCACATAACAAAGAAAATTATAGAGATTAATATATCTAAACTATCAAAGATGAGAACCCACAAGAACAGCCACAGGTATCAAAACTATCAAAGATGGTACCTCTTTTGTTCAGCTATCATAATCTCTATCTCCGCAAGCTGCAAATCATCAGGGTCATTCATATATATGTTCACATCACCAACCATAGCTGCAATGGATAACGCATATGGTATTAACGCGCAAGAGCAGGCATGATTTGCAATAAACTAAAAATACTATGCAATCAGACTTACAAAATTTTAGTTGTTTCAAGAACTGAATTAACCAAAGTCAGTGGGAAACTAATATATATGATCTCAGTACTACGAAACACTGGCTTGTCAGTTGTATAGTAATTCAAGCAGTCATACAGATACAGAGCGCAGTGCTAAGCTGATGGGATTGTTAAGGCCCTACTGCTAGGTTATTGTTCTGTGTTGCTGTCCATATACACTGCATTGAGATGTGGCCACGTGTTCTATAAGAGCAAGCAATATCATTAGCTTACTATGTGACAGATATTCGAATCAAGCAAACGATTATTCATTAAGCACACCTTAATATCGAAAGTGAGCATGTTATACAGTCAAAACCTCGGCAGATTCATTAGCGTTGTGCTCTATGCCAATTGGTGATGCATAAGTTTCATTGTATGACATTACAGAAGAACACAAATATATGAGAAATCAAGACATAATTTCTGGCATTCCCTAAATATTGTTCAACCGAATGTCAAAATGAAGTCAACATAATTTTGTTAAGCTTCAGGTAAACAAGAAGCGGGGAAACTAGGGAATGTGCGTAATGTAGGAATGAACCTTCAGTGTGCGGATTCCCGGGCACGAACTCCCCCTCGATCAACTCCTTGTCCAACACTATGAACGTGTGCTCTGTGACCAAACAAGCAAGCAAAATGAATTCCACGGAATCAATCACAACGAAGCAACAACAAATCGAAGCAAAACAGAAGAAGGGTGGGTACGGTGCGCAACTGAGGGGGTCAAGGGTCCACGAGCGGTGGACGTCGAATTCCTGCTCGAGGGAGAGAGGCTCCGACGCGGTGGCCTCCAGCAGCGCCGGGTCCTGCATCCACTCGTGGTACAGCGGCACGTGCTCCCGCAGGTACGGCACCAGAACCGCCCGCTCCCCCAGCGCGTACCAGCTTCCCTTCCCGCCGCCCCCGTCCTCTCCTTCCGCGGCCACGGCTGTCGACGCCTTGGGCGCCTCCATTGATGCAGCAAGGGAGTGGGGGATTCGGCGGCAGTAGGGTCGACTGGTTTAGACCGAAACTGCTTGCGTAGACAAAACGCGAACTCCCTTTGAAGGCGGATCGACAAGGTTACGTAAGCGCTATTCAAAACAAAAGGGTGGGATGGGCTGGGTTGCCTCGCGATGGGCTGGGTCGCTGAAAGGGACTGCAAAATCGGTGGGCTACACTGAGAAAAGCGTATGGGCCTAATACGGAGCCATATGACTTCGGCCAATCCTATATGTAGGGCGGCCTACAATTAAGGTTTGATAGGACACTGTTTGAGATTCGTGCGAGACTAGATAAACACTTGAGATTCAGCCTGGTGAGAAGAGGAGGACTCAGAAGCTGACACAGTGGCAGTTTTCTATGGGTGCGGGTGGGAGGTGAGGAAAAAGAACCGGTTTTTAAATTTTAAACGCATTTTGCTCTCAAACTGTAAGTCCGTTTTCGAATCTGTTTGAATCTACTTGTTTGTTACAATTAATTCTACAAAATGAGATCTAATATGAATATTTTTTGAATTTTTTAAAATTTAAAATTTTTGTCAATATTTTGAATGTACTAGATCAACATTTTGTTTGCACTATATCAACATTTTTGTTGTTAGTGGTCAACATTTTTTTTAAAAAAATATTGATTTAATTTTAAAAATGTTGACATAGAACTACAAAAATGTTAACTCTTTTTTTTCAAAATATTGATGCTTTGACTTGGGCTGGGCTGCTGAAATTTGATAGGCTGTTTGGCCGTTCTATCGTATGTTAAACATAAGGCAGGCTGTGTATAGGAGGCCCCTGTGACTTCACCCAATGCATTCACTTTTCATCATGATCTCAAAGAAGAAAAAAAATTACTTCTCATCACTCATAGTAAGTCATAACAATGTGTTATATTTACTATAAAAAAAATGTGCTATAAAGTCATTGACTTTGACAGTTACATGAAAACTGATTCTCTCGTGTAAAGCTTGTGAACGTGTCACTCTATTATAGGTGTTACCTGCTTTCCCGGAAACCATGCATGCCCATGCGCCCATGCTACTTTCTTAGAGCGTGCTGAACTGCTAGCACTACTCTAATCAAAACATCACAACGCCAACACCGTAGTCGTGCCTTGGAAGCCAATTATAAGGACAATCATCATCATCATAACAGCAGCAGCACACTAATGAATAAAGCTGCATCTAAAAAAGAAGTCTAAAGCTCCCAGGGAACATATATTCTCCAAATCAATCACATCACATCACCACGTTCGTGACCCTGTGAGTGAGAGGCCTCTCCATTGCGGCCACCAAATCTTCCATTGTGCAGTTTGTTACTTCGCTGTTTAGATCAGTTAAAGTGGTTTATGCATACAGCAGTCATTATGCGTAGCTTCCCATTTTTTTTTTCTTTCTAGAATTTGCCTCGCTAGCTCCCCACAGCTTGCCTGACTGGTGGTCACTACACGAATAAGTGTGAGTCGATCAGACAAGGTGTTTCACCTATGCTCTTTTTGCGATTGTGCCGAGCATATATATGGCCGTGTAGCTAGCTTCCTAAGTCGACCAGCACCTTTAATTTACACCTACTGATCCAATATCTCAGTGCATGAATGGGGCCACAGCTAGGTCCGGCACCACACAGATCCAGATCAGAGCACGCCGCAGCCTCTTCCTTTTTGGAGCCTTCCGTCCCTTGCCTTCAAAGCGAAGAACTCATCGAAACAAAAGGTGTCAACCAACGAGCGCACCTCAGTACAAAGCCATCATGGCGCTCGCTCGCTCCCACTCCCCACTAAAACCCCACTTACGCGCACAGGCACGGCCAAATTAAGCTCGCCCCAAAGCCAAAAACCATTGCGCGCCGCTGCACCGCACAGTAGTCGCTCGTGAGTAGCTTGCACATTCGCGCGCGCGCGCGCTGACACACAGAGCAATGCGGCAGACGCACTGCTGCCGTGCGATGCGCGCCGTCGTCGGCTTGCTGCTGGTGGCTGCCGTCGTCCTTAATATTCCCGGTGGAGCGCGGGCCGCGGCGGCGGGGCGGTGCACGACGTCGACGCCGGTGAGGACGTACGACAAGTGCATCGCGCTGCCGACGCAGGGCGCGACGCTGGCGTGGACGTACGACGCGCGCAACGCGACGCTGGACGCGGCGTTCACGGGGTCCTTCATCTCGCCGTCGGGGTGGGTGGCGTGGGGCGTGAACCCGGACGCGCCGGCGATGACGGGGGCGCGCGTGGTCGCCGCGTTCTCCGACCCGACCACGGGCGCGCTCCTGGCGCTCCCGTTCGTGCTCTCCCCCGACGTGAAGCTCCAGGCGACGCCGCTGGTGTCCCGCCCGCTGGACATCCCGCTGCTGGCCTCGTCCGCGTCCCTCCTCGCCCCGGCCCGCACCGTCCGCGACGGCGCGTCGGTGACCATCGCCGCCACCATCCGCCTCTCCCCGAACCGCACCAGGCTCCACTTCGTGTGGAACCGGGGCCTCTACGTGCAGGGCTACTCGCCCACCATCCACCCGACCGACGCGTCCGACCTCGCGTCGCACGCCACGGTTGACATCCTCACCACCGCCACCGAGGCGTCCCCGACGGCGTCGGCCATGCTGCAGTGGCTGCACGGGTCCCTGAACGCGCTCTCGTGGGGGCTCCTCCTCCCCGTGGGCGCGGCGGTGGCGCGGTACCTGCGCCCCTGCGCGTCGACGGGTCCCGCCTGGTTCTACGCGCACGCGGCGGTGCAGGCGACCGGCTACACCATGGGCGCGGCCGGGTTCGCGCTCGGTCTGGTGATGGGCGCCGCGTCGCCGGGGGTGACGTACAAGCTGCACCGCGGGCTGGGCGTGGCGGCGGCCACGGCGGGGAGCCTGCAGACGCTGGCCGTGTTCTTCCGGCCCAAGACCACCAACCGGTACCGCAAGTACTGGAAGTCGTACCACCACCTGCTGGGCTACGGCTGCGTCGTCGTCGGCGTGGTGAACGTGTTCCAAGGGTTCGAGGTCATGGGGCTCGGCGCGACGTACTGGAAGCTCGGGTACTGCTTGGCGCTCGCCACGCTGATCGGCGCGTGCGTGGCGCTGGAGGTGAACGCGTGGGTCGTCTTCTGCCGGAGGCAGCAGGAGGACAAGCTCACGAGGCGGGAGGTCGAGGACGTCGTCGTCAAGGACAGGGCCGCCGCGTTCTAGCTAGCCGCCTCAACGAAACTCCACGAAGGATCAATGGCAGGTGTGGCTCGGTGGTGGAGGCCGGGCCAAGCGAGAGCGGCGCGGAGGATGCCGACACGTCCACCGAGTCATTCGCTGGCGAGGCGTGAATGTTTTGTCGGATTGATGGGGGGCGCCAACACTATGTCGGTTTCGTTTTTCTCTGTTCTGTGTAGGATCTTTGTATAAGATAGTAGTAGTACATGCTTGACGTCTACTTGCGCAACGAAATCTCTGTTCCTTTACAGTTTATTCCGACGATTCCTGATGACCGCAATTAAAGAAGAAGAATCTGTTTTGTCTGCCTTCAATCTGGTCGTCGCCCATCGGCAGAGGTCGAGACGACGAGCATCTTCAGTTCAGCTCGACGCCCATTTCCATCCCACCCGGCTCAATTGCGGGGGTGGACCTGCCGCAGATACGCGTGCTACCGCGGTTTACCCGGTCGGTGACGCGCCGGATCCCTGGTTCTAGCCTTGCTGGATCGATCGGGATCGGAGCACGGCGGGCCGGTTTTGGGCCCCCGTGGAGAAACGCAGGTACGTGCACGTCGCCACGGCTCCGACTTTGGATCGCACGCCCCTCACTGCGGCAGCGGCATTCGGGCCCGTTCCACGCGGGCGCTGGCTGAGCGCTCGCGGTTCACGATTCAAGGGTGCATCCCCAGTGCTGGGCCGCAGAGGCCTGGGAACGCTGAGACGCTCATGACTTTGCCTGAGCTCGAACAAAACAAAAAAAAAAAACTCGACCTGCCGGGGTAAGACCGCCTCCGACGGTATTTTGCTAAGGAGAAAAACCTCTCACGCAGGTCGAGAAAACCCCTAAACTCCCTCTCCGATCCTACACAGGGACTCAGTTGGCCGTTGTGAGCTTCGACGCGAGTCTTAACCATGTGCTTTGACCCGGAAAGAACGAGAGGATTTTTTTGCACCGCAGTGAACAGTACCATTTCTGACACTGTTCACTGCAGCGCCTCAGATGCCGCAGCTGGGAATCGAACCCAGGCCGACAGGAGCTAAGCTCCCGGAGCCCACCGGCTCTGGCCACTCGGGCGTCCCAGCGTTGGCGCCAGAGCTCGAACAGAGCACGGCACCGTCGCAGGTACGAGAAAATGGAGAACAGAAGAGGTGTTTTGTCATCATGATCTTGGATCATGATGGCTCGGTCGTTTGATTACTGATCGGAGATTCAACCAATGGAGCTCAGCGCAAAGTTGCCTCCTCCGTCGAGGACTTGACACCGACGCCAAGTTCGTAAAGCCGCCAATTTCTTTTCTGGATCAACAGTCCGACTACGTTCCAATCATAAGAGTGCAAGCAAGAGGTCGTTTTACGTTCCCATTTTTCCTTTTCGACTGAAACCAAGTCCACTTTTGAAAATGAGCTGAAGATGAAAGATAGTAACGGTTCATAACTATGACGAGCAGCTACAAATTTGACTGCAACTGCCTCGCCAAAAGATGCTGAATAACAGTTGCAGCCATAGACCAACGCAACGCATGAAAGCAATTTGACACAGGGTGCTGCTTTCCTCTTTGATCCTGCTAGCGTCTTCCTTTGGACCGATATTGTACGGTTGCAATTTGCTAACTTTTGTTTTGTCTGGAGGATGGTGATGTGTTTTTGTCTGCTGAGGTATGCGCTTACCTTGGCTAAACCACCACCTAGGGATGGAGTTTATCCATTGGGTCAGCACATTGACTCAGCCACTGAGCTTGTTCACACGGTGAGTTGGACAGCAAGAAAAGGCACACGCTTTTTTGCCAACAATTGTCAAACCTTTTCTCATTGGAAAGTGAAATCAGTGACTGAAGTGTGTCGCGTTGTGCTGCCTTTGCTCGCTCCTGTCTCCAAGTGGCATACTGGAGTACTATGTAGTACGTGATTTTGGTACACATTTGTTGATCTAAGCTCAAGCAGAATCATGAAGTTTGTTGATAAGATGCTTTGGCCCATCTAGAAATTCCTTTGTTGGGACAAAAATGCTTTTCACGGAGTGCACCAAAAAGTTTGTGCAGCTTTTCAAGGTTGAAATCAACTCGGTGACGAAGCGTTGATTTCTTTCTGCGCCACTGCGAGCAAGGCGCGGATGATGAATTCTGCAAGTATGCAAGCAGCCACAATATATTCGCTGACGGCTGCCAACAAAACTTTCAAAGATGCGGCTTCTAGAGGTCCTGGTGAACTTCTTGTGTTGACGCATGCCACGATGGGTTTAGCACTAGAAATAGCATGGTTAATACTCTAGTGAAGGATTAAAAACGAGCACATAAATGACTGCCTGCACATAAATGTCTCTTTCGCGTTTCAAATCGAAGGAAAAAAAAAAGTGAGAGGCTAAGGCGTTTTCGTTTCGTTTAGGACTAAAGTTTAGTCTAAAGTTCTTGCTATTTAAAGGTATTAAATAAAGTATAATTACAAAACTTTTTACAGAAACCTGGGCTACTTTGTGAGACGAATGACAGTAATTAAGCTGTGATTAGACGATGGTTACTGTAGCATTACTATAGCAAAACATGGCTTAATTAGGCTCGTTAGATTCGTCTCGTAAATTAGCACCTATCTGTAAAAAAATTTTATAATTAGACTTTATTTAATACTTTTAAATAACAAGATTATTTAGACTAAATTTTAGGACTAAAAGAAACGAACAGGCCCGAAATATAGAATTCCCTTGTACCTGAATCGACCATCCCTGTCTCCCTGGTGTTCAGTTTTTGATATTTGAACCTTCGCAAGAATTCGCGGGTTTGCGACGAACAGATTCTCGCCGTAGTCACCGTTGCAGCGGTCTGAGTCTCGGAGGCTTCGCCGTTGGTGCTCTGCAGCGGATGATCCCCGGTCGCCGACTAGTGCTTCAGCAGCTGACCTGACGTCGGCTACCGGTTTCATTCCACTACCAGCTCCAAATAGTTGCATAGAGAACCTCCATTGACATCAAAATCACAGAGATACACCACCATACCTCGGACGACATTTCATCAAAACGTGTGCACATCATGGATACAGGCTACCTGTAATTTAGAAAAGTAAGACGTCTTTTCTGAGAAAACTAGTGACTCTTTTTATAATTGAGACCTTTCCCCTGCCGTCCCGCACCCAATTGCGGACGCTCCCACGGAATTCTCCGGCAGCGCGACTCGCCCATCGTCTCAGTTCGCCCCGCGAATCCCCTGCGAAGAAGGTAACACCGCCATTCTTCCCGTGATTTTGAAGTGTTGGAAATCAAGCTTTGCTGCCATCTCGTGATTCAGTGTACCAGTGGCAGGCCAGACCAATTTATTCTGCCGTGCGTTAGTTAGTTTTGTCGGTTGTTGATTTAGGAGTTTTCCCTGGATCTTCTTGGTGCCTGATCGGGCAGCACGAAGTCTTTGGGAGTTTTGCTAGAGTTTGATTTATGTAGTGGAAAATAGTTTTCCATTTTTCGTTTATTAGATTACAAGTATTCCCCAGTCCCCACCGCTGTTCTTGCTGCCCGGTTGCAGCGAGGGAGGGAGGGAGCAGGCATTTCTTCTAAGCTCTGCGGTAGTCCAGCGAACTTGTATCAAACTGTATCTTTGATTGCAAGTATTTGAGATGGAAAGTGGACTTCCAATTCGAGAAACTAAATGCGTGCTCCCTTCAGTTTTCAGTGAGCCGTAAATCTTGGGCCAAATCGTTAGGGCACTTGCGGTTGCAGACTGAATATTGGTTCTGTTCGTGTCCCCAATTAGTTGACCTCCACCCTCTTTCCCTGTTCCAGAGCAAACCGGTTCTGTTTCTATCCTATCACCAGAAGCTTTGAGCTTCGCTTCAATTGGGGATCATTGAGCTAATTTTCCTTTAAGTCTCTTGTTCAATTTTTCTCCATCAGATATTTTTCTGATTAGAAAATAGCCAGTGAGTACTTCGTCAGTTTTACTTGATTATACATGATCTGTAAATATGGTCCAATGATGCCTCTGATTTAGGGCCCGATTGTTTTAGCCACGTACTTGAAAAACTCGTCTCTATTCAGCTTGACTTAGCCTGGAGTTTGTAGTACCTGTTCACTGCGCTGCAGCTGCAGAAAAATAACTGCGAACACTGTAGCTGCTGCTGAAAACACTGTAGCTGCTGCAGAAAAATAATTGCAAAATACTGTAGCTGCTGCAGCTGCTGCTGCAAAACCTCCTGCCGAACACGCTGAATTGTTTTTTTTTCCTTTTTCATTCGCAAGGGTGCAGTTGCATTAGTTTAGACATTTTGTTCCTTGTCTAGCATTAAACCGAACATATTTCTTTGTTCTGTGCTGACTGCAGACTTAGCATACCTGCAATGGCCGCTTGCCAAAATGGCCTTGTATCTGAACCACCTATGCTGAATACTGAGATTATCACTCAGAAGGCCACCAACTTTGTTGCTGAGACTGCCAACAAGGACAAATCCATTGGCTACTTGGATGTGTTTGTACACCAGGCACGCGATATCCACAACGTTTGTATCTACCACAAGCAGGATGTGTATGCAAAGCTGTGCCTCACAAGTGACCCTGATGTTTCATGCTCAACCAAGGTGATTAATAGCGCTGGGCACAACCCAGTGTTTGAAGAGAACCTGCGGCTCAACGTGCGGACTGTGGATGCTTCACTCAAGTGTGAGATATGGATGTTAAGCAGGATTAGGAACTACCTGGAGGACCAACTCCTTGGTTTTGCCCTTGTTCCCCTGGCAGACATTGTAATGGGTGATGGGAAGCTGGTCCAGGAGTACTCCCTATCATCAACTGACCTGTTCCATACACCAGCTGGATTCGTGCAACTGTCCTTTTCATACACTGGTTGTTCCCCAGATGTAATCCTTATCTCATCCCCTAGAAACTCAGTGTCAACCGTGGCCAATTCTGGAAATGGTAGTGTGGTTCCTTCTGAGCTTGAAAAGATAGAATTCCCAGACTTAAATGTGGTGAACGAGAATCAAATTATGGTCTCAAAATATCTTGAGATGGGTTCTTTGGACGTTGAGAACCCTGTAAAAGTTGAGAGTGGCAAGTTGCTGGAGTCGGATGCAGCTGTTCCTGGTGCTGCAATCCGTACAGATAAGCGAGAGGAATACCGGGATGAAAGCCCTCTCAGTTGTGTCTCAACCACAGGCTCCTCTGCCACACTCTCTGCAACACAGCAATCGGTTTCCGAGCCAAGCTCTGAAGCGTCAGAAACTACACTTGAAGCATCCTCAATGCAAAGCCAGAGAGAGAAAAGCCAAGGTGTTACTGATGGCGAGGCAGATTCTTCTGAGGCACCACCAAAGGATGAAGTTGTCAAGCCACTGATCAGCATTAACCTTCAGACCGAGCAGTCAGTTGTTCAACAGGACATAGTTGACATGTACATGAAAAGCATGCAGCAATTCACAGAATCTCTTGCAAAAATGAAGCTTCCATTGGATGCTGAGAATAGTAGCCCCTCAAATGATGACGTTAACTCCACTACAACTGAGAAACCATCCCCATCCCCATCCCCATCTCCATCAACGAATCCTAGGGTCTTTTATGGAAGCAGGGCCTTCTTCTAAATTTCTGATGCCAAGTAGCGGTGCTCTAGCTTGTACTCTCGTATATAAACAGATGTAACTGTGGCTGGTTGGATGGTTTGTATTGACATACTTTGTGTTGCAACAATATGCTGCTTGGACTCACACTTGGTGTTGTTCATCATGTTCTTCTTAGTTAAAGATAAGAAAGTTTCTGAATAATTTATATCTGAGTTGCAGATTCATCCTATGTACCAGCACTGATGTCACAAAGTAATATCATGAAACTGCTTCTGCTCTTGAGTTTGTACCAGCTAATTTTTGTACTAGCTAATTTCAGCTATTCATGTCCTTTGTCACTTTATCCTGTCATGAAACGTTTTTAAGCTGAACGCTGCTTCACAGACATGGGATAACCAGTGATGTAGCAGGTAAGTGAACCATTCTAGTTTATCATGAACCCTGCACTCTGGTGTACTTGTGCTGCTGATTTGGAAGTAGTGACCATTTCCCAGTCATTATAGTGGAATTCTGACCAGAGGGTGCGAAATGACGGCTTGATGCAGTCGGATTTTTGGTGCCTTATATACTTCAACAATATTGGCAAGAAACTGACAATTTGCAAGCTATATGTTCTTTTCCAACTATCATGAGTGATGTCATGATTTTATTTTTGAACTTCTCAAACGACACGGCTAATGTTCAGTAGAGGAATTTGTTGATTAAACCACTTGTGTAGTCCCTCAATTTTTTTTTCCCATTTGATGACAATTTGTGTAAATTCTTTGTCCTAAACATCATCAAAAGAAACGTGGAGATATTACCTCTGTAGGCACTCGTTTTTTGTTGTGTGTCAGCTTTGAGCCCCTGATCATTAACTTACCCCTTTCTTCTTCTTCTTTTGGATCATCAAGCTCGCTGGTTTATTTAGGATATAGCCCTGATGATACAGTTCGAATGTGTGTGACTGATGCCCGGTGGGCAAAAACATAGCTCTAACCTTGAGTTTTCATTACCTTTGGAGACGAGGAAAAGCTCAGGCCTCGGCTGTACCGGAACAAAGCGAGCCGTCCAACCTGGTGTACGTGAGGATGAAGAAATAAGCCACCCTGGTAATCGGAGAGAATGCCAGAGACGAGATGACTGCCCTTGGCTACTTGCGGCCTCTGCTTCGCTTGAGCGCGGGCGACGACACCCATGGCGGAACGGATTACCCGGCTGCAGCTTCTTCTCTTCGGGGCGGATTCGATCTTCGGTGACGATGCTATGGTGAAATATAGACGGCGTATTTAGCGGCGGCGGCGGCGGCGGCCGGAGAAACTCCCGCGGGCTCGCCATCGGTGTCGGGCGGCAGCCGCCGGCGAGGCAAGCTCGGAATCGCGGGGCATCGATTGGATCAATCTGGATCGCAAACATACCATCGAACAGATGAAGCCGGCCCGTCAACAATATTTACAAATAAGCACCTGATTTGGATCGCGACTATTAATCACGATTCAATATTTTACAAATAAAATCTTAATTTAGATCGCGATTAAATCGCGATCTACTATTTTACAAATAAGACTCTGATTTGGATCACGACTATTAATCACGATCCAAATATTAACAGATTGAATCTTGATATATTACATTGTTTTACAAACGCATCCCTCCCAGGCTCCCAGCCGCCGCCTCTCTACCGTGTCTCCCTGCTCCCTTTTGCGCCGGCGGCGGCCATCTCGCCGTCGCAAATGAACTCCGGATCTCCCCTGAATACGCCGCCCTGAGCCCCACACCGTCTAGTGTGGTTGGGGCTCTGATGGGGGCGCCGCGGGCTCCGGCTCCCGCGACGCCGTTGACGTGCCTCCAGGCGACGGCGGCACCGAGCCACCGCCCAAAGGTGTGAAAGAAGCTCGTGGATGAGAAACGGAATCACGGACATAGATCTCGTGCACAAGGGCAACCGCAGATTCCGTTCTTGTTTGCTCTATGAGACGATAACTGCAAGCTGTTCGTCCCGTGAAAGAGTGAGAAATTGGTGTGTCCTCCTACTTTGGGGTTCGGATCGGCTGCAGTAGAGAGAAAAATTCAGAGAACTGTAGCTCGCTACAGTGTTTTATATGAGGGAAGCTACAGTTCTCTGAATTAACACTGTAGCAAAAGTACTGGTTGAACAGTATTTAGGTTCCTGTAGCATCAGTTTTTACTGTAGCATTACCATTGTAGCGATCAATCTGAGCCCTCCATTCTAGATCGGACGGTGGAAAAAATGAAAAATTCCGGCTACAGTACTTTCTCTGCATTTTGACCTCTAATTCAGAGGATCTGAATCGCCTACTTTGGCAATGGCCGGATCACAGAATCACAGACAGGATGGGCAGCCATGCTCGCTGTCTCTCTACGCAGGACCGTGCATTTCTGCTTGAACTGGCTTGCATCGATCTCGATCGAAATGCCTGTCTGAGACTGACTTGGGGTGTGTTTGGCGTTTTAGAGTCTAAAATTTAGAGGGGTTTAAACACAAAAAATCTTGTCTTAAATAAAATTTAATTACAAAACTAACTGCAGAACCTCCCCTCTAAATCGCGAGACGAATTTAACGAGGGTAGTTAAGCCGTGATTAGACGATATTTACTGTAGCATCACTGTAGCAAAACATAGATTAATTAGGCTCATTAGATTCGTCTCGTAAAGATGTACCCATCTGTAAAAAGGTTTTGTCATTAGACTTTATTTAATACTCTTAAATAATAAGATTCTCTTTAGAGTTAAATTTTAGAGGGGTCTAAACGGTGAAACGAACACACCCCTGGTTGCAGGACTGCTAAGCTGTTCCTTTTTTTTTAATGGGTCCCACGCACTTTTACTGTAGTACTGTTCATCCGCTCTTTGCCGTTGGATCCTCCCTATATGGATACGATTTTCTGATGGGATTCCGTCGCTCCCTACCGATCGCGCCTCTCCGGATCCTTCCTCCCCGCCTCGCCGTCCTGCACCCGTGCAACCGACAGAGAGAGAAAAAGAAAGAAAACCTACGCGCTCCAATCCTCCAAGCGACGAAGCCTCTCCTGTTCCCCGTTGCCCTCGCCGCGCGCTCCTCTACTCGATCTGCCGTATCCAGCCTCCCGACGCTGCGCGCGGGCTGTCGGTTGTCTTCAGTTCCCTGCGGTTCCACTGGTCGACTGATCTGTTACTGCTCTTCTGTGTCTTTACTCGGCGCAGTGGCATGGCCACAATCCGCTGCTGCTCCGCATGCTGGAGAGGCGCTTCCAAGCCGCTGCTTCTACCGGTATCTGTTTGCCCCTTTGATTTTGCCGGCGTCTCATCCTGCCCTTTGTGCCTGAGTGCTCACAGTTTCTTTTCGCCAGCGTGCTGCTGAGTAGTTAGCTTCGCCTTCACCGTCTTGAGTTCCGTCCAATCTTTGAGTGAATACGAGTCAACGTAAGTTTAGTCCCTTTCCCTTGAGTGTTGGAAAATCAATTACTGTTGATTTGGCAGCAATGGCATGAAACAGGCACTTGCGAATCGCTGCGATTTGTTCTTCCAGATGCACATGTAAGGTGATTGGTTTCAGCAAATTACATTAGGGTTCTCAGAAGAAACCGAGTTATTCTTTTTTGATTGATGTTAATTGTTTCAATATTACGATTTTTTTTCTCAAGGCAGCATCCCATTTGAACTCTGAATCTGACAGACATGCATGTTTTCTTATAAGGTCACTAAAAGCTTATTGATCTGCGTTTGTTTCATCCTTTTCAATATTTTGCATGAACAATTGACTATCCAGATGCCTTATTCTCTGTGCAACACTTGCTTCCTTTGAGGGATTAGTGCTCAGCATATAAGCAAGGCAATTTGTCAAAAGATCTCTCACACATCATCTAAGCTGATTGCTACTATTCCTTTGATCCTAATCACATTGATTGATTTTTTATTGCTATTATAAATTATTGCCCAAACAAGTCGATTCATATGTTTCAATCATAGTACATTCCATCTGCTAATTATTTTGGTTATATGCATGCCATTTGTATTCATTTGATTAGATGGGAACTTTTATCATGAGAATAGTATGCATAAAATATTCAGTAGATATTTAACGGATAATAATTTTAGTATTTCCACTATTTGGACTTCTTTAGTTTTTTTGGCCAATTCATGCCGCAACCTTCTAAAGTATTCAGAGCAATATCTTGCTTATGTAGATGATTTGCAGTGTCTCACCTTTACTGATGTCAATAACAACGTTACGTGGAAAAACGTGTACATACTAATATATTTTTCTTCAGAACCTTCGCTTCTATTCTGCACTGCTAAAAACGATTCCTGATCAAACATTGTTCTTATCTAAGAAAAAAATGTCCCATGATAACTATTGAATAATGGTTCTTATGTAAGAAAAACACTATCTCATGGCCACAGTTGAAAAATGAATGCATGCTGACATAATTTTATGTAATAATGCCGTTTTTATGTTGCAAAATTTTTACATATTTTTTTCACGCGTGTTATAACACCCGTGGCAACGCGCGGGGTCTTAGCTAGTCGCCAATGGTTGATGTAGTGAACACTCAGAATAATGTTGGGAGGACCCAAACGGACCTTTCTGGGTCTTCAGGTAATTGATTCCTTCTTCTTTTCTGCTGTCGAACCTGTTAGCATGTGTTGTGGACTCATTCTTCAGAAATAAGTACCAGCGCAAGAAGAAGCTGGAGTTATCTGTTAGTGGTTAAGATTTGGTTTAGTTTATTGGCCGGATAGGACTCTGTTAGCCGGCAGTTTGTTAGAAGATTGGTTAGCGGATCGGTTAGTAGCTTTCTATATAAGTCCAGGATTAGGATTAGAGGAGTTTAAGCAGAATTAGAACCAAAACTCAGAGCCTCCTAGGGAGGGCGAGTAGGTCTCTGCCTCTGCTTGTATTCGGTTTATATCTCAATCAATCAAGCTATATCATCTTGGTATCAGCTGGGAGATCCTCGCCCTGCTCTTCGCCTCCTCGCAATCCGCACCTCGCTCGCCCATCGCCTCCGCTCCAATTCTCGCAACACCAACATCATGGTCGACGGCGGCAAAGCTCCCAAAGACAGCGACGACGACGCCGACGACGACGGCAATGCCTTCGTCACGCTGGCCAGCTTGGAGACGATTGTTGACAAGCTGGTGAACAAGATCAATGAATTGGGCTCCAAGATCGATTCCGCGGACGCCGCCAACAAGCAGGAGAACGCGCGCCTGTCCGCCTCCATCAACAACTTGCAGACCCAGCTGCTTGAGAAACCGGGGCGATTCGACTCCTCGTCGGGTTCCTCCGCTGCGCCGCCGCCACCGCCACATGCCGCCATCGTCCACAAGCTTCGCTTCCCCAAGGACGACGGCGCCGACGACCCCCTGGGCTGGCTGCACAAGTGCGAGCAATACTTCCGCTCCCAGGGAACGCCGGAGGACCAGAAAGTTTGGACGACGTCCTTCTACCTCGACGCCGCCGCAAGCCAGTGGTACTACCGTCTCGAGAAGAACCGTGGCGGCGTACCTACGTGGCCGGAGTTCCTCGAGGCTGTCAACAAGCGCTTCGGGCCGCCGGTGCGCAGCAACTCGCTTGGCGAGCTCACCCGCCTTCGCCGCACAAGCACCGTCGCCGAGTACCAGGACCAATTCCTCAAACTGCTAGCACGGTGCGACGGCGTCACCGAGCGCCAGCAGATCGACATCTTCACGGCCGGTCTCCGCAATCCCATGAGCACCGACGTCGAGATGCAGAAGCCGGACACTTTGGAGGACGCCATGGCGCTGGCCCGCTCGTTCGAACGATGCCTCCAGCTGGACGACGACGACGGCCGCGCCGCTCCGCGTTCCGCGACACGACCACACCGCCAAGCCACGACGTTCGCCGCGTCGCCCAAGCCCAACTCTGGAGCATCTTCAGCGACACCGACGCCCTCGACCCCCAACAAGGAGATGTCGGCACTGCCCAAGGGCGCGCGCTTCACACGCCTCTCGCCGGAGGAGATGGCCCAACGCCGCCTCGAGAGTTTGTGCTTCAATTGCCCTGAGAAATTCTCCCAAGAGCACATCAAACACTGCACAAAGAAGGGCATATACTACCTGGCAGTCAGTCAAGACGAAGACGTCGGAGACAGCTCATCCGAAGAAGAGATGCAGGTTTCCATGTGCGCGCTCACCGGCATCCAGGCAGGCTCTACCCTGAAGCTCGCCGTGTCGGTCCACGACGTCAAGATGGTGGGCCTCGTCGATTCCGGCTCAACCCACTGTTTCATCGCCTCCAACACAGCGCGCCGCATGGGCCTCGTTCCAGAACCGCGCCCCGGCCTCACCGTCGGCGTCGCAAACGGCGAGCGCGTCCCGGCGGATGGTGTCTGCCGCGCCACCACGGTCGTCATCGACAAGGAGACGTTCGTCATCGACTTGTACGTGATCCCACTAGGCGGCTTCGAGATCGTCCTTGGGTGCGATTGGCTCCGCACCCTGGGTCCGATTCTCTGGAATTTCGAGCGGTTGACCATGGCGTTCTGGCATCATAATCAACCGGTCAAGTGGCAAGGCATTGGCGGGCAACCCGCGACGTTACAGGTGGCTGCGGCTGAGCTGCTCACGTACATGAACATGCTCCTGCAAGATTTTGCCGACCTCTTCAAGGCGCCAACTGGCCTTCCTCCGCAACGAGCCTTCGATCATCGCATCCATCTCCTGCCGGGCACGGAGCCGGTCGCCGTCCGGCCGTACCGCTACGCCCAGCTCCTCAAGGACGAGCTCGAGAACCAGGTCAAGATCATGCTGGAGCAGGGCATCATCCGCCCTAGTACGTCGGCGTTCTCGTCACCGGTACTGCTCGTGCGCAAGAAGGACGGAACGTGGAGGTTCTGCGTGGATTACCGGGCCTTGAACATGAAGACCGTTCGTGATAAATTTCCGATACCGGTCGTGGAAGAATTGCTCGACGATCTGAAGGGTGCGCTGTTCTTCACGAAGCTTGACTTGCGCAGCGGGTACCACCAGGTGCGGATGCACGCCGCTGACGTCGAGAAGACGGCGTTCCGCACCCACCACGGCCACTTTGAATTCTTGGTGATGCCGTTCGGACTGACGAACGCGCCTTCGACCTTCCAAGCTCTCATGAACGAGGTATTGAGGCCGTTCCTCCGTCGCTTCGTCTTGGTGTTCTCCGATGACATTTTGATCTACAGCCGGACGCAAGCAGAGCACCTGCAGAATGTGCGCGCCGTGTTCGAGGTGCTGCGGGCGCATGGACTCGTCCTCAAGCAGTCCAAATGTGTGTCCGGGGAGAGGCGCATGCATTACTTGGGACATGTCATCGAAAACGGAGCAGTCGCCATGGACGAGGAGAAGGTGGCGGCAGTACACGCCTGGCCGGAGCCACGCACAATCAAGGCGCTTCGCGGCTTCCTCGGCCTCACGGGATACTACTGCAGGTTCATCCACAACTACGGCGTGATCGCGGCACCCCTGACTGCTCTTTTGAAGAAGGAGGCATTCCGGTGGTCACCAGCAGCAAGCGCGGCGTTCATCGACCTCAAGCGCGCCTTGACGACAGGCCCGGTGTTGCAGCTGCCGGATTTTGATAAGCCGTTCGTGGTGGATTGTGATGCGTCGGGATCGGGATTTGGCGCCGTGCTACACCAGGGCCAAGGTCCCATCGCCTTCTTCAGCAAGACAGTGGCTCCGCAGCACGCCAAGCTCGCCGCATACGAGCGTGAACTCATTGGCCTCGTGCATGCTGTGCGCCATTGGCGTCCTTATCTGTGGGTGCGCGAGTTCATCGTTCGCACTGACCATTGCAGTCTCAAACACCTCCTTGATCAACGACTGTCTACAATTCCTCAACACACATGGGTGAGTAAATTGTTTGGGTACAGCTTTCAGGTTGAGTACAAGCCGGGCAAGCAGAACGCGGCGGCCGATGCCCTGTCGCGTCGTGATGAGAACGAACCGGGGACACACATTCATGCCATCTCGCGTCCAGAGTTCGATCTGTTCGAGGATTTCCGCCGAGAAGCCGCTACTTTGGATGAGGTGTTGGCCAAGAAGAAGGAAATTGAGGAAGGTACGGCTACTGCTGATTGGTCTCTAGTGGATGGGTTTGTGATGTACCAGGGTCGCGTGTTCGTGCCGGCATCGTCGACATTGTGGCCTAAGATCTTGGACGCAGCTCACAGCGCGGGACATGAGGGTGTTCAAAAGACGCTCCATCGAGTGCGAGCTTCGTTCTACTGTCCACAGGCTGCCAGGATGGTGCGCGATCATGTGAAGAGCTGTCTGGTGTGTCAGCGGAACAAAACAGAGCACTTGCATCCTGCCGGTCTCCTCCAACCACTTGACGTTCCACAGTCCATCTGGAGTGATATTGCAATGGATTTTGTGGAGGGATTTCCAAAGGTGGGTGGCAAATCAGTTGTGCTTACAGTGGTTGATCGTTTTTCGAAGATGGCTCACTTCATTCCACTTAGTCACCCGTACACAGCACTGACAGTGGCGCAAGCTTTCTTTGATCACATTGTCAGACTCCATGGCCTGCCGTGCTCCATCGTCTGTGATCGCGATCCTGTCTTCACTAGTAAGCTATGGCAGGAGTTGTTCACTTTATCCGGCATCAAGCTGCGCCTCAGCTCGGCGTTTCGGCCTCAAACAGATGGTCAATCAGAGGTGACTAATAGGGTGCTTGGTGTATATTTGCGCTGTTTGGGAGATCGACCTCGCAGCTGGTTGCGCTGGTTGCCGTGGGCGGAGTATTGTTATAACACATCATATTAGTCTGCGCTTCGTGCCACTCCGTTCCGGGTTGTTTTTGGTCGTGATCCTCCAACCATGATGTCGTATCAGCCGGGCCTTGCCCGGGTTGTGATGTTGGACAAGCAGCTGCAGCAGAGGGATGAGTTCTTGGCGGACATACGTGAAAGGCTGCTCCAAGCGCAAGACTATATGAAGAACACACATGACAAGAAGCATCGTGATGTTGAGTTTCAAGTTGGCGACTGGGTTTGGCTTCGTCTTCAGCAGCGTTCTGCTGCAGCGATCACAGCTAAGACAAGTTCCAAGTTGGCTCCTCGTTTTTATGGGCCGTTCCAGGTGATTGAGCGAGTCGGTGCAGTGGCTTATCGTCTTCGTCTTCCTCCCAAGGCTCGTATTCATGATGTGTTCCATGTGGTGTTTCTGAAGAAGCTGGAAGGAGTGGTGCCTGATGTGTTAGTACCCTTGCCACCGGTGGTCAATGGTCGAGCTGTGCCAATGCCGGAGAAAGTGGTTCGTGCCAAGCCAAACAAGTCGTCTTGGGATTTACTTGTGCAGTGGGTAGGCCGCAGTCCTGCTGATGCTACATGGGAGCCATTGTCAGAGTTCAAGGAACACCAAGGTGCCATTGTGCCAAGCTTTTCGGCGAGGGGGAGGGGGGGGGGGGGGGGGGGGGAGTGTTGTGGACTCATTCTTCAAAAATAAGTACCAGCGCAAGAAGAAGCTGGAGTTATCTGTTAGTGGTTAAGATTTGGTTTAGTTTATTGGCCGGATAGGACTCTGTTAGCCGGCAGTTTGTTAGAAGATTGGTTGGCGACGTATCCTATAAGAACCAGGTTCGTGTGAGAACTATGAGAACTTCTATCTAGACCACATGATCTTGATCCAAGGGTGGAGCATAGGGAGAGGTGGGAGGGGGAATTTGCAAAAGTATGATTAAGTGGGCGATGATTTTGCAAATCCTCCCTCCCAGCTGAATTCATGTGTCCCATTGGATCAAAATCATGTGGCCCAGATTGAAGTTCTCATATTTCTCACACGAACCTGGTTCTCATAAGATACGTTGCCAGATTGGTTAGCGGATCGGTTAGTAGCTTTCTATATAAGTCCAGGATTAGGATTAGAGGAGTTTAAGCAGAATTAGAACCAAAACTCAGAGCCTCCTAGGGAGGGCGAGTAGGTCTCTGCCTCTGCTTGTATTCGGTTTATATCTCACTCAATCAAGCTATATCAGCATGGGATCGGGGTTCTCTGAGTTGAGGAACTCAATTCAGAGTACTGTAGCAAATACTGTAGCAACAGTATTCCAGGTTACTGTGTCGTCGTTTTTTACTGTTTACTTGTTACTGTAGCATTCGGTCTTGACTGTTCGTTCTCTATCTACCGGCTGAGATGCGATCTAATTCCGGGATACTGTAGCGCCTCTGAATTGAGTGCTCCAATTCAGAGGATCCCGATCCGTTAGCATGAGGCGCTTTCAGATTGCAGGCTGAGCAGGGCAATGGAACAGTATTTCAGTAACCTCACCTGGCCCCAATGTAGTTCTGACAACTCCTGTGCGAAGAGACATGGAAGCGGTAATTCTGTAGGTACTTGTTTTGTTCCCCGTGTCACCCCTGACGATACAACCTTTTCCTTTGTTTTTGAATCATCAATCACGCTCATTTATTTAGGATACCGCCCTTATGATATGTGTGTTCGATGCCTGGTGGAGTGGTGGGCTGAAACATAGCTCCCACATTCACGAGTGTTTTCTTCTTTTTATCGCTTGAGAGGATTTACACCCTGCATAATCTAGGAATTTTTTCCAGCTTTGAGATGCCCAAGATGGCCTGATGCTACTACCGGGCCAATTTATGGTCAGAGACAATCAGATCGTCCTCTACTTCCAAGAACATACAACCGATGCATATGAAACGTGGAGTAGTATTGCTTGCGCACCTGTCAACCCCTTCCAGAAGCACTAGTACAAAGTGTTATCCAGAGCAAGAACGATCAAACGGGAATGCTCCAACATAGCTACCTGATCAGGAACTACACAAAAGGAGCATATGAGCAACAGTATTCTGAAAAGAAACATACGAAGAACAGATGAATTGAGTGTCAGGAAGCCTGAAACGCACATAAAAAAAACGAAAAGTCCTTTGGATGCATATGAACACCGGCAGAGCTTAGTTGAGGCCAGTGGCCATGCCCAACCCACCCCGCCGCGGGATTCTTGAGTACAAAATTTTGACCAGAGCAGTCAAAGGAGATGATGAGAAAGGTAACGAGCCTCTGTAGGTTCAGCAAAGAGAAGGGGAACATCAGGTAGTGTTGCAATCTTTTATTCCATTAGTAGAGAGTACATCGCAGGAATGCTCCAGCAGATCTGGCCAGGCATTCAGAACACAAAAGACGATATGAACAACAGTCTTCCTCAAAGAAACAAATGAACAACAGGTGGAGCTTGAGTGCGAGGAAGCCTGAAATGCACATAAAAAAGGCCATCACAGGAAACTGCGGCGTCTGTTTATTCCCTCACGAACTGTTTGAAAGAAGCCTGTGATGCCAACTTAGCACCTTTCATTTAGCCTGCGGAAGTGCAGAGAGAGTGAATTCAGAAAGCGTGAGCATTCATCCGCTGGCCCGATGGATACGGTAAGTTTAGCTGTTGTAAGAGGTTACCTCGGCAACTTGGGCGTCGTACTTGCCGCGGACCTTGAAATCTTGGTTCTTGAAGACCTTGTTGATCATAATGTCTGCAGAGTCGATACCTGAAAACAAAACGCGAGGAATCAGCGTGCCTGGCAACTCTGCATTCGCAAATCAGCGTCATGTCCATGAACGGTAGACAAAGACAACGACGCCACACCTGCAAGGTACGCTCCATGGACATAGCCATTGTAGTGCTCGCTGGTGTGTTCACCGGTGAAGTAAACCCTCCCAACCGGGGCCTGCAATCACAGAAACATCAGAATAACAAGCACGCGGTTAATTTGATTTTGATGCAGGTACCAAACTCTGAAATGGTCAGGTTGTGTGAGTATAGTTAGTTACCCTGAGCTGGTCGTACTCGTAGCGGTTGACGCCGACGGGCCAGTTGGAATAGGCACCCTTGAAGAAGCGATTGGACCACCACCTGGGCACGTAGATATCCGTGGCGTCCGGCACGTCCACGTCGGGGAACATGTTCCTGAGCACGGCCACGGCCTCCGCCATGGTCTGGTTGTCGGATTGCCGCTCGATACGTCGCGACTCGTCGTCGGTGACGGTGACCAGCAGGACGTTGGCGCCCGGGTACTCCCGTTCGAAGGACTGCCACATGCCGTAGTAGCCGCGCCGGGTGCTCGCGTAGACGAAGAACTGCTTGCCTTCGCCCACGGGCCAGAACCGCTTGGGGAACTTGAGGAAGATCTTGGTGTACACGCCCATGTCGAACCGGTAGATCGCCACGGTCTTCCAGAACTGGTCATGAGCAATATATGCAAATGTTTGAACGAGATCAATCCATACGGAGTTAACAATTTTACTCGTTATTTTTGGATTTCATAGCGGAATTAATTCAAGCAGAGATCGAGCACTGACGGGCAGCTGGGGCTTGAACTCTATGAGGTCGCTCTGGAGAACGCCCAAGCTGGTGGAGACCATCACGTAGTCAGCGCGGTACGACGAGCCGTCCTCCGTCTTCACGACGACACCTCGGTCATTGTAGGTGATCTGCCGCACCACCTGCGTATGTACATTTCTAACAAGTTAATATACAATCAAGCTTATAAGCTACGCCATTGGCGTATTGAGACTCAGCTGATGACTCTCGTATTTACAGCTAATTATTTTTCAGTGGTAGGTGACGTGTTCTTTCACGAGGTGTACGCATGTAAATTTTTTTGTGGCTATACTTTCGTTAAAGAAAGTGAACTTTTTTTTTTGCTTAACACTTTGTTGAAACTCCCATGAAAGCATTTTTCTTAGTATGAGTCTGCAAAATATAATGAAGATGACATATTTTCTTCTAAATTTTCAGAAACCTTTCGCAATAAACCTTTTCATAAATGCTTAATTTTGACACGTTGGGTCAGGTACGGGCGTGGCAAATCCCCAATCATGATTGTTATAGGTGGCTGATGTTTCGGTCATTTTCGAGCCTTGTTGAGCATTAATGTTGAGATTTGATTTCAGGCTGTCGTTTGGGCAAGATTCGATTCGAAATTACCGAATCCAATATTTTTTTGTGTTTTTTAGTTTCTTTTCCCTCAATCGAAATAATGATGACCTTGGATCTATATATCTGGTACTGTCGTTCTTGTCTCTTTCTCGTGATGCGTATGTCCTCGTCTTCATTCGACATCTACGTCTACTCACCTTATTGAGCAAGACCCTGCGATCCGCGATGTTGCCGTTGTTGTCGGTCCTGAGGTAATTGCTGCCAACGTAGTGTATGATGGACTCGAAACCCCGCTGGTCTGCGACGAAGTTGTTGTCCTCTCCGAAGTCGGTGTTGGTGGCCGTCGGCTGGGTGTTCTGCAGGCTGGTCACACGCGGCGGCTCGGCGAACTCGTAGTCGTAGATGAAGTAGTCCAGCACCATGTCCAGCGGCGTCGTCGGGCCGTTCGGCTCGCTGCACAACGTGGAGAAGGAAACTTGAGGCTCGTGCTGAAATTTGGAGAATGGTGGAACCTAGCGAGACGTACTGGTTGAATAGCCGCTGCATAGCCATGATGGAGATATCGTCCTTGCCGCTGGGGTCCATCATTTCAGTGAGGTTGGCGCCCTTTTCTCCCACCTCATAGGCAAGGTCCATTCTCTGCTGCACGTAGTCCTCATCGTAGAGCCCGCCGCTGCAGGTTAAGGATGCGAAGAAATGATTCAAAATCGTTCGATCAAAGACTGATAAAAAATAGTGTAAACAGCTCTTTTTTCCATCTAGAAAAGATTAGTTTATTCTTTGTTGAATGTCCCAATTCTCATACTTCATTCCTCTCCTTCACACAAAAGGGGGGGGGGGGGGGGGGGGGGGGGGGGGAGGTCTCTTGCTTACTCATTTTTTCCTCTTTCATTTAGTGATGAAATTTGGTTGAAATAAAACACGTCTTAGTCATAGTTATGTTCCGCATTTAACATCGTTAATCGTGTGTCTTTGAGAGGGGAACATCGTCCATGGATCATGAAGTTATAATCAGCACATTGGCGACACTGTACTGGCCGGTCATCATCAGGACCACAGTAGGCACGTTCATATTTTTGTTCGAACTTGATTGATTATTACGAATTTTAGATTTGCATCATCCTCTTCCCATATCACTGACTGGTCGCCAGAGTCCTATATAGGTGCGTTCCATGGAAAACGTTAGCTTTTGTTCTTGTAGTGCCAGTAATATGCTCATCGATTGATAACTGCATGCACGATGCATGGGTGACACGATGCATGTTTGCAGTCTTGTTCTTACGTGACGTTCGCATGTTTTAATCAGTCATCGGCAGATTAATTATTTGCTGCACAACATGGAGTAGTAATTAAGTGCGTGCATATATGGAGGTACGTACTTCTCCTTGTAGACGTTGCCGACGACGCTGTCGAAGTCGGAGCGGAAGTTCCTGAGCTTGAGCGTTGAGTTGACCCATGGCCAGATGGGGTTCACCTTGTCGCCGCCGACGCCCTCCACCCAGTTGGCGCCGATCTCCACGTTGATGCCGCCGAAGTTGTGCTTGTGCATCCGCCCGCCCACGCGATCCGTCGCCTCCAGGATCAGCAGGTTCCGGATGCCGGCGTCCCACAGCCGCTTCCCCGCCGAGATCCCTGCATGCATGCAATCATCAGTAACTCGTCAGAAATAAGCATGCATGGCACAGCTTAATTGTTTAAATTGTATGTATAGCATCGACGTGTGTGTTCATGGTTATTTACCGGACATGCCGGCTCCGACGATGATGACCCTGGGGCCAGGATAGGCGGCCTCGGCGAGGGAGGCATGCTGTGCTGCGAGCAGCACCGCTGCTAGAGCAACGGCGACGGAGGGCTTCATTGTTGTTCCTCTCTCGATCAACTATGCTATGTGCTCTCAGCCTTTGGCACCCTATGTGTGCACTTATAGGGAGATGGCTGTACGATACCATATTAGCACGTGTACGCAGCTGGTAGGAGGATGTATGGTATACACACAAATGAAATGTGTGGTTGGTAGATATTTTTCACATATAAAAATAATGTGTGTGTGTGTGAGTGTGTGTGTGTGTGTATGTGTGTGAGTGTGTGTGTGTCAGTGTGTGTGTGTGTGCGCGCCCGCGTGTGTGCGTGCGTGCGTGCGTGTGTGTGTGTGCGTGCTTGGTGATGAAGGCGGACGCGATGGGACTGCTCACCCCCCTCGCTTCAAGAATGATTGCCGCATGTCAATATACGCGGATGATGTCGTCCTGTTCGTCTCCCCATCTGGCAGCGAGTTGACCTTTGTCAAGACCGTCCTCCACAAGTTTGGTGAAGCGTCCGGCCTGCACATAAACATGAGCAAATCTGCAATCATTCCAATCCGGTGTGGAACTGAACATGTGCAGCAGGTGCAACAAAACATAGAGTGTCAGATCGGTGCCTTCCCTTGCAGATACTTGGGGTTACCGCTGTCCATCAGGCGACTAACAAATACTGATCTGCAGCCGATCATCGATAAAATCGCCGACAAGTTACCGGGATGGAAGGCAGCATTGATGGAAAAATCTGGGCGACTGATTCTGATCAAGGCAGTCCTCACGGCAGTCCCTATCCATCTGCTCATTGCACTAGACATACCACGCTGGGTGATAAAGGCAATACACAAGTTGCTAAGGGCATTCCTATGGCGAGGAAGGAAGGATATCAGAGGAGGGCATTGTCCAGTTGCATGGGAAAGGGTCATGCGCCCTCTTCATCTTGGAGGGCTCGGAATCTACAACTTGGAAACTTTGGGGTGGGCGCTCCGAATGAGATGGCTATGGATCCAAAAAACTGAACCTGACAAGCCATGGGCGCTACTGGATGTTCAGGTTCCGGCAAATGTCAAGGCGTTGTTTGCAGTTTCGGTCACGACAACAGTGGGGGATGGAAACTCCACACTGTTCTGGACGGATCGCTGGATCCATGGCAAAGCCATTAGCGAACTAGCACCAGCCCTCATGCCATTTGTTCGTCGGCGAGGATGGCGTGCAAGGACAGTACGCGAAGCCTTGGAAGGAAACTCATGGACCAATGACATAATGAGGGGGCTCCCAGTGCTTCCACTATGGCAGTTCTTGCAGCTCTGGGATGTCATAAACGGGTTCACGCTAAATCCGGAGCAGCGGGATCAACACACATGGCTCCCGGAGCCCTCCGGCCAGTTTTCAACCAAATCGGCGTACGAGCAGTACTTCACGAGAGGCACTATATTCGAGCCGCACAGGAGGCTATGGAAGTCGTGGGCGCCACTTAAAGTTAAAATTTTTGTGTGGCTTGCAATTTGGAACCGGTGTTGGACTGCAGATCGCTTGGCACGTCGCGGCATGCAACACCCAGAGCGCTGCCCGCTATGTGACCAAGCAGAGGAAGACATTCAACACGTCCTGACCACATGCGTCGTCGCTATAGAGACATGGTTCCATGCACTCCAGTGGATTGGCCTAGAAACGATGACTCCATCAGCCGATGAAACATGCTTCACGGATTGGTGGCGACGTGCATGCAAAAGAGTAAACCGGGACAAAAGAAGAGGATTCAACACACTAGTGCTGCTGGTTGCCTGGGAGATTTGGAAACACAGAAACAGATGTGTCTTCGATGGCATGCGGCCTAGTGCAAGAGCGCTGCTCCACGGCATCAAAGAGGAAGCTAATCTCTGGATGATTGCGGGAGCAAAGAGGTTACGACAGCTCATGTAGTCTGAGCGGCGTGAGAGATGAGTTGATGTCAATGTGTAACGGGCGCGAATGTCACTTAAACACTAACCTCGGCCAGAGCATGGCGTTGTAATTATTCATCACTTCTTCTTAATACAATGACACGCAGTTCTCCTGCGTGTTTGAGAAAAAAAAAAAATCTCAATGCCGCACGTTGGTGATCTATCTCATTCACAAGATAAATGAAACTCAGCGCGTCAAATAGTACATGCCTTCAACCTGGGGGTTAACATGGAATGAAATGAATAGTACTACAATAGCACTACAGCATCACACAAACCCAGGTACTGTTAAACGAACATGGTCGATCTTGGTCGCTCTACAATTTATTAGGACTTCTCTGTCGATCAGTCTAATGTATTTGGCTTGCAAAACATCAACAAGCGAGTCACGGAATACCAACTGTAAGAAATACATGGCGCGATGACATGCCAAAGAGCAAGGACCATATATGTGAGCTGCGACGAATGGTTTTGCACGTCCTTGTGGATTTATATTGCATGGTCCTCATTAATTTATGCACTAGAGGGCTCGTCTGGATCAGACCCTCAGAAAATTGCCTACAAGCAACGCTCTCAGAAGCTTGATTTTGAGCATTTACGGCTATGATCCAAACAAGCCCTAGAAGCCAAGTGCCTTAATCAAATAAAACTTCGAAGGCATCATGATACTATGTTTTTAGTGTTGACTCTGGATTAGCAGAAAGAAAGAAACAGGCAAAATACCATCATAATCATATATCCACCAAGTGCCGTACGTCGGGTTGATATAAAGCTTTTATATCTTCCAATGGCTCGCTATAAACTTTAAAATTATTGAAGCTTTGTGATAAAAATTGACTTTTTGTTAAAAAAAATCATAAGATTCAGATTTAAAGACCTAGGGTATTGAAATATGATCTAATTTGGTTACAAAGTGTAAGAAAATAATCACTACAAGAGTTGTAACATTTGCCTACAGTTTCTAGCAAGTGGCCGATAGTGCTTAGCATATTTAGTTAAGCAAAAAATAATTGTGGGGAATGTCTTTGTAGGTAAAGTATTAAAACTGTGGAGAAAGACACAATTTTGTGTAAGAACACTGCCGGCCACTCAAAAGAAATGAACCAAGAAGATGAAAATTATAAGGAATTAAATGAAAACTGTGGAGGAAAAGTGAGATTCTTGTAGTGAATATTTAATTACACTGTAAGTGGTGTGCAGGTAGAAGGGTAGGAAAAGATAGGGAGCTTTCTCCAACCGACTGCGATGAATACTGTGCGCCCTTTTAAATCTGTCTCGTCCACAATCCTCACTTTTTTTTATTGAAGGTGTAAGATTCACATATTCATCCACAAGACCACACGTGTAATCGAAGTACTTTAGGCACGCCACACCATCTTTGTAAGGTTGCTAGCTAGAACATTCTTTCTCTCATCCTCGATTGAGTGAGTACTCTACCAACAAAAATCACCTTAAAGACCAGGAAAGTTGAACTTCAAACATGTTAACCGAGCTTGTCACTATCAAGCTGGAGTGCACAATAAGAGATATTATAGTGTGGATTTGTCCCAAGATAAGGTGTCTGGTCAGGAGAAAATGTCGTAGCCCGTTGTCCTCTTGCACACGTATAGAATGCTTTGGTGCGTAGGTGTTTGATATCATCATATCTGTTGAAAAGAGAGAATGAACTTAGTTTAATTTGACGGGAATTACTATAGACACACAGAGCTGCATGTGGAAAGGAGCTCCTGTTGAGATATCGTGCTCATGTAGGGAGAGCGCGAGCGCGACGTGAAAGCGGAAGACGTCGTTTCATAGCGCTGTCTGGCTGGCCGGTACAAATGACGAGTCGATTGTCGGGCCTGCCCGGTCTCGATCGAGTCGAGTCGATTGGAACAGCGGGGACAACAGGATCCTGGACGGGCCACATAAATTTATTGGTTTGCACAGATCGTTATCCGCAAATTGATTGTCTGGTTGGCGGTCGTTGTTGTAATCGTGCATGCAACATTGTTCTAAAATCTTCTAAAAAAAGAAGAAGAAGGAAGTTAATCGCGGCGAGGAAAACGTGTTGAAAAACATATGCGTAGTATTTTGTACATCACACAAAAGATAAAAGGCTTTGGTGTAAGCACCGTAGAGCGTGGATGCGCGAAAAAGAAAATCTTCTCAAATTCTGGTGCTCGCAGAAGGCTTGGTTGCTATAGGCCGCTGCAGCCACTACGAGCATTACCGACGAGGCCCAATCCTTCTTGCAGTCTCTTGCTTCTTCGTTCACAAGTGAGAATGGACGACAGGACGAGTCCATTGAGCGATGGAGGGAGATACAACACGAGGTCCAGGGTTGTAGAAAGGCGTGCTCATGCTCATTTAGCTCAAAAAAAAAAAAAAAAAAAGGCGTGCTCATCGGAACCCCTCAATCTGGCGTGAAAGGTTGCCCTCCTCGCACAGTCGCACGGCTGCGTCGCCAAATTAAATCGCGGCCGTTGCTGCCTCCCCCGTTATCCATCTCACATCCTCACCAGGCGTCCAATTTTCTTGAGAAAAAGCTCTTAGGTTTCAAGACAATCAAGTGATCAACCCACGGTTCGATGGACCCTTAGGTAACAGTAAACGCGCCAATTTTTTTTTTTTTACCCAGAAGCTCGTCGTCGAAAATATTTCAACATGAATAAAACGAAAAATTCTAAAATCGTGGCCATTTTACGCGGAGACGTCCGCCAGTGTTTTTGCAAGCACCCTGCTGCTCGCTACGCTGCGGGTTCGAGGTCCTGCTGTGTTGCCTCATTTCTATCCGTTCTTCCCTGCTACGAGCCGTGTGTTGCTGCGTCGTCGCCATCGCCATCTACTCATCCACACGACCGCAGCGCCGTGATCCAGTTTTACCAGGAAGACTTCGCCACCCCGAACCTTCACATTATGCCGAAATCGTCCAGACTTTTTGTTATCTTATGCAGTAGTATGTATTTATCGTGTTGAGATTTGAGGAATTGAGGAACTGGCATACTGACGTGCTCTTTTGCAGGTATGAAGGTGCCCGTGGATTTTACAGGGGGCATCACGCCGAACCTACTGGAAAGACCTTCCAGCTGATCCGCCACGTTTATGGTGTACGAAAGTGTTACCAAACTATTCAGAGCGGCAACGAAAATGCATATTATCAAGCGAGGAGAAACAGAGTCCTTGTTCTGATAACCTGATTCCTCCGAGTTCATAGCATTCGATGGTTTTCATTTACGGTTGGCTCCGTGTCTGGCACGTTCAGTATCTGAAACAAATGCGTGACAACAGTAGTAACCTGGTCCTGGCAAAAATTTGTTGTCAGAAATGTGTTTTGTAGAGGAAAAAAATTTCTGCCATCGTGAAGCCATTCTATGGCTGTGCTATTTTAAGCCATGTTTCTGCCATTTGTGTTGTCCTCGATAGCTCTGCATAACATAGTGAGCAGACTAGCGGTTTTGTAGAAACGCTAGCAAAAGCACTGGACCGTGAATAGAACTGTAAAGATGATGAACACGACAGATTCTAGGTCTAACTCACTTGGCAACCAGACCAATTATCAGATAATAGCAGCAACATATACACTTGTCAGAGAAGAAAATGGAAACTGAATGCATTAAATCGCCCATGATAAATAACTGGAATCACAACATATAGCTTGACAGATGGCGACTCAGAACTGAGGCGGCCAAACATAAGGATTCATAGAATTAACCGTCCCCAAGTTCACAGCACAAATAGGACAGGTTCGGTACTGAAAACTTGATGTGCTCATATGAAGCATCAAAATTCAACAAATTAAAACTAAGCTGTAGGTGGAATGCACTCGAATCTTTCTCCTTGCCCACATTCTCAACATTCTAGGGAATGTTGAAGTACCATTCAGAACATACCTTGTGACAGATAGACTCAGAACTGAGGCGACCAAACATAGGTTTTCATAGATTTAACCATCGCAAGTTCACAGCGAAAAAGAGAAGACGGGTTCAGTACTGAAAACTTGATGTACTCAGATCAAGAATCAAAATTCAACAGATTAAAACTACGATATAGGTGGAATGCCTTGAATCTCCCTCCTTGCCCTCATTCTCGGCAATCTTGAAGTACCATTCACAATATAGCTTGTGACAGATAGAGACTTAGAATTGAGGCGACCAAACAGGGTTTCTTAGAATTAACCATCCCAAGTTCACAGCATAATAAGAGAAGGCAGGTTCGGTACTGAAAACTTGAGGTACTCAGATCAAGCATCAAAATTCAACAAACAAAACTAAGATATGGGTGGAATGCACTCTAATCTTCCTCCTCAGCCTCATTCTCGGCAATGTTGAAGTACCGGAGCTCATAGACATTGCGGTCCTTGTTGGCGGCAATCACACGTAGCCAGTCACGAACGTTGTGCTTCTTCAAGTACTTCTTGGTCAAGTACTTCAGGTACCTAATAATTACAGATAACAGTGCGATCAGACAAACAAAAAAAGAATAATAGTGGTGTAACTGGTGGTGAAACATCAACCAATTGAAGACAATGAAATTTACTGTCCCATGAAGAGTTCTTTGGAAGAGTCTACAATAGTAAGAGGGCACTATCAAGTATCTATGTTCAAAGAGCTGTCTATTTCAAGCTTGAAATTACACTGAACATTTTGTATTCAAGCATCACACCAAATAGTGGTACCACGTTAAACACTTAATACTATGAAATATCAAGTAGACTAAAAAATTCAATAGGCGTTTAACACTTAATAAATCAACAGCCCCTAATGAAATTGAATTCAGATGCTAACAGTATCTGATTGACTGCTGTTTTGCAATTCGAAGCTAAATATCATCGAAACAGAGGGAAACAGAGGGCACCAGTCAACAAGTTTCCTGTCATTGAAAGATTCTAACGCATAGTTGCGCTGCCAAATCAAAGGGTTACTAATACATGTATGGTACCACATCCCGATGCATTCAGAACACACGGACAAGTCAATCGCATAGAAGGACTGCAAAATGGACGAATCCGAGTTCATACATGTAACAGCTAATTGCGTTATGACGAACAGATAGACCACACACTACAGAGATCTACACACTGTTAATCACGGCAGAAGAAACGGACTGAAGCACGAGGGCGTCGTATACCTCTTTGAGAAGGGCCCGTCGGAGGTGACCGTGACCTTGTTCTTCTCGCGGGAGACGTTGACGGAGTCACCGAGGTTCCCGGCCTTGCCGCCGGCGACCTTGATGCGCTCCTGCAGGAACTTCTCCAGCGACGCGATGTCCATGATCTTGTCCTCCACGGGCTTGGTGCAGTCGATCACGAACGAGACCGACCCCTTCTTCTTGGCGCCGCCCTTCGCCGCCGCCGCCACGCCGCGCGCCATCTCCTCCCTTCCTCCTTCCTCGCCTGGTGCTGGTTTGGGTCGCGAGTGGCGGCGCGCAAGCGACTAGGGTTTAGGGAACGAGACGGGCGCCGTGGCTTGCGAGCTTTATATAGGCTGCGTGGGCTGCCATTCTCGCGCGACAAGTAAGCGGGCCGATTTGCTGGGTTGGAACTATTTGGTTGGGCTGGACTTATTGCCGACAAACGAACATATGGGCTTGTCATTAGAGAATGCTGGGCCGTCACTTGCATTTATACTGGGTCGGAATCATTGATTTTTACATTGTTTGCACGTTTACTCTAAAAAACATTGTTTGCAGGTTCTGAAATTGTGAAGACAAGCAACTATTTGCTGGCAGGTTAAAACTAATTTATGTAACAGAGGGATGTTGTCTTTCTGCCGGTAATGCGAGGACGTTTGGTGTCCCTGGTTGTGTTCCACTTATTCTACCAAAAATATTGGGTGAATGAGCAAGCATGCATTGCTCATTCTTATTTCTCCCATATGCATTAGTATAATTAGAAGACGGGAAGGATATATCGATTTGCTGTTGGTTCGTGTCAGAAGAGGGGAAGGGGAGGAAACGGATTGGAGTGCGCTGCGTTTCAACAGACAGTTCGGCCACAGCCTGACCGTCTGACCGACGGGTCCGATTGCCCATTGCGTTGTTATTGACAGTTATAACATATTGTTTTTTTTTTTTTTTTGGGGGGGGGGGGGGGGGGGGGGGAGGATCGTTATAACATATTGGGTTGATCTGCTCGTGATACAAGACCACAGTGGATAGAAAGAACAACACAAGGATACTAAACTGAAACTGGTTAACAACAATCTTAAATAAAAAGAGAAACTGATTAACAACAGACAATGACACGCTTCACCGACACCCAGTGAAGTTGCCTTATTCATCGAAGAAGAAACCACGCATCTCAGTTTACCTCTCACGCAGACCTAAACTGAGAAATGAAACCAACAGGAAGCGTCTGATCAAGTTGCAAGTTCGCCACTGACACAAACCAATAACTGTGTTTTTCGCCGCATAATATGACCTAGTCATACTTTCCCTGGACTTGGTACTTGCACATCTTCTTCTGGGCGCAGTTGATCAGAATTTCAGCAGAGTCAATGCCTGCAGGCGACACAAATGACGAACATGTAAGCTCTAATCTTATCGCTAGCTAGAAAATTTGACAAACTTAAGAATTTACAAATGAAACCATGCATATGCAGCTTATTATGAATATCCACCTGAAAGGTAAGCCCCGTGGACATATCCATTGTAGTGCTCACTGGTGTGCTCACCAGTGAAGTAAACCCTCCCAACCGGTGCCTGGAGTAGAGCAGAAAACAAGAACCAAATTCACGTATGGGTGCAATCGCAATTTCAGAGTTTGAATTCAAACTTTCAAAAGGATTTGGGGTACCCTGAGCTGGTCGTATTCGTAGCGGTTGACGCCAATGGGCCAATTGGAGAAGGTGCCCCTGTAGAACCTGTTCGACCACCACCTTGGCACAAGGATGTCAGCTGCATCCGGGACGTCCTTGCCAGGGAACATCTTCCTCAGCACTTCAACGATTTCTACCTTGGTCTGGTTGTCTGACTGCTGCTCGATCCGCCTCGACTCCTCGTCAGTAACGGTGACAAGGAGGACGTTGGCATCAGGGTACTGCTTCTCAAACTTCTGAATATTTCAACACAAAAGATCATAGCAAAAGGTTAAGTTGAATGGTATTCATTACTGAACTTAATTAACTGGCGATACTGTTGTTTCCTTGTTTCTTTTAAGGCCTGACGTAGTACCTGCCATACTCCATAGTAACCTCTCCTGCTGCTCGCATAAAGGAAGAACTCTCTCCCTTTCCCTTCAGGCCAGAATTTCTTGGGGAACTTGACGAAGATCTTGGTGTACACGGCCATGTCAAACTGGTAGATCGCCAAAACCTTCCATTGCTGATTAAATGCAGAAAAATGTGAGGTAATTTGACGACGAAAATTGGAAGATTCTTCTCAAATGATAGGACATGAAGAAGCAGGACTGACCGGCAGCTTTGGCTTGAACTGAATGAGATCACTTTGCAGGACACCCAAGCTTGCAGAGACCATGACATAGTCTGCCTTGTACACCGAGTTGTCCTCTGTCTTCACGGTGACCCCACTCCCTGAGTAGGAGATCTCTCGCACCACCTATGCATGAATGTATATACTCACCGAATTTATTTATTTTTCGACCGAAAAAAATGATGAATGTTTTTTTTCCCGACTGAACCTCGCCAAATTCAATGACAGATAACATGCATTTGTGGCAATGAGTTAGGCTATGTACTCCCTCCGTTTTTTAATATATGACGCCATTGATTTTTTTCGTTGATTTGACCATTCGTTTTATTCATAAATATTTATGCAAATAGCTAAATATATAAGTTAATCTTAAAATACTTTTGATGATAAATCCAACAATATACATTTCATGTTAAGTAACTAATTCTTTTCGTATATATTGTTGGTCAAAGTCTAACAAAAAAAATTAACGCTGTCATATAATTAAAAACGGAGGGAGTAGCACCTTATTGAGCTGGAGCCGAGGATCCACGATTGTATCGGACTTGTCGGCCTTGAGGTACTGGCCGGCGATGTGGTACACGACGGACTCGTAGCCGCGCTGATCGGCGACGAAGTAGACGTCGTCCCCGAAGTTGCTGAAAGTCGGGAGAGGAACGGTGTTCTGCAGGCTAGTCACGCGTGGCGGTTCGGCGAACTCGTAGTCGTACTTGAAGTAGTCCACCACCATATCCACCGGCGTTGCCGGGCCATTAGGCTGGCTGGCCATTGCAATTGTGCCCGAGGATTAAAAAGCAATCAGTACTTTTCAGTTACAAATCTGTCGATCGTACTGCTGAATTTGTGATCCTTTTTTAGGAGTTTTTTTACAGCATTCTTTTAACACATTTTACAGCATTCTCTTGAGTGAATTATCAGGCGACTCATAATAGTGTCTAAATACTTCTTGTGCACCTGATATTTCCCCTAGTTTTATTAGGTGGGCTCGTCAGGAAAATATTTAGGCCTTTAGCCTGCTTTAGAATCAAAACGTTATTTATGGTATGGATGCCCATTATTGGACCCATGGGCGCAGATTGGGCCCAACCCACATTGGCAAGCATGTGTCACTTTCGATCACATGCACTCTCGTACGATGATGATAATACAGCAACATCAGGTGTTTTGTATGGACTCGCTAGTCAAGGACCAGGACAAAGCTGCAGCTTCGTTCAGTCTTTGGTGGTATTACAAATAAGGAAAGCCACAATCCTTGCATGCATCCGTCCTCTGTCCTTTTTGCTCCCATACGGTTAAGCACCTTGGCCGTTGCCTCACGTGATTGAGATGTAATCTCTATAGTAGTTCTGTACTCATGGATGTCGATTTGAGATAAACAATGGATCACTTCCATTTTGCACTAGCAGTAAGCAATATGCAAATTTCCCTTGCTTTTATATAATCCCTTTTTAGAGAATGAGGCCTGAGTACCTCTAATTTTAATTCAGAATTAACGTGCCTTAACAAGTTACTACAGTTCATGACGACTCGATTTTTTTATCATTATTACAAGTGAATTTTGCAATGCGGCTGTTTTCTGTTTTTTTTTCACGATGAGACAAGTTTTCTGTTATATGATGTATAAGAAGAATAGTTTATGTGTAATATAGATTTGCAGAAGCAGATTCATGGTCGCTTTTTTTATGTACGTACTGATCGTTGAGGCGCTGCATGGCAAGGATGGACATGTCTTGGCTGCCGCTAGACTGCAATGTGCCGGAGAGCTTGCCTCCGCTTTCTTCCACGTTATCTGCCTGGTCAATTGTCTTCTGGACGTAATTTTCATTGTAGACACCGCCGCTGCATGCAGAGGTTTATACATAAAGGAAAATGTTAGTGTAATGATAACACAAGTGTAAGACAAAAAATAACATCTTGAGACACGTACAAATATCATAGTACTGCGAATTCGAAACTTAGTTTCAAGTACCTTTTTTTTACATTCTTGTATCAACATTGTAAATAAGCAAGAAATATAATCTTAGACACACGAGATCTATACTTGTTTAAAACACGAAATAGTGATTTGTTTAAAACCCGATTAAATTGTGCACGACAAAGTTTGTAGAACCTCGACTGCTTAATTAAATAGTGCATAAGAGTACTAATGCTTAAAAGTTGATGCTAGCAGGTTTGTAGTGAAAATACTTCCAAATCATTATACTTTACTCCATATGTTTCCATTAGCATCTGTTTAGGAAAAGTAACGATATAATTAACATCAGATGTTGTTTGTTCATATGGAGTCGTTGGCTAATTGCGTTTCCACATTCATTATGTTCATCTTTTTCTTAATTGCAGTTTCCACATTCATGCATATATAGTTAATTTCATGTTTAGCTAGGTGTTTTTTCCTCTTTTGAGAGAATAGGATTTTTTTAGACCATTTTGAGAGAATAGTTGGGTGGTTTGGTTTACGCTTTCTGAGTTCATCACTCGACGTACTCCTCTTTGTAGACGTTCTGGGCGAGGTAGTCAAAGTCGGAGCGGAAGTTCCTGAGCTTGAGGGTGGAGTTGACGATGGGCCAGATGGGGTTCATCTTGTCGCCGTTGACGCCCTCGACCCAGTTGGCGCCGACCTCGACGTTGATGCCGCCGAAGTTCTGCTTGTGCATCCGGCCGCCGACGTGGTCCGTCGCCTCCAGGATCAGCAGGTCCGTTATCCCGGCGTCCGACAGCCTCTTCCCCGCCGAGATACCTGCGCAAACATCACCGGAAACCAAACACATAGTCACGATATATGCATTTAACTTAAGTGCACGTATGTATAGGAGCTGAAGTGCACAATAAGCTAGCATGCGTGCTGGTGTCTATCGTGCGTGCGGTATGCGCCAGCCGGCAAAGGTTACAAAGGGTGTGACATGGATTATGAGCCCTTATTCTATGTTTATTACCGGACATGCCGGCACCGACGATGATGACCCTTGGGCCGGCGGCGGCGGCGGGGAAGGCTTGGCGTGCTAGGATCACTGCTAGCACGAGAGCAATGGCGGCCGTGGAGGGACTCATCTCCTCAACTCTCTCTACTGGATGCAGGGCGATGAGAGAAGTGAACAATGCACCTTTCGCTGCTGACGAGCTACACATATATAGGGCCAACACAGTACAAGTGTGCAAAACATGCATTCATGCCGAGTCACAGGAATTTTTTCATGCATTGATATTTTTATGTTGTCCAATGGAGGAGCCAGAGGCCAAACGCCAAGGGCCCAAAATCGGGCAGCGCCACACAAAAGCTTATCCTTCAGCACACATGCAAGTTTTGATCTTGTTTTTCTGCTCGTATACATCATATATATGGCTTGCTTTCACCTTTCGAGGTTGTCTTTTTCTTTTGAGAACAATATGCTTTCTGTAGGTATTTTTGCTCCGGTGTGGAAGCAAACAAAATTCTGATTTCACATAATGCATCGCAGTTTGGACTAGATTTCGAATGAGCTGTAGCTAACCCTTGACAATCTAGGCAGCATTGGTGTCCAACCGCGCCAAAAGCATGCAAAGGAAGGGGGCCCAAAGCAGCGAAATTATCAAATCAGCATGCCTGCAGGGTCACGTTCAATTTGTCATGGCATGCAACTCCTGTAGAAGCAATGATGAACAAGAGGCCATTTGTCATGGCATGCGAACTCATGTACTAGTATAAGTGTTGTCAGACGAACAAGATGCCATCGTACGTGTGGAATCTGACTTCAAAGATAAATATTTCTATCTTGCTAAATTGCATTTTCCGCATGATCCCATAAGTTTATGTAGAAAACCAAGCCCTCCCTAAAAACAAGACATTTCTCTAGTTTATGATACAGAGTAGAATTTCGACCAAGGATAATTAACTTGATCAGAGATGCTAGGTGACCATCTTTTTTTCTATATTGTCCTATATGGCTATATGACAGTTCGTTCGATTTGTGTTACAATGTACCTCTGGCTTGATTTCTACACCCCCTTCTTTGCATCAGCTTTTTTTTTATATGACTGGTTGCAAAAAAAATTATATAAAAAAAATCAATACACAACAGTACAGTCACTGACCTTAGTGCAGCCACATGCTTTAGGCGAACAGGCTGAGTACCGAAGTACAGCACGTTTTGAACGTATATGTATGAGCTGTCTCGTGGTCCAATGACTGCGGTGAATTTACCATGTCCTTAATTTGTTACCAAATGAGTTTGGGGTGTGTCAAAAAAAAAAAAAGAGTTTGGTGCATCATTGCAGAGACGAACAAGGAGGTAATGGAGGAGGGTGCTACAAGACTCAGAGAGGTGGTATTGGATACGTAGAATTCACCGGGCTGGAACGAACGGAGGAAGACGAATGAGGTACTCAGCCTGAAAGATTACTGAATCATGAACTCCAGACCCGAAAAAAAGTGGGGAAAAATGGCTTGCCGAAGTTCGAACTGATGGCTGTTAATCGTCACTTGCCTCGGTTGCCCCTCAGAAATAACTTATTTCTGCTCCAACAAAGGAGCCGCCAAAAGGACCGTGTAAGATGAGTGGGAATATGAGACTGCAGCCTTTTTTTTTTTTTTTTTGCGAGGGAATATGAAACTGCAGCATGATGAAAAGGGAGTATCGATATCCCCCGTATTTTTTAACGCAGTAACGCTCTCTTACACTGTGAACCAAAGAATAGTCTGAATATCTTCTTCAGAGCTAAATCGGAAAAAGAACATTCTGAATATCTTCTTCAGAGCCAGCTAAACCGCCTCTGTAGTTTCTGAATTCATATTTGCTGCATATTTTGTACTTTAGGTTGTTTTTTCTAAACTGCGAATGTATAACATTAATTAAATATATACCAAATGATGTACAACAGGTCTACATACAACGGACGGTACATATACAATGGCGGTGGCCGTACATGTAGCTAAGTAAACATCACTAAGGCCTTGTTTGGAAGTTCTGTATTTCTTTTCCCCTGTAACTGTGTTACACTTGTATTTTCTTGTGCACAAGAATACGCCTGTAATACATTGTATTTTTTCTCCTCCGTAAGCTGTTGTTTGGGTAATCGGGAAAAATGGACACACAGATATGACCGGAATTTCAGAACTACAAACAGAGCTGGATTTCAAAACTGAACAAGATTCGTGTCATCACCCAAATTTGTGCCAAAAATTCAGATCAAAACACCAAATAGCATATGTATGCAACATTTTGAATACAAATCGATGAAATTTGTCTCCACATTGAGCACCGAAGAGAAGGGAAAATAAGAAAAACGAACCACTCCAATGTCGCAATGGAATGAGGGAGCAGTGGCATCGCTGCTGTATTTGTTCGTTGCACACCCAGATGCGAGCTTGCCGCTGTGTAGACTTTTTTCGCGGAATGGAACACCCAATCAAATCAATCAACGCGCAAAGAAAGTAACCTAGGAAATAGCTCACCAATTTCAGATCGCTGCATCAAATTGGAGTGAAGAATCGAAGAAATTTCGATCTAGAGGTCAAGCAAGCAGTCCAGCGCGAACAGTGAAAGCAGTAGAGTAGATTGGTCACCTACGAGGCCTGTGGGCGCAGCGAGACGACGAGATGGGGAAATCGATGAAGCTACGGGATGCAGGATCCGTGACACCGCCGAAGAGCTCCTGGTCTGCCGCCCGTTCCTCTCCCCTTCCCTTCTCGCCCGGACCTCGGTGTGGGGGATCCGGGAGGCAGCCGCCGTCGTCGACGAGATCCACAGGATCTCCGCAGCCGGCGGCGGCGATGGGATCCACGGGACCTCTCCTGCCGCCGCCGACGACGATGGGAACAACGGGACCTCCGCCGCCGCCGTCGTCGATGGGATCGACGGGGTCGTCGCCGCCGGCTGCGTCGAGAGGACGAGCCGATAGTTGTCGTTTTCTTTTCAGGGCGTCCCCACACGATTTTTTCTATCCGACGGAATCGGAGGGAATCGGCCCATTCCGCATGTAATTTTAGTGGGCTCACCGGTCATCCAAACATTTTTTTTCCGACGTCATCCGGAAAAGTAATGGGCTGGTATTTTACACTGGTTTTGGCCCGATTACCAGCCTTCCAAACAAGCCCTAACGGAGTATTCGAGGATATTTGCACATCATTGTTCCTGCGTTCGTTCAGAAAAAAAAATGTACTCAATGGGCTATAATTAAATCAGCCCATGTAAGATGAGTGGGCTTTGACACGAGCTGGTTTTTACTCAACATGGGCCTCTTCTGCCCTCTTCCGGTCTTCCCTTCCTTTGCCGTCGAGGTCGTCGAGGAAGAGGAAAGGGGGCTGCTCCACGCTGACGGCTTCCACCGGAGCTCACGCAACGCAACCGAATGACCGATAGGGTTTCCGCCGCCGCCGCGGCAGCCATGTCCAATCCGGCGCCGTCCGTCCCCGCCGCAATCGCCACCCTCCATACCTACTCCACCGCCCTCGCGGCCTTCACCGCCGCGTGGCGCACCGTCGAATCCGACGCCGTCAGCATTGACTCTGCCCTCGCCTCCCGTCTCACCGGCTACTCTGAGCTCGAGCTGCTGTGCTCCGCGATGGACGGCGCCGGCCTCCGCGCGTACCTTATCGAGCACAGGGACGAGCTCAAGGAGCCCGCGCGCGCCCTCGACCCCGCCCTCCTGGTGGCGCCCGACCCGGGGCTGCTGGTTCTCTCGGCGGCCGCGGGATTCTGCCGCGCGCCCCCGGAGGAGTCCAAGACCGAGGGGGACGTCAAGGTGTCCTGCCGCCTACTCATCGGTCTCCTCGACCGGCTGCGCGCAATTGGGGTGAGGCCGTCGCCGGAGGCGCGCGCGGAGGCCAAAGCTGTCGCGGCGGAGTGGAAGCGAGGCAAGCGGATCGGGACGGAGGTGATGTTTAAGCAGGAGACATTCGCCTTCCTGCTTCTCGTCGGGGTGTTTGGGCTGGTTGAGGATGTTGGCGGCAGTGGCGGAGCCAGGAACAAATCAAAGGAGGGGCCGAAAATACAAGACTATACGCACTCGAGCCGGTGACCAGAATTCAGGAATCGCGATGGCTGACAAGCGTAGAATTTGCAGCACTGGGCAAGGGCTATGAGGTTGAGCGAGTAGTGTACAGACCTATACTACACTTTGCATCTCTGAATCCAGCACTAGCAAGTGTTTTGACAAGAAGTTAAGCAAGTAGCTCTTGCTGCTAGTAATGAAGCAAAACGATAGAGAAGGAACAAAGAACTCGGAAATGGTTTCTTGCGTCATTTTCTTCAAATTTTTAGTCTCGGGCACTAGTCACTCTGCTTCCTCTACCTCATATTCTATCCATCAGTTCAGCAGATGAACAAAATAGCATAGCAACACGTCAGATCTTCAAACATTTTCCAGCACCAAGGGGGGGCCAGGGCCCCGGCTGGCCCTGGTGTGGCTCCGCCAGTGGTTGGCGGTGCCGGTGAGGTGCTCGATCTGGTTGTGTCCATCGCGAGCCGGGAGCGCGCCGTTGATGCGTTTGTTGGCCTTGGGCTCGACCTCGACCAGCATATGCCAGGTAAGCAACATTTTACTCTGTTACACAATAATTGGTTTGTTCATTGCATTCTATGAAATGCTTGGCTCATACATTGTTTATATGCGATGAATTTTGTAAACAAATGCAGTAGTCACTCATCTAGTGTGAAGATTCAGGTCTTCGGAGTGAGCTGATAGTGTAGCTATTAAGTGTTGAATTCAGTGATCATCTAAGAATCACCGATACGGCGATACGATATGCGGATACGGCGATCAGCCAAAAACACCGATACTCCGATACGTAGGGTATATTTAAAATTATAAATTAAATACCCTAAAAAGGTAAATATTTGAATATTTAATAAACACAACAAATAGTTTTGCACAGCCTTTGTTCATTTTCATAGCAGAAGCACCACTATGCACTAGCAGGAGAAGGTGAATTACCAGCAGTAGCACTTCCAGAGCCACTACCAGTTGCATCTTCTACTTATCCACATGTAAGACATGGAAAAACTCGCTAATTGACCTGGATCGCCATGTTCTAAAGTAACAGAAGGGAAGCAAGAGGACGTGAGATGGGAGAGAATCGCCATGTTCAGTACTTTCTCTCCGACAGCTTTGACAAGCTCGACGCCGGCACGTCAGCCGCCACGAGCCCGCGCCGCCAAGAACGCGCTGCTCGATGCCCCCGTTCGGCAGCTGGTTGCCGCGCCCTCCGGAACGCCGGAGTCCGTCGCTTCAGTCTGACTGTCTCTACCGGTGCAAAGACTGCAGCTCGGCGAGCTGCTACAACTACCTTGGCGGCCGACGGCAGCCGCTATATTTGCTTCCGCCAGCCCAGTACGTATCGGCGATGGTATCGGCGAGTATCGGCGGCCGTATCCCGAATTAAAATCTTTATTTTTAAATCGCAATTACTCGATACTCCTCGATACGCGTATCGCAGCCGTATCCCGTATCCCGCCGTATCTGATACGGGTACGTTGCCCTTGGGGACGTATCGGTGATTTGTACTGATCATTGTCATGATGCGTTAGCCCACTTATTCTTTTGCACTTACTCCTGTATTTTCAGATCCAATAGCTAACATCAAAAGTGTTTTGTTGGCAGAGGTGTTCGCAAATCTGCAAAATAGATGTTTACAGGCATATAGGCCATGCTGTGCTACCCTTGATTGTAACACTGTTCCTGCTTTTTTTTTCTTGCTGCCTGTTTGCTCAAATTTGAAGTAACTGGGGTCAAGAGAAAACGAACAAAGAAGTATATTTGTATGCCAATTTCGGAATTTGCTCTTGTAGAATATAAATATCATGGGACCAAATCAAAGTGAAATGTGGCACTATATTAATACATCTAATTTTGCAAGTTGACATCATACAATTGAGAAGTTTGATTAATTAGCATATAGTACTTATTCAAAAAAATGCGAGTGCTTTCATGAACTAATTAGACTTATCATTCCTAAAGCCTCATTCATATCTGCATTCCTGTTGGATCACATTCAGTTTGACTTGTTCCAGTGATATTATAAATACAAAACCTAAAATTGGCATAAAGATATGAAGAAAAAAATAAATCAAGTGTTATAAGCAGTATTGCATGAAATCTCGTCCTTTGTGTTGGGAGCTACGCTGCTGGCCAAACACCTTGAGGGCCAGCTCCAGATCTATTTTAGAATGAATTCCTGAAAGAGCACAGAACTGGAGTTGAAAATACCATGAGTAAAGCTTTACCGAGGTCCCCTAATGCTGTCACATTCCCAAAAATAGGTTTCTTTGCACGACCCGTGCTCTGTAATGTTAATGTTGTTTCATTTATCAGTAGTTTGGCCTACAAGCATTACTTGTGCACTCCCATTGTTTTTGTTAACATGCACTTGCATGCAAGTGTAATAATTTTGTTATTAGCCTGCAGTTGTTTGGCATTGGCATTCGCATTGATAATAAATATTGCCAGATGATTCTTAAGGTTATAATTTGCAATTTTGCTTCAAGCAATCTGTTTCCATACTCTGCATTTTCATTTGACATTCTTGACCTGAATATGATTGTTCCATCTTCATGCATTTTTCCGCCGAATTGTTGTTTTGGCATGGAAATTCATTTCTCTTGCTGTTTTGTTACATATTAATATTTCATTTCCAGTTCCTGTGGCTTGATTGCTCAATGCTCTACAAATTTGATAATTACTTGTCTTAAGCATAGCTTCTTAGATGCTCTTAAATTTCTGATTTTAGCAAACTTTGCTGCTCTTGTTTTATTCTCAAATGTGTGGTTAGTGATATTTCCCAACCTGTTCTGTAACTTGTGTTGCACTGTTGTTCATTTAATCCTTATAGGACATGGCTGTCCTAATGATGCGTCCTTCCATGAATTGTAGTCATCTGTGTTGCTTCTTTCCATTTATTAGCTGTGTTATTTCTTTCCATGAGTTGTAGTTACCTGTTCTAAAACTTGTGTTGCACTGTTGTGTATATTAGGCAGATTTTGGCATGCTTTTCAGGAGACAGCTATCGCCCTTCATCAGCCCTGCTTAGCATCATATTATGTTCAGGATTGTTTTTAGAATTGCCACCTAAGAAGATTTCATCATAATTGACGTTTCTATTCTTTAGCCCATGTTGTGCATTTGTTCACTATCCAGCCTTCCTGGGTCAGCTATGTTTGTTATTATATCGAGTTCCACCTTTAATGTTCTTGAATTAACATGCTTTTTCCTTGCAACAGTTCTCATTCAGAAAATGATACATAAAAGCAAACAGCTAGAGGCGGTCAAATTCATTCAATCTCTTAATTTAGTGCACAAATATCCCTTATTACCTGTTCTGAGGTCATACATCAGTGCTGCTGCATTAGCTGGGAAGATGATCCGCATCAGGGGAGATGATCCTGCCTCTCAGGTGCATGTCTGCTGCGGACCTGCAGTGTTATTTATTATGAACATTATTTGCTTAAGGTTTTAAAGGCCATTCTTATTTCTTATGTTATCTTGGTGCTTCTTCAGAATGCTGCTGATGCAAAAGAGCGTACGCTGCTTGGAACACTGCAGAAATTCATTAAGGAACATAATCTTGAAGAACTGCCTATTTTGGAAGAAGCCAACAAGCGACTGGCACAGCTGGAGCAGCAAAATGCTGAGAGAAAGCGAGCCGCCGCTGCTGCCGCCGCCGCTGCTCAAAAAGTGAGTGAGAACATTCAGCAGCAGCAGAAGCTACAACAGCTGATGCAGCCTGCTAAGCGACCAAAGCCAGATAATGTGGTGCGAGCTTCTTCAGGCCAGAGCATCCATACAGCTGGAGGACCAAATCAATACCAAACTGCTTTAACACAGAATGTAGTCCCTGCAGTTGCTCAGATTCCCCAGCTACTTGTTGGGAGCCATCGTCCAATTGGCACCAATAGCCAGGCCCCTGTTGTGCCTGCTCGGACTCAGTATGGCGGGTTGGCAGATTTTTATGGAGTGACGGCCTCCAGGGCATATGGGTCTGGCTCTCTTGCTCCTGGACCAAGTGCTCAGAATGTTCAGAATGCACGTACATCATCAAGGTCAAAGCTCTATTCTGGAGATCCCCTCGCTGCTGTCTCCCGATCATCAGATAAGAAGGGTTCATCTTACAGCTATTCTTTGTCCAATATGTCGACTTATGATCCTAAATGAAGGATCATCAGATGAGGAGGTTCGTCTACCTGAAATGCTAAAGGAAACGCTAAAGGAAATTTTGGGTCTGAAACTGGTCCTTTGTAAATGCTAAACATTCATTGTAGATAACAAATGTCATCTTTTCGTGTAAAAAAGGAAATGAAATCGAATGTTATAGGGGAAATTTCCCTACATATAGTCTAATGAATTAGGTATCTTTAGGTTCCCATGTTTTTGGCTTTGAAGCTGTTTGTTTTACACCTATGTCCAGATGAATTTCTTGTCCAAAGAAAGGCTGAACTGCTTTTGCTGATCCTTTTGCGGGAGCATTGCATGGAACGCTATTTCTATTTGGGGCTTTGGGTGCACAGCCGAAACGGCGCTGGACTTCTCAGTTCACAGACTTGCGAAGTTCCGGCTGGCTGGAAAGCGATTTTTGCTCCGTACTTTGTTGGGTGGAGCTTCAGTTAACCATTGTAATTATATTCAGTTAAAAGTATTGTTATATTTGAGCCACTTTGATGTTAAAAATAAAGAAAATATAACGATGGTACTGAAGCATACAGAGTAGAAAAGAAAATATAAGAAACAAACTATCAACGTTTGGGCGTAATCACAATACTTATTGCCGACTTCATTTTTTGAACTGCAACTGAATGGGGCTGCTGATCCTCTAAATCGGATCTGCAACCAAACACAGCTCCTGATCCTTCTAACTAACTGGAAATGCAAACAACCATCAACAACATCCGAATTCCGAAACCTACATTAGGCAGACAAGTGAAAAAAAGTATGGATCCGACGACGTCGCGGCCGCCACCGCTCAATCTCCCCGGCGAGTGAACATCCTCCTGATAGCCTTTACAGTCCTCTTCGCGTGCGTCTGCTCCAGAACCGCCTCCGGCAGCCGCTCGATCCTCTGCGCCAGCTCCCGCGGCTGCTCCTGCCCCAGAAAATCCTGCACCGTTGGAGATCAGATCAGAGATGCCAAAATCAAAACACCAAAATGACTCGTCGGCAAACAAGTACACAAAATGCACGGGTACACATACGTCTTTTGCCGCGCTTTGCAGGAACGCCTGGAGCACGCAGCTGCCGTACTCATCCTGCACCATCTCGGCGAGCTCGTGGTCGCGCAGCGCGGCGAACGTGGCCGCCACGAGCTCGCGGTCCAGCGGCGTGGGGCACTTGAGGATGCAGGCCTCGACGGCGTAGCTGCCGAGCCAGTGCGTGGAGAAGGCCACGAGGTTGCGCGTCACGTCGTGGAGAGTCTCCTGGTCGACCCCGTACTCCTTGATGCGCCGGATCAGAGATCGCAGGCCTGCACCGTCGGCGTCGAAGTCGCCCGCCCGCTGGCTTGAGCTGCTCGATGATCTTGAAGAAGAGGAGCTGCCGAGCCGCGAGGCGTTGTTGGAGGCCGAGCGGCCGAGTGGGGAGGAATCAGCGGAGTGATTGGTGTCCATTGTTTGTTGTGATGATGAGAAACTGAAGGGAGAGCGGCTCTTATAAATAGCGAGAGGGTTACGTGAGTAAATTGTGGGATTTGTTAGGTTTGAATTCTGCATTTACAGGAAACCCTTGATGCCCTCATAATATATATCGTTTGATATCCGCCTAGTAAATGCAATTGATGACAAGAAAATATCCTCTAGTGCCATTTTCTGCTTAATAATTGAATGAAAAAGGATATTGGATAAGGAAAACATCAACTCGTAACCATGATTTTAAAACTGTGTCAGGGGGCTTAATAGGGGCCCTGCGACTGCGAGTGCCCGATATGTCATTGACGCACTGTTGACAAGATCACAGTCATGTTCTTTCGATGATATCAATCCGATACAAAACAAACCTTAAACACATGCTACTAGACATCCAGTAGCCGAATTAGCCAACACACCAGCTGAACCAACACACATGACATGACACACAAGTTAGCGGCGCTTCAGCACCCTGAGCGGCGCATCCTTAGCCTACATGACAAAACACACATCTGGCAGACCTGAGGCTACAGTAACTGCTACAAAAGAGTTACTACTCGTACGTACTACAGAACAATGTCGATCCGCTAGTGCCGCGGACCCCTGGGGAACTGCTTCTTGACGACTTGCATCACCCGCTGCGCGTGCATCTCGCGCTGCACCTCCGCCGGCAGCTCCTCGATCCGCCGCGCCAGCTTCAACGTCTCCTCCTTGAAGTACTGCACGCATTGACCAAACAGACGCATGCAGTTAGCAAAAACACTATGGTCATCGCGCCGCGTCGACGAATCAACGTGACTAATACTAGTAGTACTTACTTTCTTGCCGGTGGCGAGCAGCTTGTGGACGACGTAGTTGGAGTAGACGCCCTGCACCAGCTCGGCGAGCTGCTCGTCGCTGAGGGCGATGAACGCGGCGAGCACGCGGCGCATGGGCGTGAGCGAGCACGTGAGCTGGAAGCAGGCCTCCACCACGTAGCTCCCGTACTTGTCCACGGACAGGCTCGCCACGTCCGCCGCCACGCGCTCGGCGACGCGCTCCTTGAGAGCCTCGCTGCCGCACTCGAGGACTTTCTGCATGAAGTAGTTGCTGCACGCGCACGCGCGCGGCCAGAGGTTTCAAGTCAGTGAATGTGAAGTCTGTTTCACTCATATACATGCATAACGCTAGATACGTGGATCATGAAAACTATGGAATGATCACGTACGAGACGGATCATGGAAGATCAAATTGAAGCAGGTCGATCGAACCTGTACTGGCCCTTGGAGATCGCGCTGGTGCGGGTCAAGACGACATCCTCGAGGATTTCGAGCTCCTGGTTCCTCGCATACGCGAAGCACGCCGCCAGGTATATCGACCCGGTCGTGGACGAGAGCAGCTCGTTGACGTGGTAGGTGGCGAAGCGGATCATAATCTGACAACAGAAGTTCAAGAAGAAACAGGTTAGTATAGGTCGATGATGGCATGTGCCAGGGTGAATTGTTGGTGAGAGAGCAGCTGTGTGATGCATGCGTACCAAGCAAGTCTCGTAAGGTATGGTGGCGAAGCAATGGTGAACCAGATCCGCGCATTTGCAGTGTTCGATGAGGCGCTCGTTGAGGAGCCAGACGATGACCGCAAAGCTGGGTTCGGGGTACGGCGCCACCGCCACGATGAGGCCCTTTAGAGCTGCCACCCTGCAACAGTCCGCATGGTGAAAAAACATTTAGAAGATTTGCCTTTCGAAAATAAAAAGCATTTAGAAGAGGACTCTGATTAGTATGAACCGGTACATGTGATATGTTACTTGTGATCAAGCCAAGGGCACTTGGCAGTTCAAATGTCTGAGTTATCAAAGCATGCTAGATGAGAGAGAGAGGTCGAGCGTACCCATGGTCGTGCTTCAGGATTCCCATCAGGACGCCCTTGCCGGCGCACACGGCGTGGACAATGCTGCGTAGCTCGTCGGGCCGGCCCTGGCAGGCGCGGAGCAGCGCGAGGAACACGTCCCGCGCGTCGCGGCTGCCCATGACGCCGTGCACGGCGCCCGTGACCCCGGCGAGCACGCTCCGTCTTGCATCGCCCCCGCCTTCCTGGAGCAGGCGGACCACGTGCGGCGCGGCCTCCGGGAACGCCGCGAGGAGCGCGGGGTCCATCGGGCCGCGGAGCAGGCGCGCCCGGACCTCCTCCAGCGTCGGGACGTGGCGCACGGCCGGCACGCCCATCATCCACGGATGGTTGTAGTAGTAGCAGTAGTCCTCCACCTGCTCGCTCGGGAAGGCGGAGGACGCGTAGAAGCTGTCGGCGTTGTCGTGCAGCATGGCGACGGTGGCGCGGGGCTGATGTGTGTCGGCGGCGTACGGGTTGAAGCTGCCGGCGTTGTCGTGCAGCATTCCAACGGGCGGCGCGGAGGCGAACGGGTTGAAGCTGACGTTGTGATGATGATGATCCCACGCGGAGGAGGAGGCGCTGGCTGTAGGTTGGTAATAATGGTTGGTGGTGCTGGAGCTCGGCAGCAAGGACGACGGCGCCGACGGCGGAACAAAGGCGTGGGACGGAGCGATGGGGCTCATCATCGACGGGAAGGACGACGAGGAGCGGGTGTCGTGGCGCGGGCTGTGCGCGCCGAAGTGCGAGTTGAAAAACCCGCTCGGGCTGCGGGGGCCTAAAATCGACGCGTACCGCTCCGCGGTGGCTGCGGAGCTCTCGCGCACGGCGTAGCTCGGCGGCTGCGGCTGCGGCTGCGGCTGAGGCCAGCACTGCCTGACCATCTCAAACTGTGTTTTCAGCAGGTCGGCCCTCGCGGCCGGAGGAGCGACGGGCACCTGCAGCGGCTGCGGCCGGCGCAACAACGAAGGCGCCGCCGTACGGTGTTGTTGCTGCTGATGCTTCCCGGGGGACGAGGAGGCGTCGCCGAGCCGCATCTCGTGGAGGTAGGCGTCGAGGCCGGCGGCGGGATCGGCGGGCTTGGTCGGGGCTGCGGCGTCGTCGACGCTCCGCTTGCTCGTGTCCACCATGGCGCCGTACGTCGAGGTCGAGTCGCGCTGGATTGCTACGAACTTGCGTTTCCGGGTCCTGTTCCTGTCCCGAGTTGTGCGCGCCGTGCCGGGCTGCGGGCGCGCTTTATATCGAGCGAGCGGGGCTCTCGGCACTCTCGTGCGACGCATACAGAGTTCGACTCGAATGCGGACATGTGCGTGACAGGGGCGACGTGGCGGACTCGACTCGATCACCACCTGACTCGGAGCGGAGGTAACCTGCACTGCTACGAGATGATCTGCCAAATTCCAACCGATACTGTTGCAGGAGTGCGGAGTTGTAGAGTAAGTCCCTCAGACACGTTTTTTTTTTTTTTTTTTTTGCCCCTGCTCCAAGCTTCTTTCATCGAGGTAATACGGGTAACACAACTTGATTGCTATATTTAGGTCCGTTTTGAACGAAAATATTATATTTTTCGAGGTTTCAAAAAACTGATATAAACGTTTAGATCAACATTACAAGTAAATCATGTCTTGCCAAAATTTGATCCCTTACCCAGTGACTAATAAGAAACACATTGTAATTGTTGCGAGTTGCGACTTGGTAACCCTGCCCACCCGCCGCTAGCCATTGGCTTTTCAATGAAGCGGTGTACGAGTGCATAATTGAAACGCCGTGTTCACGTGATGTCATATAATTAAAGAGAAATCATATTCACTATGAAACACTCATCGAGACATTTACTCCCGGCCATATGAAGACAAAATCACAACAATGTTATCAATACCACACAAGATAATAACCTAATATAACTGTATAGCTTAGATAAAGTGTACACACAATACCAAAAATTAAGTTAATCAATCACATAAAAGGATTAGTATTTCAACGGAGCTACTCCATTTAGAGTTTGTCTGAACATGTTCAATGTAAAATTTGGACTATGATTTCTCTTTAATTATATTTAAATTGAATGCAAGTAAATAATTGAGTTTGTTGTTCTCATTGATGAAACCATTTGAAATACAGGTCTCATCCAACGATTTTAAATTCTAAATAAATTTCAACTAAATCAATGAAACAATAGAATCCAGAACATACCCGTAGTGGCTTGCCAAAATTTTAGGACTGCATGCACTGTTGGCCGTTGGATTTGATGAGGGACGATTCAGATTCGGTGATACAGTGTTTCGTCTACAGTAAATCGGCACAGTATTTTCCGGTACAGTAAATCGCTACAGTGTTCTGGCTCGCCCTCTGCCGTTCACCTTCGATCCATCGGTGCCTAGTGCGACTGCTTAAGTTGCAGTCACACTAGGGACTGCACAGGAACCAGGTCCTTGTCCGGTGCGCCTCCAGATGACCTCTTCAATGTCAGCAAGCTCGCCATCTGTCGTACCCTATTTCTGGAACACTAGTGCTTACCGTACCAGTCCCTGGATCAGACGCTGATACGAACACTTTACACAGACTGATATCACAGAGTCATTACTTACATAAATATTACCGAGTCTCATACAAGCCTTCACACATAAAAGGTCTTACAACAACGGCCAAAGGCCACTTTATTACATCAAGCACCAAGCATGTGGGCTGCAACAGCAGAACCACTTAAATACTACTACAGCGGAAGTCGGAAGCGGTACTAGCACAGGCATCTTGAGTGTAGACAGGACCCTACTCTTCATCACCATCCTCTTGATACTCAGGTTCCTCATCTGAATGATTAAGCAAGGGTGAGTACATAGGGTACTCAGCAAGTCCTAACAACAAGGGGTTTAAGCATGGAAGGATAACATCAAGGATAGGCCGAGGGTTTAGTAACTGGGCGGGAGGCCAGTTTTATGCAGGGGTCGTTTGTAAAACAAAGCAGTTCGCAAACTACTAAACAAGGTTATCATTGCGGATTAATGGGGTTGTTTGGCCCTGGGGGAGACAGAGTCCATCCCGCCAGTTCCCACATTTTAACGCTGGCAGGAAACCAGCACACGGTTCCACACCGGAGTATTCCAAAAACACACCAAGGAGGTTACTCACGCCGTTATACTAATCATTGTGTGGCACAAGCTTTCGCGTTGCCCATTACCGTGGAACACGGCTATCATGATAGATTTGTAACTCTGCAGAGGTTGTACATAATTCCCCACAAGGCATGTCAGCCCTCCCCATCGTCATGGATCGGACAGACACACTAATGGTCCCGTACCTACTTGGTGTCACCGCGGCACCACCACGGAAATACTGCGACCAGGGGCTTCACAATATCATCATTATCATGTAGAAAGGCCTGAAGAATCACCATACGCCGGATCCCGACACCTGCCATGTCGAGTCTTCTCCTGGCTTCCGCCGCAACTCCTGCCCTCCAGGTGGGTACCGGGTGAACACTATAGTAGGGTGTGGTTCCAAACCTTTCCCATTCAAGGCATGTGGTTGTACGAAAGGTGCTAGGCAAGGCGGCACATGAACCGGTCCTTATACGACCGAAGCAAGCATCTTCAATAGCTATCCTCAAAGGAAGAATCGCATCCCAGAGATAGGCCTCCCCACTGAGGACTACCTCGCCTGCTCCCGCCAGAAGTATCCCCACTATGGGTTGCAATTATCACTAGTATTTAGTACCAACCCACATTTCATATTCACACACACTCCACCAAACACACACCATTTTACACCAAAAGTATGTATAGTAAGATTAATTAAGTACACATGTAATAAGTCCTAAGCAGCATAGCATATCAACCTATCATTAAGGAATTAATGACAGTGAATCCTAGGGCTAACAAGGCAGTGGATGAACAATTAACAAGGTATGGCACTCATCAGCATAGGATCATCTAGTATTTAAAGCATATTTAAACATCATGCATAATTATTTCCAAAACAGGCTCTAAATAGGACTCTTTGCAATCATAGGATCAATATGACCAAGGGGTTAGAACTTGCCTTCACCAAAGTCTTCTTCTTCTAAGTCCTCGTAATCCGGATCCTCCGCTCCTTCCTCGAAGACTTGTTCCTCTAATGATTGCAAACAGCGATCGAATTAATCTAACGATCAAACAATTAAGCTAACAAGCAATTAAATCAAACGAAGACCAAAAAGAGACCAACAACAGAGGGCTCTGGTAACAACGAATAGCTCATGATTTTAGATAAATTTTGGTGAAAGAACCACCCGAATCGGAGCTAGGACGAAAAAGATATAGACTTTATAAGTTTGCAACATAGGAAATAATTAGGATTAAGCTAAGTAATTAATCATAGACATAATCCTAATTATCATGGAGTAAACAAGTGTTGCAAAATGATTAGGAAATAATCTAGTATTTTTAGGAATTTTATGGAATTTTTCTGATAAAGGAAAGTGCTTGAAATAGCTTCCTGGGTACACTCTACGTGTGGATCTAGCAATTTCCCTGAGACTGTGTGGCTGACAAGTGGGGCATGGGGCCAGGTCCACTGTACGGTACTGTTCTGTGGACTAGGTCCACAGGGCTGTGGACCGGAGGTGGCAAGAGAGGGCGGTCCACGGTGCACCGCGCCCATGGACGCGCGCTGACGGGGCGCTGACAGGGCAGAGGAGACCGGGTCTCCGTGGGCCCGGGCGCTGACGTGGCACGCCACGTCGGATGCCGACGCAGCGCGGCCGGGGTGCGCCGGAGCAGTGCGCGCGCGGCGGCGCCTCACCGGAAAACTCACCGGCGACGGCTACAGGGCACCAGGGACGAAGCCACTGGCACCTAGGGAATTGTCGCGCGAAGGCGGAGCTGCGGGTGCTTGACGGTTACGTCGCGGGGCTTCGAGACGGCGGCGCGCGCTCACCGGAGTGCGGCGGCGCGGCTGCGCGCGAGGGGAAGGGCGCGGGCGCGCGGTTCTGCGCGTGTTTGTGCGGCCGTGCGTGTGCGCGGGAGCGCGGGGAGTGCAACGCGCATCTCAGCGCGACGAGGCATGGCCGGGAAGCCTGCCGGCGGCGAGGCCGCGCGGCGGCGAATGGCTGCGCGCGACGCGGAGCTAGAATGCGAGCTATGAGCTACGAATTTAAGCGCGCAAGAGGGAGAGGAGAGGGTGGTGGTGCTCACCGCGGGTTTGTTGATGACGGAGAGGGGGCGAAGGCGGTCGTCGAGCGGTGGCCGGAACCCTAACCTCCGGTGCCCGCCATGCTCAGCAGCTTAGCTGCAAAATGGTGAGGCCGCGGGGTTAGAGGGAGCAAGAGAGAGCAAGAGGAGCAGAGAAGGGGGAACGGAGGCCCACTGGTTGCTCGGTGATTTCACGTCGGAGCGGTCGCCGGAGTGGAGGCCGAAGATGGGGAAGAGTTGAAATTGACGGGCTCGGGTGGCGATGAAGCTGGTTTGAGCGCGGGAAGAGGAGGAGGGGACGTGCGCGGAGCTCCACGGCTTTTATAGGCGGCCGAGGAGTAGCCGTTGGGCGCGGTCATGGCGGTGGTCGTCGGCTTGGTCACCGGACTTCAATGCGACGCGACGCGGTGCAGAGTTAGGCGCGGAGGACGGGAGCGTGACGACGTCCACAGTGCGGAGCACGGCTGTCGGAGGCGACGAGACGGGGGCGCGGCTGAGCTGGGATGACGGGTTGAGGTGATGCTTCGCCGGGGTTGTTGAGGTCGCCGGTCACGGTGTGGGCTAGTGGGGTCTTGAGGCGACGGGCGACGGGACTGGGCGATGCCTCCGCGAGCGCATGCACGTGCGGTCCTGCTGGGAGCAGCGCGGTCAACGCGACGGAGCGGGGCAGCCAGCATGGGCGCGCTGGCGCGGTGGCAGGAGGAAGGGGACGACACTGACAGGTGGGGCCCACCTGTCAGTGGCTCGGCGCGGAAGAGCAGGCCGGGCTGCTGCTGGGCCGGAGGGGAGAGGAGTTTGGGCTGCGCGCGGGAAGGAAAAAGGAGAAGAGAGTGGGCCGGGGAGAAAGAAAAAGAAAGGGGCGGCCCAGGAGGGAAGAGATGGTTTAAACTTTTCCAGGATTTTCAGAGATTCAAATTTGAATGGATTTCAAATTAGAAAAAGGATCAAAACCAAATGAACACATAATTAAAATCAGAAAATTCCAAATATGCACATAGTGGTGTTTGATGCACATTTAAAATTCGAAATTTTGAATTTGGCTTGGAATTGACTTCTATTTTGATTGAATTTTGTTCAAATTTGAAAAAGTTCAAATTTTTAGTGGTTTTTCAGTATGGGCAAAACATAGGGTGTTACACCATCTCTTGCATTCTTCAAGCACACTTCAAGGCATTTGCACCCAGCATCAGAAGACATGACGCCATCAATTCTATCGATGCTGTACTGGATGACAGCCTAAAGAAATTCAACAGAAAAGAAAATGTCAATAGACAATAGAGAAAGAGGTACCAACTGCCATGCAGCGTTGTATAAAACTATTTTTAGAACTTTCACACACACCTTGCAGAACCTGTACGGAATAGCACTGAAGCAGTGGTGAATCAGTCCGGGACTTGCCGGGTGCTGCATCACACCTTCCGCAAGAAGGCTATCAACAATCAAGCCACATAATTCCTCGTGCGGGGCAACCACATTGACGAGCTCCTTCAGTGCATTTTCACTACGGTGTGTAGATAGAAACAATACGTGAATGCAAATGTCACACACAATACGAGCAGTCAATCAGTTGATTTGATAAGCATATTCGTCTGAACATACCCGTAGTGATTTGAGGCAGCCTCCATCAAATATCCTTTGCCGTTGCAGGAGACCTTTATCATGCCCTGCAATGCATCAACAGAGTCCTTGCAGGCCTGCAACAATGCGATGAAAACTGCTTGCCCCTCCTTGCTCTTCATGATCCTGTGGATTGCGCGCTTCACACCCTTGCAGACGCTCTCGCGCACACGCTTATCACCCTCCTCGAGAAGGAGCACCACGTACTTCGATTCAAACGACGTGGCGAAGCTTGGATCCATAGGGGCGCGGAGCAAGTACTCCCGAACCTCCTCGAGGTGTTGACGGTCCTGAAGCGGGAGGAATGGCCGGGCGCCAGCACTCAGATCGCTCGGTCCCGCCCTCACATTCCCCGGCTTCAGCTTGGTGTAGAAGGGACGAGCATTGGACTCTTCCAGCCATTGCAGGGGGCCAATCGCCGGCTTGCGGGAGTCAGACCGGTTGGTGCGCAGCGCGGTCAGAAAGGAGGACGCGTACGGGTCGAAGCGCGCAGACGGGCCTGGGGCGACGCTGGAGCTCGGCGTCGACGACGACTGCGCCACGGACTTGGAGGAGTCGTAAGGGACGGCGCTGCCCTTCCTTTCGCTGCCAATCGGCGCCATGGGCCGGTACGCCCAGCTGGGGGAGGTGACGGGCAGGTCGTGCTGGCGGATGCCGGTACGCTCCAGATGCGAGTACCTGTTGCGGTTGCGGGCTCGGAAGCAGCGAAGAGGCGATGTCGCCGAACTCGCCGCCGCCGTAGCCCAGCAGCTGCGGTTGCGGCTGTCGCACCACCTCGAACTGCTGCAGCAGGCGCTCGCGGTGCGACCCGTTCGGCAGGAGCTCCTGGGGCTTGGGCTGGGTCGGGTTCGGCGGCGGCGGGCGCTGCTCGACGTGCGTCGCGGTCGGCACGAACCTCGGCGGCGGGGACGGTGGTAGGCGCTGGAGCGGCCGCACGGCGGAGGTTGCGGTCGGCGCGAGCACCTGCTCCGGGCCTGGAAGTAGCGGCGGGGTCGGCGCCGGATGCCGCGTCTGCAGTCGCGACGGGGAGGAGTCGCCGAGCCGCATCGCGACGGGGACGAGGCGGCCGTTGAGGTCGGAGGCGGGCTTAGACGAGGCGGCTTCGTCCTGCTTGGTCGGTTCCATGGTGAAGCTCTGATCGTGCTGGATTGCGTGGTTGGGGGATTTTGAAATGGTGAGGGCAGCGGACGCGCCTTATATACGCCGCGGCGAAAGCAGCTGAGCGCTTGGAACTGGGGGAATCTTCGCCTCCGCCCGCCTCAACGAGCAGCCTCTCTCTCCTCTTGCTACTGTTAGCGGCCCAGTCATCGTTGTTTCGGCCCATCACGATGCGACCACCCGCCATCACTGCCGCACCGTTGCTGACCCGGCTGTCGCTGCCCCGCCTGACCCGCCGTCGCGGCTCCGGCTGCCCCACCGCTGCGGCCCCGCTTCGCCACCACCCGCGCATGCCGCAGCTCTGCCTGGCCCCGGCCCCCGTGCGCTGCTCCGGCTGTCCCGGACCCTGCTCCTCTTCTCCCCTTCGGTGACTCCTCATCTTTTTTTTAGATAAAGGAAGTTTTATTTCATAATGAAATAGTGTTCCGGTCTCTGCACCGCGTAAGTACATGTAACCTAAAACATCGAACACCATGAACCGAGACAAATCGGCTTGATAAAAAATTCAAAAAAAAAGGACAAAACCTCCACCCTCTAACTGAAGCCCTAACACCTACCATGGATCATAAACCTTGCTTCGAGGTATCTTGATGAATCCCTAAAAATTCAGAAGAACAAGGACATATACACCATATACCTAAGGAAAAAAAAACAGCCACACACCTAATGTACTACTTGACGCTAGTGTATCCAGCTGAACTCGAGGCCACAAAATCCTCGACACCATAGCCGTTGATCTGACCAACACGAGTTGTTGGATAGCACCGCAAATCCATACTGACATCCATACTCTGAAGTTCGTCTCCGCACTTGTCTTCGATTTTGTTTCAGCGATCACCACAATTCTATAGACCAAAGTTGTAGAAAGTACTCAATGGAATCACTATGATCCTTGCACAAACAGACACTGAAGATTGGATCTGAACAAAACTGAAACACTATCTCTACCAAACGGTCACATCCATCTAAAAACATACTGCAGCAGACCATAGACCATGGAGGTCCAAAACAGCGGCAAATCAACACCTGTTTGGCCATCTGACCATTCACACAGGTCCATCCGCCACCATGCCAGACGACTATAAGGTGACCTGGGCAACGGCAATATCTATTGCAAGGTATACTGGCACCTAAAGTTGATCAGTACACAAGCATCTCACAGATGGCGCCTCGAGGCAGAACAGAGAACAGGACCACAGTGCCAAAACTACCATGAGACCTTCAATCAAATCAATACGTACACATCGACAAATCCATTAGTGAGACGATCTCACCTCCATGCATCTTGCCGTTGTAAATATTTCAAATTGATTGAATTGGTCACGCAGCCTTACAAAACAACAGCAGCAGCCCACTGCACGCTAGACAAAAAACAATGCCCAAGTTGTTGCTAATCAGAACAAAGCAAATCTAAATAACAAAACCACCATCAATTCATAATGGCTGCCTTCAACTTGTCGCTTCCAATGGCCGAATTGATCAGTGGCCTGCAAACATCCGAGGAAAAATTGCCACCACAGCAGTTGGCCAACCTTGACGAATGCAACGACATGATCAATACCACAGCGACCGACAGACCAATTCCACAGGGCTTCAGATCTTAAGGATGAAAAGGGAAACAAGATGATTGGAGAAGGCCGCATGCGCCATTTGGCACAATTGCCGGCTGTCGCTGCCGCAATCCTGGCAACCACCACCGTCAACGCCATCACCCTGGCAGCTCAGCGGCCATGGCAGGGCATGGGGTTGAACGCCTCGTGAAGAACCAATCATGGACATGTGCGGGCTGCGGCGGCAAAGAAGAGTACATACGGTGGGACGACGACGGTCGCCAAACACGGCGGCGGAGGACGGCATTCGCCGATTTGCTTCTCCGGCCATGGCTTTGTCGCGAGATCCATCAATCCCCTCGCACCAATCACCGTGACCTGAGATCCAGCCGTCGCCTTCCTCGCCGTCGCTCCGAATTGTTCCTGCGTCGGGCTCCGGCGGCGGCCAGGGAATGGAGGGGGAAGGGGACCTAAGGCCGGCGGCGCCGCGTTCGCCGCCCGTGTCGCCTGCGGAGGTGACGCGGGGGCTTCCGTAATTTTCGGATCAGCAGGTGACTCCTCATCTCAATGGTCGTCCGGCAACTCCTTCATCTCCATTTGTTCTCTGACTGGAGGGACGCGCGACGGCGCGTCGGTGCGCTTTGTCTGGACGCGGCGGCTTGTGGGCACGCTTGGCCTGGCCACGGCGGCGAGAGGGCGCAGGCGACGAGCGCCGTGCCTGAAGTTGACGAAGCAGCAGCTAGCTGGGCCGTGTCTTTTTCCTTTTGCTGGGACGAATTAAGCGCTCGGGTTGATGTGGGCTGCCTCAAACTGAACAGGGCGAGTTCCGGCTGCATTCTGGTTCACCAGATCACCAGCCATTCACCCCAAATGTTAACACGTGTTAACTGCTAGCAAGCTTCTAGCATTATGAATTTCTTAGTTAATTTAAGTCCACATATCACAGCAGCTGCTGCCACTGCTCTTCCTAATCGGCAGCAAGAATTTCTTAGCATTATGATGTTTCAGTAGCAAGATCAATCCATCCATCATCAGCCGTCTCTCACCATTCTACCTCGTTCCAGAATGAACTTCCCTTCCTTGTATTTCTGGCTTTCGTCGTAGGCTTTCTCCTGCAGGACATCATTCAGGAATTAAAGTCACGTCGAATCAAGAGACCAGAATGATAGTGTTTACTGGTTGATGCTGAACCCGGTGCATGAATAATCGTGAGCCGTTGTCAAATTATTCCAGGATAACAAATGGCTCATTTGTGCAATTCAGTGATTAAGCACCCAAAGTGAAAAAAAAAAAAGTTCACTCCAGCATTGGCTAAAAATTCCAAGAACTAACGAAGTACTAATTTTCTGCCCATCTGCATCCATGTTCACTCGATCTTCAGTATATAGTGTCAGCAATGTCATAGATTTGTGTTTCTATTGTATTGTTTCTTCATGTAACTATGTGACTGTTAGCATCAAGTGTTCCAAAGGAAAAGAGAAAATCATCTTGCAAGATAAACCAAGTTATGTTTGTACTCACATATCTCCAGCCAAGAATCTGTTGGCAGCAGCTACAGTAGATGTCATTCACTGTGTGGAGCCCAGTTATAAGATAGCGATCCTCTTTAGGGCCTAGGCATATATTCACACTGAAATATTGACAAAAACAAGAAAGGAAAAATTAGTAAGCATATCAGAATAGGTTTGCTTGACTTAAAGACACATAGCCCGAAGAGACATATGGGCTTTCGATTTGTGCTACTGAGTTACAATTCATTCGCAATCCGACAATGAGTTTATCAGGACTCTAAGAAGCTTCCTCGGACTTCAATTGGGTTCATGCATAGAACTTATGGCAAGTACAATAACCATGAGAAAACAGATGAGCTATGCTACATTCCTGTCGATGGTTTTCCATAAAAGTACCTATTAGCGCTACAAAATGCAATGACATTGGTGGGGCCTTCACCAAACAGAATGGTGCTCCGACCCTCCTACCACGTTCCAACAGCCAGTACACTGTGCTAATTGTCAAACACGTCTACAACTGATTGCTGGACAGGCGTCCACATCCATATGGGTGCAAAGATGCACCGAGGCATCAAGAAAGCTATGATCGGTAATCAAAAGTGTCCGAAATCACCATCGAAATGTAGACACATCAAAAGCATGTCATGAACATACTGTAATTCCTGCAAAGAAGCCAAAAGTCGTGCTACGCGCAGCAGCATTGCTGATATTCGAATATCTATGGCAAATGCACCATGGAATTCAGTCGGACACAGAATTTCTAATTAATCTTGCCACAATTCCAACAGGGATCAGTTGCAGTAGCAGAACTGCAGAACACCGAACAATCGAGTATTGCTACCCTTCACATTGGGCAGACAAGCATGACCGCTCTAAACCCAAACTCACAGAGTAGCACACCATTTCCGGCATGGCCCATGGGAAGATGCCAAGCATGCCATGAACCATCGCGCGAGGAAAAATCATCTGGCTAACAAGGGGGAGAGAACGGGAGAGGAGGTGGCATACGTACACACGATCGAAGAGGTAGGCGCGGCCGGTGCGGCCGTAGAAGTCCCTGGAGATGATGGAGTCCTTGGAGGCGGCGTCCACGCGGCACTGCCGGCACCTGAACACGCCCTCCCCCTCAAGCCGCTCCAAGAACAGCAGTCCCATCCCACTTCGGCCACCACCCTCGATCAATCGACGGATCAACCGAGCGATCAGGACCGAGCTCCACCAGCACTCTGATCAGGAGTCAAGAATCAAAGGGGAGGAGGGAGAGGAGAAGCAAGAAGAGGAAAGGAAAGGCGCCGCTTCCAGCTGCCGAGAAAGCAAGAACCTTTCCTTTCCTTGAAGAGATGGCTACCAAGGAGAGATGCGGCGATGGATGGATGGACCGATTGAGAGGGGAAGGGGAAAAGGGAGAACAGAATGGAGTGCGGGTGGCAGCAACAAGCAGCGGACGCATGTGACGCGCGGAAGCGTGGAGCCGTGCTGCTAGTGAGGAACCAGACCAGCTGCTTGCTTTAGAGCCGTGGCGCCATTGCCCAGCAAACCCAAGATCAGGAGCTCTGAAACCATCAACATTCAACAGTGAGCCAGCGATGCACATGCTTCATTGGTAAAGAGTGGTTCAGTCATGCATCAGGCGTGCTGCCATCTTATCGACCATAAAAGGGCATCCACGCATCACACTTCACATATTGCTTCAATCATATTGGCTCGGTATTTTGTTCCCTGGCTGTGCAGGTGCAGAGCAATACTTACCAAAAACGGAGATCTGCTATCAGGAAATTAAGGCAGAATACAACTGCAAGCATAGTTAATCACCCAGATCGTATAGAAGTATAATACACCAGAAGGTTTTACATACAGAATCTAACGGCACTCCTTGTGCCTACTACCAGGGACTGGCATAAGCTTCAGACCAGATAACGCAGCGTACAAGTCAACCTAAAAGCATTATATATAAACCCTTTGGGTAATCCAGATTCAGATACTGATACCAAATTCTACCAACACATAACTACTACAAGGTGGAGAAAACACTGTTTGCGCCTATGAGGAGGGCACTGAGTCATGATGAGTATTTCAGCGATAACCAGTAGAAGTCCGTAATGGTGGTGAGGGTAGCAGAGTTTGGGTGCAGGGCAACAGCGGCAAGGAAACACCCGACTTGTTCTTGATTGTGGAGTTCTGACTATGAAATTGCCTTGGATTCATGAGCTGAACACAGCCACGAAAGACCCTGCAGAAAACAAAATCTTAATAAACTAAGCAACAGTGCTACTGAAGCAAATATAACCTTTTTCAATTAATGGCAATAATTTGTGTACAAGAACCCACTCTCTGAATATATGGAGTTTAGTCATGCAGCAACATAGTAGAGAATGAATTGACCAATAATAATAAATGAAAGGAACGCATTAGATTGTCCTGTAAGCTCAGTAGATCGTAAAGATCAACGCTATCCTATGGTACTTGTCCAGGGACATAGACAATAGACCATTAACAGTAGGCTACAAGTCTAAACGTAAATCTTCATAGGAACAGTTAAATGGAACTTGTTCCTAGTTTTTCCCCCTTCCTAGCCAGAAAGTCCAGAATTATAGTACTACCGAATCCAGAGAAAATTGCAATGGGTGGTACAATCACCGAAGCAAGTATCACTAATTGGTTTCCTTGTTTAAACAGATAATTGTACTGACATCCAAAACATGATGTGTTTTCAAGCTTGGAAACTAAAAAGTAACAATAAACATCATGATTTGGCATAACTAACTCTGTGAGGTGCCAGCAACATACCTAAACAAGGTTCTTCCAAAGTGGGAAACATCAGCACCAGGCAGAAGATACAACCAGCTTTCTGTTCTTCCAGCCAAGATAAAGTACACCCTCTCTCTCCTCCAGCCTGTAGTAGGTGTGGTAACTATCGAGCAGTGTTTTAATGGTATTGTTCACTACTGGACTTAATGGGTACTGTCGAAACCCAGCCATTGCAAGCCTCGCCCTCCATTTTCCGAAAGGTTCATGCCTCTCAACTCTTTCCGCACCTTCACAGGCAATTAAATTGACAATATCTCTTGCAACACAGTGCTGCTCTGCATTCATGCGCTTCTTGTCATCTCTGGGACGAGCAACATCTATAGCCTCAAACATGGCTGTGTAATAATCAAGAGTCTCCATGTATCTAAGAAAGAAAGGTGCCGTGTTTGTATTTGCCTCCTGCTCGACAAGAGTTACCACCCTTGGTGAAAGGCTCTTGACCATCCTCAATATCCTATCACGATGGTTTTCTATGCCCACGCTCTCATCAGGAGTATGATGCAGCTGATAAGCAAAATTGACAGCAATAGCCTCTCCAGGTCTTACAGCAAGATGTTCAAACATAACCTCATGACTAGCTGCTGGCACAGCATTGAACTCAAAGGACAGACCACAGGACTGGGCAACACTTTGTAATTTCTGCCCAACAATATCCAACCCACCCCCTCGGGCATGAACAGAATCTGAGTCATCTATACCGGTGATCCTTAGGTGCGGCCGCATCCCAGGCCTTGCAGCAAATGCGTGTATCATGGTTATCCACTGACTCCCCTGAGCAATTTGGAAATCAATGATGTGAATGAAGTTTTCGCCCTTAACAGCCTCTGCAATTGCACCATTGGCAGACATGTAACCAAACTTGAAGAATGGACATATTTCATAAAGAAGATGCATAGAGGACATGAGCTCAGGACCCGTGGGTTCTTTACACTTCAGAGATTTATATAGAGCATGCCCAGTGAAAGAAAGCCTTGCAATGAGGCCTTCCAGCATATAGGCTCCCAACCGTTGCATTGGTTCCCCAGAGACGGAAACCAACTGCCTCAACTCAGAAATCAGAGCGTCTACATAGCATGCATTCTCATCAACAGCCTTACCACAGGCTATAATTACTTGCTTCAAATCCCCATTCTTAATTCCCAAAAGTTCTCTCCAATTGTTTTGGTGCAAAGCCATGCCAGGTAGCAAGGTGTTGTCAGAGCTGACAATGTCACAATCAGGTCCAAACATCATGTTTTCTAGATCCCTGAGAGTAGCATCGAAATCAGGAACCTGAGTGACACACGATGCACTTGGAGAGGAACCATATGCATGATCAGAGTGGCTCTCTTGCTGAGATAGAGGGCTCCCACTTATGCTCTGAGAAGATGTAGAACTATTAGCAGGATAAACACAATCAGCTGAGGACGAATCTAGGGTGCAGTACTGTGCTTCAAACCCTTGAGCCCTAGAGTTACTGGTCTGTGACCCATCATCAGAAGATAAATAGTGAATATCATCATGATTTTGTTGCATATAGTAAGTAGCATTTCCCCCAACGTGCATTAAATTACTGTTGTAGTATGGTACTTGAGAATTGTCCGGATATCTGTATGACCGGTTAGAAGCCTGTGTTGTCATATTTTCAGAGCAACCCTGTGGGATGGATGTATATGCTGGAACCCGGAGAGGTGACAAACTTTACAACGCTTAACACAGAGTTGATCTTGCCATCTTCAGCATAAAATGTTCAGCGCAATGACGACATCAACTGGACAGAACAAACAGGTGAAGATTAGGCATGCCGAAGTTATAGAAAAAGAAGAGACTTATTCACAAAAGGATAAATAATAATAATTTGCTGGAAGATCGTAGAAAAAGAAAGGATAAATTATATTCTGTTCGATACTAACCAAATGCCATTTACTAGAAAAAATTGATACTTCATGTTTCACGTACGGACAAACCATAGGACCAGGTGGTGGGAGGTGGAAACAGGTTCCAGAAATAAACAATTCAAGGGCTACGATAGATTACACTTTCCAGAAATAAAAATGCTTTAAGAGCTCTCATCTGCCTATAAAAGATCCACTACTACAACTTAACAAAATTTTGACTGGTGGACTCACTAGGATTTTTATATTTTTCTTATGATGTTTTACTGTTTATTGTTCAATCAATGCCACAGAAGAGAAAATAACTAAAAGTGGTGAGTATGTGAAAGTTTTTATCTGAATAAAAGGTTACTTCACATGGATATGTAAGATGCCTAATGTTTTGTCAACCAAAGAAACCAGAAAATGTAAAACATTGATCTGCCATTAATTCTCAACAAAATATTTGAAATACAACTACAACATGATAGGATTACAAAAAGTATATTCAACATGGAAATGGTGAACTCGGCATAGGGAGCATATCTACGATCAATACCATGGTTTGGGCGTGACAAAATACAGAGAAAAAGGATGTCCAAAGTGTAAATGCATATACATTCATTTAATAGGTTAATTCACATTTCAATTGAAGCTATTTAGTTTTTAACATGATATAATATGCAACATATGAACACAAGAGTTGCAAAAGTGTATGCGCCTAGTTTTACATTTTTTACGTTTTTTGTATTCTTATGACATTATCAGCAATTTTACTTTTATTGCAGTGTATGCAATGTGGTGTGTTGAATCAATGATGCGTCTTGTGTCAGCATAAGTATTCTAACATTTTTTTTTTTGGCTAACATAAGAGAGTACCACACAAGACATTCCGTGAAAAGTGACGTTACTACCAGCATGCAAGAACGTTAGGTCCATGCAAGTATTCGAGCATCTGCGGGAGTACTTCATGGGACATTTGCTGATGTTACTAGTGGCACGTATCGAATTAAGCTCAATTGGTGAGAGGTGTGTGTAACCCCCACCACTAAGGTCCAAATCCTTTCGGGCGCATTTTGGTTGTCTCGTTGGTAAGATGTCATGTTTGCATTTGTTTTCTGCAAGGAAAAGATACCTAAATCTCCTTAGGTATTCTCCCTCAGTTCTTCTTCACTACTGGGGATATGTTACAATTGGTCCTGTAGTGCAAGCACTGGGTACCGAGACAGCTTTGAAGCAACTCAACATGTCGTAGTGCAAGAACAGAATTTTTAGAAGGTTTTATGAACAGAATATGATGTGGGTCAAAGTGTCCCATGGAGTTCAACATAAAAGGGAGGGGAAGAAATGAACACAAGACTTACATCTTAAGCACATGAAGAACATCTAAGCAGGATTTAACGACAAATTCACCTAATTAGATTTTGTTCTCTTGATATAAACACACTCCAAAGATTTATCTCAGAATGGGCGCAGTCTAGTTATTAAACTTGTTTCCGTGCTAGTATGATGCGCAAATTCATGATGTTCTTATAAATTTAAGGAGCTAAGAAAGCACATGTATAAGGCACACATACAACTGTTTGTGGAATATTTCTTCTAAATGGTCCAACTTATCTGCCTGACATCGATGTGTCTATTCGGAGCGCTAAAAAGTTAGCAATAGCTGGTGCCCAAAGTCTCTCTCAGCCCTAATGGGTTGAGTAGGATTAGGATTGCAAGCCAGCTGTTAAGACGAAAAGAACAAAAGCAAGAGGACAGAGGAAACGAACATGGAAGAGACAGGTGTCGTTTTCCAATCCATTGGAGTTATATCGTGTTCGTGCGGGTGCCAAGAAAAAATCCCAGCGGATCTTATATAAAGATGAATTTGAAGAGGTTCCTAACGCTCATAAATCGCATACCAAGATGAAACACAGGCACAGCAAGAAGTCAAAACCTGGGGGAAAGATGCTTCATGACGTTCCCCCTTTCTCCAAGATAAAATGCATCGGTTTTGTTTCAAATTTCACAATGTTTTCCATAGAAAAGCCCTATATATTTCTACTTACTAAACAGAATCGTTGTGGTCACTGGTCATAGCGAAATGGACATTGGTCTAAGCGTGGGGAATGGGGGCTCTGTTGAACACCACCTAAAACTTCAGAAAAAAAAGGAAGGAAAACGCCTTAGCGACCATGACCATACAGAAAACAAATCCACAGCAAACAAGGTGTACTGGAGCATCCAAATTCCATCCTGGGAAGCAGGATTCGTACTCAAGAGCTCAGGCCAAAAACAAGATTCTGATTCCTCATTCCTGCAGAATAAAACATAGAACAATACGCCCAAGCAAGCCAGTGCTTCCTTACCACGTCCGGATGGATCTCCTCCACTCCACGCCGGAGCAGCTTCAGCAGAGGGGAAGACTTCGAGAGTTGACAGGACTGCTACCAAGGAACAAGAAGAATTTCTCCTATGTCGCGAGCTCAGCCTAGGAGGAAGAAGGAGGCTTGCGTGCGCTTCGGAAGGGAGCTCAACGACGGCGCGGTGGGGCTAAGCCGCGGAAAAGGGAAAGGCAGGCAAGACGCGTCGGGAATTGGTGGTGGTGGCCGCCGCTGCGTGAGGAATGACGGACGAGGAAGAGGAGAGGAAAGGGGGTTGATCTTGATTAGTTGGAGCCGGGGGTATTTCAGTCCTTTTGTCACTGATTTGCCAAGCAAAGAAAAATGTGGGCACATTATAAAGGGAGGAGAACTGCCAAGTGTAGGGTTGTGATCATGGTTTACAAAACCGTCGAAAACCGCGCGAAAACCGCGGTTTTCGTTCAAACCGCGACCCAACGGTTTAGACGATTCGACGGTTTCCCACGAAAAGATTTGAAAAAAATTTAAATTTTGAAAGAATTTAAAATTTCAAAAACCGCGCGAAAACCGTGAAAACCGCATGAAAACCGCGAAAACCACGCGATAAACCGTGTGGTGTACTGTTGAGCGAAAGAATTTCCTCGGCAAACTGTGAAAACCGCACGAAAACCGTGAAAACCGCGGAGAAAACCACCGAAACCGTGCGGTTTCCGTCTTGAATTCATTAAAATTCAAATTTTGTATTCGTGCGGTTTTTGTTGCGGTTTTCACGATTTTCGCGAAAACCGCAAAACCGCCACCCACCGGTTTTTGCAGCTCCAACGGTTTTTCAAACCCTGGTTGTGATGAACACCCCGGCTGGTGCAGTACAAGCAAAGAAGGGCTTAATTAATTCTCAATCAATTAATAAAAGAAGCAAGCATTAAGCATGGGATAATATCGCCACCACAAGGCACAGAATAATGACCAGGCAGGCAACTACGCACCTAACTGATGTAGTATCATGGCTAGTGTCTGTGCTTTAGTTAATTAATCGCTTCCCTTTGCTCCGCAAGCCACCTGCTAATTACACCGATGCATCTCTTTGAAGCAAAACACAACATGAATGCATTTCTCTTTCGCTCTAATTATCCTTGCTTTCCCCCCTTTTGTGGTCGGGCATTGCTTTTGTACGGATGCGTGTCACTGTTCCCCAATTAGGAGGTTGTTACTTCACGAAATGATGGAGTAATAATTAGTGGTTAATTAAGATGACAGTGGATTGTGTGTGTGCCAGGTTGAAAACAAAAATGTTCCTCTTGAGGCGAGGCGAGATATTTTCACGAGCAGTGGATGTGCTGGAGAAGTAGGGGACTAGCTAGTTGTTTACTGTTTTTGCTGACTCAGATTTAAGTGCTTAATACTGGAGCACTAATTGGTTGATGAAGCGATTGTTCCTAGTCTAAGGACTGCAGTCTGCAGTGTATTAGTACTTTCTACACTGGAGTAGTTTGCATCAGTACAAAGTACAACGAGATTCCACTTACACTGATCCGTGTGCTCATGCTCGCCACGACGTTTCCAAGAAGCTGCGAGGCCTCTTTTGAGCTTTTGACAGTTAAGCCGACATGCGAAAAAGGCTTACCGATCGAGCAAGCTCTTAGTCGGTAATTACGCGTGCGATTAAGGCCGGGCAGACCCAGCCACGTGACTCACACCACCTGATCAGATGTTGGGCACGCTGTCTGATCGTCAAGCAGCCTGATTTCGTCCTGACGAAAATATCCGCATTTATGCCCAGGGCGATTGTTCTGGTGATGCTGGAACCGCCCTCCAAAGGAGTTCGGTCAGCTCCTTTTCAACCAATCTAGCTAGGCATGCCCTCTTTTATGTATACTGTCCTGGTTCTCTGTTTGGCAGGCTAAGGTTGCGGCTGTAAAAAAATAACTATAAATATTATAGTTGCTGCTAAAAAAATAACTACGAACACTGTAGCTGCTGCAAAGTAGTGAGGCGAACAGGGTGAACCCCTTGTCAGCTATTGACATTGAAGTATTGAACTGCTTCGCATGTGCAGAGGACGGTACAACAACACTAACGCCACTAGTTAAGTATAGCGTACATTGATTAGTATAATAGTAGTGTCGTGTACTAGTGCTTAGCTAGGGGTTCTATCGAAGGGTATTTTAGTCAGATTATTTCATCAAAGTTGCCACAAGAAAGCTGAGAGGCGAAGCTGGTGACGGGACCAGGACGGCACGCGAACGTAAGCTTGGGTCCGCCAGAAGCCGTGGGCCGCAGCTGTTTCAACGGAAACAGGCTGTGCCGTGCCGTGCCGTGCCGGGCAGAAGCACGACGAGCCCACACATTGACCGGCGCGTTTGACTCGGGCTACGAAGCCGCGTGCCAGCGTTGCCCACGGCTCGTAGTACCAGCGTACTGCTACAACACGGGACCAAAAGAAATTTGTGCCGATTGATACCCTGGGGTGTTTTTCTTTTTTCTTACAAAAACCTGGGCACGTTTTTAAGCCTCCTCGAGAGTGGGTTGGTTGCCGCGTCTAGCCTCTATTTTATGCCGGGACTGTTGCGCCAACTCGTCACCAGGGGAAAAAAAAAATGAATGGATTCGCCTGCCCAAGTCCAGCTACGGTCACCTTGCGACACCTTTCACTAATTAGCACTACAGGCTTGATCGAAGTGAGGTTGGGAGTCAAGCGGCGTCAATGTATTTTATCATGTCAAAGATGCTTGCCACCACGCCTATCCTTGTGGCCCATGCATAAGAAATAAAATATCGTAAGTTTGCTGCATTCAACCTGTAGCAGGGTTTTTTTTTGTGAGTTAGAAATGCCTGCATAAAATGCTGCAGAATTATCTTGCTAGTCGACCGAAACAGCATCATCTGCAGAATTCTGATAGCCAACATTGAGTTAAAAAAAAAAAAAAAGACTAGGGAAAATTTTGCCGACCTTTTTTAATAAAGCAAGTAAAGCCTGAAAGAAAGTTGAATGAAGAAAAATTGAAGATGATGCTGTTTTTGACTAACGAAGAGATTCTTTTTTCAAGTCTGGGTCAATAGGTTTTTGGCATGAATAAAAGACGTGGATGACGTTGTTTTCAATATGAAAGTTTTTTTTCTTTTCCTTAAAAAAAAAGAAACTTGTTATTCTTAAAAGAAAAGACGTGGAATGATAAAAAGAGAGGGCAGTGGACCACGCTCACGGAGTGTGCTCCGAAACAATGGGGACGGGTCATAGGGTTAGCATAACAATACACAGAAGCTATCAAAAGCACATGACCCCAAAATGAAGAGGAAGAAGAGTTTGCTCTTGAAAGATCAAAGCACCATAAACCTTACTGCTCAGCAATTGTAGATCTCTGCCTTTCACCAACCCTCTACATAGCCAACAGGTACAAGACACCTTAAGCCGATTAGCCCTCACAACAAAAGAAGTGAGGATAAACTACGCAGATGAAGGAAGCCCAGCCGTTAACAGCCAAGTACCAAGTAATAATTACGCTAAGGAAGACAGAGAACTAGATGAGGAACCTCCCGATCCTACCATAATTAGGAGCAACACTGCGTGAAGCAATCAGATTTCTGCAGCACAAGAGAGCACCCGTCAGTGTATTGGTTAACAAGCAGGGTGATAGGGTAGTGAAATGGACTGAATGATAACGTAGCAATGCAGAATGACTCGGTAATCACCCCCCCCCCCCCCCCCCCCCCCCAAAAAAAAAACACACAGAAGAGCTGCCTACCTTTGTATTATAAAAATAAGAGAAAACAAGTCTCCAAAATTTTCAAACTGAAGCAAACAATATAAAATAGAAAACAATGCAAAATCAAATGATCAGGCAAGCTACATTGTACGAATGTACAGTGACAGTGGTTAAACTTTGTTGTTTCTTGTGCTTAAAACTTATTTCACGCATGCAGCATGGACTAAAAAAGAGTGGTGGGGAATGAGTAGCTGTGGAACCAATGGATATACATGCTGCGACACCCAAGAGGGTAAAGAAAAGGGGAAAGCAATCAACATGATCTAGCTCCAGATATGACCTAACACACCTAACCAAAGGTCAATGTGGGCAATACCTTATTTTTAGGTTTCTATAGAGATAAACAATTGTATATAAATACAAACAAAGTACAAGGAACTCAGATATCACCTCCAAGAAAACTTAGCTAGCTTGAGGAAAGCGCGGATATGCAGCCATATATCTGACATGGGAACTCATTCACTGAATGCATTGCAAAGCTGAGATGAAACACTTGATGTCAAGAGAGTCCCTCGAAAACCTTCCTCGATCTGCTGTATATCCGTCTTCTGCTCCGAAATCTCATCTGAAATATATATATATATATATATATATATACAAAAAACTTTAAACCAGTCTCTTCTTTTTCAGAAATGCTCTAGCATGTCATATTTGATATGTTACCTGCAATGTCTCGGTCCTCATAGACTTCAGAGTCTCTGACCCATAGAACATCCCCAGGAAAAATACTCTTGTCAGCAAGAGTTGCAAAATCATCTTTAACCTCAACAGACCCTTTATGAAGCTTCTGGTTCTCCTTAACGATCTTTACAGAACAAGGGCACAGGTAAGCTATTTGAATAATTTGTACACAATACAAAGCAGAAAAGTATAAAGATAACAAGAAAGCGCATTCCACAGATAGATTTAAAGCCACAATGTGAAGACAGTCCCTTTTAAAAGTTGAATAGGAAACAAATCTCAAACAGATTAGTAAATGTGCTCACAAAGTTTCGGGTTTGAGTACGCATTGCATACCCCAAGAGATTCCCATATCATGAGTTTCAACTGGTAGACAGTTGTGGAACCAGAGACTTTCAAACTAATTGAATTCCCTGAGCTTGTTCTTCGGGAACGCTTTGAAGTCCGACGATCTAATACAGAAACAGCTTTAGATGCTTCCAGGAGAGACTTTGGTGCTTCTTTCCCACGGACAAAATAAACATGGATGTCTTCATTTTGGTAATTGAGCTTCTCCAACAATGCACAGCTCTCTCTTTCTCCAATACAATCTTCGCAAACCTAGCAAACACAATTCACAGGTAAAGTTGAAAAGAAGAGAACAATAGGAAGTAACATTTACCAGCTGACTTCTGTCTTAAATTAGGTTTCGGCCGGAGGGCCTTGTACAGTAAGTTGTAGCTTTGTTTGCTTTTATAATATAAAACTACCACAGTAGGGGCTTCCCCTACTGTAATTCCCTCAAAAAAAAAAAAACATTTATAGCCATCAGGCCATGAATATTCGAGTGTCTGAAAGCAATTGATTATCCACAAGTTGAATCTATACAAGAAAGAAGCAACTTCAGTGATGTGAAGAAGCATTGAGCTGAAGACCAAAATTTCATTGGAACACCATAATCATGCTATAGGAGCATAAGGCTCAAGATAATCTCCCACAAATTATAAGGTGCGATGGGATCCAGCTATTTCGATTGGGAACTCTAATTTTCAAAGCCAAGAACCGTTGCTATTAGATAAACATGTCTCGATGTCTTGTCAGCTTCACATGACACTAAACAGAATGTTATCTCACAAATTTAGTCATATAATATGATTGTCGGTAGGGAAAGAACCACATTGTTTCAACTGTAATATGGCAAATGGCGTAATATGTTCCTTCTATACAAATAACGATAAAATTCAGTCAAATATATTTATATTCACATCGTAGTAATTTGGTTTACATTCTTACTTCCGACTAGCAAAATAAACAAGATCATGCATCACTGATATGACAACTCTGATTAGGACGTCATGACAAAACAACATACTCTCAACCATAGGGAATCACCAATACTAATTTACATCAGTTTACTGACTCAAGAACAGTTGTTATACCTCAGGATAAGTTTTGAAATAGGGCTCTCTAGCCCCCAAGTTATCGTTTGCATCATCACTAGACTGTTCTAGATCTTCAACAGTAATAGGCAACGCTTCGGATGATCCGAGCAGTTTATCTTGAGAGCTCTTCGTAAAAACAATCTCAGCAGATATACCTTTACTAGGTGTAGCACTCCACTCCTCAGAGAATAATTTCCAATCGGACTCTGGGATCATTGTTAACCCATCAGCCTGAAAAAGAAAGGAAGGTGATTAACTCACAATGCCCTGATCACCTTCTTTCATATTGCACAACAGCTTGCTTGTATTAGTGTACAAAAATCCCAAACGAGATATGTTGGAACATACAAGGACGGAAGGAAGGTGACAGCCTCGTGGACTATTCCTTTTAGCATGCATTGCCAATGTTTCAGAGCTGACGAAACTTAACGCAATGAGAAAATGCTAGTTTGCATACTGTGCTTCACTTTTACAGATGAGGCAACGATGATTGAAGGCATCGGCACAATTGTTTTTTGAGTAGCTGATTCTTCCCTATGGACCACTCATTCCTTTATGCATAAAGTTTTTAACCCCCCCCCCCAAAAAAAACCCTCAAAAGAAAAGTCGCAAAAATACAACAAAAAAGGGGTGTTTCATAAGAAGGCCGAAACTGTAGACCGTGCCTGGTCCTACAGGATGCTGAAAATAGAGGAAGGAGGCCCCCAAGCCCAAAAGCCTAATGGCAGCTAATCAATTGTCTGCTTGAGAAATCATCAGAGAACGTTTGGTGCTACCAACTGGAGCAGTCCAGTCAGAGTAGCTGACGGCCTATTGTCGATGCTGCAGGATAGAAGCCACTTAAGGACGTTGAACTCTTTCTCAGTGCTCACGCAGCCTGTTGTGGTGCTCAACTTACGTAACAATCACCTTACTGGGAGTGGAAGGGACAAGCTGGCTAGTAAGGTGATCCTGCCATGTGATGTGCACCACAACTGGCTCTGTGAGCTCTTCCCGAGAAACACCTGTTTGAGAAAGGGTTCAACGTCCTTGAGCAGCTCTTATCCTGAAACTCAACAAGATGTTGTCGGCTACTGCCGCACTCGGAAGCCTGTGGCTCGAAGATGATGTCGACTCGTCTGCTCAAGTTGGTGTTGCAACAGCACAAAAGGTTATCTGATGATTACTCAAGCATGCTATTGATGTGTTTTGTACTTTGGGCTTGGGGGTGACCTTTCTCTATCCTTGTAGTGGCGTTACCGATAGAGTAACAGAATAATAGATCATAAGTCATATCAACGAGACATCACAAAGTTTTCAAGTTAGAGTGAAAAGTTAAGTGTAGGCAGGAAAATAGAGCAAAAACTTACATTTGAGATTTTTTGGGTGATGCTCCCATGCTTGCATATCAGATCCAGAGGCCTTTGCAACAATCTTGAATGCTGAAAAAAATACAATCCACAAGTTTAAGAAGAAAGCACTTATGCACCTAATAACAAGAATAACAAAAAGGCTGCAGCTGCTAATCCTGATCAACAAAACAGATACTCCAATATAATAGAAACAAAACGGATTCTGAGTGTCATGTAAAGGTGTGTCTGTTATTCTAATAGCATCGATCTTTTAATGGGGATTAAATTGTCAATAAACAGAACAAATTTCCACAACACTTTATAAAGCCCAACATAGCAACTCCATATTGTGTAAGAATAGCCACCAATATAACAAATCATGATCATTTATAGTCTTTAAAATCAATATAAGCAAGTCAAAAGGAGCAACCAAAATCAAGGCACTTCACAATGCCAAAGCAACCAGTAGGTATGATCCATGGCACATCCGGTTGTGCTTTGTATGGATCAACTAGACTTGGTCAAGATGCTACCAGAAACAGCTCTATACATGTATGAATGCAAGTTCTCGATTAATTCAAAAGTGTCGCACCACAGTACTTAAAAATATTGCAGAAATTCCACCCTAGTATTGCCTTTTAGGTTTAATAACAAGTCATGCATATCAGCATGACTCACATATCAGTTTACCTTCTCGCATATAAGTGAACTGACAATAGCTTCAAGATTTTGAGGTTCTGGAAATGAATAAATATTTTTTCCTGTGGCTGTAATATAAGCTCTCCAATCTGACAACCATGAGGAAGGAACCAAATAATATTTTTTACCAGGATGAAGTGTACAGCTTTTCCCAGATATTAATTTTTCATGGTTCTGCTGTTGTTTGAGTTTCACCGCTCTGAAAAAAAACCGTAGATCATGAAGATTCATGTTTGACATGATTCTTCTTAGTAATGAAACCACTGGTATTGATTTTGAGTTTAGTATATTACCTAAGATTACCCTCATGAGAAGCAACTTCAGACAATTCCACGTTGCAGATTTCACATGGTTGAGAATCAGATGGAAAAGTTACAACTTCATCAGCATTCATCGCACTGATGGTTTCATAGAGAAATAACCAGAGGCTCTCCGGTACAGATACACGCTTTGCCCCTGGAGCATTCTCTGGAAGAAGATTCCCGTGGCAACATATTAAAGCACTTGTTGGTCCATTATCAGCATCACAAGGAACATCACCTTTTTTCCTTCTCAGCCATTGAGTTAACCTAGGAGTAATAAACATAAAAAGGATCAGCAAGAGACCATCCCTGCAGGCTGGTGATATACCGCGACAAGGGAGCCAGCAAAGAGTAAAAATAATATGAAATTTCATCAATACACAAGTACATCAGAGAGGGAGCTGGTTCGTAGTGAAATGTGCTCAGAAAAATGTTGAAGAAATACGTATACAGAACTAAGATCCGAAATCAGGAGAGAGAAGGATGCACTTCGCATACCATGTCCTTGAAACAAAGTAAGAAGGGCCATCTGGGCTAGTACCAGCAAGCATTGCTTCTGCAAGATTTTTGAATGATGCTTTTCGGTCACGGTAGACATCAGCAGATACTACATTTTTTGCTCCATCTTTAAGGCACTCCACGCAAAAATCATCACTGCTCAATGTTGGTCCCCCTCCATACTACATTTTTTGTAATAACGACACAATGAATAATACTCATCAAGATTCAAGAATATGCCGGAAGCATTAGACAAAGAATAGCCAAAGAGTGAAAAACAATAGAGTTTGCACCAACTGTGCTATAACATGCTCCAGAGCAACAGATAATCATTACATTCAAGGGAATTTGGTGTTTTTACCCCTGGTTTCGAAGCCAATTGTGATTTTACCCCTTGTTTTTTAACTTTGTGATTTTACCCCTGGTTTTTCAAACTGAAGCAAAAACTTACCCCTATGGTTGCGATTTTACCCCTGGTTTTGAAGCAAAGCAGGGGTAAATAGGGGTAAGTTTTTGCCTCAATTTGAAAAACAAGGGGTAAAATAGCAAAGTTGAAAAACGAGGGGTAAAATCGCAATTGAGATGCAAACCAGGGGTAAAAACACCAATGCCCCTACATTCAACCAATGTGAAGCAAAGATTCCATGAACGAAAACAAGCACAGAAGATTCTTACTTTAGTAAATAGCTTCAGCCAAGCAACAGCTGATAATCGCTTCATCGATGTGACTTTAGATGCTGGAACCTTCCCGTGTTCACACTGAACTTGACTATTATCAACGGAACTGCAGAAAAAGAAAATATAGCTGTTGTCAGGTTATATGACAATCAGCAAGGAACATCAAAGGGTCACATTTAGTGCTGCATAAAAATAATTGATATTGCTGTGCTGTCAACTTTTTGATAGGGACCCTAAGTCCCACCCTGGAACCCTCAAGCGACCGGTTCGGCGGTGGCTTAAGGCCGTTTAAGACATGGCAACTGCACCACAGAGAACTGGAAGAGATCCTATAGAATTTAGTTTATTTTTCTTGCTTAATGGAAATGAAACTGCCCACTACTTAAACTCAATAGCAAGTTCATAGAAAAAATATTCTGATGGGTATAACTCGATCTGAACTAAATGGTCTAATGCCTATATTACATGCTGGCTTGATGCTAAACCAGAGATTAATTCTACCTATGCCAGACATCGGCGCTTCCACTGCATGCTGAAGTCCCTGAGGTGGTTCAGTGCCATGCACTCATGTGCTGCAATACTCGCAGCTGATCAACACCCATAGCATGCAGAGATCGCATATGTTGCAATACAAGCTAAGAACACCAGTGCCAAAAGGGGGGAAGAGACCATTACATTTTTATTTATTTTTTTGAAGGGGAATACAGCAAGGGAAGCCCTTGCTGTTAGTTATATTGTAATATAGAAAATAGAAGAAATTCCATCCATACCATCACTTTAGGTGCAGTTTTCATCCATACCATCACTATGTGTCAATGACATGTAGGACCAGACCCCACATGTCAATGTCTGGAGTGATGGTATGGATGAAAACTGCACCTAAAGTGATGGTATGGATGCAAATAGCCCTAGAAAATAAAGAACAGCAGAAGCTGTGAAAACTGTACAAGCAGCCGATGAGGCCCACAGGTGGAACAAAGACCACCAAAGAGAAAATCTATTTACACTACAAGTAGAGCTATGAAAACAAATTAATTACATCTGGAAACGATTTGTTCTTGAATATAGGATAAACATAGCCAAGAAAAAATCTAAATGGATCATCCTATTGGTTTGATCTATAAGTTTAAAAAGAACAGAGGGAGAAATGTTTAGCAGATGAGTGGTGAAATTACAAGACTTAGGCCCTGTTTGGATGTGTTGGTTTTGAAAAACCATAGTATTTGAAAACCACAGTTTTTTTGAGTTGCACGAAGAAATACCAGAGTATATGAAAACTACCGTATTTTGTGGTTTCAAGAAAACCAGGAGGTGTTTGGCAGTTCACGATTGTGGAACAATGTTTGATTTAAAAAATAGTTGGTGTGCTACTTAGCTGTTCAAATATTCAAATCAGGCCCATTAGAGATCCTAAACGGTGCTATGATATCAAATCAGATGTAAACAGTATCATAACTACAAGGTGTTAATAACGTTTTATTTGGTTGATGCAGAATATGCAAATACACCGAAGTATATTGCATTATTGGTGTTCACAAACTCCTCAAGAACTATTTAATCTTAGGCATTCGCAGCTCTGAGCACATTATTGGTGTTCTCAAGATGCGCAGTCTACTTTGCCCTACTGCCGCCAAAACACACCTCGCGCATCCCTGCCTCTCCGTATCACATCTGCCATCTCAAGGCGACATGAGGAAGCGGAAAGAAGGGGAGATGCATCCATGGCGATCTTGCAAATGGATTCAATCTACGCAGCCATCACAAGATATCAAACTGAACGGGAAGAGATCGTGGGCCTCGTGGCAGATCACGCACCTGTCCTTGGCGACAAATCTTTTTTGAGGACGAACCCTTTATTCTAGCACGCCTCAGCCTTTCTTTCTCCATGGCAATGGTGATGCCGTAGCAGACTATAAGGAGATAGCAAAAGAGATCGGGAGGAAGGCCTCGCTGCTTCGTCTCCTCGGTTTTTAAAAAAAGAAGTAGGGAGTGGATTTTTAGATACTCCAAAAATACCGCGGTTTAAGGAAAACTGCAGTTTATGAAACTGTCTTATTTATCTCATCCAAACACCTCAAAGTTTATTAAACCATGGTATTTTTAGAAAACCGTGGTATCTAACAAAAACTCCAAAAATACCACACATCCAAACAGGGCGTTAGACTATCATCAAATTACAAAGATGGAAAGCCAAGTTCAGTAAAAGTTCAATGTAATGGATGTATTTGGATCAGCTTGGTAGCGACATGAATAACGTCACTGTCTGTATAGCACAACCATCTTAGATTTAAGATTAAGAAAATGTGCCATCCCTTACCATTGTACACCAATGTAAAGAGGTTTTAGCAAAAACATGTTACAATTTTCTTTAGTAATCAGACAAAAAACCATTTTCACATACTGCATTGTTACAATATTGTAATACTTGTGGGTGAAAAAAAAACATTTCAATTCGAGAAAAACATTTCAATTCGAGAAAAACAGTAGATAGCCAACAAAGAGCTCTCTAGTCAACTTACGATGGAGGAGTAATGTTATCTGCCCATTGCCGAAGCCAATCTGTGGAAATCCAAAAATAAGAGTCATCCTCTGGATTAACAGGTGCTTCTATCAGAATAGATTTTACTTCTTGACGTCTCTCTGATATACATCCCAGCTGGTTGACTTTCTTACTTTGATATTCCTCACATACTTTGACATATGATGCATTCTGTTCGTTAATTTCATCCAGGAAATGGCGTGGAAGTGGATCGTTGATTTCCAATTTATTATTGCTTTCAGTAGCACGTTCATCCTTACTGGTACGTTTGTACATCAGCATATAAGCATCTGTAGACGAAAACATCTCCCCAACAGAGGTGGAAGTCGGCGCAGTCTCCTGGTTGCTACTGTTGGTATTATTTGTAGCAGAATCAGCTCCCACAATACCCTGGGATTTATGATCTTTGCTGATTGATTTTTCTGTTTTTTCACCAAAAGGATGTAAACCAAGTTTAGATACAGTCTCGTCATCAAACTCCCACCACTGCCCATTGCTTTCGTCTTTTATATGTGCCACGTAGTGCCCACTATTAGCAGCAGTACCCTTGTGAATCAAAATAGCAGCCAGGTCATAAGTATAACCAGATGACGGGTTTGACAACCGTTTCCCCATATCAAGCTGTCTTGGGAAACTGAATGTTGAACATATCTTTTTCTTCGTTGTTGTCTGGCAATGAGAAAAGTTAGACAAAGTATACTGGAGAAAAGGAGAAAGCATAGAGGCCTAAAGAAGGGTGAAAGGAACATATAGCAACAAAACTATAGATGATCTTTGTATCAAGTATATCACCTTTGGGAGGAATATGTAACGCTTCAGCTGAAAGTTAACAATTGGAGGAAGTGAATGAAGTTTTATGCAGCGAGTGGCGTCTACCCTTTTCTGACATGACTCACAAAAGTATTGGTTATCACCATCTAGTGCTTCCTTACTAAAGTAGTCATCTAAACTTTCTTCTAAATTATTTAAACCTTTAATATTCAGCTCCAGCTCATAGAAGTCCTCCAGTTTTGAAGATGCTGTAGAATCCTTTCCGCATGATGAGCACCTAAAGCAAGTGATGGTTAAACGTCAGTTCTCCACAATTATACCAGTAACATGTCCAGAGTAGCAGTACGAAAATAACATGATAAAGCACAGCTACGTAGCGAACACTGAAATACTAGAACAATATCAGAACAAGTGTAATTTCACTGGGTTTGACACCTTAGCCAAACACCAATGATATAATTTTCGATTTTTGGTCAACACCAGCACCGTGAATTAGTCACTTTCATGCCGAAAGTCTATGTTAACGTTAATACAAAGCAAACACCTTTCCAATGCAAACGCAAGTGTCTACAGAGTATCTTCCTAACTAAGTATATGAGATATCAATCCAATCACAAAGATAAGGAGCCTCAGCACATAGATACTATAAGCATCTGATACTGCAAAAAGGACACCGATTCAGAAGAATTCATGTAAGGTTCATTTGTTATCAAACAAGATAACCAAGTGAGCCCACATCATGAAATAAGCATATTTCGCCACAACTCTGTAGTCAGTGACATTACAGATTTATTCAATTAGAGTACATTTGAGGAAATGGAAGAACAACTAACAATATTGCGTAAAATTTTGCTAATAAAAACCTTCTATAACCTAAATTCTGTTTCCAAAAGCCAAACCTGAAACTGCTCAGAAGTGATAAAAACTTACTTCAACTTCGTTTTACATACCTTGTCACATGAGACACACTGCCACGAAAAAGATGCTGCACGATTGTTCTAGCTCTAGGGACCCTGGAGTGACTTAACGACCGCTCAAGTAGAGACAGAAATAAGGTGAGAAACTCATGGCTATCCTGTTGGACACCATCGTCTAATTCCAACGCATTGATAAAAGGTGACGAATCAATGAAAGCCATTTTGCTAGAGTGTAGCTGTGCAAACAACCGAGCCAGCTGATCCAGAACAGGATGATTCTTCAAGATATCCTGCTCCAGAGAGAAAATGCCTGAGCGGAATGAGGTGTTCATGTAGAGGCACTGAAGTATGCTGTTTGCGTAACATGTTGCACCCAAGTTAGTCAATCCAGCAGGCGCCTCAACAGGATCACGAATATCCTTGGATAGATCAGGACCGAGATCACGAATTATATCCTGTGTCTTTTGCCAGAGGCCAGTTTTACGAACCCCATTGGCAGCAGGAATCAACCCGCAAAAACAGTTCGGGGAATCCTTGGAATTCCCATGGCACCCATGGCAGAGTGGTTTCCACACCATGTAAAGCTGGCGGATGTCGCTCTTTGTGACATTGCCAGTCTTATGTATCTTCCTGCAAAGTTGGTAGCCGAATATAGTTAAAACAGAAATGAGGTCCAGAACAATGCGATCATGAATTCACCAGCCTCCCAAGAAAAAAAAAAAAGAACATACTTGAAAACAGCAGCGGACGGGCTTTCGGAATCATCAGCCCGTGGCCTCTTGTTCTTGTTGCGAGTATTTGGCCTGCCCATTGTACCATCAAACAGGGGCGAACTTCACTTGGAGAATGTGAGGGTTCAACTCAACCCCCAATTTTTTTTTGGAAAATGAACTGGTGATCACTCAAGCAGTAGGAAAATGCGCTGGAGAGGAACCTAATCGATCGACACAGTAGTGGAATTAGCATTGGGCATGGGTTCTCATTTGAACATTCAAGCATTCTTCCTTTTTTCTTAAAAAAAAAAGATTTCATAGCTCACAAAGCAGGTAAGAAATCAATCGCTTGGAGCAGGTTGCATCCGTGCAAGTTAGGGTTCCTTACCGACGAAAGAAAACAGATCAACAATTCAACTCAAGCGGCGCGACGGGCGGGGGAGGTGCGACTGGCTGGCTGATGTTCCTCGGAGCACAGTTTAGCGGCCGCGTACCGCGTTCTTCTTCTCCAATGGTTCGCGGCGGCTACAGAACTGCCGAACCGGAGCTTGTTGCGGTGCGGTGTCTACGGACGGAGACTAGAGTCAGGCCAGTCCGGATTTTCGACCAGTTGTTTCTGGGCCGATCCATTCCCAGCCCAAGGAGGGAGGCCGGAAGCCCAGAAGATCACGTGATTAACAGGAGGCTAAGGTAATTTTCCTAAAAAAAAGGTGGCTAAGGTAATTTTTGTTTTAGATAATGTCAAGATTTCCCTAAAAAAATAATGTGAAGATCGCATTAAAAATGTGGGCTTTTGCTCTGAAAGAAGCTACAGCCACGGTTAGAAGTGAGGTCTTCGGTTCATTTGGTCCTTGTTATTCGGGTGAGTAAATCTTCCTACTACAAAACGTAACATCAAAACTCCCGGTACATAAAAAATCTCAAACAGTCAGCCGACAACAGCCAGGAGCGCTGCACGCTATACAACAAGGTGTCAATCCAGCGGACAACAGCCAAGCAACACCGTTAAGTCAGTCCCGTTAATGGGCACCTTCTCGGCAAAAGCCCAGGAATGAACCTTAAATTCTAGTAACTGAAAGCATAATTGCAGAAATATGCAACAGGAGGTAGTAACTGCCAGGCTCGGGAATGAACCTTTAATTCTGAAAAATGAGCAACATATGAAAGCCACTTTCAGATAATAGAAGGAGAAGGAAAATATGATCGTGTAACAAATACTACATTCACCTGAACAATCAATACCAAAGTAGCAGCAGAAAAGGATTATACAATCAACTATAATGGATATATCTCGCGCCAATATTAACAGCGTGGTCACAACTTAACTCTTGAACCGATTATCAACGAATTCTCAACTGGACGTAACAAAGGACCAACCGTAAGCATGTACAGAAAAAAAGTGATTTCGATTGGAAATGGCAATCTCATTGCAGCTACTAACTCCTTATGCTAGCAACTCGTGGCCACAGCCTCTTTTGGAGTAGAGGTGACACCAGCAGTGACACCCTCTTTTGGAGTAGAAGTGACACGAAGGATTGCTTGGGCGCTTAATGCTGAAAGCTTTGATTGGCAAAAGGCCTCCCATGATTCAGCATCGGGTGATTCAGAAAGCGTGCCATCATTTTCGCCAGAAGTTGAGGCCTGAGACTTCTCATAGAACACCTGCAGCTCCAATGCAAGGTTGCGAGCAGCCTCCCTTGACTCAGGGAGCTGGTCACTTAGTTGGGTTGCTGCAATCTGGATGAGCTTATCCATTCCAAATTCTCTGATGCTCTCCGCATCCTGCATGTAAAGAAAACATCATTATTGTGAAACGACCATAATTTAAAAATGCAAGTCGCATGCAGAATAACAAGTAAATGTAACAGCATGCAGACACACAGTACGCAAGGATGTAGCATATCAACCCCCAGTTGCTGTTGCACTAATACAGGTGAAGTTGCAAATGTCTATGGACATACAAACTACAGCTAAAGATATGTGCTGACATCAAACCCTAACACATGAACTAGCTGTGTAGTTGGCCATGTATAGGCTTCACCTTGTGATAAAGAGACTTTCACAGGTCCACACTTCATACACGCATGTCACTAAAATATAAACCGAAAAATCCCTGGATGAAATTGAATGCACACTCCTACCAGGACCATGGATAGAGTACTAGCACACAAGGAGGTCAAATTTTCGTAACTAAAAGCAGCCTGGGATATCAGAAACGAACTAAAAGCAGCCTTAAATTAATCATTGCCATATAGTAAGGTGTTTTGGCTAGAAGAACCAAAGGCTACAAAAGCCATAATCACAAACAATTTCAGGTAAAACATTCACTTACAAGGCGAGGTACGCTCTTGCTGAAGCACACTGATGCTTTTGCTCGGATTCGTGGATTCCTGTTTTTAAGGTAAGGCTGCATTCTGGGTAACAGTAACAGAGGGGAGATCCAGCTTGTCATAGATATAAGAGCTGCCTCAGCAGCTTCACAGACAAATCGCTTATCTTGTGATGCTTTTAGAAAGAGTTGCCCTAGCTGTCAACACATTTGGAAATAAAAATAATGTTTTAAGAGACTTTATAATTAATATGAAAGTTTAAAACTGCACATTTGAGAATGGCAATACAGACCAGAAGATCAATTGAGTCGACCATTAGGCCACCATAGGCCTTAAAGATGTCAGCACATGTCATTAGTGCTGTTTTGCAGACAGCACTCCTTGGGTTCTTGATAGATTTCACAATAAGAGGAACTAGAGGCTCACTGCAATTCAAACAATTCATAACAAATAAGTAATGGAAGGATGGCATACAATTTTGCAACAGTGGCATGGAAGTGCTGTCGCAAGAAATTAAAATGTATGTCCAAAACAAAACAAAAAAGATCGAGTGTGAATGTTAGGGAACTTACAGCAGCTCCTGCAATCTATCCTTGTGGTATTTTGCCAACTGACGAACATTGTTGAGAGCTTCACATGTCATAACCCAATCCTTTGAGTCCAACCTTTTAACTAAAGTCTGTTAGAGAAAACTAAAATGATAAGTCTCGGCTTTGGCTAGTAGAACCTAAACGAAAATCTATTGTACAACAAACATACATAATAGGAAAATAAGCAACTTACACTGAGAGTTGCATCAACATCAGGAAGATCTATCAGATTTTCAGAATCAATATACTCAACATCTATAGTTGCAGCATCAGGACATGCTGGAGGAGCATTCTCTTCCTTGTTGACACATTTGTTGCCATTTGACACAGGCCTGTTCATGCAGGACTTGACAGAACTATCTTTCCCTTTCTCCAGTTCTGCTGATTGAGAAATATTGAGATCTTTCAAAGCACTTGCTGACATATTCACACCCTGCATTACGAGTTCACAGAAAAATGTGTTTCAAAAAATATGAAGAAACAGTCAAGTATGTTCGAGCATTTCCTATGAATAGACGGTATGCCAGTAGTCAGCTAACTCGATCCGACAACAAACAGATAAAACAGAAGCCACAAGTCATAAGCATTGGAAGCCAAAATTTATGCAGTTCTAGCATATCAATCATGGACGAAGCTAATCAAATCACACAATCACACCTAAAGGACGAATACAGATGATTATCCGATCCACCACAATGTGGATGAGGTGAGCTCTCACTGACCTTAGAACTCCCAAATCTTAGGTTCAAACGATTTAACAGATTACAGTGACAACACACAATCAAGACCTGTAGGGACTAGGGATCCTCAAAAATTATGGAAAATTCACTACACAGGCGTCTTGGGCTGAACCTACCGAACCAAGCAATAAATCTGCAACTCAGTGGCAGACCGAACAATAGGGAGACTCCCCTCCTACCCTCTCCTCCGAGAGATCCGCCCCCCACTCGCCAGGAACAGCTGCCCGCCATTGGTGGCGTCGCTGCCTGCCGTTTTCGAGTCCAGGAATAAGTAAGAGATGAAAATTCCCCTCTCCGTCCCCATTCCCGTCCCATTCCCCGCGCAGGGATCGACCCATCCCCGCTACGCTTACATCCAGCCTAAATCTCAACTACAGAAAGGAGGAGGATTAGAGGAATGGGGAGGAGAGCTTAGCTCTCACCTTCCGTCGAAGCTGGAGGAGGAGGGTTCTGGCCACGCGAGATCGAGCCGCTGCTAGGTGCCTGGCTCCGCCGTCCTTGCTGCGCCGCTCACTCGTGGGATCTGAGCTTGTGCGGCGGCGGGGTAGAAGGGTGAGAGGGAGCTGTTGTGTTCGCCTCCTCCGCCCGTAGTTCTCCGGGTGGACTTGTACCACCAACCGGCAACCGCACCCGCGTTAATCACTCCTCCGAGATCTCCGATTTTTCAAATTGGGCCAGCACGGCCACCTCAGATGGAATGGAATCCCCTAAATTATTGCTGAATTATTTTTGGAATCCGATGAACGCTAAACGTACGGGGTCATGTATATGATCATCATTTTTCCCTGCGGTAAACATTATGCTGATTTTTTTTTTTTTGCGAATCAGTACACATGCTGCTGATGAAGGAGAAACTATCTGTTGGAGGTAAGTTGGTCGAAATAGGCTTTCAAAAAAATGATGAGATAAATTTTAATTCTACTAGTTTTCAGAAAGGTTCAAAGACTATTTGTGCCAAAATAAATTATATGGGAAATTATCCGAATAACATGTACGATTTTTATAAGGATGTCAATTGGCACCAGCGAATATCATATATACTGCATATACTTGGTAACGGATACCATATACTTGTCCTTTACCATATGTCAACGGACAAGTATATGCGGTTCAATCGCAAACATTAGATTGTGGTCACACTAAGTCCAGTAGTCCTTCGGGCAGTGGCGGACCTCCTTGAATTCAAGGGCATTCAAGTGAATGCCCAAATATCTGAGGAAAAAATTGAGTACATGTATGATTATTTGCTATCTGTACATGTATACAAGATACTGGGCCAAATTCTCTTCTTTTCCTGTCCCGAAATAGCTTTTTGTTGGCCCATTTTCTCTCAATACACAGGCCCAACGCCCCAGCCCAGAAAAGAACACGGTGTCCAATCTTTTTCCTTGCCAAGACTGTGCGTCATTAACGTCAATCGGGCGGGAGCCGCTGCACACTCGCGCCGTCGCCTCGACTCCTCAGACATCAATTCCCCATCCATCCCCTTCCTCTGTTCCTCAAATCCCTAGTTCGATTGCACACGACGCCGCTCGATTCAACACAACGCTGCACAACTACCTCGCAGCCTAGCCGGCAAGAGCACAAGAGGAGACGATCGCTTCAGTTCTTGACCTCGGGGTCCATGGGCATCAGCTAGGTAAGCACGAATTAACATCTAACTGAAGTAGTAGTAGCCATTGATTCAGTCAAGTGCTCAACGAATTGTCAATTCATTATGTTCTCTTTTTTATTCAGTCAAGTGCTCAACGAATTGCTCATTCATTCTGTTTTATTTTTGTTGAACAGTAGACTGAATAATGAAGAAAACCAAGACATCAGCTTTGAAAGTGTTATGGGACAGGGCTAGCAAGGCGCAGAAAACTTCCTCTACCTCAACGCCACAACCTCCATTAGTTGAAAGTCAAATTCAGAGCAATCCTGCTCCAATTGAGCTCGAGCTGCAGGTGTCTAGGGATATTAATGGTGGAGCAGTTACATGTTCTGAAGATGGTGGAGAAGTTCCAAGTACAGAAGATGGTGCAGCAGTTCCAAGTACTGAAGATGCAGCCCCAAGTTCTGAAGATACAAGCACAAATCCTGAGACATGTTGCCCTCTGTCCCCAATCATAGAAAATGAAGAAAGTGATGACTCCGATGACGAATCAGATGATGGGGAGATATATAATGTGGATTTGCTGGAGCATGATCCCGGGATGCGAACACCCATCAGTGAATATGATGTCAATGAAAGAAATGCAGTGAGCAGGGGGTATATTGCACTAGGGCCATGTCAGCCACGAAACCATAATTTTCCACAAACTTACATTGGAGGCATGCGTCGTTTCTCGGCCCGTTGGTTTGATGAGTTCAGTTGGCTTGAGTATAGTGTGGCAGAGGATGCTGCTTTCTGCTATGTTTGCTATCTATTCAAAGGCGAAACATGTGCTGGTGGTGAAGCTTTTTGTGAATGAAGGATTCAGAGCTTGGAATACAAAATGTAGACTGCAAAGACATGTTGGTGGTATTGATAATGCTCACAATTTAGCGCAAGAGAAATATGACAACTTTATTCGTCCTCGAACAGCAATCAATGAGCGTTTCTCTACAATAACATCTGAGGAGAAGTTGAAATATAAAGCCAGATTAACTTATTCATTGAAATGCTTGAGGTATATCTTGGGCCAAGGTTTAGCTTGTCGTGGACATGATGAAAGTGAAGTCTCTGAATAAAGGAAATTTTCGTGAGCTTTTGAAGTGGCTCTCAGAGAATTTTGAAGAAGTTAATAAAGTGGTTCTAAAAAATGCACCAAAGAATGCTAAAATGACTTCTCCAAAAATACAGAAGGATCTTATATATTCTTGTGCCAAAGAAACCAGTACACTTATCATGCAAGACCTTGATGATGAGTGTTTTTCTATACTTGCTGATGAGTCTAGCGATGTGTACCATAATGAGCAATTGGCTATTTGCATACGTTATGTTGACAAAAAAGGGAGGGTGGTTGAGCGGTTTTTAGGTGTAAAGCATGTTGAAAACACTGCTGCACAAACACTTAAATCTGCAATCCAATCCTTACTCATGGATCACTCTTTAACCTTGTCTAGGGTCCGTGGGCAAGGTTATGATGGAGCAAGCAATATGAAAGGTCATATTGGTGGTCTAAGGAAACTTATAATGGACGATGCTCCTTCAGCATATTATGTTCATTGCTTTGCCCATCAGCTCCAGTTGACACTTGTGGCTGTTGCTAAGGAAAATCAAGCTTGTATCAGTTTCTTTGAGCAACTTAGATTTCTACTGAGTGTTATTGGAATTTCATGCAAAAAGATTCAAATGCTTCGTATAGCTCAAGCTCAACAAGTTCTACAAGCATTGGAGTTGGGTGAAGCTGAAACAGGTCGAGGCTTGAATCAAGAAATGGGACTAGGCAGGCCATGTGATACTCGATGGGGATCTCACTATAAAACAATTATGCATGTCATCTTATTGTATCCTACCATGAGGGATGTTCTCATCATGGTTGGAGATGATCACTCTCAAGATGCTGAAGCCGTGAATGCTCAAACAATGTTGGCATATTTTGAGTCATTTGAGTTTGTTTTCATGGCGCACTTATTATTGAACATATTTGGATACACAAATGACTTAAACAATGCTCTGCAACGGAGGGATCAAAATATTGTTAATGCTGTTGACCTCATTTTTTTGACAAAGGGTGAATTGGGTGCCTTGCGAGACGACGACGGATGGAAAACATTTCTTGAGGATGTCACTACCTTTTGTGTGAAACATGATATCGAAGTCCCTAGCATGGATGATCAATATGAGCCGGTGATAAAATCAAAGAGGTACAAAAGAAAAATCAATAATCTTCATTGCTTTCGTGTTGAGATTTTCTTAAGTGTCATAGATAGGCAACTTCGAGAGCTAAATGACCGGTTTGATGAGGTGAACACCGAGCTGCTCATTTGCATGGGATCTTTCAATCCATCTGATTCATTTGCTGCGTATGATAAGGATCAATTGCTTAAACTTGCTCAGTTTTATCCTATGGACTTCTCAAGCACAGACTTGGTCTCTCTTAAGTACCAGCTCGCAATCTTTATTAATGACACGCGTAAAGATAAAAGGTTTAGAAAGGTGAAAGATCTTGGTGAGCTTTCAGTCATGCTTGTTAGAACAGATAAGAGTTGCTTGTATCCTTTGGTTTACAAGCTTCTCAAGTTGGTGCTAATCCTTCCTGTGGCAACTGCTAGTGTTGAGAGGATATTTTCAGCAATGAATCTTGTGAAGAATAAGCTAAGAAATAGAATAGGGACCAATTGTTGAATGATTGTATATTACATTCATTGAGAGGGAGCTTTTCAAGCAAGTCAAGGACGAGACCGTGATATCGCGCTTCCAATCCATGAAGGAACGCATAGTTAAACTGTAGTAGTGATCAAAATGATGTGTAATTTCTCTTAACTATATGAGTTTGCCTAGTATGAACAATTTATATTATAAAATAGAGCTTGGTACTATGAAATTTTTGTTTCCATAAAGTTTTACAATTCTCGCAGACCAAGACATCGTCTCCCTCATTGATACGCTCCAGTACAGAAACGGCACAGGACACCGCCAGCCAGCGAGCGAGACTGCGAGGCCGAACTGCTGCGTTTCCACACCGCGACAATGCACACCCCCCGCCTCCAGACTCTGGCCCGGCCTCTTCTCGACACATTCGCGCCTTCCGCTCTTCTCGACACCTTCGCGCCTTCCGCCGGCTGATGGACCGCGTTACTGCGCGTAGGGACGCGCGTTAGGGAATCGCGCGTCCCTCCCCCGCGCGCGCCATGTGTCCGACCGGCGGTCGGAGGTCGTCGTCGACCGCCGCCCGCCGCCCAGCCGCGCCACCACCCACGCGCCTCCGTCGCCGTCCCCGGCGACGTCGCCGCCCGCCGCACCGCCCGAACCTCCGCCCCCCGCCACCACCGGCGGCCGGCGGCGCCGCGCCGCCTCGCCGCACCGCCCGCACCCACCGCCGCCGCCCAGCACGCCGCCGCCCGCCGCTAACTGGTCGCGACGTGACGCCCCCGCCGCCTACCCCGCCCAGGCCCGCCTGCCGCCCGCGGCTCCGGCGGCGCCACCGCCGCACCGCCGCCCACCGCCGGGTCGCGGCCGCTGCCCCCCCCCCCCCCCCCCCCCCGGACCCCTCCTCCTCTATGTCCGGCGATGAATGGAGCTCCCCCGACCTCCGACAACCCGAACCCTAACCCCGCCGCCCTCCCCCACCGCCGGCGACGCGGCGGCGCCCTCGCCGCCGCGCCGCGCCGCCCGCCCCCGGCCGGCTGCTCGCCTCCGCTCGCACCGGCTTTGCTGTTGGGCCGGGCCGCGTTAGGACGCGCGTTAGCGCCGCAGCGCGTCCTAACGCGCGATAGAGTTTCCGCCGGCTGATTCTGTCTGCTAGGCGATTCTTCTCAACATTGGGTTTTTGGCTCGGCCTCTTCTCATACCAGGCTGGTGGCAAACCAAACTGGGCCGTGCACAACCCATAACTAAAGTAGTGGTTTTAGCAAACCAGGCTGGAAAACAATGGGCCGAGGCCGAATTAGGTATTTGAGGATTTTCTAGTAGAATAAGGACTTCGAATTTCTGTAGGGAAAGATAAACCATGAAATCAAATAAACAAAATATTGAAGGTTGTTCAAATACAAATAAAAAACCAAGAGATTCAAGAGCATGCGAGGAGAGCAAATAAAGAGTTACAAAAAAAACTATCCCCATAAATCCGGATGTTACACGAAAATATTGAACTACATATATGAGTACTATTCCCCAAACTCGAGCTCTACATATTCCATTCCCCTAGTTTAAGTCATTTATTCATCAGGAATTCGATGAAGTAAAACAAATTGCATTAAACTTGATCCAACGCTGCATAAGTGACTTGTTATGATGACTTAAACTAGGAGAAAATGGCCAAACGTGCATAAATGAGCTAAACAAATGCATTAGGATCCAATGTTACCTATAATTCCCTCAGCAACGTGCAGAAATTTGCATAATGCGTCCCCTTAGTTTTAACTAGTAAAAATGCATGTGCGCCATGCACGTGTCTGTCCAAATGACATCACTTGGCGGGACTTTATCGTAAATAAAAGTAACATGATGTATCGTGTATGTATCATATAAAAAAAACACTTCAGACACATCATTGCATTTAAGTACCACAACGACATTAACACAGTAAGCTCAAGAATCTGATAAAATAACGACATTGTTTGAATTTAAAGACACTAATTGACTTTGAGACATAAAAGACATGACGTGGCACATAGTTCTTATTCATTGTCGGTAACGATAGCGACCATATTTATTTAAGAGTCTTCATTTTAATGCAACCTCAAAGCACATTCATATCTTTCAGGCGGTCACGACCAAGCTGACGTGCTTGATGAGGCGCATTTGTTAGACGCGTTTGAAGTCCTCGATGAACCATAGGTACTACTCCTATGCAAATGAAAGAAGAATACTTCTAATAAAATATCTGTAATTAATCATGCTAGTTCAAGCAGAATACCTTCTGCTCCTTGTTTTCCTCAACGGAATTAAACACCGTTTAAACGGCGTCTAAACGCTAAACGGGTGACAACCGTTTATGCCTAAACGGCCGTTTAGCCCGTTTAATCCCGTTTAAACGACTGTTTAAATGGGTTTAAACGCTAAACGATGGTCGACCGACTGTTTACCGTTTACCGTCTAGAAAAACATTGTTCTGCTGCAGGAACTATATATTGAAACCAATTCTTAGTTATGTGTACCCTAATTGTGTAGCCGTCGTTGATCAAGTACCAATGCAAGTACGACACATACGTGTCTAAACAGCTCAAAATTGACATTTCAGACACAAATGGGGCAAACACTATATAGATTTAAACTGCAAAAAGCGCTAGACATGACTCTGCCTTTCAGATTGCTTTATTCAGACATGAGAATCGGCTAATTACCCTGTCAAAAGTCAAAACTGCAGAAAGCGTTAGATAGAACACCCCAAGCTCTGTACTTTCAACCAACTACTGCACAATCTGGCATTCATTGCAGATCATTCTCTTTGAGATATCATGTGTGACAAAATATCCAACATAAAATTGCAATGACCACAATGGACATAGCAGATTCAGTTTCTTAGGCACCAAAATTGATTACATCTAAAACTATGTTCTATGGAGAAAGAAAGCAGCACAAGAAAACATGACATCTCTTGATCCACAAATTAAACCTCTAATTATCTGATCTAATACTCATCAAAAACCACGTATGATGGCTAGCCTTGCTCCAGCTTGACTTAGTCAATACCAAGCAACGAAAATATTGAGTATAATTTAATTAACCTAATAAAGATATGGAACATGGAAAACAGAGACAAGCTCGAGCAAAGTGCCACCTTACACGGCAAAGAAATGTGAAGATGGTAACTGATGAAGTTGTTACCAGTTCAGTGTCAGAGAATGTAGATAACTCATGGCTCACGTAATTAACTCAACAACGTCAATGAAGTCTTGCTTGCTGTTAAAAAGAGCCTATCCATTTTGTGTGATCAGGTGTCCTGTGTATGCACAAAGAATGACTTTTTTGTTACAGACTTATAGAGAGTATGCCTCCTGATGAAATTAGGAAAAAAATGACGATGATGACAATAACAAAATAACTGCAAGTGCATATCGATTAGTGATTTATTCAAATTCATAATGAAGGGTACCTCACTGTTAAGTTCACACTAAACAGTAAACAAGCAAGAAAACAAATAGTTTGTATGAACCAGTAATCCCTGGATTTGAAGGGTTCTGTATCATGCATACAGGGACTAATATCTTTGTGCACTGCATCATTGCACAAAGGCTTACTATAATGTGTTAATAGTTCAATATAAACACTATTCTAGCAGCATCAGATCTCATTGCAAGTTAACAGAATCATTTTGGTAAGAATATGTAACAAAAAGCTAACTTCTAGTCAAGTACACCAGAGGCCTGATTCCACAAGAAAAAAAAAGAAAAACATATTATTTAAGTTGTGTTAGGATATAGCATGTACCGAAAGAACAATATTATTAAGTGTTGATAAGGATATGCAATATCAAACAACATAGTATCGAAAGAATTAACACTAAAACATAAATTCCTACCCTGAATCGTCTTCGTATGATGTGCATTGAAGAAGAAAATGATGAACCAATGTAATATCCAATCTGATAACCTAAATGTATATGTTTTGAGCCTTCTTCGAATATTTAAATATCCACGTACGTGCATTAACGGTTGGTTTGCATTAAACAGCTTAATAAAAATATGTTAGAAAGTATTTCAAGTTAAATGCAAGTATCTGGAAAGGGTATGTTTTTCTCGAATATTCTGGAAAAGGTATGTTGAAATTAACATTTATATAATCAAGTAACGATTACAATGATTCAGTACTGATAAAGCCTTACCAAACCCAAATTGCTGTTGAAGGAGAATTCAAAAAAAAAAAAAAAAAAGAAGCAAAATTAGCATGTTGAGAATCAAATCGATCAGGCCAACATGGAGCCAGATAAAAAGTGCCACCCTTGGTGCTGATGAACAGTTTTATTCCAGTCAAGAGCTTCCTATTTCTCCCAACTGTCAAACAGAAAATTAATGTCACCATAACCATCGCACAAATCCTGCACCAAAGGCTGTATAATCTTGACGAAAATCACAAGTTTTTTTTTGTCACTAAGCTACAATCCTAGTACATATGGTCATATGGAACACTTCAAATAAGTAGGGATGCAAGTATTGTCAAACAGATAACTCCAAAATGCATGCTATTTAGCTTATATTATGCAAAGGCCAGAGGTAAAACAGACACCTACACAACTCATAGTGCTATGAACATCTCTGATGGAGCATAATTTGCTTGGCTCAGACACAAGAACCAATTCTGTCATTACCATCTGTCATACGACGCAAAAGAAATTTTATCAGAGAGAAAAATAATCCACCGTTGAATTTATAATGCAGTACGGGCAGGAGATAGAGCTTTGTCAGCACAACAAGCTTTTCACTCCTTTATTCCAGTTTCAATATTGCTGCATATGGATTAATAAAAAATGTTCACTTTATCAGATACAATAATAACCTGTAAAAGCTTGATTTTAATTCATCAAGTACCTCACCATTCTCCCCTATTTTTGTATGTTACGGCCAGCCTAATAATCCAGTCTGCTGCCCTGCTTCATGACCACCTCCTGCGACAAAAAACAGGGATCGACTAAGACAAATCAAGATCAGGGAACCTAAAAGAATCGAGGATCAGAGATTGGACCTTGGAGTGCCGGCCTCCATCAATGGTGTGGTCGTAACACACAGGCACAAATTGGAACGGCTTGTGCAATCAAAGAAAGAAAGAAGATGAAAGGAACTCACCACTTAATATGATGAAAAATCACAGGCTGTTGTTATTGCAGCCGCAGGCGGCGTAGTCAAGTTGCTCAGCGATGCCGGCAAGCGCGGTGTCCTGCACGCCCTGGCGGAGGCGCTGGTCCCGGTCCATCCGCCCGGCGACCCCGTGTGTGTGAGTCTGGGAGACGTTCGTCCGGCGTGGCGCAGTGATGCTCTTCCGGCGTTGTGTGGCGCCACTGGCTTGGCCGTCTGGGCGACGGAAGCGACTCCTCAAGATCAGGATCGGTGAGAAAAAAATGAGGGCAGGATTGAGAGGAGAGAAAGGAAAGAGGTGCGTGATTTGCGGACGAGTACGGCAAGCGGCGAGAGAGAGAGAGAGAAGGAGACCGTGATTGACGGAGAACGCCAGTGGGTACGGCGGGCAGGCAGAGCAATTGATTGATGAGAAAAAAGGAAAGCAATGTTTTTGAAAAGGAAAATTTTGCTCACGGTAAAAGAAAAGATGGAGGTGGGGGTTACGAAGGAAGGGTAAGGAAAGGGATGGTGAAAAAAAAAAAACAGGTGCGGGGAGGAGATTGTTCCGTTTTTTTTACTGCGCCATGACAATTGTCCCGTCCCCTTGTCCTCTTCCCGATTGGCCCCACCCAGCCTGGTAGGATCCAACGGTTTTTAAAAAGGGTTGATTTAGATCAAAGGTGGATCCTCAGGTGGGTGTAATCTGGCAGGGTAAAAGTGATATGTACCCAAACTGGTTCTTTAAGGGTTTAGATAGATGTGTACTTCCTCTTCATCAAGGCGTTAGGACCAAGTTTGATGCATTTGTGAGTTCACATATGTCCCATGATTTTCATTAGAATATCCTTATCCAACAATGGCTACATCATCCCCTCATCCATGTAAACATTTTTTTTATTTCCTTTTTCTTTTGGAGAGAGAGGGGGGGGGGGGGGGGGGGGGCGTAAACAGTAGAGGTGTATAGTAGACCACAACGAACCTAACCATCTGAGGCACACTTAGTTTTGTGGACCATGTAAACATAAAAACCGAATCAATCAGCATATATGCATGTGTGGAGATATGCATATAGAATGCTTCCCTTAAGATTTTCTTACTTGTTGAAATATACTATTACCGACTCTAACAAAGCAACACCATACTTCTCCAAATGCTAGAACTTGTTGAACAAATTGGGCACGAAAAAGAACTCGCTAGATCGTGATATCACATTTCAAAAGAACTTTGTAGCTCATGTCACCTTTATCTAGCCACGATCGATCGTGACTGCAGACACCGTGAATGTGCGGGAATTTTGGGAGTCATTGTCCAGTCCATCAAGATCAATCATTTATTTTCCACACCTTTTTTTTTCGGGTGGGATCTGACGATTTGTCTACAGTATCTTTGAGTATGGTCCCGCTGAAGACGAAAACGACGCAAATTCCAGATGATCTCGTCCCTGCTTGATGCTAGAAACAAAGCTGTCAGAAGGTACTACGTACCATTCGAGAACTAATACATTTTGTGGCACTTGAAATGTTTTACATTTTATTATTTCCAACAAGGCGTATTCTTTGATCCATACATCGACTTTCGAATGCAGTAATTCATGACACTTCATGCATGTTGCATACTTTCTTCTTGGTTTCGATCCCATGCCTGGCGAAATACAAGATTGGTTTGCGCAGGATCAGTTTATCAAAGCAGAAAACAAAGTGAATAAGGAAGTTTATCCGTATACTTTCTACTTATCAGAAGTCAACAAAGTGAAGCAGAGACATCACCAGCCTGAATAAGGAACGAAAACGAGAATCACGGCACCTCGCAATACCCTGAATCACTGAGATTGGTTTAGCAGTATCCTTCTCTTCTCGAATTTGCATGCAAGGACAAGCGGCTTTACATGCAAGGACAAGCCATTACATGCAAGGACAAATAATTCAGGGCGGCCCCACGTCTCCAACCCGCCACATGGCGCCCCTGCACATCACACGCCGAGCGCCGTGCCGTCGCCCTGACACCGCACCACATGGCCCGTGCGCGGTGCCTACGTGCTCCTGGCCGCGCGTTGGATGGGTGCCGTGCCGCGGTCCATGGACCGCGCCCAGGCGGCCGCGCGCGGGCCACGACGAAGCTGCACCGCACAGTGACGGCGTGAGGCGAGCGTTCTAGGGGATTCTGCCACGATCGAGAAGGTGGGCCCCGCCGAGTACCACGTGAAGGCGCCCACGAGCTCCACGCAACCAAAAGCGCCACTTGGTGGGGTGGGCTCGCCGAGCTAGCGATTCTCAGCCACGCATGCAGCGCGCTTTTGCAGCTTGGCCCTCGTGCTTGTTTGCAATCGTGAAATCTCGTGCGGGCATTTTACGTGCGGCTCAACAAACGATGGATGCTAGTGTTGTCTTGTGATGTTCAGTACCAATGCCAGGATCTAGAGCCCCCCTCTCTCTTCTTTTACCCGGCAGTGTTTTACTGCGGGGATTGGCAAAGGATCCGTTCTCTCGTCGTGCATGCACGAGCAGAGATTAGCTGTAAAAGGGGGTTGCAGTGTTCAATGAAACCAGAGAACACTACAAATATGTGATCAGTTGTGAAATCCAAAGATAGATAATGAACTATATTACCTGCATACGCTGCTTGTGATCTTATTGGAATGGGTTCAACTATAGATGGTGTCATTGTTTTTTTTTTCAAACAATGAGCAAGAGCACTGCTCTTTCATTTAAGAAGAGAGAAAATAGAGTTCGGTTTACATCTTTAATTACAGGATCCATAAAACACCACAGTAACAACACACTGAAACAACTAAACATCCTCAAGATAACATTCTTTTTTCTAGCCTTCGCCTTCATCGTTCATGCGTTGTGCAATAACCAACTATAGATGGTGTCGTTGTGACTTCTTACCTTCTTGCAATAACCAATTCTTACTGTCAATTGGTTGTAGTGCCAGCTTAACATAGTTTATTTCTCAGGGATCAGATCAATCCTATTCTTTTACCCGCTTTGCCTTTTTTTTGGGTTCTTGGAAGAGATCCCTATATTTCCACGATACGAGTTCAATCCTCATCGAACGTGTCGTTTGTTTATGACCATTTAGTTGAATTGTTCGTCATAGCTTGGAGAAGAATTGTCATGTATTGATAACTAAAGTAGAACGATTCCGTATTTTTCAAAAAAATAAAAGAGGAACATCCTACTATTGATAGAACATTCCTTTGAATTCCAAAAGCTTTCTCGTGTATAAAAACTAAACCATTTGGTGTTGCAGCAGAGCGTTTGTGTAGTGTGTTCGTTAAAATGTTGGTGGCTTGCTTAAAACATCGTATTTTGAAAGAAACTTTTCCAAAAAAGGGATAATTTCGACGAAAATTGAATGGAATCAATTCGATCCCGGTGGGACGCAAGAGATTCTCGTGTTTCCGGCTGGCAACTCATTTGATCCATTTCTACTAAATCAAAAAAAAAAGATCCATTTCTACTGCCATGAATGGCCTTTTGTCATTTCCCCATCGAGAGAAACGTATTTTTGACGACATTTGACAGCTGTGGTCCCTACTTAGAGCTCAACCATCGTCCGAGGCATCTTTTCACGCGGTTAAAAACAAGAAAAGATGAAGGATTAATCTGCAAACACACACAAAAAACACAATCATTTTGAGCCATCATTCATTCTTTTTTGGGAGAGAAAAAAATTACCTCCGCCGCCTCCACCTGACCACCTCCCTCCCGACGCTTCGGCGTCCTCCCAGTTTGCGCCGCCGGCCGCCGTCCTCCCATTCCACTCTTCCCGACGCCGCTGACCGGGGGCTCCCTCCCCTCTCCGGCAATCTCCGGTCGCCAGGCTCTTTCTCGCCCAGGCCCTTCCACCGGCGGGGTCCGCCTCTTTTCCGGTGGGCCCCGGTAGTGCCACCTACTCTAGCACCGCCACGTGGCAGGAGGCGCCGCGGCTATAAATTCTCCCCCCGGGCAACCCACTCCGATCAACTCACTCACAAACGCAGCCAGCCGTCTCCTTCCTCCTCCTCTCGCGCTAGCAAGCTAGCCAGCCAGCCAGCTTCCCCATTCCATTCGCGAGAGAGAGGGAGGAAGAAGAGAGGCAAGATGTTCATCGAGAGCTTCCGCGTGGAGAGCCCGAACGTGCGGTACGGCCCGTCGGAGATCGAGTCGGAGTACCGGTACGACACGACGGAGCTGGTGCACGAGGCCAAGGACGGCGCCTCCCGATGGATCGTCCGCCCCAAGTCCGTCAAGTACAACTTCCGGACCAGCACCGCCGTCCCCAAGCTCGGGTACGCACCACGAACGCCGCCTCTCGTGATTATTATCCTCGCCTTATTTTGATCGAACGCTAGGTCGTCGTCCCCGAGTCCGTCCGTCGAGATCAATCGGTGTTTCCCGTGGCAATCATCGTTGACGGCTTCCGGCCGGATGCGTTGAACCGGGTCACTCTTGATTTCTGATGGACCAGACCCTGCGCGTTCCATTTTCGTTTTCGCTTGCAATCCGAATATTTCGGGATCGTATTCGTGCGCCGGGGCCTCGAGACTCGAGAGGGACACGGCCAAAAGCCAAAATGAACAATACGACGTTTCCTGTCATGAACTCCGGCTCAGTTCTTCTCCCCTGTGCACGTGAGCTAGTTGCCCTTTGTTTGTGCGAGATCCGAGTACAGCAGGCCGGGAAGATGCTGCCATCTTCAACGCTGTTTCTTTAATTTTCTCCTTGTTTTATTCGCTGTGCGGCTGTGCATGTTGGCTACTCCTACGTGCAACCGTCGTGTCAGCCACTTGTCACCGCGGACGATGCCGAATTGATGGTCTCTCTCTGTTCTGGTGGGTGCAGGGTGATGCTCGTGGGGTGGGGCGGCAACAACGGCTCCACGCTGACGGCCGGGGTCATCGCCAACAGGGAGTAAGTGCTCGTGTCACATTACCTCCGGTGGTCCGGCTACTTAGTCTGGGACCTGAATGAATTTGGTGATTTTCAGAGGAATCTCATGGGCGACCAAGGACAAGATACAGCAGGCCAACTACTACGGCTCCCTCACCCAAGCCTCCACCATCAGGGTTGGAAGCTACAACGGGGAGGAGATCTACGCGCCGTTCAAGAGCCTCCTGCCTATGGTAATTAATCCACTGATCGAGTCTTCTTTTATTCGCAAACAAGCATGTGAATCATATTCTGTACGCTGCAAGTTGATGATGAGAACAAAGTCTGTCTTTAAGGCCACGGGTTGTGAGCGAAAGGAATGTTAACTTTACATAATGAATGTTCTCAATGGAATTTTAACCTTTTCTTTAAAAAAAATAAAAAGTTGAATTGTCAAAAAGGTGTTAAAAAAGTAAGACTCTGGGTGCCATGTTGGCATCCTACTTGTACAAGCCAAAAAGTTGTGGGCCAGCTGAAAAGGTCCCAGAATATTTGGACAAGACAAAGAATTGTTCTGTTCATGTGATGCCTCTAGTAGTTGTTTGCCTATTTTCAGAACTGGTGGTCTTGTTTCCTCCCTTTTGATGAGGCTGAACTGATTTTCAGGTGAACCCTGATGACATTGTGTTCGGTGGCTGGGACATCAGCAACCTGAACCTTGCTGATGCTATGACAAGGGCCAAGGTGCTGGACATTGACCTGCAGAAGCAGCTCAGGCCTTACATGGAGTCCATGGTGCCTCTGCCTGGCATCTATGACCCGGACTTCATCGCGGCTAACCAGGGTTCGCGCGCCAACAATGTTATCAAGGGAACCAAGAAGGAGCAGATGGAGCAGATCATCAAGGACATCAGGTATACAGACATGAATGCTAATGCTGCTTTGTGCAATTAACACAATGACGAACATTCAAGGAAAAGTAAACTAAGGAGAGTAACACTCTGAATTCGGTTCATGTGCATACTGAGCTGCACCAGGGTTCAGTTCATTTAGATATCTGTTTACACCTGAACATACTGATTGAAGTAAAAGTTTCTATGGGCATGTTAAAAAGATGTTTAATTGTGTATGAATTGCACAACAGCCGTACACTTCTATGACGACTCCCTCGGAAGACTTGAAACCACTGAACGCATAAGTAGTTATTCATAATTAATGAATCTTTTAGTGGACATGGTTTGAGGATCTAGATTAACATGGCTAAACCAACATGGTTCACTACTGTAGCTCACGTGGCTAATGTAACAGGGAGTTCAAGGAGAAGAACAAAGTGGACAAGGTAGTAGTGCTGTGGACTGCAAACACTGAAAGATACAGCAATGTCTCTGTTGGTCTCAACGACACAACGGAGAATCTCCTGGCATCACTGGAAAGGAATGAGTCGGAGATCTCACCATCGACTCTGTATGCCATTGCCTGTGTCATGGAGGGTGTGCCTTTCATCAACGGAAGCCCACAGAACACCTTTGTGCCTGGTTTGTAGCTTGCTGCGTGAAAAGTTTCCTGTGGTGTCTCATTTATGTTCAGTGGCTCATATGAGTTCCTTATGTGCAGGGTTGATTGAACTTGCTATTAAGAACAACAGCTTGATTGGTGGTGATGATTTCAAGAGTGGGCAGACCAAGATGAAGTCTGTTTTGGTCGACTTCCTCGTCGGTGCTGGAATTAAGGTACCCATGACTGACAAAATCTACTACTTCTCCTTCATAAAAATGACGAGATCCTTACAGTAAATTTTTTTCCTGTTCGTGCAGCCCACCTCAATTGTCAGCTACAACCACTTGGGAAACAATGATGGCATGAACCTCTCTGCACCACAAACATTCAGGTCCAAGGAGATCTCCAAGAGTAACGTGGTGGATGACATGGTCTCTAGCAATGGTATCCTCTACGAGCCTGGCGAGCATCCCGATCATGTTGTCGTGATCAAGGTCTGTCAATTGATCTTCCACATGGTTCAGAGACACATATTGATATAAAACGTTGTATTTGTGCTGAAACTTGCTTCATTCTCTGCAGTATGTGCCATACGTCGGAGACAGCAAGAGGGCCATGGATGAGTACACCTCGGAGATCTTCATGGGTGGCAAGAACACCATTGTTCTGCACAACACCTGCGAGGACTCGCTCCTTGCTGCACCCATCATTCTTGACCTGGTGCTCCTGGCTGAACTCAGCACCAGAATTCAACTGAAAGCTGAAGGAGAGGTTAGAGATTGTAGATCAGACACTGAATGAGTTCATGTCATTCTGCTACCTCATTTCAGCACACCTACATGATGCGTCAGAAAAGCCTTTTTCTAATGAGATTTCTCAACTTGTTCTTCTGCAGGAGAAGTTCCACTCCTTCCACCCAGTGGCCACCATCCTGAGCTACCTCAGCAAGGCACCCCTTGTAAGTGCATGATTCTTTGCGTCACTCCACTGCATTTTGCTCTAATGCAACAACTAATCATCTTCTTGGAACAACAGGTTCCGCCCGGCACACCGGTGGTGAACGCTCTGGCGAAGCAGAGGGCAATGCTCGAGAACATCATGAGGGCCTGCGTCGGGCTGGCCCCCGAGAACAACATGATCCTGGAGTACAAGTGACTGAAGAAGCAAGATGCTGCAAGAGGCTAGTGGAAGGGATCAAGAAAGGCGAGAATGGCCGCCGGATTGTTTGGCGTGTCTTGTGTTTTTTAGCGTTCTTTCCTAGTCATTTGTATTACGTTTCTGTCTGTACTCCTGAATTATCAGGGCTCTGCTACTGATAGCGGCGTGAAGCCCTTAACAGTATCTTGCTAGATCCCCTATGTAATATTTGATGATATATAAGAAATTCCTAGTATTGCAAATTTGCGATTTATCTGTAGCCTTTGGTAGCTCGCCATACAATTTGCATGTTACCTTCTTTAGTTGGCACCAATTAAATAATTTGCAATGCGTCTTCAAAAGATTTGGTATGCCCTCTGAGATCTGCAGAAGATTTTGCGATCATCACACAAGGAAACGAATAAACGGAAGATTGGGACTAAATCTTCACACCGTATCGTAACAAAACGGGCTGTTTTCTCAACAGAATGGAAAGGAAGTCGCATGAAAAAAACGCGGGTTTATCTCCAGAACCAAGTAGCCCCAGATCGCCCTAATATTTCTCCCTATATAAACGGAGCCGACGTCCACGTTTTTCTCGATTGTCAAGGGAGAGAAAAACCGAGGTCCACGCCGTCGGAGTTGTCATCTGACCTAGCCCGCCCAACCCGACGCCGCCGCCATGCCTAGAATCCAGCAGACGAGCGTCGCCGTTTTGGCGTTGGTAGTGCTCTGCGCCGCCACCGTCGCAGAGTCCTGTAAGTGGTTCTTTTCTTGCTCCTATGTACCATGGCACTTCTTGGATCTATGATCAAAGTATTTTTGCCAGTCATTGACTGTGTTGCGTGAGTTGTATGCCGTATGTGCATACATAGCCCTATGATATTCTATCGATCAGTTTCCTTCCCCCCGTGGAAATTACTCTCTCTTTTCAGATTTGTTCCCTGCATCTCCGTTCGTAGCTCAGTAACACCTTTCTACGTGTTTTTTCATGTTTTGTCTTCCTCGGTTTCTGCAGATGGTTTCACCTTCCCGGTGTATTCCGCCGAAAGGGGATTCCGCCACCACCATCACAAGGCGGCGGCCGCTCAGCCCACCGCTGGTCCGTCGCCGGCGCCGGCTCCCGCGCAGCCGCCTTCCGGCCCCGTGCCGTCGGTCTCGCCTGCTCCCTCTCCGGTCGTGCCCGTCACCCCGTCTCCCGCGCCGGCGCCGATGAAGCCGGTGGTGCCTTCGCCTGCCCCGTACACGCCGTCGCCGTCGCCCGCGGTTCCAGCCCCGCTGTCGCCCAAGCCAGTGCCCGTGCCCGCGCCCGCGCCAGGTACGTATCACTTTCGTGTACAAAAAAAAACTCGTGCACCGCGCGTGTGCAATCGGTTTGAGCAAACCGGCCCATGTGGTTGCTTATATTGGGCCTCAACTTCTGCCCAATCGGGCCCATATATTCTGTCACTGCATTTTCTAGATCTTTTTTGTTTTTGGATCTCATTCTCTGTGCCCCCTGTTTTTGCAGCTCCAACAGCGCAGCCTCCCTCTCCCTCAGTGTCACCTGCACCTGCACCTGGTGCGTCGAAATAAAATTCTTCCCCACGAACAAGTTTAATTTTTTTTTCCAGATTTTACATGTTTTAAATTCTAACGCATTGTGCTTGATGGTCGTGCAGCTCCCATGGTTCCGTCACCAAGTCCAGTCCCATCCCCATCCCCAGCTCCGGCCACACCGCCGTCCAACCAGAACACTCCACCGTCCGTTCCAGCGCCGTCGAACAAGCTCACTTCTGGCGCCGCCAGTCTAGCTGCTTCCACGGGAGCCGTGGTCATGGGCGTAGTAGCCGCCGTCGCTCTATACTAAGCCGTAATCGTAGCCATGGTCAATTAGATATTAGTTGTTGCTAGTACTCCAGAATTTTGCTCGTTGGTATTAGCGCTGTATTATTTTGCTAGGAGTAGACTCATCAGGTCTTCGGAAAACGGAACAAGTTGTCCACCAGAATTTTGCTCGCCGTGTCTTTTGTAATGGTGACGTTGTTTTTCTCTCATTGATCGTGATGTAAGCGATTGGACGCGTCGTCGTCAGCAGCCATCAGGCCAAGCCGGTCGTTGGGTTCCGACTTGAAATTTGATGTCGGCCGGCGTGCGCCACCTTGCTCTCGCTTTGGTTTGGCGTGGCCGTGCTCTGGTCCCAGCCACGACACGGCTCGGAAAAGTCTTGGGTAGATTCCATGCCCGTGAGTGAGGTCGTGCGCCCGCTCTTTTCTTTGTTGCCACACAGCCACCATTGCCGCCCACCACTAATCGTTCCAAAAGTATCTTGATCACTTCTTGGTCTCCTGGTGTCGTTCCCACTAAGCACTGAAATTGTTCTTCAACCATGTTCCCAGACAATGCATGCTAGTTTCGAACCAGCGATATAAAAGAAAAATCGTTTCAGCTCAGCTCGACGTAAGATAGGAAATCAAACTTATTTCAGATCCATATATGTGTTTTATTCACAATCCGTAGATAAGCTTGTTTTTGCCATCGTCCCGTGGAACATCCCTCTTTTTCCAACCTTTGATTTACCAGAAGCGGAGGAAGAATTAGTAAAGCTGAATTCTCAATCCGCTCGCTCATCACCATCGATCCACAGCCGCAAGCCCGCAACGCGCCTAATCATTCGTGGCGCACCGCCGCTTGGAAAAAGCAAGGCCCGCCCTTTGCTTTTGTTTAATCAGTACCCTATAGTGCATCTATCGATCATAGCCAAGGCACTAGAGGCTCGATCTTGGATCAAAGGGCAAGCGATCCTATCATGCGCACCGTGTGCAAGTGCCATGTGGTTCCACCACCAGTGCTCCAAATTTCCTCTGTTTTTTTTCTTGGTGGAGCCGTCTGTCAGCGAGACACCAACCAAACCAGAACACCCCACTAGTGCACGAGGAGGCAGTGGCAGAGTATCTCCACAAAACCCCCCCTTCCCTTCATCGTTCTCGCACCACATTCTGCGAGCCGACCAAATTTTCGCCGCGCTGATACAGCTCAAGTAGCACTAAGCCAGCAGCAGCAGCAGTTGCACCGCGCAAGCCGTCGAGAACGATGGCTGCGGCCATGGCACGGTCATGCCTGCTCGTCCTCTCGCTGGCGGCGGCGCTCATGTCCGTCGCGCGCGTCGTCGACGGGGCGAGTTCGCCGGCGCCGGCGCCGGCTGTGGATTGCATGGACGCGCTGGTGAGCCTGGCGGGTTGCCTGAGCTACGTGCAGGAGGGGAGCACGGTGGCGACGCCCGACCCGACGTGCTGCTCGGGGCTCAAGGACGTGGTGCGCAACGAGGTCGCCTGCCTCTGCCAGGCGTTCCAGGGCGGCCAGGACTTCGGCGTCACGCTCAACATGACCAAGGCCCTGCAGCTGCCCGCCGCGTGCAAGGTCAAGACGCCGCCCTTCAGCAAGTGCAACAGTACGCGCTCTCTCTCTCTGATCATCGCTTTCAGTTTCCTGTATCCTGTCTGTTGCTTCTCTAGTTCTCTGATTAATTATTTTCTTGGCTTGGCTTGATGATGGCCTCGTTCTTGCTTGGTGGTGTTGCAGTCTCTCTTCCTGGCGTGCCTGGAGCGGCGCCAGGTACGTTCGCTACTTTGCTTAATTTCCCTGTTGTTACGTTCTCTGGTTCGAGTGTATGAATGTTCATTCCTACGTACTACGCGATGAGCTCGTGTACTAATCATACGAACCTGTGGAAAATTTAAGTAGTGACAGTTTGGCGAAGTAAATTGTTTGAGCATCCTTTTGTGTCTTTATTAAGGTTTCAGACGGTTGATTAAATTTTCGCCGTTGTTTCAGCTCCTGCTCCAGCCTCCGGGGCCCCGTTCTTCGGACAGTCTCCTTCGTCCTCAACGCCGTCGGCATCACCGGCAGGAACAACGCCGTCGGCATCACCGTCAGGAACCGGTAGCGACTTCACCACCGGCACACCCGCTAGCGCTCCGTCCCCGTCGCGTTCTGACGCGATCAGCTTCTCGGCGCCAACACATCAGGTCTTCTTGGCCGCCGCACTGGTTGCCGCGACTCTGCTAGTGGACCGCGTCTTGTGAGCGGCTCCGCCTGAACCTGTTCGTTCAGTTCATGCAAACTCCTACCTGTCTTTGTCACCCCAGATGAGAAGCTTAGCCGTTGCCTGATGCCTCTGTACCGAGATGTATCTTGTCAGAATTTCTACTTCATTTTATACCTGAGTGATCATGATAAAGGACATTTCATTGGTATTGCACAATAAATGTTACTCCTACATTTCACAAAACTTGGCCGCTGTTTGATAAAAACATGTATACATAAAAGTTTTGACAGCTGTAGTTATGTGACCAGCCACATTTCAACTTCGTTTGGAACGGCCCGAAGAGTCCTGGGGCCGTGCTGAAAGAGATGCTAGTACAACCTTTACATGTGTACACGTGTGGCAGGACATGGCCCGAGGCTCTGATTAATTATTTTCTTGGCTTGGCTTGATGATGGTCTCGTTCTTGCTTGGTGGTGTTGCAGTCTCTCTTCCTGGCGTGCCTGGAGCGGTGCCAGGTACGTTCGCTGCTTTGCTTAATTTCCCTGTTGTTACTTTCTCTGGTTCGAGTGTATGAATGTTCATTCCTACTACTACGCGATGAGCTCGTGTACTAATCATGCGAACCTGTAGAAAATTGAAGTAGTGACAGTTTGGCGAAGTAAATTGTTTGAGCATCCTTTTGTGTCTTTATTAAGGTTTCAGACGGTTGATTAAATTTTCGCCGTTGTTTCAGCTCCTGCTCCAGCCTCCGGGGCCCCGTTCTTCGGACAGTCTCCTTCGTCCTCAACGCCGTCGGCATCACCGGCAGGAACAACGCCGTCGGCATCACCGTCAGGAACCGGTAGCGACTTCACCACCGGCACACCCGCTAGAGCTCCGTCCCCGTCGCGTTCTGATCAGCTTCTCGGCGCCAACACATCAGGTCTTCTTGCCCGCCGCACTTGTTGCCGCGACTCTGCTAGTGGACCGCGTCTTGTGAACAAGGTTTACAATACCGATCCTCTCACAAAAACCGGAGCCCATCGGTAGGTCTGGTTTTTCGGAAAACCGGAAAAACCGGACGAAAACCGGACCGAAATGCACTTGACGAAATTTGAACTAAAAATTGCCGAAATATTCGGTAAACCGGACCGGATTACCAGTAAACCGGTCGGATTTTCCGGTAAATCGGACCTGAATTTTGGTAAACCGGTTTGAGGAGGAAAAATAGAAAAAAATGCAAAATTTTGAAAAGTTGCAAAAAATGAAAAACAAAATATGTAAAAAAACTAGATGCAATTTGCAGCCCAATGGTGAAAACAAAACACATAGATTCGATTGTTTGGCCTGTCAAAAAAATCGAGGAAGGTTGCTAGTTCATAAAAAAGGGTTTTTTTCTCTTTTTTTTCTTACTTGTTCTACTCAGAAAAATCCGCGATTTTTTAGGCACATGAAACGATCGAATCTACGTGAATGGTTTCCACCGTTGGACTGCAAATTAGATCTAGTTTTTTTACGTATTTTTTGTTTCCAAAAAAATTTAAAATTTGAAATGAAAAACCGGACTACCAGGTAAACCGGACCGGACCGGTTTTATCGCGAAAACCGGTCCGGTTTACCGCGGTAAAGTAAACCTTGCTTGTGAGCGGCTCCGCCTGAACCTGTTCGTTTAGTTCATGCATACTCCTACCTGTCTTTGTGACCCCAGATGAGAAGCGTAGCAGTTGTCTGATGCCTCCGTACCGAGATGTATCTTGTGAGAATTTCTACTTCATTTATACCTGTGTGATCATGATAAAGGACATTTCATTGGTATTGCACAATAAATGTTACTCCTACATTTCACAAAACTTGGCCGCTGTTTGATAAAAACATGTATACATAAAGTTTTGACAGCTGTAGTTTTTTTTTTTTGAGGAAAAGCTGTAGTTTTTTTTTTTTTTTTTGAGGGGAAGAAAAGCTGTAGTTTTGTGGCCAGCCACATTTGAACTTCGCTTGGAACGGCCCGCAGAGTCCTGGGGCCGTGCTGAAAGAGATGCTAGTACAACCTTTACATCATTACATTACATGTGTACACGCGTGGCAGGACATGGCCCAAGGCTGTGCTCGTGTATTACAATATCTAACATTAAGGCTGCGCTCGTGTAGCACAAAAACCTCACGAGCATTTGCCAGCCAGTGCAGTTGTAGCAAAAACTCAGAACTGCACTGAACTTTGTCCTTGTTTATAGTTTATACTTCCGATTTCCGAACAATAGACACAACAACTGTTACATCATCCATCTTGCCCCCCGAGTAACCCAGGTACCCAGCATCGCGAGCGGCGTCCGAAAACGGGCTACTTCCGAACCCAGTCCGCCCCACTTCCTTTGCTCTAGCAGCGAGGAACTCAGCAATCTCCTGCAATTTCATGCAAATGGTGACATCAGTATAATTATTGCTCGTCAGTTTTCTAAGCAGGGAGTTCATTAGGTTCTCCTGTACAAAGAGGAGTTTGTTTGGTTCTTACCGTGGGCTTGAGGTCGGCTTCCAACGATTTGGAGACGACACCTGCTACCTCTTCCTCGTAAACATTGTCAAAAAGACCATCTGTGGCTGTTACAATGACATCACCTTCTTGTAGATCGATGGCGTATTTCTGCAAGTTAAGGAGAATATCATAAGGAAAGAAATCATTATAAAGGTTACGAGAGGGAATCAATGAGACCAGAAATTACCGACGAACCTGTACAAGTTTCAAAGGATCATCACCCTTCTCAATTTGCAAGGGAAAATTGAAACCATAAGTCATCGGTTTTGATTTTGTATAGATCTCTCCATTCCTTATCACAAGGAATCCAGAATCTCCAATATTAGATGCATGAAGGACCTGCAGTATCAAGTCTATAAGCACACACAGTTTTCTCGGGGGAGAACCATATTTAGAATTAACCATCAACAGATAAAAAAATTAGTGCCAGCACGCAACAAAATGATGTACCTGGCCATCGAAGTGCGCAACTAAAACAGTGGAAGAACCAGGGGACCGAGCTTCGTCTGCGGCCTTAGCAAGAACTTCCTCAGTACTCATCTGGGAAGCCCCTTGACTCTCTACAAACCTTTTGCAGCCATCCATTAGTTCCCTTGCATAAAGCCCTGCGTTGATTCCTGCGAAGAAGTTCCATCAACAATTAGAAGTGTTCACATTCTGACATGAAAAGTCAAATCCACATGTTCTTCAAACTGAGGAACCTTAAAATACAGTGACAAGAAATCTGCAAACTGTGTTTCTTGTATGGTAACTGGTGTGTTCCTAGTGCTTATATGTGTCATGACATCGACAAGTGAAAGCATAGAGGTTATAAGCATTCACTGTAGTCAGCAATTATTTTCTTACTGCCCTCAGTCCACCAACAGTTACTGTGGTTTCAAATTTCTTTTGATAGCAAGTGATCAACTTTGACCCTAAATAACACCCAGTGGGTGCAAAAGTTGCTAGTCTAATTTATTTAAGTGATGACCATCGACAAACAAACACTCACCAAAAGTTTGCACAACTTAACAAACAAGTTATGGACCGGAGATTCAGATGCTTGAGACTAGATTTCAAAGCATCGACAAGCTTCAGCACAGGAATGTAGCAGAGAAGAAATGTCTTACCTTCAAATGACCACTGACCAACTCCATCTGCTACACCAAACCAACCGTCATGAGCTATAAAATATGCATCTTCACCACCTGTCAGTACCTGGAAACATTAACAGGTATAATTGTCAAAACAATATTCGAGAGAAATCTGGGTTGCCCAACTGTAAGTATCACGAATAAAAGATCAATTAGGCATGGAGGGTTAATATTCCCCTGATGTATCATCTCACATCAAGAAAACTAGTCAATGCATTGCCAAGTAACTTTCTTAAAAAGGTATATCTCAAATAGCTCAAATGCTATTTCACTTTTCACTAAACATTTTTAGGTGTTCTGAGAAACATAGATTATACAATAGGATGGAGCAGGTGCAAGAAATGAGCCGGAAGTATGAGAAAACCATGCATAGTTTCCTTTCGATGTGTAGAAATAGTGATGCAGACTATTATTAGCTTGGCACATACATAAACTATATGCTAAGATCTTCACAAAACTTGATGGTAACTCAAGTACCTTTGAAGGATGTGGTAGCATTGCTGCACCTGAGGCCAGTACAAGTGTTGATGAGGACACTGAAGTCATCCTGCAGTACAGTATAAATATTAAAATGCTATGTCTAAGTCCTTTTAAGTTCCCCAAGTTCAAAGGGAAAAATACAGAACAACAAACCCATCAAACTCTGGCAGGACTTAAAAGTACACATCGGGCTTGAATATGCCAATAGGAATGCGAGCAGACAGATCACACTATCGGCTGACAGCTTGAATTGTAAAGATGCTTAAATCAATGATGCAAATTAATACCTGTCAGAGCTCTTCACCCTTGCAGTGTTACTTTCTCTAGCTACCTTCTGGATTGCTTGACCCTACATGGGAAACGAAATTCACATTATCATCCATTAGCCAGCAGAGATTCAGTGTCTTCGACAAAACATTCATGCAGCAAAACAAGACAGGTTTTAGAAAGACATATGTACAGCCTCAATCAAGCTAAGGCAATCTTTCAATGAAATAACCACAAATTTGCAAATAAGATCAGCCTACTATATAAGCATCATCCCAAGTCTCAGGAAAACAAAACTGTTTGTGGTCAGAATAGGATATATGCCCATACAAACAAAGCTAGACAAATATTTGACTCGAAACTGATCCAGGACATCAATAATGGAGAAGAATACTAGGTCAAAATAGATTAAAAAAGGAATATCACGGCATAAATGAACTGTACATAAACAAAAAGGATGTAAAGTAGATGTGTGCAACTCACTGCTTCTCATCTTATAAAATTTTCTGATGTAGAAACTCAAATAAAATTATAAACTGGATCAAGGGAGAAGTCAAAGCATCAAGTATCTAGACATAAGAATTTATACCAACGGTAGATTAAATCTACAGCTATTTTTTAGGGATTGTATGTCAGGAACTTCGGTGAATTCCAATGAAAATTTAAGAGGGACAACTACAACGTTCACAAGGAACTAGAGGAGTTCACAGGGAACACATACCATTCGAGGGATGTGGGCTCCGTATTCCACGTCTTGTTCCTCTGTACTAGAACCACTAGACTCCGTCTCGACGTCAGTATCAGAGTCCTGCGTGGTTGAGCCGTCCGAAGCCTCAGAGTCATCCAAACTCGTCTCCATCCTGTCCACTCCTTCCACAAGGCGCCCGGTGGAGCCATCTGAGGCCTCACGCCCCTCCAAAGTCGTCTCCATCCCCTCCACTCTTTCATCACACAATACACCACTCATATCTGCAGCCTCTTCTACGACATCGTCGCCATCAGCACGCAATTCCAATTCCCCTCCAGCCAGGCCATTTCTACCGTCCATTTCAGCCTTCGTCTCAACTCCCACCACCTCAGAAATTACTTCCCCATTGGTAGCAGGGGTCCCCCTTCCCTCTTGCTGCGCATCTAGTTGTTCACTTCCTCTGGCGCCACTCTCCTCTAGGGGCCCAGGCCCCTGAACGGAGGATGAACCACGAATCGACTTAGTGGCATCCAAATTCGAACTGGCACCTGATGGGGACACCTCAACCAATGAAATATCATCTGAAGCACCGGGCTCCGCCGATTCGAGCTCGTCAATACCTTCCGAGCAGAGAACCCCTGCGTCTTCGGCAGCATCGATGCCCGGGCGCTCCGCCGCATCGCCACTCACGGCCTGGCCCTCGGAACCGGCTGAATTCGACTTCAACGCAGCGGCGCCTGTGTCCTCCAAACCCGGACCTCCAGGCACCTCTTCGGCAGCGCCTGCATCAAACCCAAATCAAATTAAAACAGGGAAAAAAAATAACAGAGGTGAAAAAGAAGGCAGGCAGTGATCAACGGTGAGCCGGCGGACTAAAATCTGTCACAACTACAGACACCGGCTACAGCAGGGGGTTGGTGATCCATTCACCGCCCTGGTCCGTTGACCGGCCACGGCACGGGCGTTGGTGTTCCGTTCACCGACCACGGTGAGGTAAAAAAACATCGACTTGTTGTCAGCCGTAGAGGACGAAAGGAGGAGGCCTTACCGGCGCCGGCGCAGCGCTCCGCGGCGTGGCATGATGCGGCGGCGGCATCAGGAACAGGACTAGTAGCGCTCCCGCCGGACCGGAAGTCGAGGGTGACTGGGACCTCTTCCATGCCTACCTTCTCCCAACGAAGTGGCGGCGGCGACGGCGACGGCGACGACGCCTAGGCTGGGGCTCCGGCGATTGAATCGGAGAAATGAGTTTGGGGAATCAACGACAGGCTCGAGACCGAGAGCGCAGTGGCGTATGGGGAATGGCGGCGAGACTGATGAGGAAGGGGGAGGGGAGGGTGCTTAATGGGGAGGCAACGAGGCTTGTGTCTGAGGTTTTGAGGCTGCGCCGCGGGTTGCGTCGCGCAGCTCGGCGGCCGGACGACGTCGTTTTCTAGGGAGCTCGTTCGGATGTGGTGGGGGATGGAATGGGGTGGGGTAGTCTTCGACGCAGCTTGCCGTATTTTGGCTTTCTTTTTATTGCTTTAGAACAGAGAGCCTCCCGGAAGCTTGTATTTGGCGGGTAGGGTCGCGGCGGTTCTGCTAATGCAACGAACCAACTGAGCCGGTTTATGGGTTTGCTTCGCTTCTCCATGGTTTTGCTTGATGTTTTTGTGGTTCTGTGAAAGTACAGTTAAGGCAGGTGAAAGGATAGTTTATATGGTACTTAAGCAAGAGATTTGGTAATAATCACGTCTATTGTTCAGTATCCTTTAGAGATCTTTTGACTCATGATCTAACAAACCCTTACTAAAGTGATGTACACGGGACATCTGACGAGTTTATTACTGAAATAATGACTAAGAAAAAAAAAAACCATGTAGCGGTTTGCCTCCGATCCTTAGTTTGGTTTTTTCAAATTCATAAATAACAAAGTATAAAAAAATCCCACTATGTTAGTTGAATATGTCTTTTTTCTCGAGATTACACAGTACAACTCAGACACTCACAACGCACGCACACTCACCTCTATGAAAGCACATATGCAAACTCTACCTCTTTGAGCATCTTCGAAGACTGAGCCGGTAAATCCTCCAGATTGACGAAGTCACCACTGGCGTCTCGCTGTCGACGGCCACGTCGCCTACCGCTGAAAGCACAAATGCCGTTAAATCCTAGAAAATTCGCTCCCACCGAGAATCGAACCCAGGACCTTAAAAGTGCTACTTGGATGCCTTAACCACTAGGTCAAGATCCCTTTCACAGTTGAATATGTCTAGTAAGAAAATCGATATTGCTTTCTAGCATCTTGACTGTCATCGTTTAATGTGTCATGCAAGCGGACGTATACAGCTTTCATCAGATATAGAAAATGGACCCGTATTTTAGTCCTATAAAAAGATACTCTAGGAATTTGTGGACAAAAATTTAGCAATAAAAGAAAACAAAATTTAAGTTCGAGAGTCAACTTCCCATCCATACAATTCTAATCACATGATTCAGATTTGTTACCCTTATGTATTTTTCGCGTTGTTGTCAAGTCAAAATTTTTTGAACATGTGCGATCTTGCGATTTTTTCAATTCTCCAAATTATGTAGTCCATCAATTATGTGTTTTTTCAAAATATTTTTTTTTGTGGGTATCAAAGTAAGTGTTTGAATCCTTTAGTCAAACAACAAACAATATAGTCGTGCGAAGGTTCTTATGTCCCGTAGACAATAATGTACTGTAGTACGTGTCAGGCATGTAAACATCTTAGCAGGCACCCAAGCAGAATTATATGTTTGAAGAGGCTGCGAAGGTTCTTATGTCCCGTAGACAATAATGTACTGTAGTACGTGTAAGGCATGTAAACATCTCAGCAGGCACCCAAGCAGAATTATATGTTTGAAGGCCTCGAGGGTGTTCGTTGCTTTAGCATTTAGCATTTAGACCTGTCACATTAAAAAGAATCTTATTATTTAAGAGTACTAAATAAAATTTAATGACAAAACCTTTTTACAAATAGGTACATCTTTACGAGACGAATCTAACGAGCCTAATTAATCTATATTTTGTTACAGTGATGCTACAGTAATGCTACAGTAACCAGCGTCTAATCGCGGTTTACCTACCCTCGTTAGATTCGTCTCGCGATTTAGACCAGAGGTTCTGCAGTTAGTTTTGTAATTAAACTTTATTTAATACTCTTAAATGACAAGATTCTTCCCTCTAAATTTTATACCCTATGTAACGAACACCCCCAAAGACCGAAAGAAAAATGATCCAATCAGTTGAGGCTTGAGCACCCATGCAGCAACCTTTGATTAGTCTTCGCTTCCTTTGGTCTGGATAATTTTGTGGATGTCAGAGCCGACATCGCAGGGTCGAACCGCCACGTGGGACCAGACTCAGCCTCCTCGGCAATCAATCGGGTCCCTCCACTTGGCCCCACGGTCTTCCTTACGTGTCGCCGCGATCCCAGAGACGAGAAGCTGAGGGCCCACCTGACAGACAGGCACGACCGCACCGCGTAACCTGCTGAGGGCACCCCGCGACCTACCCACTAAGAGGACGCGATCCGATCTCCACGGGTGTGATTAGCAAGCAAAACAAGGAGGCTTATCTGTCCGGATAAGGCCCTAATAATTGGGCCAGGGAAGCATAGATTTATTTTCGAGAATAAGAAAGCAAAGATTTCAATTGATCAATGGGTGCATGATGATCATTCGATGCGACTATTAAATTGATGAAGAGTTTGGTATGGGGATGCATTCCTCGCGGCTTGATGGATAAGTTCTGCCGAGCAATCATTCATTCTCATTTCTTTTTCGTTGCGATCCTTTCCAATTTTATTTTCTGATAATTGGATATCGCTGCTGGCAGGTGTTCAGTTTTAACACAGATAAATTTTTTTGAACCTAAATTTGAGCACCGCTTGTTTATAATCGATTGAGTCATGACAAGGCGAAGAAACGGTCCAGTCATCTGTCGGTCGTATCTTCGATTCGGATGAAGTGATGAAGGCAGAACCGCGGTAGGTCGCATGGAGATTTCGTATGGGCAAGTGGAGACAGACCAGGATCAGATGGGCTTGTGCAAGAATGAGTTTCATACAGAGTTTATTTTCTGGAGGGTAGGGCACCTCTTGATTCCGACATGTTCAGTTTATCAGGATGGTTACGTAGGTGTCGGTGAGTTAAAATCCCTCTTCCTTCAAAGCAAGCTGCCCTTCTGGTACAAGGAAAAGTACACTTACTGCATATACGTAAAAGTTATAGCTCTTACGGTACTACGAGTCATCAGTTTGCATGTTACAAAACAGAAGAAAATAGGAGTAAATAAATTGGATGCTTGCTGAGGAAAAAATGATGTTGAAGAAATAGTTTTGCGCCATCAGAACCTGCTTCATATAGAAATGCAACCTCGTCAGAACAAAAAGGGGAAAAAGAAAATAGGTGCTGTGTAGTAGTAAGCATCCTATCATGAGATGATCAATCAGTGTAGATACGGGGTCACCATCAGTCCATCTTATGAGCTTCATGATGGATGAGACTAGCACAAGACGGATAACAAAAAAGATTCGGCCGCAAGGCGTGTGGTACAGAATGGGGACGAAAGATATGGGGTGTGTTCGTTTCACCGTTTAGACTCCTCTAAAATTTAACTCTAAAGAGAATCTTATTATTTAGGAGTATTAAATAAAGTTTAATGACAAAACCTTTTTACAGATGGGTACATCTTTACGAGACGAATCTAATGAGCCTAATTAATCTATGTTTTGCTACAGTGATGCTACAGTAAATATCGTCTAATCACGGCTTAACTACCCTCGTTAAATTCGTCTCGCGATTTAGAAGGAGGGTTCTGCAGTTAGTTTTATAATTAAACTTTATTTAAGACAAAATTCTTTGTGTTTAAACCCCTCTAAATTTTAGACTCTAAAACGCCGAACACGCCCGTGATCGCTGTGTCACTCGCGGAGGCTATTTTCACTGTTTATTCTCTCGGCGAAAGCATATCCCCTCCACCGCCGGCCACCGCTGATCGTTCTTCCCGATGCAAAGTGACAAAAACTCCATTTCTCCTCCACTCTTTCAGATTCCCTCTCCACTGACTGCCAGTGGAATCACTGTTTGTTGCAACTCACAGGAATTTCTTCACTCTTGGAAGATGCACGGCCCATGTGATTGCAGGAGAGCCAAAAGTTAATTGGTTGCTTCGTGACAAACTCTGATCCGGGATTGAAATTTGTGCTCCCTTGCTTTGTCGGGGGCAAAGTGCGTTCTTTTGGGGAAAAACGAAAATATTAGCAGCCGCTGCTTTATCCGTGTTCGCAACTTGCTTGCATATTTGATCCGATAAGTGGGCGTGAAGTTCGGTACCTTGTTCATCTGGTGCAGGATACAGAATTAAGTTGAAGAATTTGATCGGTTCAGAACGGACTGCAATATTTGATAAGCAATTCTGCTCGGAGATTACTCTCTGAATCTATGTTTAAGTTAAAAAAACGAAATGAAAGAGATTTGTTTGCAATATCAAAAGGGACGCAGAAACAGTAAATACTGTCGTAATCCTTGTTCAACGTGTTCGTCTCGCTGCTTTGCAGCGGTTGCTTTGCAGCAGCTACAGTGTTCGCAGTTATTTCTTCAACAGCAGCTACAGTGTTTTCAGCCGCAGCTACAGTGTTCGCAGTTATTTTTCTGCAGCTGCACTGAATGCGATTGCCTCGAATTCTTACGGTTGTTTTTCATCAGTCGGTGAGACAGATTCTCTGTCTGGACTTCCACACCCATCTGAAATGACACTGCACTATTACTGGCTTGAGCTCAACGGCAGAAGATTCCGAGCGGTTTTGTCCTCACAAACCAGGACATCCGATTCCTTGCTCCAAATTCGACCACGCCTGCACAAGCCTTTGTATCTTCCTTTGTATTCCCGAACCACAAAGAACAGTCAGAATTACAAATCTAATAAGTGTTTATTAGATGCGTGGGTAGCAAGCGGCGTGCTCCTCCTCGTGAGGTCGCGCCGTGAGCACCGGCAAAAGTCATGTGTGTGGCACATGCTGTCCTCCAGCTCAAGATCCCGGCAGACCACCGTGGAGTGAGCGAGAGTTCCAGTTTGCCGTGTGCATTCTCTGATCTGATGATTTCTTTTTTACAGTTACATGCATGCAGAGATTCGTCGGCAATGCTGCTGCATCTTCCTGGTCGGTTGTTGGTGCCCACGTGCCGCGATAATTACCGTAAACCTTTTTCCTGAGATCACGATCACAGTAATCCTTAACTAAGGCTCCCTCTAATCATCTCCAGCATGCTGCTAGCGCTCTGAAAGTCAACATGAAAGCCGTGACGACGACTAGCCTCTGGCCCTCCCGCTCGTTTCTGTTGCAACAACTGCTATGGCAAAGGCGCGCATGAGTGAGTTGCCGTGGCGGCAGGGAGCACGGGGACGACGTGACCGGTGACTCCAACCAGGAGCTGGTGGTGCGTGCGTGGCCCGGATCCGAGATCCCGGCACCCGGCGCTGCGCCTCGAGCGTTGCCGATCGAGCGTGCATGCGTACGTGCGGGCTGCCGCAAGAAGCGGGGGTCGGTGTTCCAGTCGCTGCCCGGGGTACGGTGGTCGGCATTCCATTTTACCGGCGGGTGGCTCGGGCGCGCTCGATCAGGAGCACCTCCGTCCTCCCTCGCCCGGCGCCGTCACCAGATCGCACTCCACACCGCTCGCGGACGCACGCATCCCCGGGTCGCGCGCCGTGACCTCTGAAAAAATAGCAGGAAGCAGTAGGAGTGGTCCTGCTCCATAATCTGGAAGAACGATATGGTGAGTAGTAAATCATACAAGCACCGCGTCCTAGTCGACCCAGCCATGACGACGACGCGGCGGCGGCGGTCATGGTCAGTCCGTTTGCGAACGGGGCTAGTGCCGCGACGCCCGACCACGCGCAGAAAGGCAACGTCCCAGCTTGACGAACAGTGAGTGTCATCCAGTTTCTTGCACGAAATCGTTAGCGACATTTCTACAGTCCCCTCTTCACAGATTTCCTCCTCTGTATGAAAAAGGTCAGTCGGACCTGCTCACATGTTCTAAACGAAAAAGGTCGAACCTCCTCTGTCCTCACATGCATTCGTGCTGATCAATGTAGTATGACTGTGTATGGGGTTGTATGACTTTATCTAACTTATCTAACCATCTGTAGTATGACTGTGTATGGGGTTGTATGACTCTGAAAGTCAACAAGGAAATCGTGACGGCACCGCCACCGTTTCGGCTCGCTTTACAGTTTACAGGTACCCCGTGCCTCGAAAAGCTTTCTTGCGTCTCACCTTCTCACTTCGGCTGCACCTACTACCAAAAGTCTAGTAAAAGAACTACGTACGCATGAGTTGCCGAGTTGGAAGGGAGCACGACGACGACGTGACTGACTGCATCGAGGAGCCGGTGGCCCGGCAAGATCCCGGTCGTGTGCCTCGCGGCTGCATAATAAGCGCGGACGGCGCGGAACAGCTTTTGGCGCGTGGTCACGCGCGCGCGCGCGCGCGAGTGAGGGCGGCAAGGGATAGTACTAGCGCCGGCCACCCGGTCACCCTCCGTTTCTGCTCGATTTACCGGTGCGCCCTCTCGGTCACGCCACGCGACGAGAAAAGAGACGCGACGAGCAGAGCGCACGCGCGATTCACTTGCACTATGCTGCGTCCCCGTGCGGTCCAGCGCTCGCCGCTCACCGACAGCCGTCGTGTCGCATCCTTCAGTCTCCAGTCACGAGCCGTGACCTCTGAACTACTAGAGCAACCAAGTCCAGTCCAATATCTCCGTAAAAATATCGTTCGGTTACGGTGTCCCAGTCAACTGAGCCGTCAACGACAAAAATGAGATCATGGTCAGTGTAATTTTGCTAACGGAGCTAATGCTGCGACGTCCGACCACGCGCAAACAGGCCAACTCGATGAACAATGAGATACTCGAAAGGAACACATCGCTCATGCTGCCACACTGACTTGTATTGTGCCGAGTGATCACGAATTCAAAAAAAAACTCAAGTGTTCCGAGCCCACTAAGATGTGAGCCCATTTGAACAGGGCTCATTCTCTGATGGGCCTCCGAAACAGGCCCATATACACATTTTCTGAAAGAGACCCTGGAGAATACTGAATTGACGACTCACTCTCTCACTGTTCCGAGGCGGAGGGAGGCGTATTCGCGATTCCTCCCCACAGTTCACAGCGTCATCTCCTCCCCCAATCTCTCACTAACCCTAACGACAGCCCCGTTCCCCACCCAATCGCTCGATCTCCCCGGAGCTCCAGATCTGCAGGCGGGCGGCCCGGCGTCCGGACCGAGGAGCCAAGATGACGGAGGCCATGATAAGGAACAAGCCGGGGATGGCCAGCGTCAAGGAGATGCCGATAGTGCAGGACGGCCCGCCGCCCGGCGGGTTCGCGCCCGTGCGCTTCGCTCGCCGGATCCCCACCTCCGGTCCCAGCGCCACCGCCATCTTCCTCACCGCCTTTGGCGCCTTCGCGTATGGGATGTACCAGGTCGGCCAGGGGAACAAGGTCCGCCGGTAAGTGCGTGCGCGCCCTGTGTTTCACCTAGAGCTGGACGCTTTGTGTGAACAACTAGTTTGCTGTAGTTGTTAGTATAGTGTAAACTTCAGAATCGATCAATGATCCGTCGTATGCAAATGGATGTGTAACATGCCAACCGATATGTATCCACTGTAGTAACATTTAGACTATTTGACCAGCTGTAACTCATTGCTTTGCTTGCTTAGGTTCAGAATAACTTAAATTTATAGTGACTGCAATTCTGCCAACTGAAGCCCAATTCATATGGTCGCAGAGATATCTGAAAATGTACTTTAGTGAATAAAGCAGCTTCGTATTGCTCAGGTTATGTGTAAATTAATAGCAGAACAATAATGGTTGATGTTATCACATGCCTCTCTTTTGTTCTGAATTCCTATTACCATTCAATAAACAAATGAAGATAACATTTCCTTACAGCATCAGAATAGACGCTAACGCCTAACGTTAAAGAATGCAATAGTGATATCAATAAAAAGATCGTGACACCTAACGCCTGATGTTTAGGCCCTGTTTGTTTCCCACCAAGTTTATATAATCCAGCTTATATAATCTATAAGCTGGGGGAGACATTGGATTATGATAATTTGGCCTCTGAATTGCAATAATCTGGCTGTAATCAGAATAGACGCTAGGACAGAACGGGGTAATGTTTCATCCAGCATGAGAGAAACTACCGGAAACAGTCTACAATGCACGTTGATACAAAGTCGCATATCTTAATTGATTCGTTAGAGCAACAAATATATGTTTAAGTGCCTATACATGAACCTTATGGATTAGCCGGTTACATGAACATGTCAAGTCTTGTGTTTGCGGCAGTAGTTGTGAATTGACTTGTAAGAATGACGGCTTTGATATGGATTGCGTACGTATAAACATGTCTCGGCATGAGTTGTGAATTGACATAATAATTATGGTTTACATACTGATCGCCCACATATTATATGGCTTGGTGCTGGTTGTATTAATTTTGCTATTTCCTGAAATTCGGAAAACATTTTGGCTGGTTACTGCAGAAAGTTGATGGACCATTTCTCGTTACACAGCTAATTTGATGGGAGTTGGATTAAACTTTGTGTAGTAGGAATGGCCATAAACTTAAGATGCCACCAGCATAGTCACACAAATTTGGATATAGCAGATTTGATAACTTAGTTTTGTATGTATGTCTCTTTATTCTTGAACTGATTGATCTCTAAGACTTCTAAGTGATCAATGCACCTTACAAGTTGTGGCCGCTAAGATTAATTATGAAACTGGATTTGGAGATGTTGAACCATAAGTGAATTGCCCACCTCTCCCCATCAGCTTAGGTTTTTGGGTGCAATTGGTTGGTGCATGTAACATGGTATCAGAGCTAGAGGTCTTGAGTTCAAGTCCTGGCGACCGCATATTCCGCTGCGCCGCTCCTATTTCCGCGTTTGCGCCCACGAGAGCTGCACGTGAGGGGGAGTGTTGAACCATAAGTGAATTGCCCACCTCTCCCCATCAGCTTAGGCTTTTGGGTGCAATTGGTTGGTGCATGTAACTCAACAGGATTGATTCCATTTCAATCATCCGCTTTTACCCAACTCTTCAGTTTTGGTTAATGAACGGAAGTGCTTATAGTCATAAACTTGTGCTGTTGCTCATGAACTTGACCATGCAAATGCTTTTTTGACTTATGCTTGCACATTCTGTGGCGTGGTACTAGATTATGCTGCTATTCCTATTTTACCTTAGTACACTTGTCTTGTAGTCATGCCGTACTTATCTGAGGTTCTTCTCAGTTCTGTGATCTTCAAATCCATCTTACATATGTGTGTTAGCCTTCACAAGTAGTAAATACCTGTAACTACTTATTTATCAGTTTTGTGTTCCTGTTGTATGTGCCTTAGCTTTGTGAGTCGTGGCTTCATTCAGTGTAAATTCTTGCGTGCAGTGCGCTCAAAGAGGAGAAAATTGCTGCGCGTAGTGCTATACTGCCAATGCTCCAAGCAGAAGAGGATGAACGGTTTGTGATATCTTGACTTGTATTTTCATGGCCTTATCCCCTGCCATCCACATAACACATAAGGTCCATGATACTTGTGTAGATTTGTCAAAGAATGGAAGAAGTATCTTGAAGAGGAGGCGAGGATCATGAAAGACGTTCCAGGATGGAAGGTTGGCGAAAGCGTGTACAATTCTGGGAAATGGATGCCCCCGGCTACCGGTGAGCTGCGTCCTGAGGTTTGGTAAGGGATCGTTGAAGCACATTGAGAATGTCATCATGTCATAAGGGCATGAATAAGGCTTTCAAAATTCAAACCTGGACACCTTAAATTTTCCATGAAGGACCTACTCTCGAAGGCACCTTGTATTTCTTGTGGTGTTGAAATTTGACTGGTTAATAAATTAGACATCGATCCAACTTGTCTCCCTTCTGAATCGTGAAGTATGCTTGTACGTTGATATGTGTGTGGTGTGGCGTTTCAGGCTTTCAGCCTCAGTTGTTTCTTTCTGTAGTCATGCCAAAAAGGGAATATGAAGAATATATTATCATTGTTCAACGTATATTTTCCTGAACTTTGGACTCTTCAAGATGGTCTATTTTCCCCACTAATGTCCCGCGGCTGAAATTGCCATCCCTACTAATGTGTCTTTAATTGCCATCCCTACTAATGTGTCTTTAATTGCCATCCCTTAGACAACTCTATCTAGATTTATCAGGTCGTCGCGAGTCGTGTCCTTCCATGCTCTTCTGAATCTAGTGCTGGTACGAACAAGAACAAACGAGATGGTGCAGTCAGCTACTGCGCTGTGCTTTACACAGTTCGTCTCTACAGGCTACAAGAATCTGCTTCACTGTAAAAAGCGCACTGTGCTGTGCAAGAATTTAACGTGCCGCTGCTAGTCTGCCCCTCCCTTGCTACGGCGCATCGTTGACTCTGAACGCTGTTGATGCGTCGGCATATTGCAGCAGCGAGTCGGCGACGAGGCCGGCCGCCTCGGCTGCAGCTTCCGTTATCTCCGTGACTCGTATTCAAGCGTGGGAGGAGGGAGAGGCCGAGGTCCGAGGCTCCCAACATTTACTGGGTGCCTGCATGCATGGCGCTGTCCAAGTCGCTGGCAAACACGCAGAAGCACGGGATCCGAAGGCAGCCTAGATGAGTCCATGGCAGGGTGAGCGAGCTGTTTCTCCTGTGAGATCTCTCTGGTTAGGTCCATGGGCCATGGCCATGGACGCCAAAGCGAAGGCCTCTTCTGGCTTTGCCCCCCGGCAGGAGCTGCGTGTCATGCGCGCACAGAACACAGCCATTTTTACGGCAACCCATTACTCGATCGTGCCATGGATGATCCTGGCTTCTCGTGTCCCTGCCCTCTCTGGTAGACTGGCATGGCTGCCGTCCTGGCTTGGTTTCTTCTTCTGGTCCGTGGCCTGCCCCAGCCTTTACTCAACCGCTTCCTCAAGCCTATGCGACATTGGCATGCGATGGTCGCAGCAGAAAAGACGTTTCTAGGACCATGCTGAAAATTGAATTAGCTGCCTTTTCGGCAGGGTTCTGTTCTTGGTGTCGCATGTATTTGTACCGACGTATCGTTTGTTTCGCTTAATTGCGGGGCAACAGCTTTCAAAACTCAAAGCTTGATTCCAAGAGATGTTTCGGCCATAGTGTATCCTCCAGGCCTATACCATATGATGCCGCTAATCAAGATTCGTTAAGCGGCGCACTTATTTCTGCAGGCTTATCATTGCTTGTCTAGCAGATTCCTGCTCCTATATGTCGCGAGAATCATCGGATCAGGCGGCGGAATTCGATGATGTGTTATTCGGACTACCACACTAGGGACCATATAATAATCTAGCTCATCTCAACACAGGTTAATAGAAAAAAAATTCATACGGCGTACTACCGAATTTTTCTGTGCATTATTCAACCAATATTTTAGAGGAAACTACGGCGGGGAGTTCCCCACCTGAATTTTCTCATTGAGATTATTCAACCAATATTCTCTAATGATAACGACGACAGTGTTTCTTTGACAGTTTCTGCTGGTGGTTCTACAGTCTATTATTTCTGATCTGAATATACTGTTAAAGCAGCATACTCCTGCGAGCCGTTCCTTCTTGAGGACTGTAGCTACGGGCTTGGCAACATTATTGATACCACAGACATTGATTTCCTTCTCCTTGTCCAACTCTGGCCATTTGCTTCTGCTGCGCATGTGTGCATCATGACGCTCTAGGTATGCTGTGCAGTCACTTTTTGTTGCATAGAATTTGCATGGCATAATTGTAGCAAAATCCATGTCGATAGGAACTAAATATCACAGAAAGATGAAAAACAGAACGAAAAAGTGCAATTTAGGAGTACTACTGCTAGCATCAAATAAAAACTGCGAAAGTTCATGTAGCTTTAGCCACTTTACACACAAACAAACGCTACACGACACTTCATATTTTTGGCCTATGGGGAACAGAACCTCAGCAATGCAGGCAGCACAGGAGCAGAGTCATCAAAGAATTTATTCCTGATAAATGTATTGTGGTAGTTGGTGTTATAAAATAGACAAATACAAGCAATGTGGTAGTAGGAGTAGTTGAAAATCGTCTCCCGAATTTAACACTAGTATCAAGAACAGAAGGACTCAGAATGTCCATTTCCTTTCTTTATCCTTGGAAGGCTGGCAGTCGCTTCAGAGAGTGCATGGAAACTTGCTAGGCCGGCTGCTAGCTGGCCATGGCATCTTTTAATAACTGGTCTAATGAAGAAGCATATACTAGTAGAGCAATTTACTACTCCTTGTTGTAAATGGGGATCTTTTAATACAACGAAGAGCAGAACAGCTTGCAGCCATGCAGTGGCGAAGAATTGAAGTGGATCGAAGCGATGCACTTCTCCTTGTTGTACTTGTACTAGGGCAAATTGAAGTACTACTCCTAGCAGATCGAAGCATGTGCGTTTAGATGAGGGAAGTAGACTTTGATCAATTCTTCAGCAGTGTATCACTGTTCGTCGCGTTTGCAGTGTTGCATGGATTGAATAGCAGCACTACTATTCGGCCTTCATGGGCTATTGGACCATCATGCATGAAAGTACTGTTAATAGACTTGATGGGCCATTGGATCATTGCTGCATTATGGACAGTTTTGGACAACCTCATAAATCCAGCGGAATTTGGGGCGTGTTCGGCGTTTTAGAGTCTAAAATTTAGAGGGGTTTAAACAAAAAGAATCTTGTCTTAAATAAAGTTTAATTACAAAACTAACTGCAGAACCCCCCCTCTAAATCGCGAGACGAATTTAACGAGGGTAGTTAAGCCGTGATTAGACGATATTTACTGTAGCATCACTGTAGCAAAACATAGATTAATTAGGCTCATTAGATTCGTCTCGTAAAGATGTACCCATCTGTAAAAAAGTTTTGTCATTAGACTTTATTTAATACTCCTAAATAATAAGATTCTTTTTAGAGCTAAATTTTAGAGGGGTCTCAACAGTTGCAACGAACACACCCTTGGTTTGCCGTCCCTTCCGAGCTCTCGTCTTGTCAGAGCATTGACCTGGACTCCTGGAGCAATGGGAACTGGTAGCCCGTGATCCAACTTTACGGGCCCGTTAGCCGTTACGGGAGGAGCAGGCATGGTCGCACGGGCCGTTTGGATTTTAGCAGAGTACCGGCGACACTTTGTAGATTTAGGGATTATAGTCAAACGTTTTGAAAGGAAGGAGTGCGTTGCACTGCATTCAGCAAAAGTACAGTTGGGTAGTGGCGGGAACCGTCCAAGCTTGCCATTTCCTATCCCGTCGCATCAAATCAGATCGGGGTCGGCAGGCACGCACGGCGCTGCGGACCGTCCTGGCTAGTTTCCAAAAGCTGCAATCCCCTCACAATCGTTTCACTGCACGGCGCAATAGAACACGCAATTAGACGCTTCCCTAACCGCGATCGCCATTGCAAAAAGCGCAGCGAGACAAAACAAGGTGAGGCTCTTGGGTCGACCCGCGCCAAACAAAGGTGCGCTTGCGGAACAGGGGAGGAGGAACTAGGAAGCAGGGGAAAGGCAGCGGAGGGCCATGGCCAGCGCCCGCGGGGTCCGCCTCCTCCTCCACCAGGTAGCAGAAGTCCGCATCGTCGCCGGCCGGGCCCCCGGGGCCGGCCCAGTGCTCCTCCGCTGCACCGTGCGGCAGGAGCAATCAATGCGAGGCAGTACTCCATGCTTGATGACGCTGGCTTCTCTTTCCTCTGCTTCCAAAAGTTCCACGTCGCCGTGCGTCTGCACAGTGGTTGAGCCAAGTGGCCGGCACGGTTAAAAGCCAAACTAACCGGACGCAAAAATAAAAAAGTTTTGACGAACTACACAGCCGGGTGGGGTGGGGGTGGGTCGTTCTTTCGAAACCCGCAAAGCGCGCGACGGGACGCGACGCATAAAAGGTGCGGCTGCCTACCTCGTGCGTGTGTGTGTGAAGGGGAGGAGGACTCACCTCACCCGGCTGACGTTGCATTCCCACTCCCCTCGTCTCCTTCTCTTCTCTTCCGAACCTGCGTGGACCAGCTAGGTAGCGGCCAGCTCCGAAGCCGCAGTTGTAGAAAACTCTGCGAGTTTGTGGCGGGGTGAGAACTTGGCCTGGAGTGAAGGGGGAATGGAGGCGGACGGGCGGAGGATGGTTCGGGTGGAGGCGAGCCCGGAGCGGGGCCGGCCGGTGTACGCGTCGGTGCGGCCAGCGCCGGCGAGGCCCATGAGGAAGGTGCAGATCGTCTACTACCTCTGCCGCAACGGCCAGCTGGAGCACCCGCACTTCATGGAGCTCGCGCAGCACCCGCACCAGCCGCTCCGCCTCAAAGGTACGAGGAGCACTCACTCGCATTGTCGTCTAGTAATAGCATCAGCTGCCAACTTGCATTGCATTTCCGTTTCCATGCATGAACTACTCCGCGAACTGATGCTGCGAATGTTGATGTTTCCATGCATGAACTACTCCGCGAACTGATGCTGCGAATGTTGATGTCCTGTTTCTGAAGATGTGACGGATAGGCTCACTCTGCTCCGGGGCAAAGGCATGCCGGCTCTCTTCTCATGGTCTTGCAAGAGGTACCCCCTCGCTGCCTGCTGTTTCTTCAGTAGTCCTTCTCATTGACATGCAGCATGCCCTCTTTGATTTTGATCATTTGAGCTTACGCATCGTTGCGCATTTGTGTGTGTGTGTGTGTGTATTCTTGTACTAGGAACTACAAGAACGGGTACGTGTGGAACGACCTGTCGGAGAACGACGTCATCTACCCGTCGGACGGCGTCGAGTACGTGCTCAAGGGCTCCGAGATCTTCCCCGGCTGCTCTTCCGGTACTCAGCTCATCAACACCCTACCCTACTCTCCCCCTGCTTTTGCAGTCTTTGTTTGACTCTTGCGCCACATTATTATGTATTTTCGATGTCGTCAGAGTCAGTAATTTTGACCTTAGTGGGAAATGGTCCTCACATCCATGAATGCACGAAACATTATCTTAGTTAACCGCTAGATTTTTAATTAAACATGCATGAATGTACTGCTTGGCTCAATCGTCAAACTCGGTGGGACGACCATGGCTGCCGGTAAAATGCGAACGCAGCAGCAGCTTTCAGCCTTTCACACACCGTGCACGTTCCCTTCCTGCACCACCTCGTAATTCGCGAAGACTTGAGAACCGTACCCAGCACTGTCGCTAGAGAAGACTTCTCATGGACCGCAACCATCATCTGGATTGATGGCCACCTACTCAAATCATCTCTGCCAAACCATTCAATTCACGAGCTTTTTCCTCACTTTTTCTCTGAACCTTTGCAGATCGGTTCCAGCACCTCCGTGTCACCGATAGGTCTCCGACGAAGGCGCTGGCGCTGCCCCACGCCCACAAGCAGTACATGGACAGCTACCGAGACGACGCCGCAGAGGATCCGGACGACGACGAGCTGGCGTACGCGTACCACCGCCGCGCCGCCGCGGCTCGGCTCGCGCGCCAAGTCGACAAGCCCGTCTCGGCTCGCACCAACCGGAGCCGCCCCGTCGAGCTGCCCGTCGAGGAGACCTCGCCGCCGTCGTCCACCTCCTCCGACAAGCCGCCGCCGCCGCCGGTGTCGCAGCAGCAGCCGGGGCGGGGTGAACTGGAGCCGGAGCCTGAGCCGAACCGTCCCGGCTCGATGCTGCTGCAGCTCATCGCGTGCGGGTCGACCGTGCCCGCGGCTGGCGGGTCGGGCAAGTGCCGGTCGGAGCCGAGGCGGAGCTGCGGGCTGGTGAGCCGGCTCTCGTCCCGCGCCGGCGCGGATGACGACGACGATGATGAGGCGGGCGGCGAGCTGAGTCGGCGGTTCGGCCACGTGGCGGTGGAAGACAAGGAGTACTTCAGCGGTAGCATCGTGGAAGGCGGTGGCGGCCGGGGCACGCCGCTGCCGGCGTCGTCGCTCAAGCGGTCCAACTCCTACAACTAGGAGAGGTAACCTCACCGGAAACCGTTCGTGTTACTCATTTCGTTAACTCTACGTTCTAGCTTCCGTAATGACATGACGCATGATTCAACGCATCTAAATTTGCATAGTCTCGTTGGTGTTTGTACTACTGTCTAAAGCTAAAGACCTCTCCGCTAGGAGTAGCATGCATGGCACGTTGGGACTGAATGGGATTCTTGGAGTTTAGTCGTGACTGAACATATTGGTCAACAACTGAGCATGATCCATTAGTTCTGAGATCGAACAAAAGGCAGCCTGTTCGTTTCTTCGCAGCCGTTTTACTGTAGCAGCTGTAGAAGAAATAGCTACGAATACTGTAGCTGCTGCAGAAGAAATAACTGCGAACACTGTAGCTGCTGCAAAACAGCAGCTGCTTGCAGCGAAGCGAACATGCTGAGGGGGTAGCCAATGAGTGCTGACGAGGCTTCCGTATGCCGCGGCTGCGTACGAATGGAATGGAAGTACTAGTACCGAATGTGTAGTCTCGGCGCGACTGATGGATTCGTTGGCCGTGTGAAAGCTGTGCGCCGCCGTGCAGTGTGAGCTGTGGACTATGCATGCGTGGATGGGCCATTGGCATTGTTATGTCGTGGCTCTGTACTGTACATTTGCGGCCGTACTGAGGTGTACTGTGTCAGTGTAGCTGTACACAGTGTAGTGTACAGAGGCACTGCACACCTACACACTGACAAGATGGAACTTGCTTACCCACGTGATTACTACTAATAGGCTAATTTCCTGGTTAATTTTGGCTGGCTGCATTGTCCATAGAGCTGATGGATGATTAATTTCCTGGTTAATTTCAGGAGCTCGAGGCTTGGCGTTGGCTCGATCGGCGAGGAGAGGAGGGATGAGCATATGGAAGGCGACGAAGGGATCATCAGGGGACGATGCATCCCGGGCAGGAAGAAGCAGCAGCCGCAGAAGTAGGTCTTCATCAGAACTGCAGGAACTAGACATCTCTAGCTAGCTCTACCTGTTAACACAAAGCTTTGTTTGAACCAATGTGTTTACTAGCATCTTTAGACCTGTAACGAGCAGGCATGCGTGTTTTATCGATCACGGACCACCATTTCGTAGGTGTGTTGAGCTTGGTTCAGTCAGCTGTTGCTGAGAAATGAGAACGATGTGCTAGACTGTAGTAGGCCCTACTACTCCTGAAAAAGAAGATAGGCATGGTGCTAGTACTCGCTGCGATGCATCATGATTCACCATTCATTGCAAGCTCGATCCCTGTCTGTGTGCTCTTTTTCTGACCGGCTGACGCACTGGCCATGGCCTCCTGCTCGTGTAACAGCGTCGGCCGTGCAGTGCGCATCCTGTCTCTGCCGCGCCCTGCATGGCTGCCAGGGCTATCGATGCAACGTTTGCTATGGCCCGCGCGCGAAACCTTCCCGCTACGGTTGCTGGGCCACGGTCCATGGGCTTATGCCATGGCGATGGCATTTTTGAGACTGCGAACTGATAATTTTCCATCCCAAATCTCAACTCGATCAGCCATGGTATGATAAGTAAGAGAGACGATGTTGTTAATTAACTTTAGTAAGATCGATCTGAGAATCTCTCAGCTGCAGTAAGCTTTTGGTACAAGTCACAAAGCTCAAAACGAATGGCAGGCCAACACGCATATTAATACACGGAGGATGGAGAGCGGGGGGACACCCAAATCAGTCAGTCCGTCCCCGAACGGGCCAGGAGGATCTCACTCACTGCGACGGCATGGGCGGCGCCTTGGGGAGGGGCTGGCCCTTGATGAAGGAGGAGAAGAGCACGAGCCCTCGCTCCGGCTGGTCGATCGGCACCATGTGGCCGGACCCGCGCACCGTGGCGAACATGAGCCCCTTGTACTCGACCACGTACCCGGCGACCTGCCCGCTGGCGTCGGCGGTCCAGGGGCGCCAGTCTGCTGCGACGGGGAGCCCGAGCTTCTCCACGGAGTGCCTCGTCGCGGTCACCGGAACCACGGAGTCCATGTCGCCGCTGCATGCGTCACAGAAACAAACGTCTTGCCCTGTGTTAGTCATGGCGTGATAACAGAATTAGAATTACTTGCCCACTGCAACAGGGACAACGTGTCGCACTGACCTGAATATCCAGACGCGGATGCCGCTGCCGATGATTGTCTTGAGGTGCGGCAGCATCGACTTCGGGCTGTCCCCGAAGTGGAACAGGTCGTACCTGTTGCATCAGCCACACAGTATATATATTGCTTGTGTATGTAAGGATCAACCACCTCTCCCGAACTAAAAACTGGAAGTAGTATTTCACTACGTATCGATAGAAGGCACACGTACCTGCCACGGGCGCATCTCTGCCATGGCTCCTTCAACCCTGGGAAGGCATGGATGGCCGCTTTCACCTGGGGCGAGTTCATGTACGCTTTCACGAAGAACTCAGCGCACGGGTGAGCCACATCCTGCGATATATGATCAGTCAGACCCGGTAGCACGATATATGTGATCCTCATTCGCTCGCTTGCAGCGCTCGCTCAGCTCATAGTAAGAAGCAGATGGAGTACTAGATATTCTTACCACGCAGTTGGAGCCGGTGGGCATGACTTTGCGATCATGGCATGTCGGTGCGTATATGTTGAGCCAGTCAATGTTGCCGAGCTGTTTCTCGGCGGCAGTCTCGGCCGCATTGCAGAGCGGCGAGGCGTCGTCGGCGTCCTTGCAGCTCTGGGCGATGAGCGTGTGCGCAGAGTCGGAGATGAAGGCGCGCTGCCACATGTAGTCGTACATCGTCCGCTGCTCCTCCTTCAGCTCCAGGATCCCGTTCCCAATCTGCAATTAATCACCGTTCCGTTAATTAATTCCCAGGATTGGATACCATGCTTGTTTCTAGCTAGCTAGCATTAGATCGTCATCGATCACACTTGTTTCTAGCTAGCATTCCATCGATGGATCAGCTCTGAATGATAATTTGGTAAAATTGCACACTTACGATGATTCCCTTGAGGTTGAACTCGGGGTTCTTGGCGGCGAGGATGGTGGTGGTGATCTCGGGGACGTAGTGGCCGGCGTAGCTCTCGCCGACGATGAAGAAGTCGCGGCCCTTGTACTCCGGGAACCGCTCCATCCACTTCAACAGGAACGTGTACGTGTCGCCCGTCGTCATGTTGTCGCCGATGGTCTTGTACACCTCCGTGTTCACGGAGTAGGAGAAGCCCGTGCCCACGGGGCTCTCCACGAACAGCACGTTGCCCACTGTGCCATTGTTCGATGATCAGCCGTGTCGCCGGTGATTGATTGATCACCTATGAATTTTGTGTGCAATGCGAACGAGTGGTTTGTTAACGAATTAGGACTGACCTGTGTTCCAGGCGTATTTGTTCTTGCACAGGGTCTTGCCGTCCGTGTCAACACGGAATGGGCCGACCTCCTGGAATGCGCCAATTCCGAATGAAGAGCAACCAGGCCCTGCAGGAGAGTACCAACTCCAGCGGCATGAACATCGCAAGTTCTGAAGAAAACTGTATTTTTTTCTTTAGATTCAAGACGGAAAAGTTATACCCCCATTCAGCCACAGAATTAGCGGACTTTTAGCCGGATCAGCGGTAGCCTCCACAAAGTAGTAGAAGAGGTTCCTCCCGCCTTTCTCGTCGACGTTGATGTACCCGGAATACTGCTGGACAGCCGCATCCTTTGGCTGCCCGGGCAACGCCGGGATCTTGTCCGCCTCCTCGGAGCCCTCGCCGGCGGCGAGAGACTGCCATGGGAGCACGGCGAAGACGATCGCAATGGAGAAACACAGCGCTCTGACGTTCGCCGTCTCCATTGTTATCTGCGACCGGGGATTCCGATTGGAAGTTTCGTGATTTATAGACGGAGGCAAAATTTCGGGAGCCTGAATTCTGGCCAGTTTGTGTCCATTCCTGAACCGGCAAGTTCGTCGTCCTTGGATAGTCTTTTCCAAGAATAGCTCAGCAGTTTCAGCCTATCTGTCTCCCATTTTTTGGATGTCTATTGCCAACAATAGGCTGTCATTTTTACACGACAATATGAGTTATGACTTCTTCCAGCAATTTTAATCCGTCCATTTAGTTATTTTTAGATACAATTAATTAAGAACAAGAACAATCATCACAAAAAAAAGCATGAAGGTGAACTCACACACTTGCAACTGAACTTATCACACTGTCTTTCCTTATGTACAAACACATTGTAGTGCTATTCCTAAAGTAAGGAAAATATGAGAACATGACTAAACTATAGAAACTATCTCATTAGTCAAGATGAAAAGGATTTTTTTTTTGGGGGGGGGGGGGGGGGGGGGGGGCAAAGATGAAAAGGAATCACAATGATCTTCAAGGCACGCGCAAGAAAAAACCTAAAATTAGGAAAATACCACCAAAATAAAAATTCCTGTAATTTCACAGTAATTAACAAAAAATGAATGGGCCCCTTTCAATGTGTTAAAGTTTTGGCAATATAGATTAGTTAGACCAATATGACTTTTGTATAGAGAATACAAAGTTATCGTCCTGGTCCCCTTGCCTAGCCGCGCAAAGTTTCAAAATTTATCCACCATTGCGACAATGAGAAAATAATCTAAAGTACATTTATATCTATTTATAAATTATTATTCACCTTTGTTAAAAAAACATAGAGGAGTGGTCAATTCGGACCCAACACTACCATCTCAGATTGTTGGACAGTGGATTGACGTAAAATATTTCATACTCAAACCACAATCAAGAGGGGGGGCATATGCCCTTACTCAGTTAATATAAACACTTTGACCATTCATGTCTTTTGTATATTTCACATTGATTGATATCACAGAAGTGACATCATATGAATACTCGTAAAAAGTATATACTCGATCAGAGAATACGCAACAACGGCATATTTCTTTTACGACAAGAGTGAGAGGCGTCTGCTGCTTGTGGCTGGCTGCTGCTAGACTTAATTGAAGGAAGGAGACGGATCCGGTTTGGATGGCGTCAGGCCAGCCAGCACCCAGCAGCACGTGGCAAGAGGCATGGCTGCGTGGCCTCATGAGCTCCTGCGCGTGTGCCAGCGGAGAAGAGAAAGAAAAAACAGAAAAGAAAGAGAGCAGGCGACACTCGCCGTTTCCAAGCGACGACGTCCAGTTGCATGTCTTGCTGCCCACCACGACGAGGTGAAAATGGCCACGCGCACAGCATGGGGACCGAAATTTAGCATGGTGTGGTGTACCTTAATGACAAAGGTTAGTTCATTCCTTTCTGGAACACCAAAGACTACTTTACACTGTTGATTCTGAATAACAATACTAGCAAACATGGCAAGATCATTCCTGTTCACCGCTAAATATTTTCAACTACCCAATTTAGTACCATGTACTTTCGGCATTTTCTTTTGCACGTGGCAACGAGAAAAGAAAGATGACAGTAAAGAAAAAGATACAATCTGCGTACTCATGTATTCTTGAACCCCTTGCATATATAGGAATAGTTAAGAGATTAAATTTAGTTTTGAATTGTTCAAAACCAAACTGATACCATAAATACCTTGTGGGCGCCTGCTTTCCTAGTCTAAAGCATAGGCGGCGTCGCTTCCTTCTCCGTACGGTGTTTTGGGTGACGTGGATGCTTTGCAGGCAGGCACGCGTTTCGGTATTGTCGTGTTCTTCTCCTGTTCGGCCGCGTCAGCCTTTTTTCTCCCCAACCCGCGTCAGAAGCTTTCACCCCCACCATGTGCAATCAAATAGTCTTAATTTAACTCAAAGGAAAGTGGAGATTAAACATTGTCACTAGTTCAAATGAAATCTTAAGTGTTCGTAAGTGAGCTAAGGGAAGTGGAGATTAAACATTGTAATAGTTCTCAAAATAGGGTTAGCCATCTACTAGCAAATAAGGCTTGTGTTGAGTCTTTGCACAATGCCCCAGACTTTGTCAGGCTTAACAAATCGCACCATTTCCCTTGAAAAAAATTAAATCTTATAAAATTTAAATTAAACTATAGACTAAATATGGAAGGCATTAGTATGATGTTTGTTTGAAGTCGTCTCGTTTTGTTTGAAGTCGTCTCGTTTGTTCGTTGACGCAATTGCCCCAAATCCGCTATCGATTCTCCAAGCGCCAGGGAGGGGCCTGATGAGGGACGCGGGTGCGGCGGTGATCAAAAGGGACGAGAAACCTCATACTCCTGTCTCCCTCGCAAGCCGCTCCCTTCTCCGCCAACGAAAGCGCCCGCCCCTGCTTGTCCCTCCCCAAAACCCGACATGGGAAGCAAGAAGAGGTCGAAGCCGGGCAGGAGCAAGAAGAAGACCAAGACCAACGCCGACCAGGCCCTGGCGCTCGACTACGTCCGCGCCTGGGCGCACCCCGTTCCACCTCCGGAACCTTCGGCGTCCGATTCCGCTGCAAACGACTTCCTGCCGGCCCAGCCTTCGCGCGGCGGCGGTGGCGAGGTGCTGTTCGAGCTCCACTCCCACTCAAACCACAGCGACGGGTTCCTCTCCCCCTCCGCGCTCGTGGAGCGCGCCCACCGCAACGGGGTAAGCCGAGCCCCCTGTCCGAACCCCCTCCTCCGGTTGGCCGCTAACTGTTTGATGAAATGCCTGAATTGTTTGTTTGCCGGTTTCGTGCTTAACCATGTGGGAAATCCAAGCATTGCGTTGTTATATTGCACACATCGTGTGTACCTGCCAGTGCGTGTATCTGTGCAGAAATACACAACAGGCCGTTCGTCCATAATGCACTCTTAGGCTATCGTTTTAGTACTTGTTTAAATGCTCCACTGGAGGTTGAAGTATCTCAGAGGGAATTTGATTCCTTAAACATTAATTCCTCCATCAGTTTGGTCAAATTTAAATGAGCTGAGCTGTTCAGACAGTGCATAGTGAACCAAGCCGATTGGGATGCAGTTTTTTTTTTCTTTCAATAATGAAATGTTTCCAGTGAGTGCATGCCGTATCTTGCTTTCCGAGATGTTCCTGTTATATCTGAAGTATAGTTGTTACAGTATATCTTACTGCTTTCATGCTGTAATTTGGAATCGCAAAATTAAAAACGACTAAAAGACATGTTGGCACAGGTGAAAGTTCTCGCCCTAACAGATCATGATACCATGGCTGGAATACCGGAAGCTGTGTCAGCAGCTTCTAAATTTGGCATGAGAATTATTCCTGGAGTTGAAATCAGTGCACTCTATTCTCCAAGGTAAGAGTGAGTCTTTTGTTTTTTCAGTGCAAACTGCAAAGACATTTTCGTTTTCGAATCACGTTTAGAAAGAAAATCCACAACAGCACACTGTTTAGTAATTCGTTGTATTACTTTTGCATTCCATCATCAGTTGGATATGCTTTTCTGAATATTATTTAAGTAGTTGTGATATGACTACAAATGTTTCAGACAACGGTGCTGCTACACTATCAATGATGGTATTCGGCCCGTCCCACCCTTTGTTATTATATATATTATCAAGAACCCCTGACTCTATGCTCTAGTGTTCTGTAAGTTGCTGATATGCAGTAAGCACTGCAAAATTACAGAGTACATTGAACCGTACCATCTACTAGATCAGAATATTAGGGTACCTTCTTGTATACAAAGTCTTCTTTGAAGTGAAATAATTGAAATAACTCAATGGTTATTAGCAGCAATATGCTTATAATTGGACAGAATGTTGTTGTTTTCATTGGTTTTTCTCAAGATTGAATATGATGACCTTTGAAACATGCTGTTTGGAAAATTTTGCTATTCTTATAGATAAATAGATGGGTTTTTTTTTTCTGTACAGAACAAATGTATCGGATCCAACCTGTGATCAATATTAATAGTACCATTTTGCTAGAATTGTCATGTGTCTAGTTTACTTGTCTTGCGTTTTATCCCGACCTGGTTATGTAACTTACCAACTTCTTTCGAATTTCATTGTCTATAAGGGAAGTTGCTAGTGCTGGTGAGAATGTTCATATTCTGGCATACTATGGTATGTGTGGTCCGTCAAGGTTTGATGAACTGGACAACGTGCTATTAAACATTAGGGAGGGGCGGTACCTACGTGCGAGGAGTATGCTGGCAAAGCTAAATAAACTGAAGGTTCCAATAAAGTGGGAGCATGTAACTAAAATTGCTGGTGAGGGGGTGGCACCTGGTCGATTGCATGTAGCAAGGGCCATGGTTGAAGCGGGTTATGTAGATAATATAAGGCAAGCATTCAACAAATACCTCGGTGATGATGGCCCTGCATATGCCAGGTAAATGTCAATAAGCATTTCCCATGCTGAGTTAAGTCTTTACTTAATAACAAGGCATGCATTTTGCAGAGGGAGTGAACCATTTGCTGAGAGTGTCGTGCAGTTGATTAGTCGTACAGGGGGCATATCTGTACTTGCTCACCCATGGGCATTGAAGAACCCAGATGCAATAATTAGAGCCTTAAAAGTTGCCGGTCTTAATGGTATGGAGGTCTACAGAAGTGATGGAAAGGTTGATGGTATGTTTTTTTACACCTCATGTTTTTCAATGACTTTAGATAGATTGGAGGTCTTTATTCATGGTGGACCCTAGTCATCTTACGTTACCTTAAACAACTCTATGGAATTGATCCTACAGGATTTTGTGAATTAGCTGAGAAATATGGACTTTTGAAACTCGGAGGTTCTGATTTTCATGCAAGAGGCGGGAAAGATGAATCTGACATTGGAACAGTTAAGCTTGCTATTACAACTCTTAGCTGCTTCTTGAAGATGGCTAGGCCTATCTGGTCTTGTGCTATGAAAGACATCCTACTTAAATTTGCAGAGGAACCATCTGCTTCAAATTTAGGGAAGATAGTGAAATTTGGAAGACTTACCAATTTTGATGGTTATTCACCAACAAGCACTGTTATTGATGCTGTCGATGTCTGCTTATCGTCATGGTTGAGCAGTGATGACATAGAGGATGCTGAAATTGAGGAGGTAAGGCTGAAGCTTGCCTGTTATGCAGCTAAAAGATAATATCAACAGCATGACCATTTTGAAACAATGTTTTTGTCCTTTGGTACAAGATGTGTTGTGGCAACTCAATATCTAAGTTTTGCCTTATTCATTTACAGCCATCAGAATTAGTATGTACATATTTTGTACTTCTAGTCAATGATGTTGCTGAAAATAGATATGTTGAACGGGTTGTCATTTACATTTTAACCACGAGTGCCTATTCCTTGATGGTATTTAAGTTTACAATATTCAAATGATGAACATATGATTCGATCATATAAGAAAATGTTTCTTAAGTGAGGAGCTATGTTCTGTCTATCATCTCAAATCTGTTGTGTGCCCATGGTCTGTTTCTCCAATCTTATTCAAGTTTTCCTTCCATATTTTCTGTCATCAACTTTTGTTGATGACGACCGTCCTGGTTATTTATGTTCTGCCTCTGCCATTTTTTTTCTCAAACGCAAAGTTTCATTAAGGCGAGAGTAAAGATAACAAGGTAGCAGTAGAAAACCCTCCCCATAGACACCGACATAACTGTGAAAAAACAAAATCAAAACAGACACCACACACGAGCGGTTCAACTGACTCGACACAAATGGACTATTATATGTCTGTGGTGAACGACCATAAGAACAGCTCACGGAGCTGCAGCGCACCTGCCAAACACCACAGGGCACACTCGTTACTAATTTTCCGCAGGATGCTTGAATTTCCACTGCCAAACACAATCATTCCAATGCATCATCCAATTTCAGTTTTCTGTTTGGGGACTTTCATTTTGAGGTGCTTTTATGTATTGATTTTTCTGGATATAGACAATTTATTTCTTGAATTTGACTTTAAATATTTCACCACGCACTTCAGCAATCGAACCGGTTAGATAAGATGCAGATAGATTCATTTCCACTTCCCAGTTAGGTAGTAATCAACTGATCAACCTAGATCAATGAATAATTTATTGTTGAATGTGAAAATGCCCATTAACTAACCAATAGCGAATAGCCATTTGTGTTTAATGTCTGTGCACTAAACAGGTATTATATTTTCTTTTCAAGTATCATTTGCTTCTTGAGGAATGGAAAGCTCCCTGTTACAGTTGTTGCAACTAAGTGTTGTATGTATTATCTGGAGTTTCTTGACCGTATGTTGAAGTTCATGGTTTATCGTTTTTTTGAGAGAACCTGATCCTGAGGAATAGACTCACTTATTTTCTGGAGAAAAATAATGAACACCATCTGTCAGTCAAGCTAATAGATGAAACATGACAAAATGTTTCTGTTCTAATGTTAGTGTTTTAACTTATTTAGTTTTAAATTATATATAGTAGTTTATGTGACACGATTTAAAGGGAATAAACATATTGAATTTGCTTGTGTTGTGAAATTTTATTCTGAAGTGAAATTCATATATGAAGTTATATTTTTGAATTTCTATATGGTTGTACACCTATTGAGGTTCTGAGGTTCCGCTTGTGTGTGGGGCCTACAGTCTGGTCGTTTTCTCTTGCTGCTTTGGAGTGAAATAATCTGTAAAGTGGTGAAGTCAGTTGTCATGTTGTCATGCCCAAAATGATTCTTTCGTCGATCATTCTGCTTTGTTAACTCTATTGACTTGTTTAGTTATAATGCTTGAGCTGTTGCTATGCCGGATGTCGTCATCAAATTTGTCACATGTTTCCAGATGGGGCATTAAGACCTAACTATTCCGTGTACTGCATGATTAGCTTCATGCCAGTTTGGTTGCTGCGTCATTACACCTTATTTTGCCCCATCTGGGACATCGTAATGGCCACAAGTCCTTTTGCAGTTCTATACTCCCCTTGTAGAGCAGCAGCCACCAGTTTATTTAAAAGATTATCGCCTGCATGTAATATTTTTTGACCCCCACTTTAGAACATTATCTCCAGCCATATGATGTTTGCATACACGACTGCTATGTGGATGGACCAACTCACTAAACTGATAAGTATTGCCATCCTCACCTTTCTGCTCATGTTTTTGTTCATTCTTTTTCGATATGAGGTGATGGTTGCTTAGTGGGCCTGCTGCTAGATGTGGTCTAAGTGTTAGATTGTGATTTCTAGCTCTTGAGAAAGAGGTTAAGAAGTGGTTTAGTTGGTGGTCTACTGCTATTTGCTTCCAGATGTTTCGTTAATCCTTCTATAATCATATTATTCATAATCCTATCTTGATCACCTTACTAATTCGCAAATTTCTCAGGTCCTGACGAATGGTCATGTATTATTAGTAACCATGCCGGTAAGGTTATTACACCTGTTCAATCCAGCCTTGCAGCAAACCAAAACCAGACCTCAAATTTGACACGCGCTTTAAGATGCAAACAAAATCCCTTTTAAGCCAAGCTAAAAGATCCACCGAAGTTGTGGTGTTAGGCAGGTTCCTCCCCACTCCCGGGGATCGCCGAATCAGAAAGCCCCCCATGACTGGTTCTTTCCCGCGGTGCTCTGCCGATGAGGATCCGACACGTAGATATTCTCCTCTGGAAATGGCCTTTCTTCTGTGGCTCCGGACAGCGTCTACGCTCCCTGCCTCCTTTCCTTTTCCCTTCCGCTCGCCGCGGCCGGATCACGCGCTGTCGATCGCCAGACCACACGAATGCCCCGCAGCTTTCTCTGAGGCTGCATCGAACGCAACTGAACTTTTGGCTCGCCGTGCTGCCGAATGAAAAGGCGTGGTACTAGCAGCAGCCTAGCAAGCAGTGGGTTGTTACAATGGAGGAATGAAGGGTTTGTGCAATGCGCGATCGCCTTTATTTGTCTGGCCAATAATCAGGTCACTCACTGTTGGTTGTTACAAGTCATTCTTTTTGTGATGGAAAAACAGAACTGTTTGCATCGCATTTCCCTTTCCTGGTACAAGGAAAAATCACGCCACGTCCAATCAGAGGTGCGCCACGATCGTAAAGAATGACCCTAGCTAGCTAGGGCATCAAATCGGACGATTCGGGCGGCCTTTAGCATCGCCATCATCATCGTATTCGTATCTCGTAGTCTGTGCCTGAGTATACTATATAAACTCCTCTCTGTTCAATTCAATATTGTTTGCATTCTCGTACATGATGCATGATGCATCTCGCTCGGCGAGAAGTAATCTAGTATGGTCCATCACGAATCCAAGGATCTGACAGGCGATTGGCTGGATAAACACTTGTTTAACAACGATCAGCTCGATTACGGCGACGAGAGATAGATACTCAAGCCGATGAACGTAGCATCCAAGCTGCCGCATCGATCACGGTCACTCCCTCCCTCGACACAGCCATGTGACAGCTAGATCTGGACTTACCAGGTCAGGCCGCTTCTGCGCCAATCAGCAGGCGCCAGGTACCCACCCGTTTACCGGCACCTGCCCGGTCACGCCCGTCCCGCGCCGTGAAAGATGGCGGCAGGTGGCGGTAAGAATCGTGCGCGGACACCTGGCGCCTCCTCGTTGGCCAGCACCTACCTCTCCCGCGCTTATAAAAGGAGCCCCGGCAACGGCTGCTGCTTGCTCATCGACTGACTGATCGCCTCAACTCTAAACCTTTTCCGCAGCTCGCGCGCGCATCGTTTCTGATCTTGCCGTAGATTCTTTCTCGGTTTGCTCTTCTGTGTTTTTGTTCATTCATTCTCTTGTGTTGGAGTTTCCTGCTGGTGCGAGGAGGATCAATCCATCCATCCATGGGCACGACGGTGGATTGGTACGGCCGCAACGGCGGCGCTCTTCCCGCGGCGATGTACGCGGTGACGCCGGACAGCAAGGAGCTGGTGCGCGCCGCGCTGCAGGCTCCGCCGCCCATGCACGGAGGAGCTCCGACCATCTCGTTCGCGGCGTACCCGTGCGTGGAGCAGAGCGCCGCCCATGCCGCGCTGGTCGGCGGCGGCGGCCTGAGCCTGACTCCCGCGCAGGTGCTTCAGGTGCAGTCGCAGCTCCAGTTCCTGCGCCGGCCGGGCGGCGTCGGCGGCGGCGCGCTGGCCGCGGCGCCCGCGCAGCCGATGAAGCGCCATGGCGTGGCTCCGGCGCCGGCGCCTCTGCGGCCGGCGGCGGCGTCGACGAAGCTGTACCGCGGCGTGCGGCAGCGGCATTGGGGCAAGTGGGTGGCGGAGATCCGGCTGCCGCGCAACCGCACCCGCCTCTGGCTCGGCACCTTCGACACCGCCGAGGACGCCGCGCTCGCCTACGACGCCGCCGCGTTCCGCCTCCGCGGCGACTCCGCCAGGCTCAACTTCCCCGAGCTCAGGCGCGGCGGCGCGCACCTCGGCCCGCCGCTCCACGCCGCCGTCGACGCCAAGCTCCACGCCATCTGCCACGGCGGCACGGACGCGCTTCCCCCGACCCAGAGCCAGAGCAACGCGACGGCGGCGACGACAGCGCCGGCCACAATCTCCTCCTCATCGAGCCCGAAGGTGATCAAGAGCGAGCCGGTCTGCTCGGGCTCCGAGACCTCGTCGACGTCGGCCGACGGGGACGTGTCCTCGACCGACTCCTCCTCCGACGTGGTTCCTGAGATGCAGCTCCTCGACTTCTCCGAGGCGCCATGGGACGAGTTCCACCTGCGCAAGTACCCGTCGCTGGAGATCGACTGGGACGCGATCCTTTCATAATCAATGCGCCGGCTCTGCTCTTCGTGTTTCTTCTCTGTTCTTGATCAAGGATGCTCTGTACTTTACAGCTCAAAGTGGTGTAGTGTCCATTAGGTACACGTTGGTTTTAGGTTTTGGGTTTGATCATGTCTAGCATCAACCCCTGGTCTGCTTGGTTTTTTTAATGGCATTGCCAGGAAGGAGCTCTCAGCACTTTGGATTATCGAATTATTACTAGCCTGCATGCAAAGGTTTCATGTATATACATTTGAATCTGCATTCTATTTGTAATAGTCAAATAAAGAACCACTTTGGCACACAGTAACGGATGTTTTTTTTTAAAAAAAAAACTATAGTAGCTGTTGGTTTCTGTTACTGTTCGGACGATCATACAGTACATAGCAGCAATGAGAGAAATAAATAGATTTCGCACTGGCTAGTAAATATGAGGTTCATGGTTATATATATGGAGTTTTCAGCCATTACGAAGCACATTTCAACTAGGATCAGGCTAGAGTGTCAAAGACATATATCCTGGTTGTTGGTTTTTCTCTTCCAGGCCAAAAAAAAAAAGCGATTTGTCAAGTGTACTTGCTATATATGGCATTCTGTACCGTTTCAGAAACCAACAATGCAGTTAAGAACTTGATGTGCTGATACATTGAATTTATAGTGTCACGACTAATCGTGTTAACTGTTCTTGATAATTCAAAGTCTCTGAAATCTGAATTTAGTTGGAACTCAGTCACAACAACTAATCTGAAAGGTGGTGATCCTTCTAATCTTGACACTTATCATGCTCTGGTCCTGCTCATTGCAGCACGTACACTTATCTTATTTCGAACGGTACTAGACGATCATATTCATCTGTGGCTGCATAGGAGGGAAAGCATCTGGATCCCTTTTTGCGCCTTCTTTGTTTTAAAAGGACCAGAGTGGCATGTGAAGGAGTCAGGACTCCACGCTATTACAACTTTACTTTGGCCTAATATAATGTTGACCCAATTCCCCAGGAGAGAAAAACCAGATGTTGAGCTGCCAATCACCACAACAGGCTTGGTTCCTCTGCCAGTTCAGTGTACCCTGTTCACTGTTCGGTGTAACCTTGTCGCTTCTATCAAACAATTTGTTTGCTTTTTGGGTGATGCATGAACCTTGATAAACGCATGAATTAGCAGTTAGCTATGTATCTGGTGCATCGGGGAATTTGAGCTTGATAGGCAGCTTTGTATTCTTTGTAGTATTTTTTATTCAGAAAATGTTTTAAAGACAGTCCCCCATTCACTTAAGAAGCTTTTTTGGGCATTTCTTGTTTCAACCGTAAGCAATCATGAAGATACATATTACAGGCATTCATAAACTTTAAAATAGAAAAACAATTAAGATCAAGGTCCTGATAATATACTTTCGTAGGATTACTTGTAAACTACTTATGCTCACCTTGCAAATCCTGGCTGGTCTACGTCGCTTTACAGATCAGTATGGTCTATCCACAGCTTGCTTTTATGGTCATTTTCATGCTTTAGTACATCATGGTATTGACCATTCGTAATTTCTTATGCATATCCATCCTTTCATTGAGGTTGGAGATAGGCAGAGCTTGCAGGAAAGCAGTAATGCTCAGCCATCGTCAGGTCAACCGCATAATCGCTATGTCCCAATGTCAACACGGAGCTATTAGAAGCACTAAAGGAGATTGGGCAGAGATGCCCACTACATCGCCACCTGCCAATGTGATGATGGTCTAGTGCGTAGTTTTGAGTTGACTTCTTGCTGATATCAAAGGCAGGATAACCAAAAAAAGGAGGGTTATGAACTAATCTAAGGATTATTCTGCAGTTTAAGAGAATGATTTTTATTGAAAAGATAGTTGGAATGGAGGGAGAACCCATCCGATCAAACCCATGAGTTGGCCATGACACCAAGATTCACTTGACAAGAAAAGGCTACTCCTACCTTCTTAGGGATAATGTATGTAATCGCATAGGCTTGATAATGACATATCAGTATGTAGCTTAGGTTAGTAAGCGTTGACTCGAGTAAAGCAGATATTCATGCTTTTTCAAGCTTTTATCACGGCTTAAAAAATGCTAAGATTTGCATAGGCTGTTTGGATTTCAGTTGCTTTGTTGACCGCACTTACCATGTGAGGATGGTGCATCAAACTGCAGATTCTGCTGAATTTGTGGCTGGAACTGACTGAAATATGAGCCAAAGAATGTTCATCTGATTGACTTGCTATGTTCTCACTTGCCCAACTCCAAAACCCAGAAGGAAAGTTACTGTTTGTAGGCTAATACGGAATATTTTAGGCCGTCTAAGTTGGAACCTTGATTGTCAAGCTGCATAAAGATGTGTTCAACAACAGTGTTGAAGAGGCAGAAATATGGATAACGGGCGGGAGCTTCAAAACTCTGAAAGCGAAGCAGTGATCATGGTGGATGAACCCCTACCTTTGAAAAATTGCGCTTCTGCAGATTGGTACACTGAACTAGGCATGTGCGTGCGTGCATGCCATGCTGATCCTTAACAACCATCACGGGACTGGGCGAGTGGGCGGCACAAGGAGCTGGGGCCACGGATATTATCAGTGCCCAAAGCCATGTCGGCAGCGCTCAAGTATCTGTCAGACACCACACTGGCACAGTTGACCTGGCTGATCTCGTGACCTTGCGACAAGTGTTAGTTCAGCAATCTCAACCCCATTCTTTGAAAGAGGGAAGAAATCTCAATGCATGGTCCCTTCCCACAACATCGACAACTCGGCATCGCAGATCTGAACGTCTTCAATTTCATTCCATGGTGGATTCCACAGAGTTCATACCTGCATTCTGCTCTGCACATATGGGAACGAAATCATGAAAACAATGCAGTGTTCAGGTCACCATTTTATGTCTGCATCTGTATTCATCAACATCCAGGGTCCAGCTGGTTATATCAGGGTTAAACGATTTTCATTACGTTTTCCTTTCCCAGCGTGGATGTCAAAAGGCTTTAAAATATCAAAACATTCAGTTCGCCAGTAGCAGCGAAATGTTCTAGGATCAGGGAGAGACGGGCCCATGGGCTAAATCTATCTGTAAAATCCAGGATCGTGGTTGGGCATGGGCCAACTTGCCAACTGAAACAAGGATTGACCGGCGGACGGCAGCCCATCGTTGCATTCTTGTTCCGGTCCACGAGCAAAATGCTGCTGGTTCATATCAAAATCATCGCGGCACATGACAACATCCCGAACCTGAAACTCCGAGCAGCCACGAGAATGATGTCCTCGCAAGTCGCAGCCCGTTGCCATCGGCCAAGAATCACAAGCACGCGACGGCTTCTTGTCATGTGCAGTGTTCGGGCCATGCGCAGTGTTCAGGCTTCTTGTCATGTTCAGCCACGAGAATGATGTCCTCGATCGTCAAGCAGCCACGAGTATAATGCAACAGATTTTTGGGGCATTTGATTCGACGTCAGATGACGATCTCCTGATAGACGGGGTTGGTCGCTGTTCCATTTCGCGACCACCCCCTACAGAGTGCGGAGTTTCTCTTTTTTATTTCCTGGTCTAGAGACGGTATCGGAGTCTGAAAATTTATGTGGTTTATACTTTATACCTGCAAGCATGCCGAGTCTTCACGAAATGCTATAGGATACATGTGCAGAGCATAAATGGAGACCACAAGGTGGGCAGTGTTCGAGCTATGCGCCATGGCTCTGGGCACGACCAGCAGCCTCTTCCAAGCGAACGTGATATCTCGTTCATCGGCGACAGTGTGGCAGAGCTAGGAAATTTTGGTGTGGGTGTTCAAAGGAATCGAAATGACGCCAAAGCATTTTTTTTATACAAAATTACAGAATCACTGTTGTAATATTAAAGTGCAACAAGTTCTACATTGGCTACAAAATGAATTTAAAATCGTATGCTTTCCTTCATTATTAGTGCCAATATGTCATATAACACTTTAATGATGGTTTCCTCGCAAAAAATTGTGATTGTTTAGCTGAACACCAATGAACCCCTGTGGTTTAGACCACGGCCGGCGATACATTGCAATTGCCCTAACTACCGTCACACATCCACGGCGCAGCTCTCGCGTAGCGGTCTGCACTTGTGCGGCGAGCTTGTGAAGAATGAAGGCATTCCAGATGATCTTCCCAACGTTGAGCCAAACATTTCTGTTCGTTGATGAGGGTTCTCTTGCAGTTCAGCGATAAGGTAAGCATGCACTTCCTGAGTCGTGTCGCATCATGATGAGTTTTTGATTTAAGCCCTGTTTATTTCAGCATTTTGACACTTTTGTTAGCTGGTTTTTGTGAGATCCAAAAACCGGATCGACAAAAGTGGTGAAAAGTTGAGACAAACAGGACCTTAACTTTGGATTTGACTTAAAAACTAGAGGGGCACGTGCCCCCTATGGTCATAGAAATCACCCTATTTCTCAGCCAAGCCCAGCGTTGCACTTCAACATTGATGCTTCTGTGATCCGACAACATTTGAGTACGTGAAAATTTACACAGGACACAGGAGCCTCAAGAATCTCACAACATGCACGCGAAGTCGCGCGGCACCACCATCGAGTTCACATCCGCTCCACGCCGAGCCGCGGGCGCCTTACGATTTCCACGACGATGCATATGCACAAGCGTTGTTGTCAGTTTTTGACGAAGGTGCTCTTGCATTCCTGCGACGAGACGTGCACGTCCTTCCTGAGCCCGGGCGCGGTGACGTGGCAGTCGACGGCGAGCCTCCGCTGGCCGAAGCCGAGCGCGCCGATGTGCACCTGCACCGTGGCCTCGACGGTGAGCTGCAGCGCGACGGCGTCCCTGGCGCCGTGGAGCGCCTTCTCGACGGCCCTGGGCGTGACGCCGTGCTGCAGCGGCCCGCGCAGCATGACGGTGAAGTCGGTGGCGTCCTCGCCGCCGTCGGCGGGGTCCCCGAGGACGCCCTTCGCCAGGACGGCGCCGCGGTGCAGCAGCCTGGCTGTGCCGCCGCCGTTGCGGTACCAGAGCGCGGACATCTTGTTGGGGTTCACCGCCGTGAGGAAGACGTCGTAGTCGACGCGCTGCTGCTGCGTCGTCCCCGACGCGTTGTGCACGGACACGGACAGCCCGTCGACGCTGAAGGACGGGAGGCCCGGCCGCAGCACGACCACGGAGATGGCGACGGCGGCGGCCACCAGGACCGCCGCGGCGAGCAGCGCGCCGAGCGTGCGCAGGACGCACGGCGTGCACGACGACGAGGATGATGACGCGCCGCCCTTGCCGGCGCGCTCGGTGAGGTAGCGCTCGGCGAGGTAGGCGTTCTCGGGCGGCGGGACGCGGTATATCTGGTCCTTCTGGACCTTGACGACGTAGGTGTCGTGCGGCGGCGGCGGGAGGGCGGCGACGGGCTCGAGCGGCGAGCCGAAGGCGGTGGAGACCGCGGGGGAGGAGGCCGGGTCGGGCGAAGTCGGCGGCGGCACGGGGGGCGGGAGGACGGCGGCGGCCCTCCGCTCCGCCATGCGGAGGGGAGGGAGGACGGGCGGCGAGGCGCGTGGCGAGGGGAGTGGCGGAGAGGGCGTCGCATCAGAGGGAGGGGCCCCGATTTGGAGGAGACTACTGGACCACCAGCGCGCCAACGGGGACGCCGCTTTAACGACGTGCCTATTCTTGGAAATCTTGGGCGCCCCCGCGACCCGGTCAACCGCCGCGCCCTCCTTCTAGTACTGGCGGTTGGTTCGTTGGTTGGTTGCGCGCCGCGCGCCGGTTCCGTCCGCCTCAGCCAGGCCGGGCCGGGCCGGGCCTTTGCGCACACGCATACAGTAGCGCACGAAATTTTTCAGCGAAGGTTGCGAAAATGTCGAATTGTGCACAATTGAGCCGTGTTAACTTTGATCATGTTGAAATCGCAAAAAAAAAAAAACTTTGATCAAGTTGATGCCCTAATCCAATGTCTCGTGGTGATTGAGATCATGTTTAAATTGGATCTGCACCTGATTGTAGCTGGTTGTATTCCGCAAACTTTCCTTCTTGTGAGAGAGCTGACACAAAGAGAATCTGCAGCTGATTGTATTCCGCAAACTTTTCACTATTTTTTTCATCAGAAAAGAAACTTTCCACAATTGAGGCACGAAATCACCTCCAATGTTGAATTGGAGGAGAAAAGGAACGCTAAGTCCTTGCTCCAATGCGAAAGGCTTGATAGGATACTTTGATTTGAGGTTTAAATATATATTTTTTTAGAAAAAACCATTTTGGCCAGCTTTTATTGAAAGCTTATAAAGGTTCTTACAGTTAGACACGACTCACACTGGGGTTACCAGTTTACAAATTACAAGTTCAAGCACAACCATCAACAAAAACCAAATTCTAGTAAGACTACTTAGCCACTGGCTCTAAATGCCCCACAACACCTATGAAGTCCATCTCCTCGTCCTTACCTCGCTTGCATTGAGCTTCAAATGATAGGACCACGATTTCATCAGCTCCATCTTTCGCTTCCAAACAGCTTGCGTCTCTTGAATGTAGCACCATCTTTCATTTCTGCATATATGAGAACGTTTTGTGTACAATATGAGTCGACTTGCTACTAAACTTCTTTTGAATAGCCATTTTATTTATTTCTTTCCACAACGCCCATGATATGCATGCTAGACAAAATACCCTTATGTTGTAATTCTTACTATTCATCGGTAAGCAAGTAAGTAGGATACGTCATGGTATCCTGTCCCAAGTAAGTAGGTTTAAATATAATCTAACGAGCAATTTTGAACCAAACAAGATTATTGACGCATTTCACGTGTAACTTAAATATAGTTCAGATAGCATTTACTGAGCTAAGGGGACTAGCAACAGGGGCCATGCCCCCCCCCCCCCCCCCCCCAAGTTCTAAATTGTTGTAACTTGTCTTCAATTTACACTGATTTTTGTTAAAACCTCAAGCTTTTGATCCCTCTCATCCGAATCAACATTATCAATCCAAGTTTTTCGTTTCTCTCAACCGAATCAACATTGTCAATTCAAGTTTTTGGTCCCTCTCAACCGAATTAGCATTGTTCATCTTGCGTGGCTCCTCCAAGGTTCAGCTTCTCGCTGTTAGCTAGGTTAGCTCGAGGAGTACTAGAGTGCTCAAAAGTTATGTTTTGTGATCGGAGCTGACAACTTATTGATTTTTATTCTCTTTCTAGTTAATTTGACTATCGTTAACACATTAAATCAACCATTACATAGTCACGGACATAAGCTGGTTAAATCCTCAACCTACTAAAGCCTAAAACTAGATAATAGGAAACTTTGGTTTGGACTTCAAATATAATTTGGATAGCAAACTTGAACCAAGCAATGCCATTGAAATGATGCACGGTACATTACTCTATTAATAGTTTGGTTGGACTGCTGAAAAGAATATGTGTCAATTTTTGAGAGACATGGCATTGTGTGAAAAATGTAGTTTTGATTCCTTCAAATTCAACATGGTTGACAGAAATATGACCATCCAACACATTCTGGTGATTCACGTAGTATCATACTAGTAAATCTTTATATTTCATTTCAAAAAAGTAATAAATCTTTATATTCCCCTATGTTGTCGCAAGTGCGTACAAACAAACAAAATCAGTCAACAAGAGTTACAGGACCCAGATTTGCGCCTAACTATCGACTACCAAGTGCATGCAACATAACATACTGTATACAGCAGGTATTATACGTATGCGTAGACTGCTGCCACCAATGTGCAAGGAAGGACTAGAAAGTGCCCTGCAACGCCCAGCCAGGGGATTGGCTATATAAACCTCTCACCCCTTGCGCCGTCTTGAGCCTCTCCCCTTTTGCATGCCTCACCGGCCTCTCCACCTCCTCCCCCTCCGCCTCCCTCCCATGGACTGCTACTGCTAACCCCTGCTCCCGACCCCCCTCCCCACTCGATCCGTGGATTAGCCGCCCCCCAATCCCATCCGGGTCTCTGATTCCATCCCCACTCCCGCAATCTGATCGGATCTCCCCGGGGTTTAGATTTCCCATCGTTTTTTTCTGGTTGATTTTGGTGCGCGTGTGGTTTGGTTCCGTGTTGGTATGGAGATGATGGGCTCGAGGGCGGCGGCGGCGGCGGGGGGCGATGTGAGGACGGAGGAGAAAGAGATGGACTTGCTCCTCAGCGAGATCCCTCACGTCACGTCGCCGCAGGGCCAGCAGCGCGCCGCCCCCGCCGGCGCCGGCGTCATCGGCCACGGCAACGGCGGCGTGCATGGCGACGCCGGGGCCGGCCGCGGGTTCGCGGCGCAGCGCTACGGTGGCCAGGACGCGTACTTCGCCGTGGCCGTGAACCGTCGCGATGATGGCGGGCAAGTCCAGGGCGGCGGCGGCGGCGGCTTCCACGCGCCGCTCTCCGTGGGCGCGGGCTCCTCGCCGTTACCGGCGTCCAGCCCGTTCTTTGGAGGCGCGCCGTCGCAGCTGGCGCAGGCGGCGGAGGACGCATTGCTCGCGAACCAGCTCCGCGGCCTGCGCCTCGCGGACGCACCCGCCGTGCACGCGCCGGCCGCGCTCCAGCGCCAGGGCCCGCAAGTCAAGAACGCGGCGCCGGAGGATTTCCCCGCCGCGCACAATGGGTACTATGGCTACAACTTTGGGGCGCCAGGTACTTCCGTCCATCACGAACACTCGTTCTTTGATCAGGCCAAGGCAATGGGCTACGTCGCGACGCGGCCGCAGCGCTTCGTGTCTGACGTCGGTCTGGATGGTTACGGCGGCTTCGCCCGAGGCCTGGATGCCGGCATTGGCGGCGTTGTGTACAATAGGGTAGGGAACGGCATTGGCTTTGGTTGGGGCCAGGGGTTGGTGCACCCTGATCTCGCTGAGTCGTACGTGCGCTCTGGTCAGGCTGGTGCTGAACACAACTGGGAGTACTTCAGTCCTAGTCCCATTGCCCTTGATGCTCGCGGCGGGCCGAAGAGGCATTATGCGTACGGTGTCCCTGTGGCTGACAACGGGTTTGCGAGAGGTGGCTTGAGTCCTTTTGAGGCGTTCCATTGTGAGAACAATCTGATGATTGATGGGAAGAAGAACATGAACTTCCTGGACCGTGGGAGGGACAGGAAACACCAGCAGTATGTCAACAACAGGGCTTTTGATCTGGGTAATTCTAAAACGCTGAGGTATGAGAACATGGTTGGAGTCAAGGGCTACATCTACTTCATGGCCAAGGACCAGAATGGGTGCAGGTTCTTGCAGCAGAAGTTTGAGGAAGGGAAAGATCATGTGGATGCGATATTTGAAGGAATCATCGACCACATTGCAGAGCTTATGACCAACTCTTTTGCTAACTATCTTGTTCAGAAGATGCTGGATGTTTGTGATGAAGAACAGAGGCTGAGGATCATTGCCGTGCTGACTGAGGATCCTGTGAAGCTGCTGAGAATCTCTCTAAACACACATGGGTAATGATCTTCTCTCCTGAGAACTAATCGATATTTGCATTTACTATATTGACTTTAGAAGCATACATGATAATCAAACGTGACAAACGTTAATTTAAGGATGTATGATTTTTCGGGACAAGCAAGCACACACTGCAGAACTAGGGTGTCATGATGCTAATGTTGCCACATAAACTTTTTTTGCAGAATCTGCACTCAGTGATCGCTAATGAGTTGGTTGTTGTGATTTGTTTCAGGACAAGGGCAGTACAGAAGTTGATAGAGACTGTTAGGAGCAGAAAGCAGATTGCACTCATTATTTCGGCCCTACAACCAGGCTTCATGCATCTTGTCAATGACCTTAATGGTAATCATGTTATACAGAAATGCTTGACAAACTTTGGAGCAGAGGAGAACAAGGTACAGATAGTTTGCAAACATACCCCCATTTTTGTTCTATATATTGACTCTGACTAGCTGTTTCCTGTCATGTCATTGTCTCAGTAATTAGCAGCTATTGAAAATGCACTAGTATAATGTCCAGATGTCTCTTTTTAGTGCAAAGTTAATTATGTTACGTTTTATTCATATGAATTGGGAACAATAGAGTTAGCTAACTCTTTGTTTGTCAATACATAACTTATGGGGTCTTTATGCATTTATCATCCTGCCATTTTCATGGGGGCTAAATTCGATTCCATATGGTAGATACCCCCACTGTGGCGATGCACGAATAAATTGCTAGTACCTCAGATGACTACTTACTGTTTTCATCGAATCTCTTGTGATCGACCATTTTTTTCCTGTCTTATGTACTTGACTTTGACTATGATATGTTGTATATATAATTTCCTTACATGTCTTCGGCATCATTTTGCACATGCCTTGGGCAATAAATTAATGCACTTGCAATATAGAAATTAAGTATCAGATTCAACTGCCTTGCTAATTTCCAATAGTTTTGTCGTTAGAAATTGATGTTGTTTTCAGAATTATTTCTGCAAACAAATGTATTCAAAGTATGCATTGATCTTACTTATAAGTAGAATATATTTATACTTAATTCATGTATACAGTTCATATTATAGGTTGCTGCAACTAGTAGATTATCTGCAATATATTTATATTTACTCTCTTTTAACAGTTCATATTTGATGCTGCTGCAACTCACTGTTTTGAGATGGCGATACATCGCCATGGCTGCTGTGTTTTACAACGTTGCATATCTAGTGCACGTGGTGGATATCAGGCCAAGCTAATTGTGGAAGTTTGTGCTCATGGCTTTGAGCTTGCTCAAGATCCATTTGGGTAAACCCTTTAACTTTATTAGGCTGCTTGCTTCATTTGTGTTTGCCTTTTCCAAAACAGTACTGGCCGCCTTGACAAATCTCCCCAGTAACATAACTTTCAACACTTTTACGGAAATCATAGAATCAGTGAATTCTGAATTAGGATTTATAACTGGGAGGCATCTCCTTATACATTGTCAGCTCATAGTTTTCAATTCTGATGGTCATCTCTCATATATCTTGCATTGTAACAAAGCCGGTCTTTATTGGATTATCTTCACACCATTAACTTAGTTTAGCCCCTAGACTGTTTAAAAAGTATGCTTACCTTTGCTGATATTGGTAAGAATCCATATCATCTGAATTTAAACTGCCTATGAATATATCAAAAGATTTCTCAGGTGATCGTGAGTAGCTATTTCAGGTAGCTGAAATATAATCCTTGATATAGAATTATCAGTAATAACATATGTTGCCTTATGGAGACATTGTGTTCATAAGGTACCGTTTACATTATCAACTCTGTGCTAACTTCATTAACTCATTTGCACCTTTATTTTCTGGCCCGAATGTATTTATTTTTTTCTCGAACCCAATCTATATTGACAGAAGATATTTTTATATGTTTCAATGTGTTTTTTTTCCATTGTGTTGCATTTGAGAATTAAAAGGTCACCAAGCAAATTGGTCTAGTATTGTATATCTTAGTTGAGTCTCAGTAACTCCCTTTATGTGAACATTGTCTCTGTAACAACTTGGTTGAATAGGTTGATTGGCATGAAAATGATGCCAGTTTGCTATGATGTTTTTGGATTAATTTATTGCTATTTTGGAGCAGATATTTGGCAAAAAAATTGCATTGACTCATCTGACGATACCAACCTTCCTTAACCGTTTTCCCTGATCCAGGAATTATGTGGTCCAGTACGTTTTGGAACTGAAAATTCCATCTGCAAATGCACACTTGGCCTCTCAGTTTAAAGGAAGATATGTTTATCTCTCAAAACAAAAGGTGAGCAGCAATGTGGTGGAGAAATGCCTGAAGTTTTTCTCGGACAATGATAAAGCTGTCATAGTCCATGAATTGATCAAGGGGTCTCATTTTGAACAACTCCTGCAAGACCCTTATGCCAACTACGTCATTTATACCGCCCTTCTCCACACCAGGGTGAGTATGCCATAACATTGAACTGCTTCATTGATTTCGCACAAACATCACATTCCCACCCTCAAAATTTTGTCTACGACAGGGCCCTCTGAACACTGACCTTGTTGAAGCAATCCGTCCTCACGAAGAAGCCCTTCGAACCAGCCCCTGTTGTAAGAGGATCTCCAGGGCACTCTCCAGGAGGTGAGAGGTGTATGATCTGTACTTGTGGTACCAGGAAGGCTGCCTGTATTTGATTGTTGTTAATTTATGTTCATTAGCTGTTCACCATAATGTATTCTGCTACGCTGCCCACACGACCTTCAAGGTTCCGAAGGCGCATTTTGGTTGCAAGAAAGTTATCGTCATGCTGTAGAATTTTCCCAAAGGTGGTACCGTCCGTCAGTGTCTTCAGTATGTAGTTTTTGCTGCACACCTGTACTGATGGTGATGCTGTAGAGTTGTAAAAGAAACCTTAGTTTTCTGCTTTGTATCTGCTGTATTATTTTCTCCCCTGGATTGTGTGAGAACAGAGTAATTATTACTGCTGGACAAGTGGTTATACTTGTTGCTATATAGATAACTATGTAATTTGAGGAACAAGATCACTCTTGAATTTCATTGAGTATAATAATTGTAAATGTTTGCATCATCCTGGTTGCGAAAGTAATATTTTGATGAAATGATGCTCAACCTGTATTTCTCTTTGGAGGATTGCGCTGTGCGTGTTTTTCGTTAACTACTCAGCCTGTATTTTGTCCAGAAAAGCTTAAGAACCACTTGATGATGCAAGTATTGGACCATACTCATGGGTTGAGAAATCTTTGAGAGGCTTGGAAGCACGGATGCATTAGGAGAAGAGGAAGGAGACCGTTGCCAAAGCAAAAGTTATACTCATGGTTTGAGAAAGGAGATCGTGCCAGATTTTTTTAAAAAAATAAAACTGACGACGACTCCGCTGGGGATCGAACCCAGAATCTCTGGTTCCGTAGACCAGCGCCTTATCCATTGGGCCACGGAGTCCTTGATGTTCTTCAGAAGTAACTTTCTTACATTATACAGTAATAGAATACCTTACAATCACATCAACCATTGCAGTGCTTCATGTATTTTATTCAGTGTAACTGAACTTGACAAAAAAGAATTCGTGCCTCTAACCTTGACAGATGCTCTATATTCCGGTGTTTCAAACGAGTAACAAACATTCTACTTTGATGAGAAGCATATTTGTACACAAAAATTGAGCCCTCCCCTGCAATCCTCTCCAGGTCCCATCTTGTGAAAGTGCTCAATGTAGCACTGACACCTCTCTGAATAAGAATCTATCAGCAATAACAACCACCTGATTTCTGCTCCGGCGGTGCTCCTGCTGGTCCAGTGGCTGGTCTTAGGTTTATGTCCACCATTTCTTCCTGCTTCGCTGACGAAAATGCGTCCAGTCCAGGAAGGGATGTGGCGATCTTGCGGAACAGCGGCTGTAGCATTCAAAATTTTGATGGGTGGCTATCAGAAATTTGAGCAGTTATTGATATGCAGCAGAATGACGTTTCTTCTAAAAGTCAAGAAAAGAAATGAAAAAAAAGGAGGAGATCGGTTCGGGACCTTGATGTTGAATCCAGCTTTTGCGCTGGTTTCTGTGAACGTGGCACCGTGCTCCTGCGCCTTGGCTTCTCCTTCCTCAGTGGATACTTTCCTAGTGACATCAAACGAACAACGATTGAGCAGGCTAGTTGGCCAATCCACGTGAATTCAGAGCACGGGGATCATCCATTATATTTTTCTAGAACGCGCTTTGCACGTATTTCGTTAAGAGAGAAGAAAGAACAAGTACAACGACCTTCCACGCGAGCTTAGCTACCCGGCCACGAAGGTTCAAGGCGGTTTAAAAACAAAAAAGAAAAAGAAAAAGCAACGCCTTCCAAAACAACAGCTTGGAGGATACATCAAACACTAAGAACACGACCAAACTACCAACCAACTATAAATGAGATACAAACCTCTTGTCGACTAGGTCAGTTTTATTTCCAACGAGAAAGATGAGCACATCACCACCTCTTTGTGTGTGCACTTCTTCAATCCACTTCGATGTATTCAGAAAGGATTGCCTGTCTGCAAAATAGGATGTCATGATGCCGACGTTGGACAAGGATAGAGTTATTTTTGTACTGATGAAGGTTTTTTTTTTCTTTCCTTTTTTGACGGGAATACTGATGAAGTTTTCACCTCCCGGTGTAAAATAGTAGCCTCATGTGATGAAACAAGCAATCTAACTACTGATGTTTTTCTTTAAGAAAAGTTGGAAATAATCAATATATCTAATGTAGCAAGAAACTTTGGAAAATAAAGCATCAGTTTCAACATGAAGGTAACAGCTTCTCAATTGGCCATGCCGCTACACTTTTACTACTACTACTACTACTACTAGGAATCAAGATCAAAACCTCACATATTCAATGTAGTCCAGAAAGCTAGTGCATAATGTTTTAGAGGAAATCAACCTACCTGTCACATCGTAAACGATCACTGCAACAGAGGAGTCTCTGATGTAGCTCGGAATCAGGCTGCGGAACCTCTCCTGCCCAGCTGTGTCCCTGCACATTATCATGGTTACAAAACTCTCTCCATCAACCTTCCAGTTTCGGTAGTACATCAGCAAAGGTAATCAGACATACAGATCTTGTCATCAGTAAGCTAACGAAGTCTAAGGGCAAGTCAAACAAGGAACAAAAATGCGTGTTCAGTTGAGAATTCAGCTCCAGAACGGAAAGGCAGATTGTTGAGAGGATTTTGATTAGTACAAACCAGAGCTGGAGGCGGACGGTGCGGTCCTCGAGGTACATCGTCTTGGACAGGAAGTCGATCCCGATCGTCGCCTGCACCGCGGCGGGGTCAGGAAATTCAGCAATTCTCCGTGCGTTTGATGAGGGTCGCCGGGAAAAAAAAGGTGGGGAAGGATGGAGCCGATGATCAACTGACCTGGTAGGTGTCGTCGAACTTGTCGTACATGAAGCGGGTGATGATGGCCGTCTTGCCCACGGCCTGGTCGCCGAGGAACACCAGCTTGTACTTGGCCAAAGCCGACACCACCGACATGGCGCACGGAACCGGAGACGACGATCCTGTTCCGGTCGCAGCGCGCGCGCGTGCTGGAGCTGGAGACCTTGAGGGCGGCTTCGGATCGAGGGAGCGAGTCAGCGAGAACTCAGAGCCGCGCGCGTGTTGGGGTTCGGACGCGTGCAACTAATGGAAAGGGAAAAAGGGAGGGGGCGATTGCTTCGGACGGACGGGGAAGAGGAGGTCGCTTTCGGCGTTTCAAACTAGCCTTCTTTTCCCGTCGTGGGGACTGGGGGTGGTGGGCTAGCCGAGGAAGAAGAACAAGGCGCGGAGCGTTTCGCACCAGCTGCCACGCGACGCAGTCCTCCTGCTGAATTTTTGTTTAGGTAAGAAATAGAATTGCCAGCTGCAACTTGCATTGCATCGCACGGGGTCAGCGCGGATCAGCGTACGGGTCGTGCGCCGCTCGGTCAAAAGGCGTCGTGGCGAAGGAACCCGTCCTCGCGCGCGTGCGTTTTCCCTTTTTTTTTTTTTTTTTTTAACAGGGAACCGCGGACGCGGGCTTGGCGCGAGCGCTGCACGGGCCGTGTCCTCTGTCCGACGCCGTGACCGGGTCGGGGTGCAGGCTTCAAACGAAACACAACGTTGCAGCCCAAAACAAAATGGATCGGGCTGCAACGTTCGCGCGGGGGGGGGGGGGCGCATTTGAGGATCCAGGACTCTCTCAAATAGCTGTAGCCCGGATAGACTTTTTCCGAGTGGGTTTGCTGATATAAGACCGGTCTATAAGCAAAATTTGTTGAAATAGGATTCTATGTGGTATATGTCTCAAATATTCTCTTAAGAAATGTCTGTTTTACCTTTCTTCCTCGCGTCGCCTCGAGTGTAATACACTAAAATTACAAGTGTAGACGTTGAGGTGTATGTCACCATCCGGAGCAGATAAGAGTATGCCATGTACCGTAGAAATATAGAACTTTTATTTCAATCGGTATTTACCACGTATCACTTGGTGATACATTTTATTTTACATACGTACAGATCTATATCGAGTGTAATATACTAAACTTAAAAGTGTAGACGCTGAGGTGTAGATCATCATCCAGAGCTCAGATGAGAGTATATCGTGTACCGTAGGAGTGTAGAACTTTTATCCCAATCGGTATTCACCACGTACCATTTAGTGATACACTTTACATACGTACAGATCTATATAGAGTGTTCAAACTCGTCACTTACAAACACAGAGAGCGCAACAGCAGTGTCCAAACTCGCCATCCCGTTCTGAATCGAGATGGGTATGCTGACATGCCGCGCATTCCTCAACACGAAGCGCATGCCAAAGATCACGAAGTTCATCCTGGCCACCATATTCTGACGCGTGGACGGCGGAGCTGGGCATAGCCATGACATGACGAAGTTAGGCACGACTATGGCTGTCGGGTACCCAAAATCAGGTACCCGTGATTACCCACATAACCCCACAATCATGCCCAAATGGCTAAGGACTGGGTCAGACGCCGTGGTTGTCTCCGCAGACACCAAAGTCAAAGCCCAGCCCACGATGCGTGACACGGCCCGCAACTGGAGAGGCCTCACGGGCAAAGAAAGGCCCGACTCCTCGACCGACCTCCCGACCCCCGGGGGTCGGGGACAAACTCCGCCTCGGTCGACCCCGGGCGCCCAACCCCGGCCTCCGACCGAAGGGGTCGGACTACCGAAGTCGGAGCTTGGCCGGTGGAGCGCATTTAATAGGCTGCAAGTGGGCGTCCTTTGGCACTGTCCGAAGACGTGAACCGCAAACCCCGCACGTCCCGCAGGGACGGTTGACAGTGGTCAAGCCACCTCGCCACGCGGTAACAGTGCAGGTCGTATATGAACAGGGTCGCACAGTGCTTAAACAGGACACGGACATCCCCGCCGCAGTTGAAATGTAGCTGCCGTCGCCGCCCACGCCCGGAGGAGAAGGCGTCGAGGACGGACGTGCCCTTCCCTGCTGAGCCGCCTACCTACACCGAGCTGCTTGTCAATTCTCTTACTTTCTTTTTCTTTTTTTCCTCCATCCTTGTGACAGTCAACCCTCCCTTGACAGATAAAAGAGAGAGCTTGACTTGCGGCTGGGGGACCGCATTCTGACTCTTTCATCACACACACACACACGCACGCAAGGACGAACTCCACGAACATTTAGAGACTTGGGAGCTTCTTTCTCTCTCGAAGAGCTTGTAACCCCTACTACGAGCAACGCGAACCGAACCAACTCACTGGACGTAGGACTTCGATCGCCCGAACCAATATAATCCCTTGTGTCTTCCTCATTCTCTCCAACCAACCGCAGCGCGTAGTCTAAATTTACTCGTCGGTCAGATTTCTCAACGCCGACAATGGCGGAGCTCAGAGACGGCGAGCGGCGGCGCTCCAGGTACGGCAGTGACGAACAAGATACACTTTCAAAATAGTTCAAAGGTAGTTAGGACATTATACAGGCTTTAGTAAAGTTACTTGCGAGAGTCCTATCTGGACTATGGCCATTTAGAAGAGTCCTAAATCATCTATTTCGCCAACGTTCGAGGGACATGTACTACTCAAAAGGCCGCGGCGTTGGTTTTAAAACAGAATTGGATCAAAAGTGCTCAGACCAAATTGTTCCCCGGCTGTCCCAGGCCCAATTGTTCCCCAGCACGATCATGCACCTCCTCCCTTCGGACGATCTCCGTGTTCCCCGGGTGTCCCGGGCTACTGAGAGCAAACTCAATAATCGGCTTGTAGCCGGACACGTCATCTGACAAACGGACGTGGAGGAGAGAGGAAACCGAATGATTCTTCACTCGGCGTGTCTGCCGGCGCCGAGCGCAACACGCGCTCCAACGCGGTACGTGGGACCCGCTGTCCTCAACCCTCTCTCTCCTGCTCGGTCATGGCGCTCGCCTCTCGTTCCCAATCCGCAAGACAGACAAAGAGGCGAGGACGGCGAGCAGACGAGGACGACGAGCTCCAGGTGACGGCGAGATTCACGGCCGCCGGTAGCTGCTCGCGGGTCCAGCGATGAGGCGGACAACGACCTTAGGCAAGCTCAAGTCGTGCGGCGAGGCGGCCGCGGCCCGAGGCGAGGTCAAACGGTGCTCCTTCGTGTGCTTCCTCGCCTGACGAACGACGACGAGCTTGAGGCGAGCTTGCGAAGCTGCAGCGCCGCAAGCACGAGTTCAGCGCGGGCGTTGAGCGATGCCATAGGGGGAGGAGAAGGCGGAAGGGTGGATGTGGAGCTTAATTTCTGGACAAGGATGCGATTTCACGGTTGCTAGCTCGATTGTGCGCATGATTCTTGATTTGGGCAAGCTCGTGGACCTGCAATGCAGCGGCCTCGGCGAGCTACGGCGACCTCGCAGAGCTACGGCACGGCCACAACCAGCTCATGTGCTGCGCGCGGCCTGCAGAGCGACGTGCGGCGCAAGACGCGCCGAGCTCGCGAGAGCATGCGCCGAGTGGAGGAACTTGGGGCGACGAGGTGCGGCGGCCGTGCAGGATCAGCGGCGCGAGTCGCGTTCGGTGGGTGGAGGACTGAGGAGGAAGGAGGCGGTAGGCCTGGTTAGAAATAAAATATTGTTTTTCAAGAGCCTTTGTAGAGTTAAGTTTTTGTGGAGATTGGACTGTAAGTTTGACTCCTACTGTGTTGAACTGGCTACAACTGAGTAAAAATTCGTGTCTAGGATCATGCACTCCCTATGTACGCGGCAGTATCTCCTTAAAAAAAAATGTACGCGGCAGTAAATAAACTGTGCAATTCGGCACCATGCACGCTGGGTCCGCAAATCAGATTAAACGCAAGCGATATGAATTGGCACGCAGAAGTAGATGCCATTATGCGTATCTTTTCTCTTACTCTGACACTGAACAAATCAACAAACTGCGGTGCAGTATAGTACTATAACACATGCAACCTAATACAACGTGTTCGTCTCGCTGCTTTGCAGCAGCTACAGTGTTCGCAGTTATTTCTTCTGCAGCAGTTACAGTATTTCTGCAGCTGCTACAGTGTTCGCTGTTATTTTTCTGCAGCCGCAGCCGCAGCTGCAGCGAAACGAATAACGAAATTGGAGGGTAAATAGATTGAGCGTGATGGTAGTATCAGCATTACTAGTAGCAGCAATTTAACAAAAAATATACTACTCCTACAAGTGTACACCCACATGTAAGGATGATGACGCAGTTGACAACAGCAAAGTCGTATCTGATCCGTATCAACAGAGTTCAGGCTGTACAAACTGGCAGAGGTAGGAGCGTGTAATTGTATAATATGAGGTCAGCCGGCTGGCCTGATGATTCAGATCGGTACGGGCGCGTAGTAATCGCCGCCTTAAATACCGCACCCAACTCCGGGTCGCTGCCTAGCTCCGGTCGCGGCCACCGCGCTATGCACCAATGGCGACGCTTAACTCCCCGTATTAACTGCCTAAAGTACGAGCAGTCTACGTACCCCGTATTGCACTACGACGGCGACGTGAGACTGTGAGAGCCTGCAATTGTGAGGACTGGTGCGCGGTTCTCACGCGCGTGCAATTCATTCACCCGCATCGCCTCATTCATTCACCGGCGTCGGCACGGCAGGGACCTTGCTTGACCTTGACCCATGACCGCGATCATCGGCTTGCATTACCGCTTGCCTTGCTGGTTGCTGCTGCGGATGGCATGAGTACGTGCAGCAGAAATGCTAGCCGGGTCATCATACCCCTTCATGAATTGCTACAGCATTTATAATGAGAATACAGTACTCTACCAAGAATACTTCAGACTCCTGGCGACGGGAACAGGGGTGCTAGATTCTGAGCTGGCAGCCTCATGGTCTCAGCTGCTGTACGTATTGAAGGACGTCGTTTTTCAGCGTAGATGATCATGCAATGGGATGTTCCGATCAACTTAATTTGAAGAGAAGTGACTTGGAACCCCCACATCATGGCAGAAACGCACAAGTGAAGATCATGGCAGCTGGGTTGGGTTAGGAGTTGATGATACTCCGTGGTACTCCAACTCCTACTGTGACGCATAAAATAAGACTGGTCTTCAGTTTCGAATTTTTTAACTGCCCATGTACATCCATCCAGTCGTGGATCAATCCATCTCGACATGTGCGTACACAGCAACAAAAACAAGAGAGTCCCAGGGACTGGTGAGCAGCCAAGCGCACGTGCATGTCCATGCTGGGCGCCCGCCGTCGGAGATGGCCGAGCTGGATCGGACGGCCATGATGAGTTTCTTGCGGGGAACCGGCGACGAGCGACCTCGCCATACGCAGCAAAAAGTTATGGCGGCGACGTTGCGTGCGGGCGGGGCGCATTCAAGCTGAGAATTGAAGGGTAGTTAATGGGAGCCGGTGGACGGACTCGAGCAGCACGTCCAATATACGACCGTCTTCTTCCGGCCTTTAATGTTGCGAACAGGCTCGCCGTCTCCGTTTCTCCCCGTTCTTCCATTTCTAGGATCGGACGCTTTCTTTCTTCCAAGGACGGCGCTAGGTTCCAAGAGTGCCCACTGCTCAGGACTAGTACTACGAAATTTTTGTTTGTCAGTTCGAATTGTTTGTCAAAGATAAGGTCCTTGACAAAATGATAGTAATTGGACATTTGTCAAATTTGGACGTTCAGATCATATGTATGTGGTGGCACACGTCACTATAGCACGATTCTGTTCACATTTCTCTGTTACCGATCTTTTCCATCTGACTCAATCCACACATGTGCGCTGTGGCCCGTCCGTCCAGCTCTTCAATTTACCTCAATCTACCGGAGGTCCAGAAGGGAGGCCCGCGCCTGTTCTAGCATTCTGGGGATCTTCAAATGGGGAACTACCGATATCATTGCAGCGGCGGCATTCACTCCCCTTGCACCGGAACAGTGGAACCCAAATTCACCGGATCTAAATGAATTCATGCGAACAATTAATGGTATCTGGGGTATCAATGGATGAAAATGACCCGTAAGCTAGAAACAAAATGCTTAGAGCAACTCCAGCAATAGACCTTAAAATTAAACCCCTATTTTCATTTTCCAAGCCAACATGCAAAAATAAGGGCTCAAAATTTAACTTCAACTCCAGCAATAAGTGGTTCAAGCCCCTATTTTGTGAAAGAAAAACGGTGGGACCCACAAATGAGAGGGAGGATTGGAGGACCCTAGGAATGAGGGCTTGGAGGTGGAATTTGAGGGGGCATGCAAAATAAGAGCTCAAGTAGGGTCCCTGCTGGAGTTGATTTTTTGACCAAAGACCCTAAATAATAGAGTAGGGGCTTGAATAGGGTCCTTGCTGGAGTTGCTCTTACATCATCGCATATCTTGGCGACACAAAATTCTTCACTACACTACAATGGCAGCGGTACCCCAGATTGCACCCATCACAAGGTTGCCAATGAATCATAGCCAAGTTACATGATGAAATTCTAGGAGAACAAGATCACCATCCAAAATTCTCACTTCCAAACCGAGCTAATTAAAATTCTAGTTGAACGACGATCTAAATGCAAACGCAGCGTAGTCAGACTAGATGCTACCCTAGCTTAAGAGTACTCCTACTGGCTCCGATCGTAGTACACCGGAGCAATTGCATTGCACCAGGCAGCAGCCATCATAACAATCGCAGCGGCAGGCCCTTAAAGGCCACGCAGGCAAGCAGCTAATCTCCTGGGCAGGCAGAGCGGAGGGGCATCCAGGTAAATTCAGCCATCTCCGAATTTAAAGAGAAGGTTGGCGAAATTTATTCCACGGTTGTAAATTTGGGGTTAAAAGCAGGTGTTGGGCCGCTTTAAATTGGAGTCTCTCTTGGCGCCCCAAATTAATTTGGAAGTTGGAGTAATGGGGAGGAGCCAGGCGCCCGCATTCAATCCGGCCGGCCTCAACTGTGCGCTACACGGCTCTCCTCCGCGTCGTCGGCTCCGGCCACCCGCCCGGTGCTCGCGCGCGAGCTCTCTCCCCTGCGGCTCCAAGGCCTTGCACGCGCGACACGTGTCTGCCTGTGTCGCGAGGGAGGGTGGCGAGTAGACATGGAAGGTTCGGTGGCGATATCATCTGACGATCGACTTGATTACAGGCAGGATTACGGGGAACCCGTAATATAATGGTTAGTAGACGGTGACAATTGACAATGCATTCAATCGAGCTTGCAACTGCTCACAGGAGTAGTAGTAGGAGTACGATTGAACTTGCAGCTGCAGCTGCAGCAACAGCTGCTATACTCATTTACTGGTATTCACATTTACGTCGTTCAGCAGAAGAATTAGATACAGCTTTTAAAGTGCTCCGACTGGCTAGTGTAGCGAGTAGTAGTACTAGTGGTAGTCCTAGGTCAATCTGTGCAGTAAGTTTGATGTTTACACGAAAAATCTCACTCGATCACCGATCACCGGTTCGTATTAATTGAAGTATTTGTACTGCTGGTCACCTCCTGAGCTGCTGCGAGCAATCGGTGCAGATGAAGCGTGTTGATGATGATGATCCTGGTTGAGCAGAGGTAGCCTCATTTCCGCCGCTCCATACTGATACTGTGGTCGCCAGTGATTAATGGCCCAACCACCTTGCTTCAGATGAGGGGAAAGGAGACGATGACGAAGAAAGACGAGACGATCGATCGAGCCAGTAGTCTCTACGACCTTGCGAAGATGAAGGCGATTAATGAAGCGCCGGCCGGGCGGGGTTGATCCTTGTATCTCTCACGCTAATTATGTTACTACTGCTCTCCATGGCATGATCCTATCCGTCCATGTCAAACTAATGAATGCGGTCGTATCCACAGCACCAACGGAAAGCTTCAAATTAAATGGAGGGTTTTCTAATCCGGTCTACCCGCTTTCGGCCGCAGCTGCCAACAGAGGCTAGTTTTATTTCACAGGGCAAACGATCCTACGACGCCGGCCGAAGCGGAGCGCCTGATCTGATGGCAGGTGGAGCGCGGCCGGGGGGTTAATGTTATGATGCTATCGCTCCTTGATGATGGCGAGCTAAAACGATGGTTAACCGCAAAAGCCCATGCAGCGTTAAGAAGCATGTGAGGGCGGAGAGCGATGGACGGGTGGCCGCGGGGGAGCAGTAATGGCGCGCGGGGCATCGGCGGAAGGAGGTGACCGAATCGGCCGGCGAGCAAGCCCAGCGGCCGTGGCGGGCGGGCCGGATAACATGCTGCTGCGGACGCAATCGAGAGATGGATGGATGGAAGGAAGGAATGCGAGGCAGCGACGCTGGCGTGGCCTGATCAGTGAGGATCTGAGCTGAGCTGACCAGACTCGACCTGACCAGTAGTAAGTGAAAGTAGCTGAGTGAACATCTCGTGGGCCCCGCCGCAGTGTCCCCTTTAAGATCCTGGCTACCACTTCCGTGCTCTTAAATTTTAGGCCCCCGACGACGAGCCTGAACCGCTGGACCCTCCTCCTCGGCTCCTCCTCCTCTCACTATATAAACCGCCTGCACCCGAATCCAAACCCCACCAATCGAGTCCGAGCGTTAGATAGATCGTCAGCACAGCAGGAGTTCCCGGCCTCGAAGCCAAGTAGGAGTAGTACGCAACTTCGTCCACTCTGCTGCTGTTGCACCGCGCCACCGAGGAGGGTGCAACGCTAGCAGTGTAGCTGAGCGAAGCGGAAGATGGTGTCGTTGCAGTCGGCGCTCCTGCCGGAGGCCAAGCGGCCGCCGTGCCTCTCTCTCGGCGGCGGCGGCGTCGTTGCATCCACCGCCAGCAGCAAGAAGCGGAAGCGGGATGCCGCCGCCGACGACGCGCACGAGGACAGCCGCGGCGAGGTGGTGGACGGGATCGAGCTCAATTTCGACGCCGCGCCGCTGCCGCCCGAGTGGCAGCGCTGCCTCGACATCAAGGTACGCGACCGTGGAGTTTTATCTGTCCTTGTCGATTTCGTCGGTGTGCAACGTTGCCGTGGTGCTAATCGTTGAGTTCATTTGTCGCGTGCAGTCTGGGCAGATCCACTACTACAACACGAGGACGCACAAGCGGACGTGGAAGGACCCGCGAGCCGACGACGACCCGGAGCGCCGCGCCGCGATGGCGGCCGACGAGGAGGACGAGGAGGAGTCCGCGAATTGCGCGGCCGCGGGGCTGGACCTGGAGCTCAACCTCAACTTCGAGCCGCGCCCACGGGTGGTCGCCGTCAAGGAGAAGCGGCCTAAGCCGGCGGCCGATCGCCGGCGGCCGGCGGTGGACGCGGAGGACGGCCGGGAGATGGTCCCAGCCGTGTGCGTGCGGTGCCACATGCTGGTCATGATGTGCCGCGCGAGCCCGGCCTGCCCCAACTGCAAGTTCCAGCCCCACCAGCCGAGCCGGGCCTCCCTGCCGCCGCCGGAGCCGGAGCCGCTCAAGCTCGGCCTCCAGCTGCTCTGCTGCAGGGACTGATCAAACAGCCGGAACGAGCGAGCGTCTGATCGATCGATGGAACCATCTATTTTGCACCTTGGTATGCGTGCACTAGTGTTCTGCACGTGCACGCATAGCTTCTTGCATGTGCAAGAATCTACTAGGGCCGGCCATTGTAATGGCCGTTAGTACTGCTTGTAGTTGCTTAATGAAACAGGGGAGCGTCGAGCGATCGATCGAGCAGTGACCGATCGATTGTTTCTGTGGTGGCACGATTAGTTAAGCGGTATATGGTGGTGGTGATGATGATGTAGATATAAGTGGATATAAATGTAGCTCGGAACTTTCGGTATGTGTCACTTCGCCGTGCTCGCATTCGAACTTGCGATCGATCGACGCTGCTCCTGCTCGTTGCGGAAAGTTGGTTGGCTGTTGGTGAGCACGAATTTATTGGCTCCTGCTAGTATGTCAGTTTGCTTGCGTTCTTGCGAGGAAAATGCTTGTCGCGCATCAATGCAGACAGAGTCCCAAGTGCGATTAGCAAGCGCCCCCGCCGACGGAAACGGTCAGGTTTTTAAGCAAGCACGCATCCGGCCATGCAAAATATGGTCAGAACTCAGAAGGATGCGTGTGTCTGCCCGACCGCTGCTAGCCGTTCGTAAATTTGGTCGTGGATTTTTGTGGCCTTTCGTGTCATACCACCCGCTCGATTTTTGTCGCGGGTGCATGTAGTATCGAGCTAAGCTGCGTGCGTCCGCATATGGAGGCGTAGATATGGAGCGTGAGCCGATTCAGCAATGGATCAAATTTGTGCTAGGAATTTAAATGCGCCTCATTTACTAGCTGGATGGCTGGCGGGTGCAACGAACTGTCCTCTCGCGTATTGAAGAATCGCATAAATATGTAATGTTGCCATCCTATACTATTGTCATGATAGTGAAACAATTCATTCTGGATGCAGTGCTCAATCAAAGAACGAAAGGAAAATAAAAGAATGGATTGATACAGTCAACAACAACACTTAACTCATTTCATGTTCAGCCAGTGTTTAAAACAAAAAAAACAAACAAGCGTCGAAGAACTTCAAGCTTTCTCTAGTGTTAACACAAGGTTGTCTCCGCCTGATCGCCTGACACGTGCTCGGCTTCTGATCGGCATCTATAAGAGCAAGTTTAACGATTTTGCCGGCAGCCGGCTGCGACACCCTACGTTTTGGTGGTGGGTCCCGCCTTGCTTTAATGCGCTGCTGCTCGGTCAGCGAATAAGAGCAGCGCTCGCGCTCTGCGCCGGCGTGGAGCGGGCGCGTCGTGAGACGCCGGAGCGCGTTCTCTCTCCTGCTCCACGTCGGACTACGCCGGCTTACGGGCGACTATAATACTTGCTCTAAGGCAGGCACGATCTGCACCGTTCTGTTTCCTTGCAAAGTGCACGCACACTCCCATGCACACGCATTCGTCTGGTTCTCTATCTTCCGATCTCAAGCTAGCTGTGCCATTCTTTTGCGTGAAACCTTGAGCGTCCTCGTCTTCCACCTTGCATCCATGCTTCAACAAACGTGGAACATATGTGGCGATCGACCGACGACATGCGCACAGCACGCAGTACAGTTATGATGCGACCATGGTTTAGGAGTACTGGTTAGTGGTTACGGCCTTAATTTGCTTGGAGGTGAAGGAGCAGGGCGCGGGCGATGGGGGCCAGCCGGGCCACGCGTGCTAGCTCGATCGATCATCTTGCCGTCTCGGATAGGTGCGGTAGATGAAGAAATTGAATGTGAGGGGTTCAATTTTTGGAGCAGTGGCAGCGTGCATGACGGCTCAAGAGTAACGCCGGAATTAAAACCAGTGCCCGTCCGCCGCCGGTCAATGCCGGCCGGGGACGCTGCTGGTGGCTCGGCGGTGACAAATGACAATACACGGAGCCGTCCCTTCCGTACAGCGCTTCGGCAGAGCAATCGATGGTGCTCTCACTCCACCACAGAGAGCAGGTAGGAGGGGTAACGTCGTAGGCTGCGAGATCACCAGGGGCAACGGTCTACCCCTACAAAAGAAAAAAAAAGTGTCTCTTTATTGTTTTAGCGGTACTACATGGGCTGGAAAAATATGGTTACTGGGCTGGAAAAAAGGATTACTGGGCTGGAAAAGACTATTGGGCTGGATCGAGTTGACACTATTCTGTACTCGAGTCCAGACCGATGCGATGATGCCCTTTACTCCGGTGATCACGCAGATGCAAACATGGCACTGGATGTATCATCTCTGCAATCTCATCAACTGATTCGTGCACAGTTGTTGATCTCTCAACAGAATTAAAAAAAAAAACTTCCACTTGCAAGACACAGGGTATTAGCCTCGTTCCTACCGGAAACCATTGGGCGAATCGATGAACATCTTTGTCTGTTATGCCCTTCCGGAGGCAGAAACGGTCTGTTTTGACAACTTGGCAATCAACGCGGCGGCCAGGTTTTCAATTTTTCTCTCTCTAGCTGAGTCTTCAATGCATCGGATTAGTTTTACGATGGCATGCAATGTAACGTAGAAACGCATCCTAGAACCGAGCGAGACCTGAGACGATTGGTTGTTCTCTTTCGTGAATCAAAGACATCAAGATCAGATTCTCTGATGATTTGATCCAACATCGTAGTGGGTTACCAGAACATCAGCTAGATGGACCAGTACCAGCATATATTGGTGGCTCGTGGAGCATTAACGCGCCACGTCGACTTGCCATTGCTTCGGGCCACTTTTGCGAACTCGAGCCGACAGTGACCTCCTCAAGCATGCCATATGCACGCCAGAATTATTCAGGTTAAGGTGCATTTTTCTTGCGGGATTCCTCTACGAAACTACGTACTGTCTGCGCGCTTCCGGAAGCTAGTTCTACTAGACAGGAATTTCCGTCAGACATGAGAACAAAGCGCTGTGCTGCACACACATGGAGTCATGGAGCAATTCGTGGTGTTACAGAAATCAGGACCAGACTCATTGGGCCCTGGTTTTAGTTTTAGCATTTCAGATTATTTCTCCAGTGCCTGTTATTTAAAAGAACTCGCCGCTGATGACTGGAGTCGTGGCGTTACAACCCAACAATCAGGCTCAAATGGGCCACTGATTTTCTGAAGTGTCTACCCAACATTCAGTTACGGAGCACAGTTCCTTGTAGTATAACTGTAGCTTCACGTCACAAAACAAATATGGCTTCAGCGGTCTTGTTCTCATGTTCTCATGTCTATCTTCACCAGTTTCTCCATTTGGTCACACACACGAACGAAAGAAAGAGCCGCCACTCAAACGAGCGGACAAAATCTAAAGAGCACAACATTTTTTAAAAACAACATCCATTATTTTTCTAAAAAAATATCCCACCTTGTGCAACCTCGTTTCTTGTTCGTTGGCCTTTCCTGCCCCCGGGCGGCAAGATCCAAGCCCCCAACCGCCAACAAATCTCTCGACAATTTCAAGAGCAGAATCAGTTCCCCACCCTCACATCTGCTAGTACCTGCTCGCCCGGCAGCTGCCGTCCCATCCGCGTGAATCGGCGGAGCAGGTCGCCGTGCACATTCCGTCCCGTTCCCGCCCGCATCGATAAAACCGATGCCCCGCCTCGGGTCGCAAACCCTAGCGGCGGCGGCGGCGGGAGGGGCGGCGCGCAGCGTGTGACCTGTAGCGCTTGAGAGAGTGATCGGCGCGTGCGCTCCGCGGCGATGTCGTGGCTGGAGATGTGGCTGCCTCCGGCAGCCGGCGAGGGCGCCCCGGCGGCGGGGCTGTTCCTGGACGTCGGCGACGCGGCGGCGCACGGCGCTCTCCTCGCCGCGATGCCGGGTTGCTCGGTTTCGTTCGGAGCTCGGCGGCGGCGGCGAGGACCGTCCCCTGGGTTCCTGTCGCTGTCGATGACGGTCAAAGGGGGCAGGGGGTTCGTGTCGGGCGCGGTGGGGCTGCTCCCGGGCGCGGAGGAGAAGGGCGGGGCGGAGGAGGCGGAGGCGCTAGTAGGTTCTGCGAGTACGGCGGTGGCGGAGGTCGTGACGGATGGGAAGGTGGTGGTGGTGCAGGATAAGGAGAAGGAGGTTCGCGCTGGAGCTGGCGCGATGAACATGACGAAGCATCTCTGGGCTGGAGCCGTTGCTGCCATGGTCTCGAGGTATAGCAGCTCCTTCTGACCTTGTTGATGGGACTCCGTTAGTCCACTGCGTCTGGATTTGTGTATGTAGTTTCCTGTCTGTTACAATGAAATGAACTGGCTGAGATTAGTCTAGTCCAGAATACTAGTGGGAGTGTCCTTTACTCTTGAGAGTTTAGACTTAGATTTAGGGTGGTTCTGGTTTAACTCTTCGGAAGAGAGATGACATGTGTCTCTCTGATTTTAAGATAAGTTGTGTATTGTTCGGTGGTATGTGGTTGGCAACTTAGCATGATTGCTAATGGAGTAAAAATGGTTCAAACTTTTTGTTAGAGCAATAGCAATTGATTTTGTTTGGAATGTAAGAAATGTATTTTGTTTGCTGGTTGCTACACCATAGATGATTGAGCATTGACCTTTAGGCGCAGATCAACGAATTGCTCCTCTCAAGTTATAGCTAGTAGGCAAACTAAAATAGAGTTTGAATGGCATAAATTTTAGTGAGATGGGTTATGTCTAGTACTTAAGTTGGGTTTATAAGTGTGGCAGCTTTCCTTTTTCTTTTTGATTGGGACTTACTGCGTTAGAAGTTTGAAATTGCCAAGCTCCTATTCCATCATGTTTCATGGGGGAAACCAGATCCATGTTTACTAGGGCTAGATTCAGGAGCCTAGGAATAAGAAGGGTAAATTTTGTGTTTCTTTTTACAGAATCATGGGGGGAAAAAATCTGTCCCTGGAATTTTATAACAAGCGGCAAAGCTAGGTTAAAATCTATCTGTTGAGGAAGGAGGTTAAATTTTGTGTACTATAAGATCAAGGTGTAGTACTAGTATTATCTTCCTAGGACTAGGATTTGCAAGTGATACTCCTGGCCACATGGTTAATCCGATCTTGTCTCTGACATAGTGGTCCACTTTTACACCGTGTGGTTAGTAGGTTCAAGCTTGTGTGTGTGTGTTTTGGAATTGAGGAATCAAGCTTGTTCTATTTGCCCATTTGAAAGGATAATTCATCAGAGATGGTTGATTGTGAGTTTTTTTTAACCATTGAAAAAGGGGGCTATTTTCACTCAATTTTGGGACTCTTTTTTTTTGTGTGATTGGCTTGTTTATTGTTGACTTACTGTGGTAGGATTGACTTATACTGATATGAATCCTGCGCGGACAGTGAGGGAACATAGTGGAGAGGTCAGGACTCAGGAGTAGATGGGCATGAGAGTGAGAGTGCAGCTGGTCTTGATTACAGTTGGTTACTGCTAGCTGGATAAGTCTCTAGAGGCAGCCCACTTTCATGATAATGCTATGCAAAGTTGTACTCTCTACTCACTCAAGTTATATAGGTATTGCTTTCCTAATTTTTATATTTCATGCAGAACAGTTGTTGCGCCTCTTGAGAGGCTAAAGTTGGAGTATATTGTTCGTGGTGAGCAGAGGAATCTTTTTGAGCTTATCCACGCTATTGCGACAACTCAAGGGTTGAAAGGCTTTTGGAAAGGGAACTTTGTCAACATCCTCCGCACTGCTCCATTCAAGGCAGTCAACTTCTATGCATATGACACTTACAGAAAGCAACTGCTCAAATGGTCTGGTAATGAAGAAACTACGAACTTTGAGAGATTCATTGCTGGTGCTTTTGCCGGTGTTACAGCAACAATGATGTGCTTACCAATGGATACCGTATGTTTATTTATAGATTTTGTATCCCAAATATCTGACTCTTTTCTACCACTCCTTTTGTCATCTTTTAACTGAATATCGCTTGATTTGAGCTGTTTATTTCAATTTCAGATTAGAACAAAGATGGTAGCTCCCGGCGGTGAAGCTTTAGGAGGGGTTATTGGTGTAGCCCGCCACATGATCCAAACAGAAGGATTCTTCTCTCTGTATAAAGGATTAGTACCTTCTCTTATCAGCATGGCACCCTCTGGTGCTGTATTCTATGGAGTATATGACATATTGAAGATGGCTTATCTCCATTCCCCTGAAGGAAAGAAGAGGGTATCAATGATGAAGGAACAAAGACAAGATGCAAATGCATTAGATCAACTCGAATTGGGTACTGTTAGGACCTTACTCTATGGAGCCATTGCTGGTTGCTGTGCCGAAGCGGCCACATACCCTTTTGAAGTAGTTCGGAGGCAACTACAGATGCAAGTGAAAGCAACAAGAATGAATGCGTTTGCAACATGCCTTAAAATTGTTGATCAAGGTGGAGTACCAGCTCTCTATGCTGGCCTGATCCCAAGTTTGTTACAGGTATGTTCTCTTCGGCAGAGAATCTACTTTCATGATCCATGAGTGCATCTTTTTGTTTTCTACACAATCGCACTTGTGTAATTGCATTTTACCTCACATAGGTTAATATAGAGAGAGTAGATATCCAAGGGAAACTTACTTTGAAAGTGAGAAAGTTCTTAGATATGTTCCATAATGGTTGTGATTTCTACATCTCTATGAGGCCATCAAATCAATTCAAGCAGCTAGGCTTTCTGGCAACTTAATTCCTGCATATATCATTTGATCCAAGAATAGTATTGTTGATCAGTGTATGCTACTATGTTTAAATTGCCTTAAGTAAATAGTTTTCTTTATTTGACTCTTCAGGTTTTGCCATCTGCGTCAATCAGCTATTTTGTTTACGAGTTAATGAAGATAGTCATGAAAGTGGAGTGAATGCAAGGAGCCCATGGACAGGTTCAACAGGCTCACTCACGATGCCTTTCTCATTATTTTTTTTTTAAAGAAGAGAGAAAAAACCCAGTAACTTGTCGACACATTTAGCATCTTTCTGGTAGGATTGCTTCACGAAAGTTTCAGAGTCCCGAGAATAGCTTCATAGGTAAAAAGAACCATTCATCTGAAGCTTTGTACCGCTAGTCCACATGATCAATGGCTATTCAAAGAAGATGGTTCTCTTCCCGGCGAAAACATCTGGGCCTTCATGCCCAATTTCAGATGACAAATTTGCTATTGATCTTTGATGTATCGACCCATTGACTGCAATCCAAAGCTGACATTTGGGAGATTCTTGTAACTCTGGCCCATGCGGTCATGCTTAGACGGGTTTCCTGTGATCACCTTATTTTGCTGATGCAAAGTTAACTGTCCAATGATATAAATGCATAGATGTGGAAATGTCGTTGATCATAAACATGATTGTGATTGTAGCCGTTAAGCCATGCATGGTGCATTGATTCACGTCGTGCATTATATGCAATTTTGTGATCTTGACCTGGGCACGTCAGACATCAGGCGGTTGGGCAGCTTCGGCATGTTTATGATCGCTACAGTTTCGTGATCCCGAACTGTTCCATCCATGGATGCTGTGCCCGGGCGTCTCGGCGGGTGCTTCGGAAAGCTGCCGATTGCTGGTGGGTGGAGAACAGGTACCACCGCAATCTGGAAGCAGCAGCAGCTTTGGTTCCATTGACACCTGCTGGATCACTGCACCGGCACGATCGCATGAGTCTCAAGAGAGGGCACTGTTTATTTGCTGCATGGTGAAAAACGTCTTGCCAGAGCGCCGAGCTGTGCTGCTATGTGAAAACTGATGCCAGTTCTTTTTCTGCATCGCCATATCGCAGTGATAAACTGCCCATTAGAATCAGATGGCGAGTGTGTGGGAGTCACTGCTTGGTCCGCGTCACGGGTTGGGGGCTACGAATTACCAAAGCATGTTGGAGCTGGAAAGCTGATGTGATTACTGATTAGGTGCAAAGTCTCTGTCCGATTCACAACTCTACCTCGCTATACTAGCTAGCGTAGAGACGCGTGATTGATGGTCTACCTTTTTGACGGGATTATTGCCCTGATAATAATTCTTTAAGACGCGAGAAGCTTGGTGTCGCTGCCCATCCGGCGGATCATGCCTGTATGCCAAACCACGAATTCACACTCGATGGTGGATTAGTGCATGCGTGCGTGCCTTGGAATGTAGCTAACTGCTCTCCGCGATCTGTCGAGCATCGAGTGCCGGGTTGTAAAGCGTGATCAGTGCAGAATAAACTATGCGTGAGTAAGACGGCGCGCTCGACGGCGACAGATAACGACTGCAGCTGCCGCGCTGCCCTTCCCCGTAACCAGCCAAATGTGCCGGCGCGAGTCTCTGCGGAAAACGCCCCGACATATGGGATCGCCTTTTGCATTAGATGAACTGTATGCTTTGGTTCTCCGGTTCTGCTCTTCGGGAAACTGGCTTTCTGACGGCTTGGCGCAGACGTGAGAGCGAACCAGATTAAGCGCACGAGCGCTGAACAAAGTTCAGCTGAGCAAAGCAGAAACTACGTCACACAAAATCTCCAAAAAGATCGTTTTCGAAAAAAAATCTCCAAAAAGAACAGTACTTACTGCACACTGCGCTTGTGCTTATTTATTCAAGGCAGCCACTGTCGTTTCATTTGTTTTGCTGGAACACAAGATCACGGCAGTTTAAAGTCATAACGAATTTACTGGTTTCACAACTGCGGCTGCTGTATCTAGAGCAGCACGTCTGCACGTGCAATACAGCGACATCAGGCAGCGAGAGAGTACGAGAAACCAGGCATCAGACTATCAGATTCAGAGGGACCTCGCCTTGGGTTAGCTGCACGCTTGGCGCCACCACCAACCGCCCACGTCGCACCCACCAACCGCTCCGGTGGTCCGCCGAGCTTGCCCATTCCCGGGACTACCCATGCTCCGCCAGACCAACCCCTCGTTAAAGAGGGGGCAAAACGGCCATTTCGTAGTCCACACACTCACTCCCTACTCTTCCCCACCTCGTCGACGGCTTGCCGTCCAGTTGTTTCCCTCTCCTCGTCTCGCCTCGCCACCGAATTCCGTCGTCAGGTTGGAGACGTCACCGCCCAACGCCTCCCGAATTCTCCGCAGAACCCTGCGGAAAATCCGGGCGAACCGGGGGGCGATCGCTCTCGAGGGCTTTGCGGGCGGCTTCGCGCGCGGTGCCTGGTTCCGGCTGGTTCCGCGCGAGCGCGGCGATCGGTTCCTGCGATGGCGGAGGAGCGGCGCTACGCGATCGCGCCGCAGCTAGGTGAGCTGAGCGCGCTCGACCCCACCTCCTGAGGCGTTTCGTGGGTGCGGCTGGTTTAGGGGAATTTGGGGGAGTTGGCTTGGGTCAACGCGTCGGTCCTTTTTTTAGGTTTTTTTTCCGCGTTCGTCATGTTTGGGGGCATGGAGTTCGCGGCGCCTGGTCTGGGTGTAGGTGGCGGCGGCGTTGCTTTAAACTGTCCTGGTATAGGTGGCGGTGGCGCGTATGTGAGAATTAGTTGTTTCTGTGGAGGCGTGTTGCTGGCGATTTGCTGGATTAGTGTCTGGGAGACTTACGGCGATGATTCGAAAGTAGATACTCGGTTGTCTTTGGACGCAGCGAGTGTTCTCAGGGTGGAATCATATGAAGCTAAGTTGTGGCAGATGTGCCAAAGGCTTGTGAGATTTTTGTGCTGGGTTTCAGTGTTCTGAAGATGAATTTTCAGGACCCTGCTTTGATTTACCCGTGTGAAATCAGTCAATGTTTATGGGTAAGATCAGTTAGTACCATAGGCTAGGAATTTGGGGTTTTAACTCGGGACTTTTCCGGAGGTTCCAGTAAACAAGAAGGTTTTTTCTATTTGTTTTCATTTTCAAGTGCTGGAGTTTAGGTTGTGTTCTCTGAAGAGATCTCGAGATTATAGATTTTAGTTTGATGAACTAAGATTAAGCTTACAGCTCGTTTAGTTATGGTCTCTGGATACCTTTTAGTCAGTCATGGTCTGCAAGTGTTATTTGGGAGGGTTCATTAGCAAATATAGCAACAATTTCGTTTGAATACTGTTTGAGACCACCTTTCTGTGACTTATTTTGCAGTTATAATAGCGTGTTGCATTGTCTAACTCAAGATTACTTGACGTCTGAACAGATATTCAGCAGATATTGAAGGAGGCTCAACAGCGATGGCTACGACCTGCTGAGATTTGTGAAATACTAAAAAATTACAGAAACTTTTGGATTGCCCCTGAACCACCAAATAGACCTCCAAGTATGACATCCATTTTCTGTTGAATATTCTATTCGATAGTTTGTTTCCAGAACGCGTCAGTTTCTTATTTTTCAGCAATAGATGTTACCCTTTGAGCAGACATATGTGCCTGAACTCGTTCTGCTGCTATTGGCTTTGTTTTGTGATGCCTTGTAGTAACTTTATTGTCAGTACAAACATTCATTTATACTATGCATCATGTATTGACTAGTAACCAATGACATTTTTTTGCCTCTGCATAGAGCTTTGTTTTTTACACATTCTGTTTAGTGGTATCTCTGTAGATGTAATGACATCCACAGCTTCTATCATGTATAGTAATTGATAATGTGTCCTGTACATATTTTTAGATTCACCTTTTGTCTTGGTAATATATTTAATCTCTATCTTTAGGTGGGTCGCTTTTCTTGTTTGATCGGAAAGTTTTGAGATATTTCCGGAAGGATGGCCATAATTGGAGGAAGAAAAGGGATGGAAAGACTGTCAAAGAAGCCCATGAAAGATTAAAAGTATGCCAAGTTTGAATAATGGCCTTATGTTACATCATATAGTTTATAGAAGTTTTATGCTTGCCAACCAATACTCTTTAGTTTTTCTACACCAGCAAACCTGACAGTTTTTTATAATTTTAGTCTGGAAGTGTCGACGTGCTTCACTGCTACTATGCTCATGGGGAAGAAAATGAAAACTTCCAGAGGAGGAGTTATTGGATGTTGGAGGAGTAAGTGTTCATATGTGCTACTTCCAACCAACCCTCTCCACCAAAAAAAGTGGTATGCAGTCTTCATGCATGCCATTATCTACTACTAATAATTTTAATTTTTCTTTGGCAGGGATTTTATGCACATCGTGCTTGTACATTATCTCGAAGTCAAGGTTATTCCTAATCCTGCTCCGGTTGTTTTATGTTTAGCTGCATGTTCATTTTATTTTTCGTATAGTCAGAACTGATCTTTCTACACGCTGCCCTATGGGATCTTCATTTTAAGTACATTGCTCTTATGATATCATATGTGCTTGTCTAATGCCTGTCATGATATGTACATTTTTTCATCTTATTTTAGTATAATGTTGATGTCAGCATGTTATTGCAATTGTTGCTTTCATAATCATGTTCAGAGGAATCAAATGTAGGTTTGATTAGGGGCATCATTTCTTGCGATGCACGATTGTATTGTATAGTAGCTCTAGTTCGGTGACATCTTAGTTTGATGCTGTATGGAGTAGTTAAACCACAAATTAGCCTAAAATATACGTTTTGAAACTACATCTATGCTAATTATTTAAATTTGCTTTGTTATTATTATTTGTCAAAGTAGACTGTCCGGTTAGGTGGCTGCATCAAATCATATTTAATGATTCAATAAATACATATTTAACTCTAGCCTAAAATTATACAATGATTTATCAGAAGCATGTTATGGAGCACCTTGTTTTCAGGCTGTTTGTTCAACTAGCATATTTGGCATACCTGCTTGCTTTTGTAGTGTACTTTGGCCACTTATGTTTTGTTGTTGCTTTAGCTCAAACTCTGAGCTGAAAACACCGCATTCCTATCGGTTGGAACACAAGCTTTTCTTCCTGCAGTGAGTTGCTTAAAGTTTTGTTACTTCCACATATGACCAACAGGGTGGGAAATCAAGTTCTCGGATCAGGGGACAAGATGATATGTTGCAAGCTGCTCGTACAGATAGCCCTTTAAGTCATTTGCCTTCGCAAACTACGGAAGGTGAAAGCTCACTTAGTGGACAAGCCTCTGAATATGAGGAAACAGAATCAGGTAGAGCTCTTTAGCCATCTTCTTCTGTTCTGCATAAGTCTACTAAAATATTTTACTGATACTTATTCCAACTATGCACAGCGTATCTAAAGCAAAATTCGCTGCAGCAGATATTTACTCGGGAGGAGCCGGATACCACCCTTACTCTCGGGTGCAGCAGCATGAAAATGGAGGTGGACCTGTGATTGGTGCTTCTATTATGAGTTCTTACATCCCTGCTCCATCTGTAGGTAAGTTCCCCGTTCATTTTTTTAATGCATTAGAAATAATTTACTCTCTTTAAGAATAGAAGTTGAATTGATTTGAACCCTTCATTTTCTACACTATATCTTCAGCTAATCATCAAGGCTTATCAGCTACAACAGCTAATACAGGCTTTTATTCTCGTGGTGAAGATAATCTACCAGTGTTTCATGATGAATCTGGTGGAATTGCATTCAATGGGGCTGATAGTCAATTGAATCTTTCATCGCTGGATGGAGTGATGAAACCAGGCAACAGTATTCATCAAATGTCTCTACCTCAAGTTTCTACTCCCTCCGAACAATTTTCTCTTACTGAAGGCTCTGGAATTGAATCCTTCACATTTGATGAAATATATAGTAATGGATTGAGTATCAAGGATGCAGATGGTGCAAGCACTGATGAAGGATCACTCTGGCAGGTAGCATGGTCATGCATTTCCGTATGGCAGTATGTAACGTTCCCTAGTAGAAAGCTTTACCACATATGTGGGTGATAATCCATGCTGCAATATGTTTGATGGTAGGTAGCTTTTCATTGAGCACGCAACACGCAACGGATAAACAAGCCAAACATTTTGAACATGCATGTTGTTGCTTCTCATAAGAAACATATAGAATGTTGGGGAGATTTCATTTTGTTTAACTCTTTGAGGGTACTGAAAACAGTGTTATGTTATTGCTTTTGTGAAACAGTGGTAACTGCAGACTCAGGAAATCTGTATCATAGGTTATTTTACAGTGATAATTGCAATCTTTTTGTGGTACAGGGATAGTTTTATAGTGTTAATTATAATTCTGAGCGCCAATTTGTTTATGGTGTACTTAACCACAAAGTTACTTAATTTCAGCTTTCAGGTGCTCTTGGTAGCTCATTTGCTACAGAGGACAGCTTTCAACAAAACGAAAGATCTCTGGAGGAAGCTATTAACTATCCTCTCTTGAAAACTCAATCATCTAATCTTTCTGACATCTTAAAAGACAGTTTTAAGAAGAGTGATAGTTTTACGAGATGGATGAGCAAAGAACTTGGTGAAGTAGATGATTCCCAAATTACGTCGAGTTCTGGGGTGAACTGGAACAGTGAAGATGCTGACAATATCATCGAAGCAACAAGCCGTGATCCGTTGGATCAATTTACTGTGGACCCTGTGGTTGCACAAGATCAGTTGTTCAGTATACTTGATTTTGCTCCAAGCTGGACTTATGCGGGCTCAAAGACTAGGGTATGCCTTTTAAAGGTTTTTACATGTTGTTTTCTCGAAATTCTTCGTAAGTGCGCTCTAACTGCTTGCACTATGTCTTGCATATCTCCAGGTTCTCATCACTGGTAGATTCTTAAATCCGAATGAGGTGACGAGATGCAAGTGGTCTTGTATGTTTGGAGAAGTCGAAGTTTCAGCAGACATTGTGGCTGATGGAACTCTCAGATGTTACTCACCATCACACAAACCCGGAAGGGTTCCTTTCTATGTGACATGCTCCAATAGATTGGCCTGTAGTGAAGTTCGCGAGTTTGAATTCCGACCTAGTAATCCTCAATACATGGATGCTCCAAGTCCACATGGTGCGACAAACAAAACTTATCTCCAAACACGCCTTGACAACCTATTATCTTTGAGACAAGATGAGTACCAGGCAACTGTTTCTAACCCCACAAAAGAGATGATTGATCTGAGCAAGAAGATAAATTCCCTGATGACAGACAACGACGAGTGGTCCAAGTTGCTAAAGCTGGCTGATGATATTGAGCTTTCCACTGGTGATATGCAGGATCAATCATTTGAAAATTATATGAAGGAAAAACTGCATATCTGGCTTGTTCACAAAGCAGGCGATGAGGGCAAAGGCCCCAGTGTGTTAGATGAGGAGGGGCAGGGTGTGCTTCATCTGGCAGCTGCTCTAGGGTATGATTGGGCAATAAGGCCAACAATTACTGCCGGTGTGAATATAAACTTCAGAGATGCTCATGGATGGACTGCACTTCATTGGGCTGCTTTCTGTGGCAGGTATGTGGCCCGTAGTATGGTATTTGGAATTCAAATATATTTACCTGTACTTAAGTAGTTGTTTTTTTGGGTGTCATGCAGAGAGCGAACTGTCGTTGCACTTATTGCACTAGGTGCGGCTCCTGGAGCTTTGACGGATCCAACCCCCTATTTCCCTTCTGGAAGCACTCCAGCTGATCTTGCATCTACTAATGGATACAAGGGAATTTCCGGTTTCCTGGCAGAATCATCTTTAACGAGTCATCTTCAAACCCTGAATCTGAAGGAAGCCATGGGCAGCAATGCATCAGAGATATCTGGCCTGCCTGGTATTGGAGATGTTACTGAAAGAGTGGCGCCTTCAGTAGGTGAAGATTTTCAGTCTGGATCAATGGGAGATTCGCTGGGTGCTGTTCGAAATGCCGCCCAAGCCGCTGCTCGCATATATCAAGTTTTCAGGGTGCAATCTTTTCAGAGAAAGCAAGCAGTTCAGTACGGGGATGACAATGGTGCAGTGTCAGATGAACGTGCCCTGTCACTCCTGTCTGTTAAACCATCTAAACCAGGGCAACTTGATCCGCTGCATGCTGCTGCAACTCGAATACAAAACAAATATCGTGGATGGAAGGGAAGAAAGGAATTTCTGCTTATTAGACAGCGCATTGTCAAGATCCAGGTAATTGTTGTTGCTGTTTGATTTATGAATACTGTGTTAGTGAAACTGCATTAGTATCCTGCATGCATCATCTCAATCTTTGATGCATGTTTCTGGTTGTATCCATTCTATAAACTGCATGGAAAGTTTATATGTTTTGTGCTGCCGAATTTTCAGGGAACTGTTCAGTGCTTCAATAGTTCGAAAATAACAGTTATATCACTTAAAATTAGTATATTAGTATTGCATGATAGATATATATCCTCTATACCCTTGTTCACAAGCCTCATTTTACAGCATAGGATATGGATACATACCATGGAGTTTTAGCAAGTAACATATGGTTCTCCTTCACACGCAATTTTAACATTAAGTTTTTTGCTAAACCTCGTTATTGTTTACTTGGTAGGCTCATGTGCGAGGTCACCAAGTGAGAAAGCATTATCGCAAAATTGTTTGGACTGTTGGAATAGTCGAAAAGGTCATATTGCGCTGGAGAAGAAGAGGGGCCGGGTTACGTGGGTTTCGGTCTACAGAAGCTGCTATGGAGAGCACTAGCAGCAGCAGGGCTGATTTGATTCAAAACAAACCTGCTGAGGATGACTATGATTTCTTGCAAGAAGGACGGAAGCAGACTGAAGAAAGGTTGCAGAAAGCTCTAACCAGAGTGAAGTCCATGGTTCAGTATCCAGATGCTCGAGATCAGTATCAGAGGATTTTGACTGCCGTGACGAAAATGCAGGAATCCCAGGTATCAGTTTTTATCTTTTCTTTCTGGCTGAACCTAAAACTGAGTGATCAATTCTTTCCCTCTGAACTGAGAAGTTTGGGACCATTACTGAACTACTGATTTCCCAATTCTTTACTGGTGGTCTGACAGGCTATGCAAGAAAAGATGCTCGAGGAGTCGACAGAGATGGATGAAGGCTTCTTGATGAGTGAATTCAAAGAGCTATGGGATGACGACATGACAACAACTGGCTATTTTTAGGTCTAATAACTGGTTTATGTGCTTGTACATAACTTAGCTGCTATCATTGTTAGTGTTACAAATTGATAACCCTTAGTCGTGTTGCTGAATTAACCATATAGCATGTTTTGTGTTTGGTTTTGGTCTTAGTTTCTTTAGCTGTAGAGTTGTGTACAGTACACATGTTTCTAATGGGAATGTATTTATGGCGGACTTTATCGAAATCATTCAACCAAATGGCAAAACAAATGTTGATCCGCATCCAACATGTCGAATTGTCGCTGTTAAAGTTGTTCATTTTGGGAAACCTTGGTTCAAACCCTATGGTTTACTCTCCTACCGATGGATGCCGACATTCCTAGGTGACGTGAGGAATTATAAATATATTACGTGCTATGATATACTGGAGCAACATTATCGCTGCAGTGTTGTTCTCATTTATGCTGTGAACCGAGACAGGAAATGTTCAGGCTTCTTGCTTGTTTGAACCGGAACCTCCTGGTGTGTTCGTTTTGATAACTAAATCGGCACGGTTCTTATGCCTATAGAAGCTGAACCAGTTAGTTTGTTGCAGTTCAGCTAACGAGTGACCAAGCAACTGAACAAGTAACGACAATGAATAACTTGGCTATCGAGTTTCTTTCGCAGTTTCGCCCCATGTCTGAAAGTGATGATTGGCCACTCGCAGTCCACAGATTTGTCTGAATACCAAATGAATGGTCTACATTGTCATCCGGGCATGTTCGCTTTCCCGAACCATCCCGGCTATGGAATTAATTCGTTGGGTCACCAGCTTCTACCTATTCCTAATTGCCACCGTTTTAATCGGTGGATGTCAACGTGTAACTGAGGCGCGGCACAAGGGGGCATGTGTCGTGTGCAAAGCTTTCAGTTTCTCTTATTGGGGAGGTCATTATCACCCTCGACCCGGTCTGAAAATTTCCCAGAAAAATAAAATGCAGCAGAGATAGAAGGTACACAAATACAGAGTGTAGAAGACAAATGTTATCGTACGAAAAATTGACTTGAAATTTTGCCTGAAATCTCCGACGGATTTTAACACTGCTAAGTGTTTAGCATAATAACAAGAAAATAATTTCATAGCATCATTGTGATCAGATCAAGCATTAAAGTACCTCTCATTTTTATGCTAATACAATATAGAGTTGAAACAACTGTTATCCTACTGATTTCTGTTTACTTGGCATTTTTTTCATTCGCAAAAAATAAAATAAAATGATTGGCATTTTCTTATTTCACATTTTGTTGTTCGAATGTTACCCCCCCCCCCCCCCCCCCCCCAAATTTCTTTTGCATTTTGTGCAAATAGCCAGAAATAAAGGGCATGTTCTTGAAAGTGCGAGGAATCTAGTAGAGTACCCTTTTGCTTTATTAAAATAAACATATTTGAAAATTTTATCATTCAAAGTAGGAACAGTGATAAAACCTAATTTTATTATTTGTAAATGTACTTCAGTGCATGATTCCAAACTGATCATCGAATTCACATGTTACAAAGGGTTGAACTTACTCATGTTCTTTTCTAAATTGAACCTATCAATGATATCTGTAAAATAAATCACAGTCATGCCTTCAAGGCTTCAGCGACGTAAACGTCCGGCTCGGAGTCCCCAAAGCAAAGAACTTGGCCGAGTTTACCTGTAGCATCTGCCTGCTTGCCCCATTAACGCACGTCGCGCCCAGTGGTCTCCCAGCTTCCGCTTCTCTACTGTGGTGGTGGGGATACGCGCCTCCCCGTCTCCGGCGAACTCATATCATGGCGCCCGCCACGCCGGAGGATCCTCAATGCGCAGCGAACGGCTGCTGCGCCGTATCGCCGGAGAAGCCCGGGGCCGGCGGTTACTATCACCCAGCGGCCCCGCCGGCGCCGGCCGCCTTGGAGGGGGAGCTCCGGTGGCTCCGGCGGTGCCTGGAGGCGGCGGCCAAGGGCTTCGCCATCGGTGCCGGCCTGAAGGGCGGCCTTGCGCTCTTCTCCGTTCTCGTCCGTCTCCGCAGCCGCCGCTCCCCCAGATCGAGGTCTCTCCCGCCCGCCGTCGTGTGCAAACGCTGGTTGCTTTGGTGAATTGGTCTGTTGTCAGTGTCATGGGTTACACTCCTCGTGTTGTGGTGTGTGCAGGAAGGTGGGAGCGATGACGAACGATGAGGCGGTGGTGCTGGCGGTGAAGGAGACGGTGAGGTACGGCATGTTCTTGGGGACCTTTGCCGGCAGCTATGTCTCCGTCGACGAGTGCATCGCCGCCGTCTGGGGACGTAAGAGGTCAGTTCTCGGACACATGGCAGTTGAATTAGTTCATCCTCGTCCTGATTGTTGCAAGGAGAGATGCATAGCTTTGATGGAGGGTCTGTTGTGAGCTACTGGGCTGTGTTTGCTTGCCATGATCCGAGCAAATAATTCGATCACTAGCTTGTTTTTTTTCCCCCGAGAATTCTAAGTGTAGTTAGTGGCAATTATGCGTGAAGTGATGTATTTGGGCAACTTCTAGAACAGAGGGCAACAAAATAAGCGGTATATCTTTGTTAATATTGGTGGGGCAAGAGATGTTACATTGATAAGGGTTAGTTATGCTGCGATGGGTGATACTGCGAACTTCATGCAGGATTCCTGATCTTGGTACAAAATTGGTCTGATACCTATAATTGGGAACAGTATCTTGTGCACGGATAGTTTGCTGTTTTTAATGATTTGGGATGCTGAGTTTGATTAGACTAGTGTGTTCTGGCATTTATTACATGGAAAATGCTTCAGAGTAGACCCAATTTGTCCGACTTTTGTCTGACCAAGTGTTTTAAGCCATTTGATTGATATGTGAACCACCACCCAAGTGATTTTAAGCATTGGATTTTCTGGTTGTACAAAAGTCTACCAAACGGGTCTACTCTATAGCAGTGCTCTTATTACATTTGCTTGAAGCATTTAGCACTTTCGATGAGAAGTTCAGTAGCCTTGAACTGCAAGTTACTATGATGCATTATCGATAAGATCAGTATGCTAGTATCCTTTTTGCCACATTGATGTAATAACGATCTTCCATTTGTTTCCTGCTGAACACAGATCAGGCTACTGTATGTAGTGCCTGTCATACCATTATGTGTCTGTTGCTCATCGTCATTACACATCAGACCGCGTCTTCCTCTATTACAGCTTCCGCTTTATGTTTGTGAAGCGAGAAATCCATTCCGTTGAATAACATACAACTGTTTTCTCTTGTTGCTTCAGAACGGCAAAGTGGAGGTCATTATTAGCTGGGTTAATTGCTGGTCCTTCGATGCTCCTGACAGGACCGGGAACTCAGCATACTAGCTTGGCCATATACATTCTCATGCGCGCTACTGTGCTTGCATCCCGTTGCGGAATAAAGAGCAGAAGATTTGGAAAGATTTGTAAACCATTGACTTGGTCACATGGTGATATCTTTCTTATGTGTCTCTCATCTGCGCAAATTTTGTAAGTTTCCTTTCAGTATTCATTAAAAGTTGTAGGATGTGGTATTTGGGTATGGAAATTCAACTACTGTATGCTTCTATATGGATTGCATGGAAGTTGGAAGTTATTGCTAATATATTTAAGGTGAAGTGCTGTGAATGGAGTTAAAGGGCCATATGTGCATCTTTAAGGAAGTTTGTACCAAAAGTGCAGTTTTGTTTATAAGTGGTTGAAAATAAGAGGAAAATTTCTGTGCTAGGCCAAAAAATTGAAGCACCGGCTGATACAATGTAGTGTTGCAAATACAATATAAAGTCAAGTACGTGGAGAATGTTTTTGAGACAATGTAGTGTTTTGGATGCACAGACCCATGAATTGGCTGGCCATGTCCCATTTTTCTTATGGCACAGCCTGTACTTATAAATTATTTATGTCATCTACAAGTAGATACGTCATGCTTAGGTAGTTAGCAGTATATGTATACTCATGTTTCATGCACATATCTAGTACCATGTGACAAAAATGGCTTTTGGCTCTATGATTTCTTATGCAGATCCGCATATATTTTAAAGCAGGACAGCTTGCCATCATCATATAAATCATTTCTAAACAAGCATGGTGGAAAGGATCTTGTTATTCTGCAAGGTGTGAAGGAAATAGTTAACCACACTCCTTTATCTAACTTAGCGGGTATCGAGAAGTACTACAAATCTGTTGGTGTTGACCTAAAGTTAGATCCAAACATGAAAGTGCCTTGCTCGGTAAGTACTACATATTTGTCAGTATCCTTCTTTTTCACAAATTATCAAATCATAGATATGGATTGAAATTTGGGCTATCAAGCCTCCGATTTAGAGAATCAATTTTATGACTAAAATGTATAACGTTTCACGATAACTTATATTGTAACTATTCATGGATAATCTGTTTCCCTTCCCTATCCGTTATAATGTCCATTGCATCTGCTAACCTGAATCTGTCCATGATCTAACGTTATCTTGCTTCATTTCAGATTGTGCATGGTAATCAGTCATGTTCTGGGCATTTGTTTTCGTTTTTGTTGCAAGCATATGGAAGAGCGCTTCCTGTTTATGTCCCTGTCTATTTGGTTCCTGCACTTGTAGTTCATCGTCAGGACCTCATGAAAAGGTACATTGTTCAGTGCAAGCTCATAGACAAATTTGGTCTCTAAATTCCAGATTTTGAAAAAGACATTCATGCATTAACTGAGTTTGATGTGCAAGGATAATTGGATCTCATTCTCATTAAGAATCAAGTGCTATCCTATTTAGGATGAAAAATGAAATGAGGCAAATCTGTGTACAGTTCATCTCTGCAAGCTGCCATGCTGCCTTCTCCAGTTTTTGAGAGGATGTGATTTCTCTAACTGTGTTGCCTCTCTCACAACATGCAGGCCTTACACAATTTTGGGAAAGAGTCTTCTAGGAACAGCTAGATCTAGTCTCTTCCTCTCAGTGTATTGTGCGTCTGCATGGTAAGTCACACTGTTTTAGCTTCAAATTCTTACGATGAAGATCATCCCTGCCCTTTCTTGGGATGACAAATCATGATGTTTTCTTGCCTATTTCAGGGCTTGGACCTGCCTACTTTTTAGAATCTTCCAGAGTTGTAATACCCCTCTTGTTGTACTTGGCACGGTACGTAGAAATATTTAGCTTGAATTCATCATCTTTTTCCAAATCCTGGAGCTTTATGATACTAAACTCTTCCCATACGGCAGTTTCCAACCGGTCTGGCTTTGTTTATCGAGAAGAAGAGCCGGAGAATTGAGATATCCCTGTACTGCCTTGCCAGGGCTATCGAGAGCTTTTTCGCATGTATGACCGACGCAGGTCTCTGCCCTCCAATACTGCAGATAAAGAGAGCAGATGTAGTAGTATTCAGTATGGCCACCTCGGTCATCATGCACTGCTATGCTCAAGAACGAGAAGTTTTCCGGTCCAAGTACCTGAATGTGCTTGACTGGGTATTTGGCGTGCCGCCTCCACCCGACAATGAGGGTAAGAATTGTTATCAACCAGATGATGAAGCCAAGAAATGTTGAGCAATATGGCTTGTACAATTCATTACATGTATTTCCTGTATGGTCATTTGAGCCTAGTGGGAGAATAGACAGTAGAGCATCTTTAGCTTACAGTGAGCCTTGTACAGGAGGCTCTTCCCAACAATACAATTGGTATCTAGTCGGTACAGTAGAGCGTAGATTTATTCAATTGATTTATCGGAACGATGGTCTGGTCGTCTAAATGACCTTATGTAACTCATATGTATTGTAACTTAAATGACATTAGCGTGTGATTGTAACTTAATGATGAGCTTTTTAGCCATCAAAATGAAGTTGATGACTCTGCTATGTCTGAGTCGAGCTCCCTCTTAGAAACGCTGTAACAAGGGGCAAATTTTGGCGTTTGGTTAAATGATAAAAAATATGTGAAACTTAAGTTTTCAAAAGAAATAGAAATATGAATGAATTTTGCATATTTTCATATGCTAGCATTCAAATTTAAAGATTAAACATATAACTTATACAATGTACAACACAAAAGAGGAATTAGTTTATGTAATTACAACCTGCTACTATTGTCACTGGCGCAAAAGAAAACAAATAGTTGGATTTCCTCTTTTCACCCATACATCACCATCGTGCTTTTTATCTTGTGGCGATCCTACGACTGCACTTATGTTATTCTTTTTCATAATTTCCCATGGCTACCATGATCCGATAGACAATCACATGAAATAGAAACAAAGATTAGAACAGCAATTCCGTTATGTCAGGTTCTCCCTACAGACCGTGACTGATCCAATTTTGATCGGAACCGTCGAATTAAGTAAAGATTCTAGATGACCAGAAAGGTCGGTCGGACAGGCCAAAACCAGACATAGCGATGTCCATCCACTCATCAAGGGGCATTTCTGTCTTTGGTTCGTTTCTTTCTTCCTTGGCCCAACCATTCCAACCCCCAACCTCCAATCTCAGCAGTTTCACTGCACCAGTACAATTTCCTGTTCGGCACCGCCTGAAACCGAAATAGCGACAGCCGATCGCGCCGAGCCGTCGCGGTGCCGCCGGCGGGCAATGGGAGTTGGGCGGGGGCGGTGATGGGCGCGGCGAGCTCCAGGCTGGAGAAGGCGCTGGGCGAGCAGTTCCCCGAGGGCGAGCGCTACTTCGGCCTCGAGAACTTTGGCAACACCTGCTACTGCAACAGCGTCCTGCAGGTAACGCCGCGGCCGGAGCCGTTTCTCCGCTGGTATGGTAGCGCGTCATCGGAGGCGTGGGTGGGGGATTCGTTTTTCCTGTTTCGTGTGGAGCGGTGAGGAGCCATGTGATTTTTTTCGCGAGATCGTGTCGCGGTGATTGCGCTCGTGCGATTATTGCGTCGAGGATCACTTGTTTGCGGCAGATTCGTTTGCCAGAATTTTTTAGCGGAGGTCTTTTGAGTGTGGATTGAGAATGTGTTTCATATTTGATTTTGTGAATACGACCGTGGATCATAACGTGAACTTACATTGGGTGAATTCACGGTTTATGTATGTGTTGGCATGCGTGTGCAACATCATGATTATGCTATTGGCTTCAGATATTGTGGATGTGAGATAGTCTGATTAGAAACATTGTGAGACGCAGATTTAACTGTTCGTTGATTTTTGTATGTGTTGCAGGCACTTTATTTTTGTGTTCCTTTCCGTGATCAATTACTGGAGTACTATGGAAACAATAAAAGCGCCGGAGATTTTGAAGAGAACATGCTAACTTGTTTGGCTGATCTGTTCTCTCAGGTACTATTGCTGCTATTGATTGTAGTTGTTGTTATTCCGTCCTCAATCTTTGAGTACGCTCTCATATGTAACGAATCTGATCTGTGAATTTGAACACGTGTATCTTGAGTTCTTGACAGTGTTTCTAGTGCGATACCTAAGTACGACTAATTATTAATTGTGGTCGTTATTCTGCACTCAGTTAGAAATCACACATATATCACATTTGTGACTATGTTTGTATGGTAGAAGCCAATGCAACACTTTACTAGAATCAGTCCGCAGCGATGAATGCCAACGATCGTTTTTTACATCTCTTACCTCTAAGGAATTAGAGGAACATGCTAAAAATTTCTCTAGTTTGCATTGTTTCTTGTGAGAACATTCAGTATTCTTTGTTTATTTACTTCAACAATAGCATCTCCTGGCACTCTGTCAATTTTATGATTTAGACTTTTTGAGTAAGTAGAAGTATGTAATTCCGTAGGTCTTTTTGATACGGAATTTTCATGGAAATTTGTGTTAGCCTTTGTAATGAGATATATTCATTTGCATTGTGATTTCCACTATTCTTAACTTTAAAATCTGTACAATTGCAATTCCTTTTCTTTTCTGTAACCATTTACTTTTTCCCCCCTCGAAAACGCAGGAGTGTAACCATTGAGTTGTGTGAGATGATAGATAGAACCGACTCTTGCAGTATATTGAAGAAGGAAAAAAGTGGTCTATTGCAGTTGCATAATTATTATTTTTCCTTTCTTCCTACAGATCAGTAATCAGAAGAAGAAAACAGGGGTCATTGCTCCGAAGCGTTTTATACAACGATTGAAGAAACAGAATGAGATTTTTCGCAGCTATATGCATCAGGTCATGCATTCAATCAATGGCATCTCTTAATATGTATTTCATGGTTTGAACAAGCTCACGATCACATTATGTTGTCCTAATTATATATTGAAGTATTATGGCTGGCCCTATGATTTAGGCTATTAAACCTAGATGAAATTTTTGCATGACTTGCCGCTGTAGTTGTCCAGGTGTATGAAACACAAATTTTAAGGTTTCTGTATTCAGTGACTTGCAATATTAAGAAATTTCCTCAAACTTATTCGTCCCAATCGTACCCAATGTTTCCATGCATCAGTTTGCTTGTTAGCACATAAAGATTACCTCACACTAGATCGTCTACATGGAAAATTGGAAAAACTTTATAATTGTTTCTAGATTGGCAAATGCCTTCTCTATTTTGGCTAGTTTCAGGGATAAACAGTGATTGTTGTGTTGCTGAGATATGATGAAAGCTTCAGCAGTTTCAAATATGTAGAGCAGATATGCAGTATTTTATTATCGATAAAAAATCCATTCACTTCCAAGATTATACCATATTTCTGTGCAGGTACTTTTAATCATAGTAGTGTAACCTCTTTATAGATTGCTGACTCAGCACTACTGTATTTTACAGGATGCTCATGAATTCTTGAACTTTTTACTCAATGAGCTAGTTGACATTCTAGAGAAGGAGCATAAAGCTGTGAGAGAGCCTCTTCCAAATCACTCATCGCAAAAGGCTTCAAATGGCCCTATTAATGGTCAACCCAATGGTAGTCACAAAGAATTAGCTGCGACCTTGGTTCATAAATGCTTCCAGGTGAGATTTCATCCTTTTCTACGAACATGCTTTTGTGCGGCTGTGTATGCCTGTGGCATGTTTGTGAACCCAATATCTACTTTTGTTACAGTCTTGGAGATGAGCCTTATTCTTTTTTTTTTTGTATAGGGAATATTGACTAATGAAACGAGATGTCTGAGATGTGAAACTGTGACTGATAGGGATGAAACATTTTTTGACCTGAGCCTGGACATTGAACAAAATAGTTCAATCACCAGTTGTCTCAAGAACTTCAGCTCAACAGAGACTTTGAATGCTGAAGATAAGTTCTTCTGTGACAAATGCTGCAGGTAGGTTGTTCCCACCCATTCATTGCATATACTTTCCCCATTCACATCCGAAACCTCGTCCTGGTTAACATTGATTCTGCATTAATACCATTTGAGGCATGTAGCTGTGTGTTGGTTATACATGTTTGTCTGTCTCATTTTTCTTAGTATGAAATCATCCAGTAGTGTAGCATGTAGAACTTCCAGGCTAACGATTTGGTAATTCCGCTGACTGTTAGGAGACGTTTCTTTTCCTTTCTTCTGTCATATCATTCTGCCTCCATTTTGCACCTGCATACATTCAGATAAAAACAGTTCCTACTTCAGTTTACAGGAAGCACAGAAAAGAATGAAGATTAAGAAACCACCAAACATTCTGGTAATTCATCTGAAGCGTTTCAAGTATATTGAGCAGCTTCAGCGCTACAAAAAGCTATCATACCGAGTGGTTTTTCCTCTGGAGCTTAAACTTCTCAACACTGTGGACAACTCAGACTTGGAATACTCCCTTTTTGCCGTGGTAGTTCATGTTGGAAGTGGGCCGAATCATGGCCACTACATCAGCCTGGTTAAGAGCCACAATCACTGGTTGTTCTTTGATGACGAGAATGTTGAGATGACTGACGAGTCCATGGTACAGGCATTCTTTGGCTCAGCGCAAGAATTCAGTGGTAACACTGATAATGGCTACATACTCTTCTATGAAAGCCTTGCTGAAAAAAGTTGATGTCCTCCTCGTACCATGTGATTATAGTTATACAAGTTTCATTTCCTACCTGCACTTCCTTCTCTTGACAATATAGAAGATTCAGTATATGCAGAATAAGCTGGACGCGGGACCCTTCAGCTTGAGATGTTATGGTAAAATCAGAGTTTGACAATAAAACAAGCTATCTGGAGGGGCAATAAGCTATAGCTGCAGAGGCCCGCTAGTTTCTTGTTTCTATTTTATTTTTAATTTATCTGGTTTAAGTGTAAAACCTGTATCAATCATTGAATAATGTTTGTTGAAAATCTTTGTGATGTATAAAGAGGAATTTTGTTTTTAAAAACGTCTGCTGCTGATCTCACGTGGAATCCTCAACGATTTTTTTGCAGCAGCTGTATTTAAGCAGTTTGTAAATATGCATACTGTATGGTAGCTTGAATTTCTGTGTTATATTTGTATAGTGATCGTTTGGTTCATAAGGTGTTGCACCATTTCGAACCTTGATCTGAAATGAGCTCAAAAACCACTTACGTTAATAGATAGGATGGCAGCCCATATATTCCGAAGATGGGTTACTGCTTACTCGGTAGCGTGAACTTTAGGGACACCTCAAGCTTATTTCGCATTGTGAAATACCTCGAGCATTTGCACTCGATACTTATAGGTGAATCGCGTCTGAATGTTTGGTGCACTTAGTTTTCAGACACAAAGAAGTAGAGCTTATCCATCGTGCCAAACTCGACCCAATAATTCAACAGAACGACAGCAGTAAAGAAGAGATGCCCACAGGTGATCGCGCAAGTGAAGCGCACCTGTAACAGAGAGTATTTAAACTCCTCGAAGCCATCACATGATCATTTTGCTTCTCTGACCGAAACACCAATAACTGCACGATCAAACGAAGTACTTTCCAAATATTAACATTACCTTGACAGCATAGCAATATATGACATTGACAGCAAAGCGTGCAATATTGTTACTCCAACAAAGCAAACAAAAAGCGTCGCTACAAAAGATGATTACATCATTCATCATCCTCCTACTCTGCTACTGCAGCTGCAGGCCCCCTTCACCAAAATCCGTAGGCGCTGAAGTGCTTCACCCTGAACTTCCATTCTCCCTTGGCAGGGTCGAAAGAAACAAACACTGCTCCCTGCTCCTCTGCCTTCTTCACCAGCATCTCCTTGTACTTGTCCACCCTTGGACCCTCACGGTACTCATCACCAGTCTTCTTGTTAATGCACTTGATGTTCAGAAGAGTCACCTCTGCAGCTTTGTTCAGCCCCTCCCCGACCGGTGGCTTCTTGCTATCATCCTTGTACACAATCACCTCGCGGTTATTGAACTCCACAATCGACTCCAGATCCAGGCTCCTAACATCTGTCTCCCCCAGGAACTTGATGCTGCCATAACCATGACGCCCAACAACAAAGTCCCGCACCCGACTGCAGTAGCCTGGCTCGGCACGTTCCTTGGCGGCAAGCTCCTCTAGGCTAGGCTCTGTGAAGTAATCTCCATGCGGAAGCTTGGGCATCAGCCTCTCAACTGAAGCATTGTTTCCATGCCGAGTCACAGTCCCAGGCTCACGGTGATTGCCATTTTCCACAGGAGAAGGCATGCTCGGTGACATGGCAGTCTTATCACGCGCACTTTCTGTGGAAGCTCCTGCACAAGTCACAGCCCAAGAGTTTCATACACCACAGGAGTTGAATCAAAAGAAACACCTGCATAAACAGCCTTTGCAACGATAAGAGAATTCCAAGTGTTGTAATGATAAGACTTACCTTTATACTTCTCTGAATCAGCTGAATCTTTAGAAACTTGTTTCCTGTCAATTCCACTACGTGAAGGCCACTGATCAATTGGACGGATTATCAGATTTCTTGGATTCTCTCTAGGGATGAAAAAAGCATCCGCTTTCGGTGTTGCAGTAGATTCTTCATCATCAGCGAAGAATGGGACCTAATAAGAAGGGAAAAGGAAGGTGGGCACCACATTCATTCACAAGGTCCATGAAGATTGATAAAACAGAGCTTTGCACACAAAATTTGTGCATATTTACAGGTCATAACCTTGCCGTCAGATATCGGATTATATTTTCTGGGATGCAATTTTATCCTCCTCTGTGACAAATGCCTAGGAACCACCATGGATAATGTTCTGCTTGGAAGAGGCTTCTCAGCAACCTGCAAGGCAGCAATAAAGTAAATAACATTTCCTTATTGTGCCTCATAGGACCACAACTTCGTTCATGAACAATCATCTCACTACTTCCACTCTTCAGTGTTCACCCACTCTTTAAAACAAATTGGAAATGCTAAAAAGAAATACTAACCGGCAAACTTGATATTCCATACTGAACTGAAGGAGAAGATCCAGCATTCCCAATGGACATCTGAGGCATTGCAGGAAGCGTTCCATATGGATGCGAAATAGGCGCAGGCTGCAAGACCATATTGGACTGGCTAGGAGTTCTGTGTCAAATATCCAACATGACAAGTCAGAAAAGACAATTTATTAATAAATTAGGAAAAATCAAATCATATAATCATTTGTAAATTTCAAGGATAACTATGATTTAAATCAAAGGCACATTCTACTGCGCCGGGGGGGGGGGGGGGGGGGGGGGTATTATTTTCCTTCAACTTAATATAGCTACTCAGTCCATTAAAAGGACAACACTGAAGGGGAGAGTAATCATGCATGCTTGAGAAACAGCAAGGGATCATACGGCTGTCCAATCGGGGCCTGACTTGTAGTGTTGGAAAAACCGGTAAATCCACCTAGAGCTGCAGTGCATGCATTTGTGCAAAAGTCAAGTCCACATACGTTTTTGAAGAAGAATATGAACAGAATGATTTTCAAGACAGAATAGAACACTGACCTGGTTGACTTGTAGGTTGGAAGGAGAACATGTTCGAAGTTTGAGCTGGGGCAGATTGCTGGAATGTTGGCTTAATGATTAAGAGCAAAAATCAACTTGTCAGCAATAAACTTTGCAAAGAAAATAATATATATAAAGAGTGCCAAAAATTGATAAGAATTGTTTGGGCTAAAACTATATATAGAGAAATAAGGGCCTTACTGTTGAAAACGGTGAAGATCCGCTGCCAAACAAACTGGGTGTGCTAAACAGGCTCCCAGTGGTGGAGAAAGCCGGTGTACTTGACGACTGTTGCACAAATGCTGGGGAAGATGAAAATAGCCCAACTGACTGAGTGCTGGGAGACACTCCGGTGCTAAATGGGCTTGGATTTGATGATGGGCCAAACAACGAAGACGAAGCAAAGGCAGGATTTGTATTTGAAAACAAAGATGAACTACTTGTTGAAAATACAGAACCACCTGTTTGTCCAAACAGTGTGGTATTAGTGGACGATGTGAATGGGTTTGAACTTGCAGTTGGTGGATTAAATGAAGAGTTGAATGTGCTGGTAGTGCCAGGGGCAGGTGAGGTCGTAGCAAATGGATTGCTTGTTGGTGCCGATGTGAATTGGTTTGGATTAACTTGACTGAAAGGATTCGGTTGTGGTGCTGGAGTTCCAGAAGGGTTTGGTCCACCTGCATGTTCAAACACCACAAATTTCACAAATATGCCACAGGAATGGGTACAAGGAGCAAATACATCAATAATGCAATAATACACAATCAGTAGAAGGCATCAACTAGCATGTTTAATTAGTATGCTGTATCTAAGAAAAACTCTCCAGCTATGCTATAGAATAAGCTAAGAGACAATAGTTACTTGGTTTACTCCCAGTTCATACATTAGCAAGCACGCCAACAATATACACAAAATTAAACAAATTGTTTAAACGAAAGGTTGCAAATCATCAAGAATATTACTCGGCATCCAAATAGTTTTCCTCACCTTTGTCTCCACGCTGGTAATCCTCCCACCTCAATTCTTCATGGCTCTTATCTTTGTATTCAGGCATGGCTGATATGGAATCAAGTTTAGCAGCAGGCGCACCACTTGTAGCACTGTCAGCATCTGGTGTTTGAGCATAAGGCTTTATTCTGGTTCCTCCAGCTTGGTTACCAAATTGTGTTTGCCCAAAAGTTGTTGCCGACTGTGAACCTGAGAGAATAAACAAATGAGTAAATTTTTCCATGGGCCATGTCCAGGGCAAAAACAGTAAAAAGAAGGAATATGCAATACATTAGGGTTGCTAAGCAAAAAAGAAGAAAAGAATCTGCAATGTTTGGCTGTTGTATGATATGGAGCTGAATATAAGCACGCCTGACGAAACAGCAGTAGATGTCATAGATGAAGCATGAATTGTCCCTTGAACTAGATTTAGTGCTTTGGTTTCATTAACCAAGCTAGATTTAGTATTTTAGCACTTTGGTTCCGTAAGCTGAACTAGACTTTTTGTTGCAGGACACCAAACGGATAAAGTTCTACTACAGAGTAGAGAAATTGAATTGGCTCCGATGTGGTACAGAAGAGGTTTAAGATAGTAAATCATTATTTGCATCTCAATCTGCTGATTTGGAGAACATTTCACAGAATTGACTGATAGGGCGTACTGTGCATTGAAGGGCAAATTATGCTTGTAAAAATAGTTGATGAAAGAGAAATAGAAAAACTTTTCAGTTACTTGTGCTGGCATTAATGTCAGACAATACACAAAAGTCTGTTTAGAGCTATATTGTGCATCCAGTTACACCTAAGTTTTGTACACTTCTGTCGAATACCACAATTTTTACACAGCTTTTGTGTTTTGTTTGCAGATTACAGGAGAAGACTTGCATGCTTTTTTGCCCATAGCTACTACTAATATTAGGCACACCAGACTATAGAAAAGCTGGTTATATCTTCTATTTCTACAAATGTATGAGTAATTCTTATAGAATCTGTAAATAGCATGTAAAGAATACTATGAAAATAAGGAACCTATCTTTCTAAGCAAATACTTCATCACTTCTCTGATAATCATTTTTCCAGAACATTAGAACAAATAACTTTAGCAGAGTGCCTAAAGCGATTAAAATAGCTTTAAACAGATTTTTGTGTATTTTCTAACATTAACGCCAGTACAAGTAACTGAGAATTCTTTTTATTTCTCTTTCATCAACATTTTTTACAAGCATAATTTGCACTTCAATGCACAGTTTCAGCTGAAATTACAACAATGCAGCGGGCATGTAATCATAACTAGACAAGAAATAGTGTAAATATCCAATGGAAAACATACCAAATGGAGATGTCTGGGCACCGAAAGGCGAGGGAGTTGCTCCAAAGGAAGAGGTACCAAATGAAGTCGTTGGTTGTCCAAAGGAACTAGTAGTTGATTGGCCAAATGCAGGTGTACTCGAGACACCGAAGCCTGGAGAACTCACACCAAATGCTGTAGTTCCTGAATTTCCAAAACCAGGAGTGGATGAACCAAAGGCTGTGGAACCAAACGCCGGGGTGCTAGTAGCACCAAATAGAGATGTTGACGTCGAACCAAATGCTGGGTTTGTTGTGGCACCGAAGGCCGGCGCACTTGTCGCACCGAAGGCCGGCGCACTTGTCGCACCGAAAGCCGGCGCACTTGTCGCACCGAAAGCCGGCGCACTTGTCGCACCAAAAGTAGTGCTGCCGAATGTGGGCTGAGTTTGCTGGAACGTGCTACCAAATGGAGTTGACTGGCTAGGAGATGATCCAAAACTCCCGAAGCTTGGCTTTTGTTGTCCAAACAAAGATCCTACAAGATGCGCACAGCAGAGTGTCACCCATATATGTATGAACTTTTTTTACTATTGGTCTAAAGAACAGTGATAAAATAGAACTGAATTGGGATCGAATAGCTCTGTACAGCGATACAATCTAGAAATTGTTTTTAGAGCATCTTTTTTGAAACACTTGACAGTCTAAGAATATCAACATCACAAGCTTGGGGGCAGCACTTGCAACCCAGCAAGAAAAACAAATAAAAAAAAGGCAAACAAATCATACCTGAACCAAAGGTGGAGGATGTTGCGCCAAAGGCAGGGGTGGTCGATGCACCAAAAGCTGGTGTGGGCGATGCACCAAAAGCTGGCGTGGAGCTCCCAAACGGAGAGGAGGATGGGGTACCAAATGTGGGTGTGGATTGCTGCTGCCCAAAAGCACCAGTAGATGTATTGCCAAAAAGTGAGCTTCCAGTCTGTGCCCCGAAAGTTGTGGTTGGACTACCAAATGGTTTTGGTGCGAAGGGATTGTTGGCAGCAGTGTTAGCCTGGCCGAATCCCTGCTGCTGGTTCCCGAAGGAGGACTGGCCAAATGGGCTTGTGGATGACTGCCCGAATGCTGCAATACACAGAACATAAAGAGTTGTGAGCAGGGTTTCAACGAGTCAAAGTAGTAGAGTTATAAAACAGAAAAGCACAATCATAATAAGTAGTGCATTGTATGAGCTAGCTTGATGAAACGAAAAACGAAGCAGCATAACGGCATTGTTTGGTTTGCAAGTAGCGGTGGGCTGTATGCGGTCCATGTATTATCAGAGGCCATCGGCGTCCCTAGTAGCATAGTAGTAACTTGCAAGTTTGCATCGCAACTACGACCCAACCCTAGGGATTTGATAGAAATCGGGAAACCCTAGCGTGCGCAGGCATCCATGAATCAGTCCAGATATGGAATCGAATCGAACGAGGAGGCAAGCAGGTGCAATAAGTAGAACACTACATTCATACAGGAACAGCGCGGATGAGAAAGACCGCAGCAAGTCGATGGAATCGACGAGAGGAGAGAAAATCGGAGTGGGGAGAGGAAGGGGGGTGGGATGCTTACGGCTGGTGGAGCCGAACATGGCTGCTTCTTTTCTGAGCGCCGACGCTGGGCAAGGGAAGGGAAGGGCAGCGCCTCCCTCGATCACCGGAGGCGGCGGCGGCGGCGGCGGGGAGCCTCCGCTTGTTTTTTTTGCGGCGAGGCAGAGAAGGGGGAGGAGGAGAACGGATCTGTGCGGGCACAACACCCTTTCTACCAGACCATTTATACAAACCCCCTGAACGAAGTACTCACCTGTCAATTAAGTCCTGAATCCTGGTACATTTTTCATAGAACCCCTTTTCTTATTTCTCCCTCTCATTTCAGCTCCATCGCAATCTGAGCTCTCTCGTTCCCCACAGCCGGCGATTAGGTGCCGCCGCCGTCAACTACTTCGCTGCGGCAAATAGAAGGCTGAGCTGCACCGGTACATCCCCTCCTTCTCCGCCCGTTTCTCTCTTCCTCTTGCCTATCTCTAGGTCAGGATTTACTTTACCACAGCTACCTAGGGTTTCGTCGTTGTGCTAATCAAGTTCTGTATTATGGCCTGAACTCGTGTTTTTATTCGAATCAAGTATACTTATTTCAAATGTGTGGCATTGATGCTCCACCAATTTGATGCACCTTGTGCCTTTGTACGTTAGATTTAACATAAAGGCTCACAAGTGCCTGTCAGGTAACTTGTAATCAGCAGTTCAGTCAATAATGCTAAGTGACCAATTTGGTTATATAGAACATGTATCTCTATTTTTTTGTAGGAAAGTGCACCATTAAGCAAAATCAATGTTATGAAAGAGTGTGTTCAGTTCAGTTCTAGAGATGGGTTTTTTTATATTTTTTTTGGAAGGGAAGTGGCAGGTGTTCTGCCTTTGCATTATAGTAGGAGTAAAAGAAGTTCAAAAGCAGAACATGTCCTCTGGTGTCTGGTCATAAGCGAAACAACCACAACAGGAGAAGCTAAGAAAAAATACTGAAAGGGAAGAGCAGTCCTCGATAGCCTTGAAATGAGGCACTAAGGAAGTAAGGATAAGGAGATAAAGCAAGACTAAACAAGAAAAACAGTCCTATTGCTGAGCAGAGCTTTCTTCAGTTTCTTGAACTTGTATTGTTTCTTCTGTCAGTGTGCATCTCCATGCCAGATGGTAATAGTCGATTTCTTCCTTTGTCAACAACGCCACATGCAGGCATTCCTTCTCCTTGCCTTGAAAAAGTCTGGAGATGTCCTCTCTGAAAGGGAAACACAAGTGATTCCTCATACTTGTTTTGGCTGTTTATTTTTTTATGCATGTTTCTAATGTTGCAGGTGAATAAATTGATGATATCAGGTTCTAATAGTGCAGTCATGATGGACAAATTGGCTAAGCTAATTCAACTGTCTTCCTTTGTCACCTGTCCTCAGAGTGGATTGACCCTGAGCTCAGAGGTGATCTTAGGACCATTGTCCTCATTTTAGGAGAATTGAGAAGTGCTCCAGTAGGCACAATAATACCGGAAAGCTCAACTCTTTCGTTCCAACTTGAAGCTCTACTAGCAAGGGGATCAAAACATTTCAGATAACGATATAGCAATTGAATGTTGTATTACTGTTACTAGTAATAGCAATTATCATTGTAAATTGATGTAAGAACTAATGGACTGCCTGTGGATGTCAATTTGTAACTGTTTCAGATTCAATAACATGACCTTTTGAGCTGAAAGTGAAGTATTCCATGTTTGCAGATTCTATAATATGATCAAGATATTATCTCTTGTGTAATGTTGCCCTCAAAAAATTCTTGTAACAATTAAAACTTTTATAGCTTGCAATCAGCTAGAGGTTTTCTAGTACATGTGTGATGGTCAGTGCAGTGAGCTAACTGTTTCAACGGGTGCTTTTGGTTAATTTGTACTTGCATCATAAATCATAGGCACATTTTTTCTTCTGCCGCTATTACATTTGTGGGAAATGCAATTTGCTCGTTGAGGCCTTAACATTTCAAGATCCTGGATATAACCATTCTATTGCACAGTCTAAAATTTGTTTCTATTGCACACTTGACACTCAAAGTTTTAAGCCTGATCAAGAGCATATCTTTGCAGGTCACTCAGATAAGCATTTCTAGAGTGAGTAGAGAAATCTTTCCTGTCACTCTCTGGGTGCATCATATATTCAGAGGATAAATTTATGAGACATGAAAATCAGTAGCACCCTTTGTTACATCAAGGAACTTGCACACTTGATAAAACGAGCCTAAAGAAGTAAACCACTGCATTCAGCATTGCACTTGACAATTTATATCCACTGCCACTGTGACATAAACAGAAACATGGTAGCCTGGATTCATTAACCTAACAATTAAGTTGATGCTACAGTACAAAGATACACGGGGATGCTACTATATGAAAATACCACAAAAAAAATCCTGAATAATTAAACTACAACTGGTGCATCTGTGAATATAGACCGTCTTCCACTTGTTACATGTATCATTGCAACAACGAGAAGTACTTCAACTTGATGCTGACATTCTTAATGGAAAGTATGTGATTAGATGTTGCAATCAACAATCATGGTTTAGAAATAGCTTGGAAAGCACATTGAGATGTGTAATTTGCAGCTGCATGCCGTAGTGCCAAATTGTCAATCTGGTACATCTTCTCTGCTTTGTTGCTTGTTTATTTTTCCAAGCCATGCTTAAATTTTCCGCCGTTCCCCTCCCGTCCCTTCCTAAATAAAACTGATTAACTAGGAAGTGTAGTCGGTATCACAATCAATCTGATGCAAATAAAAATGAACAAAGGAAATCCTCACAAGGATAAACTAGGAATTCACAATCTTGAAGTGCATTTGTGGCTTCTACAGTGGAGAATATCTGATAAGCAGGCATACTACTTACTGGGTAGCGTAAACTTTAGAGGACCCGTGAAGGTTATTTCGCAATGGGCAATACCTCGAGCATTTGTACTCGGTGCTTGATAGGTGACTCTGAGACTGAATGTTGGCTCTAATTTGTTTTCCTCTTACATTACTGTCGACTTGGACAGGACTGACTGCTGTCCGTTCAGCCACAAAGGAGTAGAGAGCTTATCCGCGCCATCGTGCCAAACTCGACCCAATAATTCACCAGAGCGACAGCAGTAAAAGAGGAGAGAATTTTTCCGGCGCAGTTGCACCGGTCGATTTGGATGTCCATACAGTAACAGGCCGACAGCAGGTGATCGCGCAAGTGAGGTGCATCTGGCGCTCGATCGACGAGGTGCGCTTTAACCCTTGGAATGGAAGCCAGCTGCAAGTTGATCAGGGTCCTCGTCGTCGGGTACAGTAACCCGCAGCGTGGAGACGAGCGCGTCGTTTACAGCGAGAGACTGGGCGTCGACGCTTCGGCGGCTCCCACGGGAAGAAAGACTGAAATTCGCTTCGAACTACTCGTTAGTCATCTCCATGCACACTGGACGCGGACGACGACAGAACCACCGATTGATAAGAGCTCTCTGATGGCCTGATGCAAGCTTCCCGCGCGTTGCCAGCCGCAGCCCATCCTCTGTCTGCGCGCCGTCGAAATGATAACTTGATAAGGGCTCCTCTAGGTCGCTGATCCGACCGCGCAGTCGCGGCGGCTTCGGCGTCGTCTTGCGGTGCGTGGTGCCGGCGGCCGCCACATTTCGGTCGCCGCAAGAGTCGGGAGAGTGAGTTTTTCTGAAAAAACGTGGTGCGCGATCGAGTTGGTTTTGGAACTTCAGAGACTGGGATGTTCCTGCGACCTGCGGGGAGCGTCAAATAAAGCGTCTGCTTTTCCAAACGAGATGGTTACGGCGGCGGGCACTGGAGCTGGATGCAGACAAAGCACCGAAGCTACGCTGCGCTTATCACGTCTTCGTGTTTTCTGTTTGTCGTCGGCCAGGGAAGCAGGGAGCTGTACATGACTGACCAGGAAGCTCGTCCATTTTCAGTACCCGAGGATTGCAAGAACCAAGGGGGTGTTGCTCTCTGACGGTCGCCCCTTCCAAAGGGACAAGCTGAGTAAAATACCACAGTTTTGGTATGAGGTAAATACATATAGATACATCCGGTTATTATTGATTCTGTTATTTGATCAATCAGGATAGCTTGAAGGCCGTCAGAAACTCATAATAGAAACAGCGAATGGTGACATCCAGGAAATGGTTTCCGCCGAAGCTTTCGCACAGGTACACCCTGCCCAAAAGTTTGCCATGCATCAAAAGTTAATCAAAGAAGTTGACATCTCATGATGGAATATCCCCGAACCAGAGAGGTTTGAAGGTAACGGTTTACTGCATGCAGCTTTCCGCGAGTGGATTATTATATTGTACGCATCACAAAAACGAGCGAAAGTAGCTCTCAAGGACTTCTGCGTCCCAATCTTTTTTTTTTAACCAATTGACGATGCTCCAAGAAAGGCGCGTGTGTGATCGTAAATTTCATCATTATCCAGTTAACCGGCTGTTGACTTGAGCTACCATCTCTCCGTGAACTCTGAAATTACAGAAACCCTTTACGTTATGGAGACAAGTCCCACTCGTACCTCCTAAAGCCAACGGTAGCGACGGACGCTTGTTCATGCCGGTGTCCGTCAGGCTCTGCACCTACAGATAGCGTTTGCAGACCGAAACCTGACAATCTCAAGGAGTGATTCTCCATAATTTTCGCGGTGACGGAACATGTTGATAAGTAGAAGTTCTTGACCCATGATCAAGACTTGTGCGGTCGTGCTTTGTTGCTTTCGGCAACGTGCCGTCAACTGGTCGTGTTGTTCTTGCATGTCGAAGCTCTGGAGAAAGTGCGTGCGGATTGCGGAAGCTCAAGTGGTGCCAGTCGTTCGACGGCGACAGCGTCCGGGGAGGGGATCGGATGTAAAGAATGGATCGGCATCTCTTTGACTCTGTGATATGACTGAGAGGGAAGTAACTGGCGAATAAGAAAGGCATCTGATGAAGCGACGTATAGCAGCGGATTGACAGTGTCGCCCCGAGAGTTCGGTGAGTGTGCTTGTTGTTGCTACTTCTGTTCCTCGGTGAGACAGTGGCGCATGCAGCTCGATCTAGAAGAAAGAAACGGTGTCGTAGCAGCAAGCGTAAGCAGCAGAGCGGTGGTCTGAAACGCCATGGACTGACAAACTCGCTAACGTACTGCCATTCTGGGCGTCCGTGCAGTCAAGGGGATGCGTTTTGTGATTCTACACGACGGAACAACGGTCGTCGACCATTGCTTTCCTTTCCTTTCCAGCATTATTAGCTCAGGTGTCGTTTGCGAGCTTTGAAGAAACGCGCACGACTGCTCGTGCTCGACCCTCGACAGGCCGGGCATCGATACCGCGCCAAATTCGGCGAAGCCGTCTCAGCTCGCTGCCTCACAAGCAACCTGCAGAAACCGGTAAGATAAGGGGACAAACAGTAACCCGGCGAAAACGGCGGGGGACACTCTGCCCGCACGAGATACGATGGCCGGCCGAAGATTGGAGGAATGTCGCGGATTTTGCCGAGCAGCGTCCAAGCAAAGCACGGTGTTGTTGCTCTGCAATTGGCACGGGCGGGGGTGCTGGTGGACCGGACCGCGCGTGGCGCCTCCGCCGCCGATGCAAAGCCGCAAAGCGCGAGGCGGCACGTACGCTCGTCACACCCACACGCAGCCGCGAGTCCGTGCCTGTCTGTGGTCGCGGTGGTGTGGCCGTCGCCGGCCGTCACGTCCCGCAGCTGGCAGCCCTGGCCCCAACCGAGTTGAGGCGCTCCTTCCTTTGGGTGTGACTGTGTGCGGCGCGAGTTGCAACTGCACGTGTAGGTTCGGGCCCGGCTCGTGTTGTTCAGAGACCAAATGCGGAATGGAAAATCGGCGTGACGCAGCGACGGTCCCGCGCGCGCTTGATCGGATTTGGAAACTTTCTACGGGAGGCGTGGACAACTCTGGAACGGTGTGTGGTCGGTCGGTCGATATTGGCAGCTGTCTGTGCCAGTGGCTTCTTCTTACAGAGGCCACAGTATAGGAGCAGCTCCATTGCAATGGAGACGTCAACCACGTCAGCTGCATCCCCTGATTCATTTATTCTCGCAGGAACAAACGAGCCCTATATCTCTCTCAAAAGTCAAACCTAAAAAATTTAAAGACAGGCAGGCAGTGTCACACACGCACGCACGCATGCAACCGATCCGAGGTAGCAAGCGCCAAAACCCGGAGTCCTGAACGAACCGCTTCGAACAGTACAAGGTTGGACTTGGGTATATGGTGACGTGGGAAGCTGCCGCGCCCGTGCGCCAGCGTCGTCGACCAAGCGTGGCGGCGTGGCGCGTGGCGCCCACCGCTTCCCTTCCTCTCTTCCTCCAGTATTTGTAGCACCGCCCGGCGCTCCCCACTTCCCCGTCTCCCCTGTTTCGCACCCCTCCTCCCTCCTACCACAAGAGGTCTTGCCGCCACTGTTGCAGGCTTGCAGCCATCTCAAGGTACTGTGGTCTCGCTCTTCTCTGCGATCCTGGTTCAGTTCCTTGCCTTCCTTACTCTCTGGGCTCTGAAATTATGGTCGATCGAGTTTGTAATCGTGCCTTTGTTGCTGCATGCAGCGCCAGTGGCCAATCCGGCTCCCCCTGCTCTCAGATCACTCTGGCCTTCCCCGCCTCGCCGGTGGCCTCAACCAACGCACTGGTGGTGCTGGAGGATGCGGGCAACGTTCCAAGCTTCATCTTCCTCCCTCGGAAGGGCTCTCCCATAGACAACGGCTAAGCGAACTGCGTGTTCTCCTCGTGCCTTCTCTGTCTCCCTCGGCAACGTTTCTCCGAGTTCGTTCAAGTGTCAAAAGAAGTACCTGCCGGTGACTACTCGCGATGACGAAGATCAGCTGCTTCTCCTTCCTGCTCGGCGGCGGCGGCAACAAGAAGAAATCGAAGGTTGGTGTGCCGGAGGCAAACATAAATTAATTTGGCTGCTGGACTTTGGTGGCGTTCCTCCATTAATGATGACTTTGAACTTGGTCACGATGGCAGGTTTGGAGTAAGGTCGCTTGCGCCAAGAGGGCTACCGGCAACGACTGTCCGAAGGTGAAGCCGTTGGAGTTCATGGACATGGTGGACGCGGTTGACGTCATCAGCGGCGTTGGCAACGCCCCCGCACGCGACACGAGCGTTGTCGTTCTCGCAGCCGCCGAGTCGGCACGCCAAGAGCGTGACGGGAAAGAAGATAAGGCCTCGGTTAAGAGGGGCGCATCTGACGCCAGCATCGTCGCCGGCGAAGACTCGACCACTTGCGAGAGCGACGACGCCGGCAAGAATGGCGTGGGGGGCGGCGCCGAATCGGACGCAGCAGGCGATTCGTCTCCCAGCGATGGCCGCATGTCGTCGCCGACCGCTTCGCCGAGGCTGCAGCGCTCGTGCTCCAACATCGAGACGGCGCGGAGGTGCGTCCCGAAGGAGTTCGTCGACCTGCCGGCGAAGTCGCGCTCCTACGGCGACCTCAAGACCTTGCGTTCAGGGAGGCTGTTGCTGACCACCTCGAGCGGCGGCGGCGCGCCGGACGCGAGCCCGACGGCGGCGTCCGTGAGGACGTCGTGCTCCGCCGACCGCGTCATGCTCAAGAAGCGGTCGTCCAGGCAGGTGCTCCCGTCCCGGAGCCGGAAGCTCTGGTGGCGCCTGCTCCTTTGGAGCCACCGCAATATGCACCGTCCGGGCGCGAGCGCCACGACTCCATTTCTGCCGCCGTCGGCCGACACGTACAACGCGCCCCGCCAGAACGACGGGTACACGTCGGACACGCTCGACGTGGTCACCGCAGCCACCAGGGAGCCCAAGAATAAGGAGGTCGCCGCGGAGGAGGAGGAGGAGGAGCCGATCCCGAACCAGTGGGTCGCGTTCTCGGCGGAGGCTTCGTCGTCGCTGGACCGGGTCAGCGCGTGGGTGAACAGCCTCGGGAACGGCTCGTTCCACGCCGTCGACGAGGAGGAGGAGGAGGAGGACGATGTCGCAGAGCACGACCCCGCGGCTCGCGCCCCGTGCTCTGAGATCGTGGAGTGCTCGGCTTTGGCGGCCGAGAAGCACGCGCGAGGGAAGCGGCGCGCAGCGGACGAGGCCGTGCAAGCGAGCAGCGTCGTGCAGACGCTCAACATGGTCTCCTCCGTCGCGCACATCTCCGGCATGGGGCTTAAGGCCGTCCCGATGATCGCGGCGTTCTCGACCCTCCGGGCGGTGAATCTGTCTGGCAACTTCATTGGTAAGTCTCCTTTTCCTTCTTCAGACACTGGAAACTTGGGTTCGAACTAGTAACAGAAATGAACTTTCCTCAGTTTTACTGTCTGGGTTTAACTATTGAATTGTTGTGACATTTCAGTTCATATCTCCCCTGGATCGTTGCCCAAAGGCCTGCACTCGCTCGACCTGTCGAGGAACAACATTGCCAACATCGAGGGGCTACGGGAACTGACGAGGCTGCGCGTTCTCAACCTCAGCTACAATCGGATCTCACGGATCGGACATGGTAAGCAAAGCATTCCCTCGCAAATGCACCATGAACTTTATCAGCTATTGTTCACTTTCTGCATGTGCTTTAAGCTCCCGATCAGTACGCAGTACAAACGTATCTCTGGTGAGAAATCAGGGAGCTTGGAGTTATTTGCACCGCACGAATCTTGTTCATTGCACATATGACACCCTGCATGGTTGGCATAGATCTTTGTCAGATCCCCGCTCGTGCTATCTCGTAGGATGGTCCAGAACGCAGGCTTGGGGGCCCTGTTACTGCTCGACTTGATGGGTTTATAGGGTCCAAACTGCAGGCTTCAGAACCTGCGGTTTTAGGCAGCTCACCGCATCTGGAGTACGTAGCTTCAAGCGCTCTAATCTCCGATCCTGCGTCTGGTAACCAGTAACGACAGATTGGAATAGGATGCCATGTGCAACAGATACATCTGATGCAGACATCTCACATTCCACCCTTTTTCAGCCGTTCATCCTCGTGACCGTGTCGGCGCGTCCCATGTATGCTGTTGTTACTTGTTCGGTAGTTCAGACTCTGGGAGTCCGGTGGTTGTGTCCATCCCGACTTTGATCGTTCCTGGTAGAAACAAATTGTGCATGACTGTATGCCACGTCCGTGAACTGGTCCAGCCACTGCTCCTTTATGGCCTCTGTGGCTCTGGCATCCGTTGGCTTCAGTCCTTTTACCTAATCGGTGCCTGCGTGCACGCTGGATTGGCAGGTTTCCTCGGATACCAATGTACCGCAACCTACGTGAATCGAAACAACAACCATGTCAGCGTGCTTTTTTTTCCTTTCCCTTTGACGAATTACGTGGACAAACTGCATGCCGGAACCATGTTAAAATGCTGCTTTTGCATAGTACTTACAAGATTTGTGATGTTTGCTTCATGCATAGTGTGTAAAATTTCTAACGTGTACGATGGCTTCCGTCCATTCAGGCCTGTCGAGCTGCACGGCGATCAGGGAGCTTTACCTCGCCGGGAACAAGATCAGCGACGTGGAGGGCCTCCACCGCCTGCTGAAGCTGGCGGTCCTGGACGTGAGCTTCAACAAGATCACGACGGCCAAGTCGCTGGGCCAGCTGGTGGCGAACTACGGCTCGCTCAGGGCGCTCAACCTGGTGGGCAACCCGGTGCAGGCCAACGTGGGCGACGAGACGCTCCGCAAGGCCGTGTCGGGCCTCCTCCCGCGGCTGGAGTACCTGAACAAGCAGGCCGTGAAGCCGCAGCGCGCGCGCGAGGTGGCCAAGGACAGCGTCGCGCAGGCCGCGCTCGGGAACGGCGGATGGGGCGCCGCGCGCAGCAGCAGGCGGGTGGCGCGGCGGGTGATGAGCCAGAGCCCCGGCTCGTCGTCGGTGAGGAGCCGGGGCAGAGACGGCGGCGGTAGCAGCCGCAGGGGAAGCAGGAGCAGGTCCAAGACCAGGGCCCAGGGCTCGAGCTTGTCGAGGAAGTGAGGCGGCGGTGTCGTGTCGTGTCGAGTTGTTGACGCCGGTTGCTGTTGAAGTTGAGGTGGGAGCCTGTGTCACATTGGCACATGGATGCCGTTTGTTAAGCTGCCATGTTGTGACTTTGTGAGATAAATAAACAGCGCGCATCACTGGCCGTGATTCGATTTCAAAAATACCTTGCAAAACGAATTGATGCATATAAGAACACTAGTAAGGCTGCCCGCGCATTTGCGCGGCTAGTTTTATTAATATTTTCCTATGCATTTTGGTTTCTTCTAAAATGTACCCCTCTCTCTCTCTCTCTTTAAGATTAAGTGATACATTTAGTTATTTTCATAAATTATTATAGATAAAAAGAATGGTCAATTTTTTTTTCAAATAAAATGAATGGTCAATGTAACAAAGAAAATCAACGGTGTCATACATTTAACCATGACCAAGAAAATTCCTTCATCCTTCCCCAAATATATTATATACTTGCTTTACCATTCGGCAGTGAGTCCGGCTTCTTCTTCCTTGGGATGCTCCTTTCCTGTGAGATTCCAACGCCGCTTCCCTCCTTATTTTAAAATAGGAAAATGCAGTTTCCCTACAGGAGGAAGAGGAGCCACCCCTTCCTATGATTTCCCTCACATTCCCTCGCGTCTCTTGTGGTGGAGATTTCTCACACCAGAAGGAGTCTACTCGCCATGGATCTCGCTTTTGAAGCATCTGGGCACATGCTAATTAGTCGCTGCCTCAGATCGTCGAGGACGGACGAAGCGAGTCCTTTGATTTGATGGTGAGGTTGCCTGACTTATTTGTATTGTGTCTTAGTTTTCTTGTTGTACCCTGTTGATGGGATTGGAAGGGGATGGGGACTTGATGGGGTTGTATCTGAGGGTATGACTTATTGTGAAATCTTCTTGTTACTAAATATAGGCCCTAATAACTGTAAGAAGGATGATGGCGTGATATTGATTTTTGTAAAGCAAACAATATACAACCAAAAATGATTTTGAGGGTGTAATGAACGGCGAAATGACAATAATGAGAAGACTGCAAGTCACATCATTTTTTTTGACATATTCAAAAATAAAGTAAAGTGGATTGACTTATTCAATATTGCATTTATCTGCATGAATGATTTTGAAGAGATCCCCGGGACTGAACTGTCATTCTGGCAAGAGATGTAGGTTAATTTATACGCACTATCCTTTATTTCTCATTTCTGGATCTGTTACGCGGCTGCAAAAAGGTTGACAAATTAATTTGGTTTAGTGCTTTCTTTGGTAATTAACCCCTAGTGTAATAGGATGCAGTCTGAATGGTTCTTGCTTTGAAACAGGGTGGCATTGTGCATACGAATTTTGATTGTGCACCTGCTTTGTTTTAAATCACTTACTACATCAGATTATTTGAACAGGAAGCTATATGATTATATTTATTTCTGAATCTCATTATTCAGCAGCAAATGAGGATGTTAGAATCACTTACTACATGTTAATGCACGTCATCTTTGTGTCATGTTCTGAATAATGCTTTTTGCCCAGAATCTGCATTCATGTGTTAATTTTGCATCAGAATTCAAGTTTTGTGAAACGATAATATTATTGCTATAGGAGCAATATATTCAAACAAAAAGCTACGCATAAATAATATAGTAGTAAGATAATTGAATTATTGAAGATATGGTGTTGATATTTTGTTGTACCTCCTTTTTTATAGAATCTCCTTGTACACAATGTTTCTTGCCATGTTTTGCTCTGGATTTTCTTTGTCGTCGAGCAGCACTTTCAGTCCATTTCTGTTTGTCACCCTCGATAATGCCACATACAACTGGCCATGGTAGAAAACTTGTTTCAGTAAATATAGTCCACCTTGTTTAAGTGACTGACCTTGGCTCTTATTGATTATCATAGCGAAACAGACAACTAATGGATATTGTCTTCTTTTAAGTTTATAACATAAGATAAATAACTATTAGCAACTATCCAGACTATTTTGTTACTTTCTCGATCGGATCCAAGAATGGGGTTTCATGTTTACTTGTTTGTTGGTTTGAACTGTAGTCCACATCATGTTCCATCAGTTCCTGTCCAAAATATTATTAGTTTATATATAACATAATAATACTTGAAATTATCCCAAAAAATAATTCTTACCTTCTTGAGCTGATCGAAGAACTTCCTCTCTTAATTTATCGTCAGGGATAAATGCTTTTTTCACTAAGTAGACTCTCCTCCCTTCGATCAAGTTTTGATGGCTCAACTTGAAGCGAAAAATTAAATGTTTTCCCAAACAATTGTTGTATTTGGCATTCATTATTTCCTTGAAGGGATTCTAGTAAATCTGATATGGATGTGCTGAGCATTCTTCTTTTGCAAAACTATAAAATATAACATACAAAAATATGTTAAAAGCAGAAAAGAGTATAATAAGATTTCTATTTATGGCATACCTGTCAATGAGTTTCCAAGTTTCTGGTACATCCAAATCTGTATACAATCTTGTGGCGCTAGTTGCCTTCAGAGATATGGCTTTTTCAATAAATAATCTGTTATGTTTATTCAGTAAGAAGCATCATAGTATATTTGGAAAAATTAACTTCCTTTAAATTTTAGACTTTGTACTATTGTTGATGCAACAATAACAACGGTACGCTCCTTTCCAATTACATCTTCACTTAAATAATGTGCCAGTTCTCCCCATAGTGTTAATTTAGCCTTTTCACCCCTGAAATTTGTTGCATCACATTCAATGTTAGATCACAATACCAAAAAACACATTATTAGCTATCCACTATTTTAATTAATAAATTTATCTTACTCTATCAAAAGGAGTTCAATCTCACAAATATCTTTAGTACGTGCATTGTTGGTGTCCTTCATTATTGCCTTTTGCTGAACTGGTGAAATAGTGGTAAGTAAACAAATCACATCTGAAAATTGAGAGGAAAATTAAAATGTATCATATAAATAGCTACGGAAAAATAAGGATGAATTTAATGGTTACCTGAACATTGTTTTTCTTTATTTTCTCTCTGTATCAAAGTATCATTTGTTGCAAACTCAAAGTAGTTTTCATGGAATTTTTTTTATGGCTCTTTCACTTGTTTCACCTTTGTATTATAGATGAACATGATTTTCAAGTCATTGCTAACTGGATGATATTTGATGGATTCTTGAACTCTGAAATTGCTGAATGCATATATGGAGCCCTCTCTGATCTGTGGTCTGTAAGTATCAATCAAATTCTTCCCGATAGTAGTGTGAATTACTCCCTGTTTTAACAAAGGAATATTTAAAATATGTGAAAAATATGAATATACATAGTTGAAGAGTGTCATTATACAGAAAAATATTACCTTTTCGTCAATTAGTATCATATCCAAGCTCATAAGTTCATCTGTCCTATTATTAATCGAATCCCAAAGTCACTTTAGTAGTACATCACCCTTTTGTTATCAGCTCACTCATATTTTTTTGAATGCCATTGCTGCAGTACCTAAATATTAAAGTAATATATATAATCAATAGTCATAAACTGAATAGAAATCATATGTTGCGTTGATATATCTCTAGAAATTGGATGACCTGGTCTCATGCATGTATTTAAGTGATGACAGGCTTTCCACCACGTGAGTGAAACATGAAAAAAAAAATTGTTTTCTAATTTTTAGTCTCCAGGCCCTTCAACTATATATACCGACAAACAATATCTTTTCTATCTAAAACCATTAAATCAATGGTAGAAGGAAAAAAAATTGGTGACAGAATTAAGTGTACTTACAACTGGCAACATTAAGTACTACGCAAACCTGAACAAAAGTAAAATAGAAGAAGAAACTGTTTGCTCACGATTGGCTTGCCTAATACACAGCTGGTGCATAATCCCAACACACCAACAACAACTCAAGAGCTGGAGAGTGGAGACGCTGCGCTAGATTGTTTGCTCGTCGAGTCGTCATGCATGCATGCTTGAAGGTGGCTGCTCAGTCAAGTAATCAAAATCCGATGGATGATCTCTGCAGACCCAGGAACGACAAAGGTCATGCGGAGAAAGAGCTTGCCCAAAGCCAGTAGAAGCAGAGAACACCCACGTCGAGCACCTCGTGCAAATCTTGTCGCGCTGTTGCTGGATCGGAGTGCTGCTGTGCTTCCGCCGTGTGTGCCGGTGACCGATGGCCTTCTGTTGCGAAAGTGTCTTCCTGCACATCGCGCCGCTGATGGCGTCTAGGGTTATTCGTTTCCGCTGTTCTCCGATCCGATAGTTGTCGAGGTGCTACGTTAGATCGATGTTTTCTTATGTCTTCACATCGGTTAGAGTTATAGGGATCAGTTTAGGTAAACATTTTGTAATGACAGTGGGGTAATTGTTAAAAAGTGAGAAGGGTATTTTAGACTATTTTTTATAATGGCGGTGGTGGGTTATTTTCTCTTCTTATTTTCTTGGATTAACGTGAGAATTTTTAGCATTTTAGAGCGAACGTGGTGGCTCCTTTTCTTGATCAATTATATATATAATAGATACGGGCAATGAAATTGGAGCTTACATGATTAACGTCTGTCAACCAAAACAAAAAAAAAACTGAGAAGTAGTTACTGCCATGCTGAATTTCGATTGATTACCGTTTGACGGAAAAATATTGTGTGCGGTCCGTCCGCACACGACCCCTTTACGGACCCCTTCTCGATTGTTGCCGCGTGGAGATCGGACGGCAGCAGTCATCGGCTCGGATAGCATGGTTCCCAGGACATGAGCGCGGCTTGCCTTACGCGATTAGCTGCAGATTCCTTGCCGCGAATTTCGTTCGGCTCGGAATCCTCCTCCGTGTGGTCGAGGTCCACGATGCGGGTTTCTTCCTCCTCTGGCCACAATCGACAACGCAGGCTCGTCTTCTCCAAGACGAAAATGTGCGCCTCTCGGTCGGAGGCGACGGCAGGCGATGCTCGCGCAGCAGAGCGGGCAAAGGCTGTTCCCTCCTTTCCCGTCGGCGGCTGCGGTCTACGATGGCGAGCGACTGCATGTGGTTATATACCGGAAAGAAATTCGCGGCAGCACCTCTGCCGGCGAGGCCGCCGTTGCTACGCAAAACCATGCCTTTGCCGCTGCGGCCGCGGAGCGAGAAGCAGTCGAGCACCTCAAGGGCGCAGGATTGCCGCCGAGGAAGCCTGCTGGAGCACCAAGCGAGGCTGTCCATCTCTTCTACGTCGGTCAGACTGATCAAACAGAAGGCCGCCGACAGAAGCGGACGAGGAAGCCAATTGAAAGGAAAGCTGCCGGGAGGGAGCCGAGCCGTGGGCGTCGATGCTAGGAGCCATGCGACCGCACACAATTTTCTTCCCCGTTTGACTGCCTTTGTTCCCTCTGAACGCAGGTTGAAACCAAAAAAAAAATACAAAAAAATGGAATCCGACCTGCCGGATTCGAACCAGCGACCTAAGGATTTATCTGCAAATACTACAGTCCTCCGCTCTACCAACTGAGCTAAGGTCGGTTTGTGTTGATTGATTGATTGAAGTATATTTAATCATACTGTGAGAAAGCAGCAAAGATCTGCATCAGTTGGATGTTTCTTACGTTCAGAATATTTGGAGGATTTGAGGGTATGCATCGTGTGGTTAAAGTTGCAAATATACTATACGGCGATCTGAGAAAAAAAAGCAGGCCTGTAAACAGATTGAAAACATGTGAGGCCACACTACAGCCCATGATGACCTTTTTTTTAAACGAGCCCATGATGGCCTTAAGTTCCCAGCTAGCCCAGCACCTGATTCTCGCAAAAAAAAAAAAAAAAAAAGGAAAAAAGAAAGAGTGATGTTCTTATGCAAAGTGGCACCTCCATTCCACCCCACTGTAGAGATCACCAACAAATTCGGGACGCCCAACCCCCCGCCCCGCCGGTAATTGTGCATAGTGCATCGGCGTCATTAGGATCGGCCAAGCTGCATGTGCAAGGACACAAGGTGCAGCCCACACGCTGACGCTCTCACGTACATACGTGCTCGGCGCATCAGAACAACGCATCGTCTGTGTCACGGCGGCATTAGCAGTCCGCCCACAGATTTCTCATCCCCCGCATGCGCATTGTGATGCGAGTTGCACAGCGAAGCCTCAAACCCTGCACGCACTCTTGCCGGTTGCCGACTGCCTTTGTGCCGCGCGGTACTCAAAACGGGAGCACATGGTAGCGGCCGCTTCAGGCACGACGCCGGTCGAAGTGTGTCGTCCGTGACCGCGGAGCACCTTAGCGCCAACGTGACTCTATCATAGCATCGCTCCGCATGCTTCTATCATCCGTTTCTTCCATCTTAGCAGAAAGCTGGGACAGTGAAAAGCAGTAGCTTCGGATCTAGAATCATGACAACAGGGTGCGCCTACCTTTCGAGTTTGCCAGATTTGCTTCATTCGTTCTTTACGCACCGCTACATGCTGCCAGTTGTTTATGTTTACATGCACCGCTAAAACTAGTATAATAACGGACGAAAGAACAAAATATTTGCAACTTTGTCAACTTAAGCACGCTCAAGAGTGTTTTCCCAAAATGTACTAGTGCACATGTAAGACGAGCTGAGTTTGCCAGCGTGAAATTGGCCACTGAAACGGAAAACTCAGGGGCAGATTTGGCATTACACGTCCAGAAATCCTCGGCCTGCTCCGGACTTCAGCACGACCGGTGTCGTCTCCCTCGCTTTCAAAAATCATAAAACAACGCAACGCACATTCCCAGCAGTCCACTACTAGCGCCGCAGCTTGCTTGCCCCTTCCCTTTTCCCGACACCCGAAGCCGAAGCAGAGCAGAGCACCGGCACCAGCTGCGGCGTCGAGCATGGCGGGGGCCGCGGAGAAGGTGGACTACGTGTTCAAGGTGGTGCTGATCGGCGACTCGGCGGTGGGCAAGTCCCAGATCCTCGCCCGCTTCGCGCGCAACGAGTTCAGCCTCGACTCCAAGGCCACCATCGGCGTCGAGTTCCAGACGCGCACCCTCGTCATCGACCACCGAAGCGTCAAGGCCCAGATCTGGGACACCGCCGGGCAGGAGAGGTACTGGAATCTGATACTCCCGTTCGCTCCCGACTCTGCTCGTCTAGAGCTCTGCTCCTCGTCGTGGACGCTGCGTTAGCCACTAGTTTCATGCACGACATGTTCTTCGATCTGTTGCTCTTCACATATATCACCAGGAAGCTATAGAAGAAATGATGCTTAGAACGGTGGATCTCTGCGGTGGAAATGTTTGCCTTTTAGCGTGTTCACACCTGCCTTATAAAGCGTAGTGCATTGTGATATAAGCTACTTGGTGGTTAGATCTGGCATGCTCTGCTTATTGTGGAGTGATGTCTGCTAAAATTATGTACGCTTACGAAACAGTTAGCTTAAAGTTTAAACTTAGGAGTTAGGAGCCAGAACGAACAATCCAACACCACAGCCATTAATGTTCGATATTACCACGTACTCCTTCCATTCTCAAATTGATGTCGTCGGGACGACAAATTTAGTTCAAAGTTGAACTAAAATTGTTGTCCTAACAAGAATTCAAGAATGGTGGGAGTACTCTGTAGCCTGCTGCATGACTGGAAACGTAATTGAGAATTAGTTCTATAAAATTTTCAGCTCATGTGCTGATTCATTTAGTTGATGGTATAACGTTCTGGTTATAAATAAAATGTTTGACTCTCAGGACTTGAGTAAATGAGAGTTGTGTCATCCGTATTCAGAGTTTTCTTCAGTTACCACGTACTTTGTGGATCTGCTGTTGGACACCTCGAGGTCTTAAATGCATGATGTATAGTACAGACCACCTTTAAAGCTTCTGATGAATCTGTAGGACAACAAGTAAATAAGCTTGCTAGATGATGTACTATGAAGAAATATTAGTTAGGAACCTCTACAATGGCAAGTCTGTCAAGGCCATTTGGTCGCTAACTCTTCCATGTGTTCTAGTGACATGTTGTTATTCAGCAAAGACGTCATACTAATGTTACAAGCATCGATATTGTTTGTGCAAATTAAGGGCTTCTGTCAGTTCTATCCTTTTTTCCTAGTCTTAACGAGAGATTCTATGATAAGCTTGCTTCATACTACCGAGGCTGCATACAGACGAAGTTCTTATTTTCATTTTCAGATAAATTCCAATAAATTTCTATTGAGTCTGTTTCATCTTATGCATGTTAGCATACCATGCATGTGCTATTCTTTCGAGGAGAATAGAATAGTTTGTTACAGAACCTGCACGACCTTCTCGACCCAATCACAATAAAGGACTACTCACGCTCAATCTGTAATGCAAATTTCTCATCAGCTGTCATTCTTAGAATGACTGAACGAAATGGAATGACAAGAAATAGAAATATGGATTGCTGTAAAATCATTTTTGAAGAGGATTTCTGATTTATGTCCGTGACTCTTCAGTGATGTGAGATTTTTACTTGACAATAAACAGAAGTATGGGATGCTGCAAAATCATTTCTGAGACGATAGAAATATACTTCTGTGGAATGTATCCATAAGATTTTTTTCACCTACAGACTTACCTTTGATCACTTGTTTGATAGCCATTGTTCCAAATCTCTCATGCTGGATATGCTTTACAACTGCAGGTACAGAGCTGTGACAAGCGCATATTACAGAGGTGCACTTGGTGCTCTGCTGGTCTATGACATAACCAGGCGCCAGAGCTTTGATCATATACCACGCTGGCTGGATGAACTCCGCGCCAATGCTGACAAAAACATTGTCATAATGCTAGTTGGCAACAAGAGCGACCTGCAGGAGCAGCGCGCTGTGAGCACCGAAGATGCCAAGGAGTTTGCTGAGAAGGAAAACCTCTTCTTCCTGGAGACCTCTGCACTTCAGGCTACGAATGTAGAGAGTGCTTTCCAAACTGTCTTGACAGAAATCTTCAAAATCCACAGCAAGAAGAACATGGTGTCCGAGCCAAAGAGCAACGGTGCTGTCCCAGCAATGGCAGGGAAGAAGGTCGTGGTCCCAGGTCCGGCACAGGAAATTCCGAAGAGCAAGTGCTGCAGTTCCATGTAAAACTTCTACGGTTGGGTTATGTGTGTTGAATATAGTATGTTAAGGCATTCTTTTTTTTGGTTGTAAATCCTTCGCCGAAATACTTCCAGATTTCAGCGGGCTGATTGTGTTGAAAAACTCCGCTATTTTAGAATTTGTCACATTTGTGACATGAGGAAAGGATGCGGCCCTTGTGTTATTGTTCTCCCAATTGATACACGTTTTCCTCACTGGAGATACTACTGTAATTTGACGTGTACAATAGAGAAAAGAAGCTACCCTTCCACCTCGTATGCATGTGGTACTGAATACGTTAATGGCATTATGGCACCTCGAGGAACGGTTACATGCCGTGAGTATTGAAAAAAAAAGAAGAAGGAAAGTTGGATTTTGAAGCAGTGGCCACAAAAATAAAAAGATGGTGGTCTGTTATAGAGGGGCTCTGGGCCTGAAGCGGGCCCATGGTGCAGCGGCCTGTTATCCTTCCACCGTTGGAAGATGGTGGTCTGTTATAGAGGGGCTCTGGGCCTGAAGCGGGCCCATGGTGCAGCGGCCTGTTATCCTTCCACCGTTGGAAGCGGGCAGTGATCGCTGCTCTGTGAAACCAGCCTCACGCCGTTCCTGCCACTCTAGGTCCAGAGAGGCCCAAGCCTTAGCAAGAGCCCCAACTGGTCACTACTCAACTTGGAACGGGCAGGCCAGCAAGCGCACACACAGGCCCAGGCACAGAGCCCACACCAAACATCCGCACCACCTTATTGCCCCCACATGGGTTACAAGTTCTCGCTACTGAACTCGGCGAGGCAGGCCTGTCAAGACGAACATTTAAGCTGGTGCGAGCCTGGCTGAACTGCCGAGGTGGGACTAAAAAGAGGAATGGACGAGGGAGTGAGTGACCGGTTTGGAAGTGTACTTCTCTCCTTTCAAGCGCGCGGCTGGTTTCCTGACAAATTTGTGAGACCTTTCACCGTGTAACAATCTCTTACTATCGACTGAGAACATGATTTAATTTCAACAGCTCCCTATGCGTATGGATGTCACCGAGTTGACCTCCACTTGTTTGCATACAGCAGGAGATCCCAAATGGGAGAAGGGATGAAAAAGGGATTCATGGCGTCAAATGCGAATGGAAATTTCCTCACGAAATGGTACCATCGTATGCAAATATTTTTGTTTACCCAGCCAAGAAGTTGTATATACGCCGAAAGTAACCTCATCAAGCACGTCTATTAAAATACATGTTGTATAAGAACAAAAAATACTAAGAAAGGCTAATCGAGTAAGACGGTGATAACGCAGCTAAGAAAGATGATTCATGTCTCATCTTTTCGTGCGTTTCACTGGAGAGGAAATTAAAAAGAGAAAAGAATGGCATAGACTGGAAGTTAGCAGTGTCACCAGATGCAACGGCCCGTTGTCAGATGGTGCTGTGCGCGGCCACGGCCCATCCAAAACGCGGCACTCGCACCCCAAAGTCGTGCCCGGCTGCGCCTGCGTCCGCGCGAACCCCTGGACGACGTGGAACGCCTCTGCGCCGCTGAAGCCTGATGATGATGGGGAAATCAGCAGTCACCAATCGCAACCTCACTTCGCTTCGCACCCGGCAGCCTTATCCATGCAGCAGGCCCAACGGACGCCCCGCCACAGCTCCGAGCAGCTGGCGCCCGCGACCCGTTCGATGGAATGCAAAATTTGAGCTCTCCTCCTTCCAATTCCAGCGCCCGCCGCAGCTGATGCCGCTCGCCGGCATTGGCCTCGCGCCTCTCCTCGTCACACCCGTCACCACTACTCCTCACCGGAGCTGCTTTGCCGTTGCCGCCAGAAGGCCACGCGCTCTCCGGCGTGCTCGGTGCTCGGCTACTGCCGCCTCCAGTGAAGCCGGGGACACCGGTGAGTTGTCACGCGCGACGCTGCTCTGGAGGGCGGCCAAGCTGCCCATATACTCCGTCGCGCTTGTTCCACTAACGGTGAGTCATTGCCAAGTCCATAGCCTCTAATATAGAATCTGATGTAGTAAGCAGACAACTGGGAATGTCACGGGAATCAGACCACAAATTTAGAATTTTGTTTCCTTTTGAAAATTCAGAACCGGATGCCTATAATTAATCAAGCCGTTCCAGGTTGAGCCTCCTTATAACTAATCATGGTCTGCGATTTTGAATTCCAACGAGTATTTGCGGTTGCTGCACGCTGCAGGTAGGGAGCGCTTGTGCTTATCATCACGCAGGCTCATTCTTTTCCAAACGCTACTTCATTCTCTTGGCAGCTGCAGTTCTTGTAATCACTTGGCTCAATCTGAGGTAGCAGTTCTTTTTTAACAAAGAAAGAAATATCATTGCTGCCCGTTGCTGATTTCCTGAAAGCGCCTTTTCTTTGACGCGATTGCAGCAATGATGTCTACGATTCAGATACTGGGGCTGATGAAAACAAGAAAGAGTCTGTAGTTAACATCATTGGCAGGTAATTCTCTTTTTGATATATCGAATAAAATTACAAATCCTACCCAATTTATAAGTGAAATATGACAAAATGCTGGTGTAATCTGGTGTGCAGTCGAGCGGTGACACAAAATGCTGCAAACATTTCTCTTTTGCTTGGCTTTGCCGGGCTATTTTGGGCCTTTGCAGAAGCCGGGGATGCCAGGTTCATTTTACTAGTGTTGTGTGCTATCTTCTGTGGCTATGTTTACCAGGTAATATCCCATATCTTCTTTTCAAACCATTAATGCTTATCTCAGTGTTCTGTATGACAATACATGCATAGGCACTTTACACTCTATGACTTTTTGAAAACCATTGGCTCTTTGTAAGACTCTGACTTCTTGTACCCATAATAGAATTTAATCCATATGCCACTATTCAAGTAGCCAGGGTATAATCTTCGCAATTTCTTACTTTCAGTCTTTGATTATGTGCAAATTCTCAGTGTCCTCCGTTCCGATTAAGTTATAAAGGACTAGGTGAGCCATTGTGTTTTGCTGCATTTGGTCCATTGGCAACAACAGCTTTCTACTTCTCAAACAGCAGCATTAATATTGCAAGGTATATCTTGGAATAACTAAGTTATATCAGTCGTTGCATTACGACATAATTAAAGATAATACCATTTCTCTTGTGATTCAACCTAATTGTTTTTTGTTGAAAATACTGTAATATGCCAGCAGAACGGCACTTCTCCCTGTCACCGAAACAGTTGTAGCATCATCTGTTCTTGTTGGGTTGACAACTACTTTGATACTCTTCTGCAGTCATTTTCATCAGGTATAATTCAGACCGACATAAGAATGCTCGATGCATTACTTTCATATATATGGAAATTAAAATATCCTTATCAGCAGATGGACCTTGTTATTTTTATAGATTGACGGAGACCGCGCAGTTGGAAAGATGTCTCCTCTGGTATATATTCTATCTTAAGCCCAGGTTTTAACTTTACTTCAGCAATTGCGACTTCCATTCTACGAAGATCAACACGGGTTCTCTGAATGTGAATTTGCGAGCAGGTTAGAATTGGCACTGCAGCAGGAGCACGAATAGTGGTGATTGGGATTGTCACGCTTTACATTCTCTTGGCTGCATTTGGCATGTGCAGAACCCTTCCATCAGCCTGCATAGTAAGCTACTGATCACTGATCATACTGCTACATGTTAAAGTGCTGATCCAAAATCATAGTGAATTAGTCATTCACTCAACTGCTACCACGGAATTCTCAGGTCCTTGGTGCCCTGACTCTGCCCGTGGGGAAATTGGTTGTGGATTATGTGCTGAAGAATCACGAGGCAAGTCTCTCTTCTCACATCCCCTTGTCTGAAAACCTTGCGACTCTGCACTGACACAAGCTAAGATGATACCTTCAGGACAACGCCAAAATTTTCATGGCGAAGTACTACTGCGTAAGGTTACACGCGCTGTTTGGTTTGGCACTGGCTTCCGGCTTGGTCTTGGCTCGGAATGGTATCCTAATCTGACAGATCACAGACGAAAAGCTTTAACATCCTTGTGAGGATGCAGAACACTCTCTGCAACCAGCAATTTTGTACAGTATCGAGTGAATGTGTAGCTTTCCATAGCGTTCTGATCCAGCAGATCCTGACGGATTAGTGAGTATAGTTCTGAACTTGTGATTTGTGAAGCTGTGCCAAGGAATGGAGACGAAATGATCAGGGATCCATCGAGCACAGAGAACCAGCGATTCAGCAAAGCATGAAACGCAAACGCCGGTTCAGTTGCCGGGCCGGACGGGGGAGGGCGAGCTGCCTCCCTGCAAAAATGAAAGAGGAGATTCGTACATTGAGTTACTTGGATTCAGCAAGTCATTTCTTGCACCAAAGAGCACGCCTTGAACAGCTCATGCACGGTCACGTTGCCGTTACACAGGAGGCTCCCAGTGTGAATTGAACACCAAGCGAGGACAACTCATGTGCTTTCTTAACTCCTTTGTACCACGTACCAAAACGATCATACCAGCACGCATATTTGGGCTGATTTCACACCTTTGTTTTCACATTTTGCCTAGATGAACTAGCTGCTGTGTAGAGTATGCGACTGCAGCGCCTTGTTTCTCTCTCTTTTTTTCTCTTTTTTTTTTTTAAAAAAAAAATCTCTCTGTCCAGACAAGTGGCCATGGCAATGGTTCACAACCAAACGAATACTACAATCACCTAGAGAAGACAACGTTTCAACTACTACACTGCAGTGATCCCCATACCAGCCAAGCTGATGAGGATCAAATGCAGTTGCTACGGCGACTGCATTTTAGGACTGCATGCACTGTTGGCCGTTGGATTTGATGAGGGACGATTCAGATTCGGTGATACAGTGTTTCGTCTACAGTAAATCGGCACAGTGTTTTCCGGTACAGTAAATTGCTACAGTGTTCTGGCTCGCCCTCTGCCGTTCACCTTCGATCCATCGGTGCCTAGTGCGACTGCTTAAGTTGCAGTCACACTAGGGACTGCACAGGAACCAGGTCCCAGCCAAGCCTTACAGTGTCAGTTAGTCGAGGCCATGCTCGCATAACGTGATGCGCAGAAACTATGTAGCCCGGCAAGAACAAAGGAGATCCAACCTGGATGGCGATGGCAAGTATTGACAGAGAAATCGTTTACTACTAGTAGTATCATGGAAAATGCTTCAGAGTACACCTATTTATCCGACTTTTATTCGACCAAGTGTTTTAAGCCTTTTGATTGATATGTAAACCACCACCTGAGTGATTTTAACCATTGGATTTCCTGGTCGTACAAAAGTCGGACAAACGGATGTACTCTATAGCAGTGATCGTAGTATCATAGGTATACAACTATACATCAGGTAATCAATATTTGACCATAAAATAGAGGAAACAAAGAAATGTAGCATCTTCTCAGCATATAGGAGTATCACTTTCAATTGGACTATTATCCGCTCTCCTCCTCACTGTAGCTCTTTCCCCAACCTGCAGCCCTCTCCACCGTATTTTCCAATCTGATCGGCCCCCTCCCCCATCTCTTCTCCGGGATAGTCCGGCGTGGAGTGGGAGGGGGTCCCAGTCCTGTACAGCTAGTTAGTAATCTTGCAGGTTTCTCTTTTTTTTTTCTTTTTTCTTTTTTTTTTTTGCTTTAGGTGCAGTTGGAGCTTTGGTCAGCTCTTCGTCTATCGTCGCTTCCCAAGCAGGCGATTTGCCTCTAAGAGACTAAGACGTCGAGTTGGCTAGCTTTGCTCCTTGCCTTCCCTTGTGGATGTTTGCCGTGATGGCTTTTGTCCTCACCGGTTTCCTCCCCGGTGGGTGTATCTCCATCCTTTTCTTTCTCTGTTACTCTTTTGCAGATGCCACAGAGGTGCTTTCGTTGCTGGTGTTCTTCAGTACCTGGCTTACTCTTCGATTGATGCTGCCCTTCCTGGATTTGGGTCGATTGCCCATGGCTGATCCCCTTATACATCTAGGATTGGGTTGTTCAGTCCGGTCCGGTGAAGCTTCTTCTATATCTACGACCGGGCTTCCTCCTACCTCTTTCGTTGATGCGGTTTTTGAGGCGACCTCCGGGTGGACCGCCGGTGTGTCAATCAGACTGCATCAAGAGGCCTCTTCCCGTCCGTGGCACAGTAGCAAGCTGGCTTCTTGCCGTGCCCGCCGTCAGGTCCCGTTTATGGGCGGAGGCATCATCTTGGAGTGGCCTACTGTTGAGACCTTCGACGCTCGGCTTCTCTGTGTCCGGCACCTAGATGCGGCGGCGCTGCAATGGTTTCTGTTGCTGGTGATGTCATTTTCTGGGAAGGACCTGTGTGTAATTTATATTTTATTTTATGTCCTTCTAGGTTTAGAATATGACCTAGTTACAGTTTGTCTATCTTGTAAGGGTCGTTCTGTATGTTTACCGCTGTGCCTGCAAGAGTAATGGAAAGTTCTAGCCCCTTGTGGACGTTTTCCCTTCAAACAAAAAAAAAATTGGACTATTATCCTGTCATTGAACTTTGACAGAAATGGACATCCATGCTTTTCAGCCTTGCTTTTCAATCAACTTGGAACACAGTAAGGCCCCCTTTGGAACGCAGGATTTTCACAGGAATTGTACAGGAATTTCACAGGAATCAGTTGACTGTTCACAGGAAAAATGCAGGAATAGGAAAAAATCCCGCGTTCCAAAGAGGGCCTAAAATTCTCTTAAGTGGAGCACCACACCTCCTATTCTAAGGCTCTTCGCACTTATGTTTCTCTATTTCCTTCCTCTAAAAGGAATATTCCGTTCTGGTCAGCAAGATTCCTTCCTCTATATCAACTTCCTCTGCACCCATCATTCCTCTATATCCATCCTCTATATCAACTACACAATATTTTATTCAACCATCTCAAACTACCATCAATAGGGTCTACTTGTAATTTTATCTAAATATATCCATGTGACATCTTGTTGTAACGGATTTATTGAGACGAATTTAATGGTGGAATCGGAATTTGATTTGGGTTTTTGGTTTGTGAGTTAAAACTTTTTTTAGTTTGTTGAAGCAGTGGGACCCGTCAATTTTCTCTCTCTCTCCTGCTCTCGGCTGCCAACGCGGACGCGCATAGCTACGGCCAAGCGGTCCCACGAAGCTTTAGCGGGCGTCCGGAAGTTCCCTGGGAATACCGGAACAGCCGGCTTCCTTTTCTTTAGCGTGATGCTTACAGGAAGCCGGTGCAGCTCCTCCGTTCGGTAAACGTTCCTGCAGGAACGCATGAAGGAAGCCGGTGCGGGCAGCCTAAGCAAGTGTACAAAGGAATGCCCCAGAGAGATTACAGGTTGTACTCGTAGCTCACTGATAAAACCAAATGATACCTTCGCTGCAACGCCTGACAGGTTTAAGAGTTGACCACTCATTCGCTGCCAAGGTTTGCACTACCGACGAACTCGAGAAAACCGACCACCAACGAAAACCTCGAGTTTACCGATTTTCGCGATAACCGGTCGATTTTCGACGAAAAATTCAAATTTCAAATTTCAAATTCGAAATCGACCAAACCGGTCGATTTTCACCGGTTACCGACCGGTTTGCGTCGGTAACCGGTCGGTTTTGTCGATTTTTGACGCAGGACCGAAAAATGGCGAAAAGATAACCGATCGATTTTCACCAGTTATCGATCGATTTCGACCGGTAACCGGTCGGTTTGATCGATATTTTTTGTTTCAAATTTTTTCAATTTTTCAAATTTCAAGTTCGAAAATCGGTGAACCGAACTTATCGGACCGGACCGATTTCACCGGTTTTCGCGAAAACCGACCGGTTTTCGTCGATTTTGAAAACCTTGTTCGCTGCAAGCCAAAGCTTCGAAAGTTAAAAAAACAAGTGGCAAAATAAGAAAATTTCTGCTCTTGCCAGTGATCCACTTGTCATATTGCCATAACTTTGGTGCGTTCGTTGCATTAGACTTTAAACTTTAGACCCATCACATCAAAGAAAATCTTATTATTTAAAAGTATTAAATAAAATTTAATAACAAAACCTTTTTACAGGTAAGTACACCTTTACGAGACGAATCTAACAAGCATAATTAAGCTATGTTTTGATACGGTGATGCTACAGTAACCATCATCTAATCATGGCTTAATTACCCTCATTAGATTCGTCTCGCGAATTAGACCAGGGTTCTGTAATTAGTTTTGTAATTAAACTTTATTTAATATAGTTTATCTAGATTTTAGACCCCTCTAAAGTTTAGACCCCATGCAACGAACACCCCCAACATATGCTAATCAAATTACCACAGGAAGACAACTGATTTTTTTTCTAGTTCCACTGCAGATCAGAGGGTACAATGTGTTCAGTTTTTGTAGCATGACTGACCTTACCAATAGCAGGAAGCACAAGGCATTGTTTTGTTCCTAACTGCCCGTGCAATTTCTGGAATCTCCGTTGTCCATTGCAAAAGTTGGTATAGTACTCATGATAAGCAAATAAAGCTCATGATTAACAAACCAAAAGGCTCAGTCGAACGGCGATGTGTCACCAAACATGCTACATAATTCATGTGACCATAACAGTTGAGCCATGTATACACCATGAAACAAACAACGTCCACATCACACCAGAAACTGAAGCCTAATTGCAATTGACTACCAAACAAAATGTATCATGAACACCTATCCACATATCAATCCATGTAACAAAGACCAAGTCTAAACGCCTGATCACATGCACACCAATCATACATCAGATTGGATCATTGGATTTGCCCATGGCCTTCTGACCTCACAAGTTGAAACAATGCAAGCTACTGATTGAAAACATTTTATGGCAAGCTAGCCATGTAAGCAATGGTCCGTTTTGAAGATATAAGACCATAATAATCCTAAACAAATTTAGCATATGAGGTTCTGCCATACATATTGCATAAGCTTTTGTTACAAAAAATTAGCCAAACATGGGCAATTCATTTGGTTGCCAAACGCCGCATGTCCCATATACACCAGCAAAATATCAAGGCAGGTAGAACACGCTAGAGAAAGAAAAAAAAAAAGAATTTTTAGCTAAGAGATTTGAGTGGAGCTAACAGAATGTAATGGTATCGCTGCTTCCTCCTTTCCTCGCCGCCGCCTCGCCAGATCTCTCCTACACCGGCCGTATCTACACATCGGCGGCGGCGCCGGTGGCTTCAGTCAGGGTCACGGGTCGCGGACGCGGGGGCTGGTGGCCGGCATCGCCACGCCGGGCGACGGCGGCGTCCGCGGCGATGGCAGGCACCCGAACCCGAGCGGCGACGTGGGCACGTGGATCGGCGAGGGCATCCCGCGGAGCCGGCGCATGTAGGCGGAGATGGGCGACTCCGCGGACATGCAGACCGCCGGCAGCGGCGGGAGCGGGGAGAGCGCCGGGCCCGGACCCGGCGGGGCCGGCGCCAGGATGGGCGCCGGGCGCGGCGCGGCCAGCGGCGGCGGCCGGATGCGGTGGAGGCGGGAGGGTATCGCCGTCGGATGCGGCAGCGGAGGAGGCGCCATGAGGGGCCGATGCGGCGGCGGGGGAGGCGGCGGCGCCATGGAGGAGGAGCCGGCGCCGGCTGCGAGCGCCGGGGCCTGCGGCGGGAGGAGGTGCGACGGGGAGCCGGTGAGCTTCTGCACGACGTCGCGGAAGTTGGACTTGTCGATGTTGTAGACCGGGGGCTGGGGTGGCGGGTGGTCGGCCGGGAGGGCGGACGGCGGTGGCGGCGGCGGTGGAGGAGGGAGCGACGGGCGGGGAGGTGGGGCCTGCGGCTGCGGCGGAGAAGGCGCTCTCATGGAGGAGGGAGCGGAAGCCGCGGAGGAGGCGGTTGAGGACTGCTTGGAGATCTTGTAGGAGGCCTTGTTGAGAGACTTGAGCGAGGAGGAGGCAGACGAGGTGGACGACGAAGGCGGCGGCGGCGGCGGCGTCGGCGGGAGGTTGGACTTGTCCATGACCATGGCGGACGGGAGAGAGAGGGTGCGTGTGTGGTGCGGTGGGAGTGTGCGAGATTGGGATTTGGGAGAGTGAGGTGAGAAAGGAGAGGAGAGGAGACCGGCAGGGGAGTCGGATAGGCTAGCGACAGGCTGCTCTCTTCTGGGGCAAACCAACCAAACCAAAAGGAGGCTTGAGTTGAGCTGCCGTGCCGACTGGTGGCAGCCTGCCTCTGCGCCGCGCAGCGCTTCAGCCGCTCGCTCCCTCGCCGTGGAATGGATGCGTCCACTGGACTGGAGATTTTGCGGCGGCGGGGCGTTTCGCGTGTGGAATGGAATGCGGTTTCCAGAGCTTTCTGCGTGGTTGGTACGAGTACCCAGGTAGTTAACCACAATAATAGTCTATACTGCTCCGATTCCTACTCGATCTCTTCCGAAAATAAATTAAGTTGCGCCTAATTCTATTTGATCCATTTTAGCATCTGCATAGCTTTTTTTTTTTTTTTGGCAGCTATAGTTTACGGCTTGGCACCAGCAAGCCACGATGCTCGGCACCGCCCGAGGTGAAGAGGGGAGGGGCGGCGCCACCATGCGAGGTAGGAGAGGGGATCCAAATGGCGCCATCGCGCAAGAGGAGGGGGAGTTGGCGGCGCCGCCGCGCGAGGGATTGGGCAGTGAGGGGCGGCGGCGCCGCGCGAGGGGATGGGAAGGGATGGGCAGCGCCGCCGCGCGAGGGGATGGGGAGGGATGGGCAGCGCCGCCGCGTGAGGGAAGGGGACCGTCGGACCAAGCAACGACACCGCGCGAGAGGAAGAGGGGGGAAGTTTTTGCCCTAGTCGCCCCAGACAAATGAGTAAGGTGGGGGTGGTTGGTGGCAGGAGAGAGTGAGTGAATGAGAGTTATGATTAGGTACATAAATGGATTGGTTTATATACCACATCTGGCGGCCGGTTGACATGTCGATGGGCTTTTTTGGGCCTGCTGGAGTGTTGGGCTAATTGCAGGGATGAAGCCAGCCTATGAGATCGTTGGGTTAGCATGCTTTCACAATGGTGTCGATGAACTTGATCAAGAGTGATCAACAATGATTGTCCATTGATTTTGCATAAGGTCGTCGATGTCAGCTGACAGTACCTTTATATAGCTTCGCCTCTGGTTGAGTGATTCATTGCTGACTCGTTTAGCTTGCTCGACCCAATTAGTTAAACATAACGAGTTACAAATCTGACTCCCTCACTAGAAAAAGTGAAAAAGCTAAGACAAACCAGTCGCGAGCCGAGTGAGCTAACGAGCGACGAGTTTTTTTATCAAGCCTCTATCTAAGGCTGATCATTTTTATCACATGAACTTAGAACAAAGCAACCAAATCGCATTGCTTGTTCGTGGTCATACTGCCCCAGAACCACAAGCAATCACGGCGGCAGCAAGAAACCGTACGACCATACAGGCCACTGGACCAGATCTCTCAAAGTAAGATACTGCTAAAAAGCAGTAGAAGAAGAAGAAGCATCAAGTAATCCATCCATCTAGGATTAAACCAAACCCTACCATGCATGCGCGGGGCTGAAAAGGTGTGCACAGGAAGGGGACGCGAGGCGTAAAGACAAGTCCCGAGAGATTATGAGAGAGAAAGACGATTAGCGGAGCCATGTGAGCCCGCGATGTGTTGTTTAAGCTCCGATCGCTTTCCGGCTTTTATAAAACGACAGCACGCACGGGAAGCTGCTTTGACCGAGAGATTGTCTTTGACCAGCCAGGGGCAGGATCGTCCGTTCAGTGTGGGCCAGCTCGCACGCAAAGATTTTTATTTCGCTGTAAGATTGTGTTGTCCTCTTGGCAGGGGGAATAATGAAAAGGACTTGCGGGACAGAGAAGTTAATGGTGTTTTAATCGTTGCTGCGAATAGTGTTTGAGCAAGTGTAATGGCCTGGCATGCGCAAGAGCAACTGAACAAGAATTACAAGGAAGCAAGGAACGAGTTTTTGCCATTACATCCGGAGAAGTTTTCGTCTCGAACCATTTTTTTTAGTTGTGGCAAAACGACGTGTTCAGACCGAGACGTGCAAGCATCGTGCCTGGCTCATGCACACTAGAACTGTGTTTCACCTAATGGCACGCAGCGACTACGTATAGTCGGAATAGAAAAAAGGTACAAAGAGCAGGGGACCCGCCGCGCATCGTGCGCACGGCACCATCCTTGAAAACGTATCAGTTGCTCGTAAAAAGTGTTTAAAAGTGGCCCGTTGGCTGTTGCAGAGCTTCATAATCCAGTGATGAGTTCCTTTGAGTTGTAAAGGTCGCCATGGGTCCTAACTTGTGCAAATTCCATAGCAAAGAGAAAAGGGCAGAAAAAGAGCATGCCAAATGCTTAAGAAAGCATCAGGAAAAGCAAGAATAGATGCGAAATGGGTCCAAGCATGTGCGATGGATCAATGAGACAATGACTATGCAAAATGTTTAAAAATGAATAGGCGCACGCATTGCCATGGCCCACAAACGTTGCTGCTAAGCCTACTTCGGCCCATATAAACAGTGTGCGGCCCCATGGGAGAATGGGCCTTCATTCGGCTGTCTTGGCTAAACAGCCCAACCACCTGGATCCTAATAAATGTGCAAGTTTCAGATGGTTCGGTTCCTTTTCAGACCCCCCCCCCCCCCCCCCCTATATCTGTGCTGTTCTGTGACTGATGCTAACAAATTGCTCTGCCATATTAATCGGATCGGTGTGTTTGTCTGATGGCAATATGCTTAACTTTATTGGACTTGCAATGCATAGAGATTACCAGTTCCAGACTTCCACAAGATATTGTCTTGGACAAGATTTTGATTTGCAGGTTACTGAGCAGTGGACATGGATTCAACGACAAAGCCTCTGAATATTGAGGACCATCTTGAGTTCTTGACGAATGAGCAGATACCGTGACTGTACAACTAGCTCCGTCGTGCTTGCTGGAATTCAAAACTGACTCGATTTCGGGGCAATGGCTACCTGTTCCTGACAGCAGGTACAGCATCTCCTTGTCTAGCTCGTACTACATTCGTCAGCTGCGACGAGTGTCTCCCGACTCCTCATATGTCGGATCCGGCGGCGAGAGCCTCGGCAAAGGCCTCAAGCTAGCCATCTCGCTCTCCCAGCCCACGCGCGCGCACGATGCGCAATTCTACTCGTTGCGGTGCAGACCGACGCCGCAGCAGATCCGACCGGCGCCGCCGTTTCAATAACTATGTGGCGACGGCGGACCATGGAAATGAAGTTGAGCATGGAAGCTCGCAGGTCCTCCCGCGGTCTCCCCTCCGCCCATGTCTCCTGCTCTTCCTCGGATTCTTGTCCACCGTGGCGCCTCGGCAAGGCCGCTCGTGGGGCCAAAGGTACCAGAAGCGGCTCCTCGGCTTGGTGCGTTCTGTTGAAACGCCGTCGGGCGGGACGATTTGGGGACGAAGAGGCGGCGCTCGTCGGGCGGCAGCAGGATCTCGCCGGCGGCAGCAGGATCTCTTCGTCCCAGTCGGCGGACCGAAATTTACACTTTACCCAGTCGCGATCCAGTTTCAGGGGTACATTTGCAATATGATGATTGATATTATGCACATTGCCCTCTAGTTCGAATCGCGACTATTAATCGCAATCCACATTGAGAGGTTTTATGTAAATTACGGATTGCACTTTGCACATAGACCTCTGATTTGGATCGCGATCATTAGTCGATTTGGATCGCAATCATTAGTCGCGATCTAAATTAGGAGGAATTATGTAAATTACGGATCGATATTATGCAAAATGCCCCCCGTGTGTTTGCAGAAAGGCTCCAATTTCAGATGAACAGCTCGGTTTCCCCCCTCCTGACGGCGATCCGCCGCCGCCGCTTCCCTTCAGTGCACGCCTGGGTCCGAATGGAACGCAAGATGGAATGGGGCTCTACGATTCGATATTGCAGGTGTCCTTTCTGTTTGTGGCGGCGGTCGCCCGGCGGCGCAGCTTCCGTGGCTGACGAAGCTCGCTGCGCGCAGCGGCGGCTGACAAAGGCATGATAGCATCTACAAGCAGAACGCGCAGTTCATCTTCCTAGCACAAGGACGAAGATCGATTTTGATTGCGCAACTGGTAACATTAGACATCGTATGGATAAAAAAAAATAGAATTCATCCCCGCCATGATTTTTTTGTGATTTCTAATTCAACGGGAAATGACGATCTCCGATTCGGCACTCATCCTCCAGCTTCGTCAAGGGCCTTGCTGCATTTGAAGTGTTACGTTCATGTCTTAGCTCTCTCTGATCATTCAGAGTCTCAGTGATCAGAATGACTGTGAAGGTAGTAAGTTACTGAACCGAGTTTGACACTGCTGTAACATTCCGGTGCCTACTTCGGAAGATGATCTATTCAGGTTGCCTTCATCGATAAATGTCAGTTCTGCAGCCATTTATCTACAGTAGCGCTTCACCATGCTTGGGTTAATTGCCCTCACCCCACTGGTAAGGGGAGCCATCTCCAATACCCCACTAGTAACCGAGACATCCTCTGGACACCACTTGCGAGCGCGCCGGACACTCCAAAACACCAAAACCAGCCTCCCCGTGACTTTCTGTACCGAAAGTACCCCTTCCTCCTCCCGTGACCATTGGAACCAAATCGAATCGAATCGAAATCGAAACAGGAAGAGAGAGGCGAGCGTCGCCGGCGGCGGTTGCAGGCCATGGACGACGCAGCGGCAGGGTTGCGCGGCGCCCCCGCGGCCGACGACGCCGCAGTGTCGCGCGGCGGCCCCGCCCCCGCCCCCGCCCCCGCGCCCGACGACCCCGCGGCAGTGTCGCGCGGCGCCAGCGCGCCCGACGACGCCGCAGTGTCGCGCGGCGGCCTCGCCCCCGCGCCCGACGACCCCGCGGCAGTGTCGCACGGCGCCCCCGCGCCCGATGTGGCGGCGGCGTCGGTGGATCTGGCGAGGACGACCCTGGCTCGGGCTGCAGGCTCCGGCGATGACGGGGTGCTCTAGCGAGCCGCGGGGGCCAGTGGGACGCGGGGAGGAGGAGGCTCAGCAGGTGGCGCTGGAGGCTCTCGGGCAGGCGGCGCTGGAGGCTCGGCAGTAGTGGAGCCAAGGCAAGGCGCCGTGATGTCGTCGGCCGGTGAGGCAGGACGAAGTGGCGCCGTGATATTTTTTTTTTTCATTTTCGGGTATTTTTCTATTAATAAATAACACTTTTTCGTTTTTTTCAAATTTTTAATTTTTTTACGAATTTTTGAAGCACCAGATGGTGGCTGATGAAGCCCAGGGGTAAAACTGGAAAGAAATTATCTGTTTAGGAGCTCTTTTGTATTTTGGAGAGTCTTGGTCTCTTAGTAGTGGTATGAGGGGGATGGTCATCTTACTAATGGGGTATTGGAGATGGCTCCCCTTACTAGTGGTGCCAGGGCAATTGACCCACCATGCTTCTGTAAGCAAGGTCTTCTCACTAATTACATAAATTGGATGGGGTCACTCCCCTCTCACTAATTGTAAGCAAGGACTTATTTTGATTAGAGCTTCAATCATATTGATGCACAGAGCTGGACAATACAATCTATACTAAATGCTTCAACACTTATAAGCTGGACTTATTTTCGGCTGTTTACACTGGTGATGCTAGTTTTGCCAAGTGCCGCCCAAAGATTTTGGCCTGCTAAACACTTCTACTACATCTACCAATCTCAAGGCTCCACAACTGGATAAAGCAAGTGTTTGGCATTACAGTTCAAAAGGTTATACTCCCTCCGTTTTTAATTATATGACGCTGCTGATTTTTTTTTGAACTTTGACCAACAATATACATGAAAATAATTAGTTGTTTAACGTAAAATGTATATTGTTAGATCTATCATTAAAACAATTTAAGATTAACTTATACATTTAGCTATTTGCATAAATATTTATGAATAAAACGAAGGGTCAAAGTAATAAAAAAAGTCAACGGCGTCATATAATTAAAAACAGATGGAGTAGATTGCTATCAAGCATGATTATCTACTAGGACTATAATAGCTTGGTTGGCAGGTTGATTTACGTTTCCAGTGAGGTCTAGCCGTGTTCCGATTGCTTTAGATATGGTGTTCACCTTTACGCGCACATCCACCTTTTGCACAAGATTCTCCATCGACCGTCGTTGCATAAGAGATACCACTATGTATGCCACTGGCTGTGGTGCCTCTACACTTAATCTTGGTTTGGCAAATATCTGCACATGTAATCTTGCATATTTTTTTTTTGCTTTTTATTGGATTATGCCATTTGCACTGATAAGAGTTACACCTCGTTAACCTCTCCAGTAAGAGACTGATAAGAGTTGCACGACTTCTGTGTGCCAAGCTGTGTTGAAACAGCCACCAACCAGTGGGCCTCGGATCCGGAAGACGCATCGCACGGCAATCGGCCCACCAGATGTGACCGAAAGACGTCAACAGGTCGAGCCCACATTAATAAGCACATACGCCTACTGTGCGGGTCGTCATCAGCGCGTGTGGCTGATCTGGGCGCGCGATCTGACGCCGCCGTCAAGCAAGCAGTCGCGTGCCGGGTTCTCTCTCTCTCCTTGACGTCAAGTAGCAGCCTCGCAAAATTCAACAGCCGTGCGCCCGACTAGTCGCGGCTGCTTGGCATGTGTATAGAACAAGTCAAACTCAAACATCGCTCTCTCGGCTTGAAAGTGGCGTCGTGTCTGATAAAAGCTCGATCCGGTAGCGATGGCGAAGACCTCGTGTTGTTTACTTGTGCCGCCGGCGCGACCTCGTGTCGTTTACTTGTGCTGGCCAGGATCATGATGCGATAATAATGTTCTCCGTTTTTTTTTATGTCAAACTTCAAACCTGCTTAGTAGCATAAACTGGAAGCAGGCTGCTATACTAAATGCAGCCGTCGACCGTTCAGTATTGGAAGAATACTGAAGTGTCCAGTAGCGATGACGGTGACCCTACTACCGTTGCGAGACCGGTAGAGAAGAAAATTAAAGTACTAATAATTGTTTGAGCAGGCACACTATATATTTATCTCTTGGCACACCCCCGGTAGCCAGTCGTAGCTGCTGAGATACTCCGAGTAGGATTCTTTCTCAGCTGCCTGCCCGGCCATCCCCGGCCATCCCCTGCTGCTGTCTCCGACTCTTTCCATGGCGGACCAAAGCCCCAAACCCATCCGTTGCAAAGGTAATCAACTTGTTTTACTCGCCTTGTGCTGCTTCAGCTCTGTTCGTTCCCTGCTCAATCTGTACCAATCACTGACGTCGCCGTGATACGATGACCATGGCAACAAGCAGCGGCGGTTTGCAGAGCCGCCGGCGAGCCGCTCACCATCGAGGAGATCATCGTGGATCCACCGAAAGCGTATGAAGTCCGCGTCAAGATCATCTGCACCTCCCTCTGCCACACGGACATCACCTTCTGGCGTGCCAAGATCGAGGTGAGTGGATACATAATCTTGCATCAAACCTCAGAGTAATCGGCCTTCGAACTGTCGTTGATCAGCTGCTTTAATTCAATTTATTTCACTTCACAGCTAGCATCTGCGTTTCCAAGGATCTTAGGACACGAAGCCTACGGGTAAGTCCATGTTTCTCTGATTGTTTACTCAGTCATTCGACATTGCATATCGGTTGCTGAACTAAGTCCACATTTCTCTAGTTGTTTACTCAGTCATCCGGCATTGCGTATCGGTTAGGTTGGCGACGACGATGAAGGCCACCTCACCTCATCTGACCTTCTGAGTTTTGTTATTATTCGACGTAGGGTGGTGGAGAGCGTTGGGGAGCATGTGGAGGAATTTGCCCCTGGCGACACGGTGGCGCCGACGTGTCTGGGCCAGTGCGACAGCTGCTCTAGCTGCACGTCGGAACACAAGAACATGTGCACCGCCGTGCCGTTCATCATCGGCCCCGGGATGCGGCGCGATGGCACCTCCCGGTTCAGGGACAGCCAAGGGACCCCGCTGCACGACTGCATGGCCGTGTCCAGCTTCAGCGAGTACACCGTCGTGGACATGAACCAGGTCGTCAAGCTCGACCCCTCTGTGCCGCCCAAGATCGCCTGCCTCCTCAGCTGCGGCGCCGGCACCGGTGAGCCTACGTCGAGTTGAATTACCATTAGTGTCCTTGTACTGAAGGAAGCACGAAATGAGTTTACTGCGTTAAATTGTCAGGGGTGGGAGCGGCATGGAAACTGGCCAAGGTTGAACCTGGTTCCTCAGTGGCTGTCTTTGGGCTGGGATCGGTCGGATTATCGGTAAGCCTGCTGTTTTTTTTTTGTTGGTTTCTTTCCTTTTCTGTTACAGTAGATGCATGATTAGTAAGACTCCCCGTGATGTTTATGGTGTTCAGGCGGTACAAGGCGCGAAATTGTGTGGAGCAACCAAGATTATTGGTGTTGATCTGAATCCTGACAAAGAGAAAGTTGGTAAGGGCCTTCCCCCCCCCCCGTGATAACATGTCTTGAACAGTCCACCATCTCCTCTGTTTATAAACTGACGAGGAAAGGTCTCTTGCTCTTGTCGCAGGGAAAACATTCGGTGTGACAGACTTTGTTAATCCATCACAACTTGACAAGCGTTCCGTCCCTGAGGTAAAGTAAAGATAAATCCCAGGTAGCCAGCCGTGTCTCAAGTGCTCGAGCCGGCACTGATCACACTCTGTTTAACCGCAGGCCATCATAGAGCTGACTGGCGGCGGCGTCGACTACAGCTTTGAGTGCATCGGCGTGTCGTCGGTGATGACAGACGCATTCAGAAGCACCAAGCCGGTGATCATCTAATCCACACACCCTCTTCACCTTACGACAAGCTCATCTCGATGTCATCATTAATTTCGGATGCTATTAGCTAATTACCATTCCTTTGAACAGGGCGGGGGTAAGACGATCGTCCTAGGCTCGGAGCAGGGCGGCGAGCCGGTCTGCCTGCCGTCCATCGAGCTCCTGTTTGGAAAGTGCATCATGGGGTCGCTCTTAGGCGGGATCAAGCCCAAGACTGACATCCCTATCCTCGCCAAGAAATGCATGAACAAGGTTTCTGCATAGCGTGGCTTGAACTTACGATTTGCTCATGCTTCAACAGTTTTGGTGATGTGTGTTTATGCTCAAATGTGTGCAGGAGCTGGAGCTGGAGGGGTTGGTCACGCATGAAGTAGGCTTGAAGGACATAAACAAGGCCTTCGAGCTGCTCGTGCAGGGGAAGAGCCTGAGGTGCATCATATGGATGGACAAGTGACGCGGCAACAAGGCTGTGGTTGAGTTTGTGGTTCTGAATAGAGTCGGTGGAGTGACTGAATAAACCGGCCATGTTTATCAAAATATGTTTCCTTGTCTGAGTTGATGATGTATTATTCAGTAGAGAAAATTCCCTCTATCCCATCCAAACAAGTTCCACTTCCCTGTCGACCATCGAAAAAGTTGTCCTTGTATACCGTTGATTGAACTTTCGCTGCCCATGTGTATCGCTTCCGCCACCTTTGTTTACCTGGACCGTCAAAAGGGGATGGCCCATCTGTCAGTTTCTTTCTAAAATGACCATCAGTGCATGCGAAAGAAAGTTCAAGCAATGGCACAAGGGATTGAAACATTTTTATCTTTGATAGGAATTGGAACTTGTTTGGATGGGATGGAGGCTCTACTATTAGGCTGTTTGGATGGTGTCCAAAGCTTGCTATGCCATAAGTTCGGCGTACCACATTTTTTCTGGCTGGTGTTTGCTTCGTTGCCGAACTTGCGGCGTGCCACACTCGTCCATAGGACCCTAGTTCATTTTTCATGCCAAAATTTGCCAAGGTTGTGGCGGCCATTTTGCTCGCCAGACTTGCGGTGTGGCCGCACGTGTGGTGTGGCAGACTTTGGTAATCATCCAAACAGCCCGTAATACCCGCTTCGTCCTATTACTAAAATAAGAGTATTTTCAGAGCTGTTGCGAATAAAAAGTTTAGCTCATTTACAGACAATAGTAACAACATATACGAAAATAAATTCATAATGAGCCTAAGCTGGTTTTACTTAAAACCAACTCTATAGATACCTACACATTACCTATTGTTCTTGATTGTAATTAATCATGATCTAAATTGGGGTATGTCTTAATCACGAGGTGTGGCGAAGCTAAAGAGAAATTGGGAGGCTTGATATCGTTGCATATCAATGTGATTTTGCTGTTTAGTTGAGCTTCATGGACAACTGTTGTCGGAATTGATCTTGGCTTGGTCAAAGCAGTGACCAAGCCTTAGGGGGCTTTAACCACATAATTATGCCCTCATCGGGGGCCACTTACCAATTCGCTTGCAAACTTATCATAACATTCTATAGAAAATTTGCTTAAGTACTGGAATTAACTTTTTCCCACCCATATAATTGTATCAATATATGCAATATAAAACAAAAACTTTTTTTAAGGAAAATAGAAAACTGAAATTGCCATGCAAGCATTAATTTGACTTTAGAAATTATAAACACAATATTAATGAAGAAAGTTAAAACTTTGGGGGGGGGGGGGGGGGGGGCATGGCCCCACCAGCCTCCTAGTTCTGCCACTGAATGGCTTGGCGTCTAATGTCGCCATTAACGCTGCTAATACGGTAAGACAAAACCCTGATTCCTACCAATCTTGGGTGGCTTGGCATGCAGTTGAAGGCTAGAGCTATCGCCGACCCTTTGTTTCCTGACGTATGCCCTATTTCCTGGCCTATGCTCGGGACCATTTTTAGGGAGATGATCTGCACGGAGCAAGAATAAAGTTGCTACCAAGCAGGTACATGTTATAGGTCGTCTGTGGCCCTATGGGCACATACTCACTAGGTAATTTCTTCAACAATTACCATTAGGTGTTTGTGTGTTTAGGCTAGTACAATAAAGATCTGATGACGAATTTTACAATGATATGGGGGGCAGGAGTACAACCTTGTATTGAGCACCTAGTGCTCTCAGACTATGTAGTGCTACCTCTGATTAATAAATAAGTTTTTTTTCCTCGCAAAAAAAAAATCTCACGACATTCATTTGATTAAGGTGTAACAACTGTATGCAGATGAGAAAAAAACAGCATAGTGGCGTCTACAGTACAAGCTTAGCTTTTTAATGCAAAAAGCTAAAGCCGAAGATGCTGCCATGTGAAGCCCGTGCGGCCATGCACAAATACTGATGTGGCTGAATGATGTCCGCAGGCCCAACCACGCGAGGCAAAACAAAGGCAGTCCAATAATTCTGCAGCCATTGCTAAAAAAAAAAAAAAATCCTGCAGCCGAGCGCACACTGGCCTTATGCGTTCCGCATTAGCGAGCACATGTTTACCAGATGCATGATGCATCAGTTCCGCGACTTCAAGATCTGCCTAGCAGTTTGTACTTCAGTAAACGCTTCCCGCCGACTAGTCTGCGACGGCTTGCGAGCTGATGATTCTGATGCATAGCACAGTCAATGATCGTTCTCATGGATCCTCCTCCTCCTTTCTTTTTCGGCGTGAGCTCTCGATGTTCTGGGCATTCCTTACTGCGTGAAGCTCGTGTGCATTCCTTACATGTACCGAAAACTTAAAATATAAAATGATAAATATGAATTGAAAAAATATTATTTCGGCCTCGATACACGTAGCCGTACAGAATCTCCTTCGTGAATTGCCAGCCCGACAGGGATGACAATGACATTTGGCTAAAGAACCACGCCAGAAAACTACATGTGATAGCCATGTCACACTACTTAATGCCATTTGGCCGCTGCCCCCTGGTTCCTTCTGCTTCTGTGCATCTCCTGACTCAGATCCATTCACACGAATTTCAGCTTCTTGCCCGGCCTTCTCCTGCCGTCTCCGGGTCTCCATGGAGGAACAAAGCTCCAAGCCTATCCGTTGCAAAGGTGCAGTAAGAGTACTATCCCAATCTTGTCTAGTTTCCAATTCGTTCACTGCATTCTCAGACTGTAACCACTGAACCGGGGCACGACCGTGCATGGCAACAAGCAGCGGCGGTGTGCAGAGCCGCCGGCGAGCCGCTCACCATCGAGGAGATTGTCGTGGATCCACCGAAGGCGTACGAAATCCGCATCAAGATAATCTGCACCTCCCTCTGCTACACGGACATCACTTTCTGGCGTAACAAGGTGAGTGCCAGCAATTAATCTCTTGCATCGAATTTCGGAAGATTCAGAAGCAGTACTTTCTGTGCGGAATACTACTGATTACTGCTTGGATGCTCTTGTTTGTTTCGTTCCAAAGATAGCACCAGTATTTCCACGAATCTTAGGCCACGAGGCCTACGGGTACGTCCATGCTTTCCCTGGATCCTTACTCTGAGGTCGCTGACGACGATGAAGACGACGATATCTGATTATCATGTTCCTCCTTCCTTTTGTTATCCACGCGGGGCACGTGGCTGCGTGCGTTCAGTGTGGTGGAGAGCGTGGGGGAGCACGTGGAGGGCTTCGCCCCGGGCGACGCGGTGGTGCCGACGTTCTTAGGCCAGTGCAACAGCTGCTCGAGCTGCACGTCGGAGCACAACAACATGTGCAACGACGTGCCGTTCATCATCGGCCCGGGGATGCGGCGCGACGGCACCACCCGGTTCAGGGACAGCCATGGGAACCCGCTGCACGACTTGCTCGCCGTGTCCAGCTTCAGCGAGTACACCGTCGTGGACATGAACCAGGTCGCCAAGCTCGACCCCTCCGTGCCGCCCAAGATCGCCTGCATCCTTAGCTGCGGCGCCGGCACCGGTGAGCCTTGTTAGCCATCTGTCGCATTACGAGTTTATCAAGACTAGTACTGTTCAAGGTTTCAAGCACTCAAAGAAGTGAGAACTGATTTCTGCTACGTTCAACGACAGGGGTCGGAGGGGCGTGGAAGCTGGCCAAGGTGCACCCTGGTTCATCCGTGGCGGTATTTGGGCTCGGATCCGTCGGGTTGGCGGTAATTCTCATGTGCATGACGGCATGCTTATTTGCTAAAATCACTCAAACTTGTAGAGACACAACCTTCTTTTTTCTTTCTTTCAGGTGACACAAGGCGCAAAAATGTGTGGAGCATCCAAGATCATTGGAGTCGATCTGAACCCTGCTAAGGAGGAAGTTGGCAAGTCCCTTTGCCATCTGTAGTTTAGCATGTCTTAACACGGAGCAGTAAACTATTTTTTTATTTCAAAAAATGACGAAAATGTTATCTACTTTTATCACAGGGAAAGCGTTTGGTATGACAGATTTTGTTAATCCTTCAAAACTGGACAACTGTTCCGTCAGTGAGGTAGGACAAAGCTGACAGACAGCATCTTCAGTGGTCCAGATAGCTAGCAGTAGTATACTCGCTCCGTCCTTAAATGTAGGGTCTTTTAGCTTTCAAACAAAAAAATAGTCAAGGTGGTAAAAGACTACTATACCCTTCATTTTTAACTCAACTCACACTTCCACCAACCCTCCCACCAACCACAGAGTTTGTCTTATATGCAAAACTACCTATATTTAGGGAAAAATTTCGAACTCCAAAACTACCTATATTAAGGGATGGAGGTAGTATGACGCAAGTACACCAAACAGATTGTAGTATTTTGAAAATTATTTACAGATTTTGACTTAGTAATTATTTTTAACTGCAGGCCATCATAGAGCTGACAGGCGGCGGCGCTGACTACAGCTTCGAGTGCATCGGCGTGTCGTCGGTGATGACCGACGCGTTCAGAAGCATCAAGCCGGTTGTTATCTTATCCGATCCTGCATCCAGCCTTAGGACACCTGTGCATCGAGCTAATTGCCGTTGATGGCCGCAGGGAAACGGCAAGACGATCATCCTGGGTCTGGAGAAGGACAGCGAGCCAGTCTGCCTGCCGTCCATCGAGCTTCTGTTTGGCAAGTGCGTCATGGGGTCACTCTTCGGGGGGATCAAGCCCAAGACCGACATCCCAATCCTTGCCGAGAAATGCATGAACAAGGTTTTTGGCATACGCGTGGCTTTAGATGACCTTACGATTTCGCGCATGCTTTGACAGTTTTGGTAATGTGTATTTGGTGCGCAAATGTGTGCAGGAACTGGAACTGGACGGCTTGATCACGCATGAAGTTGGACTGCAGGACATAAACACGGCCTTCGACCTGCTCCTGCAAGGGAAGAGCTTGCGGTGCATCATATGGATGGATCACAAGTGACGAGAAAAACAAATTAAATGGCCCTTGGATTTGCGGTTCTGAATAAAATTGATGGATGGAACTTTCGAATAACTTTGCTGTGTTACAATCAGCATGTTGGCCTGTTGGGTTGTGTTGTTGAAACCTGACTTCATTGCCTGGAAGGCTGGAACTGATGATGTGTCTTAAACATCTACCTGCATCAAATAAATGAGATGGTTGTTCTTTGTCATATTGCTTGATCAAATACAAAATATACTAAACCAGTATGTTTAGGATTGAAATCCAAACAAATAAGGTTTTATAGTTCAAGAGCCAAAGACCCCAATCACGAGGCCGCATGCGCACTTGATGAACTCGAGTTGATGTTCCAAGAGATTGTGTCCAATGAGCACTCCGGTCTTCCAAACCTCCACACGGCCACCTCAAACCTTTCAGCCGTCTATAACCCATCTTTGCTACATTTAGTACCTAAATACCATTTTCCAAAAAAATAGAAGCATTATAAGTTGGGCATCAGAAAATGTTGTGTCACTTAGTGTGATACTACTGTAAATAACCGTCCTATATAATTTCCCATTATCAACATCATATATTTTGATCCATGAACCTAGTAAACTAATATAGTGGTCCCTAAGGCCGATACTTCTAATCCTCCATATTCTTTCCTCATTCTTTTTTTGGGGAGCCAAATGATAGTCTGGATGTCCATCAAAATTATTCCAAAGGCAATGGGACATGAGATTGTTAATCATATTAATTATCCATTTTTGAAATTTGACAAAGAAAAGTAAATAAACCAGAATACATATTTGCAATCCAAATCTTGATCGAAATTAAATTGCCACTGTGATAATAATCTACCTCTAGACCCTGCAGTTCTCTAATGATTTTGTCTACTGAATGTTGAATATCCTCTCTTCTTAATTTCTTATGGTGCAAAGGAACTCAGATATATTTCAAAGGCAAATCCCCCACTGGGCATCCCAGGACTTGAGCTTTGGTATGCCCTTACTCCTCACCAACATTCATGAACATCTACTCACTCTTATGAAAATTGATCCTCATGCCTGATATTTGTTTAAACCAAACTAAAGTACACTTATAAAACCACACAGATATTTATCGAACTTGTCCGATCGAGGGCTGAACCAGACATTTCACCGTACTTCTAACAAGCCCAGCCAACGGCCGGGCGTGACAGAACGCTAGGTCTACTGGCCTGACTGACCGAGTGAGCCCCCAGCTATGCACATCCTAGAGCATGCCAGCGCCAACCCGGCCACTGGGCTGAGGTTTACATGTTCAGCTTGGTGCTGAAAAAAACTTGCTCATTTTGGGGGTGTTCGTTGCATGGGGTCTAAAATTTAGAGGAAAGAATCTTGTCATTTAAGAGTATTAAATAAAGTTTAATTACAAAATTAACTGCAGGACTCCTGGTCTAATTCGTGAGACGAATCTAATAAGAGTAAATAAAGCGTGATTAGACGATGATTACTGTAGCATCATTGTAGCAAAACATAGATTAATTATGTTCGTTAGATTCGTTTCGTAAAAATGTACCTATCTGTAAAAAAATTTTGTCATTAAATTTTATTTAATATTTTTAAATAATAAGATTCTTTTTGATGTGACAGGTGTAAAGTTTAAATGCGGAAGCAACGAAGGCACCAAAGGTGCAGAGCCTGCTGGTAGTCCATTTGAAATATTCAACGTGTACTTCCGGTTGCTGTCACGAGGCCGGAAAGGTGCAGAACCAGTGAGCATCTTCCTTGTGGAGCATTGGGACCTACCTAGCGGCAGCTCACAAAGCCGTCCAGATGAAACAAAACCTGAAAGAAAGAAGAAAATTCCATACATCTACTGTGAAAACACGAAAAGTTACGAGTTTCTGACCACTTCAGTGCCAGTACAACCCTTCTAACGCCTGTTCGTTTCTTTTAGCGTTAAATTTTAGAGGCCTCTAAATAAAGAGAATCTAGTACTAAATAAAGTCTAATGATAAATTTTTTTTACAGATAGGTATATCTTTACGAGACGAATCTAGCGAGCCTAAGTAAGCTATGTTTTGCTACAGTCATGCTACAATAATGCTACAGTAACCATCGTCTAACCACGGATTGCTTACCCTCATTAGATTCGTCTCGCGAATTAGACCAGGGGTTCTGCAGTTAATTTTGTAATTACACTTTATTTAATACTCTTAAATGATAAGATTCTTTTTTTTAGACCTCTCTAAATTTTAGACCCCTATGAAACGAACACCCCCTAAGAAGATAAATCCCGCAGGGGTTTCGCCTCCTCTCGCACCGGCCACGTCGCCTGAAAATTTCAGCGTCATTCGATTCTTTGTTCTTTGATCCAACGGACAGCCAGCTTCTTTTCTTTTGTCAAACTTTGCAGCAGGTTACTGCGTTCCTTGACTTTGGTCCATATAAAGAAGTCCAATGTATTGCCACCATTTTCAACATGTTGCTCTGGTTTTTTGAATATGCCTGATTGAAAGAGTCCGATGCTTCCTTAACTTTGTGAGTGGAAAAGTTACTTTCTGAGTGGAAAAGTTTAATGTGCTTGACTATTGTTTGCTCCTCTTTGTTCCATCTTCAACGATTTGCCTTCAATGTGATTGACTATTTCAGGCACCCACTCCATATATTGTCTAGCGTGTGGAAAGCAAAGGCAGAGACGCCGCGAACGCATGTGGAGGCGGCTCGACGTAGGTTCCGCGTCGCGTCAGGTTCTTCCATGAATCGGGAAGCTGGGACGTCCTCCTTGGATTCTTCGTCTTACTCCTCTTCGCAAGTAGGATTCTTGCTCTATTCGTTTCTTGTGTTTGCTTTGTTTTTGGCGCCATGGTGTGTGGTCGTGTTGAATTGCAATTCTAACTACGGCGATTGTGTCGTTTTGAAGGTGAGGTGGTGGTGGTGATCGGAGCGCAGGGCGGCGGCGACAAGGATGTCCTCAATCTTCATCAAGCTCAAGCGGTTACTGCAGGAGAACAACTAGGTGAACCGCGGCGCCTAGGACTCATGGCCATAGTCCGAAGCGTTTCCATGCGGGTGGCATGGGGTGAGATGCGACGCTGCTGACCCGGCTGCGAACGCTCGACCTCGCCGGCCTGACCCGGCTGCGGACGCTCGACGTGTCCGAGAACCAGCTCGAGGGCGGAGTCGGAGTTGCGGCAAACTTCCCAGCGATCTGCAGCGACCTCGCCGTGCTCAACATGTCCACCAACAGGCTCACCGGGAACATCACCGACGTGCTCGATGGCGGCGGCAGGCTCAAGTACGTCAACCTCAGCTCGAACAACTTCACCGGCGAGCGGTGGCTGGGCATCAAGAGGTTCAGGGAGTTCAGCGGCGCCGAGAACAAGCTCACCGGGAGCATCCTGCCCGCCACGTTTCCGGACGGCTGCCAGAGTTTTGTTCAAGTTGAACCATGGCCCCAAAAACAGAGCAAACACTTGATTAGCATGTTCAAGTTGTTTGGTTCACGTTTATAAAACTTTTACTCGTCGAGCTGTTGATCTTTGCTCAGCTCAGATGTGATTGTTGGCATAGACGTTGTGTGCCGTGGACCAGTGCCTCACTTGATTAGCATGTTGACTGGTTTCTCAGCTGGTTGTGCTGCGTTTTTGTTAGCTATTCTGCTGTCCCATAGGATTAGAGTGCTGCCAGGCGAGGGACTTGTCGCCGTTGTGCGTGGGATCGTCTCGGTGGCGTTCGGAGTTGCCAGCGTCTAGAGCAAGTCCAGCGCCTAGCGCACGTTCTTGTGCAGCAGCTTGGAGTCGCGGACTCGCAGTATGTAGCCGGTGGCGCGCCGATTTCATCGCCTCTTGGAGTGCTTGTTTTTCGTGGTTGTCGGCACACATGTCGTCGCTGATCTGGTTAGATTTTTCTGCAGGTTCTGCTATGTTCTCGCAGTCAGGCGCGACGAGCGCCGCGAGGATGAATCATTGCCGGGTGAGTCTCATGCCGCGTGCGCTCGTCAGGTGAACTGGTGCTCTGTGACCGTGGTGTAGTTGTAGTTGAAATTCTTGGGTATGTGGGTTCGGCTTCAAGAAGGGTTAGAAATTGTGCACCTCCCCTCGTTAGCCAATGCACCATTGACTGTTGCTTGTTGCTTTGTGTCAGAGGATGGTGTCCAGGCACTTGACGTGCGTGAATTTCTTCGTTCAACCTGACATCTCTGGAATTTGACATTTTAGGCGACTTCGATCGTTATAATATACTAGCTAGAGCACTGCGTACGTTGTTTGAACAGTATTTCGTAGACTGCTTCTGGTGGCTGATGAGCTTTTCTTCGTTCTCGTGTGCATGACTCGTCGTCCTTAGTCAATGATCTGTGTGTTGTGCGAGTTGCTTGTATGGTTCTAGAAGTTGCATTGCCTTCGTCATGTCGATCTTTTCTTTCTTCAGGCACCTGGCTGCTTGCTTTAGTGTTCATATGTGCAGAAAGTTGCTTAGCCCTACATGCCCATAAGTCCATAACCGGACCAAAAGTATGCTCAATTCAGATACCAAATCAACTCAACTGTGCATCACCATTTTCCATATTAGCTCACGTCAACAATCCCAGTTTTTAGAAACGGTTGTTTGAGCTCTTTGCGCTCCAATAGCAAATCTCTGGCAAATCACAAGTCATAACTCTGTATATCATATATATCGCGCCGACGGCCAATCGTGACATAACAGTAACAGTAAATTAAACCGAGAGATGAGTGCGCCAAGGGCGCGGCGCAACGTCTAGTACATAATCGTTTTTCAGTCTCTACGGCGCATGGCCTTCCGCTTCATTCACAAATCATCCCTCCAGTCTTCAAAACAGAAATATAAGCATTTATGTGTTTAGTTTTTCTTTTGCGAGAATTTATATGTTTAGTCAACGTAAATGTTTTTCATTTTAACCGACATAATGTTTGTTAAAGCAAATTATTTTATATAAATAGAGTTGTTTCTTATGATAGTTGGTTTCATGATGAACTAGTAACATCATTGTGATGTGTTCAATCTTAATAAAAAAAATCATAGTCAAAACAACACCACTTTCAAGAAACAAAGAAATATTTATATTTGGACACAAGCACGCCTTGCCGTTGCCGATGCCAAAATCAACCAAACACCACTGGATGCCTAACCCTGTCGTAGCATTGTTTTTTTTTTTCTTTTGAATCGCTATTGTAGCATTTGGCTACAGTGTTCGGAGCTACCATGTTCGTAGTTATTTTTTCAGCAGCAGCTACAGTGTTCACAACAGCAGCTACAGTGTTCACAGTTATTTTTCTATAACAGCAGCTGCAGCCTACCGAACACCTTGATTGATTTGAGAAAGCGAGATGGGGTGTGTTCGTTTCACCGTTTAGACCCCTTTAAAATTTAACTCTAAAGAGAATCTTATTATTTAGGAGTATTAAATAAAGTCTAATGACAAAACCTTTTTACAGATGGGTACATCTTTACGAGACGAATCTAATGAGCCTAATTAATCTATGTTTTGCTACAGTGATGCTACAGTAAATATCGTCTAATCACGGCTTAACTACCCTCGTTAAATTCGTCTCGCGATTTAGAGGGGGGGTTCTGCAGTTAGTTTTGTAATTAAACTTTATTTAAGACAAGATTCTTTGTGTTTAAACCCCTCTAAATTTTAGACTCTAAAACGCCGAACACACCCTTAAAACAGGGAAAAAAAAATAACAGAGGTGAAAAAGAAGGCAGGCAGTGATCAACAGTGAGCCGGCGGACTAAAATCTGTCACAACTACAGTCGTCGATGCAGTTTTTCAGTCTCCTGCGCATTGCCGTCCGCTCCATTTTTTCCACACCAAGTCGTCCCCCGCAGTCTTCCACACTCGGCGTGCACGCCGGTTCTTGACTTGCAATGCATCCGTCAACAAGTCAAGTCGTCTCCCGCGCAGTCGAACCAGTGGGCCGCAGCGATGACGCCAATTATTTCTCGCGTGTCCCTGTCACTAAATCTGACACGTCCGTCAAGTCCACAAACGCATCGGAGCCGTCGACCCGTTCCACGCGGTATTCCGCGGCGCCCCCGCCATTAACTAGCGTCTCTCTGTTCTCTGCTCCACCCACCGCGCCGTCGTCTGCCTCCGGTGGTGAAGGCACGACTAATTGACGGCCATGGCGTCAGCTGCGACCACGCGTGGTAAGCCTCTCGTTGTCCTCGCCTCCCTCGTCGCGCTGCTGCTCCTCGTGCTCGTCACCGCCGTCGAGTGCTACGACGGCGGCCGCCATGCCGTTGCGCGCTCGGCGGCGGTGGCGCGGCGCTCCCGCCTGAGCACCCGGCACGTGCAGCACCACCGCCGGAACGCAGCGCCGCACCGGTACGTGCTGTCGGAGAAGAGCAACACGACCGGGCGCCCCAAGAACGGCAGCGCGACGCCGTCGTCCAACGCCACATCGCCGCCCCCGACGCCGGCCGAGCACGAGCAGGGCGGGAAGCACCACCGCAGCCACAAGCACCGCGTGCGCAACTGGATCATCGGCTTCGTGGTGGGCTCCCTGGCCGGCGTGGTGTCCGGCCTGGTGATGTCGGTGCTGTTCCGGCTGTTGCTCAACTGCGTCCGGGGCCGGTACCGGCGGCGCTCGGGGACGGTGATCTTCACGCCGAAGCTGATCAAACGCGCCGAGCAGCTGGCGTTCCTGGAGAAGGAGGACGGGCTGGCGTCGCTGGCCGTGATCGGGAGCGGCGGGTGCGGCGAGGTGTACAAGGCGACGCTGCCCCCCGAGCGGGAGGGCGAGGAGCCCCGGTTCATCGCCATCAAGAAGATCAAGAAGAACTCCGGCGGCGACATGCCCAACAGCAACCTCAGCGACGAGGAGAGCCGGCAGCTCGACAAGTGGTCCCGCCAGATCCAGTCGGAGATCCGCACCGTCGGCCACATCCGCCACCGCAACCTCCTCCCACTGGCGGCCCACGTTCCCCGCCCTGACTGCCACTACCTCGTCTACGAGTACATGAAGAACGGCAGCCTCCACCACGCGCTCAAGGCCACCGAAGCCAACGCCGTGGAAGCCGGAGCCGGAGAAGAAGGCGTCGCCACCACAACCACCACCACGACCGCGCTGCCGTGGCCGGCGCGGCTGCGCGTGGCGGTGGGCGTGGCGGCGGGGCTGGAGTACCTGCACGTGTCGCACCACCCGCCCATCATCCACCGCGACCTGAAGCCGGCCAACATCCTGCTCGACGACGACATGGAGCCGCGCATCGCCGACTTCGGCCTCGCCAAGGCCATGCCGGACGAGCACACGCACGTGACCGCGTCCAACGTCGCCGGCACGTGGGGCTACATCGCGCCCGAGTACCACCAGACCTTCAAGTTCACGGCCAAGTGCGACGTGTACAGCTTCGGCGTCATCCTCGCCGTGCTTGGCACGGGCAAGGAGCCCTCCGACCCGTTCTTCGCGCAGGCGGACGACGTCGTCGGCCTCGTCAGGTGGCTCCGCCGCGTCATGCAGGAGGGGAACCACGCCGAGGCAATCGACCCGGCCATCGCCAATCCCGAGCACGAGGAGCAGATCCTGCTTGTGCTGCGCATCGCCGTCTTCTGCACCGCCGACGACCCCAAACAACGTCCAACCGCCAAGGAAGTTCGGTGCATGCTGTCACAAATCAAAAGTGTTAGGGACTTGCTATGATCGCAGCCATGACTCCTACATACCCGTTCTCTCTAGCTTCTGGTGCTTCATCATCAGTAGCTTATTTTTAATCAAGCACTTATATTATATTATGTTCCAAATGTTAAGCCTGTTCGGTTGAAGGTTTTGCAGCAGGCAGCAGCAGCAGCAGCTACAGTGTTCGCGGTTATTTTTCTGCAGCCGCAGCTACATCCTGCCGTAGTGCCGGGTCAACAAAAGTTGAGATGTCAACTGTCAAGGCCGGACCCGTCGATTAGGACTGGGTAATTATAGAAACATAGATATATGTATGGATATAAAAGGAAAGGAAGTCTAGCGCACGCGCTGGATATTGTGTGTTCTCCTTTTCACTGCACCAGTAGCGTGATTCTTCTAAGTTGCAAAGCTTTGAAATGGATATATATTCCAGTAATTTTCACGTGGTTCTTTCGTATATTGCTTTACTTCATAGGTACGGTCTAGCTACTTATCTGGAGAAGGAAGAAGAATCCAATGCTACAGCAAAAGTGAGAACAAAAAGAAAAGGCTCTTTTTTGCTTGACAAAGGAAATAGCGATCTCGCCATGCTCACACCGTCTCAGCCATTTGATTGCTGTTTTGATGTGTGTCCTATGTGGCGGAGCCAGACATAAAACCAAGGAGGGGCTTGTCAGTTAACAAATCCTTTTACGGCAAAATTTAACTCCTCTAAGTCTTGCACCTAGCATGTTTAAAGCAGCTGAATCCCGGGAGCAACAGAAAAGAAAACGAAAACAGGAATTGAAACGGTGCAGGCTGATGCGCTAATACAGTCTAGAACGGGAACTTCATCGAGCTGTTGTGTTTGCACTAAATCACTGAGTTGAGCACTTGTTCAATCGTTTTGGGCTAGCCGCTAAGTACTAGTTACTGCTGTGTGATTTCCTTCAACTACATCTCATCTGTCTAAAAAATTACGTCGGGGAAGGGGGGCCGTGGCCCCGGCTGGCCGCCGGTGTATGTGGTAGTGTCCTATGGAGTCTACACATAGTGCAAAATTGTAATAAGATACGGTCAAATACATCTTGCAATGTACATGCCACGATGCTTTCATTTGCTTGATTATATTGAATTTCCCTTTATCTAAAAACCTCTGTATTCACCATCTTCTTCTCCGCCGATCAAGTCTCCTTGCGCGCCTCACTGGTTACAAGGGCCACTCACTAGTCACCAACGGGGAGGAGAGGCGGGAGGAGACGAATGAACGAGATTAGGATCATCTATCTTTGTAACCCGTGATTTTATGTGCCTTTGAGTCACTGACATATGGGGACACATAAATCTCATGATTTGTAGACCCATATGTTAATGACTCAAAGGCACACAAAATCACTATTTACAAAGGTATAGAGGATCTCAATCCGAATGAATGGGGGACCGGAGGGAGAATGCACAAGCACGAATGGGACTGGGTCGTCTCTTGTTTCCGCAGCCAGGTGGGCCTAGAGATTTATCTTCCTAATAAGAACAACTGCAAGTGGGCTTCGCCCAAAAGAAACTACTTCCTCCGTCCCAGTTTACTTGGCATTCTGTGAGTGTTTTTTGATGTCCAGATTCATGGAATGTTCAATAAACCTAGACATACATGTTGTCCAGATTCAGAGAATATTCAATGAACCTGGTTTAAAGCAAATTGGGCCAGAGTCTTTCGTGAGAAGCGTGGAGCGTGCATGTTTTTTTTCGTCTCATTTTGAGCCAAAAAAAAAAATGCGCAAGTTAGGGACCGACCGCTATTCGCAAAGAACATTGTCTGGTTCAGTGAATAAAATTTCGTTCTACCGGTCCCCTCTGCTATTCGGTGTTACCGGACGGTTTTGGCCGGCTTTAGACCGGTTTTGAAAATTTTGATCAACTTTCATTTAAAATTAAAAAAATCCAGACGGAAACTGGCCGATTTATACCCATTTTCGGTGATTTGCGTTACATCGACCTTGACGTGTAAATTTTTTATACCAAAATTTAAAACACTGGTCTGGTTTGTATACCACCTGCTTCTTGAGACTAATTGGGCCTAGAGCCTTCTTCTTGCAAATAGGGCCCAGAGCCTCGTTTGCATAGCACCTGACTCTTGAAACTAATTTAATTTGTAGAACATAATTATAGATTATTTTCGTATATACACATGGGACAGACACTTGATTACAAATACGAGGATCATAAATAATGACGTACGAGCGAAAGAGCATGCAGCTTAATGGTTACAAGAGCCTCACTAGCACCTCAGGTTCTGGGTTCGACACTATGTGAGAATGGATTTTCTAGGATTTAACGGCATTATGGACGACATTCCTGTCAACAGTGAGACACCAGTGGTGACTTCGTCAATCTCGAAAATTTACCGGCTCAACTTTCGAAGATGCTCTTAAGAGTAGAGTTTATATGCGTTCATAGAGATGAGTATGTGTATAATTGGGAAAAAAAATGACGCACGGCCAGCATGGAGAGGGCCGCCGCCTCCGGCGGGGCGCTCCCACGCTCGCCTTGGCCCCCTGGCTCGCTCCGCCGTCGCCTGGGTCGCTCCTCCCCGCGACGAGTGCCGTCGCGCAGGAGTATCGCCCGGCGAGGCCCCACCCTCTAACCCAGCGTCGCGCGCCCGCCTCTCCCTGTCTTGTGCCCAGGCGCAGCGCGCGCAGCACCAGGCGGCCTGCCGCCGCCGCCGCTGCCGCCATTGCTTCAACGCCGAGCTCGGGCAGACAGAGGAGCGGGGAAAACAACAGAGGGGCAATACGGTCCTTTTCCACCTCATTTTAGGCCAAAAAAAAGAAGAAAATAGGATTATAAAGGGATGATGGTGCTGTGTGCTGCCGGCTTGACTCATTGGTGTTGTTCGGAGGACGGCACCCTTTACTAAGGGTGTTTTGTGGATGGCCTCCTTTACAAGTGTTGTTTTATGAATTATCCCCACCCTCCAGCCATCCAGTAGCAAGGTACAATCGTCCATCCACTCGTTCCGTCCGACGTGCATATTTCTGCAAACTTCTCTGCTTCGAAAACGGGAACCAGAACCACTATATGAGCCTCACTTGTGCGGGAGTTTCACGAGTTTTATTTGCACAGATCTTTTGGAGCGAACTGGGCTCAATCACATTAAGCACCACCATTACTATTCAATTTGCAAGACTGTCCTTTAATGCAAGGTTTTCTAAAAGGGAGATTTGCAAAACTAGATTTTTTAAAGTCCAATTCTGAAAATAGACCGGTTTTTAACACTTTGTAAAAATGGACCTCTTTTCTGAATCCAAAGCAGCCGTTTGCTCCTCTTTTGCCTGTTAAATGTCATGTGTTTTCGGAATTGAAAAAAAGAAAGAAAACGATTGGAAAATAAAAATTGTCCATAGTGCCTTCCGTTCATCGATCTCATCCGAATAAGCGAGCCTGACTCCCTCTCCCAGTCTCCCTCCTCTCTGTTCATACTCTCCCATGGCGGTGGCGCAACTATAACCCTAGGGTGTGGCGGCGGCGCTGGCTGGTGTGGGGGATCAGGATCGCCTGCCTTTCGCCCCTTTTGAAGTCATGATGTGCAGTCAGGCTTATCCAACGGCCGGTGGCCCTCCACTCCCTTCGTTCTCCTCGCATAGTAGGCTCTCTTTTCATTCTCCTCGCAGTCACAGCATGCAGCAAACTGAAGGTCTTGCAGCAGTATTAGCCCGATGCAGCAAGTTTTTTCGTTCCCCTCACGAGTGGAGATCGTTCCCGGCTCCTTATCTCTAAGATTACTCATGCTGCTCTCTTATGCCCGCATTAGCTCGTCCAAATCAAGAACACCAGGAAAGGGAACTCTTAAATCAAGAAATATATAAGTTAAGGAATCTGGGACACTAATCAACAACCAGTCAAAATAGAAGCAAAACTCAACTCGAAAGATGTCTTGAATCAAGATTTGTCTGCTTCCTTTCAAGATTTCGGTGCATCGTGTTGGGACAAGAGAGCAGTCATAGGAAGGGAGTCAAAGTCTCCTGATGAGCATAGGAGGCAAGAAATTTACAAGATGCGACGGCACCCAGGCGGACAGCACGCGCGCACACTCGAGTTCGCTTGCCGTATAATCTCAGAGAGAATTTCGTTGCTATTGCTTCCCGCGTTCCGGCGTCTGAACGGCTGGTGCGCCCCTGATTTTCCTTGACGAAGTGTGAGGGAGAGACACAAGAGAAAGAGGCCGTTGGATTAAACGTGTTATAACATTGCTATTGGACTAGTTATATATAAATACACACCTCCGGCTCCGGGCTCTCGCCACCACTGAGACCCTACTTCGAACTCTCCAACGAGTCACCAACGACTCTCCGGCATCGCCCTCCTCACTCGTCCATGGAGAACGGTGGCCCCGCACCCATCCGATGCAAAGGTAAGCCTCTGGATTCTTAAGCTTTGCCGCGTCGATTCGTTCCTCTCGGCGCGGCACGCTGCTTCCTTCCTTCCTTCGATGCGACCCCGGCGCTCGCGGCTAACCGGTTTCTTTGGCGCCGACGAGCAGCCGCCGTGTGTAGAGCCGCCGGCGAGCCGCTCGTCATCGAGGAGATCGTCGTCGACCCGCCCAAGGCGCACGAGGTCCGGGTTAGGATCATCTGCACCTCGCTCTGCCACAGCGACGTCACGTTCTGGCGCATGAAGGTTTGTCCGTTTCACTGCTGCCCCTCTGGCGCTCATCAGCCAAGTTTCCAAGGCCTCACAAGTTTTGCGTTGCGACTTTATTTGCAGGATTTCCCCGGCATTTTCCCCAGAATATTTGGCCACGAAGCTTTCGGGTAAGTGCTCTCAGAATCTTATCGCGTTCGTTGAAAAATCTGCACATGTGGCGTGGACTTCAGTAGTAAAAGCCATCTTTCTTTCCACTGCGGCTGTCGATTTAGTGTCATACTCATAACACCGCCTGCGGGTGCGGTAATAAGTGGAGTGGTCTGAGGTTGAATTGCTGAGCTGCTGGATTACCTCGCTGTCTTTGTTGCTTACGCTGGCTAGAGGAAAATGGAAAGTGTCATTTCTGTTGTCGGAAGCCCGCGAAAAGTGTGAATGCTGTTTGATTGTCAAATAGGTTAAGCTAAACTAACACATCAGAGAATGACATTCGCGGCAGTATCGTTTACGACTTCACGTTTCAGCAATTAATATTTGCTAGTAGCAGTATGATGCACGGTGACGTTGGGCTGCTTGGGCACAATGGAAGGGCCTTCAACTTTTAAGTTAACCGAGAGTTGACCCCACGGATATACTTGAATTATTTGCCCTGCTTCATACAAAATTTGTTTTATATAATTAATTTTAATTATTATTTTCTATAGATGTTGACTTTAATTAGTAAGAAATGTTGATTGAGTAACAGGATGCACGAATATATAGCTTGCAGCTAATAATAAAACTCTTGACTCTTGATTTGTCGTGGTATATACAGCGGTGGTTAAGTCACTTGTTGAATTTCAAAATGGGTTGGGCAGTGGTTGGCTTAATCAGAATTCTAGAAGTATAAATTACCGCCAATCCGCCGTACTACGTCACAGGTTTTAGTTTTGTTTTTGTTTTTAGTAATTTAAGAAGTGATGCCGCCATTGACTTAGCCGTAACGAATCAAAACCCTGGAGATACAAGGCCCTACAAGTGATTGTCACATTTCAACACGACGTGGAGGAACCTACCCAACACGCACAACACATGAAGGGGTCTCCATTGAAATGCATGCATCTGTGAACAAGCCAACACTCTCTAGCAAAATAATAATAATAATAATAATAATAATAATAATAATAATAATAATAATAATAATAATAATAATAATAAATAAATAAATAAATAAATAAATAAATAAATAAATAAATAAGTAAGCCAACACTCTGGAAGCAGCAAAAATTAACAAAAGAAAAGGTTCAGAGTTACAATTATCCTCTAAATCTGTTTGGAAATTCAAAAGTTCGTGATCCTCTAGGTTTACTGTTTGGCGCCATCAGGTCATCAGGAGCCTGCAGACGGTAACGTGGTCTCTGAAGTCTGAACAATAACAAACGGTCTGCCGTGCGCAGGGTGGTGGAGAGCGTCGGTGAACACGTGGATGAGTTCGCCGCCGGCGACCCGGTGGTGCCGACGTTCCTGGGGCAGTGCAGCGACTGCGTGGACTGCAAATCGGCGCGGAGCAACATGTGCTCCAAGTACCGGTTCGCCGTGCGGCCGGGGATGCTGCGCGACGGCACCTCCCGCTTCAGCGACGCCAGCGGCAACCCGCTCCACCACTTCCTGGGCGTGTCCAGCTTCTCCGAGTACACCGTCGTGGACGTGAACCATGTTGTCAAGATCAACCCCGCCATCCCGCCGTCCTTGGCCTGCCTCCTCAGCTGTGGCGCCTCTACTGGTTAGTGACTTAGTGATGGCTTCAGAACGTCTTGACTGACAGAACAACGTCATATGAGAACTAGCAGAGCAGAGTTTGGTTCCTTACCTTCTCGGAAAAAAATCGTTGGTTATTTACTGTGTCCCTAAAATTGCAGGGGTCGGAGCCGCATGGAAGCTGGCTAAAGTGGAGCCGGGATCTTCAGTCGCTATCTTTGGCCTCGGCGCTGTTGGATTGGCGGTAAAGTGCTATACTAGACACAGTTCCATGTTCTCTTGGTTTTCTATGAAAATGTTCAGAACATTTCAACAACAACAAAAAAAAAGTTCAGAAAGACAGAGTTTGGCACCAATACCTTTGATTCCTGGTTCTGATTTGATTCCCTGCTTTGTTGTATATTCAGGTGGCGGAAGGAGCCAGGATTTGTGGGGCATCAAAGATCATTGGCGTCGATCTGAACCCGGAGAAACATGAGCTAGGCAGGCCCTTCTGTCTAATTTTTCTGAATTTTATTTAAGCCGTTCTGAATTGTGAATTGTGATGACTTGACGCATTCCACCCGACTGTCTCTTGCTGCAGGTAAGAAGTTCGGTGTGACACATTTCATCAACCCAAAAGAACTTGGAGAGAAGCCTGTCAGCCAGGTGATGACCCATGTTCTTGGCCCATCGATCGCATGCTTGGGGTAACTTTTATTTATGCCGAACTCTCACTCTGCCATGTCCGTGTTTCCATGGTATACAGGAGATCTTAGAGATAACTGACGGTGGTGCCGACTACTGCTTCGAGTGCATCGGCCTGGCGGCTCTGATGAATGACGCATTTCTGAGCTCCAGAGAAGTACGTGAACACACCAGTGATGCTGTTACTGTTTCAGGATCACCTGATTATGTGTTCTGAATGTCTAAACGTTTATCTGTGCAGGGATGGGGCAAGACGATCATTCTCGGAGTCGAAATGCACGGTGCCCCTCTCTCAATATCTTCTCATCAGATCCTCCACGGGAAATCTGTCATAGGGTCTCTTTTTGGAGGGGTGAAACCAAAGGAGGACATTCCGATTCTCGCCGATAAATACCTGAACAAGGTCAGCTCAATTCAGACACTGGTCGAACTGATCCCAATCCAGGCTTGTTCATGAGCCGAGAGATTTATCATTTTTTTTAGTGACACTTAGATTTACTATGTTGTTGATACAGGAGCTGGAGCTGGAGAAGTTCATAACCCACGAAGTTGAGCTGACGGATATCAACAAAGCTTTTGACCTGCTGCACCAAGGGAAGAGTCTTAGGTGCACCATATGGATGGATAAAGACGCAAAGTGATGCAAACGACATGAATTGCGAGGGAGCCTACCGGATGTGTTGTGATGTTTACCGCCCATTTCAGTGGGAAGTAATTGGTTTCTCAATAATCAAATGAAATCATTTGAGTACTGTGCCTGTTGACATCTATATCGTTGGTGTTTCCTTGCTTTTTTCTTCGATCCTCCTGGAAAACATGATCGTCCAATTTTACGTGTCTCACTGATCTATAAAATTCAGTCCCTCCATATTTAGATATATAATGTTTAGGGCAGCTAATTTAAGAACAAATTAACTTGATTAGCTTTCCTAAACGCCATACTATATTTTAAGCATGGAATTGTTCGAGAAAATGAGTTGACTACTTTCTCACAAATAGTCACCACTCACCAAATCATTGTACGCCAAGATCATATAATCGCACGTGAATGTATCACCGTACTCCAAATATAGAAGCAGTGCATATGTCGAAATCCCAAAATATAGAGGCAACGACTATCTCGGATAAACCCTCGGCTTAACTTGTCATTCCACCCAATTTTAGAGCCCCATTCCGCACCGCATATTTAGCAGAAGTCTGGAAATCCCTGCATGCGACGTCCTCTTTTATTCTCTGCTTCCTCCACATGCCTCAAAGTTTAGCGCGTTTCCAATCGCCGCCACACCTCCTCCACGGCCTTCGAAATCTTGCCCCCGCCATCGCGCAGCATTTCAGGCGGCGTTTGGTGTTAATCGAGGGGCAGACGATGGAGCAGCAGCAGCAGCAGCAAGGCCGGCCGGAGATGGAGCAGCAGGTCGCCCAGCTCCGCGCCGAGCTGCGCAAGGTGCGCGACGAGCGGGACCGCGCGCACCGCGTTCTGGAGGTGACCGAGTGGAAGGCGCTGGCGTCGGCCAACGACCGCACAACGATCGAGACGCTGGAGGCGGAGCTTGAGGCGTCGCGGGATTCCGAGAAGCGGATGCTCGATTCGCTGGCGCTGCAGACGAAGCAGCTGGAGCTCACCAAGATCTCGCTCGAGGAGGCCCGGCTCGAGATCGCGACACTGCACGACACGGTGCGGACGCTGGAGGCCGCCGCGAGGACGGCGACGTCGACGACGCCGCGTGGTCGGCACGACCGCGACCTGCAGCGCGTGCACGGCGAGCTGCGCGTGGCGCTGGCGGCGGAGGAGAAGAGCAAGAAGGCGATGGAGGAGTTCGTGATGGCGCTCAAGGAGGTGAACGGTGAGCTGCACGCGACGCGGCAGCAGCTGGCGCGCGCGCAGCACGAGGCGGAGACGGCGCGGATGGAGGCGGACCGGATGCACGTCTCCGCGAGGCGCAAGGACGACAAGCTCCGCGCGCTGGCCGACGAGGCCGCCAGGCTCCGCGCCGACGCCGAGGAGTCGTTCGCGGCGTGGCGGGGCAAGGAGGCCGGGTTCACGGCGTGCATGAAGGCGCACGAGGCCGAGCTCGCCGACGCGCGCCGCGAGAACGCGCGCCTCGTGGAGTCGCAGCGCTCGGGCCGGGCCGAGGTGTCCAAGCTCCGTGACATCCTCAGGCAGGCCGTCAAGGACACCAAGGTGGTGAAGGAGGCGCTCGAGGAGGCCCGAGCCGAGAACGCGCTGCTCAAGGGCCTCGTCGGCGACAAGGACAAGGCCGTCAAGTGCACGAAGCAGGAGCTGGAGAACCTCCGCGTCAGCGAGGCCGCGGCGCGCAACAGCGTCAAGGAGCTGCAGAGCATCCTCGAGGCCACGTCGTCGAGCCCCACGGCGGCCATGGCCGCGGCGGCGAAGATGGACGTGGTGGTGGAGAGCCCGTCGCCGCGTGGAAGGGTCGCCGTGCCGGTGCTGGATAAGTACCCGTCGGACTCGAAGATCAGGCCGCCGGCCGGGCTCACACGGCCGCAACGGATGTCGGAAACCTTCGAAGGGTCGGTGTACGATATCTTCGGCTCAGCGGAGGACCAGAAGGGCGAGGTAGCTGGCTTGTTCTCCTCGATGCCGAGGTTCCCCGGCCGGCGACGGGTGGCCATGCGCAAGGTCGGCAGCTTGTTCCGCTGGAAGAGCTTCAACAAATAGCAGCTGGGTACGTAACCAAACAGGGGAGTGTTTTGGGTGTGCTTATTGTTGGGCGGGTAGGGTATTGCAATGCCTCCCTGATCCTGAAATGCTCTTGGATTCTTGGTGGTGTACATGTTGTATGAAATTTTCCCACTATCAAAAAAATTACATTTTGAAACTTGCGGCGTGTATACTTTTTTTTTTGGGGGGCCAAAATCGCCAAAATCTGGTTACGTTTACTTTTTTGAGCGACATCTGGTTACATTTACTTGACGCTTCACCGGCCCGCTCCGCCACCGGTGCTTCCGCTGTTACTCTATCTTCTTCGCTCCTTATTGGGCCGGTCAGCGACTTTTTGCTTATTGGTCTATGCTGTCCTGAAATGGAAGCGGCCTTCCTGAGAACTGGCCTTTTGGGCTAAGTGGCTCCTGGAAGGCCTAACAACCGATCCGTTCAAAATAGATCAACGGAAAAAATCACAGACGAGCTTATGAGCCACCACGTCGTCGCGCAAGCGCCCCGTCGGCATTGGTTTTCTACGTCAAAGGAAGCAATATTCATGTCGCGCCCAGACCCAGATCCGCATCATATCTGGAATACGTGTGCCTTGCTAAATTGCATGGCTTGGAAAAGTCCGTCCTTGCAGGTCGCAGGTTCCGGCTTCCGTGTTTGAACGAGCAGCGTGCTACGAAATAAAAAAAATGGTCAAACTCTGATATCTTTGATTGCCCTCTTTGTTTTTTCTGTTACTGGTCTGACGAAGTATTGCTCAACGCACATTGCCGGCGGCTCCGCAAGTCACGCGAGAAAGAAAAAAGAAAAAAGCGAGCAAAAATTAGTCACACACACAAACACACACGCACATGCACATGCTTTGTTTTTTGCATCGAGGAGGTTCGTTAAAGGAGATGACTGGAGTCGGCTCCACGAAACAATAGTACATTCATAGTACATATAGGACATCTTGTAAACTTGCACATGTGTATGTAAAGATTAACGACAGCTCCTTCCGGTTTTCTAATTGATGATATTAAGGATAGTATTTTTAGCTTAAAAATTATCCTGATATCATCAATTAAAAAACTGCAGAGGGTAGTGAAAGTTGGTGTCAAGACGACATTTCGCTTTGATCATGGCTGGCCCATGAGAAAACAGGTGCATGGCGCGGGTATAGCTGACTCAAAGAGCCGACCTCTTGATCACGGGGACTACGTGGCTTTGCCGCAGCGCGTCAAATTTGGCCGGTCCATGCAGCATCTTGCCCATCACCTCCACAGCCCTGTCCATGACACAAGAGGGCAGGTACATCGGCACGGCGACGCCGTCCTCGCCTCTAGCATTCTTGAGAGGGAAGAGGAAGCTTGATAACCATGGCAACATAGGGACGCCGGCTGCTTCAGCCGGGCCGCCGTACACTGGCTTGCCCCACCAGAAGTCGAGGTCGTGGTACTTGGCCCTCGCCTGGTCCGACACGGCATACATGCATGTCGAAGGCAAGCCGCGGGTTCGTTTGTGCAGCACCGTGATGTAGGCCATCGAACGCATGTACTCCATAGTCACCTGCTTGGCCTTGTTTACGAGCTCCACGGCGTAGCTCAGAGGGTTTGCGCAGAGCTGACGTTCCGTCGATATGGCAGTCGGAGTCGCGAATGCGTTTCCATAATAGCCAACGGGGATGCCGACATCGGCACCATCCTTGCGGCCGCAGGCGTCGACGGTGAACAACATCCTCATCTCCTGATCAGGGTCCGGCGAAAGTGCCGCTGTCCGGCACTTCCACAGGCACCCAACCAAGACGTCGAACCTTGTGGCGTGCTTCCGGAGGTCCGGAGTGAGCTGATACCGTAGTGTGCCAAGCTCTTGGGGACCAAAGAAGAAGGTGTGACACACCATCTCATCGAGCGGCATGGTGACGCCCTTGGCATCAGGAACCTCCACCTCAAGCTCAGGGTGCGGGAAAGTTGGCCGAGGTGGATCGCGCCCCTCCAGCAGCTCACGTTGCCAAACAGGGCGTACCGTCGGCGCCGGCATGCCCCGCGCTAGCTCCGCCACGGCGCCGAGGAACTGAGTCAGTCCCTGCGCATCAGCCATGGTGTGGTTCAAACGCACAGCTAGGATGAAGCCTCCGCACGCCAAACGCGTAACCTGAACGTGCCACCAGACATTACAAGTGTTAGGTATGCGCTTCCACTTCTAGATGGCATGGCAAAAAGGACGTATGTACCTGGAAGAGCAAGAGGGGGACGTCCAGGATGGCGTAAGAACCAGGGACGTCGGAGATGAGCTTGCACGGGAACGGCGGCAGGAGGGTGTTGCCGAACTGTTCTAGGCAAACATCAGCGTCCGCTTCCACGAACAGCACGCCTTCACCGGTGCAATCGAGAGCGAGCTTGCGTCCTTCTAGTTCCTTGAGCCGCCCAGCCCATGGGTAGTAGTGCACGAGAGCCTTGGCGACGGCGTCCCGGATCACCACCACCGGATCCACGCCGGTCATGGACTCCCTCCTGCAGTAGAATTGGATGGTGGCGATGTGAAGCCGCAGCCTGTCATGGTCGTCGATGTCCGATAGCCGCTTCAACTCGCGAGGTGTCGGCGCTGCCGGAGCTACGAGCACCGCCGGACGCCGGCGCGCCGTGAACTTCAGTGATGCCATAACGCCAGACATGGGAGCACTGACTAATGCGCAACGGGGAGGATGTGAGTTTGATGTGGTGTGTAGGTTAGCAACTACGTGGTGCTACTTTATTGTGCCAGAAACAGTACGTGTCTCATCGCGGTGGAAATTTAGGAGAGAATGCTGTTGACTTTCCTGATCGAGAAATCAATGATTGGATAAACACACGGAAAAATTTCCATGATGTAAATATAGTGGATTACTCTCTTTTAGTTAAGGGTGAATTATTTGGCGTGTTGGAACTCAATTGGTATAGTTCTTTGCAGTGGAACAACATATCTAGGCTTGATGAACCCTTAACTCGACACATTTCCTACATTGAGCCTCAGTTATTCTTTTATGGTATGCGAGATACACGATGTATATGTAATCGGTGGGAAAAAAAAAAGAGATCACAAAGATGGTGCTAAGCAAGCATCAACTAGAGTACCATTTTTTTTTCTTTAAGATTTCCCACATTCCACCACGGATGGTTGCTGCAGTGCCTGGGCTTATCCTCATAGCTAGGCTTAATTCCTACGTCAAGGGAAGCAATTATCATGTCGCTCCCATCCCCAGGTCCGCATCAGATCAGGAATACGAGTACCATGCTTGCATGGCCTGGCACTCGGAAAAGTTCGTCCTTGCAGGTCGTAAGTTCCGGCTTCCGTGTTTGAACGAGCAGGATGCTACGAGAAGGGTCAACTCAGTTATCGTTTCTGTTAGAAGGTTGCACGAAGATTAACAACAACTCCATCAGCTTTCTACTCAATTAAAAACTGCAGAGAGGAGTGAAGATAATATGTGACAACACGACAATTCCGATTCGATCATGGCCGGCCCATGAGAAAGCAGCTGCAGTGGCGCCGGCATATATGGGTCATTCAGAGAGCAGACGTTTTCTTGGGGGAAATGCACCTTTTTGTATTGATAAAGGGTTACAAAGGTACTGCCTCATTAAAAACCTCACTCCTTGCGAAAGGGTTCTTCTGTGAGGAAAAGAGTACAGACTCCGGGATACAGTTTTGAAATGCGGGAAAGTAAAACCTACTCTAGAAAGCGACGATGTTTATAATTGCACGCCGCCCTTTTCACTTACAAGTTATGGGTAGTACTTTTTGAGATTGTCCACATTCCATGAATGCGGCAACTCTTGGCCTTCGCTGTTTGCGAGACGGTAGGATCCTGGATGATTGGTCTTTACTATGACGTAAGGTCCTTGCCATTTTTCGTTCAGCTTGCCGTTGTTTTCCGTTCTTGGTGTTCGGAGGAGAACCAGGTCTCCTTCCTTGAGCTCTCGGGGCATTACTTTCTTGTTTCGCCATTTTCTTGTTTCTTCTTGATACTTCTCTAGGTTGGTGATTGCTTTGTCCTTGTCCAGCTCTGATATATCTTTACTGACGGCTAGAAATTCGCTTGTTTCACTGGCCAGGCGAGCTCGCAGGCTTTGGTGTTTTACCTCTTCTGGGGTCATTGCTTCCGCGCCGAATAGTAGTCTAAACGGCGAGAATTGTGTTGTCCTAGAAACTGTGGTATTATGTGACCATACCACTTTGGGGAGCTCTTCGACTCATTTCCCTTTCTTTTGGCCAAGGAGATTTTTCTTGACTGCGCCGAATATTTGCACGCTGTGATGGTAGACGATCCCCATCCATCCTTTTAACCAGTTTTGAGACGATTTTGTTCCGCATGGCGCACTGAGCTCCGCATGTGACGCCACCTTCTCTCTTCTTTTCCTCTCTCTCTCCTCCGCTCTAGTATATCTTTTGTTTTAGGGGCAACTACGGTAGGCCGTAGCCTACCTGAACCATTTTTAAAGCTCAAGACAAATAGTTACAACTTACAAGCCATAAAAGGCTGCCAAGAACAGGATAAGCGAGGTGAGCAGAGAAACAAAACAAAGAGACCAGACAGTGGGCTAGGAGGCGACTACTGATGGAAAGAATGCTATAACCCCGGTTCTTAAGTACATGCTCTCCTCCGTTCTATATTTATCACGACTCACGACCATCAGACATGCACGCGGTGACGATTATTATGAGGGCGCTCCTTATGGAGACCCACGACATCGGCGAGTACAGCCGAGGTTCACGGAATGCTTGGCCTTCGACACAAAGACCAGGGTACAACCGAGGTTAGGGACGCGGCATGAGCGCAGCCGGGACCGGTAGTGTTTAGTGGTGGTGGATGCCATTTAGCAGAAAGAGAGAGGCCGACGTTTGGCGTACTTGGGCGAGCTTAGAGCATCTCCAAGAGAACTTCATAAAATTACCTCTATAAATTTGTTTTTAGAAGCAACAAAAAAATTATGAGAGGCAATTTGTCCTTCTTCCTCCAACAATTCCTCCCTAAAAGTGGATCAAAACAAATTCGATTGGGCCACATCAGCATTTGGGGCCACAAAAATATTAATTGTAGTAGGAAAAAAAGGAATGATGCCCCCAATTCTTCTCCTATTTGTAGCTATAAATGAGGAAAATTTAGGGGCTATAAAAAAGTTAGGGGTTGTTTTGGAGCACTGTTGGAGATAATTTTTTACGTAAAATCTTAATAACTAAATTTAAAGAAGGTTTACGAGGCTCGCTTGGAGATGCTCTTATTAGGCTAGTGTTTAGGTGCCGCATCCAGACTACCGAGATTCGGTGAGTTCCGGACATGCACCGTCTCCTGCGCTTCGAACTCGGGTGCCATGATGTTCGCGCGCGGGGAGTTTCCCGCTGGGACGGTTCCATGCGACTGGACAGCCTGGACTCGATATCGGCGTTGTGTGGCGGACCAGATGCGGGTTCACGCGGCGTGGTAGCTTGATGCGCGAAGCGAGCAGCGGCAGCCGGACCCGGAAGTGGGCGCGCATCTGCGGCCTGTGTCGGGCGCGGGTCGCGGCGGTATGCTATGGGCGCGTCTCGCGGTTGCTTGCCGAGGGCGCGCGTCGTCGCGATGGGCGTGGTTGACCCGTGGATCGAATCGACCCTGGTCCACCGATCCAGTAATTTTTGGAGGGGCACCGTGCGAATCCATTTTACTTTAGCTAACAACCCCTTTGCTCCGGTGGATATCGTGGATGGAACCATATCCCATCGCATGCATAGCCTGCATGCTACTGCGCATCAATCGCCGCTGTCCATCGGGGTTTGCAGCCTGCTATGTTGTGCGTCGGCTATCGCCTCTGCACCCGGAACTTGAAACAGCAGCGATGCAAGCGAGGGGCGGTGGTCGGCGACGAACGGGGCAAAGCAAATACGTGAGCCTGAAAGCGCGGGTCAATCCACTTGACCCTACGGATCGAACTGACCTGAACACTATCCACGGCAACCCAGTGGAACTGATTTCACGGGTCGGCTCGGAGATCCGCTGGGTCGATCCACCCCACGCCCATATCTAGCGCGTCGCAGCGGGCTGCGGCGAGCGCTTGTTGCGGCGGTCGGCCGATTCCTGCGGCCTTTTCTTCGGCGTGATGGCTTGATGCCAAGCACCAATTTGATGTGCTGTTCCCGTATGACTCGCCTTCGGCAGGGCCGGCTCTATATTTGTGAAGGCCCTAGGGCGAACATGACGTTGAGGCCATTAAAACTATATATATATGTATATAATTCACTCATATATATATGACAAAACAAAAAAAAAATCAGAGAAATGATGAGATGGATGTTGAAACTAAACATCAGAGCCGGCTCAACATTCCATTTTCTAGGGTGACGGGTACCATGGCCACGAACGGTTCGAGGTGAATGCGTACAGGCATGGTGAGGGGTATGGTGTGTTGTGCGAATGCGTAGACGTGGAGCGGAAGAGAATAAAAGAAAAGAGAAGAAGGTGTAGTCCTAGAACCTGCCAAAAAGAATAAACCAGACGAAAAGATGGCAGTGTTTGGCTACCACGTTTTATAAAGTTCATTTTACTCCTCTGAATAATTTCTTTTGTCTCTTTTACTCCCTGAATAAAACCATGACCAATTTTAATTACTCCTCCAAAAAAATTATATTGGTGCAATATACTCTCTATTCTGATTTGTCTTTCTTGTTTCTTGGAGTCTACGATGTCCGAGGGACGAGGATGACGTCGGAGATGAGCTCCTTAAGGCACGGGAAGGGAGGCAACGGGGCATCACCGAACTGCTCTAGGCGGACATTGTCATCGGCTTCGACGAGTATCATTCCCTCACCGGTGCAGTCGATGACGAGCTTGCGCCCTCGTTGTTCTTTGAGCCGCCCAGCCCAAGGGTAGTAGCGCACGAGAGCCTTAATTAGCGACGGCATCCCTGATGACAATCACAAGATCGCCGTACATGGACTCCTTCCTGCGGTAGAACTGAATGGTGGAGATGTGGGTCGGCAGCCTATCATGGCCGTCGATGTCCGAGAGCCGCTTCACGCCGATAGGCGTCGGGGCTACCGGAGCTACAAGCACCACCGGACTCCGGCGCACCGTAACTTCAGTGATGTGGTGTGTAGGTTAGCAACTACGTGGTGCTACTTTATTGCCAGAAACAGTACATGTCACATCGTGTGGGAAATTAGGGAGAGTATGTGGTTGACTTCCGTGACTGTGCAATCAATGATTGGATAAACACGTGAAAAAATATCTGTGATGTAAATGTAGCGTATTACTGTTTTTTAGTTAAGGGTGAATTATTTGGCGTGTTGGAGCTCAATTGTTTTAGTTCTTTGCAGTGGAACAACAAATCTAGGCTTGATGAACCCTTAACTCTTTCCTAAAAGAAAAATGAAAATGTTTTAAGTAAATTTATATTTAGTGAGATTGAATATTTCTATGCAAAAAGAAGTGCTTTAAAAAAACACTTATTTTCCTTCATTTCCAAATACTCATTTGCTACGTTGAGACTCAGCTATTCTTTTTATCTTTTATGGTACGCGACACACGATGTATATGTAATCGGGAAAAAAAAAGGAGACAAAGATGGTGCTAAGCAAGCATCAACTAGAGTGTCATTTTTTTTTCTTTAAGATATCCCACATTCCACAACGATTGGTCGCTGCAGTGCCTGGGCTAGCTTATCCTCATAGGCTTAATTTCTACGTCAAGGGAAGCAATTTTCATGTCGCTCCCATCCCGAGGTCCACATCAGATACGTCGTACCCCATTTCTAGAGCACTTGTGCTTACCGTATCAGTCCCTGGATCAGACGTTGATACGCACACTTTCACAGAATATCATCACAGAATCATCATTTACATAAATATTACCAAGTCTCATACAAGCCTTCATACATGAAAGGTCTTACAACAATGGCCAGAGGCCTTATTATTACAACAGACATCAAGCTGACAAGCTGCTACAACAGAACCACCTAAACACTACTGCAGCGGAAGACGGAAGCGAAGCCACTACTACAGGCAACTTGAGTGCGGACGGAACCCTACTCTTCATTTCCACCATCTTGATACTCGTACTCAGGTTCTTCATCTGGATGATGTAAGCAAGGGTGAGCATATAAGGTACTCAGCAAGTCCTAACACAAAAGGTAATTGTATATGCAAGGGTATAAACAAGGTATAGGCTGAGGGTTTATCATACTGACGGAAAGCCAGTTTTATGCAGGGGTTGTTTGGAAAACAAGGTAGTTCGCAAACTATAGTCAATATTATCATTAGTTTAGTGGGGTTGTTTGGCCCTGGGGGAGAACTAGTCCATCCCGCCAGTTCCCAAGTTTTAATGCTGGCCGGAAACCAGCGCACGGTTCCACACCGGTGTATTCCAAAACACGCCAAGAATAACTCACACTGGAAAGACTAATCATTGTGTGGCACAAGTCTTCGCTTTGTCCAATACCGTGGAACACGGCTATCCGGATAGGTTATACACTCTGCAGAGGTTGTACGCTGTACCCGCACGATATGCTTCGCCCCAACCGTGTACTTTGGGGGAGCTAACATAACAAGGCAACGTACCTACCAGTATCTCCACGATATCCACCCACGGGAATCCCACCAAGGTACCAGGGGCACACTCAGAGGCATGAATCACTTTGTGTCGTGTTTGCCCGTCTTCTTCGCCGGATCGAGGAACTCCCACCAAGGCCGTCCAAGTCTTCTCCTGGCTCCCGTTGCAACTCCTGCCTCCTGGGTGGGTATCGGGTATCAACAACTAGGGTGTGAAGCCCTGCCTTCCCATTCAGGCATGCGGTCGCACGAAGGTTGCTTGGCATGGCGGCACATGAACCGGTCCTTATACGACCGAAGCAGGCATCTTCACTAGCTATCCTCATGATGAGGAGTCGCATACCTAGAGATAGCCCTCCCACTAGGACTACCTTACCTGCTCCCGTCAAAATTATCCCCACTAAGGGTTGCACATTTATCACTAGTATATATATACGATCCCATATTTCATGTTCACACGCACTCCACCAATCACCCACACCATTTTACACAAAAAGCATGTATAGCAAGATTAATTAAGTACACAGTGTAATAGTCCTAAGCAACATAGCATTCCAACATATCATTAAAGGATTAATGATGTTGGTTCCTAGGTTTAACAATGGAATCAGGATAAGTAATAACAGTGTATGGCAATCAACAAGTACTTAGGATAATACTAGCATTTAAATCACATTTAAATACTATGCATGTTTATTTATAAAGTAGGCTCTAAATGGGATTATTTGCAATCATAGGATCAACATGATCAAAGGGAGTTAGGACTTGCCTTCACCAAAGTCTTCGTTTTCTATGTCCTCGTATTCCAATCCTTCAAATCCTTCCTCGAACGCTTGATCGTCTATCGATTAAAAGTAAACAACGGCAAAATAAATCTACCGCACAAACAATTAACTAAACAAGCAATAAATCAAATAAGATCCAAATGAAGATCAATAACAGAGGGTTCTGGTAGTATTGGACAGATGATGATTTTAGATGAATATTGGCGAAAGAATCGCTTAAGTTGGAGCTAAGATGAAAAGGATATGGATTTTACAAGTTTGCAAGAAGGGATTATTTAGGATTAAGCTAAGTATTTAGATATAGACATAATACTAATCAATACGGAGTAAGCAAGGGTTGTAAAGTGATTAGAAGATAATCTAGTATTTTCTAGAATTTTATGGAATTTTTCTGATAAAGAAAAGTGTTCGAAATAGATTTTGTGTGCACTAGCCGTGTGGACTCAGCGATTCCAGAAACAGATTGTGAGGCTGTCAAGTGGGTCCAGGCAGCTGGGTGCACTGCTCGGTACTGTTTGGTGGACTCGGTGTACAGGTCTGTGAACCAATGGCCGAGTGTGCCGGTGGTTCACGGTGCACCGTGTTCGTGGACTCAGGTGCTGACTGGGCGAGGAGACTGGGTCGCGCGGGGCCCACGTGCTTGCGTGGCTTGCCACGTTGGCGGCGGCGCGACTGGGTCAAGGCGGCTCGGGAATCGGCGGCGCGTGGTGGCGGCTCGCCGGCGTGCTCGCCGGCGATGCGTTCGCGGGCACAGGCTCGGCGAGGGACGGACGTCGGGGCGCGGCAGGAGTCGGCGGAGCGGAGGGCACCACGCGTCGACGACGGGAGTCGCCGGAGCGGCGGTGCGTGCCTGCCGGAGTGGAGTGGCGCGTCGGCGCGCGATGGAGATTCGCCTGCGCGCATGCCCGCGCGTGAGAGTGTTGCCGCAGGGGTGCGTGGGAGTGCAGTGAAGCGGGTGGTGGGCACGGCCTGGCCGGGGAGGCCACACGGCGGCCGGCGGTGAGCTTGAAAGCAGTGGAGGCAGCGACGCTCGATGGGAAGCTCGTGCGTGAGGAGAGAAGGAGAACGGAGGGGCGCGGGAGAGTGAGTGGGGAACGGTGAAGCTCACCGTGTGCTCGGTGAGGCCGGAGGAGCTCGGAGATGAGGCCGGCGTCGGGGAAGAAGACGACGGTGATTAGGTCGTCGTCGATCTCCGCGTAGAGGGCACGGCGACGCGAACGGTGTCCATGCCGGGGTTGTGCATGGCGTTGTGCAGCCGAGGGAAGAAGAAAGGACGCTGGGGACGTGTCCACGGCGGCGGTAGGCGTCGCCAGAGTTGCTCGCCGAAGAAGAGAGAGAAAAGGGGAAAACTGGGATTTGATGGCCCTCGGGAGCGAGAGGGAGAGAGATGAGCTTGCGAGGGAGAAAAGGGAGAAGAACGAAGCTCGACGGCTTTTAAAGGTAGGTCAAGGTGAGCCGTTTGGGGCGGCTCGGTCGTCGGCTCGGTCCAAGCTCCGGTCGTCGCCGGATTAATGGTGACGAGATGGCTTGCCAGGGAGAGGACAGGAGGCCACGCGGGTGACGCGCGCTGCGGTGTGGTTACAGCGGCAGCGACGAGACGGGACGAGAGGGAGGCTTGCGTGTGATGACGACGAGGCATGGAGGTCGCCGGGTCTTGGGGACGGTCGCGCTGTCGTCGGTCAAGGCGGGGATGGGCGCGGTCCCTGTTGACGAGACGGGACGACGGGTGCTCGGGGCGAGCGCGTGGTCGACGCGGCGGCGACTGCTGCTCGGACGCGACGACACGGCGACTGGGAGCAGGCCGGCATGGGCGGCCTGGCGCGGCGGCAGGAGGAGGGGGATGACATGCGGGGGCCGCCTATCAGCGAGACGCGGAGAGGAGCGGGCTGGGCCATCTACTGGGCTGGCGTGCTGGGCTGGCAGCGAGAGAGAAAGGAGATGGGCCGGGAGGAGAGGAAAAGAGGGGTGACGGCCCACGGGAAATTCCGGAAAAAGAAAAGAAGGAGATGCTGGGCTGGAGAAGTTGGGCCAGGAAGAGATGGCACGGCCCAGAAGAAAAGAAAAGCTTTTCTATTTTCTGGAATTAGAGGCTGAGTTCAAATTTGAATGAATTTCAAATTTGAAAGAAAGACAAAAACAACCAACACTTCAAATAAAAGGAAGAAACTCCAGAAATGCATATGATTAGATTTTCATGCATGTTTTGAAATGAAAATTTTGAAATGTGACTTGGGGATTAGACTAGTTAATTGAGTTTGTTAGAAAATTTTAAAAAGTTCAAATTTTTAGTGGTTTTTAATCATGGCCAAACACAGGGTGTTACAAGATCAGGAATAGTACCATGCTTGCATGGCTTGGCACTCGGAAAAGTTCGTCCTTGCAGGCCGCAAGTTCCGGCTTCCGTGTTTGAACTAGCAGGATGCTACGAGAAGGCCGCAAGTTATCGTTTCTGTTTGAGGTTGCACGAAGAATTGCTCAACGGTTAACGCACCCTGCCGGCGGCTGCGCGAGCCACACGAGGAAAAATATTAGCGCGCCAAAAGTAGTCACACGAACACGCTGACACGTTTTTTTTTTGGGCATCGAGGAGAGGTTCATTAAAGGACATGATTGAAGTTGTCTCGGCGAAACAATATTACACTCATAGTAGAGATATGACATTCATCTTGTATAAACTTCCATGTGCGTGTATGAAGATTAACAACAACTCCATTGGTTTTCTACTCAATTAAAAACTGTAGACAGAATGAAGATACTATGTGACAGAACGATAATTTCGCTTTGATCATGGCCGGGAGAAAACAACTGCAATGGCGCCGGTACAGCTAATTCAGAGAGCAGACCTCTTGATCACGCGAAATACGTTGATTTGACGCGGTGCGGCACCATTTGTCGGTGCACACAGCATCTTGCCCATCTCCTCCACTACCTTGTTCATGACACGGGCGGGCAGGTACATCGGCACGGCGACGCCGTCCTCACCCCTGGCATTTTTTAGTGGGAAGAGGAAGCTTGATACCCAAGGCAACATGGGGACGCCGGTTGCATCTACCGGCCCGCCGTACACTGCCTTGGCCCACCCGAAGTCGAGGTCGCGGAACTTGGCCCTTGTCGTGTCCGTCACGGCGTACAAGCATGTCGACGGCAAGCCGCAGGTTCGGTTGTGCAGCACCGTGATGTCGGCCATCGACCGCATATAGTCCATAGTCACTTCGTGCTTGGCCTTCCTTACTAACTCCACGGCGAAGCTCAGAGGGTTAGAGCAAAGGTCACGTGCCGTGGATATATATGGCGACCGGGGTTGCAAACGCGTTTCCGTAATAGCCAACGGGGATGCTAACCCCGTTAGCGTCCTTGCTGCCATGAGCGTCAATAGGAAACAACACTCTCATCTCCTGGTCAGGGTCCGGTGAAAGTGCCGCTGTCCGGCACTTCCACAGACACCCAACGACGATGTCGAACCTTGTGGTGTGCTTCTGGAGGTCCGGAGTGAGCTGAGACCGTAATGTGTCGACCTCTTGGGGCTCGAAGCTGAAGGTGTGGCACACCAATTTATCGCGCGGCATAGTGATGCCCTTGGCATCAGGCACCTCCTCAAACTCACGGTGCGGGAAACATGGCATAGGTGGATCGCGCGCCTCCAGCAGCTTGCGCTGCCAAACAGGTCGTACCGTCGGTGACGGCATGCCCCGCACCAGCTCCGCCACAGCCCCCAGGAACTGCATCAGTCCCTGTCCGTCAGCCATCATGTGGTTCATACGCGATGCTAGGATGAAGCCTCCGCATGCTAGTCGTGTAACCTGAAAGGTGCCGGGCCCATATATAAAATGTTATATGTGCACTTCCATTTAGTAGAAAACCTTGCAAGAAATGTACCTGGATGAGGAGCGGGGAGTTTAAAATGGAGGAAGATCCTGGGACGTCGGAGATAAGCTCCTCAAGACACGGGAACGGCGGCTAGAGGGGGTCGCCAAACTCCTCTAGGCGAACGTCAGTGTCAGCTTCAACGAACAACACGCCCTCACCGCTGCAGTCGACAGCAAGCTTGCGTCCTTCCAGTTCCTTGAGCCGCCCAGCCCATGGGTAGTAGTCCACGAGAGCCTTGGCTACGGCGTCCCGGATGACCACCGCTGGATCCACACCGCTCATGGACTCCCTCGTGCCATAGAATTGGATGATGGAGATGTGGAACCGCAGCCTGTCATGGTCGTCAATGTCCGATAGCCGCTTCAGCTCACGAGGCGTTTGGGTTGCCGGAGACACGAGAACCGCGGGACGCCTGCGCACCGTGAACTTCAACGCTGTTGCGCCCGCCATTGTAGCACTGACTAAAGCTATGAGTTTGACGATGCTTGCATGGGTGGTAATGGCTCTGCAGCTACTGCTACTTTTATTGTGAAGGGGAAATGACATCGGAGTGGAGATTAGGGAGAGTAGTTGACTGTCATGATTGAGCAACCACGAATTTTGATCGTACACGCTAGATTGATACGTACAGGGGGCGTTGCGCCGCTTGCGCGTATTCGATTAATGTAATGGATTGCTCTTAACTAAGGGTGGGAGATCCTCAAAAAAAAAAAAAAAAAAAACTAAGGGTGGGGTGACTGCTAAAAAGAAAATGCTAGGTACGCATCAACAACGGAATGCTATTACTTGCTTCATTTTTTGCAGTCAACAGCTCCTTACCAAAGGATCAATTCGTTGCCAAATAATTTTGAAAGAGAAGAGTCATAGTATTATGTTTTTCATTATTGAGCAACCACGCGTTTTTCTGGAATATGCTAAAGATATACACAAGGGGTGTTGCGCGTGTTCGATTATTGCAATGGATTGCTCTAATTGACTGCTAAAACTGAAGTGCTAAGTGAGCATCAACTAGAGCATCTTCTTAACATTCTGCAGTCAACTGCACATGGCCTCGGGTTCCCATTCAAAGATCAAATTTGTCACATTATTGAGCAACTACGCATTTTCCTAGAACATACTGATTTGATCCACAAGGGGCGCTGCGCGTTCTCGATTATTCTAATGGATTTCACTAGTTGACTGCTAGAACTGAAGTGCTAAGTGACATCAACTAGAGCATCTTCTTACGTTATAAAAAAATAGGGCATCTTCTTACTAACATTTTGCAGTTTACGGCACATGGCCTCGGGTTCCCATCGAAAGATCAATTTTGTCACGAAATTTTGAACAGATGGAAAAGACGATTCTAGGCCAGAAAAGTCATATTTGCCCTTCCCCAAACACTAGTCCTTTTTTTTTTTTTTGCCCCAATTGCAAATCCAGTTACTTTGATTCCCTCATCTTTTCAATCCATTTTTCCCCTCCACGGATGGTTTCGAGAGCGGTTTATGGACCGCGCATGTCAGACGCCACATCATCTCTTATTTCTTATTTTCTTTAGTTGTGTCCTACATATAGGATCTACTTCATTACGTAGGACAAAACCACCATCGAAACCGTCCGGAAGAAAATATAAACGGGTTGAAAAGATGAGGACGTTAGGCTATTCGATTTTTTAATGGAGAGACAAAAACCAGACATGATAACATGAAATACGACTTTTCTCGTTCTAGTCTAGGCTTTTCAGGAGCTTTTAGCCCAAAACGCGAAAAGGTTTCGTCTGCATCTGCGTAGCCCATCTCGCTCGACCTCTTTCTCTTTTTTTTTTCTTGGCGAGGGATCTCGACGCGGCTTAAGAGTGTTTCCAATGATAGAGCTAGCTAAGAGCTAGCAGTCAACTATTGTAAAGGATTGATGATAAGTAGGATCTATGTTTGAGTTTCTCATTATCCTTAGAGACTAACTCTTGAGAAAAAACTAATTGTTTTCTCTCTTTCTTTTTTTCTAATAAACAATTATAAGAGTCAGCTGAGAGTGTCTTCGCAAACGCTCTAAAATGCCTCCAACCTCGTTGTCTTTGTTCCCGGCGTCAACACTTGCTCGCCGCATAGTTTGCACTTTGCACTATTGCCATCACCAACTGAGGCAGCAACTTGCTCGGCAGGGTACGGAAACCTATGCGAACCCACAGATTTGCACCGCAGATCGAAAGCTTTTGGTCACCGTTTCCATGCGCCAGATGTGCATCTGTCCCTGGGGAGCGGGAATAGATTAATAGATCAACGCATGCTTTCTTTTATGCGTCGAGGAGGTTTGTTAACGGAAATGACTGGAGTCGTCTCCACGAAACAATATTACATTCATAGTAGATACATGACATCTTGTAATCTTGCGTATGCTTGTGCACTAGACGTAACGACTACTCCTTGTTTTCTAATTGATGATATTAGGATAATATTTTTAGCTTGAAAAATTATCCTAACATCATCAATTAAAAACTGTAGAGAGCAGTGAAAGTAGCTGATGACAAGACAACATTTCGCTTTGATCATGGCCGTCCCATGAGAAAACAGGTGCATGGCGCGGTTATAGCTGATTCAGAGAGCAGACCTCTTCATCACGGGGACTACTTGGCTCTGCCGCACCGCGGCATCTTCGGCCGGTGCATGCAGCATCTTGCCCATCTCCTCCACAAGCTTGTCCATGACACGGGCGGGCAGATACATCGTCACAGCGACGCCGTCCTCGCCCCTGGCATTCTTGTGACGTAAGAGAAAGCTTGATATCCAAGGCAACATGGGGAAGCAGGCTGCTTCAACCGACCCGCCGTATACTGGCTTGCCCCATCCGAAGTCGAGGTCGTCGAACTTGGCCCTCGTAATGTCCGACACCGCGTACATGCATGTCGACGGCAAGCCAATGGTTTGCTTATTCATCAGCATCACTTTGTCGGCCATCGACCGCATGTAATCCATGGTTACCTCGTGCTTGGCCTTCTTTACCAGCTCCACAGCATAGCTGAGAGGGTTTGTGCACAGCTCGCGTGCCGTCGATATGGCAACCGGAGTTGCGAACGCGTTTCCGTAATAGCCAACGGGGATTCCGACGCCAGCAGCGTCCTTGCGGCGGCGGGCGTCGACGGTGAACGCCATCCTCATCTCCTGGTCAGGATCTGGCGAAAGTGCCGCTGTTCGGCACTTCCACAGGCACCCAACAATAATGTCGAATCTTGCGGCTTGCTTCTGAAGGTGCGGAGGGAGCTGAGCTCGGAGCGCGGCAACCTCTTGCGGCCCAAAGAAGAAGGTGTGGCGAATCATTTCATCGGGCGGCATAGCGATGCTCTTGGCATCAGGCACCTCATCAAACTCATGGTGCGGGAAACACGGCCGTGGTGGATCGCGCGCCTCCAGCAGCTCGCGCCTCCAAACAGGTTGTACCGTCGGCGCCGGCATGCCCCGCGCGAGCTCCGCCACGGCGCACAGGAATTGCATATGTCCCTGCGCGTCAGCCATGGTGTGGTTCATGCGCACTGCCAGGATGAAGCCTCCGCACACCAGCCGCGTAACCTAGAACATGTCAGACATGTTACATATGCACTCCCATTTATTACTAGAAAAAACGGAAATAAAAATCCAAAGGGTACATGTTACATTTAGAGTAAAGTGCACATCTGGTCCTTTAACTTGTTCGGCTGTGTCATTTAGGTCTCTGTACTTAAAGAATGTTGATTTAGTATCTCTAAACTTGTTCTGTTGTGGCATTCAGATCCCTCTACTTATTTTGACATCCTAAACTTGATTGACTGTGTCGTTTAGGTCCAACTAGGCTCTAACGGACCCAACATAACACATTTGACAGAAACATGTTGAATGCAATTGTATTGTTACCAGATAAATCATGGTTTTTTCGTTAGTATCCATTTAAACCTTTTAGTTTTTTTGGATGGTCATCGCGAGTTAGAATTTCGCTTATACATTTGAGCGGTGTAAATATGTGTCATCATTTTAAATTTCACATGTACTCACTCTCATTACTCCTTCTAAGTGTTTGCACTTTAGATTTCACATGTATTCGTCTACACATGTGACATGTTTGCAATAGGCAATATAACTTTTGTTTCTTTTCAAAGAGGAATAAATCCATATTAGCTCCCTCTCCCTCAGCTCTTGCATAGTCAAAAAGTCAACACTCAGTGCCATATCGGCTAACTTACACGGTTAAGGCGAATACGTATATTACCCACCTCAAACTCTAGTTCGTGATGGACAAGAAGCTAAACGTTTAAGGAGATATCAACAAAATAGCCACGGTTTATCTAGTATCCATATAATTACATGCAACACATTTCCATGTCAGATGTGTCATGTAGATTCGGTTTAAGCATAGTTAGACCTAAGTGACAGCATCAAACAACTTTAGCGATGTCAAAATAAGTAAAGGGGCCTAAGTGACATAATAGAACAAGATTAGGGATACTAAATCGGCATTTTCTAAGCTGAGAGACCTAAGTAACACAGACAGATAAATTTAGGGACCGGCTATGCGCTTTACTCGTACATTTAATTTGCACTTCCATTTACTAGAAAACAGGAAATAAAAGTCCAAAGGGAAGGCACACCCAGAGCCGTTGGATGGTGCAAAGTAAAGTGCTGGATTTCCACCACCAGATCTCGTTGATTTCTCACATGACCTCTCACATATCTCAAAGCAAAATTGTTGACTACTGTTTGTGCCTGGAAAACCTGGCATGGATACATACCTGGATGAGGAGGAGCGGGGAGTTTAGGATGGAAGAAGATCCAGGGACGTCGAAGATGAGCTCCTCAAGGCACGGGAAAGGTGGCAACAAGGCGTCCCCAAACTGCTCTAGGCGGACGTCGGCGTCAGCTTCCACGAACAGCACGCCCTCACCCGTGCAGTCGACAGCGAGCTTACGCCCTTCTAGTTCCTTGAGACGCCCAGCCCACGGATAGTAGTGCACGAGAGCCTTGGCGACGGCCTCCCGGATGACCACCACCGGATCCACGCCGATCATGGACTCCCTCCTGCGGTAGAAATATATGCCGGAGATGTGGAGCCGCAACTTGTCATTGCCGTCGATGTCTGATAGCCGCTTCAGCTCGCGAGGCGTCGACGTTGCCGGAGATACGAGAACCGCGGGACGCCTGCGCACCGTGAACTTCAACGCTGTTGCGTCAGCCATTGGAGCACCGACTAATGCACAATGGAGAGGATTTGAGTTTGGCGATGTTTCATGTGGTGTGTGGCTTTGCAGCTACGGCTACGTTTATTAGGGAGAGTAGTTGACTTTCATGATTGAGCAACCAAGTATTTTCTCTGGAACGTACTAATTTGATACACAAGGGGGCGTTGCGCGTGTTCGATTAAGGTAATGGATTGCTCTTAACTAAGGGTGAGGTGATCCACATGTTGAATTATCTATGATGGTTTGCTCTAGTTCACCGCTAAAAATGAATTACTAAGTGCTCATCAACTATCTCCTTACTTAACTTTCTGCAGTCAACTGTACCTGGCCTCGGGTTCTCATCCAAAGATCAACTTTGTCACCAAATTTTCAACGGGTTGATTCCGGTAGACAATAAGGGTTTTATTTACCTCTCAACTATCACGGTACTCTAACTTCCGCATTTTTTTAAATCTGTTCGATGTTTCATCACCGGACAGTTTCAAGAGTGGTTGTGTACCCTGCATGGCATAATGGATCTTGCATGTCAGATGTCATGTCATCTATTCTATCTTATTTTCTTTCATTGCGTCTTATATGTGGGACTCACTGCGTTACATAGGATCTCAAACCTACTTAGAGAGGAAAAACCAATAATTGTTTTCTAAAATAATACTATTTTAATGGAAAATTGCAATTTTGATGCACGGTTTCGAAAACCGATTAGTACCTATCGGTCCTCCAGTACCCGATAGGCTGTCGGCTACATGCCACATCAGCCTATCGAGAGGAAAAACACCAAATTAGTACCTACAGGTCACGGGATGACCGAAAGGTACATCTATATCGGTCCTCCCATGACCGATAGGCCTTTCTGCCGCGCGGGATGACCGATAGGCCTATCGGTTATGGGTGACCGATTAGTCCCCGAATGGTTAATTGGGCCACATCTTTGCTCTTGTGAAGTCACGTCAGACGCCAGGTAGGCCTATCGGTCATCCGGTGACTAATTGGTCACGGGGTGGCCGACAGGTACCCATTCTTGCAATTTTTCGAAAACGTATCTCAAAATTGCAATTTTTTATTAAAATAGTATTATTTCAGAAAAAAAATTCAAAAACGAACGGGTAAAAAGATGAGGAAGCTAGGCTATCCAGTTCTAATGGAGGGACAAAAACCTGATGTGATACTGAGGAGGCAAATACGATTTTTCTCGCTCTAGGCCTTTTAAGAGCTTTTAGCCCAAAATGCTCAATGCTGCTTTCAGCTCAGGATAGCGCAGGCCCAGATGCTTGAAAACGTAAGCCCACAAGCACAACCTGGCCCAAGATGCCACCAACATCGTCGTCTTATTCCCGGCGTCCAACACTTTGGTCGCCGCCTGGTTTGCACTTTGCACTAGTGGCACAACCAATTGAGGCAGCAGCCTGCTCAGCAGGGTACGAAAACCTACGCGAACCCACAGATTGCACCGCGGAAAGAAGCTTTTTATGTCACCGTTCCCATGCGCCGGCTGTGCATCTGCACCTGGCCCCTGGGGATAGGGAACGCGAATAGATTGTAGATCAACGCATGCCGTGACGCACCAGCCACCACGACTGATTAATGCCAAGAATTCCAAGCACGATCGGTGCCCGCTTTCGAGGAATGGGCGCCCATGCAGCGCCGGGGCCTGGGCTCAGCTCACCGGCTTTCCAAGTCAACGGAAGCAATCGTCAGGTCGCTCGCAGGTCCCCGTCCGGTCCACCGGTGTTGCGTCACAGTTTCAGGTGTGTGCAACTTCCGCGGCCGACAGTTTGGTGTCCGGCACAACCGCCTTTGCTGGCTTACCAGGCATTATAAAATTTTCGTCCGTGCAGCTCGCACTCGCAGGTTCCAGCTTTCGAACGGCTGATGTGCTTCCATGTTTGATCTGGCTGGAAGGCTACGGTTGCGTGCTCTCATCCAACAAGACGTAGCCACTCGGATCAGATACAGAGTATGGTCAACTCAGTTTTCTATAGTTGCTTCCCCTGTTTTCTGTTAGAGGTTTGCACGAAGAAACAGCATTCCACCGCCGGGATGTTATTTGCTTCTTTGACCGTCTGATTTGGATTCGGTCTTGTACGTCTAACGCGAATATTCCATCCTGTTTCGTTGTGGACGCAGGGTTGCGTATATGAACAGATCGATATTCGCGAGCTCTGACTTGGTTATCTAGAAACTCCACAGTCCCTTTCTCAACTGTTCGAGCTCCATTATTCAAACCATATGGCTAATAAGATGCTTGTTTCTTTTAGTGTTAATAAGATGCTTGTTGCTGGAGCGCCTAGCCGTCATTACGCGCATTGAATTATTTTCCAGTGAAATAACAGTTTAACAATGCTAAAAAAATACATTGTACAGTATAAAAACTTATCAGCCTGAGCTTTAAAAGATCGCAAAAAGCATTTGACAAGAAAAGTAAAGATTTTTAGATAATGATATCACAAAGATATGATAACATTTTGGTGGAAAAAAATAGAAGATAGTGTGATAGAAGTTATTTTACTCGCACCCTAGTTTTCTATGCCGTCCTAATTTATCTATCTCTTTAGCCAAAATCACATGAAGCTTTGGAAAGACGTGCTGCCGACCATTGATAAGTTTAAGTTATTAACATGGTTTTATAAATGTTTTCATAACATTTTTACTTGTAACATAGTGGCGCAACTGCTGGTCAAAGCTACATATTGCTCTGCTAATGTCTGTACATATGCTTGACAGAGAGTAGAAGTACAAATTAATATGCCACTGAACTAGTCATGCCTGGTTAGTATTACATTGCAATTTAAACACTTAGAGCGCAGTTCACCAACGTGGTGCAAAAGCTTTTTCCATCTAAGCGCACTCCTCCCCTCTTACACTTCCCCTCTACATGATGAGCTTTGAGATTTGCCCATGCATGTGGTGATTTCTCGTACCAAGTATAGGCTCTCGTCTCAAAACCACATAAAACGATGCATGGCATAGGAACTAGGAAAGGATGCGCTCGTGTAACTAGAAAATCCGTCTCCCCAGCGGCAACATCAGATCGCTGGTGTTGCTTTGTTGAGCTACCCTGCCCAACCAATCCGGATGATGGACAGAGGAGCCAGGACAAGCTCCCTTCACATCGAAACGATATGGCACTGGCATAAAGGATCAAAAAGCAAAAGAGACGTGCGAAAGGATTCCGCACGCTAGGAGGGAGCAAAACACCAAAGGAAAGAAGATGAACAGATCGCAATCTCAGAGTACTAGTAGTGCCTTATTCGAGAAATGAAAGTAGCAATTCGAAACAGTTAAAAGAAACCAAGTTTTTTTTTTTTGGCGCGGAAAAATAAATCAAGTTAACTCTTGGTCTTGGATGGGTGCACGACCAACCAATTGACTATTTGTACAACCATGGAACATTCCTTTTATTTTGAACAGTCTTTTGTCAGCTCCGTATGTTATCTTCGTGTATCAATCGTAGCATCGATCGTTACAACAAAGAAATAGAGTTACAGACAATGAATTATACGCCAAAGAATTCTTAAACGAAGCTATCAGTTTGATCAGAAAAGAAAAATTAATTCGGATCTTTCAGGAGTTCAAAGAATTTCTTGTAGCACAAACTATACAAAAGGCTATGCATACAGGAACTTCCACATAGAGTTGGTTGGTGATCTTTCTAACATTTCTGAACACGCATATACAATTGCATCCCCAAATACCTATCCTTATGATCAGGTACAAAAACCATGAATAGGCTAAGGGGATATAATTGTTCCATCTAGTGTTCGTGTACACAACCCAGAAAATAATTTCAACCAAAAAAAAATATCCAGATCAAGCACAGGTAGTACTCGAAGAAAAATCGTGAGGGGTAAAAGGAACGATGGTGTCGGCACCTGATGAGCAAGCAATTCAGAAGAACACCCACCTGGACGCCGTCTTCTCCTTCATGGTCTTGGAGTGGAAGAGCTCGCCGCCGTCGCCATCGCCGGCCTGCCGCCGCTTGTCTGCTCCGACGAGCCTCGACAGGAACCTCCCAATCTTCTTCTTCTTGCCGCTCTTCTTCTTCTTCACCTCCCCCGTCCCTTTGGTCTGTGGCGATGCATCCTCCTGCCTCGCCGGCTTCTTATGTGTCGTCGGCATCAGCGGCTGCGAGAACGCCGCGATGTTGACGAAGGAGGAACCGGCGGCCGAGGACGCGCCGGCGCCGAAGACGTGGACGGAGCTGACGTCCGCCGACAGCGCGACGTGGTGCGGCGGCGGCGAGGCCCCGCCGCCGGAGGAGTAGGACGGGGAGGTGGCGGCCGACGACGTGGAGGCGCGCGTGGTGGTGGTGGCGGAGGAGGAGGAGGCGGAGAGGTGGGCGAGGCGGTCGCGGAGGCAGAACGGGCACACGCCCCTCGACATCCGGTGCTCCGGGTGCCGCTTGCACCGGTCCTCCCACTCTGACCGCCGCATGATCGGCGAAGAAAGCCTCTTGCCGCTAGCTAGCTCAGGCTGCTCAGCTCGCGCGCGTCTCTCTGCTGCTTCGTCTGCCGCTCGTGCGCGTGCTGGGTGTTTAGGGTTTTACGGAGTTCGCGTGCTGAGGCAGCGGCGGGCGTGGCGGGGGGTCGTTGAGGAGGACTTGCGGAGAGGAGGTCGGGGAAGACGAGGAGATAAACAGGGAAGTCTGTTGAGGAAGGGGCGGGGAAAGGTCGTTGAAAAGGGCGGGGGCCGTGTTGCGCGACCTGAGGGATCGGAGCTTCTTTTCAAATTCTTTCGGGTTTAAAATTACCGTGGCCATTTCGCGATCTGTTTTTTTTTTCTTTTCTTTCCTCGTGCCAAGTCTTCTGAGCGAATGAAGGAATATGAGGGTGTTGCTGATGGAATCGTGCTTGTATTAATATATACTGCCAATATCGGTCTCATCATGATCTCAGGGTAGTTTAGCATCAGAATGAAAGCCAATAGCAGTATACCACAGTGAAATTTGCTGTGATCAGCTTGAAGCGTGACGAATCGGTCAACAGTCATGAATCAGGGCGCGGTATGTCTCAACAGTTTCCACCTCCATTTCTGTTTTTTTTTCGGGCACACCGCACACGCGTCTACAGAAATAGAAGAGATTCGCATTCCAGCACTCGTTTTGATGACGCGAGCCAAAGCGAGAGATAAGATGAGCAGCAGGCCACGCACACGGAGGAATGGTCAAAAGAAGCCCCTAGCTTGCTTTAATGGCACGTCTCCTCCAGTGGGATTTGGTCGCCACCCTATCCTGCTTTTGCACCATAGTTTTTTAACACGTCAAAAACAAAGGGGAAATAAAAAGCTCGCGGAGACGGAAAAGACGTGGTATAGTAGTAACAAGCTTGTGGGAGACAGCGGCCATGGCCCGCGAAGGCTACCTCGCGCAGGCCCCACGCGGCCTCCCTCCGGTAGACGATCGATGATGACAAGAACGAAACGAGTGAGTAGTCGTCGCCGTCGGCGTCACTCGCCGGGCGGGCCACTCGCGTTCGTGCGTGCGCGGCGAGACGCGTTCCTTGTCTTTGTCTGTCTCCGTGTGTGCTCGTGCGGAGATGAGAGCGTGTTCGGTCGTTGGCTCGTGTCCGGCATGGGTTCAGACTTCGGGCTGCCGGGCGGTCGTCGTTGATAGTACGAACGAGAGCAAGGCCGTGTCCGGTCGCGTCGGCGGGATACTCGACACGTCGGGACAAGGACACGTGCGGTCTGGCTGTCGCACGCGAACGTGTGGTGGCGCGCGTGTGCCCGGCGATCCCGTTTCCGTGTGTTTTGCTCGTGTTCACATGCTTTTTTTCGTACTGAACTTATGCGCTAATCTTGTAAAAAAGTAGACTATACTTCAGAGTTGACTTGGCTGCTGAGCTTGTTGCCTTCCAACTCCTCCGAATTGACGTGCATTCATGTTAGTTTGAAGGAAGAAAAACATGAAAGCTACTCATCACTCGTCAGGTGTGCAGCGTTTGGGCATGTCTTTGTTAATTGGCAAAGCATAAGATCGATGATAGGCGTAAGTCGTCGTGCCGGGTTGTTATGTTGGTTTCAGACATGCATCTGCTGGGGGGTTGCACTAAAGTGATAGGCGACGACGCCCGCCCGCGGAGGAGATCTTCCGCCTGGAGGCGAGACCCGTCGACGCGATCGACTGGAAGAAGCCGGCGCGCAGGCCCGCGAAGGAGGCTGTACGGTGCAGACTCGTGGACGTACGAGCTCGCCCGGCCATGAAGGGCGGTGGCCGGTGGCTCCCCGACGGGTTCGCCTGATCATGGACACGGCGGCGAGATCTTGGACCTCTTGGGTCTACTGATATCTCCAGCGGCACGGAGCCACGGAGAGAGCTTGAGCATAGATCCCTCCAGCCGTACGGGGTCGTCACCGTAGCTCACCGGCAAACAGGACGCTGCCAAGATGGCCGTGGCGAGGTTCTGATCTCACGCCTCCCCCCTCCATCTCATGATCATACAGATTCTCGAGGGATGGCCGGGCTGCCGTAGACGACGGAGGCGAGCTTTTGTAACATCAACCATCGTGCTTTCTTGTTTGGTTAATTGACCATGAGGGCACGCGTTAGTAACCTCGGGCAAGAGATACATGGGGAAGAAAGGCTTGGCAGCGTATTAGTGGGAGCCCATCCTCAAAATCAGTTCCAAAAAGTGGTGGTTGTTCTTCAGAGAGGCATTGGAAGATGCAGGAAGCTCTTCATCAACTGTGCCATGAAAGGAATGCCTTGCCACAACTGATGTGTCAGGTGGGCTTGGCCACCCCGTGGCAATGCCTAGAACAAATTCTCCACACGGTCTGGTAGTATGGCGTCGTCAAAACAAATTGATTGACTGGAGGCGGTCTGAATGAAGGCAATCGAATCTTATATGTGGTAGTCGGAGCTAGCCGGCGGAGAGCCAATCCTATCGACTCAACGACGATTTGGGAGTTGCTGGTTGGATCCCCTTTTGCCACTATCGACGGAGATAGATTCAGTATTGTTGCATCCGAGGTCTCTTGGCAATGCTTTGGAGCGAGCTCGGCAAAAAGTAGTATGGATACACTACGGGAAACCCGACATTTGCCGAGTGTCGAGGTCTTTGCCGAGTGTATTTTTTCGGGCACTCGGCAAACAAGATCTTTGCCGAGTGCCTAAAAAAACACTCGGCAAAGATTTCTTTGCCGAGTGTAAAAACAAAACACTCGACAAAGATGGGTTTGCCGAGTGTTTTTTTGACACTCGGCAAAGATGGGTCTTTGCCGAGTGCATTTGGGGTACACTCGGCAAAGAGGCATTGGAGAGGTCATGGGTTCGAATCTCACCAGACGCGAAGTGTGTAAAAAATACTGCGACTTGCCAGTTGATGAATTGGAACTTGTGGCTAGCCGGTGGGGCCTTTCCCTTATTAAAAAAAATATTTTTGCTATTTTTTCTGGATGTTTTTTGAATTTAAATTTTGCCGAGTGTATGTCTTTGCCGAGTGTATTATAGCACTCGGCAAAGCCTTTGCCGAGTACCCGACAGAAAGCACTCGGCAAAGATCCCTTTGCCGACCAGAATTTGCCGAGTGCTATTTGCCGAGTGTTACACTCGGCAAACCCTTTGCCGAGTGCATCTAACACTTGGCAAACTACAGATTTTCCGTAGTGATAGATGGTTATGATGGCAAGTAGGTGTCATGACGGGCTTTGTTTTTCTCTTGGCAATCGACGGCAGCTAATACCAAAGATTCTTTGGAGGCGGTTGGAATGCACAGGGTCTATGGATGGTTGCCGAGATAAGTATGATTCAAGAGTCATCTTCATGACATGATTATAGAATGTAGTGTCTGACCAGGGTGCAAGTGCAACTGATGTTTGAGGTTAATCATGAGAGAAATTCCCTAGTCTCAGCAATGACATCTGTCGGTGTCATTCTCTTTGATGGCACGGTTGGGACTTTGGTATCATGATTTCAACTTCTTTGCTGTGTTGGAGGGCCGAAGGAGCAAGACAGTAGGATAGTTTTATTTTTTAATTTGTTGATTGCTCTTTGTTTCCCTATGCCATTGTGCGACAGAAAATGGAGCCTTTGTACTGTCATAGCTACATACATCAAAAGATGCAGAGGCTGGAATAAAAAGTATTCTCTTTTTAAAAAAAAATCGTTCATGTTTTCATGCAGGTCCATATTTTTGTGACTCAAACAATAATTTACACGAGGCAACAGGCCAGAGCATAGTAAGAACAGTGGGCTCCCGTGTAATGGGCCAATATATTATGCTTTTTGGGACATACTTTTTTTTTGGTAACAAAAGGCCATCCAGTATGGCGGGCCACAAAAATTGGCTGCTTCCAAACCCAGTTTTGGAAGGAATAAATAGTGCACAGGCGGAAATGGGCTAAGATGGGCCGATGACAAGAAGGCCTAAACAGATAGCAGGCCAAGGTCAGACGAAAACAACTATTACGATGGGCTGTGGATTATAGGTTCCAGGCCACTCGGAAAGCAGGATCGGCAAGCTGTCAAGGCCCAGGCGACACGCGGTGGATGGCGCTTGCTTGCGCCGTTGCACCGACAGTCTGTGAGAGGCCTGAAGCTGAAGGGGGAGAGAGCACCGGGAGGCTGGAGAAGCAGAGAGCTTGGCCGCTTGCATCGCGTATCACGGATTCACAGCCTCACAGCGCCGGTGCTGTTCATCGTCTGCAACATGTGAATGACGTGGTTTCCTGAACGAAGGCGATTACCCTTTTGTCTTGGTACTCACCATGCACAAACTGTCGATGCGATCTCCGTGGCACATCAATCGAATCAGCAGTAATCCAGATGCAGGCACACACCGTCACGTCTTCCACGCCCGTATCAAATCACGATTTTTTTATGCTAGAACAATCGAATAATCTCAGGCCCGTTCTTGACAAAGATACTCCTATTTTACTCTCTCCCTGTACCAGGTCTCATCGCGAACAGCCAGGGCGCCATATAAAACTGCCCACATGACCAAGGAGGTGCGACCCGTCCCTTTCTTCTTTATTTCGTGACGTCTCACCCGTATGAAATATCACCACTGTTTCTTGCTTGATTCCAGTGTTTAAGTATATCTTGCGGTGCCGCTGCCCTACAAGCGAAAAGGACGCGTACCAAACCGTGCCACAACTTTCTTCGACTCTGATCGTCGTCTTGGCGATAGCCCGACACGGCTGAAAACCACTTAAAACACTTTTTAAAATCTAAAGGCGAAGGTTTTCTTCCTTGCTAATGACACCTGCAATTAGGAATTTTCTGAGTTTTCTAAAAATGGAAACAAAGCGTCGCGGTTTCTTCTACGACCTGCTTTGGTCATATGCTAAATTCTGAATGGAAGGTCACCTTTTGCAGCTTGCTTTTGATCTTCCTCTAAAGCAACGATGATCTTGGCAATTTTTTAACTACGGCTCTCTGCTTTCTCAGTATTTTAGGATGATATGGTACATGTCTTTTGCGCGGTGGAAGGGGAACATGCCACCTTGTTAGCCAGCCAACCAGTAGTCTCAAGCTCCAAGTTGCATCACATGCCATGAATCTTCCACTAACTTTGCCACCACAAGGTTTATAAAGTGACAAATCAAGCTGAATAATTTCTTTACTCATCTCATATTCTTGGTACCAAAGTTGTTATGTCCTTCCATAAACAAGTGGGAATATTCACATTTTATTTTTGGACAGAATCTCTTACTCTGTATTGCTTAATGCGATATGATACAAGCTACAATTAAAGATATGTTTCCTCTTGTGATCTTGTGGTAGAGTAGATGGTGGCCCAACAGCAACGAGCATAAGATACATCCGAGTGAAAGGTGTCCGCCATTTATGCGACATTTTCATGAACAACCCTAGGTGTTGTCATCGTAGTTTTCTTGAACATCTGAGTGAAAGGTGTCCTCTAGTATTCAGTCATTTTACTTTTGAACCTGACTAATCTTCTTTGTAGTTCTTCTGCTTTTGAATAAGAAGTTGTTGTAATTTCGTTACATCGGTTATGTACGCCGTTCTTTTGATATTGGCACAATGTCCATGACATCGCACCTCAAGCAACAATTGCCTCCTGTAAACATTCACTTTCTTCTACACTTCAAAAACTAAAAATATATTTCAGCTTTTCCGCCAAAAGCTAGAAAAGCATATGTGGATGAGCTTTGTAGCTTCCAGTTCATTTCCTCAAAAGCTAGCTTTTTAGAACCTTTTTTGTTTAAGTTATTCAAAAAAAAAATTCAGCTAAAAATCCATCAGAAACAAACCGGGCCTAAGTCTGGGAAGACAATGATCCCCATCACCCCTACCATCAAGACCGCTGCCCTCAAAAGGATCTATTGTAGCACATCAGTTTGTGATTTCAGTAAATTGAGAATAGTGTAGCCTCGTATGATTTTCTTCAATTTGAAAAAGTGTACAATAGATAAGGCTCCTAGTTTTATTGGAGATTTTTTTTTTTTTGTTGGGTATCATAAATCGGAAATGGCGACCTGCATATCATCCCCGTTTGCCTCACTGGCTTTCGTACGCTGCCGTCGCCGATGGGATCGGTAGAAGTAGGAGGTGAGGATTTACAACATATTACTCCACCCCTTGCAGCATGTCTCGGGCTTGTCCTTACGGTTGCTGGCTACAGTTCCTCCCCGTGCAGCGCGCGGTGCCACTGCGACTACAGTTCTTGGACATTACCGGCCAAGCATGTACAATGCCATCTTAACTTCACTTTTTTACACTAAGCGTGGAGAATCAAAACCTCGTTCAGTCCCAGCCCTCGGCGCCACTCGCACACCAGCTGAAGTTGAGGCTGGAGGCGTGCTCTTCGGGAAAGAAACCGGCCGCGCCGTCGTTGCCGATCACGTCGGAGCCAGCGAGCCATTCTTCCGTGAAGCCATAGCCGCCACACTTGTAGGAGTCGCTTGGGTAAGCCGACCCGTGCTGCCACTTGGTCCCGAACGAAGGGAGAGACGAGCAGCCCATCGCCGCGGCCGAGGATTCCATGAATGATCCGCCGAACCCCACGAAGCCAGGCTGCGGCGGCGGCGGCGGCTGGTGCTCGAAGACCGCGCCGGAGTACGGCGACGCCTCGACGTCGTTGAACACCACGCTCGAGTCGCTGTCTGAGGACCCGTCCTTGTACACCGCCGCGGCTGACGCGCCGACCGTCGCCTGGCGCTCCTCCGCGGCGTCATTGCCGTTGCCGGCCGCCTCCAACTTCACCGTCGTCTCCGGCTTGGACAGCTTTTGCCTCAGTTCCCGTATCTGCGGACACGCGAAATGACATGACATGAGTGACAGCTGACAAGCTGTCGACATGAAGCAAGCTACACACACAGCCGATCGGCGTGAGAACGAAAACGCGTGCGTTGTGACACCGATTCCCGTACCTCAGCGGCGAGGGCGTCCTTGTCGCGGCGGAGCGCGTCGCAGTCGGCGCGGAGGGCGTCGTGGCGAGAGCGCAGGGCGGCGAAGTCGCGCTCGAGCTGCTTGGTCTTCCACCGGGCGCGGCGGTTCTGGAACCAGACGGCGACCTGGCGCGGCTGCAGGCCGAGGTCGCGCGCGATGCGGGACTTGCGGTCCGGGTCCAGCTTGTTGTCCGTCTCGAAGCACCGCTCCAGCGCGCGCACCTGCTCCAGCGCCAGCCGCCGCTTCTTCTCGCCCAGCCCGCACGACGACCGCGCCGCTCGCCCGCCGGCCAGCTCATCCTCGTCGTCGTCCATCTCGGTCTCCTCGTGCTCCATGTTCCGCGCCGTCAGGTTCTCTTCCTCCGAGAACGCCAGCTTCTCCCCTGCAATACGCCCACATGGATCAGCTCAGTGGAGTATTTCTCGTCGTTGTCCACTTGATGTTACTAACAAATAGTATAACTCTGATCATGCTCGAGTTCCCCAAAACGCAAAGAACATTCTTTTGTAGCCTTCCGACTACCAATTTTATCAAATGCAAAAAATGGAATGCAGACATGAGCAATACGCAATTGTAAAAAGGCACGCTTTTCAAGTCCCTCCACAACTATAGTAACCTTGCTAGTCTTTCAGTGATGGACATCACACAGCTATCAGTACTACATAAAACAGAGGAGATCCGGCAGCAATTGTACCTGGCTCTGTGGATTCATAGCTCTTGGTGGGCCTCTTCGACTGCCTCTTCATTTGAGACCGGCAGCACTGAAGGATTTGGAAATGGCGGTGATGCTAATTTGAGAGGGGGGCCGGCGGAGTCTTGGAAAGGAAGTCGAAGATGCGGAGCTTCCACGAACGAGAGGCCTTTCCTGGCCCTTTTGTTGGTCGGCGATGATGGCTTTGCCTCTCTTCGTAAGTCGTGATCTCAGAGATTGGTGAGTGGACTCCCTCTTCTACCTTGCTGAGCAGGAGCGCAGGACGGATGTGAGAAGGAGAGACTCGCGCGCAGGGCCAAACAGCTGATGCAAAGACGCCATGGGTGTCGTATAAATAAAAAGCAAGCGACTAGTCTGTTGGCCGTGCCACGATGCCATGTGCCGGAGATTTTTGTAGGATTCATGCGGTGGCATGGCCAGTCGGGACCAATGCCGGTTCCTCCATTTCAGAAAGAACATAAATGAATTAGAGGTAGTTAATTGACAGCGCAAACCATGTATCCGTACTTAACTGAAGAAAATACATCTCTCTTCCATTAGCCTTCTTTGGAATTTATTATTTCACAGAAAATAGTCCAATTTCCTAGAAAAAACTCACAACTTAATAAAATTTCTGCAATCCAAATAGCCATCTGTAACTGTTTGAGGAGGGTTGAGCTATTTTCTTCCATGTATAATTTAGCCCGTTATTAGCCGCTATAGCGTGATTTAGCCAACTATTAGATGTTTGAGAATCTCTAAATGGCATAGCCGCCTATTTAAAACCATGTACCTGAGTCACTGTATGATTTGGACATATCAAACCATTTTGATGAACTTGTCTAAAACGCCGGCAAAAAATGAAATGGCTATGATTAACCTCACGCAAACACAAATACTATACCGCTGAAATAACATAGCTTGGCAAGTGATGTAGAGTGACCATGGTTAAATTTACCCTAGTCTGGCCAGCATGCGATTCAACAAGAACACATATTTTAACGTTTCTGGGAACTATTCAACTTTTCTGCCCTTGTGGTTTCTCTGTGGCAAAAGAAAACTTGCTTTTCATCCAGGTATGTTGCCCTTTCAAGCAAGTAGCGTCGGAGCAGAGGTTGTCTCAACCATGCCAGCTGGCACGTAGTATGATAATATATGAAATGAAGACCTAAATATGAACTCAGGCTGCTATAGTCTATGCTTGGTGGATGTATTTCCTTTCGACGAAATTGTTTAAGCAACCATTCATACATGGTGCAGTTAAGCTTCCTACCAACCAGCTAATCTCGAGAATCCGATGAAAATTCCAGGGATGCAAGGATGCTGCATGTGCGTGACATCTAAAACACAATCTCCTTATTCTCCTAGAACCGTGTAATTAAACCAGGTGCAGTTGTATCTCCGCGTAATGTGCATGTTATTCTCCGTGAAACGCATGTTCTGTACGAACTGGAACCATGTTCGTCAAGGTCACACGGCAAACCGCCATGCGTTCGGTTAACCTGGTGGCGAAACGTGGCACGAACTGTGCTGGCGAAAATGGCGCCACCGAGCCGGCACTCCAGCTCAGAACCGCGCATTTGGAACCGTAGCGGGGCCCACAGACAGATTAAAGGTGTAGGACTGTGAGGTCCTAAAGTGCGGCCCGCGATGCTGCAGTTGCATTGTGCACCGCGGTTTGCATGTGTCAGTTAGACGTTCTAGATGCCTGCCAGAAAATATCATCCCGAGTCGGACAGCGATGTGTCTTGCGTGAATTCTTTAGCTTGAATTTGGCAAAGGATTTCTTGTCGTAGCCGTGCATGCTTTTGTGTTGATCGAAGGTTACCTGTCGACGAAAACGCAATTCAACATCGTCGTGAAGTTGCATGGAAACAAATCTAGTTTGGGGCAGCTTCACGCGCAAAGACAAAACTCTTTCCACTGCAGCAGCGGAACTACGCTTTGCATCCTCGCAACTTGATTAACAGGCGCAGATTAGACTTTCTGCTTTCCTCCACGAACTGCCGTGTAGTCGAGTGCACTCTTGACTTGCTGGATATAGCTGTGGTGCGCACTTTCTAGTTCGACGAGATACCAATACAGGGTCCATCACTTTATTTTGATGTTACGTATCACTCGTTCCAAACGACGTTAACTATTTGATATCTTAGATGAAGTGTACCAGATCAAACACCCGCCAAATCATCGTGAAACAGAAGCTGTGTCAAGTTCCTCGGGGGCATTTTGTATCCACTTCAGATTGTGGAAACGGAAAGCATCTGAACAAATGAGAAACCTGCGATATGCTTTCAAGTTCAAACCTTGGAAGCAAGAACCACTTTCTCCAAAGTAGTGAGTTTCGATACTGACTCGACTCTAGTGCCAGTAACTCGAGCGCAAGCAACAGCAGGAAAGCATCATCGACGCTAACCACTCCCTTCATTTTCCAGCCCCTCGAAATGGGGCGAGCCGGGAATCTATTCCGGCTCTCTGAAAGGCAGGGCGGAGAAGCAACCTCTTTTGGTCCCAAAAAGTCGCAGGCACAGGCATCAAACAACTAAAGTGCCAACACACTCACTCCCTAGTGCGAGGACCACGGACGCCGTGGCCGTGCCTAGGACAGCGACGCCGTGCCGTGACTTTTCCACGACTCTGAAAATTGGCCGCGGCGGCGAAGAACTGCCGTTCCGGCGGCGGCATCCAATCCGGCTCCTGTTTTCCTTTCTTTTCTAGTATACTACTTAGGAGTACTACTCCTGCGGCCCGGCGTAGAAAAGTTTGGAAAGCGACGGAGGTGTGTGTGTGTTGTGCATGGCAGTGTGGCGGGCGGGAGCGACGAGTCGTCTGCCTGGCAGGAAAAAGCTTGAGGCGACCGGTGCGAGTGACAGAAAGTGATGCGCCCGCCTGCCACAGCCTTCGCCGGGAAAAGGACGGCCATTCCATCTCGTGCACTGGCCGATGTTTCTGTTCCCACAAAGAGAACAAGATAAAGTTTGGTTAGCGGCGGCACGGTGGTCGATCGTCCATCGAGCTGTGGTGGTGAGCGTGGCGGAGAACGCGCACTCTGCACGGCCCCAAGTACCAACCGATAGATAAGGACGACACGACGCCGAGTCCTTTGGATGAGCAGATAGTACCCGTCGTGTTCGGGTAAGGGTTTAACACTGGAGTTCAGCGTTAGGTGATCCGAACGTTTGTGCGATGCCTGTACAGGACTGAGCACTGTTGGGGTCAAATCTGGTCCCGACTGGGCTCTACTTTTCTCAGACGATGGGAACGGGAATCGGGAAGCGACGTGCCATGCAACAACAAATGAAAAACTGTAGAGCCGACAACAAGTTGTACTGGACCGGCGACGGCAGGCAGCTTTCGATCGGCACGGACCTTCTTTGTTCGCCTCGCCAGCTCTCCAGGACCAGAGAGGGCTCCCCCACTGGCCGTGCAAGCAAAGAACACCGCCGTGACCAAACAATCGCCTGTACCCGGCCGGCCGCGTCGGCGCGCGGTGTTGACGCGTCTTTATAAGGGCCGGTTCGTTTCATGCGCCTAAAGGCCTAAACCTAAACTTTAGTAGCAACTTTAGGACTAGATGCAACGAACGGGCCGGACTAAATTCTAGTCCTACCGTCGCCAGCGGCCTTTTTCGGTAGCACCTCCGATGGCCCTAAACTGACCTAAAGCCGCGGGTGGACGCATCGTGCCCCTCGTATTATCCTCTTCTCCCACCCGCCGCCGCCGCCGCCGCGCTCCTCTCGCGCACCACCCTTTCCGCGCTCCTCTCGCGCACCCTGCTCGCCGCGCTCCTCCTGGCCACCACGCTCGCCTCGCACAGCGCCGATCTGCAGCCGCTCACCCGGCGCTCCCCATGGACGGCTTCGGAGGAGACGGCAGCGGCCCGTTATACGGTCAAGAAGATCCCTTTTCGCCGGACCATTCGGTCCATGTGTTCGGCGACGAGGATGACCGTCGCCCACCCGGCCCCGCCCCCGCCGCACGTAGGCTGCTGGATCTGAACTCCCAGACCGACGGTTGGTCGCCGCTTGTGGACTACCCGCCCAGTTTCGACGGCGACGGTGCGGGGGGAAGCGGCTGTGGTGGAGGTCGCGGATTCGGAGGCAGCGGCGGTGCTGCCGGTCGCCATTTCGGAGGAAGCGCGAGTGCTGGCCCTCTAGGGTTTGGTGCAACCGCCGGTGGTGGAGGTGGCGTCTTCGGAGGAAGCGGCGGCGCCGGGTTTGGAGGAAGCGCCGGTGGTGTCGGCCGCGGGTTCGGTGGAAACGGCGGGGCGGGGGGCCGCTTCTTCGGTTCCAACGGCGGAGGTGGCGGCGCCGGCTTCGGAGGAAGCGCCCGTAGCGGCGGATGTGGAGGAAGTGGCGGTAGCGGTGGCATGCCTCCGACTCCAAACCGTCGTGGCGGCGGGGGAGGCAACCGGACGCTTGGACTCCGTGCCGGTCGCAGCGAGCGGGCATCTGCGAGCCGAGGTTCAGCGCGGGGAGAAGGTACTCCTCGGTCCCGTGCTCCCGTCCGTGATTCAAGCCGGTCCGCGAACCAGTCAGGACCCTCACGGGGACGACGCGGTCGACTGGACGACTCCGACAACTTTGAAGAGGACGACGACGACGACGAGGTCGACGACATTGCTCCGTCCAATAAGGTACTTCCCTCCGGTTTTGTTTAACTGTCAGCAAGATCACTTTATTTTGTTTGAGAATACTTGTCATTGGGAAGTCTGCAGTGCTAAAATTACCGTTTTGCCCTTTGTGGGCCCGTAGAAGCATCTAGAGCACACAGTGCCGCACGCGTAGGAGCTCTGAAAAATCCCGTCTTCAAATCTCAGGAAACTGATCTCCCTCTCCCCTCACTCCATCCGCACAGAGCCTGCAAGTCCCCGGGCACTGCGATTCCGATCCATGGCCGTCCTCACCATGGTCGCTCTTCGATCGAGCTCCAGGCGGCTCATCTCCTGCATGGCCACAACCCATTTTTCTTGCGGTCAGTGCCGCTGCCGCTGCCGCCTGGAATTAACCGAAGCAATCGAAACTGAGGGTGAGGCATGTAACTACGAGCTACCTGACATGCATGTGGTGGGAAGCTCGGTGGCGCTCGAAGCGGTCTGGTTCACAACGGCATCAAGGACCAGTGCTAGGAAGCTGCTTTGTGTGTCCGTGACTCCGTCGCCGGCCAGGTAGTGCAGATAATGTGTTTGACGTAATGTGCATGCCAGTGTATTCATCACGAATGAGTAGCAACCCACACAGGCCACTGCAGTGGCGCAATACCTCCTGTACTTCGCCACTAAACTGATGGCACCGGCGTAGGCGCTCCGGCCGCGCCGTTCGAGCTCGTATAGAACATTAAGCAAGTTGGGCCGGAGGACCTGCCCATGAATGAAACACTACCAAAGGGACGAATCGAGTTGCTGTATAGAAATCAGGAAGGAAGAGCATACCATCTGCAAGTGACTCTCTTGGATTGGGATAAAGTTCCATCCATTATTGCTGTGGAGGAACGTTCAGATCAAACCCTTTTCCAGCGTAATACTCCTTAGGAAATGCATTCAAATCGAGCAGGGCTGTACGAGGAGGAGCGAGTGAAAGATTCAAATTGCATGCTTGTCCACCGTAGTGCTCATCTGGGTAAGCATTCAAGTCGAAGAGAGTTTGAGCAGAGGAGAGGGAACGCATTGGCTTACGATTGAGCAGAGGAGAGGGATGAGGGAAGGCGTTGGCTTCTGGAAGGAAATGAGTGAACGGGAGCTGTTGACTAGTTCCACTCGATCCCGCCACTGCGTTTCAAATTTTGAACTGGTTCCAGAACAGTCGGCTGTTTGCTCACGTGTAAACAAATCCCACCAAGGGCATTTTCGTCATTTTGAAAAAAAATCTGGCTACCTTGGTATCCGTGCCTTGGTCAACGCTGTCAAGTAAACAAAACCGGAGGGAGTATGCACTAAAAACTATCGCCTTTTCTCATCTTCCATGATTCCTCATATCTGGTGCATTAGATGTGTTCATGCAATGATTTGTCATATGCATCATGCTGTAGACGAAATATGACAAGGCAAATTGGATTCCCGAAGAGAATTCTTCATTGCTTTGTCGATTGCTATTAGAACAAATGCACCTTGGTAACTACATCCAAGGCAACATGACCAGTAGAAGTTACAAGCTTCTGCAAGAAAGATGGAGGGAAGAAACTAATAGTTTCCTCAAGCTTAAGGCCTTTGCCAACCGAATTGGACAGCTCAAAGCTTTGTATGGGTTCTTCAAACTGTTGCACACTGAAACGGGCCTAGGAACAAATCCAGAAAATGGTTGGCCTGTTGCTACTGAGAAATGGTGGAATGATAATGCAAAGGTAAATGTACAATGATGAGCATACAAGTGTTTCCTTGCTTCTTGTTCACACATGATCTGTAACTAACGTTGCTGTTCTCCATTACTTCGATGCAGGGAAAGTCTGAGTGGAAGAAATATAAGTACGGGCCTCCAGAATTCCTCCCTTTGCTCGAACAAGTGTTTGATGGTGTTGCTGTTGATGGATCCACTGCATTTGGTCCAGGAGAAGAGTTCGAGGATAAGGAGCAACATGCTGACGAAGATGACCTGATGGAGATTAATCGGGACAGTACTAGGAGCCATGGTAGTCTCAAGAGGGCTAGCAGTACCAGCACTACGCCCACTAGCCCTAGCAAAAAGATCAGGAGCCCTAGTATGAAGCTGATGAAGGATTGGCTAGGCGTTAGCAAGGAGAGGAAAGAAATTCAACATGAGTACTTTCAACGCAAACTAGTCCTGCAGGAAAAGAAGGAAACGAAGGAAACAAAGGCAGAGCGTAGGAGGCGACAATTGAAACAGCCACAAGACATGGCTTTGGCTGCCGGTATTGATGTGAACAGTGCAGAGTACTTTGATTTGGGCCAATTATGCAAGAATGAGGGAGAGAGAGAATTCTTCCTGAACATTCCACCAGAGGGGATGCTGTCTTATCTGCAGCGATTTATGCGACTGAAAAAGTTGGGTTAGTGTGGGTACATTGCAGCAAAACTGTTAGCTGTCCATGTAATGAGAGACTTGTGTTCTTTTATTTGCTTTCCTTTTCAATTGTGAGAGTTGTAATGTACATCATCGAGAATATTTGCCTCATATGCATTTTTCGTCAAGTTTTTGCTGTGGTTGCTGGAATGTTGAGTTTTCATTTCCATTCGGCTACTGTATACAAATTATCATCTTCTAACAATCTTTGTTGTTTGTATTGTGACAGGATGATGATGATAACAGCAGTGAAGAGGACACATGCAGTGATGATGAAGAGGATGATGACAGTAGCAGTGACGACGAATTGATCGCCATGCTAGCAGATGATGATGAAGAAGAAGAAGCAGCATTTTTTTTCATAGGTATGCATCATGACCAAGCTCACTACAACAAAGTGCCAATGCAAAGGGGTCCCGAGAGTGGATTACAGTGGGTAATGAGAAACCTTAATCATCGGGGGCAATGTTACGAAATGTATAGAATGCAACCTGAGGTGTTCCATTCTCTTCATGATTTACTAGTTGATAAGTATGGTCTTAAAGGATCCAGTAGGTGCCATACTATTGAGGCATTAGCCATGTTCTTGTGGGTATGTGGGGCAAGGGAGTCGGTTAGGCAAGCAAGAAACAGGTTTGGGAGGTCACTTGACACGGTTCACCGGAACTTTGCAAAAGTATTGAAATGTGTCTTGAAGCTAGCTGCAGATAATATAAAACCAGTTGACCCAGAGTTCAGGACAATCCCTAGAAGAGTGCAACAACCTAGATTCAGTCCATACTTCAACAATTGTATTGGCGCGCTTGATGGAACACATATACAGGTAGTTGTCCCAAATGACATAGCTGTTCAATATCGGAATCGAAAGGGCGTCACTACGCAGAATGTTCTCGCTGTTTGTGACTTTGACATGAGATTTACATATGTCCTTGCTGGCTGGCCTGGGTCTGTTCATGATGTCAGAGTGTTCAATGATGTTATTCGAAGGCGAGGCAGCAAATTTCCTCATCCACCGCAAGGTAAATATATGTCATATGCATTCGGTTATGTCACTAGCATGTTTTGATCAATGTAAACCACCGGGATGACTTGTCCTCTAATTTAATGTTTCGTCTTCATGCAGGGAAGTACTACCTAGTGGACTCTGGATACCCTAATCGGCGAGGATATCTAGCACCATACAAGGGAACAAAGTACCACGTGCGTGAATGGACATTTGGAGGGATGCCGAGAGGTATGAAAGAGACCTTCAATCATGCTCATTCTTCTCTTAGAAATGTCGTGGAGAGGGCATTTGGTGTGTTAAAGAATAAATGGGAGATTTTGGACAAAGTGCGTAGTTTCCCTAAGGCAAAGCAAAGCCACATTATAGTTGCTTGCATGGCACTTCATAATTTTATTAGGGACAGTGCCGTAGAGGATGCTGAGTTTGCCAAAGCTGATAATGATGACAATTATGTCGCTGCTAAGGCTTATGACGATGCAGACAGTGATGCTGCTGTTGCTGCAGATGCACAAATTGGCATGGAAGATGGTAACATGAACGCTCTCCGTGATGAAATTGCATATGCTTTGTTCAACCGGTCGCGTTAACGGCTTCTCAATTTGTGATGCAGTGTGTCATATGAAAGCTCAATTTTATTTCCATCCAATCTACTGTGTGATATCTTAACGACTTGTAATGCTATTTATTTCCCGGATTCTAGTTTGTATGGACTTTTTGCATTCTTGTGTTATGGAGTTGTAATCAGATTTATGAGTGGATTATTACTTGTTGGACGTTCAGATAGATGTCTGGTTTGCATGGATTTTAATGATGTTGCATGATGTTGCATGGAATTGGGGGCAATTTGGTCATTTTGCTGATGAATAATGGATTTTAGTGCATGCAAACGAACACCCTAAAATGGCCTAAAATTTAGCTAACTTTTTGTTCCCTAATGTTTAGGAGTGATTGGTTGTAGTACCTAATGTAAACGAACACCGCCTAAGTTCTTCTGTACCGCCGGAGGCACGGAGCTACACTTGCGTGACACGGCACGGCGTCGTGGGGCCGAAACTATTGACGCGTACCTACGTGAGGGCCGTGTCGGTTACGGACGGGGGACCCGTGCGACGACGCAGCAGCGTACGTCAAGCAAGCGTGTCCTCCGGACGCCGTGGCCGGGACGCCGGGTGGCGCGCGCGCGCGCCCGTAAGACGTCAACAACGGCGGCGAGAGATCGCGACGGCTGCACGCGCGCGCCCGTAAGACGTCAACAACGGCGGCGAGAGATCGCGACGGCTGCACGGCGCGGCGCCTACCAAGTAATCGTACTACCTACCGAGGAAGTGGGCGGGCGAACGGGACGGGAAGACGTCAACAACGGCCGCGTCGCGGGGCAATGCAATCCCGCTCGGGACGTCGCTTTCGGCAAGACTGCCGTGCGCCGATAGGCGCGAGGAGAGGATTCGAGGTCGGACGAATCGGAATCGGTTTTGGCGTCGTCCGCCGTGCGCCGAGCTGAGAGGTTGGGCCTTGGGTACTTTCGGCCGTGGCTGGCTGGATAGAGAGAGCTTTGCAGGTTGCTGCTGCTGCACGCGTCGCGTCATGAGTTTGTGCCGTCGACTCACGCGATTCCATTCCATGTATAGCACCAAGTTCACGTGCGGTTAAACGGGCGTTGCAAATGCCGAACACCTACGTTTACACTGTAAAATTTTGGACGTAGTTTTCACATGCCCATAAAGTGACAATGCTAGTACACCGTTCTGTGGATGCGTGACTGATCATCACACTGACCAAACAGGCCAAAACGAACCATTCCGACCGACCACGCATGGTTGTTAGCTACCCTGACAAAGCTGCCCGCCGTGCTTCAGAAACGCGTTGCTCCTTGCCGGCGTTGCCGCTGACAAGGGATAAGCGCAGAAGCACTACGCTGAAACTTTCTGAGCACCAGTCCAGAGGAGACGGTATGGGTCTGCTGTAGCATTCCTGAAACAGGGCGCCTTCACTATCCACGAACTGCCAACGGCCACGATGTTGCACGATCATCGACCGTCCGGTCGGCCCCGGGAGAAAAGGGGCCTTCTCAGTGCCGCTGATCAACCACGCAGTGCCACCGATCCACCACGCCACGTTTTCTTTCTACTTCAACGCAGTTCGCTCGGAGCCAGCACCAGTAGGTCGAGCCGCGCCAGTCATGGATCTATGCATGTCTATCGGGATTGCCTATGCTAGCCAACCACTGCGCTATGACATTGAGTGACTACGTGACATCCCAATCAACGAATGCTTTGGACTCTAGTGCTAGTGTAGCGTAGAGTAGGGGCTAGCTAGAGAGGTGTTCAGTTCTGTATTCGAAATGTGGTCCACTTGGCACGGTGGCCCGATGGTACGTCCAACGTCGGCCATTTATTCGGTTCTGGTAGGCGTTGTACAGCAAGCACGTTCGTTTTGGCAGCTTCAGGTAAACAGAGTAAACTGTAAAAAATGAAAGCAGTAGAATATCTGATCGTAAATTACCAAGCCACGCATGTACGTTTAGCTACATGTTTTCATTTCGTGCATTTGTCACCCCGCCTGCGTAGAAAAAGCTTCTGGTATGACACTGAGCAATGACAATTTGCGGAGGCGCGCGCGCTTCCGTTGGCTTCTAGATATACGGTGCAGAACAATCCTTTCCGGCCCAGCAAGATACCGAATTACACGTTCAGTGGGCTTCTAGGAACGGGCTGGGTTATTCACGTTCCGTCATCATGGTTTAATGGGCCTTTAAGAATTGCGGCATCAAAATGGGCCGTGACCCATGTCTTTGAACTGGCACCGTACGTCGCTCGATGACACTGCCACGCTGCAACACTCCGGCAAATGGATTCAGCGGCGCCTGAAATTGACATTTGTATCAATTGAGATCTTAGGCTGTTAGGCATCTCAAAGAAAAATTAGATGTCAGCAATCCTTTCCTTATTAGTTTTGTTTGGATTTGAGTTGGCGATAAGTGCGCGTACATTGTACCAACATTTTCAAGAGATGTACTAGCAAGTTTTCCTACTTCAAGGTTCAGTCACAGCTGGTTTGCACATGAGTAGAGACACGTCCAAAACAAACGTTACGCGGTTGCTTGAAGACGCTAACCTCTTCTCCGTGCATCGACACCGCACCGTACCGGATCTGTCGGTTCACACCGCACAGCTCATGCTGAGCTATGCCTTTCCTCAAAGGTCTTGCCAGCCACACCAATACTTGCTTTCCGTGTTCGTCTTGGTTCCTCAGCCGCCCTTTGCCTCAAAGCTCCAGCTGAGAATGCCGGTCCATATGCATCGTCGCATGTGACGCGTGCCCCACCAGACCGCACTAGTTGCTTCCGCAGGTTCGGCCTTGGACAACAACGTAGTAACTCTGGCGCAAATTGACCCTGGTAATAAAACACATCCGCATTTAATCTCGGCCCCGCAACGGTAAACAACAACGGTAATGCAGGTGTGCGGCAGAAACATCAACGCTGCTGCTCCGTAGTTGCCGGCCTGAGCGGCAGCGTTTACTTGTACAGCTGCTTACCGGCTTGATTTCTCAACAATCGTTTCCCTCCGTGCGAGCACGTAGCAGGGAGCTGTACAGGTTTCATGATCCTGCAACGCGTAGTTGGAGGAACGAAGGATCGATCGACCGTCACATGGTAGTTAACCTGACAATATCCCGCGTCCCGATACGCTGACACCTCGCGTATATTACTGCGCCATCTGTCAGGAGGATGCGTCTATTGCCCGTTAAAAATATTCGAACCGACCACAACGGCTAGCTGGACTACGGCTGTGAGTGGCCGGTGGCCAGCCGCTCCAACCCAACGGGTCGCGCCAATCAAGGCGAGAACGACGCGGATCGCCATCCCCCGCGTCGCCCCGCAATCGGACGGCGCACGTTGCAACGCGTGCAGGTGGCCGGGACGACTAGTCGTTGGACTGGACGCCGTCCTGCAGCTACCACGCGAGAGGCCGCGACGCGGTGCCGCACCCCGAAGGAGGGTCAACATGGCCGGCGCCGCTCCGTGACGCGGTCTGGCCTCTCGCTGGCGATGGACTCCACACGTCTTTGCCCCCACACGTCAGTGTTGCCGTTGTCATGGATTTGGCAATGGTATGGGTATGGCGTCCACGAGACGCGAACGTTACAGCTGTGGCCAAACCGACCTGAGCTCGTCGCGCCGTTGCAGCTATAAATACCCGCCCCGCCCCTCGCTTCCCCATCACAACTCGCATCTCAAGTCCACCACAGCTTCACCAAGCAGCAGCAGCAGCACTCGCAACATCTTCTTCTCCTTCCTCGCAGAAGCTTAGCAGTCTCCAGAACCACCACCACCACCACCATCCAGATGGCTCGCTTCGCCGTGGTCGCCGCGATCCTGGCCCTCCTCGCCGTCAGCGCCTACGCGCAGGCCCCGGCCGCCGCACCGACCCAGGCGCCAAGGATGGCCCCGCTCCCGCCTCCGCCGGCGAGGTTCCCGGCCACCGCGCCGGCGCCGGTCGCCACCCCGCCCACCGCCGCGTCGCCGTCGCCGCTGGCCTCTCCCCCGGCACCGCCCACCGACGTCCCGGCGTCCGCGCCCTCCGCGGTCACCCCCTCCGCCGTCTCCGCCCCGACCGGCGCACCCACCGGCGCGCCCGCCGAGAACAGCGGCGCCAGCTTCTCCTCCGCTGTCAGCTTCTTCGCCGTCGCCGGCGCGGTCGCTGCCGCCGTCGTGTTCTAGATGGAGTGGCTGTGTGATGACTGATGTTTATAGCACTATCATATTCTTTTTGTGATTCTTTCTTAGATACCGAGAGCAGAGGAGATGCGAGGGGTTATTGAGGTGTACTGAGTTATTACATCATGATGAGATGATTATGAATGGATTCTTTCATTTGTTACTTATCTGAGCCTCCGTGTTACAACTCTCATTTTACACTTGCTCTGAAATGTGTGTGAGCCTGCAAGTTGCTCTGTTCCAGACGAAAAATAAAGACTTGCAAATTGATTCGAAATGTCGAAGCTTTGCTGCCGATTTGGGCCTGTCAGCTACAACATGTGAATTGGTCTGTACATGCATGTGATTACTTGGTTCTAAAAAAAAATGCATGTGATTACTTCGACAGCTGTTCATGTTGGGAGCATGGGCAAGGGGAAAATAAAGGTTGGAATCGGCAGCCGCGGGGAGGACCGAGGAGTGAAGAGTCATGCCATGGACCGTTCTTTTCCCGTGCTTGCACAGGGCAGAAGGAGGCATGGAGTCACATGATCGCACGAGATGCTACTGCCCATCTTGGCATCTTTCGTTCCGTAGCTTTCTTTCTTTCTTTTCTCGTTTCCCGTTGCCCCTCGAATCCTGGTGCCATGTGACGCGTTTCTGGTTGTATGAGGCTATGCGCGCTGTAGATATCGGTACTTGCCCTGGTTCGTAAATAAATTGATACGCTCACGGCACAAATTTCTCCGGGCTATGGTACACTGCTGAATAATGGTTCTCTAGCAAGAAAAAAGAGTGTTTTTTTAGCTGTACAAATGTATGCAGCGGGCAAATTCGTTAGATCTCCATAAAATCAGATGTCCCATGCCATCCTTCCGGCATCTCGTTATTTGCACGAGACATTACTATGAAAAGTATTTTGCTCGAGAGGAACTGTTGTCTACAACCTGGACTGCTTTGCTGAAGAGAAGATACCTTGACTGAAATTAGTTGGGCTGAGTACAGTTCTGGAGCCTTGTAAGGTCCAGCGACAAACTGACCCAGAAATCAGCTTGGGCTGGCTCTAATGAAAAGTTATGGGCCTCAGCATCTATGTAAGTGGATAAAAGGTTCAAGATACTGTGAGCCCCTTTTTCTTTGTTGGCAACGTATCCTATGAGAACAGGTTCGTGTAAGAACTATGAGAATTCTAATCTAGGTCATATAATCTTGATCCAAGGGGGACCGTATAGGGAGAGGTGGGAGGGAGAATTTGCAAAAGTATGATTAAGAGGTGCGGCTCCTCTGCTGTACCGTGATTACTGTACACATACAGTAACAGCCATCATCTAACATCCAAGCCCCATCTGTTGACTGTGATTTTTTTCAATTAATAACCACCATCATTAATTAGACTTTCTCATTAATTAAGGATGGAAAATCTCAGAAAACGGTGGACATGGGCACAGACTTGGCGTCAATTTCTTGCATTCTGAATTCACCATAACACTGAATATATTGAGGCTCTGTATGTTGGAACACATTGACTTGAAATTTTACATGCTAAAACATATGTAGTGAAAATATCGCATTACAAAAATATTTTATGGGTGTTTAAATCCGTCAAAGTAACAGTATATGACCTTTCCTCAATTAGTGGGACATTAACTAGTAAAAACCAAAGCCAAGAGATGAAGTGTGGGCGTTAGATGAAGCTGTTACTGTACATGTACAGTAACAGCCGTACAGCAGAGAAGCCGCGCCCATAATTAAGTGGGCGGTGATTTTACAAATCCCTCTTCCCACCTGAATTCATGCGTCCTATTAGATCAAAATCATGTGACCCTATAATTCTCACGCGAACCTGATTTTCATAGAATACGTCTTTGTTCTTCTTCCCTATAGTTCAATTATGTTCAGCTCGACCCTCAAAGCAAATTCAGCTGGACCAGTGAAAGCTTGACACAGTATGTTCTTTAAACAGGCAAAAACAATGATTTTGACCCCACATATGGTCACATGTATGCATACAGTCCAAGATAGTCTAGCCGACGTGTTCACATGATGACATGCACTACAGTGTTAGCTTTAGAATTTTGCAAAGCTCTTCGTCCCCGTCATCCCATTTCCCTTAAGCGAAGTGGTAATCTGCACAACCAAGCGTACCTCTTTAGTCAGTTGGATGGAAGCGACACAACGTTTCTTCCAAGTCATCGACACATTATAGCTGTAATAAGGCATCAGTGGAACCACGTGTGAAACCGGCCAAAATGTGAAGCAGAAGTACCTGATTTTATTTTGATTAACTAATTGATCCTTACAAGAAATAGGGCATCCATCGTCCTCTTTGTGGTGTCAAATGTGACGCGCACTTAATTCGATCTGTGTTGTCTAAGTTTTTTTTTCTTTATTTCACAGTACAACTCAAACACTCACAACGCACACACACTCACCTCTATGAACGCACATACACAAACCTTACTTTTATGAGCATCTTCGAAGACTGAGCCAGCAAATCCTCTAGATTGACGAAGTCACCACTGACGCCTCGCTGTCGACGGCCACGTCGCCTACCGCTGAAAGCACAAATGCCGTTAAATCCTAGAAAATTCGATCTGTGCGGTCTAAATTATATGTAAATAACACTGAACTGAGCTATCTATGGACCAAATAGATCAACGTTATGATACCTTCTATTGCTGACAGTAGGAGTATACTTTGCTTAAGATAACACAAGCTTGCGCAATTGTACAACATTTATCCTCAAAGCAAAATAATACAAACACACGACCCCAAAAATAATCCAAGCAGATTCCAGCAACATGGCCTGGTTAGGCATCAAGCAACTGGCGCATATATATAACACTATTGATGAAGTTATACATATAATGAAAAGAATAATAGTGTTATATATATGCGCCATAAGCATTTATTTAATTAATGAAGTTATACAAACTAAGGATCAAAATGAATTTATGTTTCAATTTCTATCTTTTTGTTACTTTTATATACTGTAAAATGAACATCACATTTTCTCGTAAAATTAACTTGGAGTGATTCTGCAATTATTATACTATACAAATAATTTTATTACATTTACTCCTAATGCATTTTATTGATGAACTTGTTTGTTGTAGCTACTTCATGTATGCCCTCCTGCCTTGTTACTGATTGTGATAAATTAAATCTTCGTAGGAGGCATTATATTTGTTAATTACTTTACTTTTTGAAAAAATAATTATAAAAAAATAAAAAAATGAATAGTTGTTTCCAAGTTCCAACAGTTTATGCATGCTACTCTCTCTCTCTCTCTCTCACCCCACCCCCACCCCCAGCTATTTTCACAATATTTGGAATGTTTCAAAAACACTATTAATTTGAGAGGCCTCATTTGATCGATCATATTTCTCATCGCCAATAATTATATAGAGTTGTGGTTGTGTCTTATCAGTCACACAACATGGTAAGACTTCATAATTACAAAACTGATAGATACAGAGGAATAAGGCACGGTACAAAAGACATCTACTGCGGTGGAGGAAGGACAAAAAGGGTCATGTGCCCCCACCCCCCACCCCAAAAAAAAAACCCTACGGGCCCTTCTCGAATGTTTGGAAGGGTTTTCCTATGGAATTATTGTTGCATGATATCTTTGAACCTGTGTATGTTAGGAGTTTGTCAATATCAGAAGTAATACTTCTGGCCAAAGTCCTGATGGACACGTAGGTCATGATAATTGCTATTTTACCTCTAAACTGTAGCTCCATCACTGTCTAGAATTGTTGGCTCCAATTAAGAAGTATAGGATATGTTCAGTTGCTCTGTTAGAAATTAAGTTTCAACCTTTATTTAATGTTGGAGTTATACGACAATATTTGCAAAATTTCTTTGTAGTGTTTAGGCAACAATCTCACACATATCTTCTTGAATCAAGTAGCATGCATGGAAATGAGCCATTACATTACGAAACCCTTGTTCTAGGACATGCCACTGACCACAGTTTATAACTGCAAGCAGCGACTGCTTCGCGGTCAATGGAATCTCTAGTCCCTAGCACAAAATGATTCATGCTGTCTGTCTACGCTAGCTGGTGCACCAGATTGCCCGTCATGTCTCCTGGAGAACATTATTCCCTGACGCGCAAAACTGTAGAAAGAATACCACTGATTCAGAAGTATTTGATCCGGAGACCAGGGGGTAACACAGGACCGCATGATGAATACGGTCGAGATAGTCTCATGCAAATTTGTGCCTGTGAATCTATACAAGACTCGCTCCAAAAGGAGCTGACAACGTAGCACCGCACATTTTGATACACCTCTCTAGCCCCGGACAATGTTGAGTGACTCTGGTGCCCAGGGTGCAATCACAATCAGTCTCGTGCCCCGGATAATCGTGTGTACTGCTACAAAGCTATGGATTCCATTGGCCGGAGAGCGGTGCAGAGGGCATGCAGAGACCGGCAGATGCAGTAGCGCAGAGAGCTTCACATGACGGCGGTCTCCTCCTGCAGCTGTACGCTGCTCAGAATCTCATGGACAGCCGCTGCGATGTCCTCCACAGAGCCCATCTTGGAATCATCCTCCACCTACCATCCAAACGGAAAAGCGATGCCATCACCATCTTAGTTATATAGAAATGGAAACGGGTCATTGTTGTGCGCCACGGCGTTCTAGCTTGATTTGTCTCTACCAGCTTAAACTAACTAGGTGATGTACGGAAAAGGTAAGGTTTTGATAAACAAATTGCTGCTACCTTTAGGCTGAATGTGTACAAGACCATGGCGTCGACGCTGGTCATGTTGAGGTGCAGCGGCGGGACGCGCAGGTGGTGCAGGCCGGCGACCAGCTTCAGGAGCTGCTTCGGCCGCCGCGGCGCGAGCACCTTGAGGCTCGCGTGGCCTTCCACCATCGTCACCTCGATGTCGGCGACGGCCGCGGGGTGGCCAGTTTCTGCTGCTGCGGATCCTGCGGCGGCGTCGTCGTTGATGATGACGTTGCTCGTGCTGCTAGAGCTGCTGGCGGGAGAGTGTGTTGAGGTGGAGTATTGAGGGAAGCTGAAGAAGCCGGCGAACGGTGAGGTGGCGGCGTCCGTGCAGGGGCAGCTGGCCCGGGTCTTGATGCTCTTTTGGACTTCGAGCGACTGGAGGAGTTGCTCGAGCTCCCTCACGTAGTTGATTGCGCCACCAACGATCGATGCTTGATCACCCTGCAGGAAAACAATAAACAGCGTAAATTGCATTGCGAACATAGTAATCTGTCTGTAGTTAACGAGTGATGGTAATTAAAGCTGAGCGAGATGCTGAAACTGAACAAAACGTACGTACCCTGTGGGCGTAGGAGGGCGGCATGAGCGAGCGGAGCACGGCGAGGTACTCGTTCATCTGGCGGCGGCGGTTGCGCTCGACGGCAATGTGCGTCATCCGCTGGGTCTCGATCTCCTCCTTGTTCTTGACGATCTTCGTGCGCCGCCGCTTCCTCCTCCCCGCGGCCGCCGCCGGCTCGGAGCCTCCCCCCATGCCCTCCGTGGAAGCCTCCGAGGACTGATCCCTGGCGGAGACCGCGTCCCACTCGTCCACGTCGGGTGGCGCAGCCGACGCGAGCAGCTGCTCGTGGTGATGATCCCAGTCCCCCGCGCACGCCTCGCCACCGAACCCGGCGCCGGAGCCGGGCAGGTCACACCACGGCAGCGCGTACGGCGAGTCCACGCGCCCGTAGCCGAAATGGCCGCCCGCTTGGGCGAACACCACGGCCTCCAACGCCATGGCAGATGGCTGCGCGCGCACGCACGCACGAAACACAGCTGATAGACAACTGCCAGCAAGCCAGGCGCACGCAAACTGTTAGAAAGGTGTCTGGCTTGCGCACGCACGGGCACGGCGCGGAGGATGTGAAGAGACGGTGACCGGCGTGTGTGTGTGTGTGTGTGGAGGGAGGAGGCGGGCGACGCCGCGTTTTATAAGGCGGCAGGGCAGGGTGCGGTGAGCGAGGTGGACACGTACGCGGCACCCAGGGCCCTCCTGCCACGGGCGGGGCTTTGCGCTTTGGGGGATGGACCACGCAATGATTTACGAGGGATAATAAACAGCCAGCCATGTTGCGTGGCCTATGGAGTGCGGGAGGAAGGATGATGACTTGGCTCGCGGTCGGGCGGTTTGGTTTCGTTCGTTGCCGGAACAGGAAGGGGAGAGGGGACCCCAGGTGGGCCGGCACGCCGCGTATGCTTGGAGTGGGTGGCGAAATGGCGAGATGCCGAGGCGTTGTTTGCAAAGGTTGTACGGACGATGGTTTTTATTTACAGCGGGGTAGTCAAAGAGGGTGTGCAGATCGAGAGATTCTGCAGAGCATGCATCTGCGCCAGAGCAGGCGATCCTGTCTCTCTGTATGTCCAGCTCCAGCTCTGTGTGCATGCATGCGTGGCCATGGCGTAATGACATCGACCGGAATGGCTCAATGGACTGTGCCCTATCTAATTTGCTGCCGAGCTTGTGAGAACCTCCGAAGCAGTAATTTAACTGGCTTGCATGCATATGTGCTGCTGATTTTACCATTCGTCCATCTCCTTCATCGGACTCTTATCTCGACCGCGGCCGGCGCGGCACTGCATGCACAATGCCATGCTGGCTAGTACTGGAGCTCATGTGATCTTTCATCGCTATATATGCAATGTTTGCTTCCGCCTTTCACCAGCCTCCAACTATTGGCTCAATCCCTTGGTCGATCTACTAAATTGTACGTTTCCATACGTGCCTAAGGTTACCCTCTTGTTCTTGTACAAGTTTGCCTAACTGATTAGTATACAACAGCTTTTAACGTCTCTTTCCTTTGAACGAATAACTGTTTCCTGCAAAGATTCGAAAATCGTCACATCTATCTCCCAATGCAATTGTCCGCGCATCATTCTTACATACGACTTTATTTATACAGGGCGTCACGGCTTGACTGGTTTGGTTTCATGATACTGTACTGCTGTACGGTTCGAGCTACAGCTACGTACAGCGAAGACGTTTTCACGCACGGCTCAACTTGCTCCCCGTCACTTTAGAGAGAGCAGAAATGGCCGTGTGAGAAATAGGGAGGACGACAGCGAAAGGTGGATGAATAATGTTTCTCTGACTGATCCATCGAATCTGGGCGTCCCTATCGCTCTGTTCTTCTTTTTGTCTAATGGGAACGGGAAAACTCTACCACTGGTTTTCCCTTCCGTTTCAGGAGAGTAGTTTATTCCCGAAGAACTTGTGTGAAATAGGTGCGCTCATTAGCTAGCTAGGTAGCGCTTGTGTTGTAATATTAATTAAAAACGCCACTTTTTAAGGTGTATATTACTGAACATTTCGAAGAAAGTGCATTGCTAAAAGTAAGTTTAATTTGAGGCTGAACAACTCGTTTTCCTGGACATAAAATACTGAAACAATGCGTACTTGTTTCTGAAAGATTGTAGAAAGACGCCACACAAGTGCGTCCCACTAGAATCCTCCCAAGAAAACTGCAGGAAAGCTGCCATGCTATACCAATCATTAAATTAGTCTGTCTAATAGCCTATGAAAGACAAGTTGAGACTGTTTTCTGACATTGCTGGGGGATAAGAACAAATGTTCCTTTGCAATTTGTTAATTATTGATGTGCACACAGCACACGTTAGATCCAGTCCAAGGGCAGACCTGAAAACCACTCCCCATAAACATTGTCCACAAGCCAGTGAAACCAGGGGCCGACCACCGGATTGTTCATGTGCGTTTTGTTCTGTTCTTCAGGTGCCGGAGAAAATAGTTTCAAAATGTTTTCCTTCCTTATTTCCGGGTACGGTTACACGCGGGGTATCTAATGACACCTGGCTAATTTATTCCCTATAGAATTCTTCTATTCACGTCCATGGTGGATGCAGATGTTGCGAATCAAAAAAAGTAATTGTTAAGACTAAAACTGCGAAGTACTACTGTTCTATCTCTTCTGGAACTCTCTTATATGCTCTTTTTTTTTTTTTTGCGATGTGAACTCTCTTATATGCATATAGTGTTCTCTGAAGATGCTAAAGTTATGCTTGGATGCTGTTTCCTTAAGGATCTTCACTGATGGAGACTGAAATGCTTGTATGACCATAACTGTGTACGGCAATAAACAATTATCAACTATCTATCCTATTTCTATTTTACTTTTGGTTTTGTTACCATTGCTTCGCTTTAGAGCAAGTACAACGCTACACGTAGGCAATCTCATAGGCAGTCTAATGCAACGCGATGTAGGATTTTTGATGAGGTAGAAGAAAGAGAGGGAGGAAAAAGAAAGAGACGGTTGTTTCGCGAGGCAACCACCTCAAGCGCTAAAATTTAGGAGTATGAGACGACTTACACACCATTGTACGACTTGTAGTTGCCATGCAACTCAAAAACATTCCTTTTATCATCCATAAATTAAGGGAAGATGCTATTTCTACTAGACAACTAAAACAATCACCTATTATATCTGTTGTCTGATAAGCAGTCTGAATATTACATGGCATGTATAAAGCGGTCTCATAGACAGCTCTATTGTACCTGCCCTTACACAGACTGACAGTTTTGGCAATATATAGAAGGAAGTACTTTGTTTAGTCGAGTGCTAACATACGCCGTCAAGTAATTCTTTTTTTAGAGACGGACGACGTCAAGTAAATGATGCTAGACGAAATAAGAACTGCCCTAGTGCTACACTTGGCACATTACGTTCATCGTGTGGTGTTGATATGTTCTTGTTACATACTCCATATAGAGAGATACTGCGATGATACATGAGTACACATTATTATTGTTCGTAATATCAGAAAATTGTCGTCCGAATTTCTTTACAAGCCGAGGCAGATTTCCATTGTGATTTTTTTTTTGTTGAACAATTTCCATTGTGATTCTTCTCCCCCCTATTGTGCACGTACAGGAAACAAGCCAAGACGTACAAAGCATTACAACTTCTAGTTTGGCTCGTAGAAACGTCAGTTCGGTCATAACATTAGGTGTAGGCACAACAGCACAAGTCTATGCTAAACGCAATTCTCGGCGATCTTGTTCCATCCTGTTTGTGGCTTCTTCTGCACCAAACCATGCCAAAACAAGGTCACGGTGCTGTCTTGCCCGACCATTATTTTTCCATTTTAAGGCCAGAAAACGAATACCGGAGCCGCATTTTGTTTTCCCAGAACCTGCGCCGCGTTACCAGAGGGTGCACAACGAGCGCGGTAAAGATTGTTGATCGGTGCAAATCTTGGGAGATCTTGTGTGGGGATTAGTTTTGATGGATAGGTAGGTAATCGTGGGATTTGATTCGATAAAAATTCGTCAAGTCTGAAGTGTAAAGTTTGGAAGCATTGCTAGCCGTTGCCGTCTCTGGTCAGTGCCCTACTGCCGGGTCCTACGCGCGTTAAACATACGAGATGTCTTACAGTGTTTGCAGATAATATGGGCCGTTAATTGCCTCAAATCTAACGGTCCATGATTAGAGGTACCAATCGAAAGGTATTAAAATATTGATGAAGGTACTTAAGTAGGAAAGGTAAGTAAGTAAATTTATTTTTTGCATTATAGAAGGAGAGGAGCAGAAATTAACTTCTTCCACAACAAATCGGTAGGCCATCCAATAATCACATTACATTCCTAATTTATATTATTTTGCTATGATTTACTTAGTTTCAAAAAATTACTAAGTTGCCGTAGCTTGTGGGATTTCAAGAACACGTCAACACCCTTCTTATAGTCATGGTAAGGCAATGGGTTCACGGGTGCTTCTAGCCATAGAAGAGCACATTGTAGAGATCACAAATGAGTCCTGGTGATGTCCATGTGTCCTTCTCATGCATCTTCTCCAAGACTGCGATCTCAAGAAATTCGATCGAAGAACGAAAATAAAATCATGTAAACCATAGTATTTTCATGTAAGCAATTACATGTGTTACCCAGAACATGTAAACCATATATATTATTTTCACAACCAATTACATGTGTTACTCAGAATTATACGTTTATATGTTTCCAAGAAAATTTACGGGATTTTTCTCTAACTCTACAAACGGATTAGAGAAAACTGATACCTTCTATTATTGTTGCGTCAATTACAATTTAGGCATCAATTGTTTGATTAGCTTTCATGCGTGATTAATATCATTTACTAATTTATTACCCTCTTGCCATAAGTCAGCATATCTTTTATTCCATACCTTGCCCTTCTATTAATCAACGGTCTAGATTTGATACCTCTCTGTACCTCTAGATACCTCGCAAACACTGTAAACTTTCTCTAAACAAAATGCAGTTATTAGTGTTAGCTGTATGTTCTGGGCAGTTCCTTGCTGTAGTTTATTTGCAACCTTTCGTTACGCCAGCCCCCCAACCCAAGTTTATTGCAAGTTGGCACAATAACCTTACTTGCTCGTTTCAAAGATTCTTCCAAAATGCTTCATAATTATAAGGAGGACCCCTGCAGGCTGCAGGTAAGGTTTTGTGCGCTACGTGCGAGTTCTTGTTTAGAATATATAAAAAGGTGGGTAGCTTCGTCAGCTGTGATCGAATTTCACATGAATAATTGCTGCTGGTTGAAAGAGAGAAACATCTACTTGTGCATATATGGAAGGTTTAAGCCAATAAATAGCAGCATACAATTGATGTTGGCTAGTCTAAGTTTGAACTAACCAACATCACATGTGTATGAAAATCCGGAGGTATGTACAATCAAATGTCATCCAGCTGTACGTGGAGTTTTCCATACAAGAGGGAGACAGTGTTATATAGGCAGAGAAAGAAAACCAGTACTGCATGCCAGCTAACCAATCCAAGCCCTTCTTCTCACGAAGTCATGCAACAGACAACCTCGTTCGCTAACTTTCAGTGGAACACTCATGTCAGCACCAACAGATTGCGACCAGCTAGGCGAGCAAGAACGATTTGTTAACTAGAACCGATGTCGGCACGAGATTCCTGTTATAATCTGTGCCCCGCGTTGGATGCACACATGCGAAATCAGAAAAAGGAATTTTGTCGTGGCAAGAGAGTTCTACTTAATTGCTGATGCCAGTGAACCTAGCCAATAAGCGCCTAATGCGTCCGACCTACTAGTAGCGACTAGCGGCGTTCGTTCGTTCGTTCATGCATGTGTGCGCGCCGCAGCGCATATATGTCCCCTGCCTGGTGCCTCCTACTACATTCTCTAGGTTTTGTGTGGCTTACATGATTCCGTTCAGATTGCGTCGCATCCACACGTACCCACACACGTCGTCGTGAGAAAAGAAATGGACAAGCTCTCTTTCCCGTAGCAACAGTACTTTTGTGCTGTAGCAGCAACGATCCAAGCAGCTATACTCCACTAGTGATCGCCTGATCGGATCGAACCGGGACAAGCAGCGGTGGTACAGTACTCGCAGAATTGTTCCGCATGCCGCGACGTGCGACGAGCATTTCCGAGCCACACGGCCTGGGGAGCTCGTGCATCCTCTGGCCTCCTGTCCTGCCCACAGTCACATCCCCCGGGGCCCCCGCTTTCTCTCCCCCGCTGCGCCGTGAAGTCGCGTCGTGTCTGCCGCGCACGCCGCTGGCGCTGAGCCTGCCGGGCTCGTGTTTCCAGCGGCAGTGCGCGCTGGCTTTGCCCGGTCACTATGCGCCACACGGCCCGATCGAGCTGATCGGGCAGCAGAGATGCGATTCCCACGGCCGAGCGACGGCCGGACGCCACACGCGCGCCAGTCGACAGAAATAGATTCACGCGCCCGGCAGGCCGGTTCGGATCGGACGGCGCGTACTGTACGACGCTGATGCGATCCATCGCGGCAGGCACCACATGCGCGCAGCAAGGCCCCCGCGCGTCCGCCGCGGAATCCGTTGTTGCCGCCGCCGCCTGGTTTCCACGCAACGGTCTGCAGCTAATCAGGCGAGCCGGGTGCAGCGTCCGCGTCCGACCGAGCGCTCTGCCGGCAACGGCGTGGCGTCCTGGAAGCAGCGACGGTGGGGCATGAGTTTAACGAGAGCAATGGTAGGCGCCATTTATAGTTTTCAAATTGTGTGTACGAAGAAACGGAACAAGTAATTCTGGAAAACACCTTGATTTGAAAACATCACTACAATTGTCCTGGCCAAGTGGACGTGGCTGGGTGGATGGTTGAAAAGTTAAAATCTAATGATCAACTTCTCATCCTCATCTTTGCTATCCGTAGATTAGGAACACTGCAGCTGCTGCAAGGAAAGAAAACATAGCGCTATCTTGAACCCATCATCGAGTGCTATTGAGCTAACTTGAACTTTCGAGTATGGAGGAGTAAGCGGAAGAAAGGGAACACCGCGCAGAAAGATAGGGAAGAGCTGAAGGGAAGCCGCAGGAGCTACTTGAGAATCTGTTGGCCGGAGGAGTGACGGGTGACGCGATCCATTATGGCGCAACCCGTCAAGCGTTGATCGCATCATCTTCCCTTCAAGAATCCATTGTTACATGTAATTCTTGTTGGAAAAATCTATGTGTGCGCGTCCGCGTGGCGGGGAGAGGGGGACTCAAGCCCCCCTGCACCCCGCTCCCTGCGTTGGATCCACCCCTATTCAATGGTAAAAACATTAGGAGCATTTGCATAAACGGTCCACTTTTAGATGTCAGTTGGATTCCGTTTGCTTTTTTAGACTTTGCAAAAACGGTCCTGTTTTTTGAACTTGAAGCTAGAAGGAGGTCCTATTCCGTTAACAACAGCTAACGGTTTATGTCAGTTATGTTTTCTCCAATGTATCCCGCACCAGTGTTTTGATATCTAAACACTATGATTTTGTATCTTTCTGGTCTCTAATAAATATGTGAGTATCCAATACAAATTCACTGTGCTCACACCCTTGTTTCATATAATTCTTTAGATTGATGTTTATTTACCATATTTATTTCTAAGGTCACAAATAAAAATTTATAGTTTCATACACAACTCTGTTGTCTCCAAAAGGACCTCTGCGCTCTGTACTCTAGCCATGGGACAACCGTAGATGAACTGTTTGATACTCCCTCCGTTCAGAAATAGATGTCACTGTTGACTTTCAGATATCACATTTGACCATTCGTCTTATTCAAAAAATTTGCTCAAATATAAAAACAAATATGTCATGATTAAAATATATCTAATGATAAACCAAGTTGTAAAAAAATAAATAAAATTTATGTAAAAAATTTGAATAAGACAAACAGTCAAACGTGATGTCTAAAAGTCAACAGTGACATCTATTTCTGAACGGAGTGAGTAGAATAGAAGAGGATGAGAAGTAAAGCATTAGACTTTAGTTTGTCAACCGTCCCCCCAGCCCAACCATTATTACAATTGCCCCAAAACATTATTACAATTGCCCTTATTACAATTGCCCCAAAACATTATTACAATTGCCCTGATTGAATGGTTGGGCTGGGGGGACGGTTGACAAACTAAAGTCTAATGCTTTACTTCTCATCCTCTTCTATTCTATCAAACAGTTCATCTACGGCTGTCCCATGGCTAGGAGTACAGAGCGCAGAGGTCCTTTTGGAAACAACAAAGTTGTATATGAAACTATGAATTTTTATTTGTGACCTTAGAAATAAATATGGTAAATAAACATCAATCTAAAGAATTATATGAAACAACGGTGTGAGCACAGTGAATTTGTATTAGATACTCACATATTTATTAGAGACCAGAAAGGTACAAAATCATAGTGTTTAGATATCAAAACACTGGTGCGGGATACATTGGAGAAAACATAACTGACATAATCTATTTATACATACTTGAACAACGGCATGCTGAAAGTACAAACAGAATATAGAGACAGGTAATCCTCTCCTCCTTATCAGAAAAAAAGAAGAAGAACGGCAATCATCGACCTTGTCAAGATCAACATGACCAAGATCTTGCCCGTGATAGCTGCTTTGTTCCTAGTTCCTACTACCATGTCTTTTACCTTCCTACCTTGCCGTGCCACGAACTGTACATACACTTCCTTTTACTTAGAACTATGTATTCTCATTTTTACAAATGTTCAGATTATACAGTTAGCTAACTCATTTCGTTTGATCTGTGGTATTATTTATGTTGCCTCACAGGCTTCAGCGGCCATTGCAGTCCACCATCGCCGCAGCCATTGGTGACTTGCGACCGCCGCGCACCCTGTAAGAAGAATTTGAAGTGCCCCGGTTTCTGTCAGTTCATGGGCTACACGGGTAAAGATGCCTACTGCGACACAAATTTTACGCCAGGGAGGTGCTGCTGCCCGCATTAGGCATTGCAATGCGTCGATCCATGTCTGTTGAATATTAAATAAATATGCTTTTCTTTACGAGGTGCCTTCCCAGTGTTCAGTTTGCTCGCTTCCTACTCGATTATGATTGCACACCAAAGAGACTACTATCAAAACTGTTATGTTACGCACGCACTACTTTTGCACTGGTTGTTAATAACTTTTCACGAATGCACCATGAGACCGTCTGTTAAACCTTTTCGTCCAAACCTCCTCGTTCCTATTTTCAGCTGAGGTTTCCCGATTGTACATAGTCCAGCAGAGAAGGTTTCAGAATATACAAACCAGCACTACGAGGGTGAGACTGAAACAAAAGATACTCTGCAGTACGTGCCAATCTCGAAAGTTGCCGCATGGTAAATTTCACTTACATTCGCGCGCCACTGAAGACACATCTGCGTGGAGTGGAGAAGGTAATGGAGCGCCCGCCGGAGACAGGAGGTGAGAGCGAAGCGACGGCCAACGCGATCCTGCTGCTGCTAGCACGTACGTCGCTACAATTCCCCAGTTGCTGCCTTCCAATGATTCGTGCCACCCCATCCGAATCATGAGACCGCGGATCAACCCGCGCCATCATGCCTCGCTTCGTAGCGTAGCCTCTCGCGTCGCGTCGCCCATTTTATAAGCAGGTCCGGCCGTGCAGATGCAGGCAGTGTCGTTCTTGTTCCCATGGATGGACGGATGGACTGGAACGAACGACGAGCACGTTGGCCCGGCCATCAGCTCCCTTCGTTTTAGTGGTGCTCCTACACACAAGTAGGTCATCGTGCCAGTCGTGTCTGTCTGTCCAATGCAAGGCTTCCCTAGCAAGGAGCACGTGATATCACACCGGTGGCGACGACAGAGCCACGTAGTACACCGTAGGGATCGAGATCGATCGGTGCCAATCTAGACTCGGGCTCTCTGGTTACATCAGTCCGTGCGCGTAGGTCATGATGCGCGCTACGAAGGTGGACCATGTGTTGCGGCTGTTTCGCAAACATAAAGCAGCAGTGCGCGGCTCGTGACACACACACAAACTCTTTGCTGGCTGTTGTGTGCAGATCGAGAAATTCCCACATAGTGCATTTGCAAATAAAATACCGTGCTCCATCAGGCTACTATGTATTCAAGTTGCTTTGCTAGGTTGATTCATATTGACCCCTTTTTTTTCAACAAGGTTCCCTTCGAGAAAAATAAAAGAGAGAAGATGACATACTTTTACCAACTCTTGTTTTAGCCCACTAGCTCTCTACAGCCTCACATTTCATTCAGCCCAGAGCATCTTGTTGAAATGCTCCATCGATGCCTAATGGATTATAGCTATCCTGGGCCGAAAGTATTTCATGGGCTTCATTTCGAAAAGAATGCTACTGAGCAGGCCGCGCGAAACAAAAAATTACTTCAAGTAGTCAGTTGCAGAATTTACCAAAATTCGTTATTATCCCCAAATAGTCAAGTTGCAGAGGTAAAACCTTTAAGAGACAATAACGTTTTAACCATGATTCTAGACTCTAATTGCGTTTTCACCATCGATTTTCAGATTTTGCAAGATCACCATTGATTGCTTTCAGATTTTGCAAGATCACCACTGATTTTTTAAAAACTGATGGTAAAATCGCAAAACTATTTTGCAAGATCACCATCGCTTTTCGAAAACTGATGGTAAAATCACAAAATCTAAAAACCAATGGTGAAAACGCAATTAGAGTCTGAAAGGATGGTTGTTTTGCAAATGTCCCAACTTTTAACGTATGAAATCAAAAGTCCCTTAGCTAGCGTCAGGTACATAACAGAGTTCATGTTTTCTACGCGATAAAAAGGAGTACTCGGTCGCGCACACATTATTGATCGCTGGAACGTGGAGGAACGATTCAAGTCAGAGCGCAGTATGGCCGGCTACGTCACGCTTATAAAAGGACTTGAACAACACTCGGAACGGTAGCTGGAGAACCAGATTTTATAGTTCACACCGCGTATGAAAAAGGTTCAGGGGCAACAGACCTTACAACAGTACACTAATGTATAGTACCAGGTTACAAGTGACGCACCGTACATGGATGTATGTGTAGTGGTCTGGTGGATCAGCATTCACAACGGTGTGCGACGCATTATCTCAAATCCAGTTCACCTGCTACCCAAAGCTGAAAGGCAATCGTTAGCTTTACTTTAGGTTGCGGTACCTGCGGCGAGGGTGCGAGCCAAGTCTGGACAGCGACACGCACCGAAGAACTACTGCATGACGCAGGATGGTCGGAAAGAGACTGTTCGTGTCCCAGATAAATTCAACCCCGCGGTTGCTGTCCAATCACCGACTATGGAGCCTTTCGGTCAGATAGATGTTCCGTTTGTCTTCGATGCGGCGGTGGAAAAATGATTTCAGAAACATCTTTGGAAGTGGCATGGAGCTGTACTGCTCGCTGTGTACCACAGAATGCATTCAGGAGAGGACCAGACGTGACTCGAGTTTCCAATTTTATTATGGGAGAACGATCACCGTAAGCAACCGCGGCAGTATCTAAATCAAGAACAAATAAACTAGAGACATACCCGGCCATTACTTTACGGAGAGATCATCATGCGGTAGGAGTATAATATTTCCGGTTAGTTGACTCTTTAAACAAGAGCATTATAGAGACAAACAGTTTGGAACAATTACCGGCATGAAAACCGGGCGCAGAATATTGTAGTGCATGGGCACGAGCAAAGATTACACACGCCTGCGTCATGGCGAAGAACGAAGCTGCATGTTTCTCAACTCCCATCCTATTCTTTCCATCCACTCAGACTCAACAGGCATATGCATGCCCCATCAGCAGCGACTCAGCGGCGTCGCCACGGCGCCCTCACCCACTCCGGCTCCCATCTGGCGCACCGGCCGTTTCAGTCATCCCCAGTCATCTGACAGGGCGGGCTCGCAACCCGCTCACTGGCCACGCGCGCGCGTCCCTGTCTCGCTCGCGTACGTTACATCGCAGTTGCGCCCTCGCCTCCGCGTAATTAACACTGCCGATTCCTTTCAAAACCTCTCTCTCTTTCCTGCCTTCCTCCACGCTCCACGCAACCAGATCTCTCCGGCCGCCAGCCGGAGCCGGAGATGGCAACGGATCGCCGCCGTGTCGCGCCACCGCTGCTAGTGCTCTTCCTGCTCCTTTCCACCGCCGCCGTGCCGTCCCTGGCTCAGGTGACCAACGGCACCAGCCAGAACCACCACCACTCCAAAACGGCCGGCGGGTTCACGCCGACCACCGTGATCGTGCTGGTCGTCCTCATCGCCGCCTTCGTCGTCCTCACCCTCTTCTCCATCTACATCAACCGCTGCGCGCCGCCGCGGCCTCCCCCGCGCCGTGCCGCGCCGCCAGCTGATCATCATTACCACCATCAGGACGTCGATCACGCCGTCGACCGCCGCGCGCGCGGCACCGCCGCCGGCCTCGACAAGGAGCTCGTCGAGTCGTTCCCCACCGCGGTCTACGCCGACGTGAAGGCGCGCGCTGGCGCCGCGGCGGCGAGGTCGGGCCCGCTCGAGTGCGCCGTGTGCCTCGCCGAGTTCGAGGACCGCGACGAGCTCCGGGTGCTCCCCGCGTGCTGCCACGTCTTCCACCCGGCCTGCATCGACCCCTGGCTCGCCGCCGCCGTCACGTGCCCGCTCTGCCGCGCCGACCTCACCGCCACCGCGCCGCCGGCAGCGGAGGGCGGCGGCGACTTGACGGTGCGGGAGGAGGAGTCGGAGGAAGGGCAGGACGACGAGGCGTGCCTCGTCGTCGTCGGAGCCTTCACGCCCGAGTCACTCATCAGCTTCGGCGGCGCGGCGATGCGTCCGCACGAGTTCCACTACCGGCGGACGCAGTCGGCCATGGACGTGCCGGACCGGCACACGCTGCGGCTGCCGGAGCACGTCATGAAGGAGCTCGCCGCCGTGCGGAGGCACCGGCGCGCCGCCAGCCTCGCCGGGTACCCCGACGCCGTGGAGAGGACGACGCCACGGTGGCTGGCGTCGTTCTGGCGGTCCGTGTCGTGGCAGCGGCAGGGCCGGAGTACTACGGACACGGACGCCGGAGGGGAGGAGCACAACGGCGGCACCAAACGGGTTGTTCCGATCACCGAAGCCCCGGCGGAAGAAAGCGCCAGCGGGTCCGGGTCCGGTACTGGGGACGACAAGGACAAAACGGTCGACGACGCGTTAAACCGGGTTTGATTCTCTCTCTCTCTCTCTTGTTCAAGTGTGGATCGTTGTGGTGTAAACACCATGCTTCATCCGAGCATTCAGCCATTGGGGTGTACATAATTGAATTTGAGACGACCGTTTCAAAGGCTCTCAAATTTGTAAGGTTTTAATGCTGATAATTAGGTCATTAATATTTGATCCGAGCGTATATTTGGTTACCGTGCCAGAAAATGGAACATCAGTTAGTTCTTAGAAAGCTTTGATTCCCTCCTATTGCCTGCTAGGATATGCTAAGATAGCAGTACAATTGGATATTGGAGACGAGGCGCGTGACGCGGCATGAGACATGACGACTATCAAAAACAACACCGCTGGTCGCCGGACCACATGGTCTGTGGTCAAATAGAACTCCATGAAGAATGTATTCGGTCAGAAAAACAAACTCCCTCGGCATCTTTGAAAACGAAAAATGTTCGCTATTGTCAGTACGCGAAGAAGTCGTCGCCTTGGTGACATTATCCTAAAGCTCATCGGCGAATGGACGATGGCAAGATGTGGGGAACCATTGCATGAGCATCATCGGCGTAGTAAAAAAATATTGCAAATTAGAAAACAAGCTCTCGCCTCTAGTTCCATTAACGAAACCAAAGGTAGTATAAAATAGCGTTGCTTACATCAATTTGACAAATAAACAAACTAGATATATAGAGACACTCGCAAAAACAAAGATATATAGAGACACCGCACAAGGAGGCAACCTCCAATTGGGACTGGAGCCTAAAAGGAAGAGAGACTTGTTATAACTTCTTCCTTTAGGGCAGCACGGTCCAAAAATTCGTTTTTTCTTTGTAGTTCCTACAACATTCTTGTACATTACACTAATGCACTAAAAAGAGAAGATATATTCTCCCACATTCTTGAATACATTATATCTGCACCAGGACGAGAAGAAATGTTCTCGCCTAACCAGAAGAGGACGATAATAAAATGGATTGCAGTTAGTGAAACCAACAAAACCAGAGTGCCAAGCTAGCGCTCAAGCCAAGCTAGACACCTCCACCTCCGTCTTCAAGCTGCCCGCTGCCCCTGAAAACTTCTCCCGTTACTTAGTTTTGTCTGAACCTTCTTGTTCTTCCAGCCATAAGGCAAAAATGGTGGTAGTAGGCAAGTAGAAAGATATGCGCGCAAACACACAATTCCAAAGAAAAATGGATGCTCCTATGTACATCAGATGACCCATCCTGCCATCACCGAACTTCTGACAGCTTGTCCATGCGCGTGCTTGCGATCAGGGCCTGCCAAGTGATAGCAGACAAGTGGTTAGCTTATTACAAGTTTACAACCCAATCGACAAGCACAAAATTTAAGGGCCTGATTTATTCATCGTTTGTGCTAGAAATATGTTGCTCGTATATATAATCGAAAAGCTTGGTGATATGACTCACCTCTTTTTCCCAGTCGCAACGGACAGTTATGATGGCCAGAATGAGAGTCTGGACGGCGGTGCCACCGATCATACCCGCCCAGATTCCCTGCAAAAGTTTGCATCAAAGAAAGTTAGGCGCCAGAGTAATGGAGCTAGCACTAGTCTTGGTCAAGAAACAAGTGCCCGGTGAGAGGTGTGCCCAGTTCAGTTCGTACCAGCACACCAAGTTTGAAGAGCCATCCAAGGAGGATGCCCATGGGTATGCCAATGAGGTAGTAACTGCCGATGTTGACGTAGGCCACCATGGATTGCCATCCGGACCCAACAGCCACACCTGCATTTCAGTGAAGACCATGAAAAAGATTGGTCAGCTTGCTCATCGTGTAGTTGATTGGCCTTTGGGCCTTATGTTATCGTGGAGGCCCAGGAAGGATTTGGGCCGATGTGGACACCCATTTTAGAGGAACTGAGTAAACTCACCGGAAAGGACCGGCTGGATGCTGTTGAGGAGGATGGTGAAGGCAAGGAGGACGGATAGCTTGTCGACGGCGTCCAGCACTACGGCACTGGATGTGAAGATGAGCGCAAACTTGTTGTGGAGGGCCATGATTAGCACCCAGAAGAAGAGGCCGATCACCAGCGAGGTCGTCGACGAAACGATAGTCGCGAACCTAGCGCCCTTCCCATTGCCCGCACCGAGCTCATTGGCCACCCGCACTCTGCAAGAAATTCCACCATGTATCAAGATTAGCATATTTCGGCCCCACTGAATAGTATCCTTGCAGTAGGAAAATACTTTCTGTTTGTTTTTCACTAAAGTGAACTCAAGCAAAATAAAAAAAATAAAAAAAATGCAGCGTTCATGTCCTCTCTAAAATGAACCAGACACAACAATGTGCTACTGCGACGCGACGAGCATGGGCCGTGGCGGGGTCAGCTCGCTAGACGACAAGTACACTTCTGTCAGTTTTGGGCCACTAGCTAAACCACTTGTATGATCAAAACTTGCATGGGCCTACTTGTGCCCGACCACACCACAGAATCTCCAAACTTGACAGGGAGAAACAGATCGGTCAATTATCAGGCACACGTTGGACGACCCACCACCCCCTGCTCTCACTCAAAGTACTCCATGCTCTAAGAGCGTACCCAATGTGTGTCTCTTAACTAACTCTTAGAATTGTTTATTGAAGAAAATAAAGAGAGAGAAGACTGCTAACTCTTCATCAAGAGGCAGCCTCTAACATTTACTGAGCTATTGACATATGGGATCGGCTATTAACTTAGAGTCGGCATGAACTCTTACATTGACTCTTAGATGATGTGGAGAGACAGTGTTGCCTCTACTTTTGAGAACGCTCTAGCAGAAAACTATGCTTCGCCAGTTGGCCCCGTCCCAGATAGGGATGGCAACGGGTAACAACCCGTTGGGTTTTGCCTCCTCATACCCGCATCCGTCAGGCAAAAATTTCCCCGTCGGGTGACCCGATTAGGGTCGCGGGTGGAGGACTGAACCCATACCCGGACCCGTCGGATAAAAAGCACCCGCCCGGGTACCCAAACCCGACAATCAACACAGATTTTAGTTGACCGGGGCTGTCTTAGATGGGCTGGTCTTTTATATCTTGCAACTGGGCTGTCTTAGATGGGCTGGAGGCCGGGGTAAATGGGCCTGAAAGGAAGGAATGTGAGAGCTGGTCTTTTATATCTTGCAATTGGGCTGTTTTAGATGGGCTGGAGGCCAGGGTAAATGGGCTGTCATATATTTGGCCCGGGTCACACGGGTGGTGGGTTCGGGTTCTGCTATACCGCACTCGGACCCGGCCCACCCGATGGGTCAAGGTTTTTCCCCGTTTGTTGACCCACGGATACAATGTTGCACCCATACCCGCTTCCTAATAGAATAAAAACCCGCCGGGTCACGGGTAACGGGCACCCATTGCCATCCTTAGTCCCAGAGCTCGACTTTGCTAGCAAAGTCGATCCAGACGCTATGGTATAGGCACATGTTCGACGTTACCCTCCCTCTGGACTCTAGGGGCGTGATTGGTTTCCGCACGCCTCGTCCTTGCATCGCATCAGTTGAGCCAGGCTCTCCGTGGCCAGGCTGCTGCCATGCAAATGCCCACTGATTGGTTACCTGCACGCATGCATCAAGCTCAGCAGTGAAAGTGATTGGTTGCTTGCATGCTTTGCACCGCTGCTCTCTGCATCGATGCAGCTTGTGCGCTCGCGCCGGCCTGGCCCGGCAGAAACGCCCGATTTCTTCGTTTCCAGCGGGCCTGGCTCGCAGGGGAATCTTGCATCGCGGGAGCCTGGCTCGACCGCTGGCGCAGGCAACCAATCTCGTGGAAGTTGCATGCAGAGAGCCTGGCCCGGGCAAAACCAAGCAACCAATCAGCCCCTAGAGAGCTCCGGCGTTTGTATCATCACTCACTTTGTCATCTAGCTTCTCAAGGCCTAGTTGTATTCTAGCACACGTTGCCAATGTGCAGCCAGTAGTACAACATGTTGAGTGTACTGTCCTGTATGCACGTCTAGAAAGTCGAAAAAAGATGCACATGGTCACAGTGCACGCCTTTGTAGCGCTGTGCAGCCCGTGGGGCTCGTCAGGACTCGAGCCTACTACTATCGGGGACTTGAGAGTCGGGAGTCCGGGACCATGCATGCTGGCTGCTGCCAAGCGCTAGCCAACATGGGGGAAGTACGCACGACGGCCCTGAGTGAGTAGCTATTCTACTGTGATGCTAGAAGCCGTACTATGCTTTCTTACAGCATCAGCGACTATGATCCAAGGTTGGCAATTTCGTTTTGACCGGAAAAACCGGACCGGACTGAGATGTCCGGTTACCGTAAAAACCGGAAAAACCGGTCGAAAACCGGATCAAAATACAAATAACGAAAATTGAACAAAAAAATGTCGAAATTTTTGGTAAACCGGTCCGGTTCACCGGTAAACCGGACGAAAATTCCGGTAAACCGGACTAGAATTCGGAAAACCGGTTTAAAAAGAAAAAATGAAAAAAAATTATAAAAAATGAAACATTGAAACAAATTGAAACAAAAAATATGTTAAAAAACTAGATCAAATTTACAGCCTAATGGTGGAAACGGAACACATAGATTCGATCGTTTGGTTTGTCAAAAAAATCAAGGAAGGTTGCTAGTTTGAATTTTTCTTCTTTTTCAACTCAGAAAATTTGCGTGATTTTTTTGACATATCAAACGATCGAAGTTTTGTGTTCTTGTTCCACCATTGTGCTTAAAATTTCATCTAGTTTTTTTACATATTTTTGTTTCAAATTTTGTCAAATTTTTATTTTTTTTTAAATTTGAATTCGAAAACCGGAGAACCGGGTAAACCGGTCCGGACCGGTTTTTCTGATTTTCGCGGTAACCGGTCCGGTTTACCGCGGTTTTGTAAACCCTGCTATGATCAGATCAAGAACCTCTACCAGACATAGTGTGATGCATAGTATTTCTCCAAAATCAGTACTATTATATAGTGTGCATTAATCTTAATGCACACTATATAATAGTACTGATTTTGGAGGAATAGGATTTTTACCCGGTGCCCGCGAAGAATGCCAATGGAATCATCATCTCCCATCCGTTAATCGTCATGCTGCGTGCACACAAGAAAGACAGTACAGCATTGTCCATCAGACGACCGCTTTGCATTCATCAGTATCAAATTACTCTTTGGTAATATGTTTTTCTTGTGATGGGAGTGAATGAACAGAAAGTAGTAAGAAGGAAAATTACCAGATAGAGAGCGCGTCGACTGCAATAGCCGCGTTCTTCAGGTTCCCAGTGAGCAGGATGAGAATCCTGTAGTACCAGTTCTCCAGGCTGCACGCATGCATAAGAAAAAGGTCATTCCAGCTGTTGAGGCCTTATTGACCAGACAATTCAACGCTCCTGTTCAGTTTGTGTACATCTGTCCCAGCATGGTGATGGTAGGGAACACAGGACCGATCGCTTTCAACAAGCCGGTCCGCACAGATATAAACAACACATCACATGCAACATGCAAGGCATGCAGTGAGCCAGCAACGCGCGCTACGTGCTACCAGTATCTCACTTGTTTCATGTGAGCAAGGCCCACGATTACATAGAGAAGTCAAAGATTGCAGTTGATTAGAAAAAATGTCCTTCGTTTACCAAGGTATGAACGTTGCATATAATAAATATGTGCATTCAACTATACCTTTTTATTAAAAAAACAGTAGTATTGGTATAGAAAAATTGAATGAACGAACACGCATACGTACCATAGCATGACACCTGACGCCGATGACAGCTTGACGAACTCCCACATGCCGGCGAACGCCTCGACGGAGAACCCCTGCCACGTGTCGGGGCACCCGCCGCAGGAGACGTAGGCGAAGAGCATGACGGCGGTGGCCCACCAGGAGAAGTTGAGCGTGAGCGCGATGCCGACGAGCCCGAACTTGTAGTGAGAGATGAAGAGCCAGCTGACGAAGATGTGGATGCAGAGCGCGGCGGCGGAGGCGGCGGCGTTGACGAAGTTCTGCATCTGGCACTGCAGGAAGCGCTGCAGCGGGAAGAGGAAGGCGAAGGAGAAGTGCAGCGGGATGAACCACACGGACACCTTCCCGGCCATCGCCGACAGCTCCGGCGGCTGCCCCGTCAGCAGCAGCACATCCTCCGCGAAGAAGTACATGGGCAGCAGCAGCACCGCGCACATGAACAGAACCAGCCACGAACGCTGCATGTACACCCCCATCATGTGGAACTTCTTCGCGCCGAAGGCCTGACCGCACAGCGTCTCCAGTGCGCTCGCCATGCCAAGCTGCATTCATGCATGAGAACAAGAAAATCAAATTCCGGTACCCAATTATTATTTTTTTTAAAAAAAAAATCAACTATCAACTGTCTGTAGTACCAGATTAATGCAGAACTGCGGGTACAGTAAATGCCCGATAGAATACGGAGACTAAAGAGAGACCACACAGTACAGTATTGATGCGAACATCGACTGACAAGTGTTAGTACAAAGTCAAGTGACGAGAGTGATCGAGAGCCTGGTATTCATTAAAGCAAGAAAATGACGACTGACGTCGACTGGATCACTAGACAGGACAAAGACGGGGGTAGTGGGTGCGCCAAGGTTCCATCCATCCACGATCCACCACCCCCTTCCAAGCTTTCTGATTCTGAGATGACCAACTGGATTAGTACCGTTGCAGTGCTGTATTCCGGAGGTTCGCACAATATAAAAGGGAATCCTGATGTTCCCAGCAATCAACATCAATGGCTAGATACTCTATACCGATATTAAGCCCAATTGTGAGAAGGAAATAATATTTCATTGTCCAAAGAATTATGTAGAGAAATAACAATTGGTGTGCTGGCAACAAACCTTAGCAGTGGTGCTTAAAGCTTTAACAACAACCGCCAACTGCTCACTCGTGACCATTTTATGCGAAGTCTTAACTTTGATCGAAACAAGCAGTTTGACTATTCTAGTTGAACCGAGGTTTAGCAAATTATATGACCAGTGCAAATTAAATGCAAGCTAAGAACTGATATTCTACACTCCACGATTCCGATGATGCCACTTTAATTGTGACGTCCGATGACAATTGGCAGTGAGGTCAGTGAAATTCAGATTCTAAACTTGGGGCGAGAGGATGGGGATGCTGCTGGCCACTCAAAAAATAATATTTCTGCATAGAAAATTCGAAGTCATCAGCATTTCCATCTTTCCTGAGTGCACTGGACCTTTCGATTTGTTTGACATAGCAGAGAAGACAGAGGAAAGGAGAAGGCAGTTGAGAATCCTGGTACGCTAGCCGCAGCAAAGGATAGCAACCAGACACTTAAGTACATGGCAATCCAAGCACTGGTTGGAGACATGAACATGATAACTAGCATGATTACGTCTGGAAATGTCATAAGTAGTAATGAGTAATCATATCTCAAGCACTATCTTACAAAAAGAAGTGTATCTCGTGCTCTGGGTGAAGAATATTTTTTTTTTGAAAAAGGAAATATATTTCAATATTCGCGGGGTGAAGAATAATTACAGGTGCGAGTGTATTTTCAGTGGCTGCCTTGTCGCGGCTAATAGTGTGCATGTGTGAGTTAGTGGCTGCAGCTGGACAGAGACAAAATTGGGAAGTATGTCGCGCCAGCTGATACGTACTACTTGGATACTGTTAGGTGAAAATCAAGTGGTTGGGGAAGCTACTAGATTGGTACTATAGCTTAACTCGATCTAGGCAGTTCGCCTCTGTTTGTCCCATGCCGCACATGTTGTGACGTATGCTCCCAGCTCAGGAAACATTTCTTCTATGTATGTCGACGATCGCAACTTATGAGTTGCAGTCCTTAAATCGCATCACATTGTGCATTTGAGTCGGAAATATAACTGTTTTCTATACTTATATGCTACTGTATGTATATTTGAGCTAGAATAGGAAAGGGTTTAAACGTGTTTTCCCGAAGCGAAATCAAAACGTTTTTCTCTTCTAGTGAGGCCGCCAGTCAGCTAGCAGCCCCCCGAAAATAGCAGAAGCGCAAGGAACCAACCGAATTTGATAGGTCAATTAATCAGTCCACAAACGAAGGAAGGCGACGGACGAGATATAGGCGTACGTACCATGAGGCCGAAGTTGAAGCCGACGACGACGGTGTTGGCGATGGAGATGGCGGCGAGCTCGAGGTCGCCGAGGTGGCCGGCGAATGCCTGCGTGATGACGTTCATGCCGTAGGTGACGACGCGGCTGAAGATGGCCGGCGCCACGATCACCCACAGCTTCCTCGACTCCTCCCACACCCGCTGCCCGAGCGTGTCGCCGGAACCGTCATCGCCGCCGCCTCCCTCGCCGGCGGACACCACCTGCCACTCTTTCTTCTTCACGTCGCCGTTCAGCAGCGCCACCCGGCACTCCTCCTCGTCCCCTCTCTTATGTGTGGCCATCGATCGTGACAATCGAAGAAGCTAGGCTTCCCTTGCCCCCGGCCGGCTCTCTCTCTATTTTTTTTTTCTATCTCTCTCTCCGAAAGACACTTTGCTTTTCCTCTTTCACGCGATTCTTCTGAAGCCCCTGGCCTTTTGTTTCTTCTCCGAATTTGAGCGTGGGAGAGACGGGCGTGGCAGCCCTGCTTTTAATAGGCGGAGGAGTTGGGAGTTGCGTGGCTGTGTTGGCGAGTCCAGCCCAGGCTGCGCGCGCACCGCGTAGTCGAGGGAGATCGGAAGAGTGTGTGAATAGCCACGTACGGATGCCACCATACCAAGCGTCGCGGCTCCTGTTTGGGCGCGTGGTTGTTGGGTGCGAACCTCCCGTGTTCCCGGAGACGCGCGCGCCTCGCGTGGCGCGTGCGGCGCCCATCTATCTACCCATCGGCTGGGCCGAGACGAGCGAGCGCGTAGCTGCCTACTACCCCAACGACAACGATCGATCGCGTCGGCAGGCAGGACCAAAACCTCATCTCCGACGTGCCGTCGTCCGCGTCCACTCCAGGGTCCAAACAGGTAGCGTTCCGACGAGAATGAACGTGTCTCACGACACGAGAGGGAATCCGACGACAACGAGAGCATTGTACGTACGCTACGGTGCCACTGGTAAAACGCCGCCGCTCTGTCGCTATCGACCCAAACGAGAGCTACGGATCCCTAAATATTTTGAAAGTCCTTTTTAGAAGCGGTTAGGTTAACACCCACGGGATTAGTACCAACCGAGGTTTATCCTAGGGATCTTAATCAGCAGCCGCATCAGATTAGAGCTGCCTGATCGCCATATAAAACTGTTCACGTGGGTCGCTAGATCGACAGGGACGGCACGTGCCCAACCAGTTACGGACAAATCGACAAGATCAAAGATGAGTGGAAATCTGAATCGGGTCGCCAACTGTATATCAGGACACAAACCACTTGCGTCATGCCATACGATCGAACAGCACACTGGTTGTTTCCAATTTTACTTATCTGATGATGATGAAGCAATGATCGATGATCCAATGATACTTGCTCCAGTTGTCCTACTTGCTGGAAGCAGGGGTCTATTTCCGGACCATTGTCAAACAGGAGTCTGCTGTCTCCACGCAATGATACTCTGTGTGTGTGTGTGTGTGTGTGTGTGTCTTTCTATTGTGATGGCACCTTCTATGATTGGTTAATCTAAACTAGTGTCGTGCCGTTGCAAGCATACACAGGAATGAAGCTGCAAACTCTTGACAACCTTTAATAACGTTGGAAAAGCATGTTATTTTGTACCTGTTACTGTAAGATACATCTATAGCTGCATTTATTCCTAGATATTTGGAGTTCTATCTAGATTAGTTATTTGCGATAGTGTAATTTGATCCACGCCAGAATAAGCGCCTTAAGCATGTAGGATATGTATATTTTTCTTTTACCCTCCATGCTTGGGAGAATTGCTGGAATATTCTTTTCCCTCTCAAGCAAAGCGGAGCTAGACACAATTACAAGGAGGAGCCAGTCATATCTGCTTCTCCATGCATGCGTAAACAGAGATAAAAATAAAGTTTCAATTTCGAGCTAGTCTGCATGGCCCCTACTTGTCCTTTTCCTGGCTCAGCCAGTACTCTAAAATGTTTCCTGCTCAACATCATTGTGTTTGAAACCCCTACTTCTTCCTATTTATGTGCCAGTAAACAACCAAAATAGAGCTAAAGTAAAGTGGTGTAGGCTCAAGAGAAGTGGACTTGAATATATCTATCGTAGGGCCCATATTCCATTATAGACATAGCTTTTCAAGGTTTCATATGACTGTTTTTATTAATTTCCTCTTAAAAGGAGTCTATGAATATTTATAACCACTAAAATGAAGTGATCAAGATTTGCTACGTGAAAAATATATCACTAGATTCATCTTTGGAAGTGCTAAGTTTATTGGTATATATTTATACATGTGAATGAAAAGTACTAGTCATTTCAAAGACAGTGAATAGGCAGAAAGGCTAATTCAAGAAAAAAAAAAGAGGTAGCTATTTGCAATAAAAGGAGATAAGTACAAAGGCAAGAAAAAATTTCAGCATGAGTGAGAGTTGGAACCGCTAGTTGTTCCAAAAGCTGTAGCATTCGGTGGTGGGATATTAGTCAAGGTAATGTATTGGGTATTGGGTTTGTTAATTTTCAGAAAAAGTAAGTAAATAGGAATGGACCAAGATTTATGCACATGATCCAGTTTTGGCGTGGAAATCCAAGAAAGTAAATATAGATAAGAAAATTGTTATATACACGTAGATTATGGTGGAGTTTGATGAAAAGTGGGCTTCATTAATAAATAAAACAATGGAAACGTGAACATGTGATCGGTAAGTATCGGTGCAATGTCATGGAAACAGGATTTGGCCATGCTCTTGGGGTATCCAAAATCACTGTCAACTCACTATAAATCTCTTGGAAGGGAAAGGTTTCTTCACCTCTCTCGATTACGAAATGGCCGTCGGCCCCGGCTGCTAGCACGAATGCAACGACTGGACTGGACCAACAATAAATAATCAATGAAACGGCCCATATCCGGTACTCGGTGCAGGAGCCGATCGAAACTGGAAAGCAGGTTATGAAATAACTTACGTGGAAGGTATAATGGTTTCGATAGGCGTGGAAGGTAGGAGGGAGTACGCACCATGAGGCCGTAGTTGAAGCCGACGACGACGGTGTTGGCGAAGGAAACGGAGGCGAGCTCGAGGTCGCCGAGGTGGCCGGCGAAGGCCTGTGTGATGACGTTCATGCTGTAGGTGGCGATGCGGCTCAAGATGGCCGGCCCGACGACCACCCACAGCTTCCTCGACTCCTCCCACGCACGCCTCCCAAGCTTGCTACCCGCCACCACCTGCCATTCTTCCTTCCTCACGTCGCCTTTCAGCAGCGCCACCCTGCTGCCGCCGTCCTCCTCTTCCCCTCTCCTTTCTCCTCTCTGATGATGATCCATGGCCTCTCACTCTCCCTGTCTCCCTGATGCGACCCATACCCTTACCCCCTGACCCCTGTTATATACTAGTAGTAGTAAGCTTGCAGATGCTGGAAGTGCAGTGGATGGGACGTGGGACGGTGGGATCGAGCGGTGCGTACACTCGCCGCGTCATTGAATCCAACGAACCCGGGGCAAAGAAACAACAGAGAGGAGCAGTAGTTCCAGTTGACAACTGCGCCATGCGCGTGCATGTGTCCGTCTGTATTTACGTTCGCGCGCTGCTGCTCGATCTGCTTGCGAACTGCCGACACTTCTTTAAGTTTTGAAGACTTCCCTTCGTGAAAGACTAACGTGCAGTGACGCGCGGTATGGAGGCTTCGCACTGAAAGCTAGCTCCTACGTTTCCCGTGGTAACCCCACCGCGTCCAACCGGGAGTTTCGCCAGTGACCGTCTCGTCATGTTACGTTGTAGTTGTGCCAAGCATGGGCGACTCGACGGTTTCTGATGGGCAGAGACTGCGAGGAGAAAGATCGGTGTGTCGTCCACATTTCCCGGTTGAATGCTTGATAATAACTAAGCTTCAGTTCAGCGTCAATGCGTCGTCATGCTCCTTGCGAGTATGTAGCCGGCGTCGTGAGACACGGAGAGAGAGTCGATCCGGCGTCGCTAGATTGTGGTGGACTGGATACCAGATATTACGCTGCACGCGGATCTCCATACCTAGTTGCACCCTTTCTATATTGAGAACACTCGGCCAAACACCATGGTACGACCTTATCCAAGTCAAAGAGCACTTAGTTTAGTTTCAATTTCTCTGTGAATCACAAGCTCTCTGCGAATTACAATGCACAAGATATGGTCAGCTGTAGCAGCCGATGCTGAGACGTTTTCGCGAAGTAAGGTGACGAGGGAACAGATCAACAGTAAGGCCAGTCTCAATGGGCCTTTCATCAACATTAAATAAGGTGCCACATCAACAAAATAAATGACATGGCACATCAATTAAGATGAAAGAGGAGAAGTTCCTTTCATCCTAATGAAAGGAAGTTGTCACGGTTTCATATATATGAAAGCTTATTGAAAGACCCATTGAGAGCAAAAACTTTCATCCTAACATGTTTTGACCAATCTCAATGCAAGAATTTAATATTATGTTTTGCTTATGAAACTGTGAGATGAAATTATGCATTGAGAGAGACCATTTCATTTATCATGTGAAAACTCTAAATCTGATGTGGCACTTTTGAAAAGTGTGAAATGAAAATATCCACTGAGACTGGCCTAACTAACCACATGTACTTAAAGCATGTGCGCAGTATTTATGTTGGAATTAACCGGGTTTGAAGGAAGCTGATAGAAGAGATAGTCAACTCTCCTAACACTGAAACTAGCAGACGAAGGCAATAAAAGTAAGTTATCGTATTGAAAACTGATGTTATCATGGGCAAACAATATATACTTCATACTCGAAAAAATGAAGGACCCACCTGTCATCACCCAGTGCATTCATCCGTCGCCGGTAGCTAGCCGTGGCCTAGGTTACCGTGACCATGAGTTTGGATGATGATACCTTAATTTGCAAACTGATTAGAGAACGAAGTACATATCTCCTCTTGGCCGCCAGCAGATCTAGAGATCAAGTCGTATCTCTGCAATAAAAGCATTGGGGATATCACTCCCCGCCTCCCGTTTGATTACTCCGTTGCTCAAGTTTTTATTGTGATAGGTAATTGACTAATACTCCATCCGTTTCAAAATATAAGTATTTTTTAGTTTGCTCAAAGCCAAACATTACAAACTTTGACTTAGTAATATTAAAAAATCAAATACAAACAATTGCATATTTGTGATAGTCCGTTTTATGGTGAATCTAATAACGTTGTTTGTATATAATTAAACATTATATGTGTACATTGTTGAACGGAGGTATGAAAACACATAGTAGGCATATAGGTATGATATATCCCACCATGCATTTTTGTCTTGTGTCTTGTAATGATGTATTTCTAAATACATTGTTAGGTTACAACCTGTTGACCATCTGTTCTTTGGATACATTTTTTTTCACTTGCTCAAACAAATAGTGAAGTGAGGCTGTGATACTTTAATTTGTGTGATGAAATAGAATTCTTCTTTTTTATAATTTTCTCTTTGCGAAATGGCATGTAGCCTAGTGGTTACAACAGAGCCTCAATAACACCTGAGGTCCTGGGTTCGACTTCCGGTGGGAACGAATTTTCTAGGATTTAACGGCATTGTGCTTTCAATAGTAGGCGTTATGAGTGTTTGAGTTGTATCGTGATAAAAAAAAATTAGAATTCTCTTTACATAAAAAAAAATCTGCACACAACGTAGACCTCACCTGCCACCAAATACAGGATCCAAAGTAATCAGATTGTGTCCATTGCCCAAGAGTAGATGCGGCCTCCATGTACGGTGTGGTCGTGTGGCTCACTCTAGTTCCATATACGTACCCCCACTGAGTCACACTCGCACGTATACGCATCATCAGCAAATAAGAAAATAACATGCATATATAGTCGATCGTTCATTTGGGACCTTCAACGCATGAACAAAACAAGAAAGCAACATGCATATACTAAATTATGGAGGCAATGATACTACTAGAAAACGATTGATTCCGCTTTTCAAATGGCCATTTCATGGAATGGACACAAAGCCGGAAAGGCGAATCAGGGCACTAGGCGCCATGAGAGAGATGTGTTTGTACGCTTGTTGACTTATATGTAAAATCATTTGGATCAGTGTCAATTCTTACGGTCTAATCTCTACCTACCGGGGCATAAAGTTTGCAGTAAATTTGAAAATACTGCAGATACATGTCGCTTGCGTCTTTTTACGAACAATCAAATATAAGGCGATGTGTCGTTTAGTACACTGATGTTGCCCGGGCACAGAGACGGAACCCGAAAGCAGACGTGTTTTTCAGCACAGCTTATATTACGACATCGATACACATGTCATGTGACTTGTGTGTATATGTGACTTTTTTTTTTCCTACACTACACGGACTGCATCATTGTACATTGGAGACGAACATTCTGAATACCTGAGACAGGTCTGATAACTTATGGCGGCCTACTTGATCACCCGTTTTCCCGGCGCGCATTCGTTCGTTCTCGTGCACGCCATGCCTGTGGCGATTTCGTTGGCGTTCTGGAGGGTCGGTCCATACTGTTGCTGCGTTGCATGATCGATCAATCGTTCGACCCTTCACTGCGTAGCCTAGCTCACTACTCCTAGCTAATGCGGCTAGCCCTGGCTCCTTTGATGAAGAAGCGTGCGTCCTTTACAATTTCGCAAGGACAGGCAAGCTGCCAAGCCGTGCTCGACGCCTCATCTAGCTGAGATGCATGCATGCATGCATGTATGCGCCCATTTATGGCTCAGGTGACAGGTAGTACCACCCACAGGAGTTAACGCGCCTCGTCTGCATTTGCCGCCCAGTTTGCTACAGTATGCAAAAGGCAGCCACAGTTGTGGTTCGAGACGAAGAAACTGGCCCCGTCGTGCAGGATCGGATATATGGTCCTAGAGTCTTTAGCGCCGCCCCCTGCTGCTGAGTGATGATCTTGGTCTCAACAGAAAAGGACTAGTGGGTCTTGATGGCCTCATGGCAAGCAAGCAATTAGGAACCAATAGATCATGCATGGTGATCCTGTAGCTGGGCATGCAGAAGCGGTGTCGGTGCCACAGACACCATGCGCATGCAAGTTTGCAATCTGAACAGCAAGTTGCCGAACGCTGGTCGAGTCAAATGACTCAGATGGTGGTGAGGTAGTTCCGTAGTTGTACGGGACTATGGGTCTGTTTGGCAAGTGCTTTTGCTTTGGCTTACAAAGTCACAACCTTATAAACTATATAAGCCATGCCAAACAGCAAGAAAGGAAAATAGTTTATAACCATAAGCTACAATGAATTGCTTGTCAACTTGAAGATAAGTTGTTTTACATAATCTGAAAAAACTATTTTTTACAGCTCATCCTCCAGACAAGTTGCTTTATGTGTTGCTTTGCAAAACGGCTTGATTGGAGGGTCAAATAATGCAGAAGAAGCCGATAAGTTATTTTGTCATGCAATTCAAATTCAAAAGTTAATTTTTGCATAAGCATAAACTGTGCCAAACAAGCCCTATATTATTCCTATTAGACTCGCGATTCTGCCCCTCAACCTGCTTTCTCAACTACCCTTTTTCCGATAAAAGCAGAGAAGGCCTCGTCAAGACACAAGAGAGAGCTTCGCCTCTTGCATCTCGTAAATTGTTTGTTTTCCTCGGGTGCTCACATGGTAGGTATAGCGACTGGAGATTTGATAGCTTTTTCTTGACTCGTCAGGGGCAGGTGACGCACTACCCCACTTTGATAATTGATGGACCATCGCTTCAGTTCAGATCAAACAACGCAGTGCCGCCCCTATTTTTTTTTTTTTTTGAAAGTAAGGCAGGAGCACTCCCATTCATTAAGATAGAAGAAAAAGAGTTACAACCTAAGGGTACAAACACTAACCCAGCAAGATAGCTAGGCCCGAGCTATGGACATAACCAAGCTCAGGAAACACAACAGACATAACAACAAAACACACCACAAACATCACAACTCCAACAAAAGGCACTTTGGGGGAATCTCAACCCTTCTAGGGTCAACAACTACAGAGGTAACCTCAAAGTCTCCAAGAATCTCACCACCTCGATCAACCCACGCAACTGTTTGTTGACCCTCAATTGCTTGTCTCTCTTAACAAAGATCCACTTCTTGGTCAACATATCACGGACCACTTTGACACCTGGCTTCCGAAATTTAACTTTAGTCCTCCAATGGTGATTGGTAATCCGAGTGTCCATCGGACTCTCCCAAACGGCTTTCTTCGGAGAAGAGTTAAGTTGCTGAGTATGAGGAGATGAGGGAGCTACTGTCAACTGCTTGAATTCGCTCAAAGCCTTGATCAATTCTTGCCCAACCAATTGCTCTGATTCACTTCTAAGCAACATTGGGGTCTTTTCTTCAGTGGGAGGGTTGTGGTTGACAACACTGCAGTCAACAAACGGTGGTACGGAGGTGCCCTTCCACCTATGGTCAATGAGGCGGGCCTCAAGCAACATCGGATCCATCTTCCTCTCACAGGCTGTCAACGGCATACTATGCCTGAGGAGTAGAAGGCTGTCGTCAACTTTGGAACCGACATCACTGTCCATGTGTAGTGGTGTCGAGGTGCCACTCAGATTATGACCGGGAACGCTGTTTGAAGGCTGCTCAGAACTACTTGATTTGTGACCAAGAATGTTATTGGAAGTTTGCTCAGAACAACTTGGGCAACACACTGTGGAGATGTGGCCGAAACGACGACATCGCCAACATCTTGTTGGGTCACGATGTACAACCACCTTGTGATCTGGAGAAAGACAGTTGAAGCATAGCCCTTTCATCTTTCTCAAGTAGAGCGATCGCCATTCCACTTGCCGTTGGGCATCATTGTCCGGCTGAGGTGCTTTGCATCGCTGCTGGCATTTGAGCTTCACTACTTGCCAGCCCTCCTCAGTAGCCTTGTCTTCAGCGGACAACAACGGTGAACTTCTTCCTTGGCGGTCGGTGCCACCCTGACATAGAAGGGCCTCTTTGCATGATGAGGGCTCACAGCACAACTTCAACTCGGGATGGAGATGGTGCTGCTTACGCGGAGCCGGAGTCCCGCCCCCAGCTGGGGGAGGATGGTGCTGGAGCTCGTGGGCGCCAGACCCCATAGGGTCAGCACGCCGAACGCCAAACACACTATTGTGGCGCCCCTTGGTCCCGTGACCGCAACTATGGGCCTGGCTCGGGCCCCCGCTGGCGGCCGGCTGCTGCGACGACGGCGGAGGGCGGGTCCCAACCCTGAACCGAAGCTTCGACGACTGTACACGACCTCCATGGCAAAGAGCTCCGGCGGCCGGCGGACGAATCAGCCGCGGACGGGAAGCCCGCGACGGCGGCTGCAAAGTCGAGGAGCAGCGACCCCAACGGCATCCTGAAGCACGGCGACGACGGGCCGTAGGAGGCGTTGGGGAGGGGAGCGACTGTACCCTCGTTGGCGGCGGCCGGCCGCCACGACGATGACGGCGAAATTCGAGCTCCCCGATCTGCTCATAGGATGGGTTTGGGAGGGAGCTGCTTGTGGGACGGGGTGGAGGAGGTGGATGAGGCTCTGGATCTGCAGTTTTGTGGACGGAGGAGGCGTGGAAGGAGGTCGCCGCCGGGGCAGCGCCCGGCAACGGGGCATTCGCCGCACGAGTCGCCAAGGCTCTCGTTGGGTAAGGGCAGGTACAACGCTACACGTAGGCAGTCTCGTAGCCCGTCTCATGCAACGGCACGTAGGATTTTTGATTAGGTAGAAGAGAGAGAGGGAGGAAAAAGAAATAGGCGGTTGTTTCGTGTGGCAACCACCTCAAGCGCTAAAATTTAGGAGTATGAGACGGCTTACACACTATTGTACGAGTTGTAGTTGTCATGCAACTTATAAACATCCATTTTCTCATCCATAAATTAAGGGAATATGCAATTACTACGAGAGAACTAAAACAATAATCCATTGTATGTGTTGTCTCATAAATCGTCTTATAATTATGTGTCATGCATGAGACGATCTATGAGACAACACTATTGTACCTGCTCTAACGGTTCGCTCGCAGTTCCTCTTCGTTAGAAGAGATTTATTGCTGCTGTGTGAATTCGTGCCGCCCCTACTTTCATCTCCACATTTCGTATGTGATTCACACCTTAACTCGTGTGTGTGTTTTTGAGGGGAACTTTAACTCGTGTGTTGGGTAGAGTCTCTACAGCCTGTGGTGACCAAACGGGCCCCCGGACCGAGCACACGATCGTTGATCGACCTTGTCGGGCGGGTCTGGGAAACGTCCAAGGTGACCCCATTCTCGGCATGCTTTAGGCACGTTACAACTTACGTGGGCCGCTCTGCGGCCACCGTGACTCATATGCACGTGGGCCGTGGGGTGCACAGATAAGCCCGCGTTATGGGCAGGATCGAGTGTGATTTTTACGGAATGAAATCGTCTGCTGTCGTTACTATTACGGCACGGCTGTGCCGCTTCAGATCGTTACTAGCCCAAACACCCTTAATTAGGCCCATTCAAATGCTAATCCAGCTGACGGCACTATAATTATTTATGGGAGAAAAAACGTCATACCACTGCCTTTTGCTCCTTCGCTCGTTGCCGGTGCTCGTCGGCAGTTGTTCTTTTGCATTTTTTTTTTCTGGCCGCCGGTCATGACGCTTTCTTCCTAGCTAGATGAACCAAATCGGAGGAAGAAATCAATCTTTGTTCTCACGGAACTCAACCAGATTGAGGCCTAAGTGCAGCTGCCCGCGGCATGATTCATGGATTTAGTAGTTAAATCAATCTTTGTTCTCCCGGCGTGATTAGAGGTCGGCGTGGGGAAGAATTAGTTCAATGGTGCTGGCTCTGCTTATTGGGCCTAACATGGGTCAGAGAAGGCATGAAAAAAGATACCGTGGACTGTTGTTTTAACGGGACTAATCACCATCGTCAAATCTGGAAGCGGTCGCTTGGATGTAGGACGGCACGGTTGTGCAGCTATAGTAGCGACGGCAGATGATTTGATTCTGATTTTTACAATTTAGATCTTTTCAAAAACGGCAAGTCTATCGCGCGCATGGTCGCACTCCCGCGCGTCCACGTGCGGTCTGGCCCATGCGCGAACAGGTGACGGAGCGCAGTGGCGGGGCGGGCGGCGCGATACGGCGATGAGCTCGCCACCGCGCCACCGGAGGTGGAGGTGTGCAGGGGGTTAGGGTTTTCGGGTTGTCATGGGTGGGTGAGCTCTATTCATCTCACCGGACATAGAGGAGGGGTTCCGGGGGTAAGGGGGCGTGACTCGGCGGCGGGCGATGGTGCGGCGAGGCGGCGGTGACGCCGCCGGAGCCGCGGGCAGTGGGCGGAGTAGACGATGGCGGTGGGTTTGGGCAGTGCAATGCGGCGCCGCCTGTGGTAATGGCGGGCGGGGGAGGGGGTCGTGTGACGGGCAGTGACGGTGTCGGGGACGGCGACGGAGGCCGTGGGGGCGGCGGTCGGCGACGAGCTCCTCGACGTTGGACAGCCAGTCGGACACGTGGCTGGCGCCGGCGGCGGACGCGTGCTCACTTATCGCGTGTCCGTACGTGCAATAACCACCCCCTTTCAAAAAATATTTTTACATCATTAGACTTTTAGGAAAAACTTGTTTAGGAATCGATCTTTTTTCTGGGCGATGCATGATTTGACGACCAGGTCAGATAGGTGAGGCGCCCACCTCTGCATGCAGACACACATCCGATGCTAAACTGGCGTTGTGAAACACGTGGAGATACCATTGTAGCGTGTCGAACGGGACCGTATCTCACGTTCAGAAGCAGACAAATGGTACCAACTGCAGCTATACTTCCCGTACATCTTCCTTCCCCGGGCGGTGTCTCCCCTTGTATTGACTCGTCTACTTCTTTAGCTCGATCTCCAAGATCTCTATCAGATCCGATTCCCTTAATTATACAACCTTCAATCGGATCATGCAAAACACACGGAAAAGTGTACTCTTTTCATCTCAAAATAAACGTTGCTGTTGACTTTTACACATCACGTTTCACTATTTGTCTTATTAAAAAATTTACTCAAATATAAAATCAAATATGTCATGATTAAAATACATCCAATGATAAAACAAGCTGTAAAAAATAAACAAAATTTGCGCAAAAAATTTGAATAAGACGAACGGTCAAACGTGATATCTAAAAGTCAACAGCGATATCTATTTTGAGACGAAAGGAGTACACACGTACCAGTACCAGTTCGGACTGATAGATCATAGAAGCACTCTATATAGTGGAGCCAGAAGGCTCAAACCAAAGAGGCATTGTGTCAATAAAGGCTAGTTCTAGCGCGTCCACCATGCGCGAGAGCAGCAATGCGCCGGTTCCTCTTGAGAGCACCTCGCCGCCGGGCTACTGGTGGCCGTCGCGCTTGGTCAGTTCGGCGCTTGCCTCCTCCTCCGGATGTGAGCTGACGGCACGCTGGGTACGGTGGCTGCCGCCTGCCGCAAGAGCCGGGAAAAGCGCATGGACGCGGAGACGCCTAGACGAAGCCCGTTTCGCCCGTTCCTCGTCGAAGCGGGCGGAAGTGACGGCAAGTGCGGGGACGTCGCGGCCATGCCCAGGTGGCAAGCGCGGCGGTCTGTCACGTCGGCTGTGGTGTGTAAATAATCGTGCCGGCCTTCCCCCAAGTTCGTCACGGTTTGGATGTACGTACGGTACGCTAGCCTGCATGCTGAGCGCGCTAGCTTGTATGACGACACTCTTTATTAATCAGCTGAATCGAGATCAACTAGAATCGCCATTGAAAGATGCTTCAGTGTATTGAACAACTCATCGGCCAATCATGAAGGTAAGACCACCGATTCATGGCACATCAATGGAGACGTGACACAAATCTGTTTATAATTCCTGTATACGTAATTTTCGGGGAAAAAAATTGGACGGAGCAAGTAGTTGTTAATTCGTGGCTCTGCATTATTGTGTAGTAAGTATAAACTATTAGACATGTGGTGAAGATGCCATTCTAGGGCTCTGACCACGAGGGGATCCTAAGGCCAGAAGAAGGCATGCTTACGACACTGTGTTTACGTCATTACGTGCGTGTACATCGTGCACCTCTCATTATGGCTTTTTTTCGTTTCTTTTAGCGCTAAATTTTAGAGGCCTCTAAATAAAGAGAATCTAGTACTAAATAAAGTCTAATGACAAAACCTTTTTACAGATAGATACATCTTTACGAGACGAATCTAACAAGCCTAGGCCCTGTTCGTTTCTTTTAGCGCTAAATTTTAGAGGCCTCTAAATAAAGAAAATCTAGTACTAAATAAAGTCTAATGATAAAACCTTTTTACAGATGGGTACATCTTTACGAGACGAATCTAACGAGGCTAAGTAAGCTATATTTTGCTACAGTCATGCTACAGTAACCGTCGTCTAACCACGGATTGCTTACCCTCATTAGATTCGTCTCGCGAATTAGACCAGGGGTTCTGCAGTTAGTTTTGTAATTAAACTTTATTTAATACTCTTAAATGATAAGATTTTTTTTAGACCCCTCTAAATTTTAGACCTTCATGAAACGAACACCCCCTAAGTAAGCTATGTTTTGCTACAGTAATGCTACAGTACCATCGTCTAACCACGGATTGCTTACCCTCATTAGATTCGTCTCGCGAATTAGACTAGGGATTCTGCAGTTAGTTTTGTAATTAAACTTTATTTAATATTCTTAAATGATAAGATTCTTTTTTTTACACCCTTCTAAATTTTAAATCCCTATGAAACGAATACCCCCTATATTGGGAGCATGAGTTAACTCGCCATCTCCAATTTTACAGATGCCCGAAATAATTAAGATAACATTTCGGTGTTGAGCAGCGCCGAGCTAGCTGGGTGGATGGGGTTAGGGTGCGAGTTTTTAGGGGCTCAGGGCTTGTCATGGCCTCATGTGGTATATATGCTTAGAGCATTTTCAACGGAGCATGTAACACTAAAGGTATACGAAGACTGGTTTGTAAAATTTTAAGACCTTATTTTTTACCCCAACTCTAGTTCTGATCTTGAAATCTCAACTTCAGTTCCAATGTGACATGTGAGACTTTTTTGTCATTGTCTCAACTCATCAACCTTATCCTCTCGCTCTCTCTCCTTCTTTTACACATCACAAGAACAGGGTGGAAGCTGGGCCATGGCGGCGCAGCAGCAGGCGAGCAGGGTGGCGTTGTGCGCGGGATGATGTGAGCGGTCGCAGCTCGGCACGGCGTCCCGTGACGCGGAAGTCATGGCGTGGTGTGGAGGGTGAGCAGCAGGCAGCGCGGTGGGGTGACGCGCGGCGCGGGTGTGGCGGCGGGAGAGGCCAGCACACGCCGGGTCCAAGGCGGCTAAGACCCGCCGCCGTGCGAGGCAGAAGAGGGAAGGGGACGGTCACGAGGTGAAAAAGAGACAAACTCACAATTACAACGCAAAAAAGGATCAAAACAAGTCCAGATCAAATAGAATGGCCATTGAAAGAGGCTTGGGGTGGAGGGCTTCTCCATCAATCTTGACTACGCGATTCATGGCATATCCTTGGAGAGATGACAAAATTTCGTTTTCTTTTTACTGGAGCGTACGCATAATTGTTGTTTGACAGAGCAAGCATTTGTTAATCCATGGTTCTCTATCATTTTGCAGTAAACTAGTACTACTAGCTGCATGGAACACGTACGTGCAGATGTCATTCTAGCTAGGGCTCCGGCCATGAGAGTATCCAAGTTCCAGAAGCAAACAACATGCATGCCTAGCTGTCTGCTGTTTACGCTAATCTGCTGACGTGTGTACCTTTATCCTCCATTTATGCTGCCCCCCCCCTAGCTTCGTCGAAAAAAAAAATTCGTTAACTTCTCATTTCTGTAGCACAATGTTCATTCAGAGCCTAATTTACTTCGCCTTCTCGCCTCTATATAACTGTACCATACGAGCCTCTAAGGAAAACACAAGCCACTTGTGGAACCGTACGTGCAGGTGCGATCTGCTGCCAGTAGGACACCATATATATTCGTTAGCTAAAGTTGAACAAGGCCACAAGAGACACAGCATCGATATAGATTGCAAAGCTCGTAGCTGTGTCCATCCAAACCTCGATCATGGCCAACACAAAAGCTAGCGCCAGCAATTCCATGGAAGCCATCATCAGCGACGCGTCAACGCCTCGAATCACCTCGCGGCGCCGCCACTGGCCGTCACCACTGGTCATATTCAGCGCCTGCCTCGTCCTCCTCGGCGCCGGCGGCCCTCTCCTCCTCCGCGTCTACTTCGTCCACGGAGGACGGCGACTCTGGCTGTCCACTTTCATGCAGCTGTCCGGCTGGCCCTTGCACCTCCTTCCCATATCCGTCCTCCTCTTCCGCGGCCGCAGGGACGGCGTCGCCAACCACCTCCTCCCCCCACGCCTCGCCGGCGCCATCGCCGTGGCGGTCTACGTGTACTCCCTGGGCATGCAGGCGCTGCCGCTGTCCACGTCGTCGCTGCTGCTGTCGACGCAGCTCGCCTTCACCTCGGTGTTCGCGTTCTTCTTCGCGGGGCTCCGGCTCACGCCGTTCTCCGCCAACGCCGTCGTCCTGCTCATCATCGGTCCGGCCGTGCTCGGGGTTGGTTCGTCGTCCGTGAAGCCGGCGGGCGAAAGCTCGAGGGCCTACTGGGTCGGGTTCTTCGAGACCATCGCCGCGGCCGCTCTGATGGGGCTCGTGCTACCGCTCGTCGAGGCCGCCATGTCGAGGTACGGCCGCCGCGGCCGGAGAGAACTCGCCGCCGCGAGCGCGCCTCCGCCGTACGTGACGGTGATGCAGATACAGGCCCTGATGGGCGCGGCTGGTTCGGTGGTGTGCCTCATCGGCATGGCCGTCACGGGCAACTTCCAGGCGCTCCCGGAGGAGGCGGCCGGGTTCGGGCTCGGCAAGGCCAAGTACGTGCTGGTGTTCGTGTCCGAGGCCGTCTCGTGGCAGCTGTTCAACCTCGGGATCATGGGGCTCGTCATCTGCTCGTCGTCGCTCCTCGCCGGCATCATGATCGCCGTCCTCCTGCCGGTGTCGCAGGTCCTTGGCGTCATTTTTCTTCACGAGAAGTTCGACGGGACGAAGGGCATTGCACTGGTGCTCTCTCTCTGGGGATTCGTGTCCTACCTCTACGGCGAGAACGCGAAGCAGAAGAAGCAGGAGGCGGAGGCGAGGGAGCAGCAGGCGGTGAAGGGAACTGGTGGAGACCTGGAATCAGTGATCCTTGATTAGACTGTTGCACCGTGCGGGTTATGCGTTCCCGACTTGCCGTTGAAATGGCTTTGCTGCTCATGCTGGAGCCCAGCCTAATGTCCGGTAAGAATCTCAAAGCCGAATTCAACGGCAAATATAACAGTTGCATTGTACTACACACGATCGAGTCGTTGATACACTTGCAAATATAACAGTTGCATTGTACTACCCACGATCAAGGCCGAGAGGTACGCTAGTTGCGATGCCGTATTCCCGTCACGTACATTGGGGCCGCCCCGGTGGAACGAAACGTGGGGCGGTGGGAGGTGGGCGCGATGGAAGCATTTCCGCATGAACACGGGGAAGTCGGCACGCAGACGACGACGATATGAGGCCGCGTCCCGTTCGTTCCCGCTAAGGCGCTGCCCACGTCGAGCGCACTCGCGTACGTGACGGCGCGGGCGCGGACGACGACAACGTAACTATCGGAAAGCACTGGCGGCTTGCTCTTCGGCAGACGGGGAGGAAATTGAGCCTGCCCATTCCAAGTTTGGGCTGGCCAAGTTGCTGGCTGGTTATATTTGCCATCTTGTCAAGCGCTCCCGTTAGTAACAGGCCGCCATCTTGTCAAGCGCTCCCGTTAGTAACTTTTGGGTTCTGGCACTTGCTGGATCGGCAGCCCGGTCACATGACATTTGATGTTGGCCCGCTAGCCCATTGGACCCCTCTTGCTCATCCTGTCGGGTTTTTTTTAAGACCTTGCTCATTCTCTCGTTGTAGCCGAGATTTTTTTTATCTTTGGCATCAACGCAGTTTTTTTTTACGATTACATAATACAACTCAGACACTCACAATACACACATACTCATCCTTATTAAGTACACACATACCAACTCAAAAAAAAAACACACATATATAAATTCTACATCTATGAGCATCTTCGAAGACTAATTAAACCCGCAAATTTTTGATATTAACGAAATCACAATGACGCTTCGTTGTCGATGGAAACATTACCTACCATGAAAGCTTCTCATTGATTAATCATGGTGATTACCATAGCATGCACAAGCTGCATCAAGAAACCAGGCACATTGCCTAACAAAATCGTGCTCGACCAACTATCAGTACCATGCTCTGAGCACACTTATGAGCTACATGAGTTCGAGCATAATTTGATTACCAGTCTCCAAGACGAGTATAATAGTTCGGTGCTCTACGTTCGCTGTATGCTCGCGTGATGATGATGCAGCACACAGTAGGTCACAACAACCGTACGTGAGACCCACCATAACCATATGGGCATTGGCTCAACTTCCACATCACTCTGACCCTTTCTTCTCTCGTGTGTAGGCAGGAACTTCTGTTCTCAACTCAAAGTAGGCAGGACCGCTTGATTTGGTACGCTCACACGCTAGATGGTTCAACGGTGAAGGTTCCACGCGCGCGGCGGCCTACACGGCTGCGTCAGACCAGTGCGCATGCACGGTCGTCTAAGGTTAGTTGGATTTCACTTGACCATAATTTCATATCGCAGGAGTACGTCATGACGTATTAAATTTCTGCAGCATCATCAAGAGAAATTAACTTCTTATTACGTGGCACTCGATATTAGGCGTGTTGGTTCTATCTCGACTCCGTAGAGATTATACTAGATAGTACTTGCTTGCTGCTTAAAAATTGTGTCCTAATGTCATTAACTAAAAGTTGGAAGATAAAACTTACTTGTGCGTGAGCATGACATGCATGCACACACACTACAGTTTACAGATGCAAATGCTGACAGTTGAACGATCGAGTTAAATGTGTTGATATGCTCTGAATTTCGACATTACGCACCAGATATAGTCGTTGTTTTCTGAAACTGGACTAAAAAAGTCATAGCTTTGTGTTAGCATCATTTGAATAGTCTAGTTCTTTGAAATTTACTCTAAAGAATGATTTTTCAGTGACTGTCTCAACGAAGCTGTGCGGCAGCCGGCCCTGTTCTTCTCGTAGTTGGTGAATGTAAGTAAAGTCGATCTTTGAAAACCCTCTGTGAGTCTGCATGTATGATTATACCGGCTATTCATACGACGAATGGTTTACCAGGCGGGCAAACATTCCTGAATCTGAGTCTGCGCGTAATCATGCCCGTACCAACTTCCACTTTACAGGAATGCGCTTACCGACCACTCTACTCTCCCAAGGAAAGACCGATAGAAAGTTGGAAGAATCATACTGTCTTACCAGGTACTAACTCCTGTTGGGGAGCGGGACTTGCTTAGGCGGTCCATCCAACGTTCCTGATGCGCCACTGGCGCACAATGTAATATGCTTTCTGCTTATTAATATATGCCGGAACAAGGTTTCGGATCTTTCAAAAAAAAAAAGGTACTAACTACTAAGAGTACTATTAGCGCTTCGGTGGACGACTTCGTGAGAGATTGTTCAGACAAAGATGGTCGAGACTCACGAATCGACTCCGAGTCGATTTCTCGCAGTAGGTGAATGCGTTTTCAACCACTTTTTGCGGAGCAGGAGAAACCGTTTTGAATCCAACAAACTCGCGCATATGCATATGAAAAGTAGTAGAAACCGTTGAGCACTTTTTGCGGAGCAGGAGAAAAAACAGGAAATCCACGCGAAAAGAGAGCAGGCTTTTTACATGGAACAAAGCAGAGAAGAGGACGAGTCATTCGCTGGTTGTAACTACTTGTTTTCTGCTCCATATATTACCAATATTAACCGCCGTCTTCATCGTCGTGACCGGCTCAGCGACGATAGTAAGCTCTGGAGCCTTGCGTGGTTAAAAGTCCAGCAGTGTTGCGGTAAGTAAATACAGTCTGCAGTGCAATCACGCCGAGCTGAAAGTCTGAAACTCGGTACTTCTACAGTTACAGTCTGAAATTCCGCATGCTGAGCTAGTTTTTCTTTTCACCTGTAGAAGCCTTTTTGTAAATGGCCTTTAACAAACGACTTTTTCTAAATTTAGCCCTGAACAAAAACACTATAACATGGAACTGATCAAACATCAAATTTCGTTCAACAGAAACATAGTTTGAACAGCTAATTTGAGCTGCGCACATGCGTGAATTACCGGGTCTCGGTGGCCACACACACCAAAGACCAAACAGAGCACTGCACTTTCCGCGGAGGCGTTTAGGTTTCGTTTTCGCCTCGCTTAAAAAGATTTAAGCCTACTAATAGACGCGTGTGTGAAAGAATGGTGATGTGGTTGTACCCATGCTAGCTTAGTACTTTATGGCTACTGCTAGTGTCGACGTGGACCGGAAGACCCACTGGGATGGTGGTTGGTTAGGGACATGGATGATTACTACGTTAGGGTCAAGCAGAGCAGAAGTCCAACCTCAAGGAACGCTGACCGATTTGCTCACATGTTGCCGGCGGTCAACGAACAAGAGTAGGAGTACGCTTTACTCGGTCAGGACATCAACAAGACATGACAAAAGACCATTAGAAAACGTCATAGAACCCAATGAGGCAATCAGTCTCAAGCAACGAAAGTTCGTAGAGACTTGCTTCTTCTACGCTTCAACATACATTTGTCAAAAAAAAATATTATTTATCGTTAATTCAAATGTGTTTGTTGAGGTTTGCAATAAAGTTTGCAAACCATGTAGGCAATCCAATTTTGATTTATGTTTGCGGTGAAAGCTTTTTAACTCATGTTTATCTGTCGTTTGTACCAAATCATTAGTTCCATGTAACATGTGCCGCATTACCGTTGCCGCGCTCTGGGACATTATCTGAAGTTCACAAACAATGAAACAAACAAGCAAGCAGCTCATTACTTTTCTTTCCGCGCTCACTACAATACTTATTAACAGGTACGTGTGTACTTGTTCTCTAGCCCGGCTGCATGTGCACTCCCCTTTTCTCATTCCGTGGTGTTGACTCACCAACTTCGTGAGCTCGATTTCTCCAAGTTTTTCTAAGTGACCTCACAGCTTCCGGCTTCTATATAAACGTTACAGATTTTATCATGCAAACCACACAAGCAAATCGATCTCGAGCTAAGTACAAACCCGCAGAAGCATCCAACACTTAGAGGTCGGTCGAGCCTCCAGAGTCCTCAGGAAAACACACGTCGCTTGCAGCACCCGCGCAGTTCAGTTCATCTCACATGGCCGCCACCGTAACGGCTAGTGCCAGTCCAGCCATGCAAGAAATCAGCTGCAAGACGCCAACGGCGGCATGCACCTCGCCGCCGCGCACCACCACCACCACCACCCCCACGCCGGCGCGCTACATGCCGTCGCCGCTGGTCCTATTCAGCGCCTGCCTCGTCCTCATCGGCGCCGGCGGGCCGCTCCTCCTCCGCATCTACTTCGTGCACGGCGGGCAGCGCCTGTGGCTGTCCGCCGCGCTCCAGATCTCCGGCTGGCCGCTCCTCCTCGCGCCGATCGGCGTGTCCCTGTTCCGGGGCCGCCGGCACGGCGTCCTCAACCTCCTCCTCCCGCCGCGGCTCGCCGGCGCGGGGGCCGTGCTCGGCGCGCTCTACGCCGCCTCGTGCTTCGTCTACGCGCTGGGGTCGCAGGCGCTGCCGCTGTCGTCGTCGTCGCTGCTGCAGGCGACGCAGCTCGCCTTCACCGCCGTCTTCGCCTTCCTCTTCGTCGGGCTCCGGTTCACGCCCTTCTCCGCCAACGCCGTCGTCCTGCTCACCATCGGCCCGGCGGTGCTCGGCGTCGGGCCCGGCTCCGGGAAGCCGGCCGGCGAGGCGTCCAAGACGTACTGGACGGGGTTCTGCGAATCCATCGCCGCCGCTGCGCTGGCCGGCCTCGTGCTGCCGCTCGTCGAGGTCGCCATGGCGCGGTACGGCCGCCGCACCGGACCCGCGGCCAGAGTGCCGCCGCCGTACGCGACGGTGATGCAGATGCAGGCGGTGATGGGCGCCGCCGGCACGATGGTGTGCCTGCTCGGAATGACGGTCAAGGGCGACTTCCAGGCAGTGCCCAAGGAGGCCGCCGGGTTCGGGCTCGGCAAGACCAACTACTACCTGGTGCTCATCGCCGACGCCGTCGCATGGCAGCTGCTCAACCTGGGCATCATGGGGCTCATCGCCTGCGCCTCGTCGCTCCTCGCTGGCATCATGATCGCCGTCCTCTTGCCCCTCTCTGAGGTCCTCGCCGTCATCTTCCTCCATGAAAAGTTCGACGGGCCCAAGGGCATTGCCCTGGTGCTCTCGCTCTGGGGCTTTACCTCATATCTCTACGGCGAGAGGGCGCAGAAGAAGCTGGAGGCTCAGAAGAACGAGCAGCTGGTGGCAATGAAAACTGGAGACCTGGAGTTGGCTGCTCCTTGAGGAAACCATTACACTTATTATGTGTGTTGGATGTGTGTACGCAAATATACAGGATCACAGGTATAGTGAACACATTTTTCGCTTAGTATATACATTGTGTAAGAGATTGTTTCATTCAAAAGTAGCACATACAAATTAAGTGCTATGATTGTATCAAAAAACGATTAATATACGAAATTCTTCAGCTGTTATCCATGTCTACAATCTTTCTTTTTGAGCACGAGCCTACCAAAGTGATACTCTTTCTTTTTCTCTTCTTTGCCCTCCAAAAAAAAAAAAAAGCATGTGCTAAGTACAGAGAAGTGAAACAAGTATAGTGTACGGAAATTCGTAGCTGTGGACGGACAGAAGAACAGAACCATAAAGCTATGAGCGCCTTACCAGACATGCAAATTGCAAGGTGGTGAAAAATTAACAAAAGTGCACAGTGGGAAAAATGAAATGTATTCTGTATCATAGCACAAATACATTATCTATTGATCATCACTAGTTACAGATGTTACACTATTCAATCTAACACAGAAGAGCCAAATTACGGAACTGCCTTCAGTAACAGAACAAAAAAATTGGCACGTCCACAGAACTCAAATATCATTTACAGAAGAAACAACCCCTAGTCAAACTGTAGGCATGTTATACCACATATATTACTGTTACATAGGGGAAGTTTTGCTTCATTTTTTTTGTATCTCCTAACTTGAACCCTGACAACACAAGCTTGGTATTTCATCTCCGGGAGAATTTGGACACCAGATAAACAAGAACAAAGCAGCCTAAGGCAAACAAGACAACATGAATGAGATGGTTTGAGCCGTTCTGTATGATTCTCATGTTCATTCTCCTCATGTTGTTCTTGACTCCTGCCTGGGCCTTTGTCAGAGTCATTTGCTGCAGCAAAGGAAATTATGTATATCAGATAGACATATAGTACCATACGTACACACATTATTTCAAATTTCCAAAGAACACACAATTGGTTACATTTAGGAACAGTGAACACCCAGCAAATCCAAGTAAATGATTCCACTTGAAATTATGTTAATAAACAGTCTGTAGCCTACCCCCAAACTAAAGGCTCTGTAGTTGTTTAGTACGTACATAGTGTTATGTTTGTTAGGAACTGAGCCAAGCTAAGTTGGTTACAGGTTGTGGATGTTGATAAATCTGCTGCACCAATTTCAGCATTAGGGGGAGGATTTTGGGAAGTTTGTTTTGGCGCCAAATGAGGACTGGCATAGTAGTAGTTGCTGCTGTAGCTTGTAGTGGTAACAGTGATAGTAGTTAAGAGGTAAGGTTGGTTGCAAGTTGAAGCATGGCAGTCCAGCAAGTAGAGGTATGGTGCACTAGTGTAGCTATAGTTGTTTGTACATTTCTCTTGACTATAAAGGAAGGAGCAAGGCTCCATTGCTCAGCAGCTCAGCTGCTGCATATCTCGAGTGCAAGTGAGTGAGTGAGCTCTCACCTGAGTTCTTGCATTGCCAGTCAGTGGAGTTCTTGAGTGAGTGAGTGTGTGCTGTGGTGTGTGGAGTTGATGTTTGGGCCAACAGTGGATGTACACGTGTTATGTTTTTTTTTTCCAAACATCAAGCCAACTGAAACAAACTAATGCTGTATTAAAACACCAGCAGAATCGAACAACAAACTAGATGCAAAGCAATCTTGCTTCACAACAATCTTTTGTCCCCTCAAACATAGTTTCTTAACAATCTTACTATATAACCTTTTTAAATACATGTGCTCATTTCTCTAACAATCTTAAACCTAAATAAAAGAGGACATGTGTTAACAAGGTTAAAAATATACATCAGAACACCTGTGTCTTTCAATTGAACATTTTTTTGGTTTTGGAATCAGCTATTTTTGTGAATTTTAACAAAGTAGAGCTGCATATGGACCCAACAACACATGTAATACCCTAATCAGTCCGTGGCCTCTTCTATAGAGGCATGTTTTAATAACTTGTATTCGCCCTTCACCACTAAGAGTCTAAGGAAAAGTGAAATATTTCTGAACAAATTGACACTAAACGTTTAAACCAGTGACACCTATCCCATAAAACTGGACAAACAATGCATCAAATGTATACAAATGGTTTATGCCGAAGCATAAATGCAGAAAGGTCTATCAAACAGCAATTTGAATCTTTCTTCAGGATTTACCCCCAAACTGTTTTGTGAATTAGTCACTTACCAATTGAGATACGAAATCATTTTGATATTTGGCTTCTGAATGGATCTCTTGAGCAACCTGCAGTGCAAAAACAATGCCTTCTCTTAGAAGAACAGAAGTAACGTCTAACTCAGAGTAAAAGAAAAGGACAGTTTGGTGAGCAAGCAGTGCTGGATATGGTTCAGAACTTCAGACTATCATGACACTATAGCTTTGCTCTCTGGTTTCATGGGACGAACATAACTTGACGGATTTCTGCCACATAGTTCACTCATGGTACAGGCTAAGCACTTACTCCTCTTAGCTTGTGGATTTGCCCACGGAGCCCGAGAATGTGGTCATCCAAATCGGCATTGATTGGGTCGATCTGGAGCGAAATCTCGCTGGAGCTTGATGATGCAGCCGGCCTGACCGTCAGCCCTTCCCTGTATAACAGATCAACGAACGGTTAGACATTAAAATGGTGGGGGATTCCATCGTTGTAAGAACACGGGGAGAAGGATTAGAACAGAGACATTCTGAGGGTAAACAACGGAATCAACGAGAACGCACCCAAACAAAAATTGGAAAAAGACCTAGCTACAGCCCGACTGAAACTACAGCAGACCACAGGAATCACGCAGCAATGAAGCGCCGAGCACGAGATTAATTAGGTCACATCAATCATCTCGAGGAACCGAAGCGGATGGTACCGGTGAACAACATCGCGGTAGAGATTAACCGACGAGTAGGAAGGGGGGAAGAAAAGGCGAACCTCGAGCTGTAGGAGCTGTTCGCCATGGCGGAATCGGCACGGAGATCTGGGGACAGCGGAACACGGGACGGAGTTCGAGACTGGTAAGCGAGACGCGAATTTGCTTGTTCGCTTCCTTTCTTCTTCCGCCGGAGTGGAGGATCAGGCGGTGGCTTTCAAGGAAGAGCAGGAAACAGCCAAGCCTGGATTGCGTGTGGCCGTTATAACGGGAGAACGGAGGCGTGGGCCGCGTGGCAGATCGGACGGCTGAGGAGAGAGGGGTGACGACGTCGCAAGCTTAGCCGATGCTTCTGCTCGAAAGCAGTCGGCGTATCATTGCACGCAGCAAGATGAAGCTTCCTCTGGCAAAACAAGTTATGGGCACAGTATGTCATTTTGACATTTTCTGTTGAGTACTATTTTTGCACATGATGATCACTGATTGTTGTAGTGTGCTAGATATACAAATGAACCGGAGACATGTATCATGAACGATCAGATAATACTGCGTTGTATGAATTTTGAAAACACTACCCATTAAAATCATTTTCAAATCCCCTCTGATTCTTTGTTTCTTGAACATGGAACATTAAAATCATTTTCAAATCCCCTCTGATTCTTTGTTTCTTGTACATGGAAGAGAACTATGCGTCATTGTATAAAGATCGAAGTGGGAGCCGTTGCGTTACAAAAACTCTCGTATGCTCACCGAACATAACAACGTTTAACATTCACGCTAGCCCTGAGCATGGGTTGGAAGACCCGCCCAAACCCAACCCGAACCATGAGAATGCGTCGTTCACGGGCTGGGTCAAGATGGGTAGAACCCATGAACCCATATGCGTCGACCAGCAGCAAGCGGAACGCGGCGGCTGCACGAAGGTGCATGCATGGCGATGCGTCCCGGTGCGGCGGCGTCTCTCAGCATGGCAGCACCGCGTGGCGGAGGCGAGCAGGGTGGCGGCGCGGCAGCGCAAAGGCGAGCAGGGCGGCGGCGCGCATGGCAGCGAGGAGGGGCGGCACCGGCACGGCGGTGAGTAGAGCGACGCTCGACGGCGCATGGGGAGAGGATGGAACGGCAAGCCCGCGACGTCGTACATACCATTGACCCATCGTACCCATCGAACCCACCCAACCCAACCCTACTTAATTGATACTTTGATGGGTGGGTTACAAACCCACCTTAACCGTTCTAAACCCACCCATGCTCAGGCCTAAATTTCACGCCACTTGGGAAAACTTGGAGACTGGGTTCCATTGTACCGCAGCAACTTGATTTGTGCTTACATTCAAACTAAGAACAGACTCTGCATGAAGCAAAATGGATTTCTAACTTTCTATCATGGATAACGAATGAATAGTGACAGCAGGGGGCAGACACGATAGAATGCACACGATATCACAGATCGAAGACCAAGTCGGTACAGTTCGCAGCAAATGCCAGTACCTATCCACCTAAACAACAGTCAATGTAGGGAAACACGAATATATCACGACTATGAAGATATGCTAGCTCCAATCTATAAACATCACTAAGCACGTGAACTTTGAGCCTCTTGAAGTGCTTCCTGCAGATTCTTCACGGCACTATCGTAGTACACGAAGCCCATGAACCAAAACTCATGGTTATCGACAGAAACCACCTGGATGTACTTCTCAGCTGCGTTTGTTCTGCTTGTCGAAGAATTAACCGACCTAAGTTGAGCAAGAGGAATGACCACCTGTTTCACGCGAGAGAGCAGATTATAAGTTGACATATTCTCTCGTAATATACAGACATTGGAAAATATTGACTACCGCCAGCAAATGAGAGCACCAAGCCTTCCTACTTTAACGTAGATAAATGTGATGCTAAAATCAAACTGGGAAGGAAGTAGCAAAAGCGAGAAGTACAATCACAGTTTAATGGAAAATAGGAAACACATAAAGCGAATCAGCTACTTAACTATTCAAACAATGTATATCCGAGCAAAATACTAAGCATTGATAATGAAATCTGTAAGCCTGAATATGGTAATGAAATATTAAGCATTGATGGACTGTAGTACAGCAAGCTTTGCACTACTTGGACTACAGCAAAATATAAGCACGTGGCAAAATACAGAGCAATACAAAACAATTACCTTGTAGTAGCTCCACTCATTTTTGTCCCCAACCTTGTATGAAAGTGGATTGTCACTACAGAATGCCAGCTTTACGTTGGACAAGTAAAGCACACCCATAACAGGACCAGCCGAGGTTGATAAATAGCACGCATATGGCTTCTTAAGTTTTTCGCCAGGAGCGACATCAAAAGTCTGATGGAAAATCTTCTCATATCCACCTTCCGCAATGACTTTGGTAATCTGGGAGATCCGGCCCATTGCTGCATCAGTAATGCTTGGTCCAGTTTTCACTGTTTAGAGAGAAACAAGATCAATTCTCCAAGGTCCAAGCCATTAGAATCATATCTTCGAGACATACAGGAAAGATGAACATGTAAAATAAATGCATCCCTGGAACAATGTAGCGGTCACATTTTCCCCATTGAATACATAATGTTAGTTGATCTTCATCACTAAAAGGTATTCGGAAGATATCAAGAAAGAAGATCTGAATACTCTTCAGCTTCTCAATATTTTAAGTAGTCATAGTTCAAATAAACTACGCATAAACAAGTCATCGCTACGCAGTGCAAACAAGAACATGAATGCAGATAACTTCTCATTGTCTCATGAATTCTATAACATGAGTTCAGAAGCTGCATAATCAATTACAGTCCCTGTCATCTCAACAAAATTACAGTCCCTGTCAATAAACTGAATACATGTCTAGTTCAACTATTCAACAATGCAGCCAAAAGGAATTGTACAAATACCCAAGAGATCAGTTGGATAGGAGCATCTTATACATCACAACATCATTTGCAATCCTCATCAGCAATCCCCAATAAAGATCCCCAATAAAGCGTACGCCAATGAAATCAGGTAAAATTAGAGTCAACTAAACTAGTTGCCCTCTTTTAGTGTGTGTGACCCGGTCAACATAGGATTCCACGCCAATCACATCACGGCTAGAATATCAGGACAATTGAACTACAGCTCAATTTGAAACCACGAAGGCAACATGAATTTGAAAACAAACTACACAGTACACGCCGACAATTTGACAGAAGTCACAAAACAACTTCAGAACTGAATTATGTCAAAAGAAATCGAAGCTTACAATGCTGCCAGAAGTTCCCCGTGATGTTCTCGGTCTTGCGGGCCGCCTCTCCGAACCTCTTCCCCATCTTCCCGAGCACATCCTTCACCGAGTCCATAGTATCTGTAGAAATCAAACCACACCAGAACCAACTCAAACAAACGTCAGGAACGAGCGAAATTTCAACCGAATCGGCGGGTAACGAGGCCAGATTTGGGGCTTAAGGGGGACGCACTCTTGGGGGCCTGCGCGGAGCCGCCGGCAGGGGAGGAGACGTAGGGGTTGCCGCCGAAGGCAGACGGCGCAGCGGTGGCCGCATGGTACGGGGGAGGCGGGGGCGGGGCCACGTCCTCCGGCGAGAGCGTCGGGTAGGACGCGTACCCAGGGGCGGCCACGGGCGCCGAGGCCCGGTCTGCTCCGATGGCGGGCGCAGCTGCTGCGGGCGGATTCATGTCGCCGGCGGCGAGGCGGGATGGGAGCGGGCGGGGGCGTTGGGCACGATGTTCGCAGCTCGTACGGTTCGTGGACAAGGGCGCCGCGTCTGCAGGGTCCAGGTGTTAGATGAACTTTTCTTTTGGCCGAGGAATTTATTTGGGGATCAGCCGTGTGTCCCTGTATATGTAGTCAAATTTCGCGCAAATATTTATGATTTATAAAACGCGGTGAAGTCATCGCTAAAATGCTTAGCCACGAAGGTGTTTTGTTTTTCTATTCCGAACAATTGAAAACACGCGGATATCCGGTCACCTCACGCCATAATTTTCAAACCCGGACCTCTGTACGACTCCGCGTGACGACATGGACCGAGGTTCGCGTAACGCGCTCGCGGGACCCGCATGTCGGTTGGCCAGGGGAGCTCACGGGCCCCACGTGGATCGTCCCCTTTACCAACGGCTCAATTCCGGCCTTTCGATTCTACCCATGGATCTGGAAGGTTCCAGCGCCACGGATACGGTAATAACTGCACGTTCGCTGTCCGCGAGGGCCGAACCGAAGCCAGGCCGGAAAGGCCATTCACTCGCTGGGCCCGGCCTTGCAGGCTAGAGAAACAGCCCATCACGGTGCTGTTGGCCCTTGGGCCTCTCGCGCGCGGTGGAATGGAAATGGAATCTTCCGAGGCCTCCGGCCCGAAATCCGCGACAGCGACGGAGCCCGCACGCGCGGAGAATCAGGCGGGAGCGCGCGGCCGCCGGGGACCGCACGGAAGAGTTTCGCGCGCGCGGGTCTGCCGCGAAGCGCGGCCACGGTTCGCCTCCTCCGCTCTCGTCTTCCTCGCGCGCATCCGATCCGTTCGCCTCGCCCGACACAGGGCCGTGGCACCGGCCTCACGCAGAGCTGAATCGGCAGAAGACGACCCCGCGACCTACCAACCACCAATAAAGACCAGCCAGCCCCCAGAGCCACCTTTGGACGTGCGCAAGAGGGGGGCCTTGCCGAAAGCAGAGGGCGGCACCAGTAACCCCGTCGCTCACTGGCTCCCACGCCACCAAACCGGTTATCGCTTTGGCCTAATCGCGGATCTTTTCATGACAACAACTAATATCTATTTGCCACCACCCCCCTTCTTTTGCTTGCAGCGTTTTGCTTCTGTGATATAGAAATTGAGGCAGCCCAATGGAGAAAGAGCGCAGGTTGCAAAAGGCAGCACACTTTCCTTCAGAGACCGGAATGGAGGGAGGGAAACTGGAGAAAGGAGGTGCTCTTTCACGTCCATGAAAGGGGAACCTGAATTCCTATATTCAAATCGCATTGTGCACCGAACTAACACCTACCTAAAGTTTGCATGCTTTAAACAACTTGAGAAGGATTGACGAATACATCCATGTTCAGAGCTGGTTGTCCCGTCCATTTATCTGCCCTCGGCCATTCTAGCTCTGAATTCTGTCATCTGCCGCTCCCTCTTGTCTACCATGCTCATAGATTGAGAAACCAAGTTAATTTTGCTACGGTTCATGTTAGTAAAGACTGAAGACGCAGCCGTTATTTACTGAAGAAGTTTCTGACATTGGTTGTGAAAAGGGTACTTTCAATTTTAGTAACCACAAATGAGTTGAAGAGTCTGAACTTTATCCAGTGTATTTATAACTGTAGAAGACCACATCCTTTGTTTTAGTAATCGGCACGGGATATCAAATCAAACGTCCTTGAATTGGCTCCTCCATGCCTATGTGTCGAACAAACATACGAACCTCAAATGGAGGAGATATATGAGGCACATGATCCTACCTCCTTTTGCTTGTTCTTTGCAATCTCAACTCCCTAAACTTTATTTGCAGGTGCAATGAAACTGAAACTTATGGACAGAAAAAAGGAATTACTTTTGGGGTGTACATTTAATCATGCACCGATAAGTTGGTTTTTTAAAAAGAAAAGTTGGCCGGTTTCAGCTCTAGATTGTTGAAGCATACTAGTTTGCTAGCCAAGTATCCATACTATGGCAACATGGCATAAATGCAATGCTAAACGATATGCTTCTTTTTTCGAAAGAAAAAAAGAAAGATATATTAATGCTTAGCCAAGGGATCTCTAGACAACTTGATATTTGGTTTGATTCCATCTTCTAAACAAATAATTTAAAGGTACAGTGCATGGTCAGCACTATATAATAGCAATTAACATGGGACAGATCAAAATGTATTCCCACCATGAAATAAAATAGTTTATCATCAGAAATCTTTACCATACATAAAAAAGGGAGTTGGTGGTGAATGGTTGGTCAGTCACCCTTCCCCCCTACTGCTACTTGCGCCGACAGGTGGACCCGCATACGGCTTCGCATGTCACCGCGCGCTGCCCTGCTCCCTCTCCCTCCGCTGCTGCAACCGAAGGCGCCAGCATATTCCTTGCAAGGCCGAGCCCCGCCGCCAATCTGCCGCAGCGCGCCCTTCGCGGCTCAAGAGTGTTAGTTTTTGTAATATTTTAATTTCAATGGGACCCACAGGTGCAATGCGAACGCATCACAGTCAGTGGCGCTGCTGCCTTTTTTTTCTTGGTTTGCCTGTACACTGTGACGGATGTGTTACGGGTGACAAACACTGTCCAACGACTAAAAACAAAGAACTTATGGTAGCGATGTGTACTAATGTTTGGCCTGCGATATTTTCTTTAGAAAAAAATTGGCATGTGATGCCATTTAGATAGCCTCCGTCATTCATAAAACAAGTTTTACTTCACATTTTTTAAATTGTCATGAAAATTCCCATGTACTTGTGCAATGCAGCGAATATAACTGGCTTGTTAATCAAATGCGAGAGTAATTTATATCAATGTTCGTATAACGTAGCGAAGCATTTTGTAACCATGGTCATGTGAGTATCTGATTTTTGCCGTGGCAAAGCACGGGCACACAGCTAGTACTCGAGAAAATTATATGTTTTAGTACAGAGGCTGATATGGAGTCACATGGCACAGTGCAGTGCGATATATTACCCAAAAAAAAATGCTGGCGAAGCCTGCGTAAGTCTGCTGGACAAATCAACCAGCTACTACCACGGAGAGAAGAGATTCTATTGAACAACATCAGGATTTGATATCAAGGATTCTTCTTTTTAGCAATAGGATTTTATCTTTTGAAAGTTCATGAGGGACAGTCTAAGATCTACAAAACTTTTCAGCAAAGCAATTGACTTTGCTTGCACATACAGACTAAGATCAACAAATCTTTACAGCAAGGTAATCGACTTTGATTGCACGTACAGAACAAAATCAAGAATATAACATCAGGCGCTCAGGCACCTGGTCAAAAGATCAACAAATCAGAATACCTTCATCGCCTGCAACCCTCAAAACAAAGAGATTTGTAGTAGTACTTGATATCTTTCAAGGACGATACACTGTCAGGCGGACGGTAGCAATGCCAATGCCATGGATCAAATCGGTCATCAGAAACAATGTGCTGTTCTATTCTATCTAGGGTCCACTGATGCTTTTTTTGATCGAGTGTGTTTGAGTTGCAAATGATAAGTTCAACCAGATAAAAGGGGAGGAGGATCAAGATATGCAGGGCAGGAAGTCCACCGAGAAAGGTGGCGACTTTTGGCACCAGTTTCCGTCTCTCCGTGCGGGCATTTGCATTATGATATCGTCAGGTCAAATGGTAGTGCGTGGCCTTTTGGTGATCGGAGACGGACAGCTCATCTGCGATTCCGATTAAAAGAAGCCGGAGTGCTCGTAACAACACGATCAACGATCTGGGTCTTTTGAATCTCATGCTAATATAAACAAGGCGCTGGCAGCAGCGCGGAAAGTAAACAGCAGACCAGAAGGAAAACAAATGCCACACCCACCGGCCAACATGGTGTGTCCAACCACGATGTGATAACTGCTCTCTGAAAAAAATTTGAAATCTTACCACATCACATTGCCGACGATTACTGTTTCAAAATTTTTGCAGAAGATTGTTGACAGTACGTGGCTGTGTCATTTTTCCCTGGTCTGAAACTGAAACGATGCTGAAGATGTGTGTACTGCTGACTTGCGTGGTGCAGTGGAGTGGAGTGAACAGCTTGTGCCTGAAATCGCCAGGAATCTGCTGAAGTCCCGAGCAGCAGCAAAGCTCACACAGTCATAGGACAGTGAGACCGGCCTTTGAGATGATCTGAGATGACTGCAAGAACCGAATGCTCATTCTGCACAGCTCGCCTTTGAGATGAGAGGGTCATTGTTGATTGTACATGGTGATGAGAGTGGTGGAGAATCAAATAGTAGTGCCATGTTATTTTCATGTCATCGGAACAGAATAGGCAAAAGGAAGACCTGATGTGTGCAATCAGAGTGCTGCTAATCAGGTTTCAACGTTGTTCAGAACAACCTCCTTGGGTTCAGAGTTCCCCATTACTGTACTATCTCGCAAATCGGCATCTCTGAACACACACACGCACAAGGCCCTGGCCTGCCCAACACAGCGCAGCAGCATGGATCGAGTCGAGAGCAGCGCATCAGGGAAACGAAACGCATGGAGAAGCGCGGCGGCATTATGAGCTGTGCTCCTTGTTTTCTAACAGCAGAGGGGTGTGGTGTTAAGCAGGGGCGGCTAAAACAAATGCTGCGCGCTAAGAATCCCAATGCCTTGACTGACAGCAATCCCTGCCCCGAAAGGCCGACCGGGCGCAATTATAAAAGATGTGGGAAGAAACAAAAACAAAGAACCTTTTTCCTTGGCCTATCTCCCGCCCCTCCACTGTTGCGTTGTAAACAAAGCTGGGGTTGCATGTGGACTGGGCAACAGTGGGGGGTTTAACTATGATTTTGCCATGGGTTTGGAGGAGCTGTCCATCGATCTGACCTGACCGCTTCAAGGATAACCTTGGTTATCTTCATCGCGAACTTGTACGAGCATGGCTGCCGGTGGGTTGTCTTCATGGCCGCTTCTCTTCATCGCCTAGCTTTGCTCGTCGTCTAGATTGATCTGTCAAATGTCTTTTGGCAGCTTCAGAAATCAGATCAGTTAACAGTAGTAGCAAATCACCGTATATCCTAATAACAGCATGACGTAACTTCCAGTGTATATTTGGGACCAGAGGAATAGTAACTAATACTCGCTAGTGAAATTGTAATTGTGTTTAACGCAGCATGGGTGAATGGTTTTACTGACGGTGATGATATTTTTACGTGGCACCTGAAAAGGGATAGAAATAGATCTACCGGGCAAAAGGGCAAAAGAAAAGGAGAGGGATCTGGCGATCCACGGGTCTCCTCTCTCTCTCTCGTAAGCGGCGCGGCGGGCTGCGTGCGTAGACCAGCGGGAGCCAGGCCAACACAAGTACACCTCACACCCACCCCCACCCCACCACCCAGCTCCTCCTCCTCCGCTCTCCCCGCCGCGCCGCGCACGCAGGCAGCGCTCCTCCTCCGCTCCACTCCTCAGCCTTCCCCTTCCCACCGCGCGCGGCCATGTCGGAGGAGGACGAGGACCAGCCGCCGCCGCCCAAGCGGCCGCGCGCGTCGCCGCCCGCGGACCAGGTCCTCGACAACGTGCTCGAGACGGTGCTCCAGTTCCTCGACGCGCCGGGGGACCGGAGCGCCGCCTCCCTCGTCTGCCGCTCCTGGCACCGCGCCGAGTCCGCCACCCGCGAGGCCGTCGCCGTCCGCAACATCCTCGCCGCCTCCGCCGCCCGCACCGCGCGCCGCTTCCCCAGGGCGAGGAGCCTACTCCTCAAGGGCCGCCCGCGCTTCGCCGACTTCAACCTCCTCCCGCCGGGCTGGGCCGCGTCGGCCTTCCGCCCATGGGCCGCCGCCATCGCCGCCGCCGCCTTCCCCGCCCTCACATCGCTCAACCTCAAGCGCATCCCCGTCACCGACGCCGACCTCGAGCTCATCGCACGCGCTCTCCCCGCCACCTTCCTCGAACTCTCTTTGCTCCTCTGCGACGGCTTCTCCTCCCATGGGCTCGCCTCCATTGCCTCCCATTGCAGGTATCTCCTCTTGCCTCCTCCTGTTCTCTATGTCGTCCAGTTCAGGAATCTTAAGTCTTGATGAGTGTTCCTTCCTTGCAGGGGCCTGCGAGTGCTCAACGTCGTCGAGTGCGACATGGCCGTGGAGGACGAGCAGGAGGTGGTGGACTGGGTGGCGGCGTTCCCGCCGGACCCGACCGACCTCGAGTCGCTCTCCTTCGAGTGCTACGGCTACGCCGTGAGCTTCGACGCGCTGGAGGCGCTCGTCGTGCGCTCGCCGCGCCTCAAGCGCCTGGGCGTCAACCAGCACGTGACCCTCGGCCAGCTGCGCCGGCTCATGACGCACGCTCCGCGGCTGACGCACCTGGGCACGGGCGCGTTCCGGCCGGCGGACGGCGGCGACGAGGGGATCGACTTCGGCGAGATGGTCACCGCGTTCGCCAACTCTGGGCGAGGCCGCACGCTCGTCTCGCTGTCCGGCTTCCGTGACCTCGCGCAGGAGTACCTGCCCACCATCGCTGTGGTGTGCATCAACCTGAGGACCCTCGACTTGAGCTATGCCCCGGTCACCCCAAATCAGATTGTCATGTTCATCAGGCAGTGCTTCAATCTTGAGACGCTATGGGTACTGACTGGATTGCTTCATTGTCTTGGTTTACCTTGGTCATCTGTTTGTTATGTCTCCTTGCTGATGGATCTTCTTTGCTAGGTGCTTGACTCTGTGCGCGATGAAGGGCTGGAAACTGTGGCAATGTACTGCAAGAAGCTCCGGTCTCTTCGCGTGATGCCAGTGGTCGCGAATGAGGATGCTGACGAGTTAGTATCAGAGGTTGGCCTTGCTGCCATCTCCCGGGGCTGCCGTGACCTCCGTTCGATATTGTATTTTTGCCAGTCAATGACCAATGCTGCTGTCATTGACATGTCGCGAAACTGCCCAGAGCTCAAGGTGTTCCGGTTATGCATAATGGGACGGCACCAGCCTGACCATGAGACCGGGGAGCCCATGGACGAAGGGTTTGGTGCCATAGTTCAGAATTGCAGCAAGCTTACCAGGCTGTCCACATCCGGGCACCTTACCGACCGGGCATTTGAGTACATTGGCAAGTATGGCAAGTCCTTGCGGACGCTCTCGGTAGCGTTTGCTGGGAATAGTGATCGGGCTCTTCAACACATCCTCCAGGGATGTTCAAAGCTTGAGAAGCTTGAGATAAGAGACTGTCCATTCGGTGATGCCGGCCTCCTCTCTGGGATGCACCATTTCTACAACATGCGGTTCGTCTGGATGTCAGGCTGCAACCTGACCCTGCAAGGATGCAAGGAGGTGGCTCGGCAGCTGCCGCGAATGGTGGTGGAGTTGATAAATGGCCCGCCTGAAGATGAAAGGACCGAAGATGTAGACATCTTATACATGTATCGCTCACTTGATGGGCCAAGGGAAGATGTGCCACCATTTGTGAAGATCCTGTAAGCTTCTGCGGACGCGTGAGTGGCTACCTGGGTGCATCATGTTGCATGATGGTACGCCTTCAGATCAAATATGTGAGGTAAGTTGCTGGAGCTGCGGAGATGATGCATTTTCTCTGTTTGACATCTCAAGAAGGATTTCCAGGCGGGAGCAACTCGGTGATCAATTGATTTTGTGCTGGTAGGGGTTCATCAGTGTATGCAAAGTTTTCTACCGCAAGATCATAAGCGCAGAAGAGCTGGCTTCTTCGAGGGGCCGTCATCGTCTCCTCAGTTTTGTTTACTGCTCTGGAAGCCTGCAAGCCTGCTGTTTGAGGGCCATCTTTGGATGCCATTTCTTCAAAGTGAAACCTTGTATCCAATTACATTCATTAGAATTTTCCCTCTATTGTTGTTGCATAGTTTTACTTTCATTTTCGTGTTAGTCGGAACTGAGCAGAAAACATCATGAACTGAGCCATGTTAAATTTGAATATTCCTTGTCTCAAGTTCTAGTTTTGTGATCTCTGGTGATATGCTTGAAAAGTTCTGATCCTGTCTTTTCGTTATCTAATCTGAATCTCGAATTTTGGCTGTTGTTATCATTACTGGAGGTCCTACGGTCACAACCTGAAAGCTCTATCCATGGGTTCCTTACTGAAAGTTCAGCAGAGGGTCATGGTTCGGCACTGGTCCATCAAGTGATCATTGCGCGGCGTCGATTTGTGTTGACAGCCCTAGTTTCTCGCCGACGTGTTCGCCGTCCACAGCCGGCGAAAATGATGGCGGGCCGATCAACAAGTCATATTGGCGATTATATGATGAGCTGATGACGATGTTTTGTAGTTCAAATATCAGTGCTGCTGTTAGCGTAACAGCTGCCGCCACAGCCTCTGTCGCGCGCTCTATCTCCCTGGTTTCTTTTCAATGCCTGGCGGTCCTACTGGCCATAGTTTCTAAAACAAAACAAAAAAGAAAAAAAGAAAAAAAAAGCTTGGATGGCGACCAATCCTACATGGATGGAAGCCTGGGTGGACGCACAGCAGAAGACGATGGGGAGATGGCAAATGATGAGGGAGTGATGACCGGCCGATGAGATCCGTTTTGATGGGGATCGATCGATCGGTCGTTTGACTGACCCCCACGGGTCACTCACTGGCTGATGAATGAGTGAGTGTGAGTGAATGAGCACGGGGTAGATGCCAAGCGAGCGTGAGGAACCGAGATTCAGAGGACAGTACAATCTGCAGCAGGAGAAAGGGCTTCCCCGGCCAACTCATTGGCGCCCTTGACCATTTTGCAAGGGAAGTAGTAGCTGGTCTTGTTCATCGTCAATGAGCTACTCCTACTAGGAATATGTAGCAGTTTCCACTATCATGTGCTTGTCTTGTTGTTTCTCGTGAAATTTTAGAGGCAGTTCTGATATTGATAGGACGATCAATGAAAGCTGCAGCCGCCGATCGCGGCAACTGTCCGGACACTACCGATTTTATCATCTCCCTAAACAGGAGATCGTTCTTGGTTTATTTTTTTCTTGGTCATCCTTTGACCGAACTGAGTTATCGCATGATGGCCTAGCGGTTGGGATGGGTCGCTGTTCTGGCCATCTTGAGCCATCTCGTCAAATAATTGGCTGCTGTTCCAACTCGGCCTAATGGAAAGAGGAAATCCTGCAGATCTGGTGGCCCTCATGCTTCGGCAAGGTGCAAAGCAGCGGCAATGGAAAGAGCCGAGGCTCTGTGCAAAGCAAAGCTTGGTCGCTTGAGATGCAGAAGCAATGGGCGTGCTTGTCCCTGTTGCGATGGATCCGAGGAGTGGACTGTGATAGATTCACCTCGCACAAAGTTGCAGCAGCTATGCGCCATGTGGAACAGCGCTTGCTATGTGCGAGCCTTATTACTACTCTACATTATCACAAGGGCCATCGCTACTGCATGGTGATTTGGAAGAATGCAAGAATTCAGGTTCAGAATGGCGGGTGAGAGTAACTTTTTATCAGGGTAAAAATAGCCATGTCAGAGTGCTTCCTCTCTTGTCATCTAGGTTCAGTTATTATGATTGATGTGTCGTTTTCTCCTCGTTACGTCTTACATCTCACCTTTTTAAGGTGCCATTATGTTCAGTAAAAAGGATAGAAATGATGGCAGAAAGCTGATTCACCGTGCGTTGCTCATCTATTTTAACCAGTTCAGGGGATCTAAAACTAGCAAAAAGTGAGGTAAGTCCCTTTTCTCTAGTCATCAGCACCGCGTGCATGGAGATATAGATTATCAGCGTGCCCACTCGATAATATCTTCAGAAAGTTGGGCATGTGTTCCCATATTTGCAGAAACGTTATGAGCAGTTACTTTTGTAATCAAATCTTGTCAGTAAGGCCACGACTGAACTGCATACTATGAATATATGATCTGGGAAGTCCTTTAACAGCTAGTTTGGTCAGGGACTTTTGCATCTCATGATGATTGAACGATCAAGCACAAGTTTAACTGCTAACTGCTTCCTGAGGCGCGGGCCAGTGTCAATAGGGCTTGCAATCATATGAATATTCGAAACAGTGATAAGATTGGATTTATAGGCATACTTTATAGAGTGTCAACACACCTTAGTGTTATTTTTATTTTATTTTTTGTCACATCACCTTTCTCACCCTTTGTTGATTGAGGTAGCAGCGCCATGTTCCTAAATATCCAAGGATTACATGCCACATGCATATGAAGCCCTAGAAAGTGGAATGCTCCACTAAATCCCAGAAAGCTAGTTCACCTCATGCCTGGCCTTCTCTGCCTGCCTCACCCTGATGTTTGTACCGGGAATCATCTACTGCAAATGTCAAACTTCGCGATGAAATACTGCAAGCGCATCTTTTGTCGAAACACCAGCAAAGTAATACATTGCATTGCTTTATAGGAAAAAGGAAAAGCAAAGTGGCTTTGTATTTGTGAAAGTTGGATTGCAAGAACATATTCTGTAATCTGAACCATTTCATGAGCAGCTAGTCAACGATTTCTGGTACATGCAATGTTTCTGGATGAAGTGATTGACATCTGGGACCTCTCCAGAACTTTTGTTGATTAATTTGAACCTAGTTGTAAGGACTTCATTATTTTTTTGTGGGGGAAACAGGACTTCATTTTTTAGATCCGTTCTAGATGCTTTACTGATTTAACATTGAAATATAATTAATCACCAAATGCTCGCATGAAACAGACAGTTTATGAGAGTCACCATAAACATCAATTTCCTGGTTGGAGCATGAAAGGGTCTAAAAGGTTATTAATTTCGAAAAGATCCCAGCAGACAGCATTTGAGCATTCCTCCCTAAAATCTTGCTAATATTCTCATCAACTTCGGGAATCTGGAGAATTTGCCGGCTCAGTCTTCGAAGATGCTCATAGGGGTAGGGTTTGCGTATGTACGTTCATAGGCGTGAGTGTGCGTGCGTTGTGAGTGTCTGAGTTGTACTGTGTAATATCTCAAAAAAAAAAAATGCACGAAGATGATCCAGATAAAGATAACGTGTACCTAACTTTACACTAAAAGTTTAATCATTACTTAATTAGTGAAGAACTAATAATCAAACCAAGGAGAATTCCACAACCTTTTGCCGTCCATCAACTGAATCGTGTATGAGTTCTCTTTTCTTCTTCTTCTTCTTCCTTTTTTTTTGAAAAAAAAAAACGTTTATGGATTTGCCCTATTCCCGAGACATGACAATCCACAAGTTGCTGCTGCTCCAGTCCATTGGCCAATTGGAGGAGAGGACAACTCAAACGGGGCATCTTTGGATCTGGGAACGCCCCAGCCAATCCAGTCCAGTCATCGATGAACATGATGGTGGCAAGGCCATTGCTGCCTGCCCTAGCAAAGTGGCAGCAGGTTTGGTGGTGCTAAACAATGGGGCCGTGCGGTTTACCATGTGGTGTTCTTCAGAAGCCGGTGCCGGCACATGATTGGGCTCCTCTCCTCCTATCTCAGCTCCGAGAGATTTGTAAAGGCGGGCATCAATGTTTGCACAGATCTACAGCGGAGCAGGGGCAGGGGCTGCTCGTGCATTCAGGTGCAGGTGACAGCCACTCCACAAACAGGCAGAAGGGGATGAGGAGAAGCGAACAAGGGGTCTAGTTAGATGGCAGCACAAGAGGACAAGGCTGAATCAATTCTCTCCTTCTTGATCCCCTCTTTATTTCCATTCAAAATTGCTCGATCTGGCCTGTTGATTGTTTTGTATTATCTTTGCACAAGCATGCACGGTTGACAACCAAGCAGTAGATCAGATGGCATGTATTGTATTTTAGTGGTACCTGCATGTTGCTGCAACATTTTTTCTCCAGGCCTCTCTGTTTATTGTTTTCAGTCTTCAAAGTAAGCGCAAGGGAATCTTCCTCATCATTTCAGTGCCCAAGAACCATGGGCTTCTTGGAAGAAGAACCGAATCAAATTGTGAAAACCGAGTCACACGGATCAGTGATAAGAGAGGTGAAAAAAAGGAAAGGCTGCGGTTACCTTACACAGGCCAAAGTTGCAACTTGCAGATGCATTTTGCCTTTCATCGCTATTCACCAATTCTGAGCTAGTAGTACCAAGTGAAAACTTTTGCATTCAGCTTTTACAGTGTCCTACTCCACAATCTTCCATGCCTGTAATCTTCCTTTTGAGCTTATAAATTTAAAAGCTGGAGCTTAGTTCGGTAGATCAGGTCCTTAAAATGAGAGAGAGAGTAACATCTCAGTTCGAAAGTTGCTTGTGCAATTAGGAGTGTAGCTGTGACACTGTGGGATGGTCAAAGGCTTGCCATTCAAACCCTTCGGTGGGGGCCTCTCTTTTCAAAGGCAAAGCAGTGTGCTGCCCTAATCCAATTATCAGTTCAGGGCCAATGCATGCACTGCAGATCCAAGATGATGGATCTTGCGTCCACAGGCTCTTCAAGGTGATGTATGGATCCAATCCAACTGGTTTCTGTGGTCATGGAAAGGCTCAAGTGTTGATCACAGAAAGAAAGACAGTAAAGGAGGGAGACGTGAATGCTGCACAGTGGTATCAACAGAGCAAGAAAGGAATGGCATCTCTGTGGTTCGATTGAGTTTGTGATCGAGGAGGCATGCCTGCCTCAAAAGAATGGAGGCTCTGCTTCTTACACATCACCTGTGATGCCGGGGCAGATGAGGGTATGCATGTTGCTGGGTCCTCTTTTATCATTGCAATCTTGTTCCATGGTTGAAGATGACAACATATACAGGACAGTGTAGCTAGATGCCTCCTGGATCTTCAGACTTTTAGTTCACCATTTCGAAACGCTTTGGGGGAAGCATCAAAATTCGAGAAAATATGAACCTAGCTATAACCTATAAGAACAAGTGTGGATCTGGTCAAAAGTTCATAAGAACTTGATTAATTCTGCCATACAGCAAGTCCTGCATTAGTACTGTATTTTCATTACTGCTACAGCCTGCACTGCATTACTCCTAGCAGGACCATCCAGGACACTGGGAAAAAGGCTTTGGCTTCAGACCAGGTCTTTTATCTCATTGCTTGTCCCAGATCCACAGCAGGTGCTGCCATGATCTACCTCTGCAGCTGATCGATCCCCGGGTTGTTCGGGCACATGATATCACAGCTCGTGCGCGCGTCGAAACAATGAGATATTTGTGGCACAACTGCACTCTGTATCACCTTGTATCGATAATCCAAACCCAATTCAGTCATGTCCTACGTTGCAACATTTGTCACAATGGAACGGGGACTGAATTTTCAGATATGAGTAATATTAGAGCATATCTATCAGTTAAAGATAGCAGCATATCAAACCTAGTGTTCAAGATCTCTGTGACAGGTTTGTGTTTTCAGGACTCCAGAATCATGGCGACCTACAGGTGCAACAAAAGATTCTGCCGCGCTGGTTCAACTAATGCCATCCAGTTAGCTCACAAACTCAGAATGTGATTCCACACTTTGATGCAGAATCCGTGCAAAGGATGAGCGAGCTTAAATAAGAGCAGTTGTAAGATGATCCTGGATCCTCCATTTGTCGAACAGCTGTTCAGATAAAATGGTCAAGGTGCCATTCTTTGAATGTGTCACACTGGAGTTCCAGGTACTGTTCGTTTCGCTGCAGCTGCGGCTGCAGAAAAATAACTGCGAATACTGTAGCTGCTGCTGAAAACACTGTAGTTGCTGCTGAAGAAATAACTGCGAATACTGTAACGGCTGCAAAGCAGCGAGACGAACACGCTACATTGCACATTTGAATTGGATTCTGAGCTAGTGCAACGTGACAATACAGCAAGTGAGGAAGTACAATGATTTTGCTACTCTAAGTAGGCTTTTATGACAGGTTCAAGCCAATTAAGAATTGTGGAGTTTACTTTGGCAGGTTAGGTTGAGAGTAGCACTTCCGCTTGCCGACTCTCTGACTGCATATATGCTCATACCCTACTGAAAAGGCGGTACAGTAGGAACGATTGCATAGAAGTACAATCATGATCCACTAAGGCGGCATGTCACAGTGTCAACGTAGGATATTTTCCGAAACAAATCGTAGCACGCCAACAACGAGCAGCAGCTCCAATGGAAGAGACTTGCAGTGATGGTGATGAGAGAAGTCACATCGCCCAAGCGTCAGGATTCGGCACTAAACCAGGCCATAACATTAGACATGCATTGTTAGGCACTAAACCAGAGATAAGTTGACTAGTGCCACGGCAGCTGGTGGTCAGCATGACTGAGGGACACGTGTCGGCTCTTAGTGCTGCAAGAAGCAAGCTGACTTCCTATGGTGATCGTGGAAGCACTATTAGCATCTCTCAGTCCCTATTCTGGGAACTTCGGAAATAGATTCCTCAACTCTTGCCTAAGTATTAGTACTGGTAATGATGGCTCAGGCAACAACTGAAAGATGGAGCTTTGGATGTCAGTGGATGCAATGATCATTCAAGTACATACAAGTGTGGATCAGAGCTAATAGTTTCGCTGAGCTGATAGAAGCATGTTAAAGAACTGGCAACAAAGCACATTGTTTTTAAACCTTGCAGCAGTTGTTCAAGCCATGCTATATAAGAGAAGAAAGCAAGGACATGCATAATTGGCAATGACGTTTCTAAACTGCATACATTTTTCTGTGAGAATAACTGGCAGGTGTTGGAACAGCGAAGAAAGCAATGACACGTAGATATATAGGGACTGCCATCGCAAAGTCCCTATTCTAATTTAACAGCTAAGGCTACAAAGTATTTTTTTCCCCAAAGACTTGAACATTGCCGGCATTATGTTTTTTTTTTTTTTTGAAGAAACTGGAGGGGCAAGCCCCTACAGATTATAATATATTGAATAACAAAAGTAGTCTTACAAGAAAGCCAAAAGCAAACAAAAGGAAATAAGGAAAGCTAAATAAAAGAAAGCAAGAAAACTAAAAGGCACTAATGGTCTGTGTGGATGTCAATCCAGTCTTGAAGCCTCTGTTTATGTCGCTTTTTTGCTCTGAGTTGGACTAGCTTCATTTCCTTTATAAAGTATCTTTTGCAGTTGTCCACAGTAGGGTCAACATTGTTGAAAATCCATTCGTTCCTTGTAACCCAAATGCTCCAGCACATGATGATAATAATGTCCATGTAGAAGGGTTGGGTAATTCTTCGTCTTAACCACTTGATAACTCTATTGATTCTGAGGTTGTGAGGAATGTTGATACCAATTGCCTGCCAACATGCCTTAGCAAAGTTGCATTTAACCAATAAATGTCTCAGAGTTTCTTCTTTCTGCCATATGCAGAGCTCACAAGTATAGTCATCAAGGTGCATGTGTCTTCTTCTTAGGACTCCTCTGACATTCAGTCTGTCCCTGAGCACTAGCCAAAAAAATACTTTATGCTTGGCGGCATTATGTTATAAGAAGAATTAGAGTTTTTGTGCACCAGTGGCGAAGGCTACAAGTATGAAAAAACACCTAGACAACCTGCGAATTCTACAGACGTAATCACGATCATTCCAAGCCAACCTAAATGTTTCAATTTTCAGCTTGATCAGTAAAGATAATTGTTGTGAGGTCATGGCCTTGCTGTCGAAGACCCTGGGATAGATTTAGTTCCAAAGGATCCGTGCGTTCAGAGAACTTGAGCTCTATATGAATTCATTTGCGTTCTGTCAGATATATGGAAACAGGCATTGCAGAGATTATTTTCAGCCGACCCAGCGGCAAACTAATGCGAGTCCAACGATAAAATCCAATAATGTTTGCTCAACGCCTGATTCAGTTGTCATCAAAAGTTCAGATCAGGAACACAGTTTTCTCCTCAAAGGTGCTGAAATACCGAACCGATGGAGCTCTAACAAATTATCACGCAACGAACATTTTCTGATGATGAAGTTTGGGATGATCAGAAAACAGGCTGTTGCCAAGCTCTCGCGGGTGGACTGGCTAGCAGCGCACAGAGGCAGGTGCGTTGCCCAGCCACCCGGGTTCGAGCGCGGCATCCTCTTAGAAAAAAAGCCCGGGGACGTCTCTCCCCTTGGTCTAGTTTTTTTTTTTAAAACAGGCTGTTAGGTGAAGTCCAGTCTAAAGGTATTGAGTATGATCCTATTCCTACCAGCCTGGCATGCAACAAGGCAGGTATATATTCCTCCAGTAAAACAATAAAATCATTGCAGGCTGCCTTTTCTAATTAACTTGAAAATAGATCATCTCAAGTTGCTGCTTTGACAAGAGTAAGAATTATCTGGCATCATCCATTTGAAAGCATGCATGCATAACTTTGTTTTGCATCATGTTGGTGGACTTGTTTGGCGTCTAATGAATGATTTAATCTCAAGTTGCTTTCTTTTTTGATGGTCCAACGTTGCTTCTTTGACAAGACTAAGAACTTTCTGGCATCGTCGAGATATCAAAGCGCATTTTGTTTGACTTCGACAGGTACTCTACGTATACGTAAGTAGAACTTACCAGTTCTGAGTTCTCTATCGTGATCAAGGAGACAAGGACTTCCTTTTAAATAGAGCAAGTGATCCCGAAATTCAATCAAAAGGCACAATGCGTTTCCCTTCCCTATAAGAATTTATTGTTGAAAAAGTATTGATGATGTAGCATGTGTCCTGATAAGTTTGGGACCTAATTAAGAACACGCTCTCAATCTTTTGCGTATTATATTTGGATTCTTGACAGCATCTCTAATGCAAACTTTAATTCTGCAAACGAGCCTGCTGGTTTAGACAAAGGTTTATGCATAACTAAAGCCTATATATGACAACATATATAAGCAACAACCCACTACAACATAAAGGAAATCATACATGCATGAAATAACAGAAACCGCCTTTCTAATTACCTTGATTAAGCGGGAACTGCAATTAAGTGTGTTCAACGAAATGAAAAAAAAGAGGAACTTTATTCGCACGTACGCTGAACTCTCTATAAACAGTTTAGCTGGTTAACTAACCGACGATCGAGATCAAGCCAGGCTGCATGCCCGACCTTGACCGATCGAACTGCACGTTAGCAAATACACACACCGGTTGTACATACACAGTAGAACAAACTCAGCAGCGATCGCCATGCACGGTCAACATGGCACCAGAACCTGCTGTCAGCTGTCTACATATACATTGACACGCACATCCTAATACGCACACGTGCCATTTGCGAAACTGAAACCACAATGCTATCTAGCTAGTGATCACCTCTTCCAGGAGCTTGTACCTCCGGACCCTCGGCCTACCGCGCGCGACACCGGGCGACGGCGGCGCGTTGTGATCGGCGGCGCGGACGCGGCTGCCAAGGTCCGACGCTGACCGCCGCAGCACGAGCCTTTGCTGCAGCAGCTGCTGCTGCTTCTTGATGGGCTTGCTCAGGTTCGACGACGCGAAGTCGCCACGAGCAGCAACCTTCGGCGATCTGCCGCCGCCGCCGCCAGTCGTGTCGCCGTGAGCAGCCAGCCGGCCTGTAGCTTTGCCGGCGGATCGCGGCGAGTTAGAAGTAGAGGTCCCGCCTCCGTCCGCCCTCAGGCACCAGTTGCAGGTGCCGTACGACTCCGCCTTCGGGTACCGATCCGTGCAGTATCTGTCACATGTATGTCTATGTTTAGCCAGGCACACATACGTGATACGTATATATGTGTGGCACATGTACGTTATTTCATGCAAATTAAATCGATGGACACGTACGATCATGTAGGGATTAATGATCAAATATATTGAGAACTGAAACTAACAGTACTACAGTAACTTCAGTTGGATCAGCTATTGGACGGATTAATGATAAAATATTATTAAAGGACGGGTGACGAAAAGGATTGAGGAAATATGCTAAACGTGTCATCAGACGTGCGCACGCAATTCATACTATGGCCGGCGGGGAAGATCGAATTCAGGGAATAGGAACCAACAGTTCTGCAGGCTCATCACATCAAGTCACGAACAGTACATGCATCTATCGGTTCGGTTGTGTGGTGGACATTTCTAGATTCAAAGTTAGCAGGATGCATGACTTGTACAGATAAGCTATTCCAAATTCATAGAGTTTCTTTTTCCATGGACACACATAATAGTAAGTGAATAACTTCTCTAAGAAAAAAGAGAACTACGCATCTTTCCATTAATAGAAAGAAAAGTTCTGGAATGCTTATACGCCACGAAAACCAAAAGAGCGCATGAATCCTGCCCCCGATTGGATTCACAAACTTGAAGGCATAAACTAATCAAATCCCCGATGCGCACGCTCACCCAGAATCAAAGATCGATGGAACCTGAATTTATTTATTAATTTACGTACCGAAATCGATGCTGGCACAAGTGAAAATAGATTTAGGGATCGAACGCATGTACGGAGACGTCAATCACATACTAGAGAACGAGAGATGGAGCACGTACGTGTGTTGTGAGCGGACGGAGCAGGCGGAGCAGCGGAAGAGCTCGGGCAGGAGGCCGCGGTCGCCGCACATGCAGCACACGGAGCCCGGTGACTGCGGAAGGCCGCTCGCTCCGGCGGCGTCGACGACAGGAGACACCTTGCCGCTCCCCATGGATCGATGACGCCTGGCGTGCGTTCTCCCGATCAGACGGATGGGTGGAGCTTTCGTGGCATGATCAGATCGACGATTGTGAGGGCTCACAAGTCTGAGATCGGAGGCAGCTTCCCTTTTGCTTGGGTGATGGTGCTTTCGGCGAAATTGAGGGTGGTTTGGGGCGGTGCGGCAGGAGGGGAGGAGGAAGAAGGAATTAAAGGTGGTGGTGGTGGACGCTGATGCGGTGGCTGCAGTCTTCACACATCTCAAGATCTTGCAGAACCTGCCCTCTTTTGTCCTCCTCCTCCTGCCATGGCCGGTAAAGATTTCCTCCATTTCTTTAATTTACTGGTGGTTTTAACACTTTAGCCCCTCAAGTTTCCTGATTTTGGTATATACAAACTACAGATTGTGGTAGTGGTGGTCTTTATTTGAAATGTGACTTGGTTACTGGGAATCTTGTCAAAATTAAATCCTTTTTGTCAACTCTTGCAAGTTATATATGCTGCCCAATATAAGACTACCCAAGTTGCTTTATTGTATATGTTGAGGCCTTCTTTATTTTCCCTTTCCATGACAGAGATGATAAGTATTTCTCCAATTAGCAACCATCAAAGTGCGTTCATTGAAGACAATGGCTCTTGAATAGAGTTCTTGACATATGATATTCATGGTCTACACTATAAGACTATGGCTCTTCGAATAGAGTATAATTAATTACTATAACAATAACAAAAAGATTTATAGGTAATCATGACGGGCAGGTTGGCTAGGAACAAAACAAAATCATGAATATGATATCTTACAAGGGCCAGTCAGCAAACATCTCATAAGTCGATACAATAATCATTCGCGAAAGAAAAAGAGAGAGTAGATATAATAATCGCAAACAAACAAGATGTCCCTCTCAGAGGCAAGACCGTGAATCGCAAGACATCGAGGGGCTAACCCTTTCCTCTGAGGAATAATTGTACTCGGGTGGATGGACTTCGTTGGACGGCCGGGCCAATGTGAGCCTATCTTCACCTACCCAGAACCTACTATATTCGACTGCCACATGGGTCCCCAGAAGGAGTACCCCACCTGGCAATGCTATGCTGGGCTTGAGGGGGTAGCTCGCTGTTAGCTCACCGCGTAGGGCACGCTGGCCGGTGGGCCTAAAAGGAATTCCGGCGATGGCATCCTTAGTAAATTCGAGCAAAGACGGAGGCCTGTGTGGAACTGGAGAAAAAGCGAGCGTGACGGTCCGCGTTTGACTCCCTCCTCTACATCCCGCGACCGCCAGTGGGTTGGATCGGGCCCACGTGGATCTGACGTGGCAGTTACTTTAGCGCGTCCATGCATGTGGTTACGAATACCTGGACGAGGAGAGCCCCCCGTCAGACACCGTCTTAGTGCTTTACTTATTACGGTGATAAAATAGTGGCATTCTTCGATTTCCTTTTGCGTTGATGATGATGGACGCTTTGTACGTATACGTAAGCATTTTCATTTTCGGCTAATTTTATCATGAGGTGATCCCACTTTCGAGCCTGCTTGCAACGGCAGGTGCGCAAGTTGCGAATTGCGAAACACATGCTGGAGAGGGGTTTGTCCCCAAAGAAACTGACAACATCAAACCAGCCGGCTGGGGCTTTGCCGTGCCGACATGCTCCTGCCCTGCCAGGCGGCACAGGGTAGTGGGCAACCGGCCGCCGCATTCGTTGCTGAAACTCGAAAGGGAGGAATCGGGTGCGAGCGTGTAGGTCCTGCCCAAATCATCTGGATAAGAGCGGCAAGCAAGCAGCATATGGTCCCGTCTTCAATCCCGGGACTCGAGTTGAATCGCGAGGAGAATGCAGGCGCCCTCTTTTCCATTTAAAGGAACATTTTAAAAGAGGACATTAAAACTGATGTTGTGCACAACATTGCGGACAGCTTCTATGCTCGCCGTGTTAGATGTGCAGGCCTGCACTATTGAAATCGTCATGACTTTGGCTGATTCAATCTCCTGGTTCAAATACTTCATACCGTACAATTAGACTAAATCTTAAATAAGAAAATATTATGTTCTCGAAACCATATATTTTTACAATCAAGAAAATCAACATAATTATCATACAGATTGATTACTCATCCCTTCAAAAAAAAAAAAAGGAACTACAAAAGAAGTGATAGGACCATGTCAGATCGATACAAGAAAAAATACATATAACATGCAAAACATTACAACTTATATATGCCCTGCGGGAGAAATGGTACTATGAACACACACACCGTTAATCACAAAATAACAACACCAGATCCAAGAGGAACAAAATACTACTACCGCCAATATGCACACGTGCATCAGGGATTTTTCACTCATTGCAGGACTTCAGCTATCTACAATCTGTACAAGGAGCAAGTCCACACATGTACAAATCATTATACCCCCAATCCAGTATCATTACACCATTTTATTGACATCTTTCAGCACCACTGCACCTGCTCATCAAAGCCAAGCAGGTGCACTAACATGATATTAATCCATGTCTATAATCATCCAACTGCAACAAGGCCTTGCAATTCCACCTATATAGAATCATGAGCCACTTGTTCCTTCCAACTATTATCCTTTATCAGAAAGCTGAAAGAAAGCCAAATAAAATTCATGGAAACAGATTTATCATAAACATGGGTAAAAAGAACAACAGTGACCGTTATTTCATTTGTTCCGCAGGTAATAATGGTGATTCAGATGTTTAATATTATTAGTGTCACACAACCCCTTTGGTTGCAAGGGATGCCACACAACCTCGGCATAGTACCTCAGCAGATCTAGCAAGAGAGAATCAACTCTGAGCACACTCGAAACCTTCAGCGAACTCATGCATCCGAAATCGCTCCAAAAATTCGAAAGGCCTGCAGGTAGAAATGTAACTCAATCCACACGAGAAATGAAAAATAACAACAGCAAACATCATTATACTAGATGCATGCCATGGGAAGTAACATCAGCCAAGGAGCGAAGCAGATTATCTGAAAATGTACTACGTTATAAGCCTTCAGGCAGGATGAAAGCGGCAAATTGTGTCAAATCTTAACCAAGGCAATTTAATCTAATACAAATAATGGTAAAATGCCAAGTTCTCAGAAAAGTTTTGGACGTCTCACAGCAAAATTTGGCGGTTCCTAGTTAACTTCCGCTGATTATTCTCTATGGCACTCAATACATCAAGTTCTGGTCCTGCCACCATAGTTGTAGCATTTGCATCTGGTGTCCAGAGCTATAAAAAAAGTAAACAGAATGAGAACCAAATATTAAATACCACGAGTATGAATCAATAATCGTCAATATTAGAAAGACATAACCCACAAATATTAATTATATCATGATCCACAACTTTCCAGTAGTTATGAGGTTGAAATGCAGGAGCACAGCGATATGTCAGCGTTACATTGGTTACAGATTTAATTACATACAAAGTCATTTATTGGCACGAGAGGAACATAAAAAAGTTGTATATTGTATTACTATTATCAGTTATTCAGCTGCAACAAGGAATATTGATTATAAAAAATATATTGTACTAATATTATCATTTGCAACAAGGAATATAGATTACCTTTATCGTATTATCGATTCCACTTGTCGCAACAGCACAATCAAAGGGATGAGACTGTATGCAGTTCACAACTAAGGACAATAGAAGTTGCGTAAGAAATAAGTTTTGAAAGAATAGAAAAACAGGAAATTGAAATATAATTACCAGCTCCATCTCCTGCAAGCATTTTAATAAGCCTTCCTGTTCTCTTCTCCCAAATAAACCACCTACCATCGTCACTTCCGCTGGCAATAAACTCTCCTGATATCAAGGGAATAGAGTGAGAGTCAACTAGTGCATGGATAAGCTAACGCTATCAGAAATCCTGGATTTTTTTTTTCCTTTGAAATTTGAAACACCTAAATGGGGGAGTCCACACTTCAGCATAAGATACCTAAATGGGGGATTCAATACCAGCAGTAAATACATAAGTCACCTTTAGGACTATTGAAAGTTCACGCTCCAGAGTTCCATTAAAAAAAAAGAAAAAAAAGAGAGAGGAGGAAGTCCTGACTCCAGATTACGAACTCTATAACAGGAATTGGGTGTCCTATAGACAATTTTTTTTTGTCTAGATTAAATCACACATATTCAGTGTCCTACAGACAAAAAGTCCATGTTTAATCTCGAGACATTTAAGGGCATCTGATAACATATTGATAACTGGTAATGAATTGTAGCACAAGGCATCATGTTACTTAGTTTCAGAACACCTGATGTGGATAGTGGATCGGTTGAGACTAATGGTCCAAAGACAAGGATTCAATGAGATCACCTTGTTGTTGGCTAGGCTGGTTCCCAGGAGACAGGAGGCATCAGGCTAACAACTTGTAAATTCTTTATTGATAGAATTTACAACCTAGAACCCACAGGCTTTAAGGGCGTTCAGGAATTAGGTAACAAATCTCATGCAACACGTACGGATATCAAACTGACTAGTTCTCCCAACTTGATTAATACCAACCAAAGAATAAACCTCCCCAATACAAGGAGATAGCAAGTTGCTAAGATAACATAAAACAATGTATATAACAAAAAATAATCTCTGTTCTATCTAGTGGCCATGTTAACTGCTGATGCATGTGACTGCCAAAACTCATGTCACCACCACATTCAACTACAGCGCAGCAGAGCTGTATATCTCATACGAAAGGTTAACATTTTTCTGTTATTACATGAAATACAAATCGTTGATGGACGCCAGCTACCGGGAACAGAACTAAAACATAAATGCAAAAAGGAATAGACTAACCTTGCTCACCAAGAAAGCTAGCTTGTTTTATATCTGTCCCCACATTGCAGTGTGCAACATATCTTTGTTTCATATCAATGGCAACCTCCGACTGCATTGCACGATTGGTAAAGTTCATGTAAAAAGCCATGCAATAGCATCAAGAAGTACTCCCTCCGTTTTTAATTATATGACACCGTTGACTTTTTTTGCTGAACTTTGACCAACAATATATGTGAAAATAATTAGTTGTTTAATGTAAAATATATATTATTGGATCTATCATCAAAAGCACTTTAAGATTAACTTATACTTTTAGCTATTTGCATAAATATTTATGAATAAGACGAATGATCAAAGTAACTAAAATACTCAACGGTGTCATATAATTAAAAACGGAGGGAGTATCTCATATTAGGATCGGAAAGACAAAGGGGGAACAAAACCTGAAAAGCAGAAGACTCGTCATGAGTGTACTCGGCAAAACCATTTTCACCTGTGTGCTCATTAGTTTGATCATCTCTCTGATGAAACCTGAAACTTAAACTACCTTGAAAGACATTTTGATCATTATCACGACTTTCATCGCCCGATACTGAGGTCTCGTAGTCTAACTCCATTTCATCATCATAATCTGAATCTTCTCGTCCCTCCTGTGATGAAGAACCACTAACATCGGCTCTAAACAATATATCACTCAATGACCGTAACTTCCCATGTCGTGTATCAGCTTTAGCATTCCCATCCTGACCCGTTTTATTTTTCTGAGTTCCAGCTGTTTAAACAAGAAAAAAAATCCATCACGATATATAAAGGCAACATCATAACATTTTCATTTTCAATTCCTTAACTTCCAGACCCAAAGGTATAATAGAAAGTATAAAGAAGCATAGGCATGATATAGTCACAAAAATTTCTAGTTCATTGGTCAATCAGTGAGAATAATATACTCCCTCCGTTCAGAAATAGGTGCCATTCTAGCTCTGGGCACGGGAATTAAGGAGAGGTGGAAAAGGTGGATGCACAGAAAACAAGGAGGAGATATAGAGATAGAGATGTATTGGGAAGAGAGAAAGATGTATTGGGAAGAGAGAAAGGTGCATTGGGAAGTGAGAATGACATGTAATTTGAGAAAACTTGAGAAGTTTAGAATGACATGTATTTACGAACGGAGGGAGCATATTAATAAATACAAGAAATGGAAGAATAAAAATAGGAAGCAGCAGCAAAGTATACTGGAGGAAACTAACTTTTTAATCATGTATCATGCAAACACATAAACACACGATCTCCAAACAGAGAATTCAAATGCTAAGTTACATGTGACAATAGAAGTTTATGCCGATATGATGAATGTACTCACCTGAAGTGATTCGTTGCATCGTATCTTCCACCTGCTTCTTCAACTGAGAATTAGGAGCAAGAACACTATTTGCCGCTTCTGCGTAGTCAGATGCCTCCTTCAATCTTCCTAACTACACAAGGCATGACACAATTATTGAAGAGATGGAAGGTAGCCATCAAATTCATACATAAATAACGAAGTCATCACTTCAATCCGCATATAATTAAATCACAGATGTGATTAAACAAAAGAACTAATCGGAATAATTGGATAACCTATGCATCCATGAAAGTTAGAGGTTACTTATGCAGAGCAGCACAAAATACTACTGAATTTCCTACACCCTTAATGCCACCATGAAGTTAAAAAAAAAAAAAAAATCCAAGGGAAGCCTGGATCAATTTTGATAAGGTACAGAGCTGAGAGACTACATGAGCATATCTGCAGATTCTGCATGTTTTTGAGACATATGTTTACCTGTAATAGTGCTTCTGCCATATATAAATGTGCTTGAAAGGAAGTGGGATCAATATTCCGTGCTCTGTTGCAATCCCGAATGGCCATGTAAACATCATTTTTCCATTTTCTCTGCATATCAAAAAATTTATGATCCCTAACTTTAACGTGAATGAGAGCTTTGAAACTAAAACACAAAGGCAGACAAACCTGTAGGTACAATCCTGCTCGAGTACACAAGCAATTGTGCCTCATGTTATCATCAATATCAAGTCCCACCGATTCAAGTACTTCAGTGCATGCTTCAATTCCATGCATTAAGTTAGTCCCTGTCTCCAGATATTTCGTTGCAACTTGCATAAGTTTCTTGCACATATCTACCTGAAACAGGCGCCACGAAAGGCGGAGAGGTTCAATATGTGTAGCAGACCAACAGACATATATCATACGATGTAAACATGTTACAAGCACATCCCACCCACCCACGGAGAGAGTCTCACCCTAAACGAATTTCTTGAGGTTGCGTTTACTGATAACCTCTTTTGTTCTGCATGTTGTTTTGCTAGTTCTTTGTGAAAAGGGGGAGCAAATAATCGCCCACGTACACCATCTGCTGTGTATCTCACTGGACTTATATTATCTGAAGTGATCAGCAGATAAATTGATCAATATAAATAGCAAAGATTTATCGTGTATCAACAGCGTCAAGCATAATAGAAGCAGCTAAAAGATGTGCTAAGAGGGTGGACAAAGTGAGCTAAGTGATCATACCTGGGTCGACATCAAATAGATAAACATGTTCACCACTGTAACTTAAAAGAACCTCCTTCCCATTTGGGCTGAACCCAACATGTGTAAGGTGCAAATATGTCTTCTTCTGATTACAAAGCGGGGGACAAAAGTAAATGGAAGGAACACTTCTAAGTAGTGACTCAAGATATAATAGCAATGTTAAACTCAATGGAGTAGCATCTGGCTCAACTGTTCTAGCCCTCATTAGCGAGACAAACCTAAAAGAATCAGAACCAGTACTTCCTATATAACAACCAGAGATTTAAACCTTGCCTGCATCTCATGACTAAAAGAGATACCAACAAATAAAAGATCATAAATCTAGCCAGATGACAGACGATCGAGTATTGACATTATATGACCAATTTACATACGCACTATGGATATAGGAAGGAAAACCCAAACATTTCTGTATTTTTTCATTTTTACAACGACATGTTAAGATCATTTATGGTAAACACATATACCACCTCTGTTTTTAAATAAATGATGTTTAGGACAACAAATCTAGTCCAATTGAATTAGATTTCTTGCCCTAAACATCATAATCCCTCTATTCTCAAATGATGACGTAAAGACAAGTGATTTAGCGCAATTTTGCCCTAAATCACTTGTCCTACTGTCATCAATTTGAGAAACGAGGAGCATTCACTACTGTGGCATCATTTGGCAACATACAGGTTAGCTATAATGATTGCCAAGTTTACCATATACAATCCAAACAACATAATAAAATAAGAGTCAAAAGCAAGATGAAAAGCAAGAGTGACTTACATTGTCAGCAAGATGCATTGGGCAGAACATTTTAACACATGGAGGCGGCTTCCTTTTGATTTGACATGAGCTCAATGGCGGAAGCATTCTCCTATCGTACAACCGGGCAAATGCGTCACTGAAAGAAGATCAATTAATAGAGTCATGCTAATCAGGTAAAAGAAAATGCAACGGACACTATGCACTATGGATAACGAGAAGTTAGGTTACCTGCCACCAACAAGGATTTGATGGGGACGAACAGAGCTAATATCACAAGACTTCAGTGCCAATGGCTGCTTGGGTATATCGGCTAATGACTTCTTTGCTCCGCATCGCAGATCAAGCTGCCATAAAAACATAGTTGAGAAAATAAGAATCTAAAGTGGCCTGGCAAACATTTATCTTAATTATCCATGCGTTTCTAATCAAATGCATTCCTGCCAGAACCTTGGCCAAAAAAATAATGGCATAAATCAAACTATCAAGCCTAGTAGGCGGATACAAATTAGAGCATGCCAAACACAGATATACAACTGATAATAGAACCATTTTTCAACAAAACAGAGCACTATGGGTTCGTTCATTGTTTTTCTCAAGGATTTATGGACCTACACATCTGGCACATAGGAAAGTGATAGGAAAGTGATATCCAGATGACAGGCCTATCCAAAAAGCCATGTCCACCCAAGCTTTCTTGAAAAGCTAGAGCGATCTCAAGCATGATGCTTCAAGGAAACAAATTCAACCTGAACCAAAACTTTGGGTTGCTATTATTTTGCTTCTGAATATCTCAATTCGGAGGGAAAATTAATGAACTAAAATATATCGCATGCGCTGGAGAAACGTAGTTGAAATATCATGCTTTATAAGGAGAATGCAGCCAAGCAATCACAACTAAAACAAGACCAATGGGTAAACAAGCATTGAATACTCACAAGCACGTTACGGCATTCTTGATTAGTGGAACCTGCACGAGGACAGGAATTGCACTCCCGAAAATCATGCTGTCTCAGAGTACCATCCTCGCTTGCACTCCACACAACATTGGGGTTGCCAACTTCAACCTACGTGTCAAACATACAAAAAATATGAATGACTTAACATGCATTGCTGGCAGTAACTCAATATTGCCTGGGACAGATATATGTAGTTCTACAACATGATGGTCCATGCTAAATTCTCCTGGTCCCATGACTGGTGTATGGAATAAATTTGACACAGGAGGACACATGTTGTCATGCAACCACTTTTATGATTTTTTTTAGGGATGCACAGTAGAAGCCCCTACCGTGGCAGATTATATTAAAAAGGAAGCAAATCAAAGAATGCACACGGAAAATATTGTTCCCTCATGTTCTAGAATTTCTGATACCAAATAATGGACCATCAGTAATATCTTACAGCTAATTTCTTGACCCTCCTTGAATGACACTGGTAAACAGCTGCTGGTTCCATAGAAATTTCTCTAGGTCTTCTGCCACTTAAACGGGACATGTTGAAAACACGAACCTACAAAAGAATCAGTAACTCTTCTGAAGAAAGATCACACCATACCAGGGATGAGTGTTTTTTACAAAGAAAAAGGAGAGCAAGGGAAAGTTGTACCTCTGCATCTCCTGCCCCAGAGGCTACTACTTCATCACATGTTTCCGGGACAAATTTTGTACAAAAGATATTTGCAGAATGTCCGGTATCAATATCATGTAACAGCTCACGATTATTGTAACTCCAGATGTTAATCTGCAGACCAAATAGTCACAAACAACTAAAATCCAATGTCAACATCTCAGCAACCGACATAGTAAATGTTTGAGGGCAAATTGCAGCATATTCACTACTAGAGCAATGTATCTTTAGCAAGAAGGTAGTTGCCTTCTTTTGTTACAAAGATCAGTTATTCTTTCACAGCTCCAATTTCAGGTAAGCAAATGAAATGCCCTAGATAAGTTCCCATGTTTGTAAAAACGAGCTAGAGCTCAATGGTTCATTCCTTTCAGTAGAAAGGCAAAACAGATCATCTAGAGACGAAAAGACCATTCATAGCTACCAAATTTCTAAATAATAAAAATCTACTAGATACCATTTAACCATATGACTTAATCCACCTATAATAAAGCACGGCAAGAGATATTGACGCAGAGGACAAATTGTGTTTGTATACATCCCAAAACCAGTTGTAAGGTATATAATATGGACACAGAAGTGTGGGTCCAAGTATCTTGAGAACATGAACAGATTAAAAATTTAATGATGTTTTCTAAACCAAACTGAATTTAGAAACTTACTCTAGTGTCATCTGATCCTGATATTAGAAGTGAACCGTTTGAATTCCACGCAATAGCATTCACGCAGCCTACATGACCCTGTTAAATGCCACAGAATACGGCAGACGTTGTAAAACCAAGCAAAGAGCAAGAAACCTCAGCTTTCTTCTCAACAGCACACACAAATTCAAACATACAAAAATGGGACTGAAATACATTAGCATGCATGATGAGAAGTTCAATGAAAAAAAATGGTCAAATACCTCCATCTCCTTTTCCAGAGCAAGCTTTTGCACCAGAGAAGAATGAAATTGTGCTTTCTTCTTAATTTCCTGCGAAGGAAGGAAATTTTAGTTGCATGTGTGCATTGTGCTCTGACTTAACCACAGTCGAGAAATGTTTTGAAAAATAGTACTAGTATAAACTAATACAACTAATGGTCACGAAAAATCAAGAATCAATATCCAGTCCAACAAAGCAATGCTGCCATGTACACACTAATGTACTAGTAAACACACACAACCAAAACTCAAAAAACAAGTCCCTCTCTGCATATCTGTATGCAGAGGCGGAGCTTCCTTATGGCCAAAGTAGGCCATGGCCCCCCCTGCCAAAACAAGATTTACACTAAATCAACAGTAATTTAGCACTGTTTTTAGGATTTTGTGATCAAATTAGCATTGCTGGCCCCCCCTAGCTATTTGGTCGAGCTCCGCCAGTGTCTGTATGTATAAGGCTATCAAGTAACTCATGAGCTGAATAGCCAAGGAAACAAATATTGTCTATGTGAAGTCCACCAGTACATGGCCAGAGGTATCTACGTAACAGAATATGCATGACTTCCACCACTGTATGCAGATGTTTCTTTATGACGAATAGGTTAATGTCTTGTTATTTCTGGTTTTACTTTTACCCTGAACATTCGAGCCCTCTTTTTTTCAGGTTTACACTGTACATCGAACAATGCAACCTGCAGTCATGTTGGTGCCGCCACATTCAGTAGCAATTCCGGTTCTAAACATACAGATAATTATTATATCAAACAGCCAACCTATTTCGCACTAGTGGCAAGTGGCAACACGCTGCTGCTGGGCACATGGAAAGCACTTGAACCGCATCCAGTTCATCCCGACCACAAACATATCCTTGTACGTTTCAAACTAATCAGAAAAAAAGTAGGGAAATGCAATCCCAGCTCCCGCCAGCTCATCCAAAGCCGCCTCCCCAATCACTCATGCTCCAGCGATTCACCCACGCCAACCCCCGACGAATCGGGGAATTCGCCCCCAAAGCAACGCATGAAAACCAAAGAGCCGCCTAAAGCGCTAAGAGAACTGAGGGATCAAGCCGCTCCGAGGGGGGGTTCTTACAGGGGAGCCGTGGAGGCTGCGGGCGTCGAGGAGATTGGTGAGGTTGCCGTCGGAGAAGCGCCACCGCAGCTCCTCTGCCGCGTCCATCTCCGGCTAAACCTCGCCGTCCGCGGCCGTCTCGCGCGCGATCGCCTGGGCTATGCCTGTGTGGGAGGATGCTTCCGGAAACTCTGCGGCCTTCGGGGCACGGGGTCGGAGAAGAACGGGTAGTGTGGTGGGGAGAGAAATGGTGCGGGGGTTTGGGTTCCAGAGAGGGCGTGCTCTTTCCGCGGCTTCCGCCTGTTGGGGCCGGCAGGGCAGGGACGCGTGGAGAGACGACTGGATGAGACGTGGTCTGACATGCGGGGCACATCACCGCTACACCTTTTTGCTTTTCTTGTCCTTTCGATGGTGGGACCGTGGGAGACGCGCTCATGTCCGTACGATCGGAGACCGACCTGCCTGATGGTGTGAACATGAGCTGATTTTCGAGCGTGTTTGCAAAACTTCGAGCGCATTTGTACAAGGCAGAACTGAATCAGCATGTTCGCCTCGCTGCGATGTATTCGTTTTACTGTAACGACTACTGAAGAAATAACTGTGAACACTGTAGCTGCTGCAAAAAAAATAACTGAAACACTGTAACTGCTGCAAAACAGCAAGGCGAACAGGCGTTGTTTTGGCTTCCTTCTAAGTAAAGAAGGGCCATGAAAACAACACAATGAAACAGCATGGCGAACTTCTACTACTACCTTGTTCTAACTCTAGTCAAGGGGATAAGAGAGATGCAAAAAGTGGGTGAACAAAAAAACGAGAAGAAAAGAGATATAGATAGAGATGTATTGAGAAAAGAAAAAGGTGCATTGAGAAATGAAAATGACATATAGTAATTTGAAAAAAAACTGAAAAAGTCTAAAATAACATGTAATTTGAAACAGAAGTAGATGAAAAGCATGTCCTCGTAAAAGAATCAGTTACGCATGACGAAGCGTGACAAGGAGATTGAGAAAGTAAAACAGGTATGCATGGGCATCACACGCCAACTCCAGTGTATTTCAGAAACTCGGTAGCATCTGGTCATACTGAAGAAGTTATAATTTGGCTATGAAAACAATGTCAGAACTATTTTTCTCCTACCTTCTTCAAAAATTCTCTATTTGGTCTACAAATATGTACAGAGTTAGCAATTTTCTTCAATTTGACATGGATCACATTAATAGAAAACCGATGTACAACACAAGGAGAGGAGAGATCTCGCCCTTTTTCACAGGGAAAGAGGGGAAAATGAAGGTCAAACAACATCTACAAAAGGAACGGCCTGGTCACAGGACCAAACTACCTGCAAAACTGCTGCTGTAACGCCACTTCAGGCACTACCTCCGGTTCCATGAGTTCGCTTTCATTTGCTCAGCGGTCTCGCATCATGTGGAGGCGTTGAGGTATTGATCTCCGAACTGCTTCGGCCTCCACTTACGCCATGATTACTGTGATACTCATCACATTAATACGGCTGAAAATCGTGAACTTCCTCAGTTTCCTGTGACTGATAAATGCCTTTGGCTGAAGTTTTCCCAGCCAAGCAAGCTTCTGTAAAAGCAAGCATAATGCCAGGGTCCTGACGTTTTGTGACTTGATAAGTATCACATTTCAGAAAGTTTTGCAAATGCCCTACATGGTTACCACCAATATAATGTAGTTCACCGTCAGTTGACCATTGATGTGATGCACTTCGAGGAGAAATTATAATTAGAACTTAACTCACATGATATGAGTGTAAAGCAGTCACTCATTTGAATTTGCCTCTGAAAAGTCATTTATTCTTTGCTTGATAGCCTGGAGAAATAACCTAAGTATTAGAATGCAAATAATAAAAAAGTACAGTACATTGCAGTACGAGTGACAGTTGTTGGAATCAGTTGCCTCTTGAAAAATACGAATGATATCACACACCTGACACTCCTCATGAAGCAGCACGAAGACCTTCTTCATCAATTTATGCCTCTGCAGTTGATCATGCCCACAACCAGATTCAGAGAGACTCAATAAAAAACCAAAGAGTGAAATAAAAACTGCCACAAATTGTAACCTAATGACGCTAACGTTGTACAAGCAAACTGTTGGATAACAATGCAGGTGCAGATGTTAACGATGAAAAATAGGAAATAACCATGACTTAAAAGTTTATGAAAAAGCTGAAGATAGAAACCATACCCCTCCTAATTCACGGTACATGTGTCTGACTTTTTCTACAATGTTATAATATTGTTCCTTGTCTCTTTCCTTAGCATCATTGAGTTCATCCTCAACCTTTTTAAATTCAGACCTGTAATTGGAAAAAAGAAATAGTTCCAGGAGATTATTAGATTATCAACTATCAAACAAAAGAAACGTCATGGGAACGAGCTAAGAAACACATACACAGTTTTATTCAGCTGACCAATCAAGTAAGAGTAAACCTCGAATTTCTCATTGTACTCCTGCACATAATCTTCATACCTGGAAAATAATATAATCAGCTGATATTATAAATAATAAAAAGAATACTTAAAATCCCTCCCCCCACTCCCTCCCTCTGCTCATCGTTTTCAGCGCACTCTACTTTTTCATCTCCTTAATTCCTGTAAACAAGCCTAAAACGACACTTAAAATGGAACGGAGGGAGTAACTGAAATATGACATTAACTATAACACCTGTGATAATTTAAACAATGAAGATAAAAGAGTCCAAACAAGCCGATAGAATACCACTGGGTCATCCATCCAAGTGTAAACAGATCTATAATTTTAAGGGGTTGAGCAAGTTGAGAGACACTCAACAAGTAAACTCACATGAGCCTACTGAAACGTTTCTATGAAAACAGGAACATGGTTAGTGCAATTGAAGGTCCAGGCCAGCTGATATGAAGAAGAGTTCAAGCAATAGAAATCTCAAGAAGTATTTGTAATAACTTACTAGCTGAAAGATGTCTAGGATATCCCAAATTGTATCAAATAGTTTCAGAACAGAAGTCAATGACTCAGCATACCGCTCAGAGACAATGACAGGGGAAATGCCAAAACGCACTAAACAAAATACTTCTAGACATAAATTTAGTTTCATGGATGTTGGAGGATATAAGAACTTACTGTGTTCTATCTTTTATTGGACCCTTCAGTTCTGGTTCATCTTTATCATACTTGGAGAAGAACAGATCATCTTCGTCTGAAGAACTATCCCGTTTCTTCCTACCTTTACCAGTCCCAATCAAAGAGTCGTTCCTGCTTCTTTCCTCATTATCTGATGGGGAAATTGATTTCTGTGTTCGAGGCACTGCGGCATTCTTACTACCATTCTGTGGAAGTCTTGAATTTAGTTTCTTCTTCTTATCTGCAGACTCTAGCATTCCACCATGTGCCATCCTTGATTCCCTTTTGCTTGTTTTTTCTCCTAACTTATCTGTGTACAATATGTTCTCGAAATCAGAATTATCAGTTCTGGGCAAATGCTGACTCTCTGCATTATTTCCTCTTTGTTGAGGCCTATTATCATCCAAATCATATCCTGTTGCATTTCTGGGAATCCCTTCCTCGTTCATATGACCTCCAATACCATATTCTTGAGGTGATGGCTTCCTCTTATCAGGAAAGGTTGTTAGACCTTTTCTGATATTAATACTGGGATACGAGTTATTTACATTAGTTAATTTACCATCAAGCGACTTGGAAGAACTATTTCTCTCAAATTGCTTCCTTGTCCTCCCATTGTCGTTTTCCAAAGATGTCTCACGAAATTCACCTAACTCAAGATCCGATAGCTCTCTCTGAAGCAACTTTTTACCATGAGGTGATCTCCCAACATTATCTCTTTGTGAATATGATGGGTCACCATTACTTTTGTGTGGTTCAGGAAAAGCCATGGTCCCATCAGGCCCGACATTTCCTTTGGCAGTTCTGGAGTTCATGGAATTTACACTAACATCCTTTGAACGTTTGAGCATTTTATCATCATTAGGAAGATCCCCATGTTTACTTCTTTTTCTTGCAGAAGAATCATCAGAGCCATCAAAATTGACACGGTGATCTTCACTATGTGAATAACCTGTTCCGAAGTCACCGTCTATAGCACTCCATGGTTTCTGCATCTTTTCTGCTTTTTTCTTAGAACTCGACTTCTCAATGTTTTCACTTGTTCTCTCAGATTGCATTATTGGCATAGATACATTTGGGCTCTGATCTATCTTTTGCAAATTGCCAGAAGCTGAAGGTCGTCCTTTCATGGCAGGACTGCTATCTTGTGAAGCATCCCTGCTAACACTCCCTGTCTCCTTGTTCAACCTATCCTTGCTCTTTTTTGCAAGAGGTAAGCCTTTTTTCTGCTCTGAGAAAGGAACTGTAGTGACCGCAGATGTTATGTCAACCTTGGCCTTTTTGGAACTTTCAGGCTTTGCTGTGGAGTTCTCATTACTGGAGTGCCTTTTCAATTTGGGTTTGGCACTTTTGTCGGCAGAACTCATTGGACCGTGGTTTGACCCATCCTTGGATGCAGATTTTCTCCTGCTACCATGAAGCTTTGTTGGTTGACCAGGATCTTCCTTGGACGAATTCTCACTAAATGCTCTTAAGGGGTCATCGAAAGGGTTGCCCTGATAAGACACCTCATTATACTTGCTATTGCTATTAACTCCGATAGGGTCCATTCTGGCGCTCGTCCTGTTCTCTTTTCCTGGAATTTCTGGTAGCTTATTCAAATTGCTTGCATCTAAGCCCTCAGACACTGCAATTGTATCTGCTGCATCATCATTGTCAGTATTAAAATTGTTCAGATCAATATGTGGTGATGTAGTCGTATAATCCAGATTTGTTCCAATGTCAATTTGCTCATCATCAGCATCAAGTCCTGTAAAATCTTTTGGTGAAGACGACAAGTTAAGGTCATCTGCTACTTTTGTGTGTGCTGTATTTGCTTTGTCATCATCACTTGTAATATCCACAAATGCATCAGATCCTTCCTTGCTGCTCGATGAAGCATCACTATCACTGTCGCTGCTGCTCCCGCTGCCACTATCTGCAGCACTTCTGCTTTGACTCCCACTATCACTTCCACTGTCACTGCTATCACTGTCGCTATCACTATCACTTCCACTCTCGCTAGAAGTTCCTGCTTTACCGTCACTGTCATTGTTGACCTTTCCATCCCCTGCAACAGCAACCGGGGAGCCGCCAATATCAATCTTCTCAAATATATCAGGATCATCAATCGTTAAGCTTGGAGCAGCTTCCTCAATGTTCTCATCAATGGATCTGTACATCAATTGCAGACATGTACAGTTATACAAAGCCGTGTAACATCATGAAAACAAGTCCGGCGAGATACACACCGAAAAAAAGAAGGAATAATAGAAAGGGCCAGCAGTTGGAATTATAGGAGGAAAAAGCATACCTGACACCTTCTGCTGAATTCCTTTTGGAGCTTTCTATCGCCAATCCTTGTTTGAGCACATACCTCCCTGGTGCTTGGTAAGTTGCAATCTGAAAAAAAAATATCCAGACTTGTGAGTTTACTCCTTACTCCCTACATTTCCAAATTGGGAAGGAAGATGGTTCAGTGTTTGTTTACTCACATTCTTGATGAGACTCTCAATTTTCTTTGATGCATTTGAAAATGAATCTGCAACAGCTTTCTCCAAGGCCTGCATGTTTCATAGCGTGTGCAAACATTAGACAAGCCTTGATAGAGTGCTAACTGAATTATGTAACCAGACAAATTAGAAAGAAACAAAACATAAGACATCTATGATGCTAACTAAAACATTTTGAAGAGTAGGCATGGAACTTAGATTTAAGTTACACAATATCACTTGATGAATACAACAAGGTATAAAGGGGTCAACCAAAGCTAGCCACGGAGAGAGCCAGAAAGGGACAGAGTACCTTTAGGCCCATTCCTTTTGGGTTTTCTGAGAGTACAGATATCAAGAGGCTTCGCACTTCATTTGTGTTATCATCAACACCTGCAGAAGGTGTACTTGCTCGGCGGTTTGTTCCTTTAGACATCTTATTTGGTGTTACTTTCTCAATTTTGTTGTTGTCGTCTTTATTTGAATCAAATGGAGTTATGACTTCGTTATTAGCATCCAATCCAACAGGAAATGAAGGATTGCTTGCTCCAGGTTCAGGAGAGGGTGCAGGCGAAGTTGAGACATTTCCCTTGGGAGTGCTGTTAGATAACTTCACTTTGGTAACTGATTTGGTCGGGGCAATCACAGCAGCTGGAGCAGGCCAATGAACAAAACATAAGAGTTAATTATGTGCTAATGCAAGGTTCTCTAAGCAGTGGGGCATACAGATAAAAAAGAAATACGCTAACATGACGGAACAGGATTGGAACCTTGATTCTTCTTAAAAAATTCCTTCTGCTTCCAGGGCATCCTCCGCATATTGCCTGAGATAACAGCAACAAAATGTAGTTAATGTTTTTTTACCATTTACTATGTTATGTAAGAAAATGAAACATACAAAAGTAAGGGAGGAGTAACTATGCTACAAATGTGAAACCCAGGACGAATTGTAAACTAATCAGAATATAATGTGAAAAAACAAACAGAATCATAGTTCAAAGTACAGACCTTCTACAGCTGCAGCAGCCATCGACTTGGCCTGACTCTTGACAGATGGATTAGCAGGGTCCAGCACAATTGACCTAGAGCCAGAAATGTTACAAGAACACATAAGCGAGCAGGAAACATGCACTATCTTAAAACAGAAATTTTAAGATAACCTACATGTCAGAATTATTAAAAATCAATAGAGACCAAGACGATTATGGAATAGGGAAAGCAGACAAACTTTCGAGATTTTGAGAGACGCTCAGCCTCCTCGGAGCGCATTTTCACAAGGTTCTTTGCTGATTCATCCAAAATGCGTTGCACATTCACCTTGCGCCAAGCAGAGCCACATTCCATAAGCAAACCATTTCCATCCTCTCCACTCTGACGTTCTTCGTAGATATCACACAATTCACCACGTTCAGATGCCCATGTAAATTTGAATTCTTTACCACTAACATCGATAACCTGGTGCAGGAAAAAGAGAATTGAGTGCCGAAATAGTGCAATTGAAAGTAGAAGGGTAACTGCCGTGTTGATTAATTTCACTTAAGTGTAAATATCAAACACTATTAAGGTTGCTCAGCTAAACAGTGTCAAACTGAATTCTTTAGACCATCTGCCACAGAACAGTTCAGTCTCCATAAATCTTGGTGTGGGCTCAGAGCAATATGAAATGAATATTGAATAGGAATATTTTGACAACCTAAAGTAAATCAAAATAGAAGGGAGACAAGGATCATATTGCATCGCAAAATTCAAGGATTAATAGAAAAATCACTATGCCTGTTTCCAACTAGATAACATAAACGTCCAATGTCTCCCTCCAAAAAAAAACGTCTAATGAGAATGTAATATATCATTCTGCCCTGAAAAATCAAACTAAATGCAGCGCAAGCAATGAGATCCCTTGAAATGGGAGCATAAGACCAAACAGTGAAGGAATAGTCACTATGCCCTAGAAAGTCAAACTACAAGGAACAAGAACTTCGCAATATGCGGGAATGATTTGCACAAATTCTACACCAGATTCACAGTTCAACAGTTAGCAAATCGCTATTGAACTAAACAGGTAATGCGAGGTCACTGCAGTAACACAAGACCATCAAACAGTATGAGGAGACAATCGTTAATCCAAGGATCAGATACTTGACAGATCATTATGCCCTAACAATTCGAAGTATCATGAGTACCACGAGGTGAATTAAACTAGTATGAATGCAAATTACAGAACAGACGAACCCAAACTCAGTAAAAGTGGCTAGAAAGAAACGATTATAAAGATATAACGTAAGGGGAAAAACTGTCCAAATTTGTTAGGTTAGAGCTTTGTGGGAATCGTTGAAAAAGAACTAAACGACAGAGGGTAAGGGGGGAGCTCACGTTCTCCGATGAGTTGTACATGTTAGGGTTGAACTTGATGCGAGCACCGCCACCGGCCTCCTCCGCCCGCCGGATCTCGTCGACGAGGTCGGGGGTCAGCCGTATTATTGCCGCGAAGGAGGGCGGGCCGCCGGACTCGAGGCGGAACGACTCGTCACGCCCTACAGGCTGCGCTGCGGCTGCGGCGGCGGCGGCGGCGGCGGCGCGACCGCGGGCGCCCATGCCGCCGATGGAGGAGGCGCCACCCCGGCCGCGGCCGTGGGGGGCCGGCGGGCGCTTCGCAGCGCCTCCGCCGCCGCGCCCACCGCCACGGCCGCCGGGCTTGTACATCGCCCGCGGCGAGCGCCGGCGCCGGCGGGAGGGTTGGTCGTATCGGAGTTCGCTGGAGGAGAGTAGCCAAGACGCCGAAGAAGATGGCGCAGAAATCGTATAAAATTTCTCCTTTTTTATTTCTTTTTGGTTTGGTTTCTCTTCTGTCCCACTTGCCAGGGTCGGTTTTCCTCGACGTGTTTTGGATGAAGAGATGCGGATACAAATGTTACGGTATGCGATAACGTACGGTATACAGGAAAGTTTAGTCCATGTGAAAGATGATACAGTGACACAGGCCGGTGCAAATGCTCATTATGTGTCTAGAAGTTGTGCGTAAATTCACATGATTTTTGTGTGCTTTTCATATGAACTTCATCGTGGCATGTAGAAGTTCAGTGTAAAGTGTAAACTTTATTTTCTTTGTTATACGCATGTTTCTCTCTATATAAGTTCGGTACTAAAAATGTTACTATGTATACTTAGATTTTTATAAAAAATACTTTTATGTACATAATTCTTATATTGTTAGACTATATGAAATCTATAATCAATGACTAAAACATAAAAATAATTGACTTGAAAACTGAACTAGAATGACAACAATTACCTAAATTGAAAGGAGTATACCGTAATATTTTCTACCCGCACGAAAGGTACGGAGTATCTGCGAGTTGGAAGTTGTCTTGCATTGATGACACGACCCGTTTTTCCTTTTAAAAAATATTGCATGAGTAGGGGCCAGTGAGACTGACTCCAATAGAGGTATGCAAAGGCAAAAATGGATGTCCAACTCCTATTATGCATAGCAAAATGGTCTCCAATAGAACAGGCAAAGGGAGAGGCAATTTTGCATTTGAGGAGAGAGAAGATCCAAAAGTACATGCCCTCTCTCTTCAAATGCATCCGGCTGGCGGGGACGGGTGGGGCCGCAGCCATGGCGGGCGGGAACATGCGGGTGGGCTTCCGGCGCGGAGTGCCGCACCTGTGGCCATGCGGGGCGCTGGAACCCTAGAAGACGCACCAGGTGAGGAGGAGGCCGCATGAGTCTGAGGCGTGCGCGCGGCGGCGGCGGCGGCGCTGCGGGCCGGGGCGGGCATGCGCACGGCGGCACGACGGACCGGGGCGGGCGGGCGCATGGCGGCGCGACGCGCCGAGGCAGACGGTCGCGCGGCGGCAGCACGACAGACCGGGGCGGGTGGGCGCATGGCGGCGCGACGCGCCGAGGCAGACGGGCGCGCGGCGGCGGCGTGGCGGGCCGGGGCGGGGGGCGCACGGCGGCGCTACGTGCCGGGGCGGGCGGGCGTTGCGGATGCTGCGCTCCGCCAGGGCCAACCTCGACTAGTCGACCACGCTCGAGGCGGGGCGAGTTGGGGGAGGTGCCGCGTCCGTCCGTGTGCGCGCCTGCAGCCACGCGTTCCATCCTCGCCGCCCCGTGGATCGACGACGGTGCCCTCGAGCGGTTCACTCGGTTGTCGACATCTACAGCTCCGTCGATTGAAGCTCAGGCCGACGAATCGACGCCGTGCCGAGCCTGGCCTGCCACCGACCGCGACTGAGCTGTGGCGAGCGGGGCGGGGCGCTGAGCTGTGGCCAGGGACGAGCTGCGGGACGGCGACGCGCGGGGCCAACAGGGCACACGGCGGCGGCGGCGTGCGGCGCACAGGACCATGGACGACGAGGGCGTCGTCGGCGCGGCAGGGCCAGCTGCGGCAGCGCGCTGGGACGAGCATGGCGAGCGATTGTGCGTGCGCGCGGGACGAGCAGGAATTGGCTTTGCCTTTGCATCTTGTCTGTTGGAGAGGTCAACAAAAACTGCTTCTTCTTTTACTGTGCAGTGAAGGCAAATGGACGTTTAGCTCTCCAAAATAGCTATCTATTGTTGGAGTCAGTCTGACACTGGAGCATGGTCCACTGCCCGCACTCTGTTTTATAGTTATCAGATGTCATCCGACAAGCAAAAAAATAAATGTGTTTGTCAAGATGGACTACAGTTAGAGGCGACACGTATTCAAGGCTTTTCGTAACTGTTGCACAACGTATACTTGTTGAATCAATGCAAGTTTTAAGAGAACATGACCTGGTCGCTATCGTGACCACTAAAAATCATCTTGGTTTGCCAAAAAAAAAATCATCTGTGACTAAAAGAAACCTTTAAAATGCGACGCCAGGTTCATCTCTGCAGCATTCTGCTACACCCTTGCGTGATCTTTTTTTTTTTTGCGGTGGACCCTTGCGTGATCTTTCACTCAACGATTTATCAACGATTTCTAGTAACAGCCGTACATGCAATCAGTTTCGCATTGCGCGGCTGTGCCTGCCTCCCAAACTGGCTCCACATGCATGGCTGCAGTTACACAAAGAACAAGCGGCTGGAGTAATTTGCGAACCGGCCGAAACTACCGTGCTGTTTGTCTGTCACGCATACACGGCCGCAGCTACGGACACGTCTGATTCTCCGATCCGCTTCGGCGATCGGCGACGGCGATGGCCTCGACGGAAAGGGCCAAACAGGCAGGTGAATCTTATCCGCACCTGACCCGCCACCGTTGCGTCCTGAGCCGGCGCGCACAAGTTGCGAGTTGCGACGTCAGGTTCGTTCGTTCGTTCGTGATCCACACATGGGCTGGCATATTCTGAGACGCTAGAGCCACCCCCCCCCCCCCCCCCCCCCCCCCGGATCGATCGATTGATCCCCGTCCCAAAAGTGGGGGGCGCTTTGCTCGATCGGATAGAAAGTTCCTTGCTCCGCAAAGCCACCCCAATGGCAATGGAAACTGGAACGGGGATAACGATGTTGATGGTCGTGTACAACTTTACACTACCCAACAACAACGGTGCTTGGTGGAGTATTGGCCAATTGCGGCCTTTGTGTTGTGAGGAGGGGCTCGAAGTCAACGTAAGCATGAGCTTCGTTCGTACAGGTTTCGGGGGTGTTTGTTTATTTGGCTAAAATTTTAGCCATTTAGAATCTTGTCATTTAAAGATACTAAATAAAGTTTAATTATAAAACTTTTTGCATAACTTTGAGCTACTTTGCGAGACGAATCTAATGAGAATAATTAAACCGTGATTAGACGATGGTTACTATAGCATCACTGTAGCAAAGCGTGGCTTAATTAGACTCGTTAGATTCATCTCGTAAATTAGCCACATCCGTAAAAAGGTTTTGTAATTAAACTTTATTTAGTACTTCTAAATGACAAGATTCTCTTTGATGTGACGGGGCTAAAATTTTAGCCCCTGGAAACGAACAGGGCCTTCTTCTTGAAATATGACTATTTTTCCTTTTGCAATTTTGTTTCTATTGTTTCGCTTTTCCGCACACTATGATCTCGTTCCTCAAAATGTTCGCAACACAAAGGCTATGCGTCCAAACTCCAAAGACTGTTCCGCACACTATGAGAACGGGGCAACAAGGGAGGGCAACGCATACGCAGGTGAATGCGTCCTAACTCCAAAGACTGTTTCGCCACTTTATTCCGTCACCTCTTCGTATTGTTCCTCAAGCTTCCTCCTCTCGCGTCTGGAATATCGAACATGTAGGAGCGACTGGACGCACACCCGTAGTAGCATAGCGCGACCAACCTTTTAAAAGGCAGCCTAAAACCCGTCATGCTTTGGCGACATGCTTTGCTCAGCTACAGCTATCTTTTGCTGGTCATGCTCATATTTTTCTGGATCCAGAGCGTGTTCGTTTCGTTTAGGACTAAAGTTTATGCCAAAGTTTTTGCTATTTAAAGGTATTAAATAAAATATAATTATAAATTTTTGTGCAGAAACCTAGACTACTTTGCGAGATGAATCTAATGAGGGTAATTAAGCTGTAATTAGATGATGGTTACTGTAGCATCACTGTAACAAAACATAGCTTAATTAGGCTCGTTAGATTCGCCTCGTAAATTAGCACCCATCTGTAAAAAGGTTTTGTAATTAAACTTTATTTAATACCCTTAAATAGTAAGATTCTCTGGACTAAACTTTAGAACTAAAGGAAACGAACACTCGAAGCTACTTGAACTCCTGTGTTAGAACCTGATACAAAACTGTCCACTCCATTCTACCAGAGGGCCTGTCGTCACCTGATGTTTCGGTAGCTTGTGCTACTCAAGTCTTCCTATCTGATTTTTTGCCGACAAAGTCACTTTAAAATTGACTCACTTCCAATTGTCAACACTGAAATAAATATGTTGTTTGACTTTCTTTATTTTTCCGCCCAATATTGATGGCGTTGTCATCACAAGATAGTATTCTAGAACGAGCAGATGCATACAACTGCTCCATTTAAAATCAAATGTTGTCTATGCAGCTGCATTAATTTAGACCAACTAACATTTTGGATATGCAGCCCCTCTATTTCAAATAAATGTTAGTCTAGCTTTGATCAAACTCAAGCCTTTCTAGCTGTACCGCGAGTTTGAAAAAAAAATCGCATAGTTTTACCAAAGCTATAAATTATTTCTCATGGTGAATCTAAAACATAAACCATATATTATAAATAAAACTACACGACTTAGAGAAATTTATAATCAAAGATTGAAATTTTGGACTTTTACCAAAGCTAGAATGCAATTATTTTAAAGTGGAGGGAGTATGACTTTGGAACAACTCATTTCAGTTCAATTTTTGAACTAAAAATGTTATCCTAAAATCATATTAAAATTTGGAAGTATATGATATAAAATCAGTTCAAATTCTTCACAAAACTCGGCCAGAGATAATTCCAGCCAGCCAAGTTAGCAGCTCTTGTCATGAATTTCAAGTTTGTGGTCGTTTTTCTGAGCTGTGATGCGAGACGTAATTGTCAGAAGATAATTTCACTGATGCAAACAAGAAAGGCTATGGCAATACACTTATAGCAATGTCAAGTATAGCAAAAATAAAGAGAGCCTACAATGCGACACCAGATGAGCAAGCCAACAAGCAGTAGCAAAAAGCCACAGAAAGTGATGATGCAATCGGAACTTGTTCCATTTTCCCTTTCCAGAGGTAGTGGTATTTGGTCTCACTATTGATGTTCAGTGCGTTGGTTTTCTTTTGTAAAGCATCGTAAAGACCATCAACAACCAGACCGTATGCTATAGAGAGTAGATTTAAGGTGTTCAAATCTAGTCACAGGCCATATCATACTATCAGCAAGCTAGAGCTCCGAGACGCATGCATGTACTTGATTTACAGGATCGTGCCCGATCGCGTGAACAATCAATTCGTAGATTTTCCTTTAGTTTCCGATACAAGCAGGTACTGGAAACCAATAGTTTCACCATCATTGCTTCATCAGACATGTTCCTCTGCTGCTGTTCATGGTTTACTTAGCCTACGAGTAGTATGTTTTCAACCCCTGTGGATAGTAGTCTGAACGTGCAACACCGGTGCCAGTTTGATCTTCAAGTATGACATGCAAAATGACCAAATTGCGAATGAATTTAGGAGGAAAAAGGTAAGTAGAGCTGCCACAGTTAAGAACATCATGATGCAAGCACAACATGTATCACATCTCAGTTGCAGGGTCTTTAGGATAGATGGAGAAGCTCGCATACAGCAAGATAAATGTGGCACCAAACAGACAAAACTGTGGACTTGTTAGGATCCTAGCCGCCTCTCCTGCCCCGACCCCGGAAACCGCGGCCACCGCCACGACCCCCTCCGCGTCCTCCTCCCCGACCACCGCCATTCTTGTGGTAGTTGCCGGACTTCTTGTTACCAACCTTCATGTCCTCAGGGAGCGGCAGTATGTTGTCGACACATTTGCGGAAGCTGAAATCATCTGCAGATCCATCGACTCTACGAACAAAGAAGCAGTGGCTTTTCCACACCGGGTGATTGCGGATCTCAAATGCATCGATCCCTGGACCAATCTTCTTAGTTGGCTCAGAATGGCCTTTCTTCAACAAGTCCTCCAAAACCATGTGTTCATACTGCAAAGTTAAGATACAAATAAGAAATAAGAAATTCATGGGCTGAAGAGCATATGTTAATGCTTGTATTGAGCATGTATGTTGCAAAGAACTGGAGGTTAGAGACTCGGAGGTGAATGAAGTTTCCTTTATGTAACATAAGGTCAGGTAATCTAGTGGCATTTTTTGGATATAACAATATATAACAGTTCTAACATAATATTGAGCTGAATGAACATATAAAGTCTCCTGGATTTTCTTAACGATGGCAATGCCTGACAAAAACAAAACCTATTTCCTTCCCCACTTCGCTAGTCTTGCACATGCACCAAAACTTGAAGGAATGACATGTTGCTTGGACAAAGATTTAACACATTTAACAAATAACTCAATCGTACTCAAGTTAATGAGACGGAAACTGCAAACCCTATAAAATGCAACAACAACAAAATCTCTACATGTACATGAATCAGAACACTATGGAAAAAAAATGGAATGTATCCACCAAAGACTATGAAAGACTAATGTTAACCAAAGAATCATGGATACTTAGATGAAACCCCAATATCAAGCAAAAAGAAGCTGGAGTTCCTTATTGAGCAATAAGTGTAGTCCAAAACTTGATTTAACAAGTCATAGTAACCACATATTTTTTTTGGAGGCAAAGCTAAGTTTAAGTGACCTATATCAACCGCACCTAAACCAAAGCACACATACATATGATGACCAAACTGTAATGTAATGTGCATAAACAAAATACTGGAACTCGAATATTTTCGAAGGATAGAGAGAACAAATCAAAGAAGCTGGATGGCTTAGGTAAGCCACAATACAATTGGAACCTATTTGCGTCCATACTAATAACTCAGTATGCAACCTTAAAATGGATCGAGTCGAAATAGTTCGATACATGGATCAAATCAATGTAAAGGGCAAACATCAAGATCAAGCCGCCACGGTACCACTTACTCACTGAGGCAGATAAAATTTACCTACGAGCTTACAACTACCACAGCATGGTTAAAACGTCATCAGGCAGCAAATAAGACTACAGCAGGCATAATCAAATCGCGGTAAATCCATAAATGAAGCAACTTCCTACAGCCACGCAGCAGGGCCGAAACGATGAAACAAGAGAGGATCGAACCTAGCCCTCACCTTGTTGAAATCAATCTCCGGCGTCCACGAGTGCAGCAGGGCGAAGAAGTAGTCGAACATATCGACGGCCGTGGCGAATTCTTTCGGCCCCAGCTTCACCGGCTTCCCCTCCTTCTCCCCCTCCTTTTCCTCCTTCGATTCTCCCTCCACCTTCTGCTTCTTGGCTGCCGCAGCTTCCTCCTCCGCCGCCGCCTCCCCGCCCTCGGCGGCGGCGGCGGCGTCCGCCTCCTCCCGTTCCCTCTTCTGACCAGCAGCCGCCGGCGCCTCGGTTTCCATCGCTGTGTCTACGGCTGCGGCCGCCACCACCTCGGTTTCAGCCATGGCCGGCGAAGCGCGCAAGGCAGAGGCGGAGCTCGAAGTGTTGGCGCTGGAGGTGGTGGAGGCTGCTCCGATTCGTGTGTAGGGTTTGGGACCTGGGGCTGCTCGAGGAGAGGGGTTAAGAAGACGCGAACTGCCACGTTCTGGGCCGAGAAACGAGAAGAGATTCAGGCGAGCCCAATAGTGGTCCTCTAGGGGCCCACGTAGCCCAAGAGTGAAAGGGGGTGGAATCGGGTTCGTGAACTGAACCACCACAAGGCAAGGAGGCGCTTCTCCGCCGGCGACGCGTGTACATAAACGGCAACCGGCTGCCGGAGATGCCACTCCTCCCCGCGCCGTTCCGAGCTCTCTCGTCCTCGACCGCCACCGCTGCTCCTGCTCCTTCCGGAGCGAGGCGGGCTCTGCTCTACGCACGCCGCACACCGCTCGCCGGGGCTCTAGTGTTCCTCAGCATCGGCGCCGTCAGCACCGCCGTCGCCTGCAGGACGGGGTGCGCCTTCTCCCACCGCCGCCTCCCCTTCCTCGGGTAATCTCTCCCTCTTTACTTGCGTGTACCTCTGTTTCTCGTTTGTTGATTTGAGGAAGTCACTCGCATTCGCATGGGACATGCCGACATGGGTTCCTCGAAGTACCGTGCTGACGCGATTTACTGGGATTAGTGTGCCCTTAGTTTGTGGAATCATTTGGTCTTTAACTGCAGCTAGTAGTGTGCCCTTAGGTGCCGATTGTTGAGTATATTGTAGGCTTCATATTGCATTGTACGGCTGCTACAATTGGACTTGTGAATTGAGACATCAAGGGTGTAGCTTATAGTAGTTGTTCATGTGGTAGCATGAAGGATTAACAAGGTGATGCAAACCTTGGAGGTTAAAAATCTTGGGTCTTATTTATATCATATCACTAGAGCTCATACAAAATTTGCAGGGCAAGAGGTCTAAGCTCTTCCAGAATGGACTCTGCTTCCACCACCGTGCCCTCCATTGTCGTGTATGTGACGGTTCCAAACAGGGAAGCAGGTATGTTGTGCCTACTGTAATAACTAATAAGTAGTAGTTGCTTTTTTTTTAATATATTAAAAGAATAATCTGTTACAAGCAAGAAAATAAAGAGAAACAACAGGAAAAGGTGAACTAAAACTACTACTAATCCACTGAGCCTATCCATGCTTCAATCTGAGGGAAATACTTTCTCTTTGCCCTGTGCAGCAGGAGTCTAAATTCTCTGATGAATTTTCTTTTGCAGTCACCCACCGTGGGATCAATGTCATTAAAGATCCAGTCATTTCTTGTAGTCCAGATACTCCAGGACATGAGGATAATGATTTCCATGTAAAAAGGGACGTTGAGCACTCTTTTGAAGTATTTGAAAGCCTGATTGGGAGATCTCCTTCTGTTAATTTGGATTCCAATGGATGCCCAACAGTTTCTGGCAAAGCTACAATTGAGGAACAGGTGCTCAAGCGTCTCTTCTCGCTGTCTAATACATAATTCACATGTGTATGAGTCCACTACCATGTTCTTCCTTCTCAAGAGATTCCTTGTGCTTAGCCTGTCCTTGAGAAGAAGCCAGAAGAAAACTTTATGCTTTAGCTGGCAAGAAGAAGCCCATAGCCAATTGTAAACAGGATGTACATCAGTGTGCCCAATCATGGCTCTGTATGCTTTTGCTGAGGCGAAGTGATGATTGCCCCAGATGTAAGTCCAAAGGTCTGAATTTTCACTGATGAGGACACCTTGCAAGAGATTTTGAAGATCCTGAAATTGATTGTAAGCTTCAATGGACAGAGGGAGGTGGAAAAGGGTGATCAGTTCTGTTTGTAATGCTTTCTGCACTGAAATATTCTTGCAAGAAGCAAAAGAGAAGAGCTCTGGGAACTGTGCAGATAAGAGAAGGCCATTCCACACATCATGCCAAAAGAGAATCGATTTACCATCTTGAACTTGTGCTTGAGCAATACCTTTGTAAATAGTTTGCAGTTTCAGAATAGATCTCCACCAAAAGGATCCTCTTTTCCTAATCCCTGGAAGTTCTCCTGATGAGTAGTATTTGGACCACAAAAGTTTGACCCACGGTAAATCTGCTCTTGTGTAGAATTTATGGAGATTTTTGAGAAGGAGTGCATCATTTTGAGTTCCAAGCTTATGAACTCCTAAACCCCCCCTCTTTCTTTGGTCGAGTTACCATTTTCCATGCTGCCTTTGGCGGTTTTTTAGCATTTAACAGGGAGCCTCTCCAAAGACAATGCTTCCTATATGCATCAATCTGTTTGATTATGGAAGCAGGCAGTTTATATGTGCACATAAAGAAGGTTGCTTGAGCAGTGATTACTGAATTAACCAACTGAAGCTTGCCACCCAAATTGAGGAAATTGGTTGTGCCGGTAAGCCTTCTTTCAATCCTAGAAACCAGGGGGAGGCAATCCTCAGCTGTTGGCTGCTTGGTTCCAAAGGGCAGACCTAGATAGGTGAAAGGGAGGGAACCAGCTTTGCAATTGAAAGTGCTGGCCAAGTGCTGCAGTCTGTCATGAGAAATATTGACAGGTACTAAAACAGATTTATGATAGTTAACTCTGAGGCCTGTGGAATCAGCAAAAGAATTGAGGAGAGCCTTCAGAATAAAGAGTTGCCTGGGGCAGGCTTCCATAATTAACAGAGTGTCATCAGCATACTGGATAATTGGAAAGTTCTGATCTTGCAGACTTGGGACAGGAAGATTGATGAGTCCCTGATTTTTAGCTTTGTTTAAAATGCTCTGAAGAAGATCAGCAGCTAACACAAAGAGCAAGGGTGAGAGAGGATCACCTTGTCGTACACCCCTTCTGCAGTGAAAGACTTTTCCAGGAACTCCATTTAGAAGCACTGAAGATGTAGCAGTCCCAAGAATATTAGCTATCCAAGAAATCCATTTTTCTCCAAAGCCTTTTGCTCTGAGGATCTGAAGAATCACTTGGTGCTCAATTTTGTCAAAGGCTTTTTCAAAATCCAATTTCAGGACAACAAGTTCTTTCTTAGTTTGGTGGCATATATGTAAATATTCTAGAGACCAGGCTAGACAATCTTGTATTGATCTGCTCTTAATGAAGCCATATTGATTTTGATGAATGAGTCTCATGATGACTTGCTGCAATCTATCTGCCAGGATTTTGGTGATGAGTTTCATGGTAGAATTCAGTAGAGAGATGGGTCTAAAGTCATTCACTGTCAAGGGGGTGTCTATTTTGGGGATCAAAGTGATGAAAGATCCATTGATACTCTGAGTGCACACATTACCATCATAGAAAGCCTGGCAGAGGTCATAGAAGTCCTGAGAAATGTGTGACCAGCAAGCTTTTAGAAAGTCCCCATTGAATCCATCTGGACCAGGAGATTTATCTGTTGCCAGCTGGGAGATGATCTTATCTATTTCTTCCTTTGTGAAAGGGCCTTCTAGCCACTGGAGATCATCCACCACTGCAAGGAGGCTGTTCAAATCAAAGTGCATTTGAGAAAATTCAGATTTACCGAGTCTCTCTTTGTAAGCTTCCCATAGGATAGCAGCTTTATCTTCATGTTTAGTGACTAGTTGACCATCAGAGGTTTGCAAAGTGGTGATGGTGTTTCTCCTATTTCTGATGGTGGCATGTGCATGAAAGAACTTTGTATTTCCATCTCCGTATTTGACCCATTTAACCGTGCCTTGCTAACCAATTTACGGTATTCTCTCCATTGAGTAGTTCGCCAGGTTAGTACACTTAATTAGTTTTGTTTAATTTAAGTTTTTTTCCCGTTGTTAGTATTGTTTCATTGCTTTAGACGTCTTAAAGAGCTGTGTTTCGCATCTACTGCAGGCAAGAAGCTGTCACAGAGCATCATCAGTGAGAAGCTTGCTGCCTGTGTCAATATAGTACCTGGTTCGAATTTGACTGTCACATTTTGTTTCTCTGTCTATGGTTGACATGAACACAATGCATATGAAAATGTGATAGCTTATTTTGATTATATGAATTTTTTTGTTCTGTCCATGTAAAATAATAACAGCCTTGGGAAGGTCTACTGATGGTCTCTCCCTTAGGGGCATTGAGTGTCTTGGAGCTTGATGCCCATAGTATCAAACACCAAATGTTTCCACTTTTCTAATGGTTGATTGGTTGAGTTGAACTAGGTGAGGTTAGCTACTATGTCAGATGTAAGGACTACTTATGGCAGAGCTTACTGGAGCTTGTCATAGTTTTAGTTGAAAATTGACTCTGTTGACTGATGTTTTATAGATAGTACATTGCGAGTCTAAGCCTCAAGCAACCAAGACCTCCCCCCTGAATCCATTTTGTTGAGGATCTTGCACTACTACGTACTGAAATCACTGAGGTGCCATTTTGAGAGAACAAAATTGGCCATAAACAAGAATAATTAGTAGAGATTGCATAAAATATGTTCATTGGCTATTGGCCATTTCATTGCTTAATATGAAGTCCTTACTCTGTGTTCTTATACTAGTTTTGGAATAGAATGTCGTTTTGTTTGTGTTATCTGGTGGTGAAATATACTGAAGCCGCCCTTACATTGTCAGGCATTGAATCTGTTTACTGGTGGGAGGGAAAGGTATGGTGCCAAGATTGTGTCCAGGCTGAACAATCTCCGCTTATTAAACGAAAAGTGATGAACGATAATCTGCCCTTTTACAGGTGCAAACTGATGCTGAAGAATTGCTCGTCATAAAGACCAGGGAATCACTTCTAGATGCCTTGACTGAACATGTCAAAGCCAACCATGAATATGAGTAAGCTCCATTCAGTTTAATGACGTTACGTTTGTGTATATAATGAAGTATGTAACATTCCTCTTGATCTGGGGTTTACTTGTTCCTCGTACCTGCAGTGTGCCTGAAGTTATTGCTCTGCCTATAAACGGTGGTAACACCAAGTATCTGGAATGGATCAAGAACAGCACTAGAGAAACATAAAAAGTTTTACATCCTGGTGGAAACATGTAACGCAGTTCAAACTGCCTAAAAATATGAAGTGACTGCTCGGTTTAAGTGGCTTGCACAAGGAAGTTTCCTCTGCTGCTCTCAAATATGTCGCTGTACCAAAATTGTATCCACCAACTTCTCATGACAATTAACTTGGTGTGTTGTATGGTTATGCAGATGCATGCAATGTTTTATTGCTTGATTCATCTGTGTAAATGAAACCAAATCATTTTCGAACGTCCATGTACACTGATACATTGCTTGATTTTGAGCGTGGAGTCTCTCTCAGAAACTCGCATTGCAGTACCCAGCGGTAGGTTGCCCGTTTCTAGCACGGTCATTTGTTGATGATTTTGTTCAATGATAGCTTGGTAACTTGGGGAAATTTCCCTAGAAACCACTCACTAAGTGGAACCGGGAAAACATGTTTACAAGTTTATTTAAAAAAAATTGAAGTGTGATAATTAGGTATGGCACAAGTGCATCACGTGAAGGCTAGCTAGTCTATTTGTATGCTCTGAAATTTCCTCAGAGCAAACCCGCCACGGGTCATGATTCAGTGTCCCGTGGCCGGCTGCAAGTGCTCCTAAATGGTCATCGCCTCCGGTTCCGGCTGTCTCACCCTTGCAACGGGGAACTTGGTGAATGCGGCCTCGCGCATTACATAACTAGCTGGAGTCCATGGCGGTGGCGAGGTTGATGATATAGGGCGTGCTTGGTTGATGCCCTGGCAGCCTGGCAGGGCAGGTCGCCGGCCAGGCAGCACTCGTTGTCTGCCGTCACCGTTCGGGTACTGCGCATGCAGCTAGTTAAGCAGGTCACTCATTCCCCATGAAAACTGCACCGCGGCGGTGCCGAGCCACCATGCTCTGTTCTTCTACTCATCATTTACTCAGGAAAGAAGCCATCTTTCACTGTTGATAAAACTGATACGGGGAAACAAGCAGAAAGCACCACGAGTAGCCCGTAGCCCGGTCACTCTCAGATACGGTGAAGCAAGACAGCTTGCGAAACGCAATCCTTTTGTTTTTTTGCGTACAACTAAAATCCAAGATTGACACCAATCGAATCCGAGATGAACCAGATTTTGCACTGCATGTGCACGTGGCATGGTCGGTATTTCATTTCAAGTTTCCATCACCTCCAAATTTAATTAATTATGTCTTGGAACAGCTAATAAAACAAAACAAACCAAAACACACCCAGGTAGACTCTTCTTCGAGTGATTCTCTACTAAGTAGTACCCGTGACGTGTATTCGTGTTTGGCGCCGGCTTATTGCCCAGCTTATGCCCCTGCTTATCTACTGTTTCGCACTGTAGCAATAGTGAAATTACTGTTCACGGAAATGAAGAAACGGATTCAAACAGTAACATTGCTGCTTTTACTTATACACTGTAGCTACAGTACTGCTACAGTGCATAAGCCGGTGGAGAAGCTGGGCATATAAACCCAGCCAAACACGCCCGGACCGTGTCACGTCCCTTATTACACAGTGCACACAATACTACTGTAATTAATAAAGCTGCATGAGGTCACAAGATGGCTGCAGACAGTGCGGGACGTGCAGCTTGTCCCGTGAACGCATGGTTCAGGCTCAGTTGCAGGCCTCCCTGGCGAATCCGACGCGGGAGTTGGGTACGTCGAAGACGACGCGGACGTTCTGCTGCTGCAGGTTAGCGAGCACGTTGACGACGGCGTTGACGTTCTGCGGCGCCTCAGCCATGGTGAGGCAAGCCAGCGGCTGCGCGCTGCTGTGTATGAGCGTGTTCTCCATGGGCAGCGTGAGGTCGACGCCGCCGTCCATGTGGACCGTCACGGACGGCGCGCCGCCGGCCGCCACCTCGTCGGTGTTGAAGCAGGTGTCGAAGGCGCCGAGCGACGTGTACCCGCTGGGCGCGGCCACCTGGCGCCGGAACTCATCGCGAAGGGCCGCGTACACGGGCGCCGTCCACCGCGTGATCACCGTGCCGGAGTCGATCACCGTGCCGGCGCCGGTGGCCGGGTCGAACGCGAACGAGCCCGCGGGCACCCGAACCCAGGCCCGGCCCACGCTCAGCCCCGTCACGTTCACGTAGTAGAGAGACGACCTGTGCGGGTTGCTCAGCAGCGGCGTGTACCGCACCCCGCGCGGCTGGCCGGCCGCGCCGAGACGGAGCGAGCCCGAGAAGTAGTAGGATTTGTAGCTGGGCAGGCAGTAGGAGAAGACGCCGTTGTACTTGTTCCCGGTCTGGGAGAGCAGCGCCATGGGGCCCCGGCCCAGGCCGAGGAGCCCCTGCTTCGGGAGGTTGGAGGTCGGGCCGGTGACGGAGCCCACGCACCCGAACGTGTAGTTGAGGATGGCGTCCTTGCCCAGCCGCAGCGTGTCGCTGGACAGCGCGGCCTGGAACGAGGCGTCGGCGAACGGCTTGGTGAAGGCGCAGGAGGGGAGCGGCGCCGACGCGTCGTGGTAGGCCGGGCAGGGCGCGCCCTGGAAGAGCGGGCACCACGCGGACGCGCAGGGCAGGGAGGCGTAGGAGGAGGAGCTGGCCGGGACGAAGAGGCTCGTGGCCGGGCAGGTGCTGCACGGGGAGCAGTGCGCCCAGGTGGCGTCGGCGCTGGTGTCCAGCGCCAGGAGGAGCTGCTGCACGGGAGTCCCGAGCCCCGCGCGGACGACGTAGGAGGGAGGGGTCTGGCCCGAGGCAACGGGCGCCGAGGTGAGGCCCGACGACGCGGCCTTGGAGGACAGGAAGAGGAGGCGCGCGTTGTCGTCGCGGGCGAGCGCCAGGATGGATTCGAGCGGGGACGGGGACGGTGGGTGCACGTTGTGGTACACCGAGAGGTCGGCCGCCGAGGCAACAGTGGCCGCGAAGAGGAGGAGAAGGATGGTGGTGGTGGACGCCATGGCGAAGAAGCTTAGGCGGAGAGTGTGAGTGAGTGTGGAGTGTGAGGTGGGTTTATATAGGACTCTGCCAGTCTGGGAGCGGCTCTGTTCTTGCATTATTGGGGTTTTATCTAGGATTCTTGCTTGTTTTAGCCCTATTCTACAGTATATTTCACAGAAATATAAGTTTTTTATTAATCAAAAGTATATATAGATTTAAGAAGTTGTATCACAAAAACTGGAACAAATTTATTGTAACTTTGTATTACAAAACTATGAATTTAACGTACCCTGTTCTTGCTATTGTTCTGAACATTTTCCATATCTTTGTATTTTCATAATTTACAGGTGCTTTTCTGCGGATCATATACTAGTACTTAGCCTGACATGGACTGTAGATATATACGCAAATCAGTCGTCATCTTTTGCTTGCTTGTGTATCATAACATCATTGGTGACTCAAACCGACATGTTATGTACTCTCAAAAGCTCTGCGACCTGAGCTGAAGTGATTGTACTACACTAATATGTCAATTTTGTCCACTGCATGCAGCCGTAACCTGAAACGTCTGACGGCGTGCGTGATCAGACAGCTTCTTCACGGGTCAACAAGGACAAAGATCATCGCATCTTGTCGAATCACTAGCAACAAGTAGTAGTGCATTCGTCTAGGCGTCTAGCCAGTAGCCACCAAACGAGTTCCTGGCCTTCCTGCACATCTCGATCGAATCATCGCTCTGCTAGCTGCTCCATACGGACCATAGTGAAATGATAGCTAATTAAGGTTAGTTAATCGATGACCATCTAGTATAACTTTATCCATGCATGGTAGCCCTGCATTATTGCATCATTGCGGTACACTCGCTGGATTGGTTGGGTCGTTGTGTACCCAGCCGAATATATGCCACCCTGTTTGGAAAAATAACTGAAAACACTGTAGCTGCTGCTGGAATAGTGTAGCTGCTGCTGAAGAAATAACTGAAAACACTGTAGCTGCTGCAAAACAGCTGCTGCAAAGCAGCGAGGCGAACAGGTGGTGCGTCGTGTTCATGCGGAACGGCTGTATGCTACTGCGTGCGGCTACATGCACGTGATCCGATCGAAGGACCACGCGGCCGGGCAATACAGCCGTGCGTACAATCTTACACGAACTAGCATACAAACATCAGAATGATGAGCACCAATGCCATGCGCATCGACCTGTGAACATCTTAACTTCACCGTCATGTATTTACTAGTTAGAGGATGATCAGCCTAATCCGTATGGCCATGAACGACATGTGCGAGGTCCCTATGGTGAGATGGGCGATGCCGCCAGATTGGCAACTTCCGTCCACATGCATGGATCGAGGAATGTGCCGATGTGCGTAAGAGGCTGCGTGCACCGGCTTACCGGCCGGCCGGTCCGGCAATATAGATATATCGCTTGTGGTTGCTGGGCATGCATTATCCTCGTCGTTCATTGCCGCTGTGCTCCAAGATTGGTGTGCCCGGACCTCACGCCGTCCGCTCCCGTTTGCCCCTCGCTTTTAGTCTGCGTTGTCGTTTTCCATGCTAACTTTTTCTCTTTTTAGACCCGCTTTTCACTGTTCATCTTTTTTCTCTGGACTGAATCACGTACTACTCGCTTTTCCATTGCGACTACTCTTTCCCCACTCAATTCAAAATGCAGCCGAATTGCGTCGTCGGCTAGGGTTTCTTCCTCTCCGCCCCCATGGATCCACCTCCTGATCTTCCCCGCGAGCATCTGCTTCCATGCCCCCCAACCTTCTGTTGCTCCGAGCTCACCTATGAATCATGCGTTGATTTCTACCAGCCAAATTCCCAGACCGAACAACTTCCATCCTGCGACCATGGCAGTTTCTGGTTTCATTCCCCACCAAATCTTGATGCCAGATTTTTGTGCTCCGGCTTCATTGCATATGGGATCCAGTTTTGTTTCCATACCATCACCAGGATATACTCTGTTCCCGCATCCTCAACAACCGCTCAAGATTTTCTTGCTCCTGCAGCCCGGCAGGTATTTTCCAAGCTTACGAATCCGCAGGTTCTTGATTCTTTTCCCTTTGCTTCAGCATTGCTACATGATCTCCTGCTGTGTGGTTTCTTTAAAAATTCTTTTTTTTTCCATTTATTTACTGCCAGTGTATGTCAATCCCCTTTTGACAATATATATGTATTTTATGCCAGATCAACCGTAATCTTTAATTAGGCCATACGTTTTTATATTATTCTTTTGGTTTCTTAAAATCACCATTACTACTTTCAAATTACTCATTGACTCATATGTTGCTTTTATGTAGAATCACCAGCCACTTTTCAAGATTTGATGCGCTCTGCATCCTTTGGATTGCTTGCCCAACCTATGTGGTCCAGATAAAAGATGCTATTTTGAGTTCTGAAAATGAATCACCTATCTCTTCTTCAGGTCATCAAGGAGAATCTGCAGGTCAAACTAAGTTTGATGAAACAGAAAAACTCCTAATGCAGACTGTTCGCCTGTACATACTGCATGCATTGCTATTGATAGTCATGAGGCTGATACAGTACTAGTTGTCTCTTTGGAAGAACTGAGAGCAGCAAATTGGTTTCGAGTGCATCGGTGATGACTGTTACAGTGGTTACAGCAGTTCTGCCGCCATTTCAGTGCGAAGGAGACAGGAATGACAACATAAAGTGATCTGGGTGATGGGCCCATGTACCAAATGCGTTAGACGAGTGCCTCACGGCCTAACGACGGCAGACGGAGGCGGAAGGGCGGGGATCAAACTGGGCGGAAAATGGACGGCGGCAGATAATGCATGCTGAGCATGCACATGCGACGAAGGGTTTTCGGCCGGTCCCCTTGTCCGGTCGCGCCACGATCGCCATTGTGCTTGCCTCCAATCTCCGTGCATCCATGCTAGCATGAACAGTGGCCTAGCGAGGTGCGCTCTTTTGTTGGCTTCTGCTTCACGAGCGGCATCTCCAGCTCACAATACGCCCATATACTGTCACACGTATGTACTCGGGGTCAGGCGGGCCGGCGTAGGCCTACGTTATTCGTTTCCCCTGTATCTCATCCAGAATCGAGAACACATTTTAATTTGGTCATTTTCCCCCATGAAGCTTGTTGTTAGTTAATCAAATAGCAGAACAAAGCCAAACCGTCCGTGCATGAGCGGTGGTGCCTATCGACACAGTAACAGTCAACGCTGCGACCAACCACGCTCACGGAAAATTGCTCAAAGAATTCAACGCTCACGCCCAGGGCTACGGACGAAACGTATCACGTATCACTCCTAGCTTTTCGCAACAAAATACCAATCCCATCGCCAGGTAGCCTAGACGAGCACAAGAGGATCGACGAGGTCTCAGCAATTCCTTGCGAGTGTCGGCCACTCTGCTGCAACCGGACAGATTACGCGGCCCCGATTACCGAGGCTAAACCCAATAATTTTACATTCCATCCGCTGATCTTCCTGACGAATGCGATTCCTCCGTAGGCGCCAGGTCACGGGCCGCTTGCTCCGTAGCGATGCGGACAAGCCTCGCCAACCTCTCGCCCCGGCAGCAGCGTCGCGAGGAAACGCTTTGGATTGTTGCAGTAGCTAATAATGCGGGTTTTGTTGTGCGTGCATGCGGAGATGGGATCCGAAATGTCGCGCGAATCGACAAGAATTCTGCTGCCCGTCCTCGTGGATGCTTCTGCGAGCGAACAAAATCACCGGGTACGAATTGTTCTGAAAATGGAGTTCAGCTGTGCGCTCGCACTACAAAATTACTCCCAGATGAATGCCTACAGATGCGTACAGTAGCACATCTGGGAGATGAGAATCTCTCTGCTCGTGAAGTACGACTGACAGTACCAAAGTATTCCAAAATAGACTCGGCTATCTAGATGCATGGCTCGTCTCAGAATCCCTCTCTCGTCCGGTACTTTGCAGACTGAATAACTTAAGAAATCTACTTTGCTACCTCAAAAAAAAAAAAAAAAAAAAAAAATCCACTTTGCAAAGTGAATGACAAAGAAATCAACTTTGCAAACTTTTGAGTAACATAAAGAAATCTTGGCAGCTTGCTCTTCGCCCACAGAGGAATCAGGATCCATAGATTTGATTCTACTTTCAGATGCGCGGAAGTGAGCTGCTCCGTAATCGAGACAGTTTAGCCGGCGTGCCGCACTCAAATAGTCGTTCGAGACGACCTTAAATTGGCTTCGCATGAGATTTTGTTTTTTTTGCGAATATACTTGTGTCACGGGAGAGGAGTATGAGTTCAAACTGTCAGTGTACTGAGATCCACTCACGAGCCATCAAGCATAATAAGGCCTACAAAAATAATGCAATGTTTTCATGTGTACGTGACTTGTTCCCTCGTCAGGCGGCGCCAGGACATCATATCACAAGTAAAATGTAACGTAACTATACACCCAACCTCCATGAGATGTTTCATAAGCCCTACAATATGTTCTCAATAACAGGGCAAAACAAACATACAAGAACGAACAGGTATACGGCAAAGTCGTCACGATCATTAGCCCAACACGATGGGCAATGTGAATCATTGAAGCGATGTCTTGCCGGCGAGATGGAGCAGCGCCTGCTTGTGGTAGGCAGTGCGGAGCTTCTTATACTTCTGCACAAAGGTCGGCAGGTCGATGTCCTTTTCAAGAAATTTCTGATGCAGCTCCTCAGACTCCTCATCCAACTTTGCCATCGACACTGAGCAAGCAATAACATAAGATGTCAATAATGTGTATGTGAGACAACAATACAAAGTTCAAGAAATTCTAATTAAGACTATTTCCTGGAACTGGTATTGTGATGCATCCCATGGGTGGTCAGTACCAGCTTCTAGCTGATCATTGACCAGAACCAGAACACTGAAAATCTAGGTAAGTTCAACAAAGGGAGTTTCACAAGATTTTTGCATGATCATACCGTGCATGTTTAGTAAACACTTGCAACAGTGACATCCAATGTACATCATATAAAATTACAAATCAGAAAGTAAGCATCTATGTGAGTACGCATCTGGCAAGAACACAGGAATCGAAGATGCAACCGCATAAAATGCTTACCCTGGAGCTTGTCAAGCAGAGCAGCAGGGGAATAGGACCTCATAATCTCATCCTTTTGCCTTTCTAAATCAGACAGCCTGTCTTGAGCAGCCGCCAATTCTGTTGTTCTTATTATAGTGCACTGTACAAATTATAAACAAGTAGAATGTCAAACGAAAGAATGTTGAAATGCTGCAAAGATACCAAAAAAAAAGCTAATAGAAAGCTTCTCGGTATAGATTTTGCATGGTTTTCCTATTATTGTTCTGATCCAATTTAAATTATCTGAGATGCTTTATCTGATATATAATAGCCTGAATGCAGGTTTTGCTTCTTGAGATGGAGGTGACAGTACAAAACCTGGTTTCTTAGCTCTGAAATCCTTTGCTCCTTCTCTAAATTATTCCCTGCAGTTCAAAGTTAAGATAATACTTGGTTTAGAAACAATGATAAAAGCAAGTTATGTGAACTTTCTTTGGAGGCCACAAATTCAAACATTTACAAAATACAACGTTGTAACTCACTTGCAAGTTCCAAAGTCTCCTTCCTCAGCTCATCGCGTAGCTAAACATTAATAAAATGCCACAAATGAGAAAAATCAATAGGACTATTAAGAAACTTTTACTATATCCTGCCAAGATATGATATTCAGGTAAAATAATCTAATCTATAATAATGGCAGTCAACATCATAATGTACATGATTACTGAACAATCAAGAACATGAACTCCCAAATTACTTCAAGCATAAGAGTTGGCCAAGCCCTCATGAGTAAAGGTGTTGATAAAAAAGCGAAAACAATTACTAGGACTAGGCTCGTATGAAATCTACAGCATGCATGCTTAGAATCATTTGTGCAACAGCAAAAGTATGGAGTGTTCACCGTTAAAAAAAAAAACACAACCCGAGGAAGTCAGGAACAAAAATATAAAGGATTGGAAGAGCTTACACTGTTCTGAGTTTTCACTTGATCAAGTGAATTGAAGAAGGCATTGTATGCCTCTTTGTCTTTCAAAAGCCTCTGTAACTCCTCAATGCTGCCAAGACAGATTCAACCAATAAAGATGATGCAATATATTTTTTTACAGCAATTAAGTAATGTATCAATATAAGATTGTGCAAATACACATATCCTCAACATTTTAAACTGAGGGACACAGGAAAACAATGCATAAGTGGTCCTCTGAAATTCTATTGTAGATTATACCTACACAGAATTAATTTGATTTTACTTTTCTGGTTTTACCCTGAGACCACCCTACATTGCTCCAATAGATCTGGTCCTTCAGGCTTTGCTTCTCACAAGTACAACACATTCACAGAAAATCTTTTTGCAATATTGCCAGGTCCATTCAAATTTGCAAGTGCAATCAGTGATATAGTGGCCTATGATATGCTCAAGTAAGGAGCTACTCTACTAGTGTTTAGTCTTCCAATAAAACTAGAGAAGCTATATGGCATAGATCAGCTATAATAATTGGAACATATGTCACTAATTGGTAATCCTGCCTCTATAATGGGAACAAGTTTCTGGGACCAAAATGAAAAGCTAAGAAAATGAGGGCTAACCTCTTGTCCTTCAAACGAACAATTATCCCTGCAGCCTCAGCTGGGGGCGGTTGGCCACGTGACGAAGGCTGAGGATGATCCGACGCTCTTTGATGCGGACTAGCATTAGAAGAGCCAGGCGTTGAAGGACGTGAAGATGAACCAACCACTGACGGAGGGTACCAAGATTGCGTTGGGATGTCTTGAAAATTCGGATCAGGCTGCTGCTGCTGCTGAGAGCTGTTATATGCATGCATTCAGCAGTGCCAGAGTAAGTAAGCAAGAGAAACAAACCATTCAGAAGACAAATAATAAAAATATTGGTCCATTTCATACGTGGTATTCAGTGTAAATGTCAACTGGTTCGAATGATAGATAGCAATATGGTCATTTCTCTTAGGTTGACACAAATGAACTATTGGTCCAAAAACGAGCAGAATTCTTAAATATATAAAAGTCTCTACAGTAGTACGGAAAGACAAAAACCTAGACGTAATGTTAGGTAGCAGGTGATGATAGACGAAGTAGTGTGAACAGAGCAGATAACTAGGAAGAACAATTTCAACACAAACAGGTTGAGGTTGCTAATACTCAATGGTGCCAACATACCCGAAAAGAGGAAATCTCCAGCTCATGGTATAGAAGAATCTGCATCATCAAAAGAGAGAAGGTTATGTTTATGTATACCCATCAACTACCTTGTCCTTCACGAATATTGAAAAAATTGATCACTTCATTCATGAAAACTGAAGCAAGTGTCAAGTATATTCTGGTGGCAAATAACTTGTCAATGGTAATCATGAAATAGGTTAATTTGATTAAAACTTTGTCACGCTTAGATCCATCCATAATATAAAATTCAGTATTCACAAATAGATGCAGGCATGTGTTCTAGGTGCCAAACTTTGCAACATTGCAAAGGGTGGTCCCATCATTCTGAATTTTATGCCTAATATTGGTAGTTCACTTTCACTGTATTACGAAATTAACATGGGCACCCAAATATCCAAAGTCAAAATGTTTATTGCCCTGGCGAATAGTCAGCTGGGGGATAAAATCCTACAGAAACCTAAGCGATGAACTACCTACCAAAATAGGGGCAGGGGCGAACTTGAACCACAGAAAATAAACCGCAGCAGCACCGTGGCTGACGGATATTGCACAATGGCAAAGACGAAGAACCTAACCAAACCTCTAATTCAAGTACAGGTGGATCGGATTAGTAGAGCACCCAACCGCACACGAGTTCAACTCCTACGAACAAGCGAATCCATCCAGGCAAGCTAGGAGTATGTACCAAATCAATCAGCTTCCAGACTGCTTTGCGTATACCCATCAACAAAATTGTCATTCATGAATATTGAAAATCTGATCACTTATCATTCATGAATAGGTACAGAATCCAAAACGCAGTATATTCTGGTCACAGGTAACTTGTTAATGGTAATCATGGATTAAAACTTCGTCATGCTTAGCTCCATCCATAATCCAAAGACTTGTGTTCTAGGTGCCAGAATTTGCAACAATAAAAAGGCTGAACCCATCATTCTGAATTTTATGCCTAATGTTGGTAGTTTGCTATCATTGTATTACAATATTTAACGTCAAAATGATTATTACCGTGTCGAACAATCAGCTGGGAGATAAAATCCTACGGAAACCTAAGCGATGAACTACCTACAAAAATAGGGGCAGGGGCAGACTTGAACCCCAGAAAATAAACCGCAGCAGCACCGCGGCTGACGGATATTGCGCGATGGAGAAGACGAAGAACCTAACCAAACCTCCTAATACAAGTATGGGCGGATCGGATTCGTAGCGCAGCAAACCGTACACGAAGTTACAACTCCTAGGAACAAGCGAATCCATCCAGACAAGCTAGGATCACGTACCAAATCAATCCGAGGCCAGAAGGATCTCCGGTGCAGAACGCTGGAGAGGCGCGGCGGCGGGTGGTGTGGGGGATCGGGGAGAGAGACGGGTAGCTGTGGAAGTCTGGGTTTGCTTTAGGGACACCTAAGCAGTCGGGTGCGTGCAGAGGCCGAGCCGGGGCACGAGGGGAGGGAGGGAGCGAGTGAATTACCTCCTCGGCGGGCGGCCGCGTGCGAGGGAGTGGAGCCCGGCGGCACGCGGGGATTGATTGCTTCGCGTCGGAGGAAGAGGAGGGGGAGCTGGTTTTTTCGTTGGGGGCAGGGCACACGCGACGAGGAAGGGGACAGAAGCTGGAAGCTGGAGCGACGCGGTTACACGGCTCGGGCTCGCTTCTTTGCCAGATGGGCCTATAACGGGCTGCGGCGGAGATGAAAGGCTCGCGCTTGTTTGGGCCGCGGCCTAACCGCAATAGTTTAGGTGTTGTTGGGCTAGGATCCTCGGCACGGGAGCGAATGGTGGATGCCATACGTAGCCTGCCCGAGGGGATCGTTTTAATTGAACATTTTGAGATTCGTGCAACTTTAACATCCGACGGCTGAGCTTCTTTCTTCCACCTCTTGCCTCCCCGACGCCATGGCCGCTGCCGACGAGCCCGGTGCAGCCGGGTTAGCGCGGCGGAGGGCGACGGCCGCGGATCCGACGGCGGGAGCCGTCGAAGACGGTGGAGGAGGGCGGGGCGGGGGCGTTTCGCCGGAGAATCCCTTAGTGCGCGGAATTTGTATCCCAAGGTTTCCTCCTCCTCCCTCCGGACATAGAAGGTGGCGGCAGGCCGGACCGGCGGTGGGCGGCGCGATGCGGGCGGGCGGAGGGGACGCCGCCGGCGGTGGGAGGGGTAAGGGTGGAGGCGTTACGTCTCGTCGGATTAGCGCGGCGGTGGTCGAGGGCGGTGGCGGAGGCGGTGGGGGCGCCGCCGGAGTCGGGCAGGAGGCGGAGGCGGCGGGGGCGAGCACGATGACGGCGGTCGAGGACGGCGGTGGGGACGCCGCCGGAGCCGGGCAGGAGGCGGAGGCGGCGGGGGCGAGCACGACGACGGCGGTCGAGGGCGGCGGCAGCTCGAGGAAGAAGAAGGTAATGCGGGCCGTGGGCCGACGCGGAGCAGGCCGTGGGCCGACCTATCGGAGAGATCCCGTCGGACGACCTGCCGATAGGACGTCGCGGAGCGAATCGCCGAAGGCGATCGAGGCGAGAAAGCACCACGCGCGACGGGCGCGCCGTGCGGGCGTAATCGATCGGCACGTCGGCGATGACGCGGGCGCGACGGGGCAAGCGCACGGGCGCGGACGTGCGCAACGGGGCTAGAGCGCAGGACGGGCATCCGGCGCCGAGGACGACGCGCGCGGTTTGGGAGACGCCGCCCCTGCGTGCGCGCCGGGTTGCGAGGTGCAGGTGCGCCGGAACGCGCAGCCGGGCTGCGTGCTGCGTGCGTGGAGCCGCAGCAGTGCAGCACATACATACGGTTCGAACATGTGTTTTTCGCCCGGTCGCACCACGACAAGACGCGATGATGGCCTCGGATTGTGTGCGAAAAACTGCAGAGTGCCCGTGTCCATATGTGTGCGGTCTTGGCACACTGACTGCCTACCCCGCCTACGTACACTTATCTGTACGTATACGTTCTTTTGCAGCAAAACCCAGTGACAAGATGAGTACTAGTAGTAGTACCATTGTCACTTTTGGCCAGGTTGGGAACCTTTTGAGTTGGGAACCTTTTGAGTTTGAACATAGTCAACCAACTCTTCACAATAAACCGAACGACATTAGCAACAAGGAAAAATAGCTCATTCGATACTGACAATATATATTCTGGTAGTGGTAGCAATCCAACAAATCCATCTTGAACAGTGATTGTTTGACGTTGTATTGTGAGCGTGGTGACACGTGGACCAACCAAATTTTCCGCAACAAAATTTCATGAATTCACATGAAAATTGCAAAAAAAAATTGCTGTGTAATAGAAAGACAACAAGATTGCATTGGCTTCGCTTGCGAGTATACACAACTGCTATTGGTTTTGAACATAAAGAGTGAGATTTCCATGACAAACTAGAAATTAGCATTAAAGTACGTAAAACTATTGCCTATGAAGAAATTTTATTGAGCTTCTAGCTAGGTGTCGATATTTATTTATTTGGTTCGTTTTTGTACGACAAACGATGAACTACTACACAACTGTGATAAACTACGAAAGCAAAGTAACATTGCACGATTATCAGAAGATTAAGTGAAAATTCCAGCAGAGATGAAAGGCTTACAATAGGCCATGTGCCCCCCCCCCCCCCCCCCCCCAACCAAAAAAAACTTAATTTAGATATATTTTCTAGTAGCAAACCAACAAATTGAAAAAATGGCAATATTTATCTTAAACCAAGAGGCACCGGCAAATTTTCCTTTGTTAACCTACTCATGTCTCATGATAAGAAACCATTTCACGAGTTATACATTTTGAAACATAGTATAATGGTAACTAATACCGGATGTGGACAACTAGAGAGCATATTAAAGCATTCTATTGTTCATATTTGGATGTAAAAAACAGGTTCAACAACTGTGGCATGTAGGAGCAGAGCCCACTGATATTTAATCTTCAACTATTTTAGCTTAATTGCCTTCAATTTGGTCTAACCCATGCTATTTTTTTTCTTCACCCTAGTCAATAGCATCCTCCGACCTGGTGTCGGGTAATTTGCTGGATACAAAATTCACCAAGTGTCCGACTGGGAAAAAACTTTAAATGCCCGTGTAAATTACTAAGTGAAAATAAGCCTATTTTGATCAAATTCCCTCCATGAATAAGAAAACAGCAAAAATCCACGTTAGTAAAGAGCTATTGGCCCTCGTGATAAAACTGAGAAGCCAATGTCAGGGAGTCAGGGAGACAGGGAACCGGGAAGGAGGAATCCATATACCCGTCGGTCCATCCGGAGTTCTTTCTCCCGGGCGAGTGGCCAGTGGCACGGATCGGGATTCCCTGAAGTGGTTATTTTCTGTGAGGGCGGAACACTGTAGCAATTCACTGTTTTAACAGTTCTCGGGGTTACTGTACAACTGTAGCACGCGTATTGTACCAATTGATCTGGATCGTTCGCCTCAGATCGAACGGTGGAGAAATGGAAAAAATTCAAATTACTGTAGCGCATCGAATTTTGTTCTCCACTTCAGGGGATCCCAATCCAGTGGCACATGGTTGCAATGCGCCAGCCGAAGCGCGGCACCCGCGGCACTGTTGCAGTGAACAGTGCCTGTAGTGGTACTGTTTATTGCACTGTTTACATGATAAATTTGCAGGTACTTTTTCATGTGTGGTGACCTAAAGAGAATGTGACGCTTCTCATCGCGCGTTGGAGCCGAATGGTTTCTGACGCAGTCTTTAACGACACTGTGTGTAGTTATAGGGCTGGACGTGTGCGTGAATGTGTGTTGGTGTGCGTTACGGTGTGAGTGAGAGTGTACACATACAAACAGATATTACAGCTGTACTCAGTAGGAAAGGTTTAAAAAAAAAAAAACCCAAAACAGTATCGTCGGAGGAGAGTTAAAAAAGGATGCCGATCGATCGAGTCGTACAGACGCTCACGCAAATGCCACACACAGTGGCCGGCCGTAACAGCGGGACGGATAGCACCCCTTTAGCAAAGTTTCTAGCTTCCCCTGTGTAAATTAAGTGAATATAAGCCTATATTTTGATCAAATCCCCTCCATGAATAAGAACACCTGTGGCAAAATTCCCGTTACAACTCTGAACATAAAGAGCTACTCAACCGCGTGCCAAAACTCAGAAGCCAAATCCCCAGGGAAGGAGAGGAACCCATATACCCGCCGGTCCATCCAGAGTTCTTCCTCCCGAGAAAAACACCCCAAAAAAGGATGCCGATCGAGTCGTACAAATGCTAGCTCACGCAGAGGCCACATACTACTACAACAGAGCGGGACGGATACGGCGACATTTCAACATCAGTCGCAGCGAGCACGGCAGGAGCAGCGGCGTCAGAGGCGAGGTGACGCGCGGACCAATGGCGGGGTCACTCGACCCTGACCCCCTCGTGGCAGACACCTGGCTCCATCGGCCTGCGCCACCACCATGAGCTTTGCCATACGGTAGGAGTAGGAGTAGGAGTAGCTTTTTATGGCAAAATGTAGTGGTACTGCTCCTGCGTACGGCGCGGCTTGGCTGTGCCCTACTCCTACTCCTACTGATGCCAGTGAGTGCTCGCTAGCTAGGCTTGGCTGCTGTCGCCGTTGCTGCGCCATCGCTTCTGTCCTCATCCGCCATCCACTTCCCCTTTCCTCTCTCTCGCTCGTCGCCATTGGTTAGTTTATGCATCTGTTCCATAAATAGAACTCATAGCCAGCTGCTCACTACTGGTCCGTTGCGCAAAGAGGAACAGCCAAGAGATACTTCTGGCCGGCGGCTTGACTGCGAGCGGCCGACGCACGCCGCAGATCTACAACACCTGTAAGCTAACTACTGCTGCTTTGGCTGCGGCCGTGGCCTTCCGGCCCGGCCGCAGCTAGGGTTTTCGCCACCTGCTTCGGTTCCTTTTCTCTTGAGATAAAACATGTTCTATATTCATCTCTTCTCGTGCCCCTTGTGGTCGCTTTTTGTTTGCAGCGGTGGGTGCGGGAATTCAGGGATTATGGCCGGGAAGAGGGAGCGGATTGCGATACGGAGGATCGACAACCTGGCGGCCAGGCAGGTGACCTTCTCCAAGCGCCGCCGGGGGTTGTTCAAGAAGGCCGAGGAGCTCTCCATCCTCTGCGACGCCGAGGTCGGGCTCGTCGTCTTCTCCGCCACCGGCAAACTCTTCCACTTCGCCAGCTCCAGGTACATGCATACATATGGACACCCTCCGCCGCTCTCTCCACGATCAGCTAACTATCCAATCGTTCGATCAATCGATGTGTGATTCTGGATTTTATCTTTGTTGGGGTTCTTTCAGGTTGATCTAGGGTTAGTTTGGTTTTGTCGATCGAGCTGCATCTTTGGTAAAATGCCTTAATTGTGGCGAGTTTTGATTGATTCCATACTTAGAAACATGATTTTTTCGAGATTGGGAATTCTTGTCTTTCAACTTCCCAATTCATCCGGCTGAGCGTTCTCTTTGTTTTTTGGTACGGATTTTGCTTCGGATTCATATTCGATGGTCGGTTATTCTTCTCCCTCTCTCTTTTTTTCCCGTGTGTATGTGAAGTCCTGTGAATAGATTTTTTGCGATCGTTCTGAAATCTTGCGATGCTTCCAGATAAAAAGCCTGTACTGGTCCTTTTTATAATAGTGTTGATCGCAAGAATTTATACATTTAGTCGAGCTTTTCCCCATTGTCAGTTAACGGCTGCTTTCCCCTTCGGGATAAGTGTTGAATTTCTAGATCGATTGGTTATTTTGACCTTTTCCCCGTTCATGTTTTGCTTGGAGTTTCTCGCTTGTTCTAGTCTTAAAGAAAAGGAGTTATTTGCAGGCATTGTTAATTGTAGTAGTACTGCTTCAAGTTCAGATTTTGTGTTCATAATTTGCTGTTTAAAACATTTCAGACATCTGTGCTCAAAACCGATGTTAAATTACAAGTAATAACATAAAGTTTCATAATTACCATATCCCACACAAATCGTTTAATTATATCTATATATTTGCCTATTACTTTTATCTAATCATATTTATTTGACTATCTAGATCTTAATTCTACTAATGGTGATTGAAGAATGAGAAATTCTGAATTACCATATGCTCTTTCGTTTTTAACATAATTATGTACTACATCGTTTCACCACTTTTATATTCCGTTAGAAACTGAATAGACTAGACGGCCGGATGTGCAGTTTTCTCAGTGTGGCCGTATAGAAACAGATTCTCTTGAGAAAAAGGTGGTAGTACATGTCACAGGTCTTTGTAGTCCGTTCTGGTGCACTGACTACAACTTTCTACAATAATAACATGCTTGGATTTCTAAGTTTCGTCCAAGGCATTACCATTTTTCGTTGAACTTGCTTCTCCTGTTAGCAACTAATTAAGCTAGTTCCATGCATATATTCCAGGCTAGTAAATTACTAGGCAATGCCTTGAACAGTGGCGAAGCTAGCGATCTAGACAGCCGAGTGCCATTTCAGCATACACATGACAATTTGGGGCACATCTTTGATATTAGGTGGTGCACATGTGGTGGAAATTTGATCTTAACCATTGAAATATGCTTTGGACCCTGGTGCCATGGCCTTGGATGTTCATGCGAGCTTCTTAATTGACACCATTTCCTTCAAAAGGAGAAGAAAACTTTCCTACTTGACCGTGCAAGTTTTTTTGTAAACATCTTTCAGTTTTAAATTCTCAGGTTAATTTTCTTCACACATTTTGCCACTAACCTAGAGGAGAGTTGATAGGCTATGACATGATTTGCGTGTATGAAAATGCTGAAATAATACAAATGGCATTTATCTATTAAAATGCATAAATGGTTAATTCTGGAACTGTCTACTCTAATTTAAAACATATTTAATCCATCGATGCAAGGTTGGAATAGTATATTTTGAATTTGTATTTATCTATTTTTAGTAGGGATACATAATACAACCATAGCTCAAAGAGTTAATAAATTTTTTTTTTCTGAGTTTAGGCCTTGTTGAGCCAAGTTATATCAATATATATGCTGTTTGCCAGAGAGCAAAGTGATATCTACTAGTAGTTCGGAGTCCTGCGTAGCGAAATGGGAACAGGAAAATTAAATGCAGCGCTACAGTGACACATGGCACTGCAAGTCTAGAGGTGATAGTTGTAAACATATTGGTTGATGTCTGCACGCTATGGTAAGATAGTCTCAGCATCTTAGTACTCCCTCCGTTCAGAAATAGATGTCACTGTTGACTTTCAGATATCATATTTGACCATTCGTCTTATTCAAAAAATTTGCTCAAATATAAAAACAAATCTGTCATGATTAAAATATATCTAATGATAAACTAAGTTGTAAAAAAATAAATAAAATTTATGTAAAAAATTTGAATAAGACGAACAGTCAAACGTGATGTCTAAAAGTCAACAGTGACATCTATTTCTGAACGGAGGGAGTATATAGTATTACTATATAGAAGCAAGCAAAAGCACTACCCCAGATATACCAACAAGATCGATGAAAACATAATGGTCAAGCGGGGTGAAATGACCTTGTGTGGACTGTGGAGATCATGCATGTCACAGATCCTTTTATAATATAAAGCCAAAAAAAAAACTGCAGTCTAAAATGGGAAACAATTTGCTGTGACAACTATTCCATAAGACCCAATTTGATTTATCCTGTATCTAGCATGATGGTGTGCGGCCTAGAGATTGTATAGCGTTATGATTTTCCTTTTCACACAATGTCGCAACACACATAAAAGTGCAGCTATTTCTATCAAGCACGTCTGGAGGCTCCAGGGAGTCGATTCTCATAAACATGTTGCATCGTACGCATAGATTTTGGGCAAAACAGAAATGTATAGACTTAAGCATATGGTGACACTAAAAAACAGTTATAGTAATTAGTAGTATTCGGTGTAACTATGCAAAAACTCAGTCAGGGAGTCAGGGAGGAAACTGCAAGTAATACATCTGGTCTTTGTTGCCCGCATATAAAATAAGTATGCATGCACAGGGAAGTTAATTTTAGTCTTTTGACGTACTAGTGCATTTCGGATCACCGGCACTAGTGGCCTGTGTGCATGACATGATTTGTCAGGATGGCTCAGATAAAAGATTGATCAATCCTATCATAGAACTAGTGCATAGGGTTCGTTCCAATTTTTGCTCCATGGGTGGGCCAGGAGTATTTGCTGAGTACAGTATTTGCTTTGTATATCTGTGAAGATAAGATGAAAACAATTCATGTTCGCATGTTGCGGCATGGGTTTATACAATCGGAGTAGATTTGTTTGTAATTTACTTCAAATTCGTTTACTCACTATATGCGCTGTGAAACAAATTACGATTTTTTAGATGGACATATTTGGTTGCATGGAATCTATATATGTATGCATGCGTGTTTTCTCATGATAAACCTTTAAAAAAACCTTGCGGTTAGTGTCACACAAATTTCCGCATGTACTAGTAACTCTTATTTTTAATTTTGAAAGTACGTACCATTTGACTGATTTAATTACCTTCTTACCACATCACGTGTCTTCCTGTTGCCTGTACTTTGGACTAAAGCCTGAACCGAGCCTCCATGGTCCTGTCCATCCGTGAGCTCTTGCATGAAATATTATCGATTGTGACACAACAGTATGCAGACTCCCATAATCCCATTTGGATCAGGGACTGACTCCTCAAAAGCGCTTATTTCCTCTCTCCTTTTCGCTTAGAGAATTGTTCAGATCATTTATCTGCACATCCCATCGTCTAAAAAAAATATAAGTAAATAAGTTCATGTCTCAATGAAAAGGCGTGTTGATGTTCTCACTATTCTTTGAATCATTGTTTTTTCTTTCCTTCTCTTTTTTTGAAGCATGAAGCAGATCATTGATCGGTATGACTCCCATTCCAAGACACTTCAGAGATCACAAGTGCCTTCCCAGCCGGTGCGTTTGCCATTGCATTTGCTGCAAAATTGCAGGACAACCGAAACAGCAAGTATGACGTTGGTACTAACAGCTTCAAGTCTGAACTAATATGTCAGGCCGAGGACGACGCCGCTTGCGCAAGATTAAGGGAGGAACTTGCGGAAGCAAGTCTTAAGCTCAGGTGCATATGTACCCTACATTAATGCAGGCCACGTCATTTCTGGAGCTATGTATGTAATGAGCTAGATCCTGCGGATTAACCAGTCCAATACGGTCATGAGCTTTCCTGCAGGCAGATGAGAGGAGACGAGCTTCACAGGCTGAACGTCCAACAGCTGCAAGAGCTAGAAAAGAACCTTGAATCTGGACTGAGCTCTGTCCTGAAAACTAAGGTCTTGACAAGATCTGACTGTCGATACAAAAATAATAACGACCCTAATAGCTCATGCCTGCATTATCTTGACGAGTTCAGCACCATGATTTCATTTTGTTTTCCAAATGCAGAGCCAAAAAATCATTGACGAGATCAACGGGCTCGAGAGAAAGGCAAGTACTGTAACTCCCTGCAATCTTCGGTTCTATTTGGATTTGGAATGCCGGACGAACTGTTTCCTATAAATTCCTGTGCTCTAAACCTGAGTTTCAGTTAAGCTTTCTTGGCTAGCTAATTCGTCAAAAAATGTCCAGGCTACAGCAGAGCAGAGCCGTCGAATTAAAACCAGAGCAGCTCCAATGTACTACTTCACTATCCATAGATAATAACTATCCGTAGATAATATTTAAGCTGTAGATCAATATTAATTGAATGTATGGAAGCTTAACTTGGGACAAATTTTATAAAACTGAAAGCTTACTTTGGATCACCTCTTCCGTTTTTCTTCTTCCCATTTTTGCTCTCTTTTGCTGCCATGTTACAATGTACTTGTCTTCATGAACAGAGAATGCAACTGATAGAGGAGAATGCAAGGCTAAAGGAGCAAGTAAAGTCCATGCTTTCCTTTGCTTTGAGTTCCAATCTTTTGTTTCCAGTAAAATCTCATTTAAATGATCCTCTGAAGCTGGAGGTGTCCCGAATGGCAAGGCTGGAGATGCAGGCAGGTGCCGATTCAGAAGTTGTATATGAGGAAGGGCAGTCGTCTGAATCCGTAACCAACACATCATATCCGCGTGCGCCAGTCGACAACGACGACAGCTCTGATACATCACTCAGGCTCGGGTGAGTTCAGTCCATGTTGATCTCAAGCCAACGCCCGTCTGAAATTATGTGCTCAGATTTTTATCTCGCGTAATGCACAGAAGTTACGCTTACCACATGAACATTGCATGTTAGGTTACCACTCTTTACCTCGAAGTGATGCAATCGAATCGTCCGGGACCAAACTGATGCTGATTACTTCCCTGCCATTGTGAAGTGGGAGAACACCGTTAGTGGAGTTCCGGGATCCAGAAACCATCAATGCACTGCATAAAAAGCATTATGGAGTGCTAAATGATGTGTGTATTCCAAATGTGGCTTGTGATTGTTATACATTGCGACAAGAACCAACGGATTCCCTCTTTGATGTTACCTGCTGTCATTTTCATTGTCATCTATTGTGTCTTTATCCTGGTGGTATTCTGAAGTATTCCAGCCTCTGCAAAAGATATTGGGTCCTTTTTGGATTATTCAAAATCAGGCATCTATCAAAACGTTCTCTACAAACTGTAGCCCTGCCAAATCTGCACGTGTTGTGAAAAGTGCGCATGTTTGGCATTAGCGAACCTGCATCAAGCACCTTCCTGCTTTATACAGGACCACCTTATAGATGACAGTAAAGTGAGACATGGCACTTTATAATCTTTAGCTGGAGGCTAATAATCTACTAGCATATATGAATTCTAAAAAGGGAATAAGGGGCACGTCCTGTCTTTAAACGGCACGTTAGTGAAGCTAAACACGCAAGCAGTGAAGAACAGCATGGTAGAACAAAGTCAGTCTTATGCCTCCTTTTCTTTGGCCCTTCAGCAGCTTATTTACAAATGATGAACTACACAGTTGTTTAATAATCAGTGCCCCAGTGGTGAAGAAAATCGTTAGTCTAAGTTGCTTCCCTTTCTCCTGCATCAAATTCTATTTTATGTTTTCTCAGATTGTCAATAGGAATCATGGTTAGCAGAAAGGCAGAACGCGGCGGGGGCGGAGGACGCAAAGGCAAATCAGGGTCAAAATATTTCAACTTCCTGCTTATTTTATTTCATAACCAGCTGATACATCAGATGGCGGCGACCCACGGCCGCGAGACACAGGTGGTGAAGATGATGGCTTCATCATGAGGGCCTGGGGCTCTCTAGCAAAGAAACTACAGGAGCCCCCTTCAGAAGCATCAAACATCTTGTATGGCGCGACCTCCCTTGCTTTGCCCAGCAGATGCCCAGAAAAGTTATGCCCCCATATGTCGTATGTCAACTCTTTCTTTGGCGCAGCACCCTCATCGCTCTTCACAACCTTAGCTTTCATCAGATTGGAGCCAGGAGCACGAGCATGAGGAGCGATCGGGGAAGATATGGCCAACATTGGTGAGCGCCATGCAGTGGTCAACACAGTGGCTGAAGGCAGAGTGTTTCCAGGCGTGGCTGAAGGCGAGCGAGGTTGCTCCTTAACAGTTTGCGACCAACTTTTCTTTCCACGGCTCGTTCCAGTTGATGCAGTGGATGCCTCAACATCAAATTCACTCACCGGTTTATTTTCATGCTTGTCTGATGGTGCTCCAGAAAACGACCAACTCGATTTTGGGGTCGAACTTGATGACAATGGCGAAGATGGCGTTGAATTCCCACTGTGACTGCTAGAAACCTCAAACTTCGCTGTCAGTCCTGCACCACCAACTTTCCGCTTCCGCCGCTTCCCTTTGTCTCGAGAAATCTTGATTGTAAGATTTTCATTAGTTTGTGGAGCTTCTCTTGAGGCCTTGTCTTCCACATGATTAGCTGGGGATACAGGTTCAGTCGAAACTGTATTCTCTTGTTCACCGGGATTGTTATTGTTGTCTGCCCTCTTGGAGTTAACAAGAACTGAGTCAGAAAATTTCTCTGTAAGAGCTTCTTCAGTTCTTTTGTGTTCCTTTATTGACCTGCGCACAAGGCATAAATGATCAAATTTAAATTACATAAAATTGAACTGAACTTGGGGGCAAATGCGCACTGGTAAAAAATTACCTGGACTTTTTGCTGCTGTGCTGAAGGAAAGTGGGCTTAATAGTCTTGCTAATGGTACTTTTCCTATTTTCCTCAAAAATGGTACTTTTCCTGTCATCAATTTTGACGTAATGATCTGAAGACCCAACTGTCAAAGAATGTGGTATATACCGGAAAAAGATCAGAACAAGCAGGGTTGCAGCTCCCAAGAAGAGTACCAACAGCTTCCAATGTGTGGATCTGATATAAGACTTTCTACACTGGTTAAGCATACTGACTGGGACATTTGCAGTCACAGGGATTATAAAGAGTCCAGTAGCCATTGAAAACTCAAGATCTCTCTGAACCATAGCTGAAGAGAAGTCAGCTTGAAAACAAATGAGCATTCTTATTGATTCATTTGGTGCTAAGCTGAATCCCTTGCAGTTGTCTACAGTGAATCCATCCACACCACAATCAGCCCCGGAAATTTTTACCTTTGTCACTTCAAGAGGAAGGTCGCCACTGTTTTTCACATGTACCTCCTTAGACAACTGTTGACTGCATAAAGGGTCTGGAGCCTCTGATTTGGTCATTGTTGATTTATTCTGAACATTGGCGCCAAGGTTAAACTCTAACTTCCATGCAGGTTCAGAACCCTCTAAAAGGAGAATAGATTGCCATCCGCCATATGCCTGAAGAGGCAGCATCTCCAGGCCAGATAGATTGTTTCGGATCAAAGCCATGCTTGACCACATGCAGCGATTCGAGGGTCGGAAGACAATAGGACCAAGTAAAGCAGTCTCCAATGGACCAACACAAGTCTCAGTGATTGCTGCCTCACTTAATGAGAAACCAAATCTAGTCTCTGTTGAGTCAATCTCCGGTGATCTGCTTGAAAATGCGCGTTCACATGCATCATTTACAGTTTTGCACTGGCCAATGATTTCCTCTGAGTTCATTACCAGCTGCATGGCTGCATGCTCCAGGCTTGGGTTATGGACTTTTATCCATTGGGAAAACTGTGAGCCAATTTGCACGACTGGAAACATCAGTTCCTGATCCATGAGAACAGAAATCCCGTCGCTTGTTCCATGTGATTTCCATTGTTGGAGTACTGTATCATCTGCTTTGACTGCTTTCATGATTGTTGGCTGCAAAAACATTTTATGAAATTACATAAGCATATCCCCAAGCAAAAGGATGTAGATGCATATATAACTCACTTGAAATAATCAACCAAACAGCTGTAAACACTTAAGCGCAAGGAGAGAAAAGCTGAAAAACAAGCAATCTAATATTTTAATTCTATTACTAGCGTCTGAAGAAAAAAAAAAGGCATCACAAAGAAGCTTTCGCTCGATAACAGGAAGCACAGATCATCAGACAGACCAGCTGACAGAGATATCTTAATTGCTTATAAAAAAAGGGTTATCCTTTCTATGGGAGCAAAACTGCATCACGCCCCTGTCCACTGGTCCATTCGTTGAACATAAATGATTAAGACTCGGTGCAAACATGTTGTAGGCCTCTAAACATCTAATCTTCAACAAAGATAAAAGCACACTACAGATAAGTACGCCTGGTATTCGCTGGTAGCCAATTAAACATCAGACTGTAACTGTAAACCACACAGTCTCTTGCTATAAGATGAAGACATCACTGGAATATAGAGGCTAGGGGTTGACTTTGTCGGATTGACAATGAAGTAGGGTGATAAGACAAATGAAACGGCATAAGAATGGTGAGGTGGCACTCAAAAGTTGCTTATATGTCGCGTACACGTAAGCATTTAGCAGTTGAATGTAAAAAGCATCTCCTGATACAGACTCAGCTAGTATAAATTACTTACTACCTCCATTCTTAAATATATGACACTTTGGACAGCTAATCTAGTTCAAACTGCACTGGATTTCTTGTCCTAAACGTCATATATTTAAGAACAGAGGGAATAATATCCATAGAAGCAAGGAGGGTTCTAATTCTTCTATAAGAAAAGTGTCCAAGGAGGAATACCTTTACATCATGCAAGCCTTTGACTCGTAACATGCTGCCCAAAGTTCTCGTCTTTGCATTAGCAGCGATCTCTTCATATAATGGTCCATTAAGCAGCCCATCAGATTCAGCAATGACAGCATTACTCTTATAGGAAAGGGATGCATGCACTAAATCTTCACACGGTATGATGATTGAACTACCAAGGGAACTGTTTGTTTCTACCACTATATTGCAACTGTCGAATGAAATGTCATCTGGAACTGAAGAAGTATGCCTTACTAAAGCTATGTGTGTTACAGAGTCAGGGAAGAGTATCAATCCATTCAGGTACTTAACCTGAAAGATCATCGGGCCATTTTTGTTGTTCTCAATGACACCTACAATCCTCAGTAACTTTGATGCATCATTCCGTAAATAAAGTGAAAATATTGATCCACTTGCACCACAAGAAGATGTACGCTCAAAGGTGACAGCAACCAAGCCACTGGAATCATAGTAGGTTCGCGTATGCACCTCTAGCTCAATTGGTATCAGAAAGGTATCCATTGTGCCAGCTGTGCAATTGCGCAGTTTCAAGGAGATAGCACCAAACATCTTGCCTTCAGCAAGGGCTTGTAGATTTAATTCCACAACAATGTTGCTCTTTGAAGGAAGGACCTCCCATTGCTCACTAGGCCTAATATAGATCATTGGCCTTCCAGATTCTGCACTGCTTGCAGTATACCAATCGCTATTCAAAGAAGATAGTTCCAATTCTCCATCCGAAGGGCCAAGCTGACAAACTATGTGAGAAGACTGTCTTGTGCTTTCCAGAGAAGACATCCAAACAGCCACTTCCTTGACACACAGGGCATCATCGTAAGGGTTGTATATTGACAAGTTCCTCTCCAGGCGATCACCAACTACAACATCAATCCCTGTCATCGGCATTATCTGATAGGGCGAACTGACAGCCATGCCCTTAGCTTGTATGATAAATCCTCCAAGATTTGTCTGCAAGACCAAATGTGCCGATGAAAATCCCGGCAACTTGGGCAAGAAAACAAAGGTGACAGATGCATTATCCCCAGGCTGCAGCTCCAGATCCTCATAACCATACACATAGAACTGAGCGTCAGTGCTGAATGGCTCATACAGACGCAGGGTGCTGTCATTGTTCAAATTCACCACGGTCAAGGTGGCCGTGGAGGCTGCATACAAGTCACTCTCGCCCCAATCCAGCACCGGCGGACTTATGGCAACATTCATGGACAAGGAACTTTGACGGGCGCTTGGGTCGACAGCTGAGGCCGTGCCGTCCAACTCCAGCGGCACCCCAGCTGATGCCCGCATCCAGTTGTCAGGCACAAGCGGCGCCTGGCACGACGCCACATTGTGCCTCGCACCAGCATCCCCTTCTCGCACCAATCCATCACGCGCCCCGGTGATCATCGTATTAACAGAGGAACAAGTTACCACGCTTCCGCCGGACATGGGGAAGCCCAATGGCCGAGATGATGGTCCCCAGTCCCTTGAGACCTCCAAATCGGCATCCTCGATGCCATCCTCGCTCGAAAGCAGCGCCTGAGCCGCCGAGGGCGAGAAGCAGAATGAGGCCGGGTCCGCACAGCCATCCCGGAAGCCGAGACAGCCGCCGTCGCCGTCGCTGTCCACGGCGCCATCCTCCGCCGCCGCCGACACGGAGAGAGCAAGGAGCAAGCACAGCGCAACCAAGGCCCCCCTGCAAGAACCCCAAAACATCAGAAACCAACCAAGAACACGCGCAGGCGATCGCCGGCCAGGCAAAGGTGCTACTGAACAGCATCGCACCCAAACCTTGGAGAAAAGACTGATATTTTAGAGCGGTTAAAGCACGGATCATACTTCGAAAAAAAAAACAGCAAAAGAGCTGGGGAAAAGGCAAGCAGCAGTTCCATGCTCGTCCCCGGATGGCAAGGAGCAAGAAAGTGAAAAAAGGCGAGAAGGGAAGTTGGGGAGGAACTTACCGGGCAGAGGAGGAGATGGAGCGTGACGGCCTGAAGGAAACAGCGGTGGCCGCCGGCGAAGAGCGGTGGCGGCGGCCGGTCATGGCGAAGGAGACATGCGGCGGTCGAGACTTCAGTGTGGTGGTGACCATGGGAATCCACGGAGAAAAATGGAAAAAATAAAATGGAAAACAGAAAGGAGAGGAGGGGGAGGGGAGATGAGAGGGACAGAGGCTGCGAGGAATGAAAAAGAAGGGAGCCGAAAGGAAAAGCAGAGAAAATAGAATGCGTTGGGTGTTGGTTGGTTTTGGTGCGGAAAGGAAATTCGGAGTCGGGATTGACTGTTTTGCCCCTGCGTGTATTTTGGTTTCCTAAACCCGGGTTGTGCGTGCGTGGCGTGGTTGAAAGTCAGATCATTGCAAGTGCACCAACTACTTGTTCGAACTGGCACCGTGCGAGAGGCTCGACGTCTCTGATTCGTCCCGGGCGTGAACCAAAAATCGCAGACTGATCGAACAGTATCAGTACACGTCCGTGTCATCCGACTCGATCCGACCCGTGCTCTGCTTGCAGTTTCTAGCCTTTCTACTGAAACTTTCCAGATCGCACCATCAGAAGAACCATGCCGAGTTTGTGGTCGCGAGAGACGAAACCGGCAAATGACGGGCGACGAGATAAGCTGTGGCAACTCCCGTCCCTTTCTGGCGAATTCGATGGCAATGTTGCGCGCTCATTCCTCAAAGCAGAGACCGGCTGGCTGGCTTATCTTCAGGTTCGCGGCCGCGCCGGTCCGGGGCATTTTGCGATGGCGAGACCAGAGAGACGGAGGCTTTTGTTGCGTTGCGGCGGCGAGCATTTCGGGAGGAGGGGCCACGTATCGGGACGTCAACTTGCTGCTCGGTGCTCCGTCGTCCTCTGCACGTCGATTGGCCGGTCTGTTTTTATGTGCAGGGCGTATTATGAGTGGCAGGCCGCCGGATCTCCTCGGCAGTCGTCGTCTTGCTGTGGCAGGGATTTTATGCGAGGTTTTTTTTTCCCTTTTCCTTCAGGGAACTATATGTACTTGGATCGAAATGAAAAAGCGGTTTATTTGAGTCTACACAATTAAGAAGATTTTTTTTTTTGCGGGGGACAACTAAGAAGAAATTGTGGGCAAGTCAATAATTACCCCGAAAAATGGTTTTTTTTTTCTGAACATCTGAAAAATGGTTGCAAATAGGAAGAAATGTACCATGAGGGGTACTATGGACATTTGCTTGCAACTTGAAAGAAAATAGAAAAAGGAAAAAACGGCCATCGACAGTGGCGACACTGGCACCGAATGGATGGCACTTGACGTGGAAATTGCCATCGGTAGTGGTGTCATTGACATCGGATGGACTGCACAAGATGCGGAAACTGCCATCGGCAATGAACTGGCACCGGATGGACTACACATGATGTGAACACTGCCATCGGTGGGGGACTGGCATTGGATGGACTGCACATGACATGGGAAATGCCGTCGACTGTGGACTGGCACAAGATAGCCGGCTGCCATCGATAGTGGCATCACTCTGGCACCAGATGGACAACATGATGTGGAAACTGCCATTGATAGTGTCGACATTGGCACCAGATGGACCGTATGCCACGGAAACTGCCTTCCATAGTGGCCACACTGGCATAGGATGGACGACACTTGACGCGGATATTGCCATCGAAAGTGGCGTCACTGACCAGATGGACTTCACATGACACAGAAACAACCATCAATATTGGACTGGCACCGGATGGACTGCACATGATGCAAAAACTGCCATCGACATTGGACTGGCACGAGATGGCGGCATATGATGTGAAAACTGCCATCGATAGTGGCATCACTCTGGCACCAGATGGACGACATGACGCGGAAACTGCCATCGATAGTGGCGACACTGGCACCAGATGGACGACATGCTGCGGAAACTGCCATCCATAGTGGCGACACCAGCAAGCACCAGATGGACGGCATAGACGCGGAAACGTCCATCGATAGTGGCGGCACTAGCACCGGATGGACGACATTTGAGGTGGATATTGCCATCGACAATGATGTCAATGGCACAGGATGGACTGCACACGATGCAGAAACAGCCATCGACAGTGGACTAGCACAAGATGGCCGATAGATGATCAATGGTTCATGCGGAAACTGCCATCTGTAGTGGTGTCATTGGCACCAGATGGCCGGCACATGACGCGTAAATGCCATAGGGTAGTGGCCTCATTGGCACCAGATGGTCCACACATGACGCGAAGAAAATTGCCATCAACTATGGTGTCACTAGCATTGGATGGTCGACACATGACACAAAACTCTCGCAAGAGTCCAATTGCAGTCCCTTCTAATAATTGACATTAAACTTTTTTGTTCTTTTCTAATTTGAATAAAAATGTCGTATTTTTTCTTGGCCAACCATGTACACATGCACCATGTTAAAAGGATAAAAAAATACCAAAAAAATAGACGTACTACTTGAACTCACTACTATGCATGATTCATTTGGCAAGAAAATGATCTCCCTGATATTTTCATCGGCAATGGTATCACTAACATCCCCAGTGACAGGAAGGAAAGTACATGAGCCACAACCCCTCTAGCACCGGTTGTCATCTGATGACTAGCATTGGACCTGAAAACCAACTGAAGGAGTCCAATTATAGTAGCCGATCGTGAAGTTCCCATCCTTTCCAATTTGTAAAAAAGAGACACTATTTTTCCTAGGCCAACCATGTATGGTGTCACTTTCACATGCTTGATGATCAAGTAGTACTCGTGACAGGAGTTCATTTTATTTTGACAACATTAATTTATTCTTCAATAACCCTTACTTATTTTTTGCGAAGGATAAAGCTTACTTTTGGATGGAACATAAGACATTTTTATATGCAGGGCGTATTATGAGTGGCAGGCCGCAAGATCTCCACAGTCGTCGTCTGGCTGTGGCAAGGATTTTACGCAAGGAACACACACACACACACACACACACACACACACACACACACACACACAGTTTCAGCCTTTAGGGAACTATATGCATCTCGATCGAAATGGGGCGAGCGGTTTATTTGAGTCTACACAACTAAGAAGAAACTGTGGGCAAGTATGTAAATACCCCAAAAATGGTTGTGATCAGGAAGGAATGTACCCAGGGGTACAATGGACATGTCCATGCAACTTGAAAGAAAATAATAGGAAAGAAAAGACAAGAAAAGAAAGGCTCATCGCTTGGACTTGCAATGGCGTCACCGACACTGGAAGGACGGCATATGACGCGGAAACTGCCATTGACAATAGTGACGCTGGAATCGAATGCGGAACATGTCATCCGCAGTGGCGTCATTGGCACCAGATGGCCGGCACGGGATGCCAAAACTGCCATCGGGTCACTGGCACCAGATGACAGGCACAGGACGCGGAGATTGCCATCCGCAGTAGCGTCACTGGCACCAAATGGCCAGCATAGGATGCCAATACTACCATCGGGTCACTGGCACAAGATAGACGGCACAGGACGCGGAGATTGCCATCTGCAGTGGCGTCACTGGCACCAACTAGACGGCACAAGACGTCAAAATTGTCAAGTCACTGGCACCAGATGGACGGCACATGACGCGGAGACTGCCATCCGCAGTGGCGTAACTAGCACCAGATGGCTGCACAGGACGCCAAAAATGTCGTATTTTTTCTTGGCCAACCATGTAGACACGCACCCTGTTAAAAGGATAAAAAAATACCAAAAAATAGACGTACTACTTGAACTCACTACTATGCATGATTCATTTGGCAAGAAAATGATCTCCCTGATATTGTCATCAGCAATGGTATCACTAACATCCCCAGTGACAGAAAGGAAAATACATGAGCCACAACCCCTCAAGCACCGGCTGTCATTAGGGCTGGACGAAAAGCTCGTGGCTCGTTAGCTCGGCTCGGCTCGTGACTGGCTCGGCTCGGCTCGGCTCGGCTCGTTCACTTTTTCTAACGAGCCGAGCCAGGTTTGTAACTCGTTATGTTTCACAAGCCGGTTCGAGCTGGCTCGTGAGCTGCTCGCGAGCCAAACGAACCAGCAAATCTTAACAGTTTCAGCACCCTTCGGTCCCCTCCTTTCTCCTCACACCTTATCCCTTTTCTCGAATTGCGTCGCCACCACACCTTGCTTTCTCTCGGGTCCCCATCGTGTGCCTGCCTTACTCCGTTCGCGAGTCGCACTGCCTGCCTCACTGGCCTGTCACCCTGCTCCCACGTCGCTCACTTGCGAGCTTGCCCGGAGGAGCCCCGCGAGGTTGTCGGTGTCTCCTTTCTCCCGTCGCAGCACTCGCCTCTCCCTTCCCTTTCGTCATCGACGATGCAGCCATCAATGCCAAATCTTATGGTCAACACGAACTCGTTGTCCTCGCTGCTCTTCCCATGACCATGGCGATGACAGAAAGGGACTGAGTCAAGATCTAAGCCGCAGATGGGTGACATGACGTGCGGCAGCCGGCGGGTCAAGCCGGGTAGTGCCGCCCCTCCCCCCTACTCGCCTCGTGCGTTGGCGTGCCGACTCTTCACGTCACCAGCCTCCCTTCCCCTCTCGACTGCGACGACCTCCGTGACGTCAGCCTCTGCCTCCTCACTCAGCACGTCGTCGTGCTCAAGGGCGTGAAGATTACACGGCGGCTTAGTCTTCGTCTTACGTTCCTGAGTCCCCAAGTCGCGGCAGAGATACTGAAGACGAGTGACGAGCTTAACGAGCTGGCTCGCGAGCCAGCTCGAGCTCGTTACGAGCCGAGCCGAGCCGAGCTAGCATTCCAGCTCGTTAAGATAACGAGCCGAGCCGAGCCAGCTCGTTATCCTAACGAGCTGGACCGAGCCGAACCGAGCCGAGCCGAGCCGGCTCGGTAGTCCAGCCCTAGCTGTCATCTGATGACCAGCATTGGACCTGAAAACCAACTGAAGGAGTCCAATTATAGTAGCTGATCGTGAAGTTCCCATCCTTTCCTGTTTGTAAAAAAGAGACACTATTTTTCCTAGGCCAACCATGTATGGTGTCACTTTCACATGCTTGATGATCAAGTAGTGCTCGTGACATGAGTTCATTTTATTTTGACAACATTAATTCATTCTTCAATAACCCTTACCTATTTTTTGCGAAGGATAAAGCTTACTTTTGAATGGAACCGAAGAAATTTTTATGTGCAGGGCGTATTATGAGTGGCAGGCTGCAAGATCTCCACAGTCGTCGTCTGGCTGTGGCAAGACTTTTATGCGAGGAACGCACGCGCGCGCGCGCGCGCGCACACACACACACACACGGTTTCAGCCTTTAGGGACCTATATGCATCTGGATCGAAATGGGGGAGCGGTTTATTTGAGTCTACACAACTAAGAAGAAACTATGAGCAAGTCAGTAAGTACCCCAAAAAATGGTTGTGATCAGGAAGGAATGTACCGAGGGGTACGATGGACATGTCCATGCAACTTGAAAGAAAATAATAGGAAAGAAAAGAAAAGAAAAGAAAGGCTCATCGCTTGGACTTGCAATGGCGTCACCGACATTGGAAGGACGACATATGACGCGGAAACTGCCATTGACAATAGCGACGCTGGCATCGAATACGGAACATGTCATCCGCAGTGGCGTCATTGGCACCAGATGGCCGGCACAGGACGCCAAAACTGCCATCGGGTCTCTGGCACCAGATGGCAGGCACAGGACGCGTAGATTGCCATCCGCAGTAGCGTCACTGGCACCAAATGGCCAGCACAGGATGCTAAAACTGCCATCGGGTCACTGGCACTAGATGGACGGCACAGGACGCGGAGATTGCCATCTGCAGTGGCCTCACTGGCACCAACTAGATGGCACAAGACGCCAAAACTGCCGTCAAGTCACTGGCACCAGATGGACGGCACATGACGCGGAGACTGCCATCCGCAGTGGCGTCACTAGCACCAGATGGTTGCACAGGACGCCAAAAATGTCGTATTTTTTCTTGGCCAACCATGTAGACATGCACCCTGTTAAAAAGGATAAAAAAATATCAAAAAAATAGACGTACTACTTGAACTCACTACTATGCATGATTCATTTGGCAAGAAAATGATCTCCCTGATATTGTCATCGGCAATGGTATCACTAACATCCCCAGTGACAGGAAGGAAATTACACGAGCCACAACCTCTCTAGCACCGGCTGTCATCTGATGACCAGCATTGGACCTGAAAACCAACTGAAGGAGTCCAATTATAGTAGCTGATCGTGAAATTCCCATCCTTTCCAGTTTTTAAAAAAGAGACACTATTTTTCCTAAGCCAACCATGTATGGTGTCACTTTCACATGCTTGATGATCAAGTAGTGCTCGTGACATGAGTTCATTTTATTTTGACAACATTAATTCATTCTTCAATAACCCTTACTTATTTTTTGCGAAGGATAAAGCTTACTTTTGAATGGAACCGAAGACATTTTTATGTGCAGGGCATATTATGAGTGGCAGGCCGCAAGATCTCCACAGTCGTCGTCTGGCTGTGGCAAGACTTTTATGCGAGAAACACACACACACACACACACACACACACACACGCGCGCGCGCGCGCGCGCGCAGTTTCAGCCTTTAGGGACCTATATGCATCTGGATCGAAATGGGGGAGCGGTTTATTTGAGTCTACACAACTAAGAAGAAACTGTGAGCAAGTCAGTAAGTACCCCCAAAAAATGGTTGTGATCAGGAAGGAATGTACCGAGGGGTACGATGGACATGTCCATGCAACTTGAAAAAAAATAATAGGAAAGAAAAGAAAAGAAAAGAAAGGCTCATCGCTTGGACTTGCAATGGCGTCACCGACATCGGAAGGACGACATATGACGCGGAAACTGCCATTGACAATAGCGACGCTGGCATCGAATGCGGAACATGTCATCCGCAGTGGCGTCATTGGCACCAGATGGCCGGCACAGGATGCCAAAACTGCCATCGGGTCACTGGCACCAGATGGCAGGCACAGGACACGGAGATTGCCATCCGCAGTAGCGTCACTGGCACCAAATGGCCAGCACAGGATGCCAAAACTGCCATCGGGTCACTGGCACTAGATGGACGGCACAGGACGCGGAGACTGCCATCTGCAGTGGCGTCACTGGCACCAACTAGACGGCACAAGACGCCAAAACTGCCGTCAAGTCACTGGCACCAGATGGACGGCACATGACGCGGAGACTACCATCCGCAGTGGCGTCACTAGCATTAGATGGCTGCACAGGACGCCAAAAATGCCGTCGGGTCACTGGCACCCAATGGACAGCATAGGACGCGGAGACTGCCATCCGTAGTGGCGTCAGTGGCACCAGATGGCCGGCACAGGACTCCAAAAGTGCCGTCGGGTCACTGGCACCAGATGGTCGGCCTTGGATGCGGAGATTGCCATCTGCATGTGCGTCACTGGCACCAGATGACCGACACAGGACGCGGAGACTGCCATCCACAGTGGCGTCACTGGCACCAGATGACCGGCAGTGGACGCCAAAACTGCCATCGGGCCACTAGCACTAGATGACAGGCACAAGACACGGAGACACCATCGACGGTGGCATCACTGGCACTAGATGGGTGGGCACATGATGCGAAAACTACCATCGGGTCACTGGCACCAGATGGGCGGCACATGATGCGAAAACAGCCATCGAATCACTAGCATCGGTCGGCCGACACATGATGCGGAATTTGCCGTCGGTAGTTGCATCACTAGAACCAGATGAACGGCACTTGACGCGAAAACCACTATCGGGTCACTGGCGCTAGATGGCCGATACATGACCCAGAAAACTGCCATTGACAGTGACGTTAGTGTCACCAAATGGCTGGCACATGACACAAAAACTGCCATCAGCGGTTGTGTCACTGGCATTAGATGGCCGACACACAACGCGAAACCTGTCATCGGTTTACTGGCACCAGATGGCTGGCACATGACGCGGAAATTGCCATATGTAGTGTCGTTAGTAGCACCAAATGGATGGCACATGATACGAAACTGCCATCAAACACTGACACCAGATGGCCGGCGCATGAATCAGAAATTGTCATCAACAGTGGCGGCATGGGCAACGGATGGATGATACATGACATGCAAATTGATCGCATGAGTCCAATTGCAGTCCTTCTAGTTGGCCTTAAACTAGGCATGATTCATTTTGCGAGAAAAGGGTATCCCTGACATTGTCATTGGCAATGGTGTCACAACCCTCCAGAGCTGACTATCATCTGATCGGCGTTGGACCGGGAAACCAATTGAAGGAGTCCAATTATAGTAATTGACGGTGAAGTTTCCTTTGCTTTCACTTTGTAAGAGATTTCCCTAAGCCAACCATGTAAACAATGGTGTCATTTTCACATGCTTGATGACTTAAATAGTACTTGTGACTGAAGCTCATTTTATTGACCACATTAATTCATTCTTCGATAAATCCTACTTTTGATTGGAACCGAAGACGTTTTCTGTACTTGTTCTGGTCTTTAAGAGAAGACATTTTCTGCTTTGGCCGAGGTAATCCGTTTACACTTTCAAAGGGGAGAATTCTTTGCTTCATGGTGTCATCAGGTGAGAACCGGGGAAATGATCGCATGATTTGATTTCAGGCTCGTTATGCATAATCATTTGAAATGTATCCTTTTTTGTATCGACCTCATTTCCTTTCTTGGGCTCAACATACCTTGTCGTTAGGAGGTGGAGGAGCGGCTCACTGATGCACCAGAAGAAGAATTGTACGCGGAACTGGCTGCATGCGATTGGCCGTCGTGCTCGCCACTAATGTCAGCTTGCTTCCAGCGCGCGCCTTTGAAATCATTCGTTGAACGTGTCTTTTGCTACAATAATCTCATTGGAAGGGTTCCTAAACTGGCATTGGTTGGAGAGGTATGGCTGTTTTGTTAATGTCTGGTGTCAACGTCCCAGGGAGAGAAAGCCTGCGTCATGCGCCATCGGCCATTGGTCCCAACGAGAAAAAAAAAACATATTTGTAGTCGTAGATCTCTCCCTCGACTTACTGCGATTAGTAGGAGCAAAGTAGTAATTGATCCTTCCGAGCTTGTTTGGACAGAGAATTAGAGATGCACCCACTCCAATCCAAATCAGGATAGCATCGAGAGGAGAGGACGGGATTCCAATCCCCAGGATTTACATGATGCTAACTCGAGCTCCCAAGTAGCAATCGTGCCGATTCATGCGCTAAAACAGGAAAATAAACTTGTAAAAAATAAGTTGGAAGAAAGCTACGTGAGCAACTTGCAAAGCCGTCGCCGGAGCTCTCACTCTCCTCGTGTGGCATTATTAATCCACGCCTCGTCTCAGGGGTCGACACGTGTTCACGTAACGGTCGATCTAGCGGCCGGAATCTCCCAGCGGCGGCGCCGTCGCCGTCCCCGCGATTCCGCACCGGGTCCGTTCTTACCCGCCGTGCGTGGCGCGTTGCTGGACTGACTGTTCCGTGGGCCCCGGATGAATGGGTAGCAGATTCCGGTGAGCGTAGTGCGCGGCCATGCGCGGTGTGGGTCTAGACGGCCGGGCCCGTGGAATCTGACGGTGGGGTCCAGCGGTCGTGTCCTGAGGTATTGCCGTGTCGCTTTCGGTTTGGGCCCGAAGAGAGTCCTGCATTTGGGCCTCGGAGATAGCATCAAATTACCAATTTGCCATGCAATTCCAAGACCCTGAACGAGGCAGCAGAAACTCACCGCAAACAGTTACGCAAGGGCTCATCAACCCATGAGTGCATGCTAGCATTAACCTACCATGTTTAGATGCGGTTTTTCTGTCATCACTGAAAGAACGGAACACCGATCGATCAATGTTTCTCTGTCGATCTTTTTGACAAAGTGACATGTTTTGAGCAGCCAGTCACCAACCACGGAGACCAGGAGCTCCACATCTACAAACTTTTGTGCACGTAGGACGTCCGTACCCATGTCTGGTAGGAGACACGAGTACTTTTTGCCAGGCGAGCGATGTGTTCCTGATGCTCTGTATGTTATTAGTTGTTACAAAATTGGACAACATATGCTACAACTGAAAATCTGACCCGTATTCATACGCAATCCGAGTGACCAGATTCACCAGAAGCAGCCAAATGCACAAACGTCAGAATTAGTAAGATACTGCCAGCAGGCGACAAGTTTCAGCATAGATTCTAAACTAAGGTAAATGCTACAAGTTGCCAGTAACAGACAACCAAATGTTACATCGTTATTAATCTATCCTTCACTCTTTGGATCAATTACGGCAACTTGCTCTAACCAAACGTAGGAGTGGTTACTGAGCACTACTAGTAGTCAATGCATTGATTCTTCACCAACCGTGCATGTCACCAGAACGCAGCAGCAGCAGCAGCAGCTCCTATTGGCAAGCATGTACACACGTCGTTCTTGCGCAACGGCGACCCATAATAAGATAAGCCCGGAACACGCAATGCATCCCAAAACAAAGCGCCCCTTCTCTTGATGTTGGCATCTCTAGTCACCAGCCCAAAACAACAGCTTTCTCTTTCTGTGATTTGCCTGTACACGAAAGTGGTCCTCTTATTGTGGATAGATGCTTTGGATGGGTAGATTATTTCAGGCTAGGAAAAACGACGAATGCTCTGCGTGCTGCACTGGCCGTCCGTGCAAGCTCTCGGCTGTCTAGCTACTGTAGCTTTCTCTCTCGGTTTCTCCAATCCCGGGCCCTTCCTTAGTGTGCATATTTGATTGGAAGATGATGACAGAACGGCACTCTACTGCCGGTAGTCTGAGTACTCCACACACCAATCATTCGGAGCTCATCAGCCGTTCATATCTCCCGGCGTCCCGGCACGGCGACACGGCACCCCACCAAGTACTAACTAGTCGTGACGACTGTGCTAAGCAGCAACCTTGCATCACTGGAATCGCACGAAGGGCGTTTCCGTACTGGTTGGCCTCAGTTCCACCGCTGCGTTTCGGCAACAGCTCATCCTAAGCGAATCAAGCTACTCCATGCCAAGGTCCAACAACGGCGCCGCAGGTAGGTTCTGTTCTGGGAGAAGAATATCTTCGGTTTAAGCGAAGAAAATGTAGGCTGGGAGGCAGGCAGTTGATGCCTCCAAGCCCCAATCCCAACCGGCGACAGGTAATAGCTGCCCTCCACGAAGTGATGACCAGGCTAGTGTGATGATACAGAATCTGCTCGCTCTTCTCGAGCTTCATAGAATAACTACTCGGTGATTTGCTTCGGTCAGGCTGTTCTGTATAATACTCCTTCAATTTTACCACTAATTAATCAATGGAACTAGCTAGATTAAGAATTATTAAATCATGTAGTAGTAGTACTAGCAGTTGTACTACTCCCTCCGTCCCTAAATGTAAGGCTTTTTAGTTTTCAAACAAGAAAATAGTCAAGGTGGTAAAAGACTACCATATCCTTCATTTTTAACTCAACTCACACCTCCACCAACCCTCCCACCAACCACAGAGTTTGTCTTATATGCAAAACTACCTATATTTAAGAAAAAATATCAAACTCTAAAACTACCTATATTAAGGGATGGAGGTAGTATATTCGTAGCGAACAACTCCAACTCCAGTCCACTCCTTTACGCCGAGCCTTTATCTCCAACTTTTTCTCTAGATGGGGTAAAGCCGGACGGCATCTGTCCACCGAAAAGACGACGGCAAAATTAGCGATGGATTTCGTGGCGCACACCCGGAAAGTTGCAGGTTTTTTTTGACACGGGGTGCTCTCGCTCTCGATCGGCTCGGTGTCGTCGGCAGCTCGTTCGCCTGGACGGCGACCTCCCTGACTGCCCGTGCCGTGCAAACGTTCGCCGGTGCAGAAGCGTTAGCCGACGGATCCGCATGCATCGCCCTCGCCATCAACCTGCTTTTGACCGGACGTGATTAGGAGTACTAGTTAATTAACTAGGGTGGGTTTTACTTAGACCTGCAACGGAGGCCGACGTTGATGATGATGATTGGTCGCTTTGTCGGAGCCGGACGGATGCAGTAAAAATAGTGTCCTGGTCTTGAGGGTAACACGTGAAGCTGACAGTGACACGTACGCATGATAAGCAGTGGAGTCTTTGAAAGGTGAAAAATACTAAAAGGCTACGAGAATAATATAATAACTAGGTAAATATCTCTATGCGTTTCGTTGCGAGCTGTCACTAACGTGTGGGCTAAACATTTTCAAGGCAGAGGTTTCTTGCGGAGGTGTTTGATTGGTCTTGCACTTTTTTCCAATTCAAAAGCCGGAAACTTGGAATCTTCGGTGGAGTGCGCAGGTTGGAGTTAGATTCCGTGGCTTGTGCGGTATGCAGAACCTCAGATCATTACTTCAATTGCATTGCACCTGTTGAATCTTCGCGGCTGCGTCAACGCCCGCAAGTACAACGGGGATGCACTTCGCGTGAGGACAAGGCGCGGTTAGTAGCGAAACAAAGACGGCACAGCTTCCTCCATGACAAGGACCGGATGAGAATTGCGTTGTGGTAGTACATGCAGAACGTACAAGTGCAGAAATGGGCCTTTCGGCCTGGAAGCATTTCCAGCTTGGGCCACAAAACCAACTCCATGGAAATGCACAAATACGTGTCAGGGTGTGCAACATTGTACCATACACGTACGGTTCTCCTCTAGACGCTAGAAAGAAATCTGCACCTGTAAAAGCATGTGTACATACAAATATATGCAAAAGCGGTATCACACACATAAAAAAATTTGTAGGGCGGCAGAAAAACGTGATTCAGGGACGTTGAAATTCTGCACCGCATACTGTAGCTCACAATGTACAAGCGGGTTCATCATCCGGTACAAAGGCTGCTCCATCGCCAACAGGTGGCTCGTTCACAGTGACAGACAAACAACAACAGGTGCGGTTAGTCAAAAAGCGACGAATTCTTCGGTCTACAGCCGGCAACAAACGTCAAGAACCTAGCTCCATCATCTGGTACAGGGGCTGCTCATTTTCAACACCTTCCGGCCTACAGCAGAAACAGAGAAGGCTATGACGAAAGCTCCCAAGAAAACCAAGGTATGTGTACCGTGTACAAGGATAGGGGAAGGACCTCTTTTGATTGCTTATGGACCCTGAGAGCTTCAAGGATGCTTTCAACCCACCTGCCAAAAGCAACATGGGAAACCAAGCGTGAGGAATACACTACGGACTACAGTCAAGGGCTGCACAATATGTGATGACAACACCAGTGCTCAATGTTCAACATCCTTGACATGTCCATGACATTTGGATAATGTTATTAAAAGGGCATGATGATGTGAGCATACCCGTCAAGTCCAGGTGATGTAGGATAATATACCCTCTTTAAACCCAATGTCTTGGCTGCTGAGGCCGTGGTCTCACCAATGCAAGCAACAGCATTATTCCAGTCATCAACTTGCGACACAAGATTTAACCAAGCTCTGCACCACAATGATACCACACAATTAAGATCAAGCAACCAAATAAGAAAGTCAACCCTGGAAAATAATACATTTCGGGTGTTGAATGAGATGTAGAAACCATCATATTCATGTGTTTACCAATGCTAGGATAAAAGATACATTTTTATAAAGTAAAAACCATATTCCCTCAAAAGTAATTTGTGTTTATATGTTAGCATCATATGATTTGTTGCACATGTGCATTGCCTCGTACAATTCATGAATAAAATTATCTACGAAAAGTCAAAGCCAAAAGCAAGTGCTATAGTTACCGCAATGCAGATGGAGAAGCTACCGCGACAACTGGAGCTGAAACAGCAAGCTTCAAAGTTAGTGGCTCTACATCTTGTACAGGTACCTGCATGTATCCAGAACAGCTTCATGCATTAACTAAGGTCCAAAATATAAGCAAATAAACCATGAAAAATTAGTATGAAGTTGATGGTGGTAACTATCTGGTTTTCACAGCAAAAATCATCTACTCAGCTAATTCATGTCACAATCAACTTACAGGACTAAACACCACACCACTACCAACGAACAGAAGGTAAGGTGTGAATGTGTGATCCATAAATACCACACATCAGGCCCAAAGTGCAAAAGGATATTAAGTGTATGAAAAGTATATTAGTTGACGAAGGCCGGAGTTATGTTTGAAAGCTAACTAGAATGAACCCACAGAAAATAATTAAACTATCAACTATGGTTCGGAATTACATTGTTGTGAGTCCCTTCATATGAAAATCAATCACCAAAGAAACTGAAATTGATACAGCAGAACCGAGGAAAAAAAATCATGCTAAGAAAAGGTATCACAGATCAGTGGGAGGTTGTGAAAGATTTGTTTATGCAAGTAGTAATAAAGGGAATGGTCGATGACTGAAATATCATCCAGCATATGCGGAAACTTACAGTGGTATACGTATTCAGTCTTGTCACCTCAAATCCTCGATTTGATAGCCCATTTTCTGCATTGTGCAGAAGAATTAAACGCCACAAGGCATGAATCACTTGTGAACTCATGGTATAAAACAAATAATTAAAGACCACGATAAGAGTTCATAGCCGATTTAAAATAAAAATTAACTACAAAATTAGATACTCCAATTTGATAAGAGTTCATAGTTAAAAGGGTTTGACTTTGACCAAACTCAAAATCCTTATATTTCTGGAAGTGGGTAGAACCATTAAAATACTCTACCGAGGAAACATAACACCAGAAGCAAGTGGCCTTAATAAAACCAATGTGAAAATAGTAGAGGGTTAAATGTTGACTGTAAATACTAAACTGACTCACGAATTTCATGGCCAGCCTTTGCAGATGCAGGATACAACACTTTACAAGGACCCTCGCTGCCCCTTGGAAGCTCTAAGGCCAAGACTTTACCCAAAGCTAATAAAGAAAGAAAAGGATTTTAAGATCAGAACTTAATTCGATGAAAGGTGCAGTTCAAATACATGAAAATGCATGTGTAGACAGGATATCATAGAAATTATAAGGCGAAATACCTTTGGAAGGAGAAAATGCAATCTCAAGAGACTGATCATCAGACAGTGATACTTCATCAAAAACTCTTGCAGTTCCTGCTCCGACAACAGCTATTCGCACCTTAGGACATCCAGCAGCCCTGATATTAAATCATATTGTAATTTGAAAACCAATTGGCAGCATTTTTGAATGCAATATTCAAGCAACATAGTGTCAAGTTTAGAATACAACAAATGTGCAAATAAAAAATCTAGAATACAGTATTCTTTTAGCCAACTAGCCAATCAGAGAGAGCCCACAAACCTATGCCACGGCAAGTTATGAGAATGATGCAGAACTACCACTCATAGCAACATGCCCAAATAATTGCAATAGGGTTTCAAGCTTACTTCCACCCCCGAAGGAACACTGCAGCTGCCTCAGGAGAGGTTACGGTAATCCAGTCAAACTTGTCATCTGTAAATACAAAATTATATATTGATAAAATCATGAATTTTACAATTAAAATTTCTGTAAAGCAAGTGTTAAGAGGACAACAGTACGAACTAAATACTATAATCTATGATGGAGCGAATGGACATGAAAAGTATTTATACACAAAAAGAATGCAGTGTCGTTTTGCTGGATATCCAAAAAATGTGACTTTGAGAAATAAAAGAATTAAGTGTGTCCGAGGTCTCTGAACCGGCTGTAAAAGGAAGAGTGAAGGACTTACTACGTAGGACATCTGAAAGCTTATCTGTATCAGGGCCATCAACGTGCTTAATAAGAGGTAGTTCCAGAGGTTGTATATTATGCTTTTCCTATAGAATTAGGAAACCAATGTAAATGCTAGACACAAAGTAGATGCTTATTTAAAAGGAAACAAAGATTCTGCAGGAGTGAAATTTATGCGATGTTTTGACTTCTATAGTTCTATGCTCCAGTATTACATGTTTAGCCCACAAACAACCTACTTATTATGAGAAAACTAAGTACATTGATGATTTAAGAAATCCTGAGAAATTTTCATTGAATTCCCAGGTATCTTTTTCATTAATGAACATGATTCAGTTAACCTCGAAGCCTCCACGCCAGGCTCCATATGAAACATGATTAACAGAGCAAGAGGCGAAAGGTACTTTCTAGAAGTAGGTTCCAAGACAAAATATTAAATTTCGAGTAACAGAAAATTGGAAATGCCAACTGAATCAAAACTCCTGATAATAGTTCCAAAAGGATGGAGAGTCAGTGAGCTCCACTGGCATAAAGCACCACTATATAAACTTGGCCCTGAATATCTCCACATCAGGCCCCAAATTGGCCCTCAAGCGAAGGTAATCAAAATGATTACGCACGCTAACGCCCAATGCCTTAGCTACCAAGGTAGAAAAATGTATAATTAACATCCGAAAATTCTCTAGATAGGCGTCTAAAATCCCCCACCTGAATTCACCATAATTACTCACAAGAAAAAACGCCGCGTCCCTAGCATCAGCGGGATTCAAGACGGAAGCACAATGGAAGAAGGATCCATTTGAGAACTCACCAGCGCGGCGATGAGCTTGGCGTTCTTTCCCCGCTCGCGCGTTAACACGACGTCGGGCGGGGGCGAGTGACACGCCGTGAACTTACCCGGCGCGCTCGCTACCCTCCTCCCGGGGCCGGCTCGGAAGGTTCCGGAAGGCGGGGAGAAGAAGGGCGCCCGGGAAGCGGAGAAGGCCATGGCCGCATGATTCCCCAAGGCCCCGCCGAGCTGTGGAGAGGAAGACGCTTAGATGTGGGCCCCACACTCTTCCTCCCGGGCCCCTCGCTTCAGATCTGGGTAGTCACGGCCCGTTTCGCTGTAGTCGGGCGTGCTGGTAACGGGCTGTATGGGCTAAGGTTGAGCATAACAATTTAGGCCTGCATCTTAGGAGCCGTATGATGTACAGTAATTCTTTTTTCGGAGGCGCAGGTAATATGTACTGGTTGATTTTTTTTTTATTTTTAATCGAATTTTTTATTATATTTTTATTAACAACCGCACGTTTTCAAAATTTGCAAAACTAGCCACCTAGTCGCCCGAGGTACGGGCGATTTACTCCTGTCGCCCGAGGTACGGGCGATAAAGTGGCAGAGCTGCCTGGGTGGGGCCCAGTCGCCCATCCGAAGGGCGACAGACAAAAAAATCTCCCGCCCGTTGGGCGACAAGGGCGAGGCGCGGCTTTATGGGGCCCAGTCGCCCGACGACGGGGCGACAACGGTTCAAATAACCCGCTGAGAGGGCGACAAGATCGACGCGCGGTTTTGTGGGGCCCAGTCGCCCGACGACGGGGCGACAAGGGTTCAAATAACCCGCTCAACGGGCGACAAGGCGGGGGGCGCGTGGGTGGTGAGCCCAGTCGCCCAACGGTCGGGTGACAGGAACCGAGCTCTATAAATGGGTGAATTTCGGCCTAAATTGCAGAAAAATTCGGAAAAAAACAAAAGAGAGAAGGAGGGGAGAAGAGAAGAGAGAGGGAGGGGAGAAGAGAAGAGAAGAGAGGGGGAGGTGGTTGCGGCGTGCTGCTCGACGTGTCGCCATTTCGGTAAATTTTTTGACAGTAGTTAGAAATGTAGTTTTAGATGTACTATTCTATTTTAGAAATAATGTAGTTTTAGTAGAAGTAATATCTTCTAAGCTAGATCTAGATTTACTAGTATGTAAATAAATAATGTAGCATACTATAGTTGTATTTATATTTAAATACGACTGTTGTAGGTATAGATGTAGCATACTATAGTTGTATTTATATTTAAATACGACTGTTGTAGGTATAGATTTACTAGTATTTAAATAAAAAGTTTTTCTGATTATGTAAATAAATATTTAGATATAATAGAAATGTTATTTTTATATAGTTGTAGATTACGTAGTATTTAAATAAATAGTTCAGATATAATAGAAACAATTGTCATATAATACTATGTAAGATAGTTATAATATTTTTAAAAAATTAGTAGTTAATAGATATAGATGTATTATAAGGTTGTAAGCAATTTCAATTAAAAAATGTAGTTAATTTGAATCTCGGTGGTTGACAGGTATGTCAGATAAGATAGTGTTCCAAATTTTTTATGGAGAAGGGGACATTGTTCATGGGGTAGAGGGGGTTGATCTGTCAGGGTTTCCATCAGTTTATAGAGGAATCACAAGGCCAAATGAGAGGACAATTACTGGTGTGCACAATTGGTTGATGCGGCTGTTTCAGCTTGATACAGACCAACACGGACTGAACCTGATGGGTATGGTCAGTCGTGCACGTGAGGGATTTTACTGGGAGTTAGTGCCTTTGAATGCAACATCGACATGGAGGAAATATGTGGAGAAGGCTGTAGAACGTGGGTGGCCTCTTGTACTCCTTGCTCGGGCATATCTGAAGGAGGTGGTCGAGGTAGATGCTGTCGACGAGGTAGGTGGTGCAGACATGGCGGATGAAGAGGAAGGCGAGGAGGAAGAGGAAGGCGAGACACAAATTGAGGAGGGTCAGCAAAATCCGGCATCTGTGGAACCGACCGGTGAAGCAGACGAAGGAGAACGGATAGAATATATAGTTGAGGAAATGAGGAGGGAGGACCAGGAGCATGAGAATCTTCCTGATGTTGACTCTTCAGATGACGAGAATGAGATTCCTGTCCCAGCTGAGTGGAATAATCAAAATTTTGCAAATTTGAATATCAATGAAGGGTACTCTGTCCCATGGGAGTACCACGAGAATGAAGTGACAGAGGGAGCTTTTTACAAAGACAAAGATGATGTGATGACTGCTGTGAAGTACTGGTCTCTATCGGTGAAAAGGTCCTTTGTGGTTGTCAAATCAAGCAGAAAACTGTATGACGTTAAGTGTGTGTTCACACAGTGTCCGTTCAGGGTGCATGCTTACGAGCAAAAGTGGAGTCTGTTCTGGAAATGCTCTATAATGAATGATCATACATGTCAGTTGGAAGAATTGGAAAAGTGCAATTCAGCTCTGACCTCCAAATTCGTTGCTGAGCGACCTATGTCAAGCTCAACTTTTGCACTTCCTGTTGTCGGCATACCGATGCCGTCCCGCACCCCTCTCAGTCAGCACCCAGAGCGGAGCGACCTATGTTTCAGCATCCGACCTACACTCCTAGGACTGCAGCACCACCTCCTCCTCCTCCTCCTCCGGTGTTCACAACAGGTCAAACCCTATACTATTTCGTTCAAATGATTATTGACATGTTTTCCTTACTGACATGTCTCATTTATTATGCGCAGGTCCAAGCTATAGTGGTTGGCGACCAACTGGCGACGTTGCTGGCTCGTCTTCGCAGGTGCCACGCATGGCTCCAGGTAAGGTCTACTACTAATTTCTCCTCATAGTATAAATTATTGTTAGCTTTTGCATAACAACTTTCTTCTTATAGGGTCTGAGATGGATGACTACGACTACGACGACGAGGAGGTCTCCGGACACTCCGAGCGTTATGGCCGACGATCTCCGACGTCTTTCGACCTGGACGCGTACATGGCTGAGGGGCAGCACGACACACTTCGTCCTTCGCAGTTGAGTGGCGCACCACCAATGACACAGCCTTCGCAGCAGTACGACGACACACCAGCGCCTGCTGGAGGTCGACCCACACGTCAGGTGGTTCCTCCTTCGCCGTTGACGTACTCAGCCGGTCACGTCAGAGCGGGTCGCAAGGCACCCAAGCCTGGCACTGTTAGGGGTGTGCCCCCTAAGCGTGGCAGGCACTAGCTATCTCTTGTATCATTTGTGTGTGACATGGCTTTTATTTTGTATGATATGTACTCATGTGCACATGGTTTTTATTTTGTACGATGTTTTATCAGTTTTCATGTTTCCTATTTTATTAAGTTATGCCACAACAATAAAAAAAAAATTATGAAAAACAAAAACGAAATATGTTTTTTTTCATGTACCCTCAATTAATGCTCTCGGTGCATGCATCACAGCCCCGTCAAACTCCCATCAAAGTCCCCGCTTTGCAAAACAGCCAAAGAATCCCAGGAGCATCCAATGTCCCCATGCATGTATGTCTGCTCAATGTGACGCTTTTGATGCATGCATCCGACTCCCATCAAAATAATTGAGCTACATTATAGCCGGAATCTCTAGTACGGCCTCCCACTCGTGCTTTCAATTTCAGGAACCACTCCTACAAAACCTTATCCTCTACTCACTCTTTCATTCACAGCAACCTCTCTTGCATCACAGCGGCATCCACTCTTCTTCCACGCTTCAACAACACCATCCATGGCAGGACCATCTAGTGGAGGCTTTCCATGGACACCACAATACATCGAGAGAGCACTGGACGCAATCTGGCGTGCCGTGCGTGAACACCGGGATGATCCTTTCAGGGAGAACAATCTCGCACAAGCTGTCTCGAGGTTAAATGCAACAATCCCTACGACCTCACACACTATGGCGCCGCAACATCTCACCACAAATGACCTTAGGGCCCTCTTAGAAGATCAAAGGCAGTTGTATCATAGGGTTTGCGAGCTGGCAAACCACCCGTCAGTGTTAGGTTTCTCTAGCACTGCATTCAAGATAATGATGCTCCCCGATCAATATGCCTCCCACGTTCAGGTACACTCAATTTTTTTTATTTTTATGTTATCGGTTTCTATTTCTTTTGCTCATTCGACTGCTTCTCTTTTGTTAGGCATTTCCGGAAGACAAAGAATTGATCGACAACCCTATCCCAAACTTCTTCTATCTATTTATGTTCTTCGGTGGAGGTTGCATGCCAGGTTCACGTAGAAGGCGACATACCTCATCCAACCGTAGTGTTTCGGAGCCATCTAACACAGCAACATCCCGTCGAAGAAACACTGCAAGAAGACGCGCTCCGGCAACGCGCGTGCAACCAAACGCCAACGACGATGAAGACGACGATTTCATGCCCATGCCACCCTCAAGACCTCCGCCTCCACTCGAAGACCCTGACGACGAGGCATTTAGTGAATCTGTTTTGCGAGAACGACCCTCCAACAGCGACTTCTCAGCGCCACCTCGCCCACAGCCATCATCCAACCCCTACAGTATGGACATTAACTTCAGTAATATGTCTCGGCGGTGGGATCGAACATTTCCGTAAGATTAGGTGGCATAGCATACCATGTGTAGAAGCTTTTATGTGTGTGACATAGCTTTTATTTTGTATGATATGTACTCATGTGCACATGGTTTTTATTTTGTACGATGTTTTATCAGTTTCCATGTTTCCTATTTTATTAAGTTATGCCACAACAATCGAATTTTTTTTTATGAAAAACAAAAACGAAATATGTTTTTTTTCTTCCTGTCGCCCTTTAGGTGGGCGACTGGCTCCTGTCGCCCTCCAGGTAGGCGACTTTTCCTTGTCGCCCTTTTAGTGGGCGACTGGTTCCTGTCGCCCTTCAGGTGGGCGACTTTCCCCTTGTCGCCCACGCGTGGGGCGACTAGGCCCCACCACACCGCGCCCTGGGGATTTTAGTCCTTGTCGCCCGCGCATGGGGCGACTGGCCGCAATCGCCGTCCTTCGGGCGACTGGTCGACTAGTTTTGCAATTTTCGAAAACGTGCGGTTATTAATAAAAATATAATAAAAAATTCGATTAAAAATAAAAAAAATTCTGTACTGGTTGGTCTAAAAAAAAAGGTAATATGTAGTGGTAATATGAACTCAGCCGTATGATGTAATTTCTTAGGATCTGTACTGGTAATATGTTATTTTCCTTTCGCTTAAAAAATATATGTGTTTTCCTGTGTCAGATGTCAGTCGAGATTTGTCGAGAAATATATTAAAATGGTACTTCATGTGGTCATCAGACGTTGGTAGCTCTTTATTAAAAAAAATAAAAATCAAATTTGGTAGTTTTTTATTTTAACAAAAATAAAACTCCAAACAGCTCCATTACAGTCTCTTAGGATTTAAACGTGCACGTGCATTTAGTCTTGAAAACTACTACAAATAGTTTTGAAACAAAACTCCCTATCAATAATGCGTATGCGTTTTCTTGTAAGGTTGAGAGTTCTTTCTTTGCAAGCAAATTTTAGTTAATTTGATTTGTACTCTGCTGAGTTCATTGGCTGATGCCTTCTTTTTGTAATAAAGGAACGAACAGAAGATGGCAGCCTGGCATTATTGTAGAGAATGGCACTGCCCAGGTCACGCAGCACGATCGAGTGCTGATCTTGTTTGGATTTTGTATTGTTCCATGGCTGTTGTATTTACTGATTCTACTCATGGACGCGTTCAGCAAAAAGAAAAACACTAATTAAAAGACTTTCACGACCTGTTTCCTGCTACCTTGCTGAGGTGGCGGCGTGAGCGTGACGCCGTATCGTTCTGATCGATGCAAACATGCCAGGGAGAAACTATCAACAGCTGATGAATGAATCAATGGAGCTCCACGAAACATGATGTATACGTACTGTAGTAGTGGCAGAAAGGAGCGATGAAGACGGATTACATGACTGCGATGATACAACCCTACGATCGAGCACATGCGGAATGGGTCATGATTTGTTTGCATTTGGATCCTTTCACTTTATAGATGAACCATTCGTTACAGTGATGCTTAACAAAAAGTGACGTCTATGATTTGGTAGAGCGAAAAGATGCTTCTGTTAAGTTGACACTTTCTACCCATGAGATCTAAATCAGTCACTAGTGATTCGTTTTTGGGAAGATGATCCTTTAAACCTGATCCCCACTCCTCTCACTGAAAGTCCGCCACCACAAGGCCGTCATTGATGTTTCACACCTCACCCACCGTCTCTCGCCATTGCCGGCGTCTCCCATAACCATAACTCTTTTTAATTCTCTAGCAAATCACTGTCGGTTGTAAGCTGTCCAAACAATTTTCAGCAGCCTAGCCCGTCGAAAATGCGAAAGAAAGATGCATGATCAATGAACTGCAATACTGCATTGACACGAGTTAGCTTCCATGACGACAGTAGCAGCTGGGAAGAGATAACAAACGTATTATTGCGCACACAAGCGTAGATATTTGCCCCATTTCTTGAAAAAAAAAACAAATAAAACAACAACAACAAGAAGAAGAGTTTAGACACAGTCCCACGTCTATAAGTACGGCTATGCACTCTACCCTCCTTGGCTCACTACGCTGAGGTAAAACAATTACAAAAGTTGCTTCTCTGGCATTGTAATTTCGCAACTGTTTAATTACGAGAGGTAGATCAATGGAGGTCATCAAGAGCAGCACGATGCTGAAGCCGGTCTACCCAACCCCACACCCGCTCGCCGGCGAGAAGGTCCGGCTGACAGTCTTCGACCGCGCTGCTTTCGATGCTTTCATCCCCACCGTGCTCGTCTACTCCGCTCCGGCGCCATCCAACGAGGAACTGAAGGAGGGCCTTCTCAGGGCCCTCGCGCTGTACCCTCACTTGGCGGGCCGTCTCGCCGTAGACGACTGGGACCAGCGGTTCCTCCACGTCAACAACGAGGGCGTGCTCGTCGTAGAGGCCGCCGTCTCCGGCGACCTCGCCGATGTGCTCGCCGACGGCACGGTTACCAACGCCGACGAGCTGTACCCGCCGCTCCCAGAGGTAATCGACTTGCATGGTTCCCTGTCACGTACGTCGCATGCATGCTAATAATTAAGTGGCTTTTGAGATGGGAGTACGCACTCCAAACTTGTCGTGCGTTGTGATGATGTGTTGGAGTACTGAACTGCTGATGGAACGTACGTACAGGAGAACGTTGGGGTGGCACTGCTGCAGATCAAGTTCAACCGCTACAAGTGCGGTGGCCTCGTGATCGGCATCACCTCCCACCACCAAGTCGCTGACGGCCACTCCATGAGCACCTTCTTCAGCACATGGGCCAGCGCAGTGCGCGCGGGCAAAGACTTCACCGTCGCAGCACCAACGCCCTTCCTCGACCGTGCGGCAACCGCAGTTCCCCGCGGAAAGCCGATGCCGGTGTTCGACCACCGGAACATCGAGTTTAAGGGAGGGAATGGTGGCGTCGGCTCCAAGTCCTACGCAGTCGTCCCCATGAACAAGATCAAGAACCTCACCGTGCATTTCACGGCCGAGTTCGTCGCCGAGCTCAAAGCGCGCGTCGGCGTCCGGTGCAGCACGTTCCAGTGCCTCCTCGCGCACGTGTGGAAGAAGATCACGGCGGCGCGTGGCCTCGCGCCGGACGCCTTCACGCAGGTGAGGGTGGCGGTGAACTGCAGGGCACGAGCCAGTCCGCCGGTGCCGATGGATTTCTTCGGGAACATGGTGCTGTGGGCGTTCCCGAAGCTCCAGGTCAAGGACCTCCTGACCTCGAGCTACGACCGTGTGGTCGGCGCGATCCGCAACGCCGTGGCGCGCGTCGACGGCGAGTACATACAATCCTTCGTCGATTTCGGGGCCGTGGCGGACGCGAGCGGGGAGAACCTCGCCGCGACGGCGGCGGCGGCCGGCACGATGCTGTGCCCAGACATGGAGGTGGACAGCTGGCTGGGGTTTCAGTTCCACCAGATGGATCTCGGCACCGGGCCGCCGTGCGCGTTCCTGACGCCGGACCTGCCCATCGAGGGGCTGATGATATTCGTGCCGTCCAGCGCTGCCAAAGGCGGCATCGACCTGTTCGTGGCCGTTGTTGAGGACCACGTCGGCGCGTTCTTGCAAATATGCCACTCTTTGGAATGATCCAATAGCTTGTACGGTACACGATTTGGACTCACGCCCGGGCATGCTTGCGTGCATGCTTTGCGTTGATTTGACATGCTTTGTGTCCGAGTGAGTGGCAACAAAAAACTAGTTGAAGAATTAGTATGAAAAAGTAGAGATCAACTGGTAATTTGGTTCAATATTCTGTTTAGTACAGGTGATTACTCAAATGTTGAGTGGGCCAAGCCCAGCCCCCCCCCCCCCCCCCGCCCAATCCTATACGTAGGGCGGGCTATATTTAAGCTTTGATAGAACAGTGTTTGAGATTCGTGCAACGGTTCAGATTCGGGCAGGTGGAGAAGGGGAAGGCTGAGAGGCTGTCACGTGTCGGCTTCTGGTTGGAGCGGGTGGGAAGAGAGAGAAAACGAATTGATTTCCAATTTTCAAACGCATTTTTCTCCCAAACCGGAAGTCCGTTTTCGAATCCGTTTGAACCATTATGTTGTTTAGAATTAATGCTACAAAATGAGATCCAATATGAATATTTTTTGAAGATATTTGAAATTCAAATTTTTCGTCAACATTTGAAATGTACCATGTCAACATTTTGTTTGCACTATGTCAACATTTTTTATGTACCATGTCAACATTTTTTGCGAAAATTTTGACATAGGTTAAAAAAATGTTGAAACTGTTGTTTGAAAATGTTGACGTCAGTTATGAGGCTAAGTTGGGTTAAATAGGCTAGATTTGATGGGCTATTGGGCTGACCTATAAGTTGAATCCCTTAGGTCGCCCTGTGTGTAGGAGCTCCCCATCCCCCCCCCCCCCCCCCCCCCCCCCCCCCCCCCGGGCGGCTGGTAATTTGGTCCAATATAACGGTGAGTAGCAGTGGTCCGTGGCGTTATGTATTGAGATGGGCCGGTTTGCTTACCGAATAAAGCCTAATGGTACATTTCTATAAGGTCAAAGAACAAGTTTGATGAAGATGCGTTTAGTCCACCCGAATTTTAAGTTTTCATGTCATCAAAGCCCATATGTATGAAAGTAAGGCAAGACCTTTTTATCTCTAGTATCTTAAAAACTAGAGTTAGTGGTGAAATGGTGATGGTCTATCTGCCGTCACCCCTGCTCTAAGCTTACACTTCACTTTATTTACCATCATTTCTATTGAGGAGGGAATACATTTTTACAACTTCTTTGTACTAGATTCATTTTATATCCTAGGTCCGGTTCAAGAATTTAGTAATGGTCTTGTTTATTACATAATTAAACTTTATATGAAAAATAAAATTATTTGATTTCTTGTGCCGTGACAATGCACGGATATTAGGCTAGTTAGATCTATATATATGAGAAGAGCCCAAGAATAGTATGAACCTAATAGAGCATGTATCCACAGTCCATACATATGCAAAAAAAAAAAAAAAAAACTTTATTTCAGTATATAAACTGAAAATCCACCATGATCGTCTCAAAGGTGGAGGCTGGAGCTTTGCCAAACATGATCTGAATATGCCATGATAACACACAGATGATAGCAGCTTAACTAAGTAGCAGCCATGCTGTAAGTAATTTCCATTTTACAAAGTAGGGAGGCAGCTCGATCCTGCACGACCTTCCACGCATCGCGGACGTGCCTTTCCTCCGTAAGCGTGCTCCCGACGGCGCACCTGAGCATGTAGATGCCAGCCACGTTGGCGGAGCTCATGTATGGCCCCGAGTCAGCAGCGTTCACCTCCTCGAGGAGCCTCCTGTTGAGTTCGTTGGCTTTCTTCTCACCGCCGCACTTCTCCGGCGCCAGAAGCCTGAAGCACACGAGCGCGAACTGCCTCGTGACCACCACCTCAAACCGCGGGTCAAGTTCCACCATGTTCTCGAACACAGCGGCCATGCGGACGTGGGCGCGGACGTGGTCGCGCAGGCCCTCGATGCCGTAGCAGCGGAGCACGAGCCACAGCTTGAGCGCGCGGAACCGGCGGGTGAGCGTCACGGACCAGTCCTTGTAGTCCACGACGTCGACCCCGTCCGCGGCGGCGTCCTTGAGGATGTACTCCGGCTCCGTGCAGAGCGCCGCGACGAGCAACGACGGCTTCTTCACCCACAGAGCGCAGCAGTCGTTGTTCGCCAGGAGCCACTTGTGAGGGTTCATGCTGAACGAGTCCACGGCCTCGACGCCGGCGCTCACGTGCGTGAACTCCGGGCAGACGAGCGCCGCCCCCGCGTACGCCGCGTCCACGTGGACCCATACGCCGCCGTGCGCCGCCGCGACGGCGCAGAGCTCCCGGATGGGGTCGACGGCCGTCGTCTGGGTCGTTCCCACCGTGGCGCACAGAAAGAACGGGACCAGCCCGGCGTCCGCGTCCGCCTGCATGGCGGCGCGCAGCTTGGCTGGCGAGAGCGCGAACATGTCGTCGCGGCACGTCGCGATCTCGCGGCAGTTGTCGCGGGGGATGCCGGCGATGCGCGCGGCCTTGGAGAACGCGAAGTGGGTTTGGTCGGAGCAGTACACGACTAGGTCTCCTATCCTCCGGCCACCGATCTCCGCGAGCTTCCGGTCCCTCGCGGCCACGACGGCGCAGAGGATGGCCTCGCACGAGGTGCCGAGCAGCGTGCCGCCGCCGCCGCCACGGAACAAGAAGCTCTCCGGCAGGTGGAGCGCTTTGCCTAGCCAGTCCACCACCACCATCTCGAGCTCCGTCGCCGCAGGCGAGGCGGCCCACGTGAAAGGCACGGCGTTGATGCCGGCCGTGAGGGCCTCGCCGAGGGCGCCCACGACGCTGCTGGACGCCGGGAAATGCGCGAAGTGACGAGGGCTCTGCCAGTGCGTCATGCCGGGCAGGATGAGGTCGCGGACGTCCTGCAGCGCCGCGGCGAACGCGTCAGGCTTCGGCCGCGACGGCGCGTCCTTGGGGAGCTGGCGGCGCAGGAAGCCGGGGGTGACACTGGGGTGCACGGGGTACTCATCCATGCAGGCGTAGTAGTCGGCGATGAAATCGATAACCTGGTGGCCCTGCCGCCGGAACTCGTCGGCGTCGAGCACGTGCGTGCACTGTGGGGGCATCGTCCCTGCTTCCAGCGGGACTACCCCAGCACCGTTCTGGGGGCCGTTATTGTTGATGTGGCTGCAGTTTGTAGTTGGCGCCATATATCTTGACTAGTTAACGAGCCGAGGATTAATCAGGGGAACAATTAGCTGAACCTTTACTGGGTATGATCAGGTAGTATCGACTGATGAAAACATGAGATAAGTGGTAGCTATTTATATAGGAGTAGCCAAAAACAGTAAGGCCATGGGATACACACCACCGTGTGCATGCCGTTCCGTGTCCATATCATATATAGATGGTTGGTGTAGTTTGTACTTAGCCAAAGTCAATCGTTCATATTTACTGCGTGCTGTGACTTTTTGGGACTGAAGTAGTACGAACCCCATAGGCACACACGAGAAATCCATTGTATGGACAATGGAGGAGATGATACATCGTTTCTTAGAGCAATTCGAGCAGCGCCTCCACTTGGGACTCTACTCTATTTTTTAAAGTCTTGAATCAAAAAATGAACTCCAGCAGAGATCCTACTTGGACCCTCATTTTGCATGCCCCCTCAAACTCCATATTCAGGCTCCCATTCCCAGGGTCCTTCAATCTCCTCCCTCATCCGTGCGTCCCACCATTTTTTTATTTTCCTTTTTTTTCTCTCTTCTTTTCCTTTTCCTTTTTTCTCTCTTCTCCATCCTCCTCCTCCCGCACGCCACCGCCGCCATCTCGCCGGGCGCCGTCGACGCGGCGGGCTGCCTGCGCCCGGCCACGCCTCGCCGCGCGCCGCCTCTCCCCCCGCCGCGCGCCGCCCCTCTCCCTCGCCCGCCCTCGGCCCTCTCCCCGCCTTGCCCCTCTTTTCCCGCCGCCATCTCCGGTCGCCACCACCGCCGGCCGTGCGCCGCCTCTCCACCGGCTTAGGCGACTGCGCGCTCTGCCGCGTAGAGTCCCACCGCGAGCCCAAGCCCAAGGCGACGGCGGTGCGGCGGCGGACGGCGACGAGGACGACCACGCGCAGCACCACCGGATCAAGTGTGCCGGGTTCTTCGGCGGCGGGATAGGCGCCGCGCCGCCGCCGTCCTCCTCCTCCTACTGGCTCTCCGCGCCCGACGGCGCCGCGAGCGGCGGCAGTGCCGGGAGCTCGAAGGCGCGGAGCCACCGGAGCTGGGCGTGGGCGCTGGCGAGCCCCATGCCGCTGAGGCCGGCGTGCTCCTCGTCCAGCAAGAGCATCATGGCTTCGCCGCACGGCCGCGCGGTCGGCAACAATGGCAACGGCGGCATGCCGTCGATGGCGGCGGTGGCGACCAGCTAGCTTCGTCACGTGCAAATGCAGACCGATCAAATGGCCAGTGAATCATCCGTCACTCCAACTGCAGTATTGCTGTTCAAATTTTTCCCTCCTGTCCTCGTGTCATGTCTCCTCAAGGATCTACTATCTGCTTTTACATTAGGCACACTTCTGTCTTCAGTTGTCCAAGAAACTGTGGAATTCGTCAATCTGTTCCCGTGCCATATTGAGAATGATTCAGATGTACTCCTTCCATTCTGGTTCAGATGCACAATTGTTTCTATGACTGATTGTATGAACTCTTGTATCTGCTGCCATGTAATAGAAAATTATGAAGCATTTCGAAATATTTGAAGCTCCTCTTTGCTGTATTGATACGTGGAGTGGAACTACTTTTAAATCACAGTGGACGACTGGTCTAGTTGCCTATCCTTTTCTGTTCATGCCAAAACTAGCCAGTGAGATTGTCCAATTGGCAGACTGTACCTTTTCAGTTGAATGTTGCGATGCCTGAATCAGTGAAACTGAAATCCTCTTGTCCTGTGTTTTTTCAGTACATGTTCACTGCAGTTTCTGAGCAATGATGATATATAGTGGGTGACCTATATATTGCTCTGCAGCTTTTCTAGGTGCAATTGTTTGTAATAACCAGCCACTCTTATTGCTGGCATGTGATCATTTGTTTGTATGACTGAACAAACTGCACATGTGAACTCAGAAACAGTGTGTTGCTTTTTTACTAATTTTCAGAGTTTTGAACACACAATTTTCAGAGTTGTAAACTGAAAAGTTTCAGAGACAGCTATGTTCTATAACTATGGGTGTTCTGTAACACACAATCTTCTTCTTTTTTTTCACCTTGGCTGTGTTCTGTAACTATGGGTGCATTGATACAGAGCCTGTTGATATATAAATAAGCACACTGAGGCATCGAGCTTAGTTCAATTGAAGTGTGTGGATGTACATCTAGTTCCTCGTAGGTTGTCGGAGTTTTAACTAAATATGCACACTGAGGCAATGCATTTTTGTTTATTTTCTGTAGACTTCAGTTGGCCCTGTATTTTTCAAACTTGCATGTATGGCAGTTTACTTTGGTAGAGTGAAAACAGAATTATATAGAGTGAAAACAGCCTGAGCTTTGTTAATTCACTAACTGACTGAGCTTTGTCTGAATTTTTATCTGAAAAAATGCAGGGTCACACTTGAGCTTTGTTCAGTTTGCCCAACCTAGTTTGTTTCTGACTTGACCATATGTTTGAATATGCAACCATTCACATGGTTCTGATCACTCCATGTTCATCCTTGCTCATGTAGTGTTATTTTTTATGCAATGTTCATCCTTGCTCAGTGATCTGAATGTGCTCATGTGATTAGTCATGGAGTCAGTGATCTGAATGCACTTCTCGGTCAATAGCAGAAATTATGCTCTGTTGCTGTCTACAGACAGTGTGAAAACCATGTTCCATGTTAATGTTACTAAATTCAGGAATGTTTGTTTTGGTCTGCCCTTTCCCTGCTTGTTCATATGAAGTTACTTAAAAAACAGTAGTGGAAGCAAGATGACAACTCTGTAACTGAGATCAAGAAACCACTGATCTCAGACTGCATTTTCATCAGGTTACTCTGAATGGAGGTTCATTTCAGTGTCCACTTTCTACAAAGCTCATTTCAGTGTCCACTTATTACAAAGCTCGTCCTGCACCGAGTCTCCCATTGGAAAGATGAGTGCTTTGTTGGACCTCATTCATCACTTGTGTCAACGTCATCTGGTGCTCGCATTCACGCTTCTTCAAGCTCGAGCTGGCTCATGTACTCTGAATGGAGGTTTGAATGGAGATCGCAATCGAAGCAGGTTTGAATGGAGGAGGGAGGAGAAGATCCGGGCCTGGAGCTCGGGTGGGGCGCCCACTCCCAGCTGAACTCGCCGTCGTTGCGAGCGGCGTCGAGGACGGGCGGGCTGCGCCGCGGCGTCGCGGGCGGGCGGGCAGCGGACGCCGCGGCGGCGTCGTAGTGGCGAACAGCGGACGGTCGGGCGGGCAGCGAACGCGGGAGGCAGCAGCGGATGAGGGTGGCGGGAAGCGGACGGCGCCGTCGCGGCGAGCAGCGGACGGGTGGGCGAGCGGTGCGGGGAGGAAGACGATGATTATTATTATTTAACTCTGACAAGGGGGTCCCACACGAAATAGGGTCTTTGGGCCACAACTGCTGGAGTTGAAGCAAGTTTTTAAGCCCCTATTTTTCCATGCTGGCATGTAAAATGGAAGTAGGGGCCCTGACTTAGGGGCTTTTGCTGGAGATGCTCTTAGTACCTGTTTTTGTTGGACATCAGAGCTACCACTTGTATCTGCGCTGCCGGCCATTGCGCAAGGACCACACAACAAACACGGCCAACATCCTCATGTTTGATCGCATCGTTTACGGTCACCCAAGATGAAAACTTTGAGTTTCGTTTACGATCACGGAAGTTGAGGTCGCGGACGTCCTGCCTGCAGCGCCGCGGCGAACGTGTTGGCTCCGGACGCAACGTCGCCGGATCCTTGGAAACTTGCGACGCAAGAAGCCAGGCATTGGGGTGCACGGGGTAGCCATCCATGCGATGTACTTCCTCCGTTCTTAAATTGATGTCGCCATTGACTTTTTGAGTTATATTTGACCGTTCATCATATTCAAAATATTAACTCAAATATGTAAAATTATAAATTATGTTTCCAATTTTCTTTACTAATAAAACAAAATATATGATAATTTTTAACTTTTTCGAATAAGACGTAGTAGTAGTAGGAGATGAAATCGGCAACCTGGTGGCCCTGTCGCCCAAACTCGTCCACGTCGAGCAGGTACGTCAACCTTTGAAAGAGCGGCCAAATGAGAAATGACTACAGACGCACTTCCATGTACAGCTTGTTTTGCACAGACGTTTGGATGAACGGCCAAATGGTATCCTCTAATTTAATAATTTAGACTCTAGTGCCCCCTTTTTAATTTGCCGGGTAACAATAAGCACGGTACAACCACAGTACTTAATTGAATTTTGAAATTTTGTTTGGTACAGAAATTATGAGAGCATGTTATTTTCCATGACATAACGGTTGAAAATAGACTCATTTTGTTTTGTACTCACGATCACCCTTCCATTTCAAATATAACCTTTCAACTATTCATAAATTTCAGCTGCATAAGAATTAAGAAATATCTTCTCTGTGGTACCCATTCTGTACAAGTACTTTAAATCTCGTCACATCTTTTTTTTTGTCAAAGGAAAATCAAGTGAAAATTTCTTTTGAAGTACATGTTGATCTGTTCATGGGTGAATCCGGAAAAGTTTCTTATGTACCAATAAAGTACTAATTCTCATCATTGAAATACCAACAATTTGTTAACAATGTCACATTTTTCGCAAACAAAAATATTCCAGCTTATTAAGTCCCGTTCTCGTACATGAGCACGCATCACAACCAGTAAATTCAACAAAATGATAGATCTCTCTAAAATGTACGATGCTGTGATACGAAAATGTCAACCAACTAAGATTGTTTTTCATCACCATGTCAAGGTTTCATAAATATGTATTTTTGTGATACAACTTAAATATGTATGATCCTGTGAAAATTTGGTTTCAGACAATAACAACATCACTTTGGAAGATTAGATTTCTTTCGTTTCCAGAGAACAGATATATCGCAACATGGTTGGAAGACTCACGTTGGCCTGCGGGTGCAGTGTGGAATTAGTTTTACTTCTGGTCTGCAATTCACTTTTCGGGCTACTTGTTCCTTGTTTATTAGCATGATATTCGAAAGACACAGATCGCTGTTCGTTTTGTTACGAACACTCCGGATCATATTTTAATCGGAGTCACAGATGAGCTGTTCGTCTCCAAGCTCCAAAAATGGCCACGCACTATCACGTGACTTACGATATCATAATGCAATTGCCCGCAAATCTCGATCCTCCCCCTTTCCTCCGGTTTAACTTATCATTTGCAACTCAAACAAGAGGTTAAGATCCAAGTAAAGATTAATGGAGGTCAAGAGCAGCACGATGCTGCAGCCGGTCTATCCCACCCCGCACCCGCTCGCCGGTGAGGAGGTCCCGCTGACAGTGTTCGACCGAGCTGTCAGCGACGGCTTTGTGCCCATCGTGCTCGCGTATACCGCGCCGGCGCCGTCCAACGAGGCTCTCAAGGAGGGCCTCCTCAGGGCCGTCGCGCCGTACCCGCACCTGGCGGGTCGCCTCGCCGTCGACCACCATGGCCGGCGACTCATCCACATCAACAACGAGGGCGTGCTTGTGGTAGAGGCAACCGTCTCTGCTGATCTGGCCGACGTACTCGCCGCCGGCATGGCAGCGGACGAGTTATATCCGCCGATGCCAGAGGTAACTTTTGATCGACAAGCTTCGTTAATTACTAGTCGGTTCTCCGTTGCGTGTGCATGTAGCTTTGCATCGGTTACACACTTGGACTGATGGTATGGTACAGGAGGGCGTTGGGGCGGCAGTGCTGCAGGTCAAGCTCAACCGCTACAGGTGCGGCGGCCTCGTTGTCGGCATCATCTTCCACCACCAAGTCGCCGACGGCCACTCCATGAGCACCTTCTTCACCATGTGGTCGAGAGCGATGGGCAGGAGAAAGGACGACTTCACCGTCCCAGCGCCGCCGCCCTTCCTCGACCGTGCGGCAACCGCCGTCCCCCGTGGCACGCCGACGCCGACGTTCGAGCACCGCTCCATCGTGTTCGAGGGAGGGAACGATGACGACCAAGATCCCAAGTCATACGCCGTCGTCCCCTTGGACAGGATCAAGAACCTCACCGTGCATTTCACGGCCGAGTTCGTCGCCGAGCTCAAGGCGCGCGTCGGTTTCCGGTGCACCACGTTCCAGTGCCTCCTCGCGCACGTGTGGAAGAAGATCACGGCGGCGCGGGAGCTCAAGTCGGACGACTTCACGCAGGTGAGGATAGCAGTGAACTGCAGGGGACGTGCCAACCCGCCTGTACTACTGGACTTCTTCGGGAACATGGTGCTTTGGGCGTTCCCGAAGCTCCAGGTCAAGGACCTCTTGAGCTGGAGCTACGGCCGCGTGGTCGACGCGATCCGCGACGCCGTGGCTCGCGTCGACGGCGAGTACATCCAGTCTTTTGTCGACTTTGGTGCGGCGGCGGACACGAGAGGGGAGGAGCTTGTGGCGGCGGCCGGGACGATGATGTGCCCGGACCTGGAGGTGGATAGCTGGCTGGGGTTCCGGTTCCACGAGATGGACCTCGGCACCGGGCCGCCATGCGCGTTCCTGACGCCGGATCTGCCCATCGAGGGGCTGATAGTGTTCGTGCCGTCGTGCAAGGTTAGTGGCGGCGTGGACCTGTTCATCGCCGTTGCTGAGGAGCATGTCGACGCGTTTCAGCAAATCTGCCACTCTGTGGACGAGTAGTTAGCTTTATGTGCGTTTGAGTCAAAGCTTGATCGAGGTCATGACCAATGTGATGTTTTTTTTTTGGAGACAACCAATGTGAGTTGCTGAGATAGAAAAGGCATCATTTCCTCGAGATGCGAGAGAGACCTGGGGATCTGACATGGCATGCACATGAAACGTCAGGGTGGAGTTTGATCCAACATGCATGCGAAAATGTCCGGGAGTATATATTTTTTTGTTATACATTGAGCCCATAATCGTCAAGAGCTCGCTGCACAGATTATTCCATTGCCTCTATCGATGCATTTTTTTTTTAGATTTTGTTGCCGCAACCCTGCAACCGGCAAGCCGTGGTTGCGCCACGCGCCCTGGGCCTCCACCTGCACCTGTGTGCGAGCCGAGATACTGCGGATGCGACCAACACTGCACGACGGGCGTGACAATGCATCCGGGAATCCTAGAGCCTGCGTAATCGGTAATCCTAGCTCGTCATGCATGCTCACCGCGCCGCGCACGATCCAACCATCCAAGCGCCCGTGCACCTAACCATATCAGCGGCTGACTCGCTCGTACGGCTGCACCACCGACCTAGGAGACCCGAAAATAAGGTCTCGCTCTCCGCTTCCTCCACGGCCGTGCCGCCGCGCCAAGCCGCCACCACGTACAAGATCCATGTCGCCTTCCGCCGCCGCCGCCTCCTCCGCTGGCGCCGGCAGTCCTCTCGATTGGATCATCCTCGACACGCAGGCGCTGACCGACGACGACACGCAGAACGCGACCACGGCCACGGCGCGCGCTGACGCGATCGGGGGAACCCATCCGGGTCACCCTCGTCGCCGCCCAGCCGCCTCGCGTCTCCTACTTCTCCGTCCAATGCTCCTGCCTGAAGCAAGAAGAGTACAAGGACCGGGATGAGGGCTGTCCCCCGAACGTCATTTACTCTGGGGGCGACCTCGCGCTCCTCCGCGTAAGCCGTGACGAATACTTCATCTACAAAGCCGGGCGTCGCCCGTCGCTCCGGCTGCTTCCGGCCGCATGTTGCGACGCGGAGGCTTTTCTTCGTGGAACCGTCGGCTTCGTGCCCGTTGGAGACGACGGCGAGCACTTCGTCATGGCCGCTCTCAGTCTTAATGAATCCGAATGGAAGCACAGACTCCACGTCTTCCGATCCGAGCGTGGCACGTGGACCAAGACCCGGCTTTTTTTTTTCGAAAGACCCGACACATTGGCCAGCATTGCATTATAAGAAGAAATAGAGTTTTGTGCACCAGAGGCGCACTACAACTTGCACCAGCCTAGGAGCATGGGCTAGGCCGGGCCACAAAAACAAAAAGCGATTACTCGCTAATGTTTCTAACTACTAGTGCAGCTAGTCGCTTTGCCCCTGCCACACTCCACATGGATGCTTCATCCTTTATTTCTGTAATGATCCGACTAGGCTGCTTTTCGTTGTGTTCAAACACCCTCGCATTCCGTTCCTTCCATAGCGCCCAGATCACTAACAAGATGAGAGACCTGATGCCTTTGAGCCTGTCATTCAGTGATCCGTCAGTTAGGCCATCAAACCATTGGTCGATTGTACAACCCTGCTTCCATGTCGTCGGATTGAGCTCTTGTGCACCTGTCCAGGTGCTAATGGCGGACCATATACTCCTGCTAGTTGGACACTCAGCGAAGAGATGAAGGGCTGTCTCCAGGTTGCGGACACAGAGGGGGCAAAAATACTGATTTGGCCATTGTCTTGTTAGTAGCCTGTCGGCAGTCCACACTCTGTTTTGGAGGAGCAACCAGATGAAGAACTTGTATCTGGGCGGAGCCCATACCTGCCATACTTTTGCTGGGTAGAAAGAATCGACTCCACCATCAAATTGCATGCTGTACGCTGACTTGGCCGAATACTCACCGCTGGCAGTCCTTGTCCACTTGATTTCATCACTCGCCTGATCTGCCGGGTCGAACTGTACCTCATCTAGCAGAGCCCATAACTGAATGTAATCCTCAATTAGTTGTTCTATCAGGTGGTGCATGATGTCACGTATCCAATTTTCATTTTCCATAGCATCTGCTACTGTCCTTCTTTTTCTCCTGCTATGCTTGTATAGGTTGGGGAACATTGCAGCCGGTGATACCCCATGAACCCAACTCGATTGCCAGAACAGTGCCGTCTGACCATTGTGAACTGTAACCTGTGTTGCTGCTGCAAACAATGCTTCATCAGTGGTGTCGACGGGCAATTCCATGCCCACCCATGGCTTATGTGGTTGTTTCCACTGGAACCATAGCCACCTAAGTCTCAAGGCTCTGCCAAACTTCTCTAGATCAGGAATGCCCAGTCCCCCTCGGTTTAATGCACGTCGAACCCTTGCCCAGCTAACCTTGCATTTGCCGCCATGTAGCTGTTGGTTGCCTGCCCAGAGATATCTCCTGCTAATCTTGTCGACATCCTTGTAGAACCTTTTTGGTGGCCGCAGTGCCGTGAGTACATAGGTGTGAAGAGAGCTCAGCACAGTTTTGACCAGCTCACGTCGCCCTCCCAAGTTCATAAGTCTTCCTTGCCAGCCAGCCATTTTTGCCGTCGCCCGGTCTAGCAAGAACTGAAGGTCAATAATGCGCAGTCGGCCTAGTGTCAATGGCATGCCGAGGTAAGTGATCGGAAATGGCACACGAGCTCCATCAAAACCAGAGAGCACTTCGTCCAGATCAATGTCTGAGCACCTGATTGGGGCCACTGAACTTTTCTGCACATTGATACGCAGGCCGGTGGCATCACCAAATGCGCTGATCAGAGCCATTGCCGTATCCACATCAGCTTTGTTTGGGTTGAGGAACAGAACCGCATCATCTGCATATAGTGAGAGGCGAAGCTTTGCATGGCGGCCACGCAACGGGGTTAAAAAACCTTGTTGTGTCGCAACTTCAAACACATGTTGCATTGTGTCGATTGCAAGAATGAAGAGATACGGTGACAGTGGGTCACCCTGCCGTAAACCCCGTTCGTGTCTGATTTCAGGTCCTTCTACTCCATTCAGCCTGACAGAGGATGAAGCCGTGGTCAGAATGAGAGCAAGCCAATCCCGCCACCTTGCCGGAAATCCCCTTTGCTGCAGCATTTCCAGTAAATATTCCCAGGAGATGGAGTCAAAGGCCTTAGATATGTCAAGCTTGACCAAGAGAGCCGGTGTTCGCGTTCTGTGGTACGCTCGGGCCAAATTGCGAACATAAAGAAAATTATCCTGTATGCATCGCCTTTTAACGAATGCACTCTGTGCCACAGACACCAATTTGTCAATCTCTGGAGCCAACCTGATGGCCAGGACCTTTGTTAGCAGCTTTGCAAAAGAGTGTATAAGGCTGATGGGTCTAAAATCTTTCACTTGCTCAGCAACTTCAGTTTTAGGCAGGAGGGTGATCAGTGCTTTGTTCATCTTGACTAGAGGCCCGGTCTGCAAACTGTAGACACATTGAAAAGCTGCCATGACCTCATTCTTGATGATCGGCCAACATATTTTGTAAAAAGTCATATTGAAACCGTCAGGCCCCGGTGCCTTTTCTGCCGGCATTTCCTTTATTGCATATAGGACTTCTTCTTCTGTAAATGGTGCATCCAGTTGTGCATTTTGTATTTGTGGCAGATCAAAATTTTCCCACTGGAATGACTGCTCTCTTTCCTCCTTCCCCAAAATATTCTGAAAATACTCTCTAATGACCTCCTCTTTCTCTTCATGTGCCCAAACATACTGACCATCATTCTTCTTGAGGCAAGGAATATGATTTTTCCTGGATCGTGCATTCGCTTTGAGATGGAAGAAGCGGGTACATGCATCACCTGCGCGAAGCCACATTAATCTTGAGCTCTGCCTTCTTCTTGATCTTTCAATTGCTGCAAGGCCGAGCACCGTCGCTTTTAGTTCCTTCCTCAAATTTAATTCATCAACTGTCAGCACTCTGTCCTCCTCTGCCGTATCTAACTGTTGTATCACTTCATTGGCAATGTGCATCTGCATCCGGGCATTGCCGAACAGCTGTTTGCTCCAAGCCTTTAGAGCATAAGCAGAGTTTTGGAGCTTGTAATGCAAGATGTTTAGTGGTGATATACCAGGCACCTCCTTTTGCCAAGCCTCTGCAACCACGTCCAAGAACCCCGGTACCTTAGTCCAAAATGTTTCAAACCTGAACCTTGCTGGCCTAGGATGACGGTTCTGACTACTCAGAAATATTGGGCAATGGTCAGACATTGAGGACGATAAAGCATGTAGCCCGAAGCCTTCAAATTGCAAGTCTCACTCTTTGTTACAGAAAGCCCTGTCCAATCTCACTAGAGTAGGCACTTCTCTCGCATTACTCCAAGTGTAGCGCCTGTTGTGCAGCGCTAATTCAAGCATCTCGCAACGGTCCAGAGTTCTTCTGAAGCTTCCCATGAATCTACGGTTCAGATTTAAATTATTTTTATCCCGAGCTTCATATATGAGATTGAAATCCCCAACACACAGCCACGGAGTTGCATCTGCAGGCTTGATTGTGAACATTTCATCCAGGAAGCGAGGCTTGTCCACATCCTCCGATGGCCCATACACGTTTGTCAGTAGGAAGGATGCACATGTTAGCCGAAGTGTGACTTTCATGGTCATAGAAAATTCCTTGAGTGACAACTGTTCGGCCTGAATATAGTCCGGGTTCCATGCAATCAGAGCACCCCCACGTGTACCAGCAGCCGGTAGAAATTTGTACTGAGACAAAAAACCACCCAAAAACTGAACCCCAAGCAGCTGATCAATACTCTGCAACTTTGTCTCTTGTAGACACACTATGTTTGGCTTTGCGGCTTGTAACATTCCCAAGACGGCCTCTCTTCTCGCTGGCATGTTTAGGCCATGAACATTCCAGCACAGCAAAGTAAGATCTTCACTCATAATTGAAACCAATGCAAACAACATGAAACACTTGATAGCAGCTTGAAACATAACAAACAGTAGGTCATGCCGACCTTGACTAATCCACTGACAACAAACCTAACAAAGCACACCTTAACCAAACACACTTCCATCTGGGCATGCTGCCGTGGCCTCCACCAATAGTCCCCAAACCAGGCCATCGAGCAGCTAAGACTGACCACTAAACCAAGATCCACACCAAGCGACCTGCTACAGCTTTGCTTAATGACTAACATTGGAAACATGTGGAACAGCTAACGATCCCGAAGCGTGCTCAAGCCGCTTCCGCTTGCGCCGCCAGCTCGTCGGCGGCCAGCGCTTCTGTTGCTTTGGCGAGCTGTCTGTTGGCCAGACGTGTGATGACCCGGATGGCCTGAATTGCCTTCTTTGGCAGAGGAGACTTGTATGATGTGCCATACTTCTGCAACGCTGCGTCGCCAATGGGTTCAGAGGGCTCCACGAAATCCAGCTCGCGGACAAGGCGGTAGGTGGCCCGCTGCGCCACCGGGACTATGGATTTGAGCTTGGCTTGGCGGACGCTCTTGCGTGACGGCTCCGCCGAGATCGACCGAACACGAGCGCCGCGGCGCGACGGCTCTGCAGAAACAGAGCGCACACGCGGACCCGTGCCCCTCGCGGGCGCGGCAGACATGGCGGGAGGCGGTGGAGTGTCGTACCCCATTTCTGGAGCACTAGTGCTTACCGTATCAGTCCCTGGATCAGTAGCTGATACGACACTTTTACAGAATGGCATCTCAAAGTCATACCATTGATAATATTACCAAGTCTCATTACAAGCCTTTATATTACAAAAGGTCTTTATACTATGGCCAAAAGCCTTATTACAACACGGCACAAACACCACACTTGAGCGTCACTGAGGACAGTGACACTACACTAGAACTACTGCAACGGAAAGCTGAAGCGGGGTCCACTCTACAGGCAGACTTGCGCGCGGACGGAAACCCTACTCGTCATCACCATCACCTTGGAAATCATACTCTGGTTCTTCTTCTGAAGGATTGAAGCAAGAGTGAGTACATAAGGTACTCAACAAGTCCTAACACAAGGGTTAAAATGTATGCAAGGGGAAGATCAAAGGATAAAGGTTGAGGGGTATCATATCGGCCGAAAAGCCAATTTTTGTGCAAGGGCTTGTTTGAAAAGCAAAACTGCTTTGCAAACTAAGTCAAGTAAGATTTGAATTTAGTGGGGTTGGTTGGCCCTGGGGGAGATGCATCCATCCCGCCAGTTCCCAAGTTTTAACGCTGGCAGACAACCAGCACACGGCTCCAAACCGGCGTTTTTCCAAAACACACACGCCAAGGATCACTCACACAGGAAAATCTAATCATTTATGTGGCCATTGCTTTCGCAATTGTCCAATGCCGTGGAACACGGCTATCCGGATAGATTCGACACTCTGCAGAGGTTGTGCACTTTACCCACAAGGTATACCAGCCTTTGCCATCGTCATGGTTTAGACTGGCATACTAATGGTTCCGTACTTACTTGGTGTCACCACGGCACCACCACGGAAAATCCACAACCAGGGGCATCCATTCACCATAGAATATAAGGGCCATAGGCCATCTCCAACCGCCGGACGCTAACGCCAATCTCGTTAGGTCTTCTCCTGGCTTCCGCTGCGACTCCCGCCTCCTGGTGGGTACCGGGTGACACTATAGTAGGGTGTGGTTCCAAACCTTTCCCATACAAGGCATGTGGTTGCACGATGGGTGCTAAGCAAGGCGGCACATGAACCGGTCCTTATACGACCGAACCAGGCATCTTCAATAGCCATTCCTCACGAGGAAGGCGTCCCAGAGATAGCCTCCCCACTGAGGACTACCTCGCCTGGTCCCGCCAAAACATTCCCCACTATGGGTTGTATATCATCACTCATCCCACCCAAGTTCACATTTACGCACACCACCAAGCACTCACACATTTTAACACAAAAACATATGTAGCAAGATTAATTATATACACAGTGTAATAAAGTCCTAAGCAGCAACTTCATCCAACAAATCATTAAAGGTTAATGATGTTGGGACCTAGGGTTAACAAGGAGATTAGGGTATAATCAATATCAAGGTGAGGCAATCAATAATTACTTAGGACATACTAAGCATTTAAATCATTTATAAATATTATGCATGTTTATTTGAAAACAGGCTCTAAATAGGATCATTTGCAAACATAGGCGCAATATGATCAAGGGGGTTAGGACTTGCCTTCAAAGTCTTCTTCCTCTAGTCCTTCCTCGTAGTCGGGATCCTCGTGCTCTTCTTTGAACGTTTGATTATCTAACGATCAAGGTAAATAAAAGGCGAATAAATCTACCGCTCAAGCAAATAACAATCATTAAATAAAATAAAATCCCAAATAAACAGCAAATAGAGATGGCTTTGGTGCAGACAAGTAGAGAAGGATTTTAGAGGAATTTAGGCGAAAGAATTTCTGGATTCGGAGTTAAGATGAAATAGTTATGAATTTTTGAATGTAAAAGAAAGGAAAATGATTAGGATTTGATTAACTTAATTAAGTGTAATCAACATCCTAATTTTTCAGAGGTGTTCAAAGGTTGCAAAATGATTAGAAAGGTATATATGATTTTTGGGAATTTATTGGGATTTTTCTGCTATTGGAAATGTGCCCGAAATTGTTTTCTGTGTACAATCTCGGGTGCACCTAGCAATTCGTGTTGCGTGTGAGAGGCTGACATGCGGGCCCAGAGGGGCCGGGTCACTGTGGCAGCGCTGTGCTGTGGACTTGGTCCACGCACGCTGTGGACCGAAGGGGGGAACAGCTGGTCCACCGTGCTCCGGGTCTACCACGTGGCGGTGGAGACCCGGTCGTTGCGGGCCCACGCGTCCACGTCGGTCGTTGGCGCGGCGCGACGGAAAAACGTCCGCGCGCGGCGGCGCTTCACCGGCGACTGGACGGCGTCGGCCTGGGAGAGGCTAGCGACGACGCGGAGGGGTCCTATCGACGCTACACGTGATTGCGCAACCATTGGTGCTTGACGTCGACGAAGGGATGGGTCGAGGCGGCGGCGCGGGCTCGCCGGAGAGCGGCGGAGCGCCGGAGAGAGAGGGGGAAACGGTTGTGCGGGCGCGAGCGCTTGGTTGAGTGGCCGCAGACGCGCGCGCGAGTGTGGTGATGCTAAGGGCGTGCTCAGCCTGGCCGGGGAGGGTCCACGGCGGCCGGCGGCGAGGTCCGATGCGGCGGTCATGGCCGGAGCTAGTGGAGGTAGCCCGCGCAAGCAGAAAGAGAGGAAGGTGAGGGGCGCGGGAGAAAGAGGAGATGATGGTGATGCTCACCGTGCTGCTGGAAGGGCGAAAAGACGACGGGGAGTTGGTCGGCGACGAGGTCGAACACGGCGGCTAGGGTTGATCGAGGATCTCCTCGCACGGGGCACGGCTGCACGATTGATGAGCATGGTGAGGTCCAGCACGAGAGTGAGTCGTGACCTCGACGAGAAAAGGGGAGAGGGGCTCACCGGAGAAGAGGGGAGAGCTCGTCGGAGAGTTCACCGGATTTAAGAGAGGGAAGGGGAAAGAGGGCAGTAGAGAGCTCGGGAGTGAGTGGAAATGAAAAATGCGAACAGAGGAGGGAAGGAGGGGGCTCGAGCTGCTTTATAGCGCTCCAATGGCGGTTCGCGGCGAGGAAAATATCTCGCCCACCGGCGAGATATTTTCGCCGGAATTAATGCCGATGTGACGGTGCTGGGCGCGGAGGACGGCGGTGACGCACTGCGAGGATGGCTGCAGTGGCGTCGACGAGACGGAGCGGAAGAGGGAGGCGCTGTGGCTGACGAACGCGAGATGGAGCTCGTCGGAGCTCCGGGCGGTTCGAGAAAAGGAGGGATGGGGCGCTCCTGCACGACGTGACGGCTCGGAGAGGCGGTGCGCAAGCTTCACGTGCTCCTCGTGTGGCTCCTGTGGCGCGGAAACGACGGGGCGGCGAGGTCCGGCAGGGAGGCATGGGCGGTGGCGCGTTTCGCGCCGGTCGTCTGGAGGAAGACGACGCGGCGGGGCCCGCGCGTCAGCGTCACGGGGAAGACGGGCCGGGGAAGAGCTGGGCCGGAAAGGAATTGGGCTGCGACGGGCCGAGCGCGGGAGAGGAAAAGAAAAGGGAAAAAGAAAAAGAAAGCTGGGCCGGCTGAAGATTTGGCCCAACACGGTTTTGGAGTTGATTTTGATTCAAACAAATCTGGAATTTGAATTTGAAGGCAATTCAAATTCGGACAAAAGCAAAAACCAAACAAACACTTAAAATAAAGACAATAAACTCCAAAAATGCATATGATGATCTTTGTGCATGATTTAAATTCAAAAAATTTATTTTTGGCTCTAAACTTAATCTAACAAATTGCTTTTAATTGAAATTTTTTTGAAAGGGCAAATTTTAGGGGTTTTTGAATGAGCACAAAATTGAGGGTGCTACATGGAGGCGCAAAGATTTGATCCAGCAGCTGCTGGGCCGGCTGGCCCATGTCGGCCACCTCGTGGCCCACAGCTTCTGCCTCGTTGACAAGATCCATCTCCTGGACCTGTGTGGTCAGACGGTCCACCTGGCCCAGGTCTTCAAGCTGCACTCCAGGCCCAAAGCAGCGCTCTTCACCGCGCGGCATGTGGCTAGGTCCGGAGCTCCCGGGACCGGCCATGCCGCTAGGGTTCCAGTCCTTGGAGACCGGGACGTAGGGTGGGGAGGCAGGCCAGACACCAGGCCCATCAGAAGAGGAGGAGAGTGGGCGCTCTGTCGAGGCAGTGGAGAGAGCGGCGAGCTCGTGAAGCATCGGGTCAACCGCCTGCCCGCAGTAGAGCCTGTCCGGCTGCAGTGGTTCCCGGCAAAGCGTGGCCAGGAAGTCCAGAAGAGGGTCGGGGTGGGAGCACGGGGGTGGCGGGGCCTCTGGCGCAGGCACAAGGTCGTCGACAGCCATGGTCCCCATCGATTGCGCGACGGAACCGAGGCCGCCTGGCACCGGTCGAACGGCACCTAGAGAGGATGCATACCGCGCCTCGGTCAACACACGCTGCTCCTCGCGGGCTGGGAAAGCCTGCTGGCGGCTGTCCCAACGATCTGGAGAGCGTGAACGGCGCCGCTCCCATCCTTCATCGTCGCGGCGTTGCGGGTCCCGGCCCCGCAGCCTGGCCGGCGAGCGCGTGCTGGTCCTACCACGCTCGCCAGACCCCACAGCCTCGGGAGCTGCCGCATGGTGCCGTCCACCCGCACGCGGCGATCGGGTCCTCTCGCGGTGGCCGGCCAGCTGCCGGCGTGAACTGTCCTCGGCCGGCCGTCCCCGACCATTGATGTTGTCCTGCCAAGGCCGGCGCCCGTGGTGGTCACGACGGTTGTCGTTGTCGTCGTCATGACCATCGTCACGACGCCGCTGCACCTCAGCGCGATGGCAGTTGTCGAGCAGCCGGGCTGGTGGAGCCGGCGGTTGCCCGTCCTCGATGCCGCGGAACCAGTCGAACCGCTTGAAGAACGGGTACGGCCTGTCGGAGGAGTTGGAGGAGGTCGGCGGCTGGACATCGAGATCGTGGGGTACCCTGACGTAGACAAAGTGACCTCGCTCGGAGGCGGCAAGCTAGGCTGGGTCGACCTCCTGCATGGCATTCTGGTCTGCGACGTGCTCCACGAGAACCCCGAGCCTGCACGTCTCATCCCGCTGCCCAATTTGCTCCCCCGCAACCAATCCCGGAACAGGCGCTGTCCACTCCCTCGCTGGTTCCGCGACGCCGTCGTCTTCGCCGACGGCTCCATCAAGTGCGTCGAGATGGAGCACGTGTCGAAGCGTGAGCGTCCAGATGTCTCAGATGCAGATGTGCTCTACGACGCGGACCTTCTTCGGAAGCCCTCTTGGGACGCGCCGCAGTGCACGTACCAGTACCTTGGCTGGAGGATCGTCACGTGGAACAGGGCAGCCTCATCCGACTGCTGGCGCAAAGGGGCCTTGTTTCATGTCAATGACATCCGTGCAGACGACGCCTTGTTGCGTCAGATTATTGTGGGCGACAACGGCGACCGGAACTTGACGGCGGCGCACCTGACAGCGGAGGTTCCCACCCTGAGCTTGGATGGTGGCGATGTCGTTTACATTGAGTGCAAGGCGAATCCGTGTGATACAGAGACATGGATGGTCTCGGTGGACACGGGAAAGAAGACACTGGAGGAGGCAGCGCTAGTTATTAGGGGTCAAGAAGAATCTACGGGTTTCATCTCTGGCCGTTTCGGACTGAGAAAACCTTTCAAGTCATCCTACACCTCCTGTGTCTTGTCCAAATATCTGACAGCGGATTAGGTTATGGCTTATTTGCTTGGATATGTTTATCGCGCCACTGAAAGTCTTTTATTTATCTCGTTTAGGAGTATTTTGTGAACGAAAACGTTTCGGCCCCCGCGTCGCTCCCGAGCGGGCGACACAGGCGGCGAACGAAACCCTAGCCCGCCGCCACCCCACTCCCTCCCTTCCCTGCCGCGCCGCCGCCAGAGCGAGCCGCCGGAAACCGCGCGGTTGGCCGGGACGGCGGCGGCGAGGCTCTAGAAGCAGTTTTCAAGTGAGACGTGGCTAGATTTGCGAAGGATCCAGAGATGGGGGAAGCATGTGGCGGCGGCGGCTCGATCCGGCGGCCATCGGCCGGATCCGGTGGCCTTGCGGCGGATCCATCCGTCAAGAAGCCGGGGCATGCCGGCAGCTCGTGGCCGTGGCGGCTGCGCGGTGGGCACGGCGGCGCCTCGTGCGAGGCGACGAGCAGGCGAGGCGCGACGGCTGCGCGGCCGAGGCGGCATACAGGCGGTGCGCGTGCAGTGGAGGCACGGCGGCTGCGCGGCTGAGGCGGCATACAGGCGGCGCGCGTGCAGCGGAGGCACGGCGGCTGCGCGGCCGAGGCGGTGTCCAGGCGGTGCGCATGTGGCGGCGAGTGCAGGCACGGCGTTCTATGGCCGCGGCGACTGCACGGTGCACGTGGTGCACGACGTGCGTGCTGTGGCGTAGGCTGCGCGTCGTGCACGAGCTGTGTGCGGTGTGGCTGCACGTCGTGCACAGGATGTGTGCGGCAGTGGCTGGCTGAGCACGAGAGTAGCTCTGGTGATGGTGTGTGTAGCAGCAAGGCAGTGGTGTTGTGCTTGAGATGGTGCTGATGGTGGTCTGTTGTAGATGGTGAGGTTGTTGGGGAGCCGATGACAAGTTGAGATCGAGGTGCTGGTGGTGGTTGGTGTGGAGGCCAGCATGGTGAGGGTGCTGGCGATGCATTTGGGATGGCTGGTAGGCAGACCATGGCCAGCATCCTGATGCATGGTGGAGACGGTTTACAAAATCATCTTGGCGGCGGAGGCCTTGAACTTCATGCGAAAATGTCGATATGGGCGATTCCATCATGTGCAGTTGGGTGTGCAGGATCTGGGCGAAAGCAATGCTCGGCTCCTAGCCGATGCCGGCGACGACGACACCTTTAGAGGTGTCTTTTCCCTCGTTGGAGGCGTCGCCAACAAAATCCCCACCCCAACTTTCAGGCCTCCGGGTGAAAACCAAGGTTCAGATCACTGAACTGGGCAATGGTGGCGTATTAGACGTCACTTTCTCCTTGGAGACGTTGCTTTGGGGGTTGTTGCCATGATGGTTGCTAATCGATGTTTTTCTACAATGGCAACGATGTGGTGCCGTTTCAGGCGAGGCCGCCTCCTCTTTGAAATTGTGCTCAAGAGGGTCATGGGAAGGGCGTCCTAAGATGAAGTCGGAGCTGCTGCATCGCGGAGTGCGTTTGAGCTTGGCAACGATGACATGCGGTGGATTCTTTTCTGTGTGCTTTGATTGGGATGCAACTACTTTGAGGAGAGGGCTGAGGCTTGTTGTATTGAAGTCGGAGCTGCTGCCGGATGGTTAGCTTGGCAACGATAACAATGCGTCAGGCTCCGTCGCGGCTAGGTGGTTGGTGCACTAGCCCTTGTTGTTTCTCGAGCCCTGCGGGTCTCTTTTCTCCTGCATGTGGTGTTTGTAGCTTAGTTTTTTTTTCTTTTTCATAGAATAATTGTACGGTTTGGCCTCGTTTCCCTTAATATGAGGCGCCTCCTTCTTATTAATACATGCCGGGGCACTCAAGTGTTTCCGGGTCTTTCGAAAAAAAAAAGTATTTTGTGAACTCAATTAAAGTATGATATTCTTCATCCTGTAATCCTATGCCACCGGATGAACAGCACGCCACATTAACGAAATCGTTTCAAAATCTGAGTTTCAGTTTCCTGTTTCGTGTCCAATGAACATTTGAAGCTTGACCAATGCAATTTACTCTATATTAGAGCATTCCGTTATTGCTTCGCTGCTGACCTAGGGGCTGGTTGGGTCTAGGCCCAAAGAGGCCAAGCGAAATTTTGGCCTGCCTTGAAAATTTGCGCTTTGTTTGGTTCGAAGATGACAATTGGTTAATTGCATTCATGCCAGGGTGCTGCGCTATGCTAGGCGAGATTTCTAGTTAGTGCTCAATTGTGTTGCTCTTCACCTAGTTTTAGTTTCCTGTTTAGTGTCCAATGATCTTTTTTTTTTATAGAAAAAGTTCAGAAACCGTATAGTGGCACTGACACAGATGACTCAGATAGCTGTTCTTTTGGACTCAATCCCTCACTCATCAGTCATTGCTTTTCTTTTTGTTACAATACAAATTTAACTACATGACCTGAAGCTAGTATCACCACTGTTTTTCTAATTTTTTGAGGCCAACACTATAGCTTTTCGAAGAGATGCAGTACTGCAAAGCAGCAGTCATGACGTACAAACAGGAGGGTTCTGGATTTTTTGATTGCGCGTGTAGAAGAGAAAATTTATAGTATTCTATCCATTCTACTTTGTCTATACATCCAAGACCATGCATCACCGCCTGGTTTAAAAAAGAAAAAGAAAAAAAAAAGACCATCACCGCCTGGATATGTGAGAATGCCAGGAAGGCCAAGAAAAGAGAGGAGACGGCATCCCTATGAGGCAAGGAAAAAAGACAGAGTTATCAAAGGCTGGTACTAAGATGAAATGCAGTATTTTGCAAGAGTGATCAGCATGATGCTAGGAAATGTCCGGGTAACCCAAAGAAGGGAAAGAAAAATATCACGAGGAAAAGGAAGCAAAATCCTGAAGGTGCAAGTTTTGGCGTAGAAACTGCAAAAATGAAGGTAGGCACATTACTTGCATTTTTCTTTCGGGACAATTGCCTCTGTTAATTACAAGAAAAAGGAGATCAAGTTAAAAGTGGATGCCTGCAAGTGAATAGACTAAGAGCCAGAGCCCAAGACCATCTTTCAAGTATGTTTATGTTCCAACCTGTAACATTTTCCCCTTTTCAGATATATTAGGTGTGCCTTTACTTATTATTGGCCTCAATATTTTCTGTATCAGAGATCTTGCATGATTGTCTAGATCTGTATGTTCATGTTGAATGCTTCTGAATAACTCTGTCAAATGGTGAAACTTTCGATCGGGTGTGCAATGGGGCTCAGAGCCGACGCTACCGAGGACTTATCACACCGGCCAGCGCCCATGCAGCCACAAATGTTACTTACCGGGAGGTTATTCACCTGGCGCACGGGGCGTGCAGAAAGCGTGCTCGATCAGGTCAGTCCAGTCGACTCCCGTGCGATCGGGAGCCTGTCATACGATGGAACGGCTGCACTTACCTTACCTGACCGTCAATTCAAACCCAGCAGCGACCGACTCTATCGCAAGGCCACACCGGCCTACGAGACCAGAATATAAGGTCTCGCTTCCTCTTGCTTCACGCCGGGCCGCCATCACGTGTAGATGGAATCAGCCATGCCGCGTTCCGATGCCGCCGCCGCCGCCTCCCGCTGCGCCGGCGGTCCTCCCGTGTGGATCATCCTCGACACGGAGGCGCTCACCGACGACGACACGCAGAACGCGACCACGGCCACGGCTCGGACGAGGTCCGGGCAACCCATCCAGGTCACCCTCGTCGCCGCCGAGCCCCCTCGCGTCTCCTACTTCTGCGTCCACTGCCCCTGCCCGAAGCAGGACGAGGACGACGGTCACCACTCGTCGGATGCCCCGAGCGTCATCTATGCTGACGGCGACCTCGCGCTCCTACGCGTCAACTGTGACGACTACTTCATCTACAGGGCCGGGCGCCGCCCGTCGCTCCGGCTGCTCCCGGCCACGTTTTCCGACGCAGAAATTGTTCGTCAGGCTCGCCTCGGCCTCGTGCCCATCGGCGGCAGGGACGGCGAGCACTTCTTCGTGGCCGCTCTCATTAATAGTCGCTACGAACCGGCGTACGAACTCCACGTTTTCCGGTCTCAGCGTGGCACGTGGACCAAGACCCAGCTAGACCTCAAGTGTTACGGGTACGTTGAAGTAACCAAGGTGATCGCGCTCGGGGACGGTGAGCTTGGCTGGGTCGATCTCCGGCAGTGCATCTTGGCCTGCAACGTACTCAGCGACGACGACCCCAAGCACCGTTTCATCCCGCTGCCCAACTTGCTCCCCTGCAACCAGGCCGACAAAGCGCCCCGTAGGGACCATCGCTCGTACCGCGACGTCGTCGCCTGCGCCGACGGCTCGATCAAGTGCGTCGAGATGGAGCTCGTGTTGCAGCGTCCGGACATCTCAAGCGCAGACGTGCTCTACGACGCGGACCTGCTTCGGGATCGCTTTGGGGACAGACCGCCGTGTACATACCAATGCCTTGGCTGGAGGATCATCACGTGGAACAGGACGGCCTCGTCCGATTGCTGGCAGAAAGGGGTCTTGCTTCATGTCAATGATATCTCTGCAGACGACGCCTTGTTGCGTCAGATTTTTGGGGGCGACGATGGTGGCCAGAGTTTGACGGTGGCGCGCCTGGCAGCGGAGGTTCCCACCCTGAGCTTGGATGGTGGCGATGTCGTTTACATCGGGTGCAGGTCGAACTACTATGGTACAAATACATGGATGGTCGCGGTGGACACGGGGAAGAAGACACTGGGGGAGGCCGCGCTTGTCATTAGTGGCCTGGAAGAATCCAAAGATTACATCTCTCCGGCCGGTTTCAGACCCAGGAAACCTTTCAAGTCATCCTACACCTCGTGTGCCTTGTCCAAATATCTGACAGCAGATTAGGTTGTGGCTTATGATCAAATATATATATCGCGCCACTGAAAGTCTTTTATTATCCCGTTTAGGAGTATTTTGTGAACTCAATAAATATGGATGCTCTTCATCCGGCGACCCGCATCATCCTATGCCACTGGCTCTCCAGCAGACCAGCACGCCACACTAATGAAATCGTTTCGGAATCTGAGTTTCAGTTTCCTGTTACGTGTCCAATGAAAATTTTGAAGCTTAAGCAATGTAATTTGATTATATCTATTAGTGTGATTTGTTTGGTTTGAATACAACAATTGGCTGGTCGAAAAATATTTGCCAAAGGGCAAAGGCCAGCTACAGAGGGCGCCTGTGCGGGCGAGCAATTTTCCAGGCGCGCGGTGCATGCAGCAGCTTTATGCCGAGTAGGATCAGGTTAAGGTCAGTCGCAGAATTCTGTGCAGTAGAGCCCCGTTATATATGATGTAAATGGAATTGGTGATCCAACCAAGCGATCGACTCGAGCTCACCACATGCAGATCCATGTCGCATTCCGATACCGTTGCCGCCTCCTCCGTCATCAGTCCTCACGCATGGATCCTCCTCGACACGGAAGCGCTCATTAACGAAGACACGCACAATACGACCATGGCTATGGTGCTGATGAGAGTTGGGGATCCCCTCCGGGTCACCCTTGTTGCCACCGAGTCACCACATGTTTCCTTCCCGTCCTCTTGTAATCTTTTTTATTGTCCCCACCCAGCCTGGCACGATCTGGCCATTTTTAAGAGGAGTTTGATTTAGATAAAAGGTATATCTACATGTGAGTAGGTCAATGCCATCAGGTTGCACGACTTATAGCAGCTAAATGCTATCATGTCTATACGGCTTGAGCCGAGAAATCCTCGAGATTGACAAAGTCATCATTAGCGCCTCGCTGTCGACAACCACGTTGCTTACTTTTAAAAGCACAGCGTCGTTAAATGCTAGAAAATTTGCTCCCACACGGGGAGTCGAACCCAGGACGTGAGGTGCTATTGAGGTTCTTGTAACCACTAGGTTATAGTTTCGCCAGTTTGTGTATTTCATGGCGTCGCAATCAAGGATTAAGCGTTGGACATCATACGTCTGGACCATGTTTTGGAGAGTCCAGACCCCAAATAACAAGAAAGATGTTTGCATTCGTTGCGGCGCGTCTGGGGCCACCTCTGGCGCCACGCCACAGATGTGCGGTGCCCTGCCGCTGGGTTGTGGTGGTAGCAACGGCGGGAGTTAGCGCGAGCTGCAATGCGACAACGTGATGGACATGGCGGCGGGCTTCTGGTCACCGGACGATGCATAGGCTCTTCCCTTCACCCTCATTGGTGGAGGCAGCGGAGGGGGACTTGCACCCCCCCCCCCCCCCCCCCCCCTCCCCCCCAAATGGTAGCTGCACTTTTGCCTTCTGTACATGATAAATTAGGCTAGTATAAAATTTAGATTTTGGCCCCTCTCATGCCTCAACAACACTACTTGCCCCCCACCATGTCTATTTTTTGGCTCCGCCCCTGTTCACCCTACCTCATCCTATGTCATCATCTCTCCAGCACGCAAAATTAACCAAAATCGTTATGAAACCAGAGTCTCAGTTTCCTGTTTCGTGTCCATTGAAATTTTGAAGCTTGACAAATGCAATTTACTCTTTCTATTAGAGGCAGAGCGTTCCGTTTTGTTTGCTTGGCGGCTGACCTAGAGTGTTCTAGGCCTAAAGAAGCGATTGGCTGGCTGAAAAATATTTGGCAAATCCCAGCTACAGCGAACAGCAATGCGGGCGCTTCTGCATGCGAGCAATTTTCCTGGCACGCGCTGGCGTGCAACAGCGTGACACCGAGTAGGATCCGGTCAGTCGCAGCAATTCGGCGCCGTCGAGCGCCCGCTATATGAGGGAAAGGGAATCGGCGACACGTGCAGATCCATGTCGCGTTCCAGTGCCGTCGCCGCCTCCGTCGGCCGCGCCGACGGTCCTCCCCCATGGATCCTCCTCGACACGCAGGCGATCATCGAAGATGACACGCGGAACGCGACCACGGCCATGGCGATGACGAGATCGGGGGAACTCATCAAGGTCACCCTCGTCGCCGCCGAGCCGCCGCGCGTCTCCTACTTCTCCGTCCAGTGCTCCATCCTGAAGCAGTACGGGGACGACACCAGCTCCGAGTGGGGGCGTCGGCCGCCCGGCCCGAGCGTCGCTGAGGGCAACCTCGCGCTCCTCCGCGTGGTTACCGACTACTTCATCTACAGGGCCGGGCGAAGCCCCTCGCTCCGATTGCTCCCGGCCACATGCTGCGATGCGGAGTCTCTTCATTACTATCCCGCTCTCGTTCCCATTGGCGACGGCGAGCACTTCTCTGTGGCCACTCTCCGTTATTATTTGACCACGGAAGCCACGTACGAACTCCATGTCTTCCGTTCCGAGCGCGGCACGTGGACCAAGACACCGCTTCCGCTGGATCTCGTGTCCCACGTACACTTTGAGATAACAAAGGTGGTTGCGCTTGGAGGCGGCGAGCTGGGCTGGGTGGATCTCAGGCAAGGCGCGCATCCTGGCGTGCGACGTGGTCGGAGAGAGTCCCAAGCCCCGGTTCATCCCCCTGCTCAAGATGCTCCCCTGGAACCAATCCGGCGACCGGATTCGTATTACATATCACCGGTTCCGCGACGTCGTCGTCCCGCTCCGACGGCTCCATCTGGTGCGCCGAGATGGAGGAATGTCTGAAGCGCGTCGAGGTACCGGACGTCTCGAGGGAAGACGTGCTCTACGACTCTGACTTGCTGCGTAGTACTGGCCAAGACGACAACATGCCGCCGCACAAATACGAGTACCTTGGCTGGAGGATCATCACGTGGAAGAACAGGACGGCCTCGTCCAACTGCTGGCGCAAAGGCGGATTGGTTAATGTCGACGACATCGTTGCAGACGACGCCTTGTCGCGTCAGATTACTGGGCGCGACAACGCTAGCGTGAGGTCGACGGTGAGGCACCTCGCAGCGGATATTCCCACCCTGGGCTTGGATGGTGGCGATGTCGTTTACATCATGTGCAAAGCGGAGCAGTATGACACGAAGACGTGGGTGGCCGCGATAGACATGGGGAAGAAGACACTCGAGGAGGTGGCGCTAATTTTTTGTCACGAATCCATATATTTCGAGTCGTCCTACATCTCATGTGCCTTGTCCAAATATCTGACAACAAATTAGATCATGACGACTGATGCTTGAATGTTTATATGGTGCCTCTGAATGTCTTTTTTTTTTTCATATTTTCTAGGGCTATTTTTTGAAACACGCGTATGTTGATCTTCACGCTACCTCCTCCTATGCCACTAGCTCTCCAGCATGCCACGTTGAACGAAAGAGAACCTAATACAAGTATGATCAACGGGGAATCACGCCTTTACACGTTCGCTGGTGTACTGTGTCTATGTGCTAGCAAGGGCGAGGAACGAGCGCGGTGAGCCAGAGACCCAAGCGCGCAGGACGCCTATTGTAACAGCTTTTGCAGTAAAGCCGGACACGGCAGATATCACGGCGTGCGCAAACCAGCAGCGTGACGCCGCCCGCTTGACGCACGACCAGGTTCAGTCGGTTCGCATGCAGCCGCGGTTCGTACGTTGGAAAATCCAACACGATCCAGGCACCGATTCGCACGCCCACGCCGGCGGTTCCGAAATATCAGATCTTGTTCCACTTCCTCCACGCCGAGCCGGCACCGTTACGTACAGATCTGAACCATGTCGTGTTCTGATGACGGCGCCTCTGCCGCCTCCCGCCGCGCCAGTCCTCCCGCGTGGATCCTCCTCGACAACAACGCGTTCATCGACGACCTGCAGAACGCGAGCACCGCCACGGCGTGGACGAGCACGGGGCTACCCATCCGGGTCACCCTCGCCGCCGCCGAGCCCCCGCGCGACTCCTACTTCTGCGTCTACTGCCCCTGCCTCAAGAAGCGCAAGGACGGGGACGACCGGAACGTCTTCGCCTGGTTGGGCCAGACGCACCCCCCGAGTGTCGTCTACTCGAACGGCGACCTCGCGCTCCTCTGCGTCCCCTTGTCGTCCGGTCCGGACCATAAAATCGACTACTACATCTACAGGGCCGGGCCCCGTCCGTCGCTCCAGCTGCTCCCGGGAACGTACTCCAGAGTGGAGTTTGTTCGCCACGCTTCCGTCGGCATCGTGCCCGTTGGCGTCGACGGCGACGCCGACCACTTCGTCCTGGCCGCTCTCGGTTACACGAAAAAAGACGCACGAGCTCCACGTCTTCCGGTCCGACCGCGGCACGTGGACCACGACCCCGCTGGTGCTCGGGACCCGCGTACACGATGATCCAACCAAGGCTATCGCGCTCGGAGGTGGCGACATCGGCTGGGTCGACCTCCGGCGATGCATCCTCGTCTGCGACGTGCTCAGCGACGACCCCAAGCCACGCCTACTCCCACTGCCCAAGCTGCTCCCCTGCAACCTGTCCGACAAGCGACGGCGCCTCCCGCGCGAGTACCGCGACGTCGTCGTCGGCGCCGACGGCTCCATCACGTGCGTCGAGATTGAGCACTGCGCGAGGCGCGTCGAGACGCGGGACGTCTCGACTGCGGACGTGCTCTTCGACTCGGAGCTGACGCCCGGCATTGACGACGACACGCCGCCGTACACGTACCTGTACACTGGCTGGAGGATCATCACGTGGAACAGGGAGGTCTCGTCCAACTGCTGGCGTAAGCGGGGCTTGATTCATGTCGACGACATCGTTGACAACGACCCTGGCCATACCGCCTTGCTGCTTCCAATGGCGGGTGGCCACGGCGGGCAGAGTTTGACGGTGAGGCACCTGGCAGTAACAGCACAAGTGCCCTCCTTGAGCATTCATGGTGGCGATGTAGTTTACATCATGGGCAAGGCGAATCAGCTTGATAAAAGGACATGGATGCTCGCGGTTGACATAGCTAAGAAGACACTTGAGGAGGTGGCTCCAATTTCTGCTGAAGAATCCGGGTGTCCATCCTACATATCCTGTTCCTTGTCCAAATATCTTGAAAACTGATTAGGGCTATGATTTGTATATACACTCATGACTCATACTACTGCTATGAGTTATGACAACGTTTCTTGCTTTTACGAATTGATGACATGTGTGGTTTTACCTCTGTTCTATTTTAGTACTTCTCGTTTAGGACACTAATATAGCTTGATTGTTACTTTTTTTTTCCAAAGCTATTGTAAATCAAATATTTGAAGGTATTGTCTCCATGACAAAATACTATTTTTCACATGACAAATCTTTTATAATTTCAGGTGTATTGGTAATTAATCAAAGCTTGTAAAACTACATCAATTGAAGAACAGAGGTAGTATATTATAAGTTCTATATATAGACACCACGTTATTCTTGAGGGGGCAAATTTTATTCTCTCAGACCTCCAAGGCTCCAATTTTGTTCAGCCAATAGAACTTCTTTGTTCAATAAATGCAATAATTCGGTTTCTTAAATAATTTGTTCTACCAATAAAAACTTTATTTGTTCTATCTACCTAAATAAAATTTTCCACTACTAAAATTTATTTACCATGGCTCGATCTGTATATAAATATTTAAGGAATTATATAAAAATGATTATATCGTACTATTGGAACGATGCTATTAGCTGCTAGAACTATTGGCATGGAACATCTCAAATGAATATACGTAGAGATCAAAATTGGAACTCTAAAAAAATATGTGGAAACTTTATAGAAAAGTTGTAGAAAATATGTAGAATACAAAGTGTCGTAGCCCTAGTTTTCAGATATTCCGAACTCTATTTTAAGACTTTTTCGAAGACTTGTCTTGCACGGCATGGTGTACGGGAAGGTTACGATCTCCTTGTTAGATACGGAGAAGGAACATTGTAGTTTAGGAAGGACTCTGATAGGCGGTAACTAGCATATAAATATTCATGTAACCCCTACGGGGAAATCTCTCTGGCATCTTGCGAAACCCTAACGCAAAGGCTGCCACATTATACAAGATCGCACTGGACGTAGGGTTTTTATCTTTCGGGAGGCCTGAACCAGTATAAACCCTCTGCATGTTCTTAGATAGATCTCGCTAACCACATTGCTCCCACGATCCAAATATCTGCCGAACACCCCGTTCAATCGGGTAACGACACAAAGCATACGAACAAAACAGTACAAGCATGTGGTCATAAAAAATCTCTTATGCAAGAATATGCATGCATGTCTAATTAAACACATTGCTGTGGATTATACAAAAATGATTATCTCGCAAAAAAAGATTGTACTAAAATGATAATGGGCATTACATAAGAACTAATTAAAGTAAAAATGAAACTAATAATAAAGGATGAAGAAAGTAAGAAAACAAAGGAAAGATTCAGAAAAAAGAAAAGGAAGTAACACCAGGCTAATAGAGGATCAAATCTGTGCTTTATTTGGGCCATAGATAAGTTTGGGGTGAGGGTACTCGTAATTGGGGTGAATTGAGCTTGGGAAGTGCTCGCTTCAGGCAGAAGAAAGGCAGACACTCAAGCGGCCCATGTCTCCAGGAAGCCTATTGTAACCGCTTTGCAGTAAAGTCGGCTCGCATGCAACCGCCCGTCGTACGATGTAAAGGGTTGTACTACCTTCTAACCGGCAAGGGTAAGTCCCAACCCGATCTCGGCACCGATCGATGTATGCGAAGTACAACGTACGTACGTTCCCTTCACGCCGAGACCGAGCGGCCTGCTTTTACGAACAGATCCAATGTCGCGTTCCGATGATGGCGCCGCCTCCTCCCGCCGCCCCAGTCCTCCCGCGTGGATCCTCCTGGACAACAATGCGTTCATCAACGACTGGCAGAACGCAACCACCGCCACGGGGTTGACGAGCACGGGGCAACCGATCCGGGTCACCCTCGCCGCCGCCGAGCCCCCGCGCGACTCCTACTTCTGCGTGCACTGCCCCAGCCTGACGAAGAAGCGCCCCTGGGAGATGGGTGGGCTAGTTCCCCCGACCGTCATCTACTCGGAAGGCGACCTCGCGCTCCTCCGCGTCCCCCTGTCGCCATACGACAACCCGACCGACTACTTCATCTACAGGGCCGGTCGCCGCCCGTGGCTCCGGCTGCTCCCGGCCGCGTTTCCTGGCCCGGAGTTTGTTCGTTACGCTCCCCTCGGCCTCGTGCCCATCGACGGCGACCACTTCACCGTGGCCGCTATCAGTTATGTGACCATGGAATCGACGCACAAGCTCCACGTATTCCGTTCCGACCGTGGGACGTGGACCACGACCCCGCTAGTGCTCTGGAGCCGCGTGTACGTTGAAAAAACCAAGGTGATTGCGCTTGGAGGCGGCGACCTCGGCTGGGTAGACCTCCGGCAGTGCGTCCTCGTCTGCGACGTGCTCAACGTTGATGACCCCAAGCCCCATCTCATCCCGCTGCCCAAGTTGCTCCCCTCCAACCAGCCTGACAAAGGACAGCGCAACCCGCGCGAGTACCGAGACGTCGTCGTCGGCGCCGACGGTTCCATCACATGCGTCGAGATTGAGCACATGATGCAGCGTCCGGATATCTCAAGTGCAGACGTGCTCTACGACTCGGATCTGCCATTGCGCACACCGCCACAAAAGTACGAGTACCACGGCTGGAGGATCATTATGTGGAACAGGGCGGTCTCTTCCAACTGCTGGCGCAAACGGGCCTTGGTTCACGTCGATGACATCGTCTCAAACGACCCTGGACATACCGCCGCCTTGTTGCGTCCGATGGCGGGTGACAGTGGCCAGAGTTTGATGATGAGGTACCTGAGAGCGCAAGTGCCCTCCTTGAATATCCATGGCGGCGATCTAGTTTACGTCATGGCCAAGGCGAATCAGCATGATACAAAGGCATGGATGCTCGCGGTTGACATGGCTAAGAAGACACTCGAGGAGGTGGTGCCAATTTCTGCTGATGAATACGCGTGTCCATCCTACCTCTCATGTGCCTTGACCAAATATCTTGAAAATTGATAAATGTTATGACTGATGCCCAGAATGTTTATCATATACTACTGTTATCAGTGAGTTATGACAACTGACTTCTCTTGCTTTTACGAAATGATACGTGGGGTCTTACCTCTGTTCTACTATTTTACTTGTTGTGTAGGACAACAATATAGTCTCCTATGTCGATTGTTACTTTTTCTAAGCTTGAAGGCATTGTCCAAGACGAAATACTTGTAATAGGCGTATAATCACAGCTCATAAACTACATCTATTTAAGAACACAGAGGGTAGTATCTTATAATAAATCCTATATATAGACGCCACATTGATCTCGAGGTGCCCTTTTTCAGTCTCCCAAAAGCGAGCCATGGCTGCAGAAGGCTTGCTTGATGTGCTTTGCAGTAAAAAGCCGGACAAGGCAGATCTCCAGCAATAAACCAGCAGCGTGACGACGCCGCGCACAATCAGTTTGACTCGTTTCGCATGCAATCACCCGTAGTGCGATGGGAAGGGTTCCACCTTCTAAACGACGAGAGCGAGTCCAACACGATCTCGGTACCGACTCGCACGGCCACGCGACGTATGCCGAATATAAGGTCTCGTGCGTTCCACTTCCGTCACGCCAAGCCGCCGACGTTACAAACAGATCCATGTCGCGTTCCAATGACGCCGCCGCCTCCTCCCGCCGCGCAGCTCCTCCCGCGTGGATCCTCCTCAACAACGACGCGTTCATCGACGACACACGATCGGAGGTTGGAACCGATACGGTGAGATGAGTGACCGCGCCCCGCACCCCGCTGCCCTGGCCTCCGCGGCCACGGCGCCTACCCCGCCCTCGCCGGCTGCCACCCCGGCGCCGGCGACCACCCAGCCATCACCCGAGATCCCACAACCGGACAGCCCTTCAGGTAGGTTCACCACCCCATCCAGTAGCCCACCACAGAGCCCACGAGACCATCACGACGACGTGGTGAGCAGCCCCGAGAAACTGGATTGGGGTTCCATTGATGAGGAGGACGGAGCTTTCGGCCTGTGCGCATCAATGCGCCTGCAGGCCTCGGAGCTACATGGCGTCGTCGAGTCACATCTCCCTGGCCGCGGCAAGGAGGCCGCCCCAGCGGGAGATCCGGAGAGCCGATGCGCATCAATGCACCTGCAAGCTTCGGTGCAGCGGGAGGCCGTCGAGTCGCCTCTCCCTGACCGTGGCAAGGAGGCCACCCCAGCGGGAGATCCGGATGTCGTGGCGCCAGCCGCGAATCCCGCCATTACTTCCTCTGCCTCGCCGCATGTCCTGGAATGCGGTGAATGCAGCACGCGCCGAGGGGCAGTAATGGCGGAAGTTTCACCAAAACGGCCACTGCGCGCTGCGTCGCCCAGCCCCAGGCGGCCGTCCAAGCTCAAGTCCATCGTACTTGTCCCTGATCGAGGTGGCGCGCCACGGCCTGCCGGTCCAAAGCCGGCGCCGGCTCGCCATCAAGAGCAAGAGTGGCAAGTGGTGCAGTCCAAGCACACGCGACGCCGGGCCGGCCAACCACCCCCGACAGCTGCAATAACTCGCCGGAGAGAGCCGTTGCAACCTCTAGCACTCTCGCCGGACTATAAGAAGGTGTTCTGGGGGCGATGCTTTCGGTGCCTCAGCTCATCTCACCGTCTTGCCAAGTGCCGAGAACCAGCTCGCTGCATCAGCTGCTGGGGGAACGGCCACTTTGCAAAACATTGCAAGGCTAGGGCTCATTCCGGCCAACACACCTCCATCCACTCGAGGCTCACCTTCCCTGCCAAGAACATCAAGGATCGACTCTGCTTCCCACCAGAGAGTATTCACAGCCGCCTTGTGTTCCCCGCGCTGTCCTACGCGGAGGCGGTCAAGGAGCCGGTGGTGGACATGGCCCGTCCGGAGGGCTACATCGCAGGGTACCCTCACCAGCGCCCTGCTCACGACCATGCAGCGGTCGTGGCGGGGGCTACAATGACGGCGGACCTCAGGAAGCTGCGGCGCAAGGCAGTGGTGATCACCGCCATCAACCCGACGTACCAAGCCAGCGAGATCGAGATGGCGTTCGCCCTCAACCAGCAGCTGCACATTCCTCGCTGGAACCTCACCGTGTCCCGCCACCAGCCGGAAGACTTCTGCGCGCGCTTCGACTACGCCGACGACCGCGACGAGGCTGTGCGTGCCGGCAGCGTCAACATCGGCGGCACTACCTACATGATCCAGCCGTGGCGCGCGACGACGGGTACTAGGCCATCCAACTGGTTCTTTCACTGCAAGATCTACATCGAGCACTTGCCACTTCATGCGTGGTCCGAGGAGGGCATCAAGCAGGTCCTGGGGAAGGTGTGCGTCTTCGCCGCATGGACCCGTCCACCTACACGCAAGAGGCCACTGATATTTTCGGTTGCATGGTTTGGATGTTCAATCCTGACCGGCTGCCGAGAACCAAGACATCGTCGTTCTTCGCCGAGAAAGCGGGCAAATCCAGTGGCATGAACGGCGCCGAGCCATCGGCGGCGGAGGACTCCATTCCGCCGGAAGGGGCGGACAAGGAGCTGCTCATTCACCTCGACCACTACTACGATTGGACGCCTGTGCCGTCGCCTACCCCAAGCTCGAACATCAGCGGCATGCCGTCGCCGACCTCCTCCAACTCCTCCGACAGGCCGTACCCGTTCTTCAAGCGGTTCGACTGGTTCCGCGGCATCGAGGACGGGCAACCGCCGGCTCCACCAGCCCGGCTGCTCGACAACTGCCATCGCGCTGAGGTGCAGCGGCGTCGTGACGATGGTCATGACGACGACAACGACAACCGTCGTGACCACCACGGGCGCCGGCCTTGGCAGGACAACATCAATGGTCGGGGACGGCCGGCCGAGGACAGTTCACGCCGGCAGCTGGCCGGCCACCGCGAGAGGACCCGATCGGCGCGTGCGGGTGGACGGCACCATGCGGCAGCTCCCGAGGCTGTGGGGTCTGGCGAGCGTGGTAGGACCAGCACGCGCTCGCCGGCCAGGCTGCGGGGCCGGGACCCGCAACGCCGCGACGATGAAGGATGGGAGCGGCGCCGTTCACGCTCTCCAGATCGTTGGGACAGCCGCCAGCAGGCTTTCCCAGCCCGCGAGGAGCAGCGTGTGTTGACCGAGGCGCGGTATGCATCCTCTCTAGGTGCCGTTCGACCGGTGCCAGGCGGCCTCGGTTCCGTCGCGCAATCGATGGGGACCATGGCTGTCGACGACCTTGTGCCTGTGCCAGAGGCCCCGCCACCCCCGTGCTCCCACCCCGACCCTCTTCTGGACTTCCTGGCCACGCTTTGCCGGGAACCACTGCAGCCGGACAGGCTCTACTGCGGGCAGGCGGTTGACCCGATGCTTCACGAGCTCGCCGCTTTCTCCACTGCCTCGACAGAGCGCCCACTCTCCTCCTCTTCTGATGGGCCTGGTGTCTGGCCTGCCTCCCCACCCTACGTCCCGGTCTCCAAGGACTGGAACCCTAGCGGCATGGCCGGTCCCGGGAGCTCCGGACCTAGCCACATGCCGCGCGGTGAAGAGCGCTGCTTTGGGCCTGGAGTGCAGCTTGAAGACCTGGGCCAGGTGGACCGTCTGACCACACAGGTCCAGGAGATGGATCTTGTCAACGAGGCGGAAGCTGTGGGCCACGAGGTGGCCGACATGGGCCAGCCGGCCCAGCAGCTGCTGGATCAAATCTTTGCGCCTCCACCGCCTCCCGCCATGTCTGCCGTGTGCGCTCTGTTTCTGCAGAGCCGTCGCGCCGCGGCGCTCGTGTCCGGTCGATCTCGGCGGAGCCGTCACGCAAGAGCGTCCGCCAAGCCAAGCTCAAATCCATAGTCCCGGTGGCGCAGCGGGCCACCTACCGCCTTGTCCGCGAGCTGGATTTCGTGGAGCCCTCTGAACCCATTGGCGACGCAGCGCTGCAGAAGTATGGCACATCATACAAGTCTCCTCTGCCAAAGAAGGCAATTCAGGCCATCCGGGTCATCACACGTCTGGCCAACGGACAGCTCGCCAAAGCAACAGAAGCGCTGGCCGCCGACGAGCTGGCGGCGCAAGCGGAAGCAGCTTGAGCACGCTTCGGGATCGTTAGCTGTTCCACATGTTTCCAATGTTAGTCATTAAGCAAAGCTGTAGCAGGTCGCTTGGTGTGGATCTTGGTTTAGTGGTCAGTCTTAGCTGCTCGATGGCCTGGTTTGGGGACTATTGGTGGAGGCCACGGCAGCATGCCCAGATGGAAGTGTGCTTGGTTAAGGTGTGCTTTGTTAGGTTTGTTGTCAGTGGATTAGTCAAGGTCGGCATGACCTACTGTTTGTTATGTTTCAAGCTGCTATCAAGTGTTTCATGTTGTTTGCATTGGTTTCAATTATGAGTGAAGATCTTACTTTGCTGTGCTGGAATGTTCGTGGCCTAAACATGCCAGCGAGAAGAGAGGCCGTCTTGGGAATGTTACAAGCCGCAAAGCCAAACATAGTGTGTCTACAAGAGACAAAGTTGCAGAGTATTGATCAGCTGCTTGGGGTTCAGTTTTTGGGTGGTTTTTTGTCTCAGTACAAATTTCTACCGGCTGCTGGTACACGTGGGGGTGCTCTGATTGCATGGAACCCGGACTATATTCAGGCCGAACAGTTGTCACTCAAGGAATTTTCTATGACCATGAAAGTCACACTTCGGCTAACATGTGCATCCTTCCTACTGACAAACGTGTATGGGCCATCGGAGGATGTGGACAAGCCTCGCTTCCTGGATGAAATGTTCACAATCAAGCCTGCAGATGCAACTCCGTGGCTGTGTGTTGGGGATTTCAATCTCATATATGAAGCTCGGGATAAAAATAATTTAAATCTGAACCGTAGATTCATGGGAAGCTTCAGAAGAACTCTGGACCGTTGCGAGATGCTTGAATTAGCGCTTCACAACAGGCGCTACACTTGGAGTAATGCGAGAGAAGTGCCTACTCTAGTGAGATTGGACAGGGCTTTTTGTAACAAAGAGTGGGACTTGCAATTTGAAGGCTTCGGGCTACATGCTTTATCGTCCTCAATGTCTGACCATTGCCCAATATTTCTGAGTAGTCAGAACCGTCATCCTAGGCCAGCAAGGTTCAGGTTTGAAACATTTTGGACTAAGGTACCGGGGTTCTTGGACGTGGTTGCAGAGGCTTGGCAAAAGGAGGTGCCTGGTATATCACCACTAAACATCTTGCATTACAAGCTCCAAAACTCTGCTTATGCTCTAAAGGCTTGGAGCAAACAGCTGTTCGGCAATGCCCGGATGCAGATGCACATTGCCAATGAAGTGATACAACAGTTAGATACGGCAGAGGAGGACAGAGTGCTGACAGTTGATGAATTAAATTTGAGGAAGGAACTAAAAGCGAGGGTGCTCGGCCTTGCAGCAATTGAAAGATCAAGAAGAAGGCAGAGCTCAAGATTAATGTGGCTTCGCGCAGGTGATGCATGTACCCGCTTCTTCCATCTCAAAGCGAATGCACGATCCAGGAAAAATCATATTCCTTGCCTCAAGTAGAATGATGGTCAGTATGTTTGGGCACATGAAGAGAAAGAGGAGGTCATTAGAGAGTATTTTCAGAATATTTTGGGGAAGAAGGAGGAAAGAGAGCAGTCATTCCAGTGGGAAAATTTTGATCTGCCACAAATACAAAATGCACAACTGGATGCACCATTTACAGAAGAAGAAGTCCTATATGCAATAAAGGAAATGCCGGCAGAAAAGGCACCGGGGCCTGACGGTTTCAATATGACTTTTTACAAAATGTGTTGGCCGATCATCAAGAATGAGGTCATGGCAGCTTTTCAATGTGTCTACAGTTTGCAGACCGGGCCTCTAGTCAAGATGAACAAAGCACTGATCACCCTCCTGCCTAAAACTGAAGTTGCTGAGCAAGTGAAAGATTTTAGACCCATCAGCCTTATACACTCTTTTGCAAAGCTGCTAACAAAGGTCCTGGCCATCAGGTTGGCTCCAGAGATTGACAAATTGGTGTCTGTGGCACAGAGTGCATTCGTTAAAAGGCGATGCATACAGGATAATTTTCTTTATGTTCGCAATTTGGCCCGAGCGTACCACAGAACGCGAACACCGGCTCTCTTGGTCAAGCTTGACATATCTAAGGCCTTTGACTCCATCTCCTGGGAATATTTACTGGAAATGCTGCAGCAAAGGGGATTTCCGGCAAGGTGGCGGGATTGGCTTGCTCTCATTCTGACCACGGCTTCATCCTCTGTCAGGCTGAATGGAGTAGAAGGACCTGAAATCAGACACGAGCGGGGTTTACGGCAGGGTGACCCACTGTCACCGTATCTCTTCATTCTTGCAATCGACACAATGCAACATGTGTTTGAAGTTGCGACACAACAAGGTTTTTTAACCCCGTTGCGTGGCCGCCATGCAAAGCTTCGCCTCTCACTATATGCAGATGATGCGGTTCTGTTCCTCAACCCAAACAAAGCTGATGTGGATACGGCAATGGCTCTGATCAGCGCATTTGGTGATGCCACCGGCCTGCGTATCAATGTGCAGAAAAGTTCAGTGGCCCCAATCAGGTGCTCAGACATTGATCTGGACGAAGTGCTCTCTGGTTTTGATGGAGCTCGTGTGCCATTTCCGATCACTTACCTCGGCATGCCATTGACACTAGGCCGACTGCGCATTATTGACCTTCAGTTCTTGCTAGACCGGGCGACGGCAAAAATGGCTGGCTGGCAAGGAAGACTTATGAACTTGGGAGGGCGACGTGAGCTGGTCAAAACTGTGCTGAGCTCTCTGCACACCTATGTACTCACGGCACTGCGGCCACCAAAAAGGTTCTACAAGGATGTCGACAAGATTAGCAGGAGATATCTCTGGGCAGGCAACCAACAGCTACATGGCGGCAAATGCAAGGTTAGCTGGGCAAGGGTTCGCCGTCCATTAAACCGAGGGGGACTGGGCATTCCTGATCTAGAGAAGTTTGGCAGAGCCTTGAGACTTAGGTGGCTATGGTTCCAGTGGAAACAACCACATAAGCCATGGGTGGGCATGGAATTGCCCGTCGACACCACTGATGAAGCATTGTTTGCAGCAGCAACACAGGTTACAGTTCACAATGGTCAGACGGCACTGTTCTGGCAATCGAGTTGGGTTCATGGGGTATCACCGGCTGCAATGTTCCCCAACCTATACAAGCATAGCAGGAGAAAAAGAAGGACAGTAGCAGATGCTATGGAAAATGAAAATTGGATACGTGACATCATGCACCACCTGACAGAACAACTAATTGAGGATTACATTCAGTTATGGGCTCTGCTATATGAGGTACAGTTCGACCCGGCAGATCAGGCGAGTGATGAAATCAAGTGGACAAGGACTGGCAGCGGTGAGTATTCGGCCAAGTCAGCGTACAGCATGCAATTTGATGGTGGCGTCGATTCTTTCTACCCAGCAAAAGTATGGCAGGTATGGGCTCCGCCCAGATACAAGTTCTTCATCTGGTTGCTCCTCCAAAACAGAGTGTGGACTGCCGACAGGCTACTAACAAGACAATGGCCAAATCAGTATTTTTGCCCCCTCTGTGTCCGCAACCTGGAGACAGCCCTTCATCTCTTCGCTGAGTGTCCAACTAGCAGGAGTATATGGTCCGCCATTAGCACCTGGACAGGTGCACAAGAGCTCAATCCGACGACATGGAAGCAGGGCTGTACAATCGACCAATGGTTTGATGGCCTAACTGACGGACCACTGAATGACAGGCTCAAAGGCATCAGGTCTCTCATCTTGTTAGTGATCTGGGCGCTATGGAAGGAACGGAATGCGAGGGTGTTTGAACACAACGAAAAGCAGCCTAGTCGGATCATTACAGAAATAAAGGATGAAGCATCCATGTGGAGTGCGGCAGGGGCAAAGCGACTAGCTGCACTAGTAGTTAGAAACATTAGCGAGTAATCGTTTTTTGTTTTTGTGGCCCGGCCTAGCCCATGCTCCTAGGCTGGTGCAAGTTGTAGTGCGCCTCTGGTGCACAAAACTCTATTTCTTCTTATAATGCAATGCCGGCCAATGTGTCGGGTCTTTCGAAAAAAAAAATCGACGACACACAGAACGCGAGCACCGCCACCGCGTGCACGAGCATGGGGCAACCCATCCGTGTCACCCTCGCCGCAGCCGAGCCCCCGCGCGACTCCTACTTCTGTGTCCACTGCCCCAGCCTGACGAAGAAACGCAAGCACGGGGACGCCTCGGCCGGTGACATACTTCTCTTGAGGAGTGTCGTCTATTCGGAAGGGGACCTCGCGCTCCTGCACGTTCGCCTGCCGACCCAACGGCCCGACTACTTCAACTACAAGGCCGGCCGCCGCCCGTCGCTCCGGCTGCTCCCGGCCACGTGCTCCGACGCGATGGATAGTACGTAGTTTTGCTCCCGGCCTCGTGCCCGTAGGCGGAGACGGCGAGCACTTCATCGTGGCCGGCATCAATTTTAATCGCGAGGAAGAGGTGTACGAGCTCCACGTCTTCCGGTCCGACCATGGCACGTGGACCACGACCACGCTGGCGCTCGGGGTACGTTATTTAGATCTTGATTTAACCAAGGCGATCGCGCTTGGAGGCGGCGAGCTAGGCTGGGTCGACCCCCGGAAGTGTATCCTCGTCTGCAACGTACTCGACAGCGAACCCAAGGCCCGCCTCATCCCGCTGCCGCCGAAGTGGCTGCCCTCCAACCAGAAGGACGAACAATCTCACCACCCGCGCGAGTACCGCGACGTCGTCGCCGGCGCCGACGGCTCCATCACGTGCGTCGAGATTGAGCACTGCTATAGGCGCCTCGAGCCGCGGGACGTCTCGACCATAGACGAGCTCTACGACTCGGAGCTGCCGTTGGACGATTACGCGGACCTGTCGCAACCCAAGTCCCAGTACCTGGGCTGGAGGATCATCACGTGGAACAGGGGGGGTTCCGCAACCAGCTGGCGTAAACGGGCCATGATTCATGTCAAGGACATCGCTGCAAACGACCCTGGACATACCGCCTTGCTGCGTCCGATTGCGGGTGACAGTGACCGGAGTTTGACGGCGATGCACCAGACAGCACAAGTGCCCTCCTTGAATATCCATGGTGGCGACGTAGTTTACGTCATGGTCAAGGCGAATCATCATGATAGAAAGGCATGGATGCTCGCGGTTGACATGGCTAAGAAGACACTCGAGGAGGTGGCGCCAATTTCTGCTGAACAAATATGTAGTCCATCCTACCTCTCCTGTTGTCCAAATATCTTGAAAACTGATTAACGTTGTCCTGATTGATGCTCAGATTGTTATCATACTAATGTTATCAGTAATGAGCTTTTCTTGCTTTTACGAATTGATGCATGGGTCATACCTGTTTCATTTTACTTGTATGGGCAGTGGCGGAACCGAAGGGGGCCAGCAGGGGCCATGCCCCCCCCCCCCCCCCCCCCCTCCCACCCCCCACCTCCCCTTCCCCAACACACACACACACACACACAAACTAACACGCTAGTACTATGTCTCCCATGTCGATTGTTACTTTTTCTATAAGCAATTGTTGTTCAGTCTTTGGAGGTATTGTCCATGACAAAATACTAGTACTATTTTCACATGACAAATCTTTTATTCTTATTGGTAATCCAAGATTGTACATCTATTTAAGAAAGAACAAAGAGTAGTATCTTACAAATCCTATATATTGACGCCACACTATTCTTGAGGGGACGATTTTCAGTCTCCCAAACCTCCAATTTGTTCCATCAATATATATTACACAAAGATATATAATTTGTTCCACCAGTAAAACGTAAATGAAAGAAAATTAATATAGTACAAGGATTCGTTCCTAAAAAATCACTTATGCAAAGAATATTCATCCATGATCCATCCATGCTTGCGAGATCTAATATATTGAACACGTGGGTGCAGATTACATATACTAAAAATAATACGTAGCATAGGCAGATATCAATAGTATCATGGCGTGCGTCCAGCAAGCCAGCAGCGTGACGCCGCGCACAATCAGTTTCAGTCGTTTCGCACGCACCCCCGCCATGATGGAAAGGGCCGGTTGCACATTCTCTGAACAGCGAGAAAATTAAAAGTCCAACACGATCTCGGCACCGACTCGCATGGCCACGTAGAGCGACGTATGCGGAATATAAGGTCTCGTTCCACTTCCGTCACGCCAAGCCGCCGACGTTACAAACAGATCCATGTCGAGTTCCAATGACGCCGCCGCCTCTTCCCGCCGCGCCGTTCCTCCCGCGTGGATCCTTCTCGACAACAATGCGTTCATCGATGACTGGCAGAACGCAAGCACCGCCACGGCGTTGACGAGCACGGGGCAACCGATCCGGGTCACCCTCGCCGAGGCCGAGCCCCCGAACAACTCCTACTTTTGCGTCCACTGCCCCATGTTAGGTTGATCTCCACACGGCTCGCTCCAACGAGCGAGCCGTTCTCCTGATCCGCGCCCTGATCGGGGGCGCACAACCAACTCATGGTTGGTGGGCCCTCGTCGCGCTGTGCATATAAAAGGAAATGGTGGGGGCCGGGGGCACGCACGCCAAGGTTCGTCGCTGCCCACTCACCCCACCAACAACCCACCGATCTAGGGTTTGCGCAGAGGCGACGGGAAGCACCGCCTCCACGCCGCCACTGCGCCGTCACCGCCGCCATCCGTGAACGACTACTTCGACTACATCCACAGCGCCGCCGGATCGCGGCGCCGCCACCGACGCCGAGGAGCCCCGCCACTGTCCCGCGACCACGCCCTCGACGCCATGGCCTCCTCCTCCTCCGCTGCATCGAACCCGATGCCCGGCGGTAATGTCTCTCCCTCACTCCCTCTAGGTAGTGTTCTCGGTTTAGTGTTCGAGTCATGATCTGATTGTCTAAGTTGAGTACTACCCGCTGATCTGACACCTAGAGTCTATGTTTTCTATCATTGGTATCATGAGCCAGGCTAGCGTGTAGATCCAGTCGGGGTTAGAAAGTTTTAGTAGAAATGTTTAGGGTTAGGGTTTCATGTTCTAGATCTAAAGTTAGTGTGGCGCCGGGACCCCATGAGCCGGCGCTGCCATCTCTCTTGCTTAGAGGAAGAAAGGATTTTTGAAATCCCTAGCCGTAATCCTAGATCGGGGAAGAATTATAGAACGAGGTGATTCAAATTGCAAACCCTAGGACGGATCGGGGGAGCCTTACCTGGTTTCTCCGCCGCCGTCGCCACCGCCGCCGTGCGGGAAGTGAAGGAGCTCCGCCGCTCGTCATGGACTGGCGCGCGGGCTCGAGGGCACCGCCACAGAGCCGCTCGACGGCGGCGCACTCACCCTCGGGTGGACGCGCGCGCCGGCGAAGGGGTCTGCGGCGGCGCCGCCTTGTTTTCCTCCGGCCGCCGGCCGAGTCGCCACCGCGCTGCGGGAAGAGAAGAGGAGGCGAGGCGAGAACAGAATGAGGTAGGGTTTGGGGGAGAACGCGGCGGACGGCGGTTTTGTTGCCTCCGATCCGCGCGCGCAGCCGTCCATCTGGATGAACGGCTGAGATGCAGGCGGGGTTGAGGCAACCTCCTGCCGGGCCGGGCCGGCCCAGTAAGAAGCACTTTCACGCGGGCTGCGGGCGCAAAGCCTTTTTTCTTTTTCAACTGTTTTTCTGCGCTGACGGGCTGGGCCGCAAGTGTTTTACACGCGCGCGCGGTATGGGCCGCGCATCTTCCTTTCGCGTTTTTTGGGTCGGACCCGAGTTTTGGCACAGTAGCGCCTTTCCTTTAAGTTTTTCATTTACAGAAGCAGTTTTATGCATAATTCAAGTGAATTTTGAACATTTTGATCTCTGGAAAATTTTGAACCAACGGAATTAATTTTCCAGAGAGTAGATAAGGTGAACTGCTGCTTTTGTTCATGAATTTGCTACTGTTTTTTTTTCCGCTGCAAATATTGTTTATCTCCCTTGTAAAATTGGAACCAACGAGAAAATTTTATTTGGGAGAGAGAAGTTTTTGCATTTATTCTATTTCTGCCCAACGGTGATGTAGAATTGATGTAGTAGAAATTTGTATGTTTTAATTTTGACCAACGTTAAATTGAGACATGCAAATTATTGTGTTTTATTGTTCCTCACTATCTTATGGTCTTATTTCAGTTTTTGACCCCATGGCTTGCATCAAGTCCATTCCACCCCTCAACGGCAACAACTACGGGGCGTGGTGTGAGAACCTTGAGATGGCATTGGCGCTGTCCAACATTGATCGGGCAATCACTGATCCCTACCCCGTTGAACCTGCTGACCCTCAAAGGGGAGCTGAAGAGACTAATGATGCATTCAATGCACGAGTGCGTGACCATGCACCCGTGGGAATGAAGTATGATGGGGAAAAGATGATGTGGGATCAGTCGAACCGCAAGTGCTTGATGGTGATCAAGAGCTCCATTGTGGAGAGTATAAGGGGAGCAATCCCAACATGCGCCACTGCAGTAGAGTACCTCCAGAAAGTGGAGAGCCAGTTCACTGGCTCTTCAAAGTCTTATGCATCCACTTTTATCAAGAGGCTAGTTAATGAGAGGTACTCTGGTGGTGGTGTAAGAGAGCACATCTTGAAGATGAGTAACTGGGCAGCTAAGCTTGGCACCATGGACATCCCGTTGCCTCCTGATTTCATTGTCCATTTGGTGTTTGCTTCGCTGCCCAAGGAGTTTAAGGCCTTTGAGGTCAACTACAACCAACAGAAAGAGAAGTGGACTATGGAGGAGCTTATTGCACAGTGTGTGCAAGAGGAGGAAAGGAACAAGAGTGCAAGCGGTGGTGAGCTAAACTACCTCAAGCACAACAACAACAACAACAACAACAAGAGGAGTTTTTACCCTAGCAAAGGGCAAAGCTCCAACTCTAACAACAACTCCTCTCCCTCTAAGGGTAAAGCTCCACAGTCTTCTGATCATCAGCAAGGACCAAACGATGTTCAGAATGTCAACCCCAACCAATGCAGGTGGTGCAAGCAAGAAGGGCATTATCAGCAGGATTGCCCACAGTTTCTGAGCCACCTGCTTAAGACTGGTGAGGACATTATTACATTTGTAGATGAGTCGTTGTATTTAAGTTTTGCTAAGTCCACATGGTGGATAGATTCTGGAGCAACTACTCATGTTACTAATTGTAAACAGGGACTCCATATGAAGAGGATCCTGCAAAGAGGAGAAAGAACCATTAGAGTTGCTAATGGACTTGAAGCGGATGTTGAAGCCATAGGAGATCTCCCTTTAAAGTTGAATAACGGCTTCGTACTTCGTCTTCAAGATGTCATTTATGTTCCCTCTTTGCGTAGAAATTTAATAAGTGTATCTCGCTTGGATAGCGATGGATTTTTATATAATTTTGGCAATGCACAATGTGAGAATAAGTTTAATGACAAGTGTGTTGGTCTTGCCTTCCGACAAGACAAGCTTTATTTATTATCACTTTGTGAGAATGTGAATGTTGTGTGCATTGAGAATGTGGATTCCTCTTCTATGAGTAATAAGAGAAAGAGAATTGATGATGTATCTTCGAAATTGTGGCATTGTCGCTTGGGCCACATTTCGAGGGGGAGAATAGAACGTTTAGTTCATCATTCAATTCTACCGCCCTTAGAATTTTCAGACTTTGAGCAATGCATCGATTGCATCAAGGGCAAGTACGTTAAGAAAATTAAGAAAGATGCCAAACGAAGCACGGGGATTTTGGAAATAATCCACACCGATATATGTGGTCCTTTTCCCGTGAGATCAGTGGATGGTTTTGATTCTTTTATTACCTTCACAGATGATCATACTCGTTATGGTTACATTTATCCAATTAAAGAGCGCTCAGAGGCGCTGGATAAGTTTAAAATATTCAAGGCTGAAGTAGAAAATCAGCATAACTTAAAGATTAAAGTTGTAAGATCCGACCGTGGGGGGAGTACTACGGTCGTCATACCCCATATGGCCAAGTTCCTGGACCTTTTGCAAGGTTCCTACAGGAAAATGGTATAGTTGCTCAGTACTCCACACCGGGGGAGCTTCAGCAAAATGGAGTGGCAGAAAGAAGAAACCGTACCCTTATGGATATGGTGAGAAGCATGATGAGTTATTCCACTCTACCGATTGAGTTATGGATGGAGGCCTTAAAAACCGCCATACATATTCTTAATCGAGTTCCCAGTAAGTCTGTAGAAAAGACACCATATGAGTTATGGACTGGGAGACAACCCTCATTGAGCTATTTGCGTGTGTGGGGCTGTCCAGCTGAGGCTAAATTGTTTAACCCAAACATTGGAAAGCTAGATCCCAAGACAGTAAGTTGCCATTTCATTGGCTATTCAGAAAAGTCTAAAGGTTATCGTTTCTATTGTCCTGACAGACATACTAAGTTTGTAGAAATGAGACATGCTGTCTTCTTAGAAGATGACATGGTTAGGGGGAGCATGGCAGCACGAGAAGTTAATCTTGAAGAGAAGCGGGTGTTTGCACCTACTCCTATGACTCAAGAGTCCTTCTTCTCACTGCCTGTTGCTGCTACACCATCGATGCATGACACTGTGGTGACAACACCTGTTGTTAGTTCTCATGTGGCGCCAACAAATGCAAATGAGGAACCTATCCTTCAGGAGCCTATAGAAAACGTTGCACCACAAGAGGAGGAGCTGCAACAGCCCCAAGTAGCGCCTGCCATAGAGGCCCCTAGAAGGTCTCAAAGAGTAAGGAAACCAGCCATTTCTGATGACTATGAAGTCTATGAATGTGAAGAAGAACAAATGGGAGATGATCCCACTACATTTGAAGAAGCCATGAGAAGTGCTGATGCATCGAAGTGGCGTGAAGCCATGGAAGATGAAATGAAATCCATGAGTACCAACAAGGTTTGGGACTTAGAAGAAATTCCTAAAGGAGCCAAAACAGTAGGCTGTAAATGGGTCTACAAGATTAAATATGACTCCCAAGGGAAGATAAACAGATATAAGGCACGTCTTGTGGCAAAAGGTTTCACTCAAAGAGAGGGAATAGACTTTAATGAGACTTATTCTCCGGTCTCATGCAAGGACTCTCTTAGAATCATAATGGCATTGGTGGCGCATTACGATTTGGAGTTACATCAGATGGATGTAAAGACGGCATTCCTAAATGGGGATTTAAAAGAAAATGTTTACATGGCTCAACCCAAGGGTTTTGTTGTGGAAGGAAAAAAAATATGGGATGCCGCCTAAATAAGTCCATTTATGGGCTGAAGCAAGCAGCAAGAATGTGGTACTTAAAGTTCCACGAAACTATAAGTAAGTTTGGGTTTAGTAAGAATGTAGAGGATGATTGCATTTATGCAAAGTTTAAGAATGGGAAATTCATTTTCCTTATCCTGTATGTGGATGATATCCTACTAGCTAGTAGTGACTTGAATCTACTTCTGGAGACGAAAAAGTTTTTGTCCTCACATTTTGACATGAAAGATCTTGGTGAAGCATCATTCGTTTTAGGAATTGAGATTCACCGAGATAGAAGAAAGGGGGTATTAGGACTCTCGCAGAAGACATACCTAGAAAAGATTCTAAGAAAATATGGTATGCATGCGAGTAAACCTACGCCTGCTCCTATAGTCAAGGGCGATAGATTTGGAAAATTTCAATGTCCCAGGAACCAGTATGAGATCGATCAAATGAAAACGGTTCCATATGCTTCAGCTGTCGGAAGCTTACAGTATGCTCAAGTATGTACTCGCCCTGACTTAGCATTTGTTACCGGGGTACTTGGAAGATTCCAGAGTAATCCAGGATTAGATCACTGGAAAATGGTTAAGAAGGCTTTGCGATATTTGCAGGGCACTAAAGGCCTCATGCTAACGTATAGAAGAACTGATTCCCTAGATATTAAAGGGTATTCAGATTCAGATTTTGGAGGTAGTGTGGGTGATCTTAAATCCACAACAGGCTATGTTTTCACACTAGCAGGTGGAGCTATCTCGTGAAAAAGCTCAAAGCAAAGTATTACTACTCCATCCACGATGTATGCAGAGTTTATAACATGTTTTGAGGCCTCGGGGCAGGCAAAGTGGTTAAGAAAATTTATACCCGGGTTGAAAGTGGTAGACAGCATTGAAAGACCACTTAAGATGTACTGCGACAATGAGCCCGCAGTGTTTTATGCTCACAACAATAGGTCAAGTGAGGCTTCCAAGCACATTGACCGGAAGTATTATGTTGTGAAAGAGTATATCCAGGATGATCTTATAAGTCTTGAGCATATACCTTCAGAGGAAATGATAGCGGATCCGCTCACAAAAGGCTTACCACCCAATGTGTTCAGAGAACACTTAGCCGGCATGGGTTTAAGGGAAAGCCTATGATCACTGGATAATAAGGGCCTAGAAAAGAACTGTTTCAAAGTGGAGAAAGCGCATTGTGGTTGTTAATCTGGTAGTATATTCTATCATGACAAGGCATGCTCTATACGCCTTTCTGCAATAAGATGGTTATCTAAGTTAAGTTTAAGTTAGAGTATAAGTTCGAGGAAAGTTGCGATCAAGGGGGAGAATGTTAGGTTGATCTCCACACGGCTCGCTCCAACGAGCGAGCCGTTCTCCTGATCCGCGCCCTGATCGGGGGCGCACAACCAACTCATGGTTGGTGGGCCCCCGTCGCGCTGCGCATATAAAAGGAAATGGTGGGGGCCGGGGGCACGCACGCCAAGGTTCGTCGCTGCCCACTCACCCCACCAACAACCCACCGATCTAGGGTTTGCGCAGAAACGACGGGAAGCACCGCCTCCACGCCGTCACCGCCGCCATCCGTGAACGACTACTTCGACTACATCCACAGCGCCGCCGGATCGCGGCGCCGCCACCGACGCCGAGGAGCCCCGCCACTATCCTGCGACCACGCCCTCGATGCCATGGCCTCCTCCTCCTCCGCTGCATCGAACCTGATGCCCGGCGGTAATGTCTCTCCCTCACTCCCTCTAGGTAGTGTTCTCGGTTTAGTGTTCGAGTCATGATCTGATTGTCTAAGTTGAGTACTACCCGCTGATCTGACACCTAGAGTCTATGTTTTGTATCACCCCAACCTCGAGGAGAAGCGCAAGCACGAGGACACATCGGAGAGGAGGCCGTTTCTCTTGAGTAGCGTCGTCTATTCGGAAGGTGACCTCGCGCTCCTGAAAGTTCCCCTGCCGACCGGCCCGACCGACTACTTCATCTACAAGGCCGGCCGCCGCCCATCGCTCCGGCTGCTCCCAAAGACATGCTCCGACACGGTGGATATTAGTTATGCTTCCGGCATCGTGCCCATCGGCGAAGACGGCGAGCACTTCATCCTGGCCGCCGTCAGCTTTAATCGCACCAAAGAGGCGTACGAGCTCCACGTCTTCCGGTCAGACCATGGCACGTGGACGGCGACCACGCTGGTGCTCGGGGTCCAATATTTACGTCTTGATTTCACCAAGGCGATCGCGCTTGGAGGCGGCGAGCTGGGCTGGGTCGACCTCCGGAAGTGCATCCTCGTCTGCGACGTACTCAGCAACGACGGCCCCAAGGCCCGCCTCATCCCGCTACCCAAGCTGCTGCCCTCCAACAAGCAGAACAAACAGCGTCGCGACCGGCGCGAGTACCGCGACGTCGTCGTCGGCGCCGACGGCTCCATCACGTGCGTCGAGATTGAGGAATGCTATAGGCGGGTCGACCTGCAGGACTTCTCGACCGCATATGTGCTCCACGATTCGGAACTGCCGCTGGACGATTACGCGGAAACACCCAGACTAGAGTACCTTGGCTGGAGGATCATCACGTGGAACAGGGCGGCCTCGTCGACCTGCTGGCTTAGACGGGGCTTGGAGAAAGCTTACAGGCTACTGCTTACTCAGATTGTGTGCTAGTTCACCAGTATTTACTCTAAGGCCGGCGGGCGGGCTTTCTCGATCATCATAAAAAAGATAAATTAGGGAGATCAAAAAATAGAGAAAGAAACAGCCGATCCTGAACGCGCTGCCTATGGGGCCAATACACCTCTCAATCCATCCAAAGGTCGTAACGAGCAGAGCGTACTACTTGTCCTGACCGGAAGGCCGCGGGGCGCTGCAAAAAGCTACAAAGCGAGAATTTCAAATAGAGTAGAAAAGAGAAGAAAGATTTATGTCGATGACATCCTTGCAAACGACCCTGGCCACACTGCCTTGTTGCGTCCGATGGCGGGTGACGACGGTTTTCAGGGTTTGACGGTGTGGCACCTGACAACGCTAGTGCCCTCCTTGAGCATTCATGGTGGCGACGTAGTCTACATCATGGGCAAGACGAATTGGCATGATACAACGGCATGGATGCTCACGGTTAACATGGTGAGGAGGACACTCGAGGAGGTGGCGCCAATTTCTACTGAAGTACCCCGTAGTCCATCCTACCTCTACTGTTCCTTGTCCAAATATCTTGGAAACTAATAAAGGTTGTACTGATGCTCACAATGCTACTGTTATATGAAAATGTGGTTTACCTCCATTCTATTTTACTTGTCATTTATGACACCAATATAGCCTCCCGTGTAGTGGTAATCAAAGCTTACAAACTGAGAAACAGTTTTTTCGAAAGACCAACTGAGAAACAGTTTGAGCGCGCGGTCGTTCAACACAATGTGAAACATGTGTTTGCTATTTTACTTTAGCTGAGAAAATGATTGTATAATTTTCTGGAGTATTGACAAAATCATATATGTGGATATCGATCCCTTTGGATAGAGACTAATCTGCTGGTAGAAGTAAAAAGAGATGAAAAAACTATAAGAAAATAAAAAAGAAGTAACACAATGGGCTGAGAGGCTACACGTGAAGTGCTTCTGCGTGGACTGTTTGCATTAGACAGGAGAACCAAGCGGGCCATCGGCCATGGCTGCCGCAGGCCTGCTGTAACAGCTTTGCAGTAAAGCCGGACACGGCAGATATCATCATCGCGTGCGTCCAGCTAACCAGCAGCGCGACGCGGCGCACAATCAGTTTCACATGCAACTGACCGGTGGTACGATGGAACGGGTCGCATCTACTAAACGGCAAGAGAAAGTCGAACACGATCTCGGCACCGACTCGCACGGCCACGTACACCGACGTATTCGGAATATAAGGTATCGTGCCACTTCCATCCATCACGCCAAGCCGCCGACGTGTTACAAACAGATTCATGTCGCGTTCGGATGACGGCGCCGGCGCCGGCGCCGCCCGCCGCGTTGGTCCTCCCGCGTGGATCCTCCTCGACAACAACGCGTTCATCGACGACATGCAGAACGCGAGCAGCGCCACGGCATGGACGAGCAAGGGTCAACCCATCCGGGTAACCCTCGCCGCCGCGGAGCCCCCGCGCGACTCCTACTTCTGCGTCCACTGCCCCAGCCTCAAGAAGAAGCGCAAGCACGGGGACACCTCGGCCAAGAAGCGCAAGCATGGGGATGACGATGTCTTCCCCCCGCGCGTCGTCTACTCGGACGGTGACCTCGCGCTCCTCAGCGTTACCCTGTCAAACGGCCCCGAGACCGACTACTTCATCTACAAGGCCGGCCGCAACCCGTCGCTCCGGCTGCTCCCGGCCACATGCTCTGACGCGGAGGTTTTTAGTTATGCTCCCGGCCTCGCGAACATTGGTGGAGACGGCGAGCACTTCGTCGTGGCCGGTGTCATTCTTAACACCGCGGCCTCGACGCTGGACCTTCACGTGTTCCGATCCGACCGTGGCACGTGGACCAAGACCCCGCTGGCCCTCGGGATCAATTTATACGCTGTTCCAATCAAGGCGATCGCGCTTGGAGGCGGCGACCTGGGCTGGATCGACCTCCGGCAGTGCATCATCGTCTGCAACGTGCTCAGCGACGACGCCCCCAATCCCCGTCTAATCCCGCTGCCCAAGTTGCTGCCTTCCAACCAGCAGGACAAACATCGTCGCCACCCGTGCGAGTACCGCGAGGTCCGCGACGTCGTCGTATGCGCCGACGGCTCCATCACGTGCGTCGAGATCGAGCACTGCCTGAGGCGCGCCCAGCTGCGGGACGTCTCGACCGCAGACGTGCTCCACGACTCGGACCTGCCTCTGGGCTACGGCGCGGATACGCCGCCACCCGAGTTCGAGTACCTTGGCTGGAGGATCATCACGTGGAACAGGGCGGCCAACTCAACCTGCTGGCGTAAACGTGGCTTGGTTTATGTCGACGACATCCTTGCGTACCACCCTGGCCACACCGCCTTGTTGCGTCCGATGGCGGCTGACGGTGGACAGAGTTTGACGGTGAGGCACCTGACAATGCAAGTGCCCTCCTTGAGCATTCATGGTGGAGACGTAGTCTACATCATAGGCAAGGCGAGTGTCTATGGCACTAACACCAAGGCATGGATGCTCGCGGTTGACATGGCGCAGAGGACACTTGAGGAGGTGGCGCCAATTTCTGCTGAAGAATCCCCTTCATCATACATATCCTGTTCCTTGTCCAAATATCTTGAAAACTGATTATGGTTATTATGAATGATGCTCAGAATACTACTGTTAATATCCCAAACCTCCAAAGCACTATCTATATTGGATCACTAAAGGATTGGGTAACCCAAGTTGCAAGAAAAAATCGGAGGAAAAGAAAAACGGTACGCAGGCTTCCTCCTGTATTTCTTTCTGGTGAGGAGAAATCTGGAAAGAAAGATAAAGAAGAATTTTCCAAGGCAACGAGCAATCATATGAAAGAGCAATGAAAAATAAATTTTAGGAGACCGGTCGTTACAGATTGGCAGGCAATGATGCAGTTTAGCTTCCTTATAGTATTATATTGTAACTTTTCTTTCCCTGTCTTTTTTTTTCAAGAATACACAGGAGAACTGCGTATCATTCTATTAAGGAGTATACGAATTACATCTTTCCCTGTCTTTGCTCTAGTTATTTTTTCCCTCCAGTTTCCTAATACATTTTAGCTTATTAGTTTTGTAACTCTACTATTATTTTTCCTTCAATTTCTCAATACTAGTCTCATGAGATACGCACAGAAAGGCTCATTCGAATTTGTCGTTGAAGACATTCTATCAAATATAACAGGGATAATTACATAAACCATCCCATAAGTTATTTAGAGTTTGATATTCTTACCCATAACAATTTTTGTTCATTGCAAATAACCACCCCACCTACTAGGTTTTGTTGAAAAAGCCAACCCATAAGTCATTTAGATTGTTGGGACTTGGGTGCCAGCGCCCCCATCCTCCCCATCCCAATACACACACACACACACACACACACACACACACACACACACACACACACACACACACACACACACAGAGAGAGAGAGAGAGAGAGAGAGAGAGAGAGAGAGAGAGAGAGAGAGACTCCCTAAAAGTTTTGCTTTCTCTCTTTCTTCTCTTTCGAGAGAGAAGAAAAAACTCGCATAACATAGGGGCATTTGCCCCAACCACACGCACACACTCTAGATTTTTAATTAGGGTCAAGTATTCGTGACTCGAAATTTTCTGGGATGGTTACATGAACAAAGAGCATCATTCTTTGTCACCACAAAAAAGGAGAAACAATCATTTTGATAAAAAGTTGGAACACGGTCACTCTTGTTAATCGGTAGGCTAAGACTCTGATGGAATAACGTCGTGCCTTGGAATAATGTGGCGGCTGGCGGTGGTGAGAGTTTGACAGTGAGACACCTGACAACGCAAGTGCCCTCTTTGAGCATTCATGGTGGAGACGTAGTGTACATCATGGGCAAGGCGAGTCTGTATGGCACGGACACAAAGGCATGGATGCTCACGGTTGACATGGCGAAGGGGGAACTTGAGGAGGTGGCGCCAATTTCTGCTGAAGAATCCCCTTCATCATACATCTCCTGTTCCTTGTCCAAATATCTTGAAAACTAATTATTGTTATTATGACTGACGCTCAGAATACTACCCACAAACTCTACAGTAGAGCTGGGGCACCTAGAGCATAGGGGCATTTGCCCCCAACCACACGCACACACATTAGATTGGATCATTATGACTGATGCTCATAATACTACTGTTAACATCCCAAACCTCGGGAGCACTATCTATATTGGATCATTAAAGGATTGGGTAACCCAAGTTGCAAGAACAATCAGAGGCGAAGAAAAGAGGTATGCAGGCTTCCTCCTGTATTTCTGGTGGGGAGGAATTTGGAAAGAAAGATAAAGAAGAATTTTCCAAGGCAACGAGCAATCATATGAAAGAGAAGTGAGGAATATTATTGAGGAGACCAGTCTTTATAGGTTGGCAGCCAATGATGCAGTTTAGTTTCCTTATATTTATTGTAACTTATCTTTCCATGTCTTCGCTCTAGTTGTTTTTTTTCCTTTAGTTTCTTAATACTTTTTTAGCTTAGTTATGTAACTCTACTATTATTTTCCCTTCAATTTCTCAATAGTCTCATGAGATACGCACAGAAAGGCTAACTCGATTTTGGCATTGAAGACATTCTATCAAATATAACGTGAATAATTACATAAACCATCCCATAAGTTATTTGGAGTTTGATATTCCTACCCATAAGAAATTTTCTTGCAAATAACCACCCCCACCTACCATGTTTTGTTTGAAAAAAAAACATAAGTCATTTAGATTGTTGGATGCCAACCCTGTAACATCCAAGATATTAATTCAAGCTCAAAAAAATAGAATCGGCCAGTTGCTCGGCCCGTGGGGCGGGCCCATTGGGCCGCGGTACTGTTGCATCGGAGCACTGTAGCGAGGCTACTGTTGCTGCCGGACACTGTAGCCGCAGAACACTGTAGCTGCGCGGTACTGTAGCACTGCGAGTTTAGTCCCATACCGGGTATTCACCGGGAGCTGGACCAGCTTAAATACTCAGTCCTGGGTGCAGTAGTAACCGGGTTAACCCTTTTACGCGAAGCGAGGACGAAAGCGTAAGAGTTGCTGCGGTTAGGTGGGGCCCGCACTGCAGGCGTACGGGACTGGAGCCGTACTCTGGGCTGAGGTGTTACAGAATGGTATCAGAGCCGACCTTCGCTGTGTCACGGGCGCAGTCACGGGGTTCATGGCGCGTGGGTCCGCAAGGCGGAACACGGCATGACACGTGCTGGACATGGCCAGAAAGGGACGATCCTGTGTCTACTGTCCCCTTGATGACTCGAGGAGTCAGGGGGTAAGCTGGTCGCTCGACGGGACGTCGAGTTCTAAAGGGAGGGGAGAATGTAACATCCAAGATGTTAATTCAAGCTAAAAAAAATAGAATCGGCCAGTTGTTCGGCCCGTGGGCCGGGCCCATTGGGCCGCGGTACTGTTGCGTCGGAGCACTGTAGCGAGGCTGCCGGGCACTGTAGCCGCGGAACACTGTAGCTGCGCGGTACTGTAGCACTGAGAGTTTAGTCATACCGGATATTCACCGGGAGCTGGACCAGTTTAAATACTCAGTCCTGGGTGCAGTAGTAACCGGGTTAACCCTTTTACGCGAAGCAAGGACGAAAGCGTAAGAGTTGCTGCTGTTAGATGGGACCCGCACTGCAGGCGTACGGGACTGGAGCCGTACTCTGGGCTGGGGTGTTACAAGCCCCCCTCGCCCCCCCCCCCCCCCCCCCCCCCCCCCCCCCCCCCCCCCGCCCGGGGTGATACAAGCCCCTCCCGGCCCCCGCCCACACACGCACACAAGACACAACTCACCAGAAACTCATAGTTTTTCTCTTCTCTCTCTCTTTCTTTTTTTTTTTTGAGAGAGAAAAGAAAAAAACTCGCTGCTATAAGTGATCATCCGCAAAGTCCAAAACTCGGGTCAAGATGAACTTGGGTAGCAGTGTGATGATCCTAAGGCAGAACAAGGAAACCTCAGAGCTACGTCCTTGCAATTGTATGCTTCTAATGGAGATAGCATCATTCAATCAAATCCCAAGGAACACCGCCCACAAACTCTGGAGTAGAGCTGGGGCAACCAGAACATAGGGGCATTTGCCCCCAACCACATGAACAAAGAGCATCATTCTCACCATAAAAAAGGGAGAAACAATCATTTTGATCATAAAAAATTGGAACACGGTCACTCTTGTTAATCGGTAGGCTAAGACCCTGATGGAATAATGTGGCGCCTTGGTTATTACAATGAATCTTCCTTCACGCCGAGCCACCATCACGTGCAGCAGATCCATGCATTTTTCCACATTCTGATGACACCAAACTTTGTGATTCTACCCTTAGTTTTTCAACCTGAAAACTAAGTTTACCTTCAGTAAGGGTAAAATCACAATAGAATTTTCCCAAGTAAATTGTGTCATGATAATATCACAATTGAAGTTCACAGTGAGGGTAAAAACACAATTGTCCCAACTAAAATTCTGTCGTTATGTGGTGTCCATGCAGAGGATTATCATTGTTTTATTTAGACTATTAAAGTAAAGGTCCGAAAGAGACTCGTGAAAAATCTTTTGATTCCACAACAAAACACACCCTGGAGAATTTATCTTGGCAATACTATTACCATGAAACTTTATTATTGTACATGTATATATTATTATATAATAAATAACCTAGAAGATGTAAAATGACGCACAAATGATGGCTTGAAATGGCGGCACAAGATAAATGGTACTACAAAAATAGTAATTCTTTTTTGGATGATTGTATGAAATATAAATTCCATTTTTTCATAGTTAGCAAATCCAAATGTTGAGAAAAGACACAACATATTTTTTTTATAGTGGTAAAAAATGGGCTTCAATTGCTACAAAATTTTGACAAACTGAATGGAACGCCAAGTAGCATATCCAAGGGCTAGGTAGAGATTTTCATATATGGTTGTAGCTATCAAACACACGAATGCCACACATCTCAGGTACACAATATAAAAAATACCAAATGTTTCCCACCAATATATGAGTTATTAGAGGGGAAAACACTAACCAGGAGTTTATATTTTTCACATTATGTCAGGAGATGAAGTTGCTGTGTACTCAATTTGAACCCGAATTTCATATCAAATCTCTATTGAATCAGGTACTGGCTAGTTATAAAATTATGAAGCTTCCTCAAACATGCCAGTTGTGAGGAACCTGTTGAATAAATAATAGAAGGCCTACCATCAGATTGTTCAGAGTAAAAAAGGTTCTACAGCTGATTTTTCAATGAGAAATAATAAAACTTGGATGTAACAAAAAAAAAAACACCTCTCTGATCACCAATTGTAGCGACCTTGATGCCATCTAAAAGCACATGCTCGGTATCTAGTGAAAAAGAAATATTTCAAAAATATGCAAAGGTTATATATTATATTCTGATGGCACAACATATTTAAAAATTAACGACTCAAAGCTAGAGTATTAGTGGACCCAGTCCAGTATATAGCTGTAGTGGAGAAGAGCAGCAAGAGTTAGATTTCTCTAAATATCAGCAGTACCTAATTCCAGTTGATGAATAGCATATAGCGTTGTTATCTTTTCCATTGGACAACACACTGGCCCAGCTCATGATCATAGGGCCAAATATCAGTTGATTTATTTTCTCAGCAGGAGAGTACATGATGGAAATAATTTAGTTGTAAAGACGTGATTTTTTTTCTCTTTCAACAAGACACATACGGGCGGTGTCCTTGATAATCTGGTGAGGGTAGCACATGAAGGTTATGTACCTATGCTGTAACTAACCAGCGAACCTTCTGCCAGAAGGAGACCAGGTCGGCGTCGCGCTGGTTTACTCTGCCGCCGGAGAAGTGCCGCCGCGTCAGCGAGTTGTCCCGGCCGAAGGTGGCTGTAGGTGTCCTGCGTCGACGTCCTCTCCTTCACCACCTCGTACTGCTGCTTCAGTGACTCGGTCCGCAGGTCCGACGGCGGGGTGGTTGATGATGACGCCGGGACGAGGGTTGTCGGGGTTGGGCGCGATGTCGTCCATGAGCCCGCCCTTCTTCATGATCTGGTACGAGTGAATAGGGTTCCTTCCATCATCAGAATGAGGTGACTCAACGACGAGATCGCGGTGCGTTCTTGTGGCGACATGGACGGCGTCGAGATTGCAGCGCGGTTTGATGGGGAGATCGCAAGCTCGTTCTTGTGGCGGCGAAGCGCCGTTCGGGTTCTGACTTCTGAGTGTGGCTAGGGTAGGAGGCCGGGGAGGACGGTGGAAAGTGAACCCAGACCTCAGATAATAAGGAGTAAAGAAGATAAAAGAAGGTAGACATTCCGATTGGCGGTTTCAATACATGGTGAGCGAACTCTTTGTTTGATCAGTGGTTTAAATTCCTGTTGTCTTGTGGTCAGGCTCACAATCTAAAAATAAGGAAAATCAGATGGATTTTGAGCAGTCGCGCAGGGCTCAAATAATTTGATTGCAGACTAACACATAAATCGGTGATGATCAATGTAGGGCATTCATCAGACCAGACAATCAATTGGAAAATGAACAATTCACAATAGAAAAAGAAATTAAACAGCATGCATGAATCCTTTTAATCAATCGACGATGGAACAGACGCAGGGAGCTTTCTTTGCAATATAATTGGAGAAAAAAAATTGTTACGTGACGGGTAACCAAAATTATTAGCTAATATATCATGCGAAACGACGATCGAACGAGTCATGGCGTTGACCTCCAGTGACATCATCAGCCCCTGATCATGGACGCAAGGACGGCCTGCCCGACTCGGACCACGTAAACGAAGGCACTGTTGTCGCTGGGCAACGCGGCGCCGGCGCCCAAGCCGTGGCACCCCTCTGCCATGTACTCCGCCGCTTTCATCACCTCCCGCGCGCCGCGGTAGTGCCCCGCCGCCGCGGCCTCCGCCGCCCACTGCAGCGCCGGCACCGCGGCGGCGTACAGGTCCAGGCACGACAGGATGGCCTTGGTGACCACGGCGCCGGCGGGCGTGTCGTTGACGGGGCGGGACGACAGCGCCGTTTCAAGCCTGCCCTTGGTCGCCGTCGCGTTCTGCGACGCCAGCCTCGCCGCGAGCGTGGCCACGGCTGGCCGGTCGCCGGCGGCGCGGCATGGCGCGGACGGGTCGGCGCAGAGAACCGACGTGCAGAGCTCCGGCGTCACGTTCGAGCCTCCCAGGCTGTTGCACACATCGTCAAGCGCCGTCGCCTCCGCCGTCGGACCGGTGGCCGCGGTGAAGACGACCAACAGGAGGAGCGCGGCTAGCCTAGCGGATGTGGCGGCCATGGTGGTTGCCTGGTTTGCTGCGGTGCGGTGGTGTCTGCCTGGTTGCTCCGGTGCGGTGGTGTCCTCTTCTATATATAGCTGATCCGGGTCTATATACCTCCAATCTTTGGTTCTATTTGGTGCTTGGTACGTTTACATGTTTCCAAATGCCGCCGCCATGCATTTATAGTCCATGCATGCGTTGCGGTGATTCTGATCTTCTGATGCAGATTGTTTCTTAAATAATGTCCAGCACGAATTGATCACGTCCTCAATCTTACTATCAATAATAACCAGAAGGTATTGTACTATTACCATAAATTATTTTAGAGGACATATCAGGTGTACAAAGAGTATTAGGTGCATATGTGCACAAACTTTTTAGACCGTAAGATCTAATTTTAATGGTCTGAAATATTAGAAATTTAGAAAGTCTCGGTCATGATTTTAGCAACCATAAATTCATTTTTTTTTCAAAAATATTTGTTTTATCAATGAAAATTCCCGCCCATGATTATCTCATCGCTGCGCTCACCGTCCAAGCTTGCTGGGCATCGAGCTCGCCACACGCCGCATCGCGAGGACGCCTGCCCACGAGCTCGCCGCGTCCGCTGGGCATACTGCAGCCTGGTTTCGCTCGTCGCGCCAGCTGAGCATGCCACGCAGGCTGACCTTTTGCTCGCCGCAGCTCCAAGCTCGACGACCGTGGCACTCGATCGAACTCCGCCTTCTTCGGCCTCGCGGTAGTAACCGTCAACGCGGTGGCGCAGGGCAAGGAGTCCGATGACAAGAACTAGGGGTGTAAATAGGTGACCCTTTAGGGTAACCTTTGATCCTCTTTAGTTCAACCAAATGAACTAGATTTCCAAAATAAGAGGGTCGCCCCCGACCCTAAGGGTCACCAATTTTCACCCCTAACAAGAACCATCTGGAGCTCGTCGTCCGGGGGAGTGAAGGAAAACACGGAGTACGAGGTCGCGCTGCCGGTGCCGCTTCCTCCCGTTGATTGAGAGGACATGGACGCCGAGCCCGACTCCATCGCCGTCGCGCCACCATGCTCACCGTCCACGGGCCACACGGAAGTTGGAGTGGACGAAGCATCTTGCAACCTGATCACACGGGCCCCTATTAGTTGCGCATCAGGAAGAACGCGATGGCGCTGGACAAGGCAACGCCGGGGAATCCGGTGAACTACACGTACTGGCCGTAACCTCGTCGACCAGGGCATCGGCGACGTGCTCCGCCGCCTGATCCAGGTGCTCGCGTCGCGCACGGTACACGCCCAGGATCCCGCATCAGGCTCGTCGTCTCCGGCAGCGGTGCCATCGGGTACGAAGTCAAACTACGCGGTGCAGGAGGAGTGGAGGGCGGTTCTGGCAGATGGCGTGACTTTGGCGTCGGGGCGCGCGTTCTAGCTGTGGCGGACCAGCCGGCGTGCATCTACGTACTATGCAAAAAGGACCACGGAATGACTGCATGGTACAAATTGACAGTGTGCGACTATTCCATGTGCCAGGAATATTTAGAGGTACTAGTATTCCATCTGCCAGATGCACATGCGGTCCTAAAATAGAAACAATATAATCTTCATTCATAAGTACGTCCTGAGAACAATAATCTTCATTCATATCATCCTGACTCTTGACTACTAAAAAGGTCTCAATCCAAAACATTCTACAAAAGGCTTTCTAGGATAAAATGTCATTAGTTCGTTTCCTTTTCCAAAACGCATGTGTACTTTCCTTCGTTTTTGGATTGGTTTTGATCCACCATTATATTTGTTCCCCAATTACAACTACATATTTCCTTTCTCTTATTTTGTTGCTTCCTTAATAATTTCTGTAAGCAACAGATCAGGCGTTGATGAATTGAAGATCTCTTTTGTCCTTTCCATACGAACATTTCAATTGATTAGTATTATATAACTCCATGCATCTTCAGCCTAATAACCACATCAAAGACAGTAATAACATTGCAGAGAGAAGAGGTAATTCCCAGGGCCACGCCATGATCAGGAGCTCCCACCTCGCCGCCCCACTCCTCGTGGCCGCCATCATCATCGCCGGCGCGGCGGCCGCCCCCAACGACGACACCGTGGCCGACTCCTGCAACGCGATCCGCAGCTCCGTGAACTTCGACTTCTGCGTCGCGCGGCTCCGGGACGTCCCGGGCGCGTCGTCGACAGACCGACGCGGTCACCTCCTAATGGCTGCTGACCTGGCGGCCACCGCAGGGTCCACTGCGCGGTACGCAGCCATTGTGCTCTTGCGCGGCGAGAGCGACCCGGCGGCGCGGGACGGGCTGGAGGCGTGCGACTACCTGTACGTGGCGGCGTCGCTGCCGGCGCTGCAGTTCATGCGCGGGTACGCGGAGGCGGGGAGCTGGGCCGCCGCGAAGTCGCTGCTGATGCTGACGGCGCAGGGCGGGATCGGGTGCGAGGCGGCTCTCGCGGGCGCGCCGCCGGTCGCGACGAAGATGACCGGGGTCAACGGCGAGTTTGACAAGCTCAATGCCTTGGCCACCGCGCTGCTATACGCCGTCAGCTAGCCGCCGCCGGCGTTCTCCGGATGAGTTCTGTTAATGTTATTATCGAATCCCTTTCCATGTTTCGTGCAAAATAACGGATGAATTTGGATTTGGCGTCCCTGCTGCTCCTGCTCAAGTCCCAAGGTGTCCGTTTTCTATTGGTTAGATTTTAGCTGGGCCTAGCGCTCCGTTTGTGCCTAAAACGTCGTTGGCCTACCAGCCACCAATTCACCAAGCAAACCAATATTTTCGATTTCCGCAGCCCCTACACAGTACAACTTCGATTCCTCCCGGATCTCCATTTGCATCTGTTCAGCTTCCATTTACGGTACCAGGTGAAAATTTTTGCTCTCGGGCTTCAATTTTGTTGATGAGTACGGAGTACCTGTCTCGTTAAACTCGGATTCCAAAAAAAAAAAAAAAACCTGAGTTCGCCCAGGTCGATTTGTGTCACGTACATATATATATATGTAAAGTCTAATTGCAGCGGAGAATCCTAGCTTGACGCGTGCGTTTTTTCCGTTTGCCATCCAATTTGTTGTCGACGCGTGCTCGTGTGCGGGTCGCGGTGCCTTGCGCCCTCGTCGCGGGAAGTCGGGCTGCGTTCCTGGCGAGTCGCCGGTCACGGCCCCATCGTTTTCAAGCCCGCGCGTTGCTCCACGGCCTGCCTCGACCTGAGCCTGCATCGCGACTCGCGAGACCGTCGCTCCGTCTTCTGCGGTCCACGCGTCAGCGCCGCTCTCGCCCAGCCAGGTCGGCTGCGTGGATTCTGGCAGCACCGACGCCGCCTTCTTCTTTCACACCAGTAAGAGCAAGTTTAATGATTTCGCCGGCAGCCGGCTGCGACACGCGATGATGAGGCCTGTTTTGGTGGTGGGTCCCGCCATAATTTAACTCATTGCTGCTCGTTTAGCCAATAAAAGCTGCGCTTCCGTGTTGCGCCGGCGTCGAGCGGGCGCGTGGTGAGACGCCCGCGCACCTTCTCTCTCCTGCTCCACGTCAGACTGCGCCGGCCTACGGCCGATTGTAATACTTGCTCTAATAAGGGGTGGAGTTCACAAAACAATATTATTAAAGACAGAGTTATTCAAACACCACTAGTTAAGATAGAGTCCTGTAAAAAATACAAATGCCCCTCTTTTATCTGGTTTTTATTGTTTTTAAAATCAAAATAAGCACGGGAATAGACCATTGTACCCTTGGCCTTCGTCTTCCTCTTTCTCTTTCCTCCGGCCTTCTTCCGGCGAGCTCGCGCCTCCGCCGCCCCACGCCGTCGAGGTCGCGCTGCCGTCCTGCGTCGTCGCGGTCGCTCTGTCGCGGTCTCCGGTCCGTCCTCTGCTCCCTTCGCCTGCAGGTTTCGTCGGCGCCGCGGTTCCAGGTTTCGTCCTTCTTGCTTTCTTCCTTCTTCTGCATTGCGGTTTCATTTTGTTTTCCCCTTTGCCTTATGCTTCCCTCGCTTTGCTGCATTCAATCGTTTTCTCCGCCCTCTGCTGCTGTGGTTCGGCCTCCACCAATGCTTGTGTTCTTCATCGGTGCTCTGCAGGTGCAGGTATGGTTTCTGGTCTCCTGGTTCGGTTGCTTGCTTTGGGTTCGCCGCGACGGTCCTGCCTCATCCCGATTGCTTCCCGCTTGCAGGTTGGGTCTCGCTTTGGCTGCGACCGGTGGCGAGGGGAGCCCTGTCGATTGCGGTTCTGCCTTCTGTTCTTCCCATTGGTTCGTTCTTTCCCTGGTTCTAATCCTCCTTTGTTTTCGTTTCGGTCTCTGATGTTGGTTTCTTGGTTTTGTCCTTCCTGCCTCCCCTTATTGTTTCCCTCTTGCAGTGTTCGTTCAGTGGCCTGCCACTCCCAGCTGCCTGCCTTGCTTGATTATGCTTCTGGGTATGCCTCCTTTTTTAATACGAAGTTCTGGATTCAGTGCAGAAAACGAGTGCATTGTAATTAGTTAGCCATGAACAGGCACAGCCTGAATGTTCTGTAAAGTCACCTTCCCAGTATATTTGCCTTCATGTCGAATAATATTGTGTGAAGTTATTTTGCCTCCTTTTTCCCCTAACGCTGTGTTCTTTTTGGGTTCCTTCCATGGTGTGCAGTTCTCTTTACTGTGTTTATTTTACCAGCAGCTTCAGAAAAATATATATCACTAGCTCTTTGTCTTTGTCTTTGCAGAAAATTGAGCTACTCCTCCTTAAAAGACCTGGCATCCCACACAGAGAAGTGGCGTGTGAAATTCAGAGTAGTTCGCTTCAACTTTGTGCTCCTGGATGAGAATGTATCACACTGTGTTACTTCATAATCTAGGCACCAGGCCGATGGCTGCCTGTGTTCAGGGACCATCTTATAGAAGATAAAGTTTACTGTATCGAATACTTTGAAGTCACTAATGCCAGGCCAGCTTATCGCCCTGTTAGCCATCCAATACATGGACAAATTCGCCAAGTACACAATGCTAAAGGAATGTGCCACAGTTAACGAAACATTCCCTCTCTATGCCTGCACCATTGTCCCATTTGCAACCCTTCGCGAAAGAATTGATGAGGTGGTTTGTCAGGTAATAATAATCCAGTCCTTCCATTACGGTTTTCTCTTTTTTTTTTCCCCCTATTCAGTGACTGCAATTCGCCTAGAGCACGAAATAACACAGTGTGCATGTTTTTTTCTCCTGTTTCGTGTAACCTATATATACGATCGGTGTGATCACTGAATGTTCCCAGTACCCGTATTCAAGACTCCAGGACAGGTAGAAAGGCATTATGCAAGATTTACGTCACAGATGGAAGGTACTAATGTTTTCTACTCAATCATACTATGGTGCATTTGTTCTTATGCCTGACTTTCTCTAATTAAACAGTGAGACTGTACCTGTTTCCCTCTGGAAAGAACATGCACACCGCTTTCCAGCTGAGGAAGTCGTGTCCATGTCAAAACAAGCAGCTGTTGCAATACTGTTACTAGATCTCACCGTGGGCTGGCACGAAAGTAACAATGATGCTGAACATATAACATTTCTTTTATTGTTCTAATACCCGGTAAATCACTGACATCGTGCATTTTGTACTTGATTTCAGATCAATTACAGCTGCAAGGATCTCCTACATGCAAATGGTATATCAATCCGGCAATGACTGAAACCGTTGCTCTGCAAGACAGGTGAACACTATTTTCTTTTTAGATCATATCATGCTCTACGTGAAAATGCAAACTCTGTCCATCACATTTCTTCTGTCTCATAACTGAAATGTGCAATGCAGATATGCATACATGATGGGACATGTTCAGTTAATTGGAGATACAACAGCCAGTGCAGCACCAAAGCCAACAGCAGTCACAGAACTATTCAGCGTCGAAGACCCACACCAAATTTGGGTATGATTTCCTCTTTTCGTAAAAGAAACCTACCTCCTTACAAATAGTGCTCCACTAACATATTGCTTTTTACCATCCAGGGAAACAAATACATTGTAAACATCCAGCTAAAGGAAATGCCCGCTGGCAAGCCATAGTGGTATATGGCATGTACAAAATGCTTACGCAAGTCTAGGCCGTATGGTGCTGCATATAAATGCAATACGGTCAAGTGCACTGGAACCATTGCAGAGCCCCGGTAAGCCGTTGCTTTCAAATCCATAAATATATTTTGCTGGCATATTAATAATCTGAATGCTAATATTTATAGCTGGCTTATAACAGATAATGCCTTGCCTTGATTGGTGTCGAGCCTGGAGCACATGATGACCCAGCTGCTCCTTATATAGACCTCATCTGCTTTGGCCCAACAGCTGAACAGTTGATTGGTGCCCCAGTAGGTGCTCTTTTAGATGCCGGAGGAGGTGCTCAAGGTTTTATTCCACCCCCAATAGCACACACTTTTGGAAGACAGTACAAGTTTCAGCTAAGTGTTCCTCAGAATGCTCTTGGAAGAGATCGACCATCGTTCAAAATTAATGCAGTTGAAGCCATTGCTCCATTGAACGCTGTCAACCAGATAGGTTTGAGTGTCCTACTCTCTGTCTTTACAACAAACAATAAAAATTTAGAGAGTTATGTTGTCCATCTAACTTAACACATCTCTTCAGAAACTCATGGAAGCTCTTCCAATGTCATCGGTCAGACCTCAGAAGCAAAGGACCATCCCCCTGCAAATGCTATCCCAATTGACCCAACAACAACGGCCAAGGTAATATCATTACAGTTGAAACGGAAAATCAAAATCCCATATCTATCTTCAGCATATAGCATCAGGATTAACAATATTCTAATCCCAAGAAATTGTTGCCACTGAGATGACCGATGCTCCTCCACTATTTGAAGAAAAAAGACCTGACACTAATCCTGCTTTGTAAAGTGAATTGCCTCTAACCCTGAGGTAGCTTATCAAGCAGCATGTCAGTACTTTCTCATTGACAGTGGAGGTATGCTTCCTCTTATCCTGACAAAGAAACTTCCTGTTTGTCTTTCAGCTCAACAAATGCACCACGAAAATCATCAGTTGCCAGGAAATTAGATCTTGACGCTGCATATGTTGCTAAGAATGATGTGATGACAGAGGCAAAGGTGTCATGTGCATGCCATAGCAGAAAGTTTCTTTACCTGCAAATACAAAACCCTACTGCCTCCACAAGAAAATAATACTATGTATCTCTTCCCGCAGAAAACTTCAAGGTCAGCTGACGCAAAAGACACCATTGTTCTCAGCGACAAAACTTATTGTCCTCTAATTAATCTAACACTTATCTAATTTTTGCGTTCGCAGCTCCGACATGAAGACAAACAAAGCACGTGTTAATAGATAGTATGGTGCCCAGGCACAAAAAAAAAAGGCACTGAAAAGGCAGCAAAACTCCAAAAAAAAACTTGCCTTTTTAGACCATGTTAGATTAGCAAGATCACCTCTTTTGTGACAACTGCGAACAGGTATGTAGCTATAACAATGTCTGGCAAGTATGCATGAAACTCAGGTCGAAAAGCATTTAGAAACTAGCTGAAACCCCGCGGCAACATTGCCGCGGGCTAGCATGTCGAAAGCCCATTTTATTTGTACATCCAACATCATAAAAGTTAGAATTCCTCGATATCGTGTCAAGATGATTGTACATCCAACATCATAAAAGTTAGAATTCGTACTATTCAAAATCATGCTTGCTGCCTATTAATGTCCAACAAGAACAAGCATAAATTCTAGCTGGTGTTTTTGGCTGTCAGTTGGGTTCCTTCCCTTTCACCTACCTGGGACTGCCAATGGGAACAACAAAACCGAGAGTAGAGGATCATGCCCCATTGTGCAACAAAGTAGAGAGAAGGATAACATCAACAACAACATGGCTCACAATGTCAGGAAGGGTACAATATGTGGATTCAGCAGTAACCCCCCTGATAACTTATGCCATGTGCACACTAAAAATGCATGTCACAGTCATTGGCACACTTGACAGATCCAGAAGACATGGGGTTTGGAGAGGATCTGATGTAGCTGGAAAAGGAAAGCCACTTGTTGCTTGGCCACAAGTAACATTGCCAAAAGATAAGGGAGGCTTAGGACTCAAGAACCTGCGGGTTCAGAATGAAGCCTTCCTCATTAAGCAGCTACACAAGTTTTACAGCAAGGCTGATGTACCTTGGGTTCAGCTGATATGGAGTACACATTATCCTAATGGACAGGTGCCACATGCAACTAGAGAAAAAGGGCTCCTTTTGGTGGAAGGATGTCATGAAACTATGTGACAGCTACAGAGGTGTGGCAGCTGCAAAAGTAGGACAAGGGGACACAGTACTACTATGGGAGGATGTTTGGAATGAGCGCTATCTTAGAAATGAACTGCCAAGATTGTACTCCTTTGCAAGGAGCAACAAAACGTCAGTTGCTCAATATGTAAGCAACCCAGATCCCCACCTCCATTTCCACACGCCTCTCTCGGAGCAAGCAATGCAAGAGCTGAATGTTCTGAACATTTACATTAACCAACTGCAACAAGTACAAGATCAGAAAGATGTTTGGATTTTCTCATGGGGGAACAGTGCATACACATCAGGGAAATTCTACAGATTAACTTTCAAGTCGATCAATCCCCCACAACCTTTCAAATGGATCTGGAGGACAAGAGTTACAAAGAAACTCAAAATCTTCATCTGGCTCATGTTTAGAGACCGGCTAAATTCCAGAAATCTACTGAGAAGAAGAAACTACAAAATTGATGATGACGACTACACTTGTGTTCTCTGTGACAGGAACATTGAGTACACCTATCACCTATTCTTCCAGTGCCGGTTCAGTGTCAACTGTTGGAACTTCTTGAGTATAAACTGGAACCACAACATCCCTTTCTTTCAGACCATTCAGGCTGCAAGAGCTAATTGCCAACATAGTTTCTTCATGGAAGTCTTTGCGATCGCAGCATGGGAGATCTGGAGACAAAGAAATGATAAGATCTTCAGGAACAAGCAACCTTCTTTCCAATCTTGGAACAATGGCTTTGCAAAAACAGTCAACCAACAAGTGTACAGACTAAAGGAGGAAGATAGAGAATCAGTGCTTCAATGGCTGTCTACTGTAATGTAGCATGGCTGCATATCTCCTCCTCTTCCTTTCATACATACCTAGGCGTCCGCATTACCAGTTGGCCCCCTCAAATTGTAAATTCTAGGGAGGATAAGGCCCCTGTTGTCCTATAGACACTTTCTTAGTTAGTTAGCGTTTTTCTCTTCTTTTGGCTGAGGTAAGGCAGCCATGTACAGTACTTTGTACTTTGTCTTTATTTTCGTCTCTAGTTTAATATATTATTACCACAGTAGAGGCTTCCCCTACTGTATTTTCCTCAAAAAAAAAAAAAAAAGATGATTGTAACCTGAAAGGAGTTCTATTTAATTTCAAGGCAGTTAGAAGGATTACAATATCTTTATAATTTCTTAGGCATGAATGTTACTCCAATTTTTTCTAAAACTGTACAACAGGGAGGCCTCTCCTTACTTCAAATTCATTCATACCCATGAGGATTGGTAAGCATAAGCCTTGACAAAATACCACTCCTACCTCGAGTTAGCCTTCAACAAAACACTACTATGCCAACTTGTTAAAACCTAATCATTCTTGTCTTTGAAGCATATCGTGGAAGCAACCATTCTTCACAGATATCTGCATGATGTCGATCTTTAGGTATCAGGACAAAATGTAGGTAGGTAAGGAAACAAAAACAAATTCATAAATTGTGCACTCAGGTTAAGATCATTAGTGCAGAACATAACTAAAATTCAGTTTATTCAACATGTGCCATGCACATTCCTATTCAATCACGAACAAAGGTAGAAAATATATCTAAAATTCAGTATATTGCATTAGTGCAGAACATAACTGAACAGAATGGCAAGGTAGAATTGACCGAATCCTAATCCATCGTCACCAACAACTGATTTCTGTAACTTGATCAACCATTTTCTTCTCCTACAATGTAACATGACATACTAAGCAAATCTTTTTTAAGAAAAGAGAAATAATTAATCTGATATTTAGAAAGTATGAACTCCTTTTCAAATGTAAGAAAATAAGTAGTAGAACCGAAGTTATAGTAAGGTGTAAGCTGATATTATCATCTGATTCAAACACTAAAACAGGTATATATATTATAAACAGAACATTATTTATTCACATATCTGAAGGTTAGTCTGCTCACAATATTTCAATGCAAATAGTAAAATGTCATATGAAAAGTGATCAGGTTAGATACACGGAGAAACTGCTTGAAATACAATTTTCATGATTTTCAGTATGCTGGTTTCAAAATTGTAAAAATACAACCATACAAAACCATGAGGATGGACTGATTACCTAGATGATTTCATCTTAGGTGCTCATTTTCACAAACCCTAAAGAGCACGAAGTAGCCATCAAAAGTAAGGCTGGTTTGGAAATGATTTTTGTAACACAGTACAAAAAGATAAACAAACAATCCACAATAAGGCACCATGTGAGAGGAGCAAGTGTATTGTTACTCATGTGCTACATACCTTGATACAACATAAGTAGGTGAACCAAGCATGCCATATGGAAAAAAGATAAGGATTATGTTCTTCAGACTTAAACCTGCAGTGGCCCATATAATGCTGAAACCAATGCAAATATGTTATCATGGGCTACATAATTACAATGATAAAAGATTAAATACAAAAAACAGCAAGGAAAAAGCATGAGTCTATGAAATTCTGTTTGACTGTAATATTATCGTCAAGGTAGATAACTAAAAATCTATTTGCAGATAACACTGTGCTCATAATTTTGGATTTAATCCATGCTTTAATACATATCTGGAGGTTGAGTCATAATATAGTTTATGAAACAGCAATACCCTTCTAGAACACTTTTAAGTGATCGTATCATAAATTTTACTTTTTGAATTTTTTTTATTATTTTAGAAGTATAGGGCCCTTTGACGTCCACACAGTGATGCCCATCTATTTACAAATTTTCAAACAGCAAAAAATGTGTCATTCCTCATTTGCAAAGGACAGAGATCACTCAATCTAACATTATAGAGAGCAATCGGATTTATGGATTGACATAGGTCACCAAAGATTGATAGTTGGCTTGGAAAAGCACAAAAACTCATTAGGATGACATGTTACCATTAGGAAAATGTCCTCTGAGAGCAAGTCATTGATGGAGTATGCACAGAACATTAGAGAGGATCCATATATGGCGGATCATGTCCGTCAGTACTAATAAATACACATAAGACATACATAGCTGTTGATTCAAAGCAAGTAGTACGATGGAATTCCTTTATTCAACTGAAAGATATGGCATCACGCTTCCTTACAAAATCGTTATACTCCAAATGGCAACGGAGACGTACCTGAGCACGGTTTGGTACCTTGGATTGCCAGCTGCAACGAAACCTCTAAACCAATCAAACTAAAGATAATCCATGCCTGAAGTCTGAATTCTAAAGCCTTGTTCTGAATTTAGAAGCCCACTCAGTGCATAGTAATTGCATGACCAGCTGAGCATATATTCTGAAAAGGACATTTTAGATAGTTCAAAAGCATGACCGATAAAGAATGTAAGGAACAAACTGTTTTGAATCCAACACAATACATTATCCAACGTGGGGATAAGGAGAGAAAAAAATAAATGCTGAAACTCCAAAATTGCATATTAATGGTTGTAAGAAATTATTTACCAACAGGCTTTCACAGCACCTTTCAGTTAAGGCTCCTGCGTAGCTAATTTCTCTGATACTAAACAAAAACAACAGTCCGGCATGTAGAGACCACAGTTCCTGGCAACAGTAGCAAAGACATAAAGAAATACCAGATGGTATTTGTAGTTCTCGAACACAGAAAATTAATATATAGCATGAGAAACATTTTCGTATCTGAATGTAATTTCACATACTGCAAAGACGTATAAGTGCATTGAAACATTAGGCGTTGGTTATTAATTAGCATGCTAAAAGCAATGACTAAATTCAGTGTCGGCAAACTCAACAGGCAGAATCATAACAGCATAAGGCTATTTTCTAGGTGCTAAAAAAGTCAGTGAGGTCCAATTGAAAAAAAAAAAATTAATGAGCTCACATGTGCAAGGTCTTGTCTATAGCAGATTATGTCACCCAGAGATGAGATGGAAGGTTGTGTTAGGAAAATCTCACTGATGAATAGCAGCTTCCAGCCTTCCACAGCTGCGTCACAGTTTCAAGATGTAGGGGTTCATCTCAGAGAAGCACCTGCATCGTCCACGGTAAGCTCTCGAGGTAAAAAAATGTAGGCCTAAAAATTGAATCGATATCAATCTGATCGAGACTTAATCCATCAAACCTTAACACAAAAATCGCAGCCGCAGGTGGGACATGCGCTGGCCGCGTGGTGCCGGAGTCAGTGGCTCCGAAGGGTGAGACTCATGGCTCATGCGCCAACCTGAGCTAGAGCAGACGCGGAATGTGGCCGACCTGCCGTCGAAGTACTCGGAGCCGTTGATGTGGACCGTACAGCAGTGGGTGGACGGGAGGGACGATGTGGCTGGAGAACGGCAGAGGCGAGGACAGGGAGGTGCGGGATTGTCGGCCGGCCTGCGGCGCGGAGAAGAAGAGCGACCTAGGGATGCTAGGAGCCGTACTTGCGGTGGCGCGGTGAGGAGAAGGGTAACGGATCAGAGGAGAGGCGATCCGATCTAGAGGCCGGCAGTGCGGTGGGAGAAGCGGCGGCGGCGTAGGGATGCCGGCTCCGTGCTCGCAGCGTGGAGAGGACGATTTTCAGGAAAGCAGTAGCGGCTTCACGAATGCGTGCGTGCGGACTTCTGCGCGACCGGAGCGGGACGGACGAGCCGATCAAAGCCAGCGGGGGATAATCTGACGGCTCACAACATTAGCTACAAGGCTACAGTTAATTTTGAACAGTAGAGGCATGGGGCCCGCCGGGAGAAACTAAGAATCTATTATGATGACGTATTTTGTTGCTTTGCCATCCTGTTGGCCAACCATGCAAACTAAACCCTGCCTGTGTCTTTTGTAAATATATCCTACGCTGCCTGTCTGTTTTAAATATACCTATGACTAATCACTAATGCATTTCATACCTCTATGTGCGCACCAAATACTGCAAACGAACTCGATGTAAATACCGCCTATTAATACGACGTCACCCTACGACACTAAACTTGCCATGAAAGCAAAAAGGAATTAAAATTTTCGATCAAAAGATAATCGATCACGGTGTTCAGAATAACACAACAGATCAATTCAACGTGACCCAACACACAAAATACGCCCAGCTCAACAGTACAACCAACCGATATTTACCGAAACCATATATTCCATAACGTAATAACCATTCTAGCACATACAGCCCGCATCAACTTAAAGCCCAAAACTCATGGCCCCCACGAGCGCGGCGGAGCGCGCGGATCGGCCTAATACAGCTGATTGGCGAAGATAACGGGGCCAGTTAAGAGCGTCCCCAACGACGTGGCCTGAAGCTGGCTCTTAGCAGTGCACACGTCAGATAAAAGAAATGGTAAAATAAACAGTAAAGCAGTCAAAAATTTACACAATATTCAAAAGTCATTTGGGCTCCACCTGTCATTGATTGAGTAGCATGCACTTGACCCGTTAGACGAGGCTGGGAGTAATGAGCGACTATCGCTTCCTCAAGCGCTAGCGACTCTTTTTTCTCACATCCTCTCTCTTCCACATGCGCAGAAATCTGAGTCAGCTATCGTTGTCGATGGCCGTTGGGGACGGCCTAAGGACGTTAAACACGGACGGATGGCGCTACATAATCCAGGCCCAATGAAACCTGGAGCCATTAAAAGACTGACACGGACCACGGTACCTGAAACCACAAATCACTTCTGTCCTTATATTTTCTGTAAGTTGTATTTTCATGTTTCTGCTAATGTTATTTTAGGGATCGCACACGCACAGTTCTAGATAAAAATCGAGCCTGGGACATCCTGAAGAAAATTATTAAAGAAAAAAAATTGGGATGGCACAGGGGCTACTATCCTGCGTCTATTTGGAAGCGGCACCATGAAGCTCAAGAAAAAAAGTAGATAAAATGAAATATTCAGTACTTAATGGTCATGAAAATTTCAGGTATAGGTACCAGCAGTCCAGCACCATAAAATTTCACCCTGTTCGGTAGGCTGCAGCTGCAGAAAAATAACTGCGAACACTGTAGAGAACACTGTAGCGGCTGCAGAAGAAATAACTAAAACACTGTAGCTGCTGCAAAACAGCCGCTGCAAAGCAGCCAAGCGAACAGGGTCGCAACATGCTTTGGACTCTGCGACAGAAATCTTAATGACCTCGAACGGCCCAGCGAATGGCTTTTCTATGCCACCGACGACTTTGCAGTCTATAAGAAAGGAGTTGTCTAACGAACAGCCTGAGCCGGTGATGCCAAATGGGTATGGAATGTCGACGTTGCCGCACCTTTCCTGTTGGCAACCACCTAGAGGCACCTCAGCCGCAGCTAGCGCCCAGATGGCCGAGAGGCAGAGCAAGAGAAGAAGTACTTTCTTTCTCTGAAAAAATGCACCAGTACACTATCATTAGGAATCTGTTATTCCATAATTTTTATTATTCTGCAATCTTGACAGAAGTTTGAGGAAGTTTATTTGTCAGATGTTCAAAAACGGGAAGAAAGAAACACGAAGAGATATTTTTAAGCCAACAAAAAGAGGAAAACATTCTAATCATCATAACTTGAATAAATCTTAGGTGTTCCTAATACTGTCTTAAAAGTGGTTGCATTTCACAACGGTTACGTCTATCGGTGCACTAAACCAATAAGAAGGAGTGATTAAACGGTGTACAAAAGATACATTCTGAGTTAAGAATTCAATGTTCTTCAAGTATTAACATTCACATTGCACATCAGGAAATTGATAAAGCACATCCAACATAGAATGAAACATCAAACATTTTCTGTCAAACAAGATGACCACGCAGATAGGAATTTTACAAATGAATATATCATAACCATTCTAGCAACATTCTTTATTAACAGATCCAGAACTGATGCCATAGTATGTATCAGTATCATACATGCCAAATCTAGCTACCCTAGCAGTTTCTACACTGAGCATTACAGTAGCATCCAATAAAGCAACATAAAGATACTTCGAAGATTATTTAGGCTCTAGGACTGTTATAAAAGCATCAAAACCATCAAAACTAAATAAAAATAATGAACTATTATACCTGTGCTAACGTCAAGGTGTCAAATATAAAAATACAGGTGATATATTTATAAAAATATGTGTTTCAAGTTCAATTTAGAATAGAAATGCCAATGATATATCTCTCTGAATAGAAATGTACCAGTAAGCTTGAAAAAGGGGAAAGATGTTGTGCTTGTGTGTTCCCTTGGGAATCATCGATTGTGCTTGGTTGTATTGTGTTTGCATATGCATGGCTAGAGACTGAAGGCAGATTATATTGAAGACCAGGAACATCTAGGGCACCCTGCCTAAGTACATCAGGCTCTGAAACTGAAGGTACATCAATATTCTCCATGTTTGCACGATTTCTGGTATCAACATCCTCATTTGCTGAAGAACTTAGAGCACTTTGGTCATAGTAATCTTGATTCCTGCACAAACGGAGTCATGAGAAGAGTACACTTTTTGCTGTGAACTGCAAGACAGCAGGAAAAAGTTCTAACCTGACATCTACTTGATTAGCCGATGGGGATTCATCTGGGATAGGAGCTTCCTCCAAATTGCTTTGAGCTACATTTGACGAAAGCAACCCAGAGAAGGCACCGGATCCAAAACTACCAAAGCTCAAATGAGCACAGTCCGCATTTGCAACTTGTAAATTTCTTCAGCAGACTTAGTATCTTCATTCTCTATGCTTAGATGTTGGAACTTTGTCGAGGCTGATTCTGCATCAACATTGGAAACATCAACTGCAGAAAATATGAAAGAGGGATGAGTCCATTTGAGCCACAGCTATGGAATGCAATCATATCTGCTGAGGAATATACAGTAGGGGAAAACCAATGTAATCACATCAGTGGAACGTAATGTTGCTCCATCCAATTGAAAGTTCAAATATCACTGAATGACGGCGTTTTAGGCCCATTTGTGCCATTAGATAAACGAAACACTATATTAAACATATGATCAGACATTTATATTAATAATACTACAAGCATAATTGCATGACACATCCTCTATGGCATGATTATGCTTCTTCGTATTGCTGAAAACCAATATAAAATCAGAATCCATCCATGTAAGTATGTAACTATAATAGTAAAGTATCAACTTTCTATCTTCCTGCATTGATTCTAATGTGAGAAAAGAAATTAACACCAGCCAATAAGATCCTCGCGTATGTTTAATCAATTACCACCTATTTAGTCATGATAACTTAAGGTTTCTAGATAAAGGGCATTGCCACTTCAAGACAGCACAAGGTACAAGGCAGAAAATACAAAACTAGATATAACTAAAATTGACTTTGTTGTGCAAAGCCAAGCCATTCACAATTAGGCCATGGGAAAACATTAAACTGTATGCCCCAATCCTAGCTATAGATTGTCCAAAGTCAAATGTGCTTAGTGACTACTACAAAGCACGGCAGATAAAACTTCATTTCAGGAAAATTTCAACAGTTATTGTAGATACTAACCTTCACCGTCGACATAGGAGTGCACTTCAGGTTGGTACATACTTGATCCCTGCAAATCATCGTTGAATTGATTGTTCTCCTCGAGAACTTCCAAGTGTCTCTCAGATAATATTGCCGATTGAACGTCAGATGGGCTGTTCTCTTCCGCGTGCAAATTTTCTTGCGAATTAGTGGCATGGGCAGGCAACAAAGAAGGGTCACCAGAAGTCTCAATGCCTGTTGATTGAGTTCCCGGTGCCGGCTCCTCCTGCGGAAACCAATGATTCTCATGTGTTCGGTGGTTATCAGCAGAAGCATGACTAGAATTCACAGTCTGAGAAACAGGGTCCGGAAGAGCAGGAAATCCTTGGTCAAACGTTGTTGGTTGAGCTGTGCTTGCAGTTTGTTTCGAGTTTCGGCTTTGGCCAGCATAAGATGTGTCTGTTGTAGCAATCGGCTTGCTAGAAGACCTTACTTGAGGTCGTCCCATTTTCACTATATCAGCCATTGACATCTGACCTGGAACACCACACCAGCCATCCTGAAATCCAGAAGATGATTGCGGTGCGCCAGCTGATCCATTAGGAGTCACATCTTTGTTTGCAGGAAAACTGCACCAGAGAAAACCAAACCGACTACCTATCAGTACAACATACAAAGCGATCAGATCTAGTAGATAATACCTGAACCTGTGTTACCTTGGAACTGTTTGCTTCTGGTTGGAATTGGTTGATGGCACAGCAGGTCCCAATATGAATGACCTTGAAGCCGTGTAATCTGGTTGGGTTGAATATATAGCGTGAGGTTATGACCAAATATAAATACTAATGACTCAGTAACACAAACTTTTTTATTTAAAAACTTACCAGTACCACTTGATACAGATTGGGCTGAACTGTTTCGCCCAGCACGATCTGCACCACCTCTAATGGCTCGATTGTTTGAGTTACTTGTTCCTCGAGATCTTGGCTCAGGTGCTTCTTTAACCTGTGTATTCAGTACATGCTGATGTAACTCCTCAAGACTAAGCATAACACAGTAAAGTAGAGATTAAGAAGAAAAAAAAATCTTCAGCAAACAAAGTTTTCCCTTTCATACGGGAGCTAATGAGACCGCTTAAACTTGTCATATAACAGTAGTACATACTACATCTAAATTCTGTACAGTTCAATGCTTCGATAATAAAAGGGCACCATAAAAGCGTATGATAGTGTTCCTTTTGAATGAAAATGAAGCTATAGGAGAGCTTGCAGAGCAAAGTTATATAATGTGCACTTCCTCGTATCAAGAAACATGCAGAATGGAAGAAGAATACAGCAGCGTGTAGGTAGGAGATGACTTCCGACTGCGTAGAGGAACTCGCCCCTACGGCGGCGGCCATGGAATCGGGCCCTGCAGCAGCATGGAGATTGTCCTCGAGGCAGCATCGAGACCATGGCGCTCCAGCTTGGGTACGAAGGTCACCAGCGGTCGGATTCTTGGTCTTCTGACTTGGGGGAATGTGGGAATGGGATCTCGTGGCCACCGGCCTCGACAATGAGACCTTGGTGACCACATCCTCTTGCAGTAGCGCGCCGCTTTTTCTTCCTCGCGGGTACTGGGATCTTGAGGTGGTGGCAGGGGCACTGGCGAGGTCGAGTTACTTGGAAAGCGGCTTGGTACAGTTCGCCGGCGACGAGTGGAGTTGGATCGAACTCGCCGACGACGGCCGGAGCCGCCGATGGGGTCATAACGAACAGTACTCCGTAGGGGGAAAAAAACCTTTATGGAAATTCAGAGGCTATGGGCTGGGCTGCTCTCAATAATCCACTGAGAATTGAGCCCTAGATTGTTTTATGGAAATTGGGCCTTAGTATTGATTCCAAATCAGAGTTCATGTTGGCCCATTTAAGCTGAACTGAAGATGGGCCAAAACTGGCTTTCACGACGGCCCATTTCTACTGAACTGGATTCTTGGATCAAAGGAAAAAAAAGGAAAAAAAAATCAGCAAACAAAAGGGGGTGAAAATTGGATGATCGCAGCGGGTTTCTTCCTCTCCTTTTTTTCAAAAAAAAAAAGGGAAAGAAAGAAAGAAAGAGAGAAAAGAAAAACTTAGAGAGTTTCTAGGTACACTTTTTATTAGCGAGTACGTACCAGAAAACTGAAATGAAAATATGTACTGATCTTTCACGCAAAAAAAAAAAAAACTGATCTAACCAAAGGAAATCGGGAGGAAAAACCCAGTAATTTGGCCAAATGTCCAAACATGCATGACGGAGGGGCACGGGGGAGGCAGCCCGCTTACCATCCCTGCAGCTGGGACCCACTGTTCGTCGTCGATGTTCCGAGTGGCGGGGATGCACAATCGCCGCGGCACCCCTCCGTCCCTCCCCGCCTCCAGCCGCACGCCGCTGACAACGCCGCCGTCGTGGAACGCCTCGACCATCTCGTGCACCAAATCCAGCCGCGGCGGCAACGCGGGCACGTCGTGCTCTCCTCCTCTGCCAACCCGCCGGCCGGCGTAGTGCACGATGACGGCGCGCGGCAGGTCGATCGGCTTGAACTCGTCGAAGTTGACGGTGGCAGAGGATCCGGCAAAGCCCTCGCGGTGGCCACTCCGCCGCAGCTCTACACCCCGGCCGCCGTCATCCTCCAGGTCGGCCCAGGCCTGGGGCCGCTTCTTCTTCTTCTTCTTCTTCCTGGAGCGAGGGCGATCCGGCGATCGAGCTTGTAGCGAGTGTGACAGGTTGCAGGATCGAGTGAGTGTATTCTGTTAAACTGGGAGCGAGTGTGAGAGGTTGCTTCGGGGCTTTCGAAGCCGGCCGTGTGTTTCGGATGGGGACAAGTAACAAGATCGACGCGCCGAGAGCTGCAAGGGCCTCTGGGGCGTGGACCCGGCAGATACACACCAGGGAAGGACAAAGACTATAGCTACTGTTCAATGATGCCATTCGATTCAACGCAGTAAGAGTTGTGCCCTGCAATTTTTTGCAAAGTTGTGTGGAAACGGTCGAGCCACAAAGAAGGCCATCATGCATGTATGTATGTGCACTATTTGACTTCGTACAAACAAGGTTTCAGAGCTCGTTAAACTCCCTCTAATTAATCTATTCAAATCTACATCCCAGTGAACAATTATATTGAGTTTCATCAATTGTCTTGTGTTTTGGAGGAGGCGGGCTTAAATTTAATTTAGAGGGGGTAAGATCAGTCGCCAACTGAATTCCGCAAAGGGAAAGGCATCTTGGAAATTATGGATATATAGAGTACAGTAGGCTACAAATGGAACTTGGAACTCAGGTATAAAACGGAAACACGGAAAACAAAAAAGGAATTCTAGCTTGGTCCTTCCACTTTCCCAGCAATTTACCCCCTCCTTTTGCATACTTGCAGTAGCATATATGATGGTTACCAGACCCAGAATAGCAGGCACTGGCAGGATCGAGTCAGTCGATCGGTCCACAGTGAGATACGACGCTATGTGTCGACGCTGATCCCAGACCGACGCAACGTCGCATGAACCTCACCGTGCCTGAACGGTGCTGTCCGACCTCGGTGGTTTGGCTCTCGCTCGGTGCTGTCCGAGCTATGCGTGGTACAGCGCTAGCCATACGCCGGCAAGGGCCCTGTGACTTGTGAGCCTGTGTGATCTACATATGCACATGCATCTCACGCGCAAAAACCTGTATATGAGAGCAAACCAAGCATCGTGCATCTGCGCAAACTTTTTACTATACAATGACGCCGTGCACAAATTGAGCAAACGCCTTCCTTTCTTGGCCAGGCTACATGTGCCATACAACCAACAGAACAATAGTTTGTTGACCGGCTGAGCCTAGCTCATCGATGCGAGCTCAGCGGGTAGTTCGGCCACTGGACCTTTGTTTGTTGGTTCACCTTCTTCAATGTTTCGTTTTATGATCTCACCTAGCTTTGAATTGGAAATGTCTGGTTATTCAGCTGTAGACTGTGTGATCCCTTTCCTGATCATTACCAATATGGCAATATCTACTAGTTCTACAAAGGTATATTGTTTTTCTAATTGAAAGAGTCCCTTAATTACTTCACCGAGTGATAATTGTCTTTGTATAGTCTATACCCTAGCTTGATGTTCTTGATCAAACTGGTACACAACAAAACGAGCTCAGGGCACCATGCTTCACTAACACAATCAGGGAACTCAAACTTTTGCACCAACGAGCTCACCTGCTTATTAGGTTGATCTCTATATACTTGTACTACTTAATAAGTCTAACCAAGGTTGTCCTTTTGTCTTCGGTCTGGCATTGATTTCGTTTGGAGTACAACTCGAGTACAATATCTAAAGTTCTCTACGGGCTTAAAGTGAAGTGAGAGAGAGAGCCGTCGGATATTTTGCACGAATTTAAAGTGAAGTGCTCTACGGGCTCCTAGCAATCAAGTGTTGTATGGGGATTCCTGTGATTTGCCAGGGGATGTGGCCAAATGGAGTGGCCTTTTTTTTTTTCACTGTTGGCTTTGGGCTGGGCTGGATATGTGTGGGTGTGTGGGCCGCTGGCCTGGAAACTTCTGGTTGAATGTCTAATGAAAGTTACAACTAAGAGATCATTGACGCAAAACATATGCAGTTTTCCCTAAAAAAAAGAGAGAAACATATGCAGTTTAGAAATCTAATGCACTAATTTCATCATTTGGACCCCTGATGTGTGCAAACAACTTGAGGAATCCGCCAGATATCATTTCACAAGCTGAGCAAGACTGTCATATTGGTTGTTGCAGACGCCGAAAGTCTATATTTTTAGAAACGATAATATATTACAATATTCTAGCCTCTGCATCCACCGATCAATCCATATAGCTGTCATGATAAATCCTACTACTCCATTAGACGCCGAACGTCTACCCATGCATACGAGACGCCGGAACTTGGTGATAGACTATTGGAAGGACCATTTCATCTTTTAGAGTTGTCATGGGAAATCCTGCTACTCCATTGCTTACTATTATCAGAAAGAGTTGCTGCTCACCGGTGCCTAACTAATTTGCTGTTTCTTCTTTCATTTTTGGTCGTGACTGTCATCGGACATGTTAAAACTCTTGTGTTGCCATAGGGTTTTTCCGAAAAAATAATCGAAAATTCACGAATGTGAGCAGCTGCTGCTGTGCGCAAGCAGGTGACGGGACAAATATTTGGTTAAAACCTGATGTAGAATACAAAGTCAGGATTGATGTGTGTAACACTGGATCGATCGTGTGCTTGTTGTTCGAAGCAACCAAACCTGTTGTTTGGCATGTTGCTAGTAAAGCAACTGTACTGTCATTGTGACGCTGACTTTGACGTTAATTTGTGTTGTTGTGACCTGTGAGGTGATCTGGCATTCCCTGGATGACAGCTCGGGGCTCTTGGTGTTTTGCAGCGAATACATCTTTTTTTTTTTTTTTTTTTTTTTTTTGAGCATATGCAGCGAATACATCTAAAAGTTGCATTGAGCAACTTCGGAAATCCACCCTGCACTCAACCCAGCCCAAAGCTAATCAACCTATTTTCACAACCCAACCCCACACAAAAAAATGCAATCAATCTACCCCACCAACACAACACAACTACACACCAGGGAATGTGTACCCAAACCAACCTGGTTCCAGGACTGAACAGATGTAGAATACGAAGTCACTGAGATATGTAATGAGAAAGAGGTATATACAAAGAATTCTTGTTCTCCGCTCACATAAACAATACAGTGCATGTGACTAATAGTTGACAAAATAAAAGTCTTGGTTCTCCTCATACCTAATCATATACAAAAGGCAGCTCCATAGTTGAAATGAAACAAAAAACTGTGTAATGAAAAACTCAGTGACGAGCCAAAAGAAACCAATACAAATAGGCGATGAGTAAGAAAATACAGAGGACACGGAAGAACTCGATGAGAAGGAAACAGATACTAATCAGGGAGAAGAGGGGCATGCAGAAGAGATCTTGAAGAGGACGCAAGGCGAGGGAGCCGTGCGCCCACCAGCTGATAGGAGAAGGATGGAAAGGAGGGAAACGGCAGCCACGTGAGGAGGGGCTGGCGAAAGAGATCTGGGATGGGCACGGCTCGCGTTCGTTCCTGGTGGTGGTGGAGAAACACCTTGGCAGCCACCCTCAGTCCTTGTTGCTCGAGCGCTGCCCTTGCCCGCCACTCTTGCTTGGAAGTGACACTCTGACCGCCGCTGATGTCTTCATGGTGGGAGATGGGCAAGGACCAAAACCAGAAGCTCAGTGCAAAATACCAACGACTGAGATTCAATGATGTGACTGAGATTAAGGAAAAAAATTACCTAGGAGTAGGTCAGTACTACAGCCACAAAAAAACACAAAACTATGATGGTACCAAGTTAGAAAGGTTAACCGCCATATTTCCCAAGTGAACCACTCTATAAAATTCAGCATTCATTAGATTATGTTTCAGCATTCAATTTGCATGGATATAGATCCATTGTATCTCAGTCCTTCATTTTCTGTAAGGAGCAGGTCCTCTATAGTCTGTCTAATGACGGCAAGCCATCAACAATGTTTAACACATTGAAATTGGACGAGAAGAGCCAAGACAACAAGCTTTATGGCCAAATAGAATAACAGTGCAGACTACTCAACCGGTTTTAAATGGATGACGTTAGGACAACTTGTTTAGCTTATAATGAACTAAGTCATCCTAATGTCATCAATTTAAAACTGGATGGAGTACTAACAAGAGTCTAGGTCTAAGCAGTAACACATTTTTTTTTTATATATACGGTCAGCTAGAGACAATGATGTGGCTTTGAGATTGATAAAAAGAATTACCTATTAGCTCATTACTACAGCAACCCCCCAAAAAAAGCATAAAAACGGTAATGGGAGTGCTGAGAAAGATTAACATAAAAGGCTCAGTAACCTGTTAGAAATTACATTATGTGCTCTACCTTGATCAAAGGTGACTTGAAGAAGGTATAATCATTGCTTCTGTGTATTTTACATGTGTCCAATCTGTTATAAATTGCATGTGCCTTATCTTATTAACTCATTACAAGCAGGAAGGCTAAATAAAATTAGTCATTGAAGCCATTCTATCTATCATAACAGCACCAACCAGTCGGTGATTCATTTTCCCTAGAACATCAAAAGAGCAGCATTATATACTGACAATTCTCACAAAAGTTAACTCTAAAAAACCTAATACAGTAGACCACTACTATCGCATATGAAGGCCAAATGTATTTTGGCATATCCAGGCAGTAAATGAAATCCAGTTAGGAAGAAATGGGCGCACTGGCATTCAAAAGAGCATTATCAACTCTGCCCTCAGAAATCAATACAGAAACAATCACAATCAGTAATGAAAAACATTTTCCAGATATAAAATGGGCAAGAGCCACCGGATGCATGACATAACAATCAAGACCAACAATTCACTCATCCCATTCCTTGAGATATGTCAATGGCAGTTATCTTTGTTGAGTTCCTAAACCATGGTACCGACTGAAGCAGGAAACACAGCATTGCAATTTACGAAATGGGGGGAAGAACCTGACGGGTAGCACCTAAAGGGGGAACGACACAGCCACTACATGAGGGTTGAGGAGAGCTTGAGGCACTCGCTCTGGCACCTCTTGAGGCAGACGTCGTTCCAGTTGGGCACCTGGTGCTGGTTGACGCAGACGGTGCGCGCGCAGGCGTCGGCGCAGGCGTCGAGCTCGGAGACGCCGCAGACGGTGACGCAGGTCTCCGGGATGGGGTCCTTGGAGAAGGCCCCGACCTTCTTGAGCATCCGCTTGGAGGTGCAGACGCGCTCGCAGACGAAGACCTCGTCGGAGCTCTTCTCCCGCCCGCGCGCCGCCTTGAGGCGCTGCTCCTCGTCGCGCCGCCGCTTGATGCGGAAGGCCTGGCCGGCCACGAGCGCCGGGATCGCCGCACCCAGCAACGGCCACCACGCGTCCACCATCACCTCGTGAGTGAGCCCCCGCGGGCAACCGACGCAGCTGCGGGGAAATCGGGGCTGCGGGGATCAGATTCGGCCAAAATCCACGGGAGAACAGCGATCTGTGAGGAAGACGTGAAGCGAGAAGGGTAATGGATGGGTGGGAAGGATTAGGGGAGTGGTACCTCGGGATGCGCCGCTTGGTCGTCTGAGTCGCCGCCGCGCTTGTAGGCGGAGGATAAGGCTCCGAGGGAGGCGAGGGTTTTGGGGGAGAAGACGACGAGTTTCGTCCCCTTTCTCCAACCCCGACCTGTTCTGTTCTGCGGCGCCCTGCGACTGCGAGGGCGAGTCTGGAGATGGATGAAAGTTGGTATGGGGCTGGAGCCTGGAAATGTACCGAAAGCTTGGCAGCATCTTCCCACCTTCATGAAAAGCCCGTATGTAATTTTGGGCTGTAAATAGATATACGTTTCACATTCTGGGCTTTGAAGTCCCTAAAAAAAAAAAACTGAGCTTTGAATCGAATTTTTCCTCGGAGTTTTTCACAAGTTAGTTCCTCGGGAGTATATAAAAGCTTCCGTCCAACGTGTACCGATCGAGCTTCAGTATTATCAGACGGAAAATTCTATTTCGATATGATAAACATATCATCTCCTATCTTACAAGGGGGTTAACTATGCCACAAGGCAAACTATAAACTAATTACATCATATATCCGTTATGTACAGTATATAATGTGAACCTCACAATTTGGTGCAAGCTTCATAAAACACAGCCCACCCAAATTGCTTCGCTAGATCAGCCACATGTTTGTTTCAGTAAAGGAGAAGCGTCTCCAAGAAGAAATGGGAAACCCGAAGCGTCAGTAACTTCATCAGCACCATCAACATCCGACTGCATTGGCTCACTGCCGCCAGCGAAACATGATCTAGGAGTCTTCTTTTTTGAGACGCAATTTGAAGTTTTTCTCCAAAAATCCCAAGGTTTCGGCATAAGAAGGATCATTCTTGTTTACTGGCTTACAAGAATTTATATGATCAGTGGATGGTAGAACCTGCCAGAAAATAATTATAACAGTAAGAACCTGAAATCTGCATACACTTTTACCACATAAAGAAAGGAATTAATGGAAGCATCCAAGATTGAACTATAAATAACTAGAACGACAGGACAAATGTAAGAATCAAATCAGATGGCGCAAAACAGTTTGACCAGGTAGTCTATCCCTCCGTTCTCAAATTGACAATGTCAGGTAGTTCATCAATTTGAGAATAGAGGGAGTGGCTATTAATAAATCCATGTTCCTTCCCATACTATTTTTGATAGGTTAAGCCCTCGTGAGACAAACTAAGAACTCCCTAATTTATGGTCGAAATAAGGCAATGACGTGCGGGAATACTTACAACGAGTTCCCCATAACCAGGGTATGCAGATTCAATTGGCACTATCTCCATCCGAAGTGCCCAACCACCATAGCCTTCAACAATTGGTGTGACCTGGGTCTGTCGTGGAAATAATTAGCACAATAATTATTGTGGCAGTGGAGCAGTGCAATGTGAAGGTACAATAGGTCTCCTTTACCTCACTAAAACTAAGAACATCAAGAAGTCCTTTACTGTGGCGCTGTCGCACAAAATCATTTAGTTCAACTAGTCTTGGAGACCCACTTCTTAACTCACCAATCTATTGATAGCTAGTGTCAGAACATAAAGAAACTACGAAAAATATCAGGTGCTAAGCAAGTTTTTCATATGAAGATCATACCGAAGGAGCAGGACGAAATACCAAACCCATACGCCATGGCATGTCTGCAAGTTTACTACCAAAATGTGGACAGCTGTAAAAAACCTGTGATACAGAATAGTCAGATCCTATTCATAGTTGAGACAGTTATTAGAAAATACAATAACCAAGTACATACTAGGCCAACAGTATTATTCAGGAACTTGTCATAATTATTCAGCTTTGCTTGATGCAATAGCTGCTTAACCACCAGTCCTCCCATGCTGCGTACAAAAATAGAGAGAAAGCAATTCCTTTCAGCAATAGGCAATAATAGAAGTTAGCAGAACAAATATATAACTGTGCCACAGCAACTGCATAGCAAGCACAGAAGCATAAACCAACCATCGTTCTACCTGTGGGTCACAAAAATAACAGGCCGACTACCGATCCCAGCAGCCACCAACTTTCTCAGTAGCATAGAGCTCACTTCCTGCACAAAAAATATGAGCTCGATTGAATACTACTATGCTGAGTGAGAAAACCAACAAATTATCAAACAACAACCCAATTACAGCTACCAACATATAACACATCATACCTAGATTTATATGAACAGAAAAGAGAAAACTATGGAAAAATTTGCAGTGCAATAGCAATGGCCAGATAAATACCAAACAGTCAAAAACTAGCCTACTTGGCGTAAAAAGTTGAAGTATAACTTCTAACAATAACAAACTGGGTGCATGTCTACAAGCAAGTGCCACACAAAATTTCATTTAGTTAGCCTCTTGGAGGGGTGCATGAGAAAATGCATAAAACTTAAAGAGCTCTCGAAAGTTGTAACCTGAAGGGGCAAGCTGGCTCCGGTCCATTGGGTCAAATTTGTCTGCATAAATTATTTGAAACCAGTAATGATTAGGGCATCAAAACTTTACAAGCAACAATTATGGTCTCACCAGTGAAGCATCAAGTATTCAAATGTACCAGAAAAACTCATCTTTAAGAACATACCTTGTATTTGACTGTGAAAAAACGAGCTTGAGGGAAATCTGCCGCAAGCCATTCTCTTGGCCAACATGTGCCCTCTTTTCCAGCATCCTCATCAATTGTTTCAACCAAACCAGCTTTGGTAGTGGACGATTTGTCATCAGCTATTCGCCATGAATTGAATGGGCCGCCGCGAAGGCCATGAACAAATACAACATCCATCAAGGGAGCAGACTTGGATGCACCTTCTGCACCATCTACAGAGGTCCCAGTTTCAGGGCCAGAGTCTTCAGTACATCTGTCACCATTACAATCATCTCTTGTGACTTTTGAAATCCCCAAACCAGTGTTGTCCAAATGAATCTCGAGAGGTAACTCTGGATTCAGCAAGAACAGTGCATCTCCAAACTGAGGACATTTTCTTTTATACTCACTTTCTGAATCAGGATGTTCATCAGAAGCCATTCTTGTATTTAGATTCTCAGAGCAGAATATGTTCAACAATGTTAATCTGCAGTAACTTTTTAGTTTTATATCATTGCAAGGAATTCGTCCACTTGCACATTCCTCAAGCCACTTGCACCATACATCATCCGAAATAATTTCCTTCTTTGAATTGGGGAGAAGAGAAAGAATGGTGAGCAGCCGTCCAGCATGCCTTCGAATATGTGCTGCAGGAGGAACTCGGACACTTGAGGGATCGGTTGTAGCATCATTAGAAGACACGTTAGAAGCAGAGACATTCTTGTCTTGCACTTCGCGAATTCGTGATGCATCATATGCTTCAATTGCAGCAAGTTTCTCATAATCATCACCTAGGAGGATGTGCCTCAACAAGGAAAGAGCTCCTAAATCAGCTAGTCTCTTTTGGCATGCACCATCCTCAGAACAAAGTTCAGCTAGAGCTTTTATTCCCTTGAGTGTAGCTGATGCTGAGTCAGCGGCATCAAACTTAGGTGGGTTCTTTTTGTTCAAACTCTTTAGAGCTGTAGCAAATGGTTCAAGAGAGAAAAAATCCGAAAGTGGTGCTTTGTCATCAGATCCAGATTCAGTGTCCAACTGAATGCTTGCTAGTTTAACAACAGCGCTAGCTAATTGATTCAGGACTTGAGTTGCAGTGGTAGCATTATGGTAATCGACTGGAGTCTGTCAAGTGTCAACAACAAAAGTAGTATTAGGATGGTAGGAGAACACAGTACTAGAAAATGAACATATCCATCATGCTAAATTTCAGTGTAAATCCAGGTTGTAATCTGCAATTTTAAAAAAAATTCAGATAAACAGAACAGTGCAGCTGGTACATGTCTGAATATTAGATGATAATACCATCAATATGATGGTACAAAAATCAACATCCTAAAAAGAGAAATTATGTTGTTGTTTTTTTCATCAAAGCATGAACATTTACAGAACCTGTCTATGATTACACCATAAAACTCTACCAGACCATTCTAAATAGAAATAAAGTCATGAATCATTCAATATAAAGTTTTACAATTTGTATTAACATAATACTATAATTGTCCATGCTCAAACACTGTGATAGTGTGGCAACTGGCAAAGTCTAAAGAATCAGTCAGAACATGTATGAATCTACTTTACGTTACGGTCAAGTGGATACAGGCATTACACTGTATAAAACAATCATCCAATATATATTTGCCAGTAGGAAAAACATGAGTACCTTCACTTTCTCCGGCTCCGGAGGAGTGGTTCCTTTCAAATTTTGTGCCTTGTTGTCTCCAAGAATCTCAGAAAGGGCAAGAGCTAACCAGCCCTGAGAAATTGGCACAGAAGCTGGTCCATAGTCTTCAAGTATGGATGAAAGGATTTTTACAGCTGTCAGATGTGTTTTATCTGATACAGATTTATCAAAAAGCCAACGGAGAAGAATGCCAGACCACCTCTGAGATTCCTCAAGTGATAAAGGAACTTCACCGGCATAAAGCAAACCCAGTGCAGCCGCTATTGATTCTTTCATACTGTTCTGACCATTCTGGTTTTCTATCTTTTTTGCAATACTACGAAGAGGATGAAGGCCCTTCTGCCTTATCACAAATTTTGACTCATTACACCGCACCATGGATAATAGGAAAGTTGATAATGACAGCTGACCCAATGGTGTGTCGTCGTTCTCGGTAGCCTGAGAAGCAGTAGAAAGAAGACTCGAGCACCAATCAGGAACTGTAGCAGGTAAAGTCAATTTATGGTCTTCTAGAAGAGCTCGAGCGACCAAAGTTCCATGCCATTTAACAGTTCTTTCAGGTGCTTTCAGTGCAGTTGCGACTGCATGCCCATCACTATCAAGTTCTTGAATACGAGTGCGATTCAGATCTGATGCTATAGCCCAGTTTGCAAGAGCCCATGTCGCAAAAGGTACAGCTACATGCTCCCTCTGCAAGTCATCCCAAAGGCCTGGGACAGCAGAAGAACTCACTTTCTCAACTAGTGGAGGCTCGATGGCAGCCTTGTGCACCACCGATCTTCTACTATCATGTGTGAGTTCCATAAACTCATCATTTGTGTTGTCCAACTCCAAGGAGTTATTTCCCCTAGAGAACCCCAAAATAGTAGTTCCACCAAGCACCTTAATCCCTATACCTTTTAATCCTGTGTCACCATCATTACTGCTATTATCCTCATGGTCATCAAAATGCATCCCACCTTGCTCAATGACTTGAATTGCTGCGGTAATATCTCTTGTATCAGCATCTGCAGGCAGCAAAGGCTGAAATGACGAGTAATCTGCATTATCACAGTTCGAAGTGACGATATCCATAAGTGCAGCCACAAGCATGCTCCTGCCTTTAGAATGGTCAGAACCATCAAACGAAGAGTGCCTCGAGTTCTGTATCAACAATAAAGAATATATTATGTATGGGCAATTAATGGTATCCATGGGAGTAGAAAAAACAAGAAAATTAAAGAGTATGCAATTGGCTGCTTCTTTTCATGAAGCAAATTATGCATAGAAGACAAAATATCTAAAAAAAATTGAAAAACCTTAATAAAATGACTGGTCAACAACAAAATTCTTCACACGGTTTGTAACTTCTTCTATTCGATACTGGTAGGAGAAGAACCAATTCAGAATTCTAGGAAGACAGGGACAGCAGAACCAAGACAAGTTGATACAGGCAGTCTTATTGCGCAAACAGAATAAAGATATGTTTATGTCAATTTTGTTTATTTTGCATCCGCTTAACAAACATGAATGAAATGTTAACTAGCTTCCATTGATCCTGCATTCTTTTAGCATATCAATGAAATAGAAACTCTACATTGCAGCACTAGACAATAGACATATCCATAGCAGATAAGTTATCCTAAGCAAAAGCTGAAAATCAGGTAAAAGATACAGATCTCCAGTCACATCTATTCTCAATTCATAGAAATGCGTAACATGATGCATGTATGAGTCACAATGTCTCAATTCCTATCGACATTAAGACTGCACAAGAGATAACCAAGCCACCAATGAAAATATGTCACAATTATCCTTACTTTTAGAGTTTGCTGAACCAAAAATGGTAAGCTTGTGCATCTAATTTGCAGGTTTATCAACTATTTGAACATCCAGATTTATAACCATCGCAGTGCAGTCACATTGCGTACGGAGTATAAGCTAACAAAACATAAAGCGCAAGAAATATTGACATTGCATATTCATAAGACATGGCATTGACATCCAACTATTGCAATTTTCACGTATAATAAAGGCTAGACTCACACTACATCTCAACATCTGAATTCCCTAATTTGTTGCTCAAAAAAAGCCAATGTCAAATCAATTTGCGCAAGTAGTTAAAACTAACAATCTAATATCAGTTGATGCTCGAACTGCATAAGAAACAGTGGACATTTCTTATACTAATTCCAAGGGTTGTTTACAGTAAATAATCACAAAGAGCTAACTGCAGGGCATATTAATCAATCCAAGTAATCGTACCACCGCAAGCTTCAATTGAACCACATTATGGCTATCAATCAAAGCGGACAATAAAAAAGCAATGCCTCATCTCACCTTCTTGCCGCGCTTGGGTTGGTAAGAGAAGATGAACTTGAGGAGGCAGGGCACGGCGCCTGGGCGTCCGAGAACGGCAGGCGCGACCCACGGGTCGGACACCAGGTGCGAGAGGGCCCTCGCGGCCTCCCCCTGCGTGGCGCCGCGCACCACGCAGTCGAGCAGCCAGTCGACGACGGCGCCGCCCCCCGCGGAGACGATGGCCGCGCGGCGCGCGGCGCTGGCGGCCGTGATGTCGGCGAGCAGCGCGGCCACCCGCAGCTCGAAGCCCGAGCGCACCTCCTGGTTCGCGGACGAGAGGACGGAGAGGAGCGACTTGCACAGCACCCCCAATGCCGTCCACGTGTGGTGCATTTGCTCCACCACGCGCCCCGCGGACGCCCTAGACCTCTCCAGCGTCTCCTCGAGGTTGTCGGTGGTGAGGTAGAGCGTGCCCGCCGCGGCGAGGGAGAGTGTGGAGAAGGCGAGGAGCGGGCCGAGGCGGCGGCCGCGCCATCGGCGGTGGGGCGTGAGGTGGTGCGGCGGCGGGGGCGGGGAGGCGATGGGGAGGGAGGAGGAGGAGGAGGTGGAGGTCGACGGCGCGGACGAGGCGGGCGGGGTGGGGCTGGTGGAGAGAAGGCGGAGGCGGTGCCGGTGGTGGTGGAGACGGCGGAGGTGGAGGCCGCGACGCAGCATCGCGGCGTTGTGGGTTGCTTCTTCCCCTCCGGGCTGTCGGAATTCTCAGGGCGCTGTGTTTGGCGAGCGCGGCGGTTGCCGGCTTGTCGTGGGGAGGAAGAAGAGGGAGTTGGGGAAGGGACGCGGGAATATTCGCCGGAGAAGAGGGGGCGAAAACGAGAGAGAGAGGCGGTGGCCGCGGTGCCGGTGGTGCGGCACGGGCGTACGGCACGGCAGGAGAAAGAAGGAACCGGAACCGGAACGGGAACGGGGAGAGAGGCGTGTCGGGCTTGAGTCTCCTTGATGATGGGCTACCTAAGTTTGGGTCGGACTCTTCGGAAAGCCCGTGCCGCCCGTTTCCCTTGCTCCGCGTACTGGGCTACTGAACGGTGAGCGCTGAATTTGGCATGTTGCCTTTCGAATTTAAATTTGTACGTATTCTGATCTAAAAAAAATTGTACGTATTCTGCAGGAGCATATACGAGTTTAAAATGAACAATGATCATGATCTCTAGACAGTTTGGTTTAGGTTTGGTTGTTCAATCATGAAGGATCTGTGGCAAGTTCAACCGATCGAGCTGGCTTTGCGTATGCAACTATAGTAAGGCATCCCAGCCTGGCATCCGGATAATTGTCACTGATTAGCGAACGTGCTTCTATTGAATAGGAGACATACAACTTTTTTTTCCGATGTCCTACAACCTTATCCGTAATAATCGTCCACACAACTGGCTATAGAAGAAATCTCTACGGCAATGTTGCTAGTTTGTGACACCCAACACTTCGCCAGAAACAAAAAAACGTGACACTGAAAAATCGCAATGTGTGGATATTGTCCTACCCGCCTAATGTTTGCAACTCTTGGTCAAAATTTGCGGAGACAAAAATGACAAATTCGCTAATCTTTTTCAAAACAAACGAAATTTGCTAAATCTTTCCAACAACGCGGATATGAAACATTCAGCGAAGGCGATCGCTATCCGTAGCCGTTGGATTAACGAGGCAGGCATCCATCTGATGGTTGTGGGGTATGTGACCTGCAGCGAGCCAGTCAGCAAGCTCTCCATCCCGGCATCCCGCGCGGCGGCGACCGGTGCTCACCCAATGTTCGAACACCAACCCACGGCCCCGACCTCGCCGTCCGCCGCCGGCGATCGTCTCTCCATTCCCTTCGAACCTCTCACCCTCCCCCGACTCCTCGTCTCCGCCGCTAACTGCTCCCTTGGCGGCGGCGCCCCCTCCGTCTCCGCCCTCCACGCGGCGGGCCTCAAGCTCGGCGTTCTCCCCTCCTCACTGCCGGCATCCAACGCGCTCATATCTGCCTACTGCCTCGCTGGGCTCCTCCCTTCCTCTGTACGCGCATTTTCCCTCCTGCCCCGCCCTTCCACTGCCTCCTACACCACCGTCCTCTCCGCACTCTCCCGCCACGGCCGGGCCCAGGAAGCGCTCTCCCTCTTCGCCACCTCCGCTGTCGCCCCCGACGCCGAGCTCCTCTCCTGCGTCGTATCCTTCTGCCGCCGCGCGTCCGCCTTCCTCCCAGCGCGTGCAGCGCACGCCTACGGCGTAAAAAACGTGCCCGCGCTTGCCTTCTACGCCTCGGCCGGTCCTGCACTGGTCGCCCTGTATGCGGGGCATGGGAAGGTGCGCGCGGCAAGAAGGGTCTTTAGTTACATGGATGGAGAGGACGTGGTCTCCTGGAACGCCATGATCGGGGGCTTCGCTGGTGCCGGAATGAACAATGAGGCGTGGGATTGCTTCCAGGAGATGCGCATGAGAGGTGTTCGAGGGAATGCCCGTACAGCCGTGGCAGTGCTGGGGGCATGTGATTTGGAGTCCGGCAGGCAGGTTCACGGATACGTGGTGAGAAGCCACGATGGTTCTTCGAAATCCATTTTGTGGAATGCATTGATGAGCGTGTATTCTCGCGTCGGTTGTGTTAGCGATGCAGAGAGGGTGTTCTTGGAGATTGAACAGAAGGATGTTGTGTCATGGAACGTGATGATCGGGGCGTTTGCGAAGAATGGATATGGACGGAGGGCTGTTGAGCTTGTGAACACCATGGTGCAGTGTGGAATGCAGCCAGACTCCATGACATTCACGGCCGTTCTCATGGCGTGCTGCCATTGTGGCTTGGTTGATGAAGGGCTTGTGCTGTTCCACCGGTTCGTGTCAGTTGTTGGTCTTGTTCCAACTATGGAGCAGTGCGCCTGTGTCGTGGATATGCTTGCACGTGCTGAGAGGTTTGTGGAGGCCTTGGAATTCATTGGCCGGATGCCATTGAAACCAAATGCAATTGTCTGGGGTGCTTTTCTGTCTGCAAGTAGGATGCATCATAATGTGGAATTCGCAAGGGTTGCATTTGAGCAGCTGGTTGAATTAGAGCCAGAAAACGCTGGGAATTTTGTGACTATGTCAAACATATATGCAAAAGCAGGAATGTTAGAGGATGCAAAGAGGGTGAGGATGATGATCGACATGGAAGATTTAGCAAAGCCTTCTGGGCAAAGCTGTGTGGAAGTTGTGTAAAATTTTACAGATTCATAGATTCAAGCACAAACCAAGGTCAGAATCAAGCTGACTAACCCATAATGTTTTATTATCCTAAATGTCCAACATTGTCAACATCTAGTGACCCGGAAGATGGCCTTGTGAATTTCAGACGGTCAATAGTGATTGTGACCAGGGGATTGCAGCACTACAAAACAAAGCCTTCAGGTAGCGATCTGGAGCCGATACAAGTACCTTGTATTTTATGGCATTGGCAATTTCATTTGGCATACCTAAATCCTAATACTGGTTTTCTACAGCTTAGGTGGAGCACTTTTACTTACTATACTTGTTACAATATGTTGTTTCTTTCTGTCCTTGCTTAACCTTGTTCAGATATCAGCAAGCTGATGATAGATACTAGCAATTTAGCATGCAACCAGCCATTACCATGACTGGCATTGATAGAATACTTTCTGATGAAGTTTATTAATGCAGTTTTGATTTCCTAAATTGGTTCATAGGAAATGAAGGGAAAATAAAGCTTCTCCAGAGTCAATGAAACACTGCATATGGTACATACATCGTTTCCTTGACAGCCATCACTGGACGGCGGAACTATTAATCTGCTTGAATCTGCTCATTTTTGAGGTAGTTTGTCTTACAGGACAAATGGAATCACATTAGCATATCTTGTATCGGATTCAGCATGTGTATAGCTGTAAAGAAAACATTGGTTGTCTGAATACTCCTTGTTTGTGTCCCTTGATGCAACGAGCTAGTTTAGTTCAGTGTCAGTCTGATACAAGGTTTTCTGACAGGTATTTGAGTTCATTGCTAGAAAGCTCTATGCTGACGTTTAGTCATGGGCATGTATCTTACAGCCAGTTCTCATATTTAGTACAAATTGAAACTGAGATACAAATTGAGTGTGCTTTGGAATGCAAGGAATAAAGATGGCCATATAGTGTTTCCTAACAAGCCATATCTTATTATCTCACAAGGAATGGTGTTTTTATTGTCTTGCTTCGACCATATCTTATTATCTAATACATAGTTGATAGCTGAATGTAATAGGATTACAGCTTTTATTTTGTTTGTAAACTGGTAGCACAGTAACCTAAGCGACGCTTTGTGCTTTCTATAAAGAGGAAGTTGAGTTAGATTGCATATTATGTTTGTGTAAAAATGGTTAAGAAATTGAACATATTATGTGACGGAGGTTGAGTTGTTGCAGTTTGAAATGATTACCCTTTCATATTCTCCTTTCTTGTGGAAATTTGAAGCTGATTTCGATTTGAATTATCTCGCACGATAATTCCGTAACATCTGCATTGATTCGCGTAACGGGCCAAAAGTGGCCTGATTCAGATTGCCTAGAGGCCCATCCCACGTACCATTACCCGCGAAAATAGAACAGCGCGGGAAACACCAGACCGCCTTCGCGCTTCAGAGGCAAACCGTCTGCGCGTCACCTCGTCCATCCCTTTGGCGGCGGCGGCGGAAGCGAAATCTGATGGCTCCGAGAGGCGGTCGCGCGGCGGCGGAGGCGGCGGCCAGCTCCGGATCCGAGGACGAGGAAGAGGCGGGATTCTCCAGGAGCTACTTCCTCGCCAAGGAGAAGGAGCCCTCCTCCGGCAAGAAGCGCGCCCGCGCCGCCGCTGGCAAGCTCTCCGACCTCAACCTTGTTGACGAGCAGGTCCGGTGCCCCTCCCTCCATAGATCCCCCGAACCACTTCCTGACCTCGCTGCACAAATCCGTGGGTACGATTGGCTAATTTGGGATCTCTCGGTTCTCTGCAGGTATTGCGTGCATCTCTCGCCGAGATCCCCCCGAAGCACGAGGAAGAGGTGGAGGCTCTGACGAAAAGCTACAAGGAACAATACCGCAACTGGCTATTCGAGTTAAGGTTCTGTCCAAAATCCGCAGCACAGATGCAACGTCGGAGTCAGTTTGGCCAAAAGCCGTTGTAAATTAGAGTGAATAATCGACGAATGCTTTGTTGCAGGTGCGGTTTTGGTCTCTTAATGTATGGGTTTGGGTCCAAGAAGCAGTTGCTTGAGGATTTTGCCTCCACCACCTTGACTGATTACACTGTCATTGTAATCAATGGCTACCTTCCGTCCATCAATTTGAAGCAGGTATGGCTTTGTCCATTCGTTATTGACCTCTCTATCCAGTGGCTTCCATCAAGGAAATCTGTTGAGCATGTTGTCATGAATTGCATTGAAATTCCAATTGGTATGGAAAAGGCAAACTAAAACATAGAAACCTGGAAGGCATGAACTGTTATGCAAAGTTGATTGTTCAAGTTGAACTTCTGTTTGTTTTTAATGCTCAAATGAGCTTTAACCTTTGCTTACAGATAGTTTTGGTGATTTGAACAAAAAATCACACTTGAAGTAGGCCTGGTTAGTATTTATTTTGCATTAGAAGCCCCTTCTGCATCTTAGAGGATGTGCCCGACTGCCCGTCCTACATATTTGTAGCTTTTGCTCACATTCAGTATATTCATTTCACACGCTTCAACTGCTAGGGAAAACTGTGTTTATTTATATGTCCTTCTAAAGAGGAAGTTTTATTGGGATACATTGACTCGATCTTGAAATGTGACACCTTGAGCGCATGCCTTTGTTTTGGACTGCTCGTCAATTTTGAATAAAAAAGTGCTTCCTTACTTTCATTTCATGCTACGTACTATTTTTAAGACTAGATTTCTACATCTGGCCTTTGGAAATGACCTATTAACATTTACTAACTCTATTCTCAAATATATGACTTTGAACTAAATTAGTTGTCGTAAATGTGATATATTAAAAAAACAGAGGAAGTAGTTCTGGCTTAATCTGTTGCATTTTCAGGTCATAGCAGCAATAGCTGAAATATTCTGGGATCAAATAAAAGCTAAGCGCAAACGTCAGCCAGGAACAAGGTCCCAGTTATCGCAACCCTTTCCTTCACAATCAACAGATGACATCATCTCATTTCTAAAGAGCCAGACATCTGATGACGTGGATGATCATGTGTGCCTTCTTATTCACAATATTGATGGGCCTGCCTTGCGCGATCCTGAATCACAGCAATGGCTAGCACAAATTTCTTGCTGCCCTCATGTCCATGTTGTCGCATCAGTAGACCATGTTAATGCACCTTTACGTAAGTCCCTTGCAGGCTTGCACATTGAGCTAATTCTCGACTGATGCTTTCATTAATGGGATACTAACCTGAAAATTACTGCAGTATGGGACAAGAAGATGGTTCACACACAGTTCAAGTGGAGCTGGTACCATGTCCCGACATTTGCACCTTACAAAGTTGAATGTGTTTTCTACCCATTAATCCTTGCCAGTGGCGGTCACGCCCAAACCACAAAAACTGCCCTCGTTGTTCTTCAAAGTTTGACACCAAATGCACAAAGTGTTTTCAAAGTACTTGCTGAATATCAGTTGGCTAATGAAAAGGAGGAAGGTGAGATAATGGTACACTTACTTTCCTGAATGAGTTCAGATGGTTGTATAATGTCATACTGATACTTCAGTGACTTCGTTTTTCAGGTATGCCTGTCAGTAGCTTGTATACAAAATGTCGTGAGCGCTTTCTGGTAAGCAGTCAAGTGACATTGAACTCCCACCTGACGGAGTTTAAAGATCATGATCTTGTTAAGGTCAGAAAACACTCTGATGGCCAAGATTGCCTCCGCATTCCTCTTGTTTCTGATGCATTAGAGAAATTGTTGCAAGAATTGGCTTGACAGCTTGTGTTTGTCCATGGGTCAGTTCGCTACAATGTTGAAGATTTTTTTCCCTGCTGCTTATGTAACTGAAGAATGTACTCCTGATCAAAGAAAAAATATATCAATATGGAAGGAACTCAGATGACTGTTCCATTTCTGTAACTGTACATGGATTATCAATTACCTAAAGTCTTAATTGCCAGCATGTTGGGTTCATCCAAGTTTTGTTCCATCATAGATGCCACTGCCTTTGGTTCATCCTGATCAATTCTCCAAGTTGGAGTTTGATTGTTACCTGATGTTTGTGTTTGAGCTTTACTCAGGCATTGAACAATAAATGTAAATCAGGGGTAAAATTGCAACTCTCTAATATGTATGGCCTAGTATGTCAGTATAGCTTAAATAATTTGGCTATGTCATGAATGCAACAACCCTGTATTCGTTAATTTCAGAGTGCCTTTCAATGTAGAGCAGAACACAGCACTGCTTCATCCATATTTTCGAGTGTGTCGATGATCGTCATAGGAGATGGTTATAATTTACCCTCCGGAGTATATTAACTAAGCTTCATGTCCTATGTCATTTCCCAAACGGAGAGAGTAGTTGGAAGGATCTGCTCTATGCTGCTGCTGCTGTTGCTTCCTTGAATGTTTATCATCAAAAGAAGTGTTCGTGTTCATTCCTGAACTGGTTCGAATATAAACCCCGTATCCAATATGTTGTGCTGACTTCTGAGCAACAGTTCTTTGCATATTTCCGAGCAAATCCTGCTAGCTATACAAGCCAAATCCTGCTAATCATTGAATCATGCACAGTTCTTTGCAGTGGGGCTTTATTTTTCTTGTCTTTTGCCTACCAATTGTGCCTTTTTATGCATGTCAAATTGGCAATGGAATGGTAATATAAAGGCGATATCATCTTTATCCCATTTGGTGTTGCATCGTTATGAGGACAATAACCTTTAGTTGTTCAGTTAGTACAACCAACAGAGGATCAAGCTAAGAGGTACTCATTTGAAATTACCACTGTTTCTTCCTTTGTTGCACGATATCAGCATTACAAAAATTACTTCGGATTGACATGATACAACAGCATGCAACACCAGAGTATATACACTATGAAATACCTAAAACATCCAAGCAACATCTCCTCTTTTTCTTTTTTGTGAATATCCAAAGCCACATCTCAGCGTACAGTAAATGTGAAATATTACAAGTGAGAAGTACAGAATGGATGGATCACTAAAACTTGATCAGTTTTTCATCTTTTAGCCACAAGAGTACCTCTGCCAGACCTTCTGTTAAGTCTCTGGGATTGTAGCCCAGCTCCCTCTTAGCTTTGTCACACGAGTATGCCCATTGATGTCTAAGAACATGCACTGTCTGCAATGTACATCATGGACACTATTAACAAAAGGCATTGCATATGTGCAAATAAAAAATAGAAATAGAGACTAATAGAACATACAGGATAACTGATAAGTGGGAGCTTTCCAGTGATGCGAGAAACAAAAACTGAAATCCACCCATATATTTCAATCAACCAGAGAGGCACATTGAAATTGGGTGCCTTTGTGTTTGTAATATTAGCAGCCATATTGAAAATCTGCACGAACGACATGTTTTGTCCGGTGAGGAGATATCTTTCGCCCACTCTGCCCTTTTCCATAGCTGCTATATGCCCACTAACAACATCATCAACATGGCAGAAAGATTCTCTATCATATCCATCTCCTATGTAACCTGGTAGCCGCCCATTAAATCTTTCAATTAACTGCAAGAAGCACAGAAGACCAGATTCGGTTCATGACAATTTTATAACAGCCTATATCTTATATTTCCATCAAATGCATAATAAATAAAAGATCTTTGACACATTCATGAGCTGATGAGCATGAAAGTTTCTCTTACAATGCGAGAGACAAGATTTCCAGTTGTAAGTCTTCCAGGGCCATAAAGGACACCTGGGTAGACAATGGTGATTGGCACCCCCTCCGCTGCTGCCTGTAGTGCAATTCTATCTGCAAGAAACTTTGATTTCTCATACTCTGTGCAAAATGTGTTCCCTTGATGTATCTGCAATTCAGAACAAGTGAAGTACGTTACAATGTGCAGCACAATTTACTTTTAAAAGCCAATTTACTTTTAAAAGCCTGTCTGCCAAAATGTGTAAACCAAAGTATCTTTGTTTTCCAAATCATTTTTTGGAGCCTTAGTTTGGGAATCATTACTGAAAGGCGGCAGGGATTCAGTGTATCAAGCAGAACTTTTGTAAGGGGGGAGAAATATATTTAGAGGTGGATTAAGAGACTTTTAACTATGACCTGTCATTTCAATGCTAATTAGTTGCCCATTATACAGAATCTTAACAAGTCTAGCAAGATATGAAATATGTACATGTGCTTGTATCAGAACCTATCGGACAAAGCTATAGATTCAAAGTCTTTCATGATGAAACATCATCAGTTTAGTATAATTGTAATCTTTCAAGATTGGAAATGGCAAATATAGATGACAGAATTCAAGAAAACGGTTTTACCTGTGTCTCATCTGCGACATAACCATCGGTAGGTCCAATAGCAAAGAACGATGATGTGTAAATTATTTTCTTCACTGTTAGTGTTCTCTTGGCAGCCTTCAACACATTCTCAAGTCCTCTCACATTGACCTGTTAATCATGGAGGTGAATGCACATTTTTTTATCATGCTCGTCTCCCATACCAAGATAACCTTTTGTTTCTCGAATACGCAGGAGAGCCGTGTATCGTTGTACTAAGAGAAGATGATGGGTGTTACATACTACGCCGGACACGAACAGACTCATTTCTTTCCTTGTCTCTTATCTAAAGAAAGTAAGAAACTGTATCAAGATAAGGAATGGGTACGACCAGCCCAATCAAAGTATCACAGTGGTGACAGTACACTTGCGTGTCATGTGCCACTAGGTATGTACTACACTGCTACACATTAAGGTGGAATTTTCAATCTCATATAGGAATTGGTGCGAGGCTTGAATAATTCTCAAATTACATCAAGTGAATTTTATCCACAAAATTTCCTCAAGTCGGTGATCCCTACATTAAAGACAGCTAACTCACAGTTGAGAAAAGATCTACGATTTTCGTGTGCCGAACTGAACAATGAAAGAGCTTATCCTTACTTTAATGAAAACGGAGGGGTCCGGGAGCCACGGCTCGACGGCCGCGGCGACGTGGAACACCGCTTCGCAGCCTTCAAATGCGGCGGCGAGGGATTCCGCGTCGGTGACGTCGCCGTACGCCCGCTCGACGGAGGAAGGCAAGCCGGAGACGTCGCTGGTGGGGCGGACGAGCGCGCGCACGGCGTGGCCCGCGTCGGCTAGTCCAGCGCACAGGCGGCCGCCCAGGTAGCCCGACGCGCCCGTCACCACCACCCTCATCCTGAAGTCTTCTGCGCCAGCAGCAGCAGCACACCGCCGCTGATCTGATTCCTGTGTCCTGCAGCCTGCTCGGAGTGAAGCAGCAGCCGTAGGAAATGTCAACGACGAAAGGCGAGGCGAGAAGAACAGAAAGTTAGTTGGTAACTGGGCCGGGCGTGCATCTGGATGGGCCGGTGAAACCCGTCCAGCTGCGTCATGCCAGCCCATTTCTGATCCTCTTTTCCCATACTTTGCCGAGAGGGCGAGAGAAAGAAAACAGGTTCGAGTTTCTTTCTTTCTCATCTCTTGTTCGCCCATGACTCTCTGATCCTCATTCGTGCAACAAAGGAGGACACTTTGCAGCTGCAACATATTCTTGATCTATACGAGCAATGCTCGGGACAAATGATAAACAGGTCGAAATCAGCGGTGTTGTTCAGCAGAAATGCGCATTCATCACACAAGGCAGATGTGAGGCAAGTGCTAAGCGTGGAAAGGGAAACCATGAATGAGAAGTACTTGGGACTTCCGGTATATGTTGGGAAGAAGAAATCAGAAATTTTTGCTTATCTAAAGGACCGTGTGTGGCAGCGGATCCAAGGATGGAAGGAGAAAATCCTTTCATGGGCCGGGAAAGAGATTCTGATCAAGGCGGTTGCACAGGCATTCCCACCTTTGCGATGGGCTGTTTCGACCTAACCAAGAACATCTGTGACCAGATCAGCACACTAATATGCAGATACTGGTGGAATCAACAGGAAGGAAAGCACAAAATTCACTGGCTCAGCTGGGAGAAAATGATATTACCAAAGAAGAAGGGAGGGCTCGGTTTCAGAGGCATCCATGCCTTTAACCTCGCTATGCTTGCTAAGCAGGGATGGAGGCTCGTCCAGAACCAATTCTTTATGTGCAAAGATTTTGAAGGCCAAGTATTTTGCTAGCACAAGCTGTCTTGAAGCTACTCCGAAGAATGGGATGTCATACACATGGAGAAGCATTTTGAAGGGCATTAATTTGCTAAAGAAGGGTGTTGTGTGGAGATTGGGAGATGGTAGCAACATCAATATCTGGAATGATCCGTGGTTGCCGAGGGACTATGCTACATCACCGATGACCCCAAGAGGTCAGTGCCTCCTGAATGAGGTGTCAGAACTGATAAATCCTATCACAGGCGCATGGGACGAGCAACTCATCAGGGACACGTTCTGGGAGGAGGAAGCAGACCTTATACTTGCACTGACCATTCATGAAGGACGTGAGAATACATTGGCCTGGCAGTTTGACAACAAGGGCATGTTCTCAGTTCGAAGTGCATACAAGGTTTGCAGGAATGGGATGACAAGTGGGCAACCATCGACTAGTAACAGCAGTAGGGGTGAGGAATGCTGGAGCAAGCTGTGGCGCATGAAAGTCCCAGGGAAGATCAAACACTTCTTGTGGAGGGTTGCACATAACAGCCATGCTTTGCGAATCAACCTTCAGCACAGAGGTATGAAACTGAACACGAAGTGTGTGCTCTGCCAAAGACTTGATGAGGATGGCTGCCACTTATATTTCAAATGCAAGCAAGTCAAACAGCTATGGGCGAGCCTGAATATGAATAAGGAGAGAGAACAGCTGGCCGAGATGGCCTCGGCAAGGGAGGTGGTTGAATTCATATTGGCGCAGGAGGAGAATATCCAACTAAAGCTCTCAGCGGCGATGTGGTCATGGTGGACTGAAAGGAACAGAGTCCGGGAAGGTGAGAAACAGAGACCTCCGGCCATCATAGCTAGAAATACTGCTATCTATGTTGAGGAAGTCAAGAAAATTTTCAGAAAGGAAAAAGGAGCCAGGCAAGTGAAGGAGGCTAGATGGAGGAGGCCAGAAAGCGAAGTGCTGAAAATAAACTGTGATGCTGCATTCGATGAAACCACGAAGGCGGGTGGATGGGGCTTCATTATCCGGGATGCTGATGGCGATGTTGTTTCAGCGGGGCGTGGAAAAGTGGATCATCTTCTTGACTCTTTCCAAGCCGAAGTCATAGCGTGCCTCTAAGGAGCACAAGCTGCGGTGGAATTAGGCATTAGCAGGGCGGTGATTGAAACTGATGCCTTGCTGGTGAAGCAGGCCTGCACTTCAGATGCATTTGACCTATCTGCTGCAGGGAGCCTGATTCGGGAGCTGAAGGAAGTGGTGTCCGGTAATTTTAATTGGTTTAGATTTGAATTCGTTCCTAGAAACTGTAATAAAGTGGCGCATGCACTGGCTGCGCTGGGGCGTGAGTGTTCAGAGGGGGACGATCCAGCTGTTGGCGTCCTTCCGATTTGTATTCGTACCTTGGTAGCCAACGATTTGGCGCCTATTGAGTAATGGAATTGCTATTCCCCTTCAAAAAAAAAAAACATCTTTTCTTCATTTATTTCGTGACATTATGCTAAAAAAATTATTACGTGACATAAGTTACATGATTCTGACTTAAAATATGACAAATTCTAAGTACATCAAAAGAAACGTATATTAATTGTACATCCGAATGTGCAATGCTGAGCACTAAAACTTGATCCGCTTGTCCTCTTTCAGCCACAAGATCGTCTCTGTCAAACCTTCAGTTAAGCTTCTCGGACTGTAGCCCAGCTCCTTCTTGGCTTTTTCACATGAGTATGCCCATTGATGTCTTAGACAACGCACTGCCTGCAATACACACATAATAAACCGGCTATGTGTCAATAATCCAAACCATGACTCTGTTAAGATGATGATCTGAAACACTTAAATTGGAGAAAAATAGACGTACAGGATAACTGATACATGGTGGGTTTCCAGTGATGCGAGAAACAAACACTGAAATCCACCCGTAAATTTCCAGCAGCCATAGAGGAAAGTGGAATTTGGGTGGCTTTGTGTTGGTAATGTTAGCGGCCAGATTGAATATCTGCACGAACGACGCGTTCTCTCCGGTGAGGAGATATCTTTCGCCCACTCTGCCCTTCTCCAGGGCTGCTATGTGTCCGCTAACAACATCGTCAACGTGGCTGAAGGATTCCCTGTCATACCCTTGCCCTATGTAACCAGGCAGACGGCCATTGAACCTTTCGATCAGCTGCAAGAAAAAAAAAAATCGTTGTCCAGCTCTTACAACTCAAACACAAATGAGCAATGGAAAATAACTGGATCTTTTGTGTGAATGAAAATAAAATGAGAGCTAGATACGTATTCGACATTCCGTGAACAAGAAAGTTCTCTTACGACACGGGAAATAAGATTTCCAATTGTAAGCGCTCCAGGGCCATACATGACTCCCGGGTAGACAATGGTGATTGGAACCCCTTCAGCTGCTGCCTGCAATGCAATTCTATCTGCCAGAGCTTTTGATTTCTCGTACTCTGTAACAAATTTTTTCCCTGGATGCACCTGCAGTTGATAGTAATCCAATTATACGTCAGTACAGTTTTGCAACATTATATGTGAAAAAGCATTTTTTGTGCATAAGAAGTGAGATGGGCATGTAGTGTATCTTTTGGGTCCCTCTTAGCTTCATACCTGTGTTTCATCCGCGACATAACCATCCGTTGGGCCAATTGCGAAGTATGACGATGTGTAAACAATCTTCTTCACTGTCGGTGTTCTCTTGGCTGCCCTCAAAACATTCTCAAGCCCCGCCACATTGACCTGTCAATCGCAGCATAAGAAATGCACATGTATTTCTAGGACAAATGCACATGTCTCTTCTGCACATTTAATTGTATCCATCTTCTCTACCATTTCGTGCTTTAATTTCTTATCTTTAATGGATAAACAGTGCTATATTGGTGTGCATTAACTACTATCATACCCATCAAACTTTTTGGTATCCGTCTCCTCAACCTTTCCCTGTACATATTTGTTTTTTCAAAAATCTTTTTATAGACATATTTCTTTCTTAAATAAAAACCAATACCTAGACGAGGACATAGTGCGAAAACCCCACAATATGATCAGAGAAATGGTTTGGCAATATTATGATATTTCTTTTACAGAAATGGTTTGGCATATGATAGTATCCGTAACGATGCCATTTTTCCCCCTTGCGAAGAAAACAGATGCATTTCGTTGCTTCACAACAGTAAAACTTCTAGCGCATGCAAGTAACGTTTATCCTACTCCTACACACAGGAGCTCGGTGAAGTTTAGTTGTAACTGTGAAGATAGTTCATGTACTTGTAACAATGATCTTACGGCGTGGAAAACGGAAGGATCGGGAAGCCACGCCTCGACGACCGCGGCGGCGTGGAACACGGCGTCGCACCCGTGGAAGGCGGCGACGAGCGAGCCCTCGTCGGTGACGTCGCCGTAGACGACCTCGGCGGCGGGAGGGACGCCTGAGACGTCGACGCCGGGGAGCGCGAAGGCGCGCACGTCGTGTCCGGCGTCGGCCAGCGCCGCGCACAGGCGGCCGCCCATGAACCCCGTCGCGCCCGTCACCACAACCTTCATGGCCACAGCTGCTATTGAACAGTGCAGCACGCAACCGCCGCGCGCGGTGACCGGCCGCTCCGTTCCAAGTTGCGCACTTGCGCTGCGCCGCACCGGACACTACTCCTGGACTCGTGGTGCGCGAAGCCAACGAAGTAACGTGAGCTTGTCTTTTTATAGAGGGAGCGGCACGAGCTCGAATCTTCCATCCAATGCCGGCTGCTGGTTTTTCTCTGCCTTTAACTCATGCAAATTTGGCGCAGACACTGCCCCAACTAACAGGGAGCCCACACGGCGGCTGCTCTGCTCGCGAGGATGGATGGCCGGTGGCCAACACGGCGGCGGCAATTATCAATGGCGCAGGCTCGAGCGACGACGACGACGACGCGCGTGCAAGGCATCCGGACGCTGTCATGTTGATATCAGTTGCTATCACAACTGTCTTGTTTGCACATTTTTTTCACCCCCTCTCGTGCTTATCCGAAAAGCATCCCCAAAGCAAATCTGGAAAATTAACTTCAGTCTATTGACCCATCACATTCTTCCTCCTCACTAGAATGATTGAGGAATATTTGCAAAAGCAGCTTAGATTAAAATTTGAATTCGAGAAAATTTTTTTGAATTTTTTTTAGGGCAATTTTTTTTTAATTTTTTTTTAAAATTTTGAGCATCAACATCTTAACTTATTCGAAGGCCACTTAGTTTTTATTTTGTTTTTATATGCCCGTTCTTTCTTTTCTTCCCCTTTTTCTAGAGAAATGACCAGCCCCTTCTCGAAATGAAAGCGAGGGGCTGGGCCGCCCATATCTCTTGGTGGGCCGACAATTTCGTCCTCCCCTGCTGAGTTAGCCCATCTCTGCTCCTCTTTTTTATCTCAAAAAAAATATTTAGTATAAAAAAAAATCTCTGCTCCTCTTTTATGCTAAAAAAAAAAAAATCTCTGCTCCTCTTTTCCCGGCCTTTTCCCCATAAAACACGGCCACGAAAGCCGAAGCACTTTCCAGTTTCCAGCATGCTCCACGCCAAGAATATTACCGTTTTACCCCTCGGCGTCTCCAACGGTCAATTTCCTCTGTTTCTCCCCTGCCTTCAAAACCCAGTCGCCGTCCTCCCTTTAAACCCTCTCTCCAACCTCGCGCTCACTACCACCCTGCACCAGCTTCTTGCTCTCCTCGTACGGAATCAAGTGGAAGAGGTCCCCCAGAGAGAGAGAGAGAGATAGAGAGAGGGAGAGGGATAGTGAGAGATGGGGGCGGTCGCGGAGCAGGGGATGTCGGCGTACGAGGCGGCGAGGGAGAGGACGGTGCAGGAGAACAAGCGCAAGATGGAGGCGCTCAACCTGTACCATCTCTCCGCCGCCATCAAGGCCCCCAAGACACCTTCTCCCATGGTGATGCACTGATGCTATAAACCCGCAGCGTTCTTTCTTTGCATCTCCCTGCTTTGCGCGGTCGTTTGTTTGACCATTTGTTCATCGCTTAACCCACTGATTATGCTGTGACTTTCTTTTTCTTGGTTCGGTTTGCGGCTGAGCAGAAGCAAAAGAGACGCAGGATCATCGACTCGGCAGTTGTGGCTCCGTCGCCAGCTAGGAGGTCCAGGCGGCTGGCTAAGCTCCCGGAGGTCAAATATGCAGAGGTATCTGTTCCTGTTTTATCTGTGATGCTTGCTTCCTACGCTCAAAATGCACAAATTGGACTTTTGGTTGTTTGCATAGGTGTATTCAGGTCATACATTTCACAACTTTGTCAAGCATGAGAATTTTCTTCAGATTGTTCAGTTTTGCTGTCTGAAAGCTAAGGTCAATATGCAGAGCTATCTGCTCTGTTTTATCTGTGATGTTTCTTTCCTAGGCTCAAAGTGCACAATTTGGAATTTTATTTGTTTGCATAGGTGTATTGGGGGATACATTTCACAACTTTTCAAGCATGAGAATTTTTGCTTTGAGCTTAATTGTTCAATTTTGCTGTGTGAAAGTTAAGCTGTTACAGCGAATGCGTGTAATTCTGCTCAGGCCTATTCATATGATCTTTCAGCTGAGTCTTTATAAGAAATAAATAAATAAACTGTTAACTGTGCCTAATCACGCGAATTTACTAGAAATAACTCGACTTAAGCAACTTTTTTAGTATTCAATTAATTTAACTAGGAAAATACTTCCTGATTAAGATTTAAGAAAAGGCATGCCATTGCACTTAGCATTCATGTTATCATCAATTCGAATCCATATGCTTTTACTGACAAGTAAAATTCTTGAACAGATAGGACCACATACCTCAGAGAGGATGACAAGGTATGTGGATATTTGCTTACCATAAGAGTGAGGAAACATTTACTTCACCAATCAAGTAATGATATTGTTCTTCCATCTTTTCAGGTCTCCTAGAAAACCAACTGACAGCATCTACTTGGCAAGATATGGATCAATTTCCATGAAAGCAAGGTTGGAGGCAACAAGGAAGGCTGAGGAGCTAGAATCACAAATGGACCCTGAAATTCCCTCCTTTGTCAAAGCAATGTTGCATTCACATGTGGTGCGAGGATTTTGGCTGGTGAGTATTGTACTAGTTATGCTCTTATCAGTAAATCAATTCGTTGCATATCTACTAATTTGTTTCTGAGGACATGGTCAAAAGGGTCTCCCCAGCCATTTCTGTGACACCTACATGCCAAAGAAAGATTCAATTATCACACTGGTGGATGAGAAAGGTGAAGAATTCGACACCAACTACCTTGCCTACAAGAAGGGCCTAAGTGGTGGTTGGGCTGGTTTTGCTTTAAGCCATGGGATCCGGGATGGAGATGCGACAGTCTTCCAGTTGATCAAGTCTACGACCTTCAAGGTATAATCTGCTGACCTTGATGTCTGAATAATCTGGAGTTGTAAAAACATTGATCTTACTTGAAAATCCTTTTTATGCTTGTCTTCTTAGGTGCATATAATCCGAGCGGCCATTGATGATGACAGTGAGGTAGCTGATGACAGTGAGGTAGCTGAGTAACAGCACCATGCAACAGCTCTACTAACATATGTGATGGAGAGTAGTATTTTGGGTAGATGATTTAGTATTCATCTATCAGGACTGAATGAGAAGTTGTTATGTAATATGATCGTATGGAATTGATTTAGGATTCAGTACTGCTAATGGGATTCCGAACGCAGCAGTTCTACTGACATATTGATGCAGGTGGTATTTTGGCTAAATGCTTTCGAATTTCTCTATCAGGATTTGAGGTGCGGTTGTTTTGTAATATGATTGTATGGCTTTTGATACTTTTGATGGGATCAGTTTTTGAGCGATCAGTTTTTTTTAATCATTTGCATTTTACTGTCCTAAAGAAAGTTCCAAAACATGATATGGTCTCTCATTTTTAGATGCATTAAGGAATGAATGTTTCCCCTAACAAGTATCCCTAAAATGATGCCGTCAGATGCAAAAATGTATAGAGATCTCTAAAGTTGGACACAAATCGCTCAAAGGAATGCTAGTTATAGCATCAATCTTTCAGCTCACATACATCTGACATCAACATCATCCTACAACTTCTGAAGCCTCTCCTCTCCCTTCATCATTGAATTGTCTTCAATATGCACGGGTGCAGCATCAGATTGAAAACTTGTTCCCCTCAGTTCTGTAAGTTTTCACGTGCAAAATAAATCATCAAGACAAAAGTAAGGAACCAAACTGAATATTCTCTTACACTTCTTACCTTAAGTCAAGCCCAGGTTTGTTTTTCAGGCCGATTGGTATCTGGCCTGTGAGATTGTTGTTGTTCAGGTATCTGCACAAAGCAAGAGGTAGTGAGGGGATAGTATCTTATATGCATTATTTTTTTTTAAAAAAAGGAGAGGAATCTAATACTTACAATTCCTTAAGACTACTGAGTTTCTCCATTGATGGGTTGATCGTGCCGTTGAACTGATTGCCATCAAGATGCCTTCTCAAATGTGTAAAAGTTAGTGTGAAGGAGAAAAAATATCTTAGATGCATTAATCAGGCATGCTAGTGCTTACAAGGCGGTAAGGGTGCGCATGCCGCTCAAGTCAGGTATGCTGCCTGAGAGTTTGTTGCCACTGAGATAGCTGCGGTCAAAATTTTCCAGGCAAAGTTAGAAGAATCACCCATCCCTTTTGGCCATTCTTTTATCTGAGATTAATTTGCCTTACATCATTTTCATGCCAGTCAAATTTCCAATGCTGTCGGGAAGCGATCCTGAAAGACCATGATTTTTTAGATCCCTGTATATTGCAGAAAATGGGTCACATTATTACAGTAATAGTCAGTTTTTGTTTTATTTTTAGTGAATTGTAGCGTCATTTTCCATCCGTACGAGAAATAGAACAGCAATGCACTGGCTGAAGTTAACCAATTTTTTCACAGTTTGAACAGCATTTTCCAAACATCTGATTGAATATGATACTCTGGGTAACAATAGTACTTACAGTGACAAGACGCGCGCAGGAAGTTCCTCAGAACATTCAACCCCCGTCCATGAGTTGTTCCGCGGCAGGCAAGGGTCCCCAGCCCAGTCTGGAGGTGGGTTCTTGAAGCTCCCTGCGAGTTCTTCCATCGCAACCACTGCACAAGGGGAAGGCCTAGAGCTTCTCATCACCCAAACATTTGATCTCACCAACTGAACGTGACTGACACCGCTAACTTAGTAGTGCAAGTCATGTCTGAAAAATGCATGCTTACCATCTCTCGTGGCCGTCCTGCCGCCGAGTGGCACGATCATGTATATCTCTCCGGCGTTGATGAGCGGGCCGACGGGTGACGTCTCGTTGGGCGTGAGCACGATCTCCGTCTTCCCGGCCAGCTGCATCATGTTGGAGTACACGACGACGCCGGCGGCCGAGGCGTTGAGCCCGCGGAAGAACTCCTGCCCGTTGACGGCGACGTCGAAGACGCGCCAGCTGAATGGGCTGGCCGTGCGCGAGTCCTGGAAGTAGAGCGCCACGTAGTAGCTCGCCGCGGGCAGCTCCGCCGGCGGCCACTGCAAGGTGAGCTTCTTCCCCCGGCTGGCGGTGACCCCGGCCTTGAGCGCCTTCACCGGCGGCAGGTTCCAGAAGGCGTCGGGCGTGATCGGCGAGTGGCTCTCCACCGCCGGGTTGCCGTCCGTGAACGGCGCCCAGTACCGGTTGTACGGGTCATCTGGATAGCTAGTAGAAATTAACGCCAACCACGCCACGTCAGGAATCCTGACCCAACATTGCACACGTATCGCTGGTACAAAATGCGTTCTGGTGCGTGCGTACCTGACGATCTCGGGCTTGCTGCCGAAGCGGCTGCGCGCGACGGTGGTCATGACGTACTTGCCGAAGTCGGTGGTATTATACATGGAGTCGGCGAGGTCGACGACCTCCAGCGAGGAGATGAAGGGGCTGGAGGCCGTGTCGGGGCGGCGCGCGAGGCACACGCTCATGGCCTTGCCCTGCGCCTGCGCGAGCACCTCGAAGTAGGTGGACATGCCGCGGCGGAAGTTGGCGGTGGTGTTGACGGCGCTCCACCGCGTGCCGTCGACGATCTGGTCGAACACGGGGGGATCAGCGCCGCCGTCGAAGCCGCCGTAGAAGTAGGTGGTGCGGACCAGGTACCGCGCGCCCTTCACCACGGGGACCTCGTAGCAGTACTTGCGCGCCGTCTTGTCCGGGAAGTAGCGCAGCGTGGCCAGCACCGGCAGGAGGTTGGGCTTGTTGATGGCGGACACGTTGCCCACGGTGACGAACCCGTCATCCTGGATCCACTTGATGCTGCCGGTCTGCACCTCCTTGTCCGACCCGCAGTTTATGTAGAACCCTGCCAACCGTATCATCATCATATCCCACACGAACCAATCAATCAATTTACTGCTCCATTGCAGCATTTCGTCTTCAAACTAAAAAAGGCCATGCATGAATTTACCTCTGGGTTGTGGGGCGGCAGGTTGAGAGGACGATGATGGAAATAAGGCGGCGGTGACGAGGAAGAAGAGGAGAGCGACGGCAATGGGGCTTGGCATCGTAATGACATAATAGGATTAGGGGGAGAGGAATGGAGCACCCGCGAGGGGGAGGCTCCGAAGGAGAAGACGCGAAGAAAGGGGGACCAGGAAGGGAGGAGGCAAACGTTTATGGGTTCCGTCGGCAATTGCATGCCAGCCTGCGCGACACCCGGATTCTTGGTCGTCGTTGTTAGCGCCCAAATATAGCAAGGTTGAAATGGTCAAATCTGGTTTACAAGTACCGGGCTTTCAAGCAAACCGGCCTAGCCACTCTACCGGAGCGTAGCGGCCCACAGAGGCTGTCGTTGAAAGATCTATTTGTTTTGAGTGAATTGCACAAAACTACAACTATTTGTGTCAAGGTTTCACAAAACTACAACTTTTGAAACCTATTTCAGAGAACTACAACTATTTTGACCATGTGTTTCAGAAAACTACAACTTTTGTGTCCGGCCCCACATGTCATTGACATGTGGGGCCGGACACAAAAGTTGTAGTTTTCTGAAACACATGGTGACATGTGGGGCCGGACACAAAAGTTGTAGTTTTCTGAAACACATGGTCAAAATAGTTGTAGTTCTCTGAAATAGGTTTCAAAAGTTGTAGTTTTGTGAAACCTTGACACAAATAGTTGTAGTTTTGTGCAATTCACTCATTTGTTTTTAATCACCCTCACCCGCATTGAAAGATCTATTTGATGGTTTAAATAGCTTGTATGTTGCATCGTTTCTTTTTTTTTTCTTATTAACAGTTACATGCAAGACACATGTTTTCATCTAGATGCATGTATCTCTTTTAATTCTTACCACATCAGAAAAAAGAGTGACACATGACACCTTATTTAATGAAAATAAAACTCCCATTGAGAATTAACCTTACTAATCTCTTGTTTGTTAGCATTTGGTAAATTGGCTCCCTCTTTACTTTGCTCCACCCTCGGCCACTGCCGAAGATGGGTCAGTTCCGGGAATATTGACCAAACTATATTAAAAAACAAACATGTATGGCGCCATTTGACCCCAAACCAACATGAAATAACTTAGCAACATAAAGCAGCATCCAAGACACGATTATGCACACTTACAGCAATTTAAGTTTCTTGCTGAGCTGGTAGGTTAAAAGGTCTTCCATATTGATCGTTTTAACTTGAAAGCTCGCACATAAGACTACCCTGACAAGGTCGGTCAAAGCTCTAAAAAGATTAAAATGTTCTCTAGTAGGGCATGTAATTCTTTCCTCAAAAGCATGCCAGATCTCATGCGGACTTTAGATCGCCAGGAATTCATCTCTTTTATCGTCAAAGATTTCTTTCTTTTTTGAGGATATTTTTATCGAAATTTCTAATCATAAAGTAAGCCACCATCAGATATTTAGCATCATCTACAAAATCAACTTCCGTGTTTCGTCATCATTCTCGATACCATCTTCTTCATCATTATCATCTCCCAATGCTCTTCAAGAAATGCACCTTTGTTTGATATATGTTTTTATGCATTCATGAAGTCTGCATTGGTATGTTGAAGTTAAACAAGATTTGTAAGAAAAATACATTTTATAGATAGATGCTAACAGTTTGTGCTCTCTACAGAGGCCCTCCTCTATATAAACATTAAAACATGATTGTATGTATATAAGAGGTTTACCAATACAAACTTTTCCAACTACATTATGTCAGAAAAGTTGTTGATTATCTGGAGAAGTAATTTCAAAGGAACAACATTTGGTACTTACCCCATTCAGGCTGTTCTGATGTGCACTTTTACGTTTTGCAAATCTTGGTTTCTATTGTTATACCATAGGCCATATTTTACTCTCTCTTTTTTGTTCATCATTGTGGCATCCTCCTCTTGTAATTGTTGTTTCTATTCAAATTGTTTTTTTGGCGAACCGTTGCTTCTTTTCATTGTGAAAGTTTGTTTGTGATTTATGCAACTTTGTGCAAGGACTCTTTGATGTCTTCCTTTGCGATGCCCCTATGAGTCAAAACTTCGGTTCTGATCGCAAGCGACTCAGCACAATTTTGAATCAGAGGATGATTTTTTCCCATTATTCGATCCATCGAATTAGTGCTGTGTATTCCTCATCACTTATGACTGTGTATACATATGAAAAGGAAAACGAAAGAAAATTAAGGAACCCACAAATCAAAATGTGGCGGCGGCGAGCTCGATCAGCATGTATATCCTAGCAGCAGCAGCTATCTCGCTCGTTCAGCTACGTACGACGATCGAGTTGATCATGATGGATCATTGATCAGTCCCACTTCCTTGGATCGGTGATGTTGATCTTCCAGTGCTGGTCAGCGAACCCGATCTCCTCGGCGACGTGCCTGTCCCAGGCGATCTCCACCTTCCTCCGCTCGGAGAGGCGGCACGGCCCGCGCATGAGCTCCCCCATCTGGTCGTACACCTGCCACCACCTGGCGTGCGCCTCGTCGCTGGCGTACACCCTCTGGTCCGCCACGTTCCAGTTGCAGTCGTAGTCGCGGTAGCACGTCCAGGGCTTCATCCCGAGGTAGTGGATGGACCACACCTCGGCCGGGTCGGCCCGGAACAGGCGCTCCTTGAGCGCGCGCTCGCCCGTGGTGTTGGCCCAGAAGTTCTTGAGGTAGTTGACGCGGCGCGGCAGGCGGTGCCACCACACGAACACCTCGTTCAGGAACCCCTGGTCGCCGCCGTTGTACGACCGGATGGCGCGCCGGTTCCGTATCAGCGCGTCGAACGTGCACGCCGACGGCTCGATCACCATGACGCCCGAGTTGAAGAGCGACCCGTCGTTGCCCACGGCCGCCAGCTGCGGGAACGTGAACAGCTCGTCCAGGTTGCGGAGCACCAGGATGTCGGCGTCCACGAACACCACGCGGTCGTACTCCGTCAGCTGCCACAGCCGGAACTTGCTGTAGTTGTACTCGTTGTACGTGCCACGCGCCGCGCGCGGGTTGCGGATGCGCTTGATCTTGCGCGGCGTCCAGCCCGCCGCCGTCAGCGCCCGCAGCGCCGGCTTGGACACCGTGTGGTCGTGGAGGAGGATCAGGTCCCGCGTCGAACCCGCGCGGCGGATGCTCTGCGCCAGCACGATCGCGCCGCACAGGTACGTGTCAGACGAGTGCAGCACCGTCGCGTACGCCTCGCGACGCGGGCGGCCCGACGACGCAGCCACCTCCGACACGTTGAACACCTTGTGGATGCCTGCGTGACCGCATCATTCCTTAGTTAGTTCCAGCCACATTATATATATATTTTCGCCAAAAATATATATAATAAAAAAGCTGAGTTTCGTCTTCAAAGTAAACACGGATTCTCCTATCTGATCTGGTCTGTGCAACTTCGAAATGGCAGCATCTGTCTACCGAAGCGTGGGCGAAGAAGAAAGGCCGCACTACATTGAAGTGATCGTCAAGTCAGAACCGATCGGATTAACCACCTGTTGATAAACTTTTGAACGTTGCCGTACGTTTGGTCTCGGCGGGTGATCCACCTGGTAGAATGCAGTGGAATGCAAGCATGAATTTCGCGTGCGCGAGCTAGCGTACGTGCAGCTGGTCTCACCCACCGAATCTGGTTTATTCAATCGTGTCGATGTAATTGCCACGCCATCATTGTGCTCGATAGATCGATCAGACGGCTGGAAGCGAAAGGCTTCCTACCATGTTAGGTGCATATATATATATATAGGCCCCCACCGCCTCCGTAGTATTTTGTATTTTAAATTTATTCTTCTCATCTTTTTGTAGGGGATATATTATTTGCACCGTGTTTGCGCTACAGTGAACAGTGCTAGGTACTTCTTGAAGTATAACATCAACCTGCCGATTCTTTTAGAAGCCGCATGCAGTTAGTTGATCGATCTAATGGAAGCACACCTAGATCTATCTATTTCCTGCAGCAAGGACAGGTTCCGCTCTTTTCTTCTTCTTCTTCTTTTTTTTTTTTTTTTGGATAACAGTGACAGGGTTGTGATGGATCAACATTACCAGAAGAAGTTACCATTTCGGAGTAGTGATGCTACTATTCTGATGACGCGTTCTCGAAAACCAAAATGCTACTATTCTGCTAACTGACGATAGCTACCTTCCGCTGTAATCTAAAACGGACCAAATTTCAGAGCCGTGCTAAGAAACCAGCGTATATGTGTGGGTTTTCTTAAGAAAAATTTGTTGATATATATACTCATCGTCTACACAAATGTAATCGTCAAGTCATCATTACTTGATCCACGAGATTAACACGGGTAAGAGACTTGGATTGAAGATTACTTCCAGGCCTTAACCGCCGCGTAGCTCATCGATCGACCAGATTCTTCAAGTTGGGTCTGACTGGGGACTTCGACTAGAAGATTTCTTCCTAGCTAGCCTTAACCGCCGCGTAGCTCATCGATCGACCAGATTCTTCAAGTACTGATCGAGATTAATGTCATGCTAAAAGGAGCGTTGATCGAGTGCCGATGAGAATCCATGCATTATCTCCTCGTGGCCTTTCACACATCTACCGACCAGATTCCTATGCTCTTCTATGTGGCTTGGCCTACGCACCCCACTATCTCGTCCCTACTGATCATATGCCCATGGAAAATCTTTGATTATGTTCTTTATGGAGCTTTTAATTTCATTAGGTGGTATGTTATGTCTCTAAGAATACTCATGTTCCAAAAAGTATTTTTCTTACGCTGATGCTAATGTTCTTATCCTCTGCGATATTTCTTCCTCTAGCCTCTGGGATTTTGGTCTCTTTTTGTGAACAGCGGCTGTTTGTGGTTGGAACGGCGCACGGAGCAAAAATCACTTTTTTTCTGATATTTGCTATGAAAATTAACGTAAAAAACTTGCTTACTGTCAACAGTAAACATATTTCTCTTTCACAAAAGAAAATATGTCTGTATTTATTTATTTAATTAATCAGTAAAAATGTTAGAAAAAAAACTGTTCTTGCTTCATCGGTAAATTGCTTGACTCGTCAGTCGGGCTTTACAAAACCAGTGAACATTTTTGTCTTCTGATTTCTGGGAGCACCACCACCACTTTCTATGTATCTCGGTTCGTGCAGGAGCTTCGTAGTAGTAGTTAGTACGGGTGCAACTGACGGATGTTTGACGTGACTTTGCATGCGGTGCAAACCATGGTGAAGCAGATAGCTAGGCCGAGCTAATTAACCTAACCGACGCGCATGCACGGCGTCCGGCCGGCCGGACGGAGCAAACAACAAACGAGTGAAAACGAAGCGCTTACGTACCTCCCGATCCCCAGAGCGGCAGGGCGAGGTTGCATGACCCGACGGGCAGCCGGAGCTTCTCCTCGAGGCGGTGCACGTCGACCCTGTACATCCACCAGTGGCCCTCCCTCCCCACCATCTCGTCGCACGGGAACAAATCCATCATGGGCTCGCACTCGCTCCGCAGCACCACGCGGACCCTTCCGTCTCCGCCGGCGCCGCGCCGGCCCTTGCGCGCGGCCACCTGCGCCGCCGCCAGGTGCACCTGCAGCCTGAACACGTCACGGTTCCAACCGTCCGGCGCCGTGCGGTTGCACGGCAGCGCGGCCACGACCACGTCGAGGTCGCCGTACAGGGTCAGGTCGGGCATGGGCAGCTCCGGGCAGGACGGGCCCTCGTCGTCCTCCTCCTCGTCGATCCACTCCGGGAACAGGTCCGACCACCGGAACACGTCGGAGACGCGCTCCAGCTCCACGCGCACCGCGTCGCCCTCCACGCCCAGCGGCAGCAGCTCGTCGCCGCCGATGTTGACCAGGCCCATCCGCAGCCGCCCCCGGAGGTCGTCGAACATGGCCGGCGCGCGCCCCGCGTTCACGATCCGCTCCGCCGCCACCGCCTTGTTCGCCGGCACGCCTCCCAGCTGCATATGCGTCCACACCAACGGAGCGGAGCGTGTCGTGTCAGATCAAGAGACGTACATACATGTCTTAATGATGATCGCCGACGACAAACACGAACGACACCACTTTTTAATTATTATCGCGGACCGGTGGTGGACTCACCTTACCTTCCGTGAGAGCTGGGACGACGGGCAAGCGGCGTCGCGGAAGGTGCAGCGGACGAGGGAGGCGGCGCTGCGGTCGAGGAGGTACGAGTACTTGGGGTGGAGGAGCAGGGCCATGTAGGCGAACAGGAAGAAGGCCAGGCACGCCGCGTTCAGCTTCACGATGAACCCGGCACGAAGCCCGGCCGCGGTCGGGGACTTGACCGCCTCCCCGGCGGTGCTCACACCCATGCCGCGCGCTCGCTGAATTTGTCGCGGTGACCGTTCACTCGAATCACCGGCCGGAGTGTTCACCGATCGTGTCCTGCTTGGGGCCTTAGGTTAACACGGCAGCTTAAGTGGAAGCTGCGCGCGCTGGCTAAGCGGAGTCGAGTTGCATGCGAGCGGGATATATAGGTGCAGCGCCTGAGACTTGGCGGGTGGTGTCGCGCGGGCGCGGCTTGGTGCTGATCGTGGCGTCGGGTCGAGCTTGCGGCGTGTGAGTGCGCGGCAAGGCTGTAAGGCTGCTGGCCAATCAGCGGTGGTTGGGGGTGGGGTGAGCTTGACAGAACGGCGGCAACGAACGAGAGGGGCCACGTGTCACGGTTCATTCATTCAGCCAAGTCGGGGGGTCTGCAGCTTCAAGCGCTGCTACTGTACCCAAAAAAAAACTCGATCAGTGAGGAAAGACCTCCCCACTGACATTGTATTAAGGCGAGACCCACCGAAACCTGACCGGCGCGGAACCCACACCAACACAGCCCTCAAAGGGAGCATGGGGGCCATCTGCAGCCATTGCACAGGGAGGTGGGCACGTTTATTCAGCGGTGCAGCACCCAGGAATCGAGCCTGGGCGGGCAGCTCCACAGCCGAAGGACTTAACCATCGCGCTGTGAGCGCCTTTGCCGCTGCTACTGTACTCCAAGTCAGTTTCAGGCCGTAGCCAGCGAGCTCAACTGATAGTGGATTGGTTACAAGAATTTTCTCTTTAAATTTATGAGTTATGACGTACTTCATAATATGTGCAAATACGGTTGTGATTTTTGTTCAGTCTCGATCTAATATATAATCGTATCGTACAGCTCGTGACTAAGTACCTACTCCTATGATTGATGTCAAACTTTCACGTACACATGTACTCTTTGTTATGCACAACTATTGAATACTTTTCGTACGTTGCCACGCGCTGATAAATGTAGGATACGAGCTCATCTCACTGTGATTACATCCGGAGCATTATTTGAGCATGACCCATATCAGTACAGTTTCGTCGACATCGTCTCATGCATTTCAGTCTAGAAAACTGCTGCCACTTCACCAGCGCTGCTACTGTTAGCTTGAGCGATCCATTTCTTATTTGTCAGTCGAGATCTATGGTAAGAACTAGCTGTAAGGGGTACAGATGACATGCCCTTCCGACCTTGTGATGGAGCCATTCCCGTTTCCGTCCAAACTTCACGCATAAGTAGCCCATTAAAATACAGTAAAGACCAAGACAATTTAACCTCCATTTTGCATTTATAATTCTCTAGGCCTCGTCACGGCCATACATGTATGATCTGTTTGTTGAGGTTGGTGCATCCTCCAGAAGCCATAGATTTTATCTATCTGTATGATCTGGAACTGTTCGTGTTGACAGGCTGCGATAGGATTGCTGATGTTGTGGGTACCTGTTGCCCCTTGTACACCAAGGTACGGTTCGGTTGCCCGGGTTCGATCAGGACCAGCAAGGACACCCGCACTTCCTCTTCCGCTCGACATTCTGTGGATTCTTGTTGGAGTCGGTGCGATCATGGGCTTCCGTTCCTCCTCCAATGATCAGATCATCAAATGGCATCAGGAACTCTCTGGACCACATGAATTTCACTACTGGAGCTCTGAAAGGAAAAACTGAAGCAGAAGCTCAATTGCTTAAATGCGGGATAAGTATTATGGTCTCGTTTGTTGCAGGACATGAATTTTTTTTAGAGGTTCTCTTGTACAGATATAATTCATCAGCATGAGGCCCCAAACACAGGGAAATGAAAAGGAGGGGCTATCAGATCGAAATGGATTTGACAATGACCGAAGTAGTGCCTACTTTATATTCTCTGCATCCGGGAATGAACAAAAAGAAACTGATTTAATCATTAGCCAACAAATTACTTGCAGGGCGCCATTGATTTTAACATCTCAACTGTTCTAGATGTGCATGCCTACAACTGAAGATCATTCGAAAATATGTCGAGGCATCTGTAACCATCACAATTAAAGCGAAAAAAATCCCTGGCCCTCAAGAGTTAATTCCATCTCTTTTTTTTTGTTGAGAAATTAATTCCATCTCATTTAATGCTGATATAGGGCAGCTGATCCATCCATCTGTAAGCATTCCTGAACTTATCCCTTGCCTTTCAAGGTTTCCATCAGCAGAGATAAGCTCGAGCCTATTTGCAGACAATTTATTACAAGCATATATATACAGAGGGCGCTGTTGATGACTCACTTTGATATTGTGATTATTGTGTTCAATCTTGGCAGCAAAAGCTAAAATGAAATATTCAGGTGCAATGAATGAGCAATGACGGGCGAAGTGTGTCAAACACAAAACTGAATTAACAATGATGTTTATCATAAAAAATGCGTGCTCAAATCGCATCTGATCAGATGCTCCTATCCAAGCTACAGACGAATTATATTGGTGATGACTCAGGTCGTACATGCACGTCGTGCTCAAGCTAGTCCTACGTGATTTTCATACGTGGAACGACGACGACGGCCCGGATGGCATTGGTAGCTGTGTCGGAAGGAAAACACATTTAGCTAAGAGAAAGGCAGAAAGCAATCTATTAGTTGGAACCGATTCTTCAAAGAACAAACCCTTTAATTTCTCTTCCACTTCGGTCTCTCCTTCCTTTTGCCTTTGCTTTCGGTATCCGGCGACACATTCAGTAACTTTACTCCACTGTAATGTTACATCTCACCTTTAGTAATGTAGGTTCAATAAGCGATTTGGAACATAAGAAAACTAAACTCCGAAATCCTGAAGTGCATGCTATGCTAGGTTAAGAATATTGCTTACACACCACTTAATTCGTATCTTTCTACCAAAGAACTACCACTGTGTGGTGTTCTTCATCACTTTATGCATGATGTTACCCTACTCCACTTCCTGCTGGTTTCCTACTTCTTATCTTTTGGTTTTGATGTACTGCTCTAGGTCATCAGTCCTGGTGAATGGCCGACAACATCTTTCAGAAAAGTTTTGAAGAAAAGAAACCTAGATCAGCTTAGCTTAGCCACCAGGTGAATTTCAGAGCAGCTCTTGATCAAATCTAACGAGCCAATCACACTAGCTTTGTTCATTAGCACTACTCGTAGCCGAAGAAAGGCAGATTAACTAAAGCCCTGCAGTCGCGTTCTTTAATCATGTGGTTGTGAGGACTTGGCACAAGGCATTTGGAATCATCAGGGTACAGTTAAAGAGTTCTTTTGGCGCCGGTGTACGAGAAAACAAAAGGCGATGGATCCATCCATCGCTGGATCGATCGGGCAGGGTTGGTTGGCTGGTCCGAGTCCCTCTAGAGTTCTTTTGGCCTCACACAAGATTGAACAGCAAAAGTAGTCTTGCGAGATAAAAAGATGAGAGTGAGATGCACACGATAGCAGAGTGAATGAGTAGTAGGGTTACAAAGCCTTGAAGGCAACTCCAGGCACAAACCTACCCTAACACCCCTGTCGTAGCCTTTTCCCCGTTCGTTTTCATCATCGATCGAGCGCGTTCTTCTTCTTCTTTTACTGTTGGTGCCCTCACGGTCTCACCTTAGTCACCTGGACATCAGTTTCTCACCAAATCCGTTCCCTGGTGGATTTCTTTGTCTTTCAGTTAAGAAAGTTTTGATGAAAAGCTACACGTTCTGTCAGTGCCAACATTGTCCCTGGAAGAAAGAAAGCGAACAAAAAAGGTCTGATGCCTAGCTCATGGATTGTCTTTGGTAGTGCGAATCTAGTTGTGACTCATCTCACTCCACGGGCCGGAATGATGTACACATGACGCCAGTTCAGACAAGTTTGCTGTTTGCAGAATTGCAGTATAACTTCAGCTAACCTCAGAGGGTAAACCGCAAGCGTTCCCCTGTTTCTTGCGTTTCACCGATGCGCAAGCGAGATCCCTGTCTGGTTCGACTGAAGACGGAAGGCCTGAACCGACAGGAGGCGGCCGTCCGTTGGTACGAGCAAGTCTCACCTGCAAGTCCAATCGTTCAATGGGTCTCGTCGACGGCGACGGCGACGGCGCGGTGCGGATCTTGACGCGCCGGCCGGTTGCTTTCGGCTCAACATTTGCCGCCGCTGGCAACCGAGCCACCAGTCCGCATTGCCTGTTCTTATCCTTTGCTTGGTCCTTCAGTATGTCAGGAATGGAATATCGACGTGAGCCCGTCTCGGCGAAGGCGCACCTGCCGCGCCAGCCAGGTAGGCCGGACGCGGCAACGGATCCGAGCCAGCGAGCGGATCGGCTGAAAACCACATTGCTGAATACGAGTGCGAGCAGCTTTTTCGTTTCGTTGGGAAAAAAAGGCGTGCGAGCGATGGCTTGGATTTGATGGATTCTGCCGAGCTGGAGATGGACGAAGGCGTGGAGCCTAAGAAGTCTAGAGATGGATGGACGTCGACCGACCGCGACCAGGGGAGGCCGTGTGTCGAGCATGGGACGTGTTCGTTGCGATTTTGTTCCACCGGTCGCCAGTACGTACTCGTCGTCACGCTCCTGTACCGCTGTACGGCGACGGCAGCCTACGAGCTGTATGAGATGTACCTCTGGTAACAGTAAGTGCACGCACGCAGCCCCCCGGGGGGGGGGGGGGGGGGGGTTCGTTTCGCTAGAGCAACTCCAAGAGTCTCTTTAAAATTGGCTAGCTAAATTATGATTTTAGCTATTACGTAAAACTAAAATGGTACCAAAAACATCACCAAATCCAACAGCCTCTCTATACTTTTATCCTCTCTATATTCAAATTCAAATTGTTGTGTGTACTGGGCGAGGATGGCACGGCTCCATCGCGAGCGGCCGCGCACCGCGGCGACGTTCAATGCTATAAAACAATCAAGCCCATCCATACTCCGCCTCGATTCGCAGCATAGTTGGGTGCGCGTTCCAGCGGCAGCTCACTCACCTAGCAGCCTGCGTTGCACAATGTATAATTTACTCTGCTGCCTGCTTGCTTCTCGATCTCCAAATGCGCACCGGACGGCTGTTCGTGCTCGCCGCGCTCATCGCGGCTGCCGTCCTCCTCTCGCTCGACTCACGCAGCGACGTGAGGCTGCTGGGCATGACAGCCGCTGTCCTCGTCGTCTCAAACTCCGACCATCAGCCTGCACCACTGCAACGTCATTATTGGATCAATGTATAAATGCCTCCGTAAGTTAGACACCGCCGCCGAGCTGCTCCATCCCCATTGCGCCGTGCTGCTCCGAGGGGCTCCGCCGCCGATCCAATCCCCTGAACGCCTAGAGCCAGACGCGTGGACTCCATTGCCCTTGCTGCCTCCACGCCGCAACGCCCTGCTGCCTTCATGCCGTGAGGTATGGCGATGGCCAGGAGAGAAAAAACGGCGCGCGCTGGATGAGGGCGATGCACGGGACTGAAGTTGGGGTGCGGGAAACCAGGGAAAGAGCGCGGGAGGAGACGATGGCGAGCGGCCCGGGCTGGCCATACTTGGCGAGCGATGCCGGACGGATGGCGAGCGAGAAAATCTCGGAAGATGAAGATGAAGAGGCTGTTGGATCGCGTTTTTCACCTCATGTTTTCTATATTTGACGAACATGACCTTTTACATGAGCTGTTGGAGATGCTCGAGTGCAAGAGGAAACAGGGTGGTCTTTGGAGTTTTTTTTTTTGTTTTTTTGTTTTTTTTGTTTGAGGGAATGGAGTTTGGATAGCTGGGTTACGGAAATAGGAGTAGAAGGGAAAGGTTGGGGTTGGGCTAATGTAGATTAAATCCTAATTCTTTGTTTGGATGCTGCGGCCTGAGATGAAGAAACAATTGCAAGCAGGTGTCGATCCTCTCGCCTTATCAGTTGCTTTCCATCCTCTCGCGCAAAAGGTTGAGTAGCAAGTAGCAAAATTCAAATTAATCTTTCTCTTTATATTTTTTTAGCAACTATTTTGCTTTACTTGGCATTTGCCAAGTCTGCAGTTAGCCTAGAGGTGTCCAAACGGGCGGCCCGGCCCGGCCCGGCCCGGGCACGAAATGACACGGTCCATTTAATTTCGGGCCGGCACGGCACGCAATTCATTTCGGGCCGTCAGCTCACATGCCTGAACGACGGCCCACGGCACGGCCCGAAATTATATAATCGTGCCGGGCCGGCCCATTAGGCATGGAAGCCCGTTAAGGCACGTCGGCCCGTTTAGCCCATTAGTGTTAAAATATAGCAAAATGAGTGTTAAAATGGGGGACTTGAGATTTGAAGCAAGGACCTCATGGTCTAGAGTGAAAGGTTTTACCATTAGACTAAGTTTCCTTATTGATTCTATGAGAATTCGAAATATATTTACACTATTTTCTAATCGGGCTCGTGCTTTGATGGGCCATTAGCGAGCCTTTACGTGCCGCGGCTTAAACGGGCCGTGCCCGTGCCGCCCGTCGTGCCCTACCCTCGGCCCGTGGCACGGCCCGACCCTCGTGCCGTGCCGGCCCGGGCCCGAAATTCATCGTGCCGTGCCGTGCTTGGGCCGGGCCAAACTTTGCGTGCTTCGTGCCCGCCCGCTTAGCCCGGCCCGTTTGGACAGCACTAACTTAGCCCACCACGCAATCACCGCAAGCCGCAGCCCATTACAAATTTCTCCAGAATGAAGCCCAGCAACTGGACCACCGAGCCAATTCTGTACAGTACGATATCTCCAGCCCATTTCTCAAACTTTGGAGGGAAACCCCAAATTCATTCCACGATCAAACCGCCGCCGGAAAATTCCGTCGAACCAAAAAGTGATGAGGCGCCGTAACCTAATCATCACCATCGACTCCGATGAGGACGACGGCGAGGGCACTGCCACCACCTCTGCTTTAGTTGCCAGCGGCGGCGGCGGCAGCAGCAGTGGCAGCGGCGGCCGGCCCTCGCCCGCCAGCACTAGCCCCCTCCCCATCCCCTTCCCGTCCCTCTCGCTCTCGCCTTCCGCTCCCATCGTCATCTCCGACGACGACGGCGACGAGGATGTGAAGGAGATCCTGGACCCCGACGGGGACTCCGCCTTCGTCGACGCCCCCGAGGGCATTCCCCCTCCTGCGCTCACGCCCGCTCCCGCTTAGGCAACTCCTCCCTCGGCGACCGGGACCCCGACCCAGACGCCGGCCCCGGACCCGGCTCCAACCCAGACTCCGCACCTGGACACGGCCCCGTCTCCGTCCGCGGATCCGTGCTCGACTTCACCGCCGTCCGCACTGAACGGGCGGCTGCGGCCAGTGGACGAGTTCCTACAGAGGCTCGGGCTGCGGCTTCGGCCGGAATGGCTCGAGTCCTGCGCCGTGGGGTTGCCTGGGTTCGACGTCCTGGGCGGGGCGGAGGCACAAGCGAGGCAATGCTTCGAGCAGTTCTTCTTCACCGACATGAACACCTGCGGGGATGGCATGCTGCCGGAGGGCGTTGGGAGCATGCACGCCGTTGTCCTCGATGGCCCCTTTGTGCTTCAGGTTCGTTCGACATTGCGTTTCGCTGATGTTGTTGTAACGTTAGTGAAATGTTTGTGGGTGCTTCAGAATTTCTGATATGACAGGAATATTTGCAATGTTTGAGAAAAGAAAATGCTCCATCACATTTGAACTGCTGGTACTTGATGTTCTGATTCATCTAATATATGGGTTGTCATAACTTGAATCTTAATCTTTGTTTTGTATGTTACTAAATGCTCCAAAAATGCACACTTCATTGAAATTGTAAAATCTTGATTGAAAACTGTTTTGAAGACACGGTTGCTCTTAGAACTTGTTTGTATTTAATTCTTGAAGGTGACTGTAGACCACTTATAGTGGACATTACATATAGTGGGAGCCTTTTATGGACACAGGACAGGAATTAATATGAGTTTTTCAGTAAACAATTTGATACACACTGCAATTTTTCAGGAAATGCGGTTTTTTTTACACATTTTGTATTTTCTAATTTTCATAGACTGGTTATTTTCAATCAAGTCATTCTATATGCTTATGTATTTTTTTTCTTTGCCTATTGTCTGTACCAAATTGACGAATTTTGTTGTCATTCCTTTTTGCTATGAGGTGTCATCCACATGACTCTGGGTTTTTATAGGTTGATGAAATTGTTAATATATCAGCTCCTTTAAGGGAAAGATACGGTGGCACAAATGCAGGACCCAAAAGGTGTTTAAAATTATTGATGACAGATGGCATTCAATGCATATTTGGGATGGAATACAGGCCCATCAAAGAACTGGAAGTCCTAGCTCCTGCTGGCCTAAAGGTCACCGTTTGCTCATTCCTTATTTCCTGATATGGTTGTCCTACCTTTGGATTTTGTGCTATAGTGCTTTGCATTTCAGTCATGCCTTCATTAGATTGTAGTTAAGACAGGCATGCACAGCTGCAATTATAAAAAAAGCTTTACCAATGTCACAATGTACTTGCCACATATTGTGCTACTGCTTTGGTCTTGTAGCCATTTCATTTATTATTTGACTGCTGTGAAATGTCTGTATATTGAATACATATGGATAATTTTCTGGTTGTCGATTACATTGCTCCATCTTTCTTTCTTTATTCTATCCACAAAAACATAATAGCCCATTACATGCAGCAATACACAAGATGTGTATCTGAGGCCTAACTGTTGCAGTTTCCATAAGGTTGTTACTCTGTTGGACACTGTCAAACTTTTACCACTGCTTTCTCTTGTATTGTTGAATATATATTTCCACAACTAACTTCTAATTTGAAAACATGATTATGTCTGGATCATAACACGAACTTACTCATCTAAAATTGTGGGAGAATAGAACTTCATATTGTACATGCTATTTGTAAGGTTGTTAGGTGGTTGCGTTTCCTTCTGTTGTCATTGAAGATAAGTTTCCTACTGCATTTTCTTTTAAAATTTTCTCTTAAACCTCTTTTACAATCAAATGGTTATACACCTTCTCTATATCAGTGAACAATCTATGCCTCTATGTAACCAAGTAGCACAAGAAAAAAGTATAGATGATGAATCCAAATATGTTTTCTCTTACTGTTTTGTTTTTCATCATGGCCATTTATTTCTCAATGCATTTCAGGTTGTTATAAGAAATGTTCACGTAAAGAGGGGCCTTCTTATGCTAGTTCCTGAGGTTATTGAGATTCTTGGGGGTGTAGTTGACGATTTGGAAGCAGCATGTGATAGACTTGTTTCTGAAATAAATAAACTGCCTCGTGGCAAAAGGGTAAATTGTGTATTAGTGAAACCCAATAGATTTACATGCATGGCATTGTTATATTGCTTCATAACTGCTTTCTAAGAAATAACTTAGCACCCAATTCTGTGACACTAGATGTATGATTATATCAATTCTAGTGCAAACATGTCATTTAGATCTTTTGTGTTTAGTGGGACCTTTGTCCTTTCAGTATACTATAATAATTTCAAAGTTAAAATACCAGATGCTATAAATGTTCATACATAGCACTTCCTTATGTGGCATATTGTTCTGTCATAAAATGATATTGATAATGATTCCACTTGTGTAACCTCTCTATGCTGCAGGAAACAAGGTGGACTACCTTTGTCGTTAAGAGCCACTCTATCTGCTTGGCCATGTGGTACCACTGTTACAAATGGTGGTGAACAAGGGATCTCTTTGCCAGCAACAGTTAATTCCTCTCATCCAACAGGATTAGGTACTGTGTAAATTTGTATAAGCTCATTTAGATGTTTTCATGTTAGCTTCGCATATTGCACCTTTTTTCGACATAGAGAGATACAAAGTGCAATGAATGCATATCCGAATTTTCATATAGCCACACATTTTTCATTTACTAAGTGATGATAGCAGCCGCTGACTTATCTGCACATCTGTGATCCTCCATTTTATATTAAGATATTGTGGCTAATTTCTTTTCGTTGTTAATTGCTATGATAGGTTGTTTGCTCTCGTTTTTTTATATTCAGGAAGTTTGCCAAATAATAGTTTGTCACTACTATTGTGGCACGAAACTTTTTCAGCAACCAGTCTTACCTATCCTTTTCTTTCATGGAAGAAATATCATTTTTAATTTGTTACATGCCCTACTTTATACCACGATGGTTATCAAGGAAGCAATTAATCTCTCTATATGAACTTTACATTCATTAAGAATTTCAGCTCTCATTTTATGGTTAAAAAGAAATTCTATTTGCAGGTAATGCTTCCCAGTTTGTTAGAACAACAGAAACTCTTGCTGCTGAGCTTGTTAGCCATCCTGTAATGGCGAACGTTATCCTGTTGGTGGTATTGGTGCTAATGATATGGAGGCTGCATGGTCCTCAAGTCGGCTTGTCCAAGAAATCAACATGGAATACCTATCTACTTCCAGGAATAATACAGGAACTACTATGTCTGATCCCAAGGGACATGATCGTACACATGCCATCCGAGAAGAATATGTTGATCCTTCTATTATGGCAAACAATGGCCATGAACAAGTACAGTGTGTACAAGATGTCACCATGCAGGAACAAGCTACTGCTTTTGTTAGGACTGAAAGAAGATCATCCACATCCAGTCATTGTGAGTATGATTCCCACCATGGTTCACATGCTATTGGTGGTACTGGAGCTAACAATGTGGAGGCTGCACGGACCTCAGATCTTGATGAGGAAATCAATCATATGGAGCATTCTATCATTCTAAGTGGTGAAATGGAAAAACCTTTTACATATATTATTAGCATGCTTCAAGACTGGGGTACAAGACAGGATACACAAGCATTTATTCAAGGAAAAATCAAGGTCAGTTTCTTAATACAATACCTTTCTTTTGGCAAACTAATACTTTCTGCTCTTTTATAAACAAATTTAGATTTATAATTGCATCATTTCCATATCCCCAGTTTAATTGATCTGAGAAATGCATGAACATCACTGCTGCAGGGTTTAATCACTTTGATCAAAAGTTTAATCCCCAGTTCAATTCCATATCCTCAGTTTAATTCATGTATATTAAAATTCTATGATTTATGGAAGTAATTAAGTGTTGATTATGACATCACTGCTGCAGGGTTTAATCACTTCTGTCAAAAGTTTTCAGTATAGAAGACGTACTGAATATGAGCTTTATGTCTACATTGATGATGGAAGTTACATCTCAACGGCTCTTGTTGATCATAATGTGAGTATCTGTTTCTGTTATTAATTCTCTTGTTTGGGATCATACCATGGAACATGACGTTGGGTTCTTTTTGATAGGTTGTGAAGAATATGATTGGTCTTTCTCCTGAGGAAGTCACAGCGGCGTTTTCTGGTGAGTCAACATTGGCATCGACCAGTGAAATGAAAGGAACTCTGAAAGGACTTGAGAGGTTTTTGGTGAAATTTGAGGTTGGTTTACTTGTTCTTAAATTCGTAAACCTGTCCATTTGCTTGCTTTTGTTTTAACAACCCGATGGGTGTACTCGCTAACCATCATACTGATTGAGTGTTACCTTTGTCTGTGCGTGACTATCATTACCCAGAGTGATAAAATATTGGATCTAAGTTTTCGTGCTTATCCCTCTTTTTGGTTAACTTGTGATGATATAGCATAGCATAGGTGCAAGTTAAACAACAAAAATTTAAAATTGTAAAATAGAAGTATATGATTGGTTGTGTTAGACATATTTTGAGGGAATGAAGTTCCAGGTTTTTTGTCCCTCCCTTGTACTAGCCAGTTGTTTTGATCAATTAATCAAGCTAAAGAATCCCTAGATGTTGGCTGTGATAAACACTGCACGCTCATAAAGCTAGCAGGCCATTTTTCACTTGTAAGTTATGGTAGCCTGGTTGGAGGGCTTAGTCTAACAATGCATCAAGAATGAGTCATTTGATTCTGTTTGGACCCCTCCTATTCTTATATTTATGTGTTCCGCGGTAGTATGGGACCGTCTATACTGTTTTTGTTTGAAAAAAATTGAAGTCGACCGGTTCCAGTTTGTAGCCTTTGAAATGTGTATAAGATTTCATACCTTTAATTGTAGGGTATGATGCTTATTGAGTTCAACAAAAACTCTTCTGTTCCTATTGTACGCGAATTGAATGAAGGTTGTTCAAGTTCTGATGCATGGCTTGTGCTCGCAAGGCTAAAGACATTTTCCTCTCGAAGGTGCATGCAGAAGCTGGATGATATGGACACCACTCCATGACTCTGCATAGTGCATTTGTAATATTAGCTTCAGTTGGGTACATGGCACTGCAATTGCTTTGGCTGAGCTGATGAGTAATTGGTAAGTGAATGAGCATTGAGCAATGAGCCCAGTTGGCCAGCAGCTACATGTTAGAGCACTGCCACCTACTTGGGATTAATTCCGGCCCTCACAAACCTCCTATGAAGTCAGGGTCAAAGACCCGATCTCTAAAGGAACAAAGTCTATTGATACTACGATGTTTCATATAGTTATTCTTTTTGTGTGATGTTCCTTGTGCTTTATTCCGAACATTAAAATCTGTTCCTAAAGACAGTACCGGGTACAGTATGAACTGTAGTAGTATTGCGGATGCGGAGTTTCTTCAACATTGCATAGAGAAGTTGAGTACTTGAGTTTAAGAAAATGCTGCTGATTCTGAAAGCAAATAATATATGAACAATAATACTCCCTCTATCCTAAAATATAGTGTCCATCTAGTTTTGTCCTAAATCAAATTTTGTTAATTTTGACCAACAATATCTATAAATATATATTGTTTCATACTAAAAGAGTTAGATGTTATGATAGTCCATTCACGATGAATCTAGTGACATCACTTTTTTGTTGTCAATATTTATAGTTTTTTCGTAATTGTTGGTCAAAGTTAAATTTTTTTGAGTTAGGACAAAATTAGATGGACACTATATTTTGAGACGGACGGAGTATATGCTTGGGGACTGGGGCTACGACTACACACATGAATCCAACTCTGAATGGGTCGTCTCCCGCCTGCTTTCCCTCGCCACGACCGTGTCCATGTGGGCAGCCGCTTGCTAGATCTTCATATAAGGTACGTCACAACGGCCGCATATCCGCATCTCCATTCCGTCATCTTGCACGCTTTGCCTCCTCTTCTCTCACCCCAAACGTCGTGCACCAGCAGGTTAGATGATTATCTCCAAACGAGCCGCAGAGATTTGCATCGCCCTTGAACGGGACGACGACCATCTCTCCACCGCCGATGACCTCAACACGGGCTCTATTCGCATGGACGATTACGAGGCGACTCACGCTTTGGGCGGCGACGTCGTCGAGGTGTGCCACCACATCACGGGCCAGGCCGTTGCCGTGAAGGCCCTTCGTCCACATGCCGATGCCGACACCGGACCCACCACCAAACTAAACCACTACGACCACGGCCACCGACGCTGTGGCGCCCAGTCATGTTGAATATCCTAACTAGATTGTTTTTGAAGGATAAATGGAAGGTGCTCTGCCCTTTCATTGAGTAGGTAGAAATAAGTTCAAAACAGCCTAGGCTGCTCAGAGCGAAAATAAAACAAAGCAGAAGGAGCGCACTGCTCAGAAAGAAACCTAACAATCTGCTTTTGTAATCTAGATTGTTAGGATAGAGATGCAGTTGTGTAGATCACGATGGTTTGTTGTATGTCGTTCATATACGACTTGTAACTCCAGGCATTGTCTAATATAAATAAAACCCCGAGCTTCACGGTTAGAGCATGGCTTTTGCAACTTTTTCTACTTAGTACCAGAGCCCTCATTCTCCACCGAATAGATCTAGCATTTTATTTTTCTTCGCCATGGCTTCATCAATCTCTTCCATGACGTCCATCCTCAGCAGGAACCCGACGTCTCGGTAGCCAGGCGAATGGAATATCGAAGTGAGCCCCTTCCGAATGTCAAGAATGGAGTATTGACGTGTGAACACCGGTTGCCACCCTATAGTTAGAGCACCACCAACGTCGATTCGAAATTCGACCTGCTAAAACTGATTTGGTTGAAAGTTCGACCATTGCAATGCTGAGTTCGGTTAGTGAGACTCATGGTAGGAAGTATAATCTTATTTTTCTTGCGGTGCTGAAGCAGGACGCGGGCTGAGCTCAAATAAGGCTCGATCTTTCTCTTTGCTCCTCATGGTTCGATGTCTCTAACGTGTATGGTTAATGGTTCGCCTCGCGAACTGTCAGGTAAGCCCACGCTTCGATTTTTCACTACGTTGGTGCGAACCGAGCTGCTCAAGGTGGGACCTGTGGTAGCAATGAGAAATGATTGTTTATCCGGCAAAAGCTCAAGGTGCATGCAGCGGGACTCCAGCCGTCCAACGCAGAGGCCTGTTCTTCCTTTCTTTATTCGCCACGGTTGGACGCGGAAAGATAGTTGCTTTTTTCTCTTTCCACACTTGTTCGATTTCTGCAATGTTCACGGTTAGATTGACGAACTGGCAGATAGACCACGGTTCGGTTTCTGCAATTCCGCTCACGCTACGGGTGCTCTTTTATTAGAAACCAAAGGCACCAGCCGGCCTTCCCCTGGTCTCTTCGAAGCAGGAGTACAAGACGGTGACGGAGAGCATGATCCCGGTGCCAGAGCCGACCACGCCGGCAAGGCCTGCCAGAAGCGTAAGAGCGCCAATGCAGAGTCCTACAAGAAACGCTGCCTTGGCAACATAGCACCTCCATAGCTGCAGAGGAACAGAGTCCGGTTGGGCCACCGTTATATTTCGTCGCCCCTGCAGGAACAGAAGAACGACAAGTACAATTACTACTTAAAGTGATGCATCATCTCCAGTCTCCATGAAATTTCAGATTCACTTACCCCAAGTAACCTGGCAACATACAGCTCTGAGTGTGAACAAACAAAGAAAAAAGACAATGACATAAGGCCACATTCCAGAAGCTGCAGCAGCGCATAAATCAGTGTGTGGAATGGGTATCTTCCTAAGTCAGCCAAGCTTCAATTCCAGGAGGAGCCATTAATTTCATTTTACATGTCAGTAAAACTTTAACTTCAAAAATATCTATGGATAGTCTATTAGTTCCCGTTCATAACTATTTAGAAACACTGAAAACAGGTGCATACTCACGTTGGCGGTGTAGTAATGTAGTAGGCTAAGCCGTTGACTGGAATTGTTTGCCCAAAATATTTGGATTTCTTCCACTTGCCCAGCAAATTGACCACCTTGTTTTCACCAAATTTCACGTATAGCAACTGCATAATAGTATTCCAAAAGGACTTAAAGCATATTAGCTCTTTTGACATTTTCACCGAATTTACTCGATATAAAATAACATCATAATGTGATAATATATAAATATAATAGTAGTATGCATACTTCATTTTTGGCATTTCTCAAATACAATGATCTCCCTCTAGTTCTTAAGTAATGGTGTCAGGATACATTATTAGATAAAAAATGAACTGAAAGTATTGTCCTAATGTCATCAATTAAAAACCAGAGTGGGTATAATATATTGACACCATGAGCTTTAGTAAAAAATCACTTCATTAAAAATATTTTCTTTGGTAACAAATATAGCTGATCCATGGCAAAGTTTCCATGTGCATGTGCATAGTTTTGTGATCATACGATTTTTTTTTTCACATTTTTGGCAACTGAGTACCTTTGAGATGAAGTATAGGAATACTGCCACTGCATCTTGGAAGAGTAGAGGTGCAAAGGAGAGGTAGGAAAGCTTGATGTCATAGTTCATTTGCATACTAGGCTCCTCACTGGATCTCAGTGGCAACGCGGCATGGAAGCTTTGCAGGCTAAGAACAAGGAGAAAGAATGCCCACGTGGCGAGCACACTAACAGGGTGTTTGGTGGCCAGCCACAGCTGGCCACGCCACAGAGTGTGGCGAGCCTTTTTGACGCCGCAGCCACGGGCTCCCTCCACCGTTTACTGTAGCGTGGCGCGGGTACTGTAGCGGTGGCGAACGGTGGCGGGGAACCAAACATCTCCAATGTCTGGGAGGCCTTGACTGCCGGATGCTTTATGCATTGAAGAAAATATGTCTTCTCCATTGGTAACGAAGCGATGAATAAGGGAGGAAGTCACAGCTCCTTCCCCATGTTGATCACCATGCTGTCCACCGTATAGCTTTATGATACAGGGGCTAAAAGCTTTCCAGAAAATACTTGCACTGTACAAATGAAACATATGGATCCGTTAAGTTAGTCTTAGAATTAATATAACAACCGCACACATATGTATTATTGTTTAGCCTAATTGACTTAAATGTATATTAATACCATATCATGATCAAGCGATGGTCGTGATAGTATGACCCCACCCATCAATTTTTCAATTGCAATACCTAAGGTTTAAACCACTACCATGAAGCATCCCCCCCCCCCCCCCCCCCCAACAAATTGAATCAAACTATTTGCAATTACTACACATAAGCAAGTGCTTTCAGTGATAATATTTGTAGACCCTTGAAAAATGGAAAAAAAACCTTAGCCGATTAGCTGTTATGGTGCTAGAGTTAAACTTTCAATAAAACACCCGTGATTCTTTTTCGTTCAACCAAAACCATCAAATGTTCAACTAATCTTGACTTGGGTGATCAACAAGTGAACTTTGTTTATCTCACACCATATAATATTTGATAATTATGCCATTGTAATCAATAAATTGATGATATGGATTCAACTTTGTGTTGATGTAAATTGCTAATCCAAACAGTCCACTAAAAAAGTAACGCGACTCTGCAATTTCGTGGCCATCTTTGCCCACCAAATTTTACTGTTAATTTGTAGGAGTTTCTATACATTTGAATGTTAATTTCTACTGCAATATATTTGAGAAGCCATGTTGAGATGTGCCATGGCTTGATGTTTGTGATGAGTAATTGACTTGGTGTTGAGTTGAAATGCGGATCTTGAGATCGCTTTAGCTTGTTTGTTTTGGCAACTTTGAGTGTTGCTTTGTGACTAACCAGAGTTGGTGAAGCTGGAGGAGAAGAAAATGTGTTTTCTTGTCTCATGATGTGTAGGTAAATGGAGTCAACTTGATGGTCAACGGCGAGAGGATCGGGACCAAGCGGGGGCTTCGAGTCGGACGATCGAAAGGCCGGGTGAGGTCAAGGGTGATCCACACCGTACACATGGAGATGACAAGAAGCACGGACGGTTTCGCGGTTTGGCCTCAAAACCGTGGAGGTGATGAAGATGGCGTGTTGACCAGGGTCAAGGCGAACGGGAGGCCGGTGCAAGTGAAGGGTCCCGACGGGCTGGGACCGAGGAGACTTGACGGCGATGAGGTTCGCGGGACGAGGTGACACGCGTCGACATCGAGATGGTTTCCCGGTTTGGCCTCAAAACCGGTGGTGGACGGTTTCCCGGTTTGTCCTCAAAACCGGCAGTGGATGGTTTCCCGGTTTGGCCTCAAAACCAGTGGTCGACGGTTTCCCGGTTTAGCCTCAAAACCGGTGGTGAGCGGTTTCCCGGTTTAGGCCTCAAAACCGGTGGTGGACGGTTTGTCGGTTTGGGCCTCAAAACCGACGGCGGACGGTTTCCCGGTTTGGGCCTCAAAACCGGCGGTGGCGGATGGTGGTGCACGTGGCACCATCGCGAAGGTAGCTTCGAGGTGAAGCTAAGTTGTGAAGGTCCCGACGGCGTTCGGGTGACGGAGAAAAAGTTGGACGGAAACGCCCTTATGTATGTATGGGTGTGTTGTAGTGTGAGGGGCATTTTCGGAATGTGAAAATGTCCAAGGGGATAAGGTGAGGGGGCTGGTTGGCTGCCCTCCCTTGAGCCTCTCACTTGTGTTTGTGAGGGAGGGCTTGAGAGAGGAGAGAAAGAGAGGGGAGAAGAGAGGAGATGGCTCTTTGATTGAGCTTTTTGTCATCCTTAGTTTGTGTGTGCTAGGGAGTGGCTTGACACATACATCTTTGAGCAATACCAAGTATCAATTCGTTCTCAAAGTGTTCTCCTCATCTTGAATCCCGAATTTGTTATTTTCCCCATTTTCGGAGCTATTTTTGGGTGATTTTCGATTCGCCTTGTATGATGCGTTTTGGGATGGATTTCTTAGGGGATCTTGGTGCTATGATGTGCTAGAACAATCCTTGGTAGGTCCTTGACCGAATCCATGGCACGAGCACCTTCGATTTGATGATTTGGTGAAGTTTCCTTCTCTAGTTCATTCAAACCCTACCTTTCATGGTAGAATCCAAAATCCGTATGGATTTCTTTGGGTTTTTGGTGTGACTCCTATTGGATGATGTTCCCCATCTCAAGACGAAGTTTTGGTTCAAATTTCGTGATTTTTGGAGGTCGTTTGGTCGGGTTTCGAGATTTTTCTTGAGCTTGCGCGCGAGCTGTCCTGACAGGGCCGGACTATCCGGCATAATACCGGAGTATCCGATGGCCGGAGTGTCCGACATGTTACCGGAGTGTCCGATGGGGAGGTTCTGATGTTGGTTCCAGATTCCGGAGTATCCGGCAACTTACCGGACTATCCGATAGGAGGTTTCTGTTATGATTTTTTTCAGATCATCTTTTTAAGTGTGTCTTTGCTTAATTTGCTTCCGTAAGTGTTTATATCCCTTCTACAATCATTCCTAGGGTCAACACATTACGTTTCATGTGTGTGTGTGATCTTTGTGGTTGTTCTTGAGGTGGGTTGTGACATAGGACAAGTTCTTTGCAAGAATTTTTATCGGCTCCCATTCACCCCCCCTCTGGTCGTCTTCTCGGTCCTTCAATTGGTATCAGAGCCGGTTTGATCACTTGTTGGCTTTTACCGGCCTTGTGATCCATAGGCGACATCTTGCGCTTGCTTGTTTGTGCTTCGGCTATTTGCTAATACTAACCGGTGCTTTGTCATGGTGCCAAGTGCATGTTCTCGTGTGTCTTTGTCCTCAGATGTTGAGATGTGTGGAATTGCTATTGAGGATGACACCAAGATGAGTCGAGTTTTGGATGCTTGCACGGATGATCTTGAGGAGAAGGAAGAGGTGTATCTCACAAAGGAGGAACTTAATGTGGTCGAGCTTTTCAAGCTTTCAAGTGGCAATGAGATGACACATGAGGATCTTGTCTCCGAGCTTTTCAAGATGAGCCAAGGTAATCTCGTCATGGGCATTGTGGCTTTATTCACTACGGTTCATGCTTGTGATGCTAAAATTGTCGAACTCAAAAAGAATTTGAGAATTTCTATGCCTAGTGATGAGAGCTTGTTGTCTAGACTTGATAATGTGAATGCTTTGCCTTCTTGCAAGTCTAGTGCTTCTTTGCCTTGTGATGATTGTGTTGCCTTGCTCAAAAAGAACGATGAGTTGAATGCTTCGATGGCTTGCTTGAAATCTGAAAATGAGAAGTTGAAGCATGATTGTTCTTCATGTGAAAAACAATTGAGCAATGCTAGATATGTTATTGACATGTTGAATGAGAATGCTTCTTTGCCATGCATGTCTTGCAAGTCTTTGAGTGATGAGATAGAGTTGTTAAAGTCAAATGCTTTTATGCCCTGTGTTTCTTGTGATGCTTTGCACAAGAAAAATGATAAATTAAAATCCTCTATCATTCGGTTGAAAGCAAATGCCATTTTGCAATGTGGTACATGTACTATGTATGATGAAACATCAGAGTCAAATAATTCTAATTCTTGCACTTCTTGCTCAAGCATGCTTGTTGAAATTAAAGAACTAAAATTGACTCACTCCACTTGTCTAGAACAACTTGAAATTGCTAGGGCTACAATTTCCGAAATCAACTCTATGCATTCTAGCACTTGTTCCTCTACTTTGAATGATGATGCTTGCCTTAATTCTTGTGCTAATCATGATGCTTTGCATGATATGCATATGAGTGATGCTTCTTCTATTTCTTGCACATCATGTCATGATTTGAAAAATGAAGTTGAGGCTTTGAAGCTAGTGCGCAATGATATGAGCGCCAAGTTGGTTGAGCACAATGATATGAGTGATTGCCTTGAGAAGGAGAATGATCTCTTGCGTACCACATATGCCGAATGCATTGAGAAGGAGATGCAAATCTTAAGAGATACTCCATGTGGTACTTGTGAGCACCTCAAATCTCAAAATGAGGTTTTGCTCCAACTATGCAAGAGCTTAGATGCTAAGCTTCTCGATTCACGTAATTCTTCTCACTCCGATTTTGGTGTTCCCAAAACTTCTTTTTTGTCTTCGGAGTTGAGTTCTTCTCATGTTGAGCGTGAGTCTTTGGGTGTTAGCACTTGTGCTATTGCGTTGGATGATTCTTCTTTGGCTAATACTCTTGTTGTTGGCTCTTCCGGTGTTGCCCAAGGGATTTCAAATGACAAAGGTGCTTCTTTCTCAAATGGTACATCATCCCCAAAAGAAATGTACCATTGCACCTTTTGCAAGAAAGATGGGCATGTTATTGAGTATTGCTTTCGCCGTGTCAAATACGAGCGTCGTGTGCGTGCAAAAGCTTTTAGGAACACACATTGTTCTTTCCATAGCATGTGTGGACCTAATGTTGACTCCAAGTCAAGTGATGCTTCTAAATCTTCATGCAAGTCTCAAGGGACTTCTCACTTGAGCGAGAATGGTGCTCCTTCCTCTCAAACCGTCTCTCCAAATAAGCCATTGTACCATTGCTCCTATTGTGATAAGGATGGGCATCAAATTGACTTTTGCTTTAGGCATGCCAAACATATGCGCCGATCTTGTGCTTCAAGCTCTACGAGTATTCATAGCTTTTCTCATGGCATGAAAACTCATGAGCCTAGAACAAGACATCGCTTTATTGATGGATTCTTTGGCTCCTTTTCTTGTGGGTTAGAACGTGCCCGTGGACATGCTTCTAATGCTTCTTGTGTTGGTCCACGACATGGTTCTCATGATGCTTTCAATGGTTCTTCTCATGTTGTTCCCTTTAGAGGTTCTCGTTGTTTTGCTAGTGGTTACACTCGTTCTTCCTCTCGAGTTGCTATTTCGCGACATACTTCTAAGGATGTTTCAAAGTCTTATCATTTGAACCAAAGTTTGCATCATGCTAACCCTCATGATAAATTGAGTACATATATTGGTCATGTGTCCAAGTGTTGGATTCCCAAGTATTTGCTTACTAACCCTTCGGGATCCAAGACTCGGACATCTCTCTCTTCTCATGTGTAGGTTGGGGACGCGGGTTGGAGGACATGAGCTTGATTGGTCTCGGTCTTTGCATGACGTGATTGAGACATGGATGGTTCTCCATACCCTTATACATGGCCTCCAAGAGGCATGCGCTTCATTTTGGCGTCTTCACCTATTTTGTGAGCTTTCGTATACACTCATACCTTTTACATTCATGTACATTTATTTGTGGTGTGAGGTGTTTGTTCATATGCTCACTTGATCCTCTCGGCATATACTGTTTGTGTATATCATGTAACATGCTTTATTTCTCTCTTGCCCATTGACCGCTTTTATGTGTGTGCACTATTTAGTTAGCATGTGACTATCTTTGTTATATCCAACCATGCATGCTAGCTTTGTATTTGTTATTGGCTTTTGATCACATATTCATGCTTTAAATTCTCTCTTGTCCTAAATTGCTTCTTTTCATGTACACCATTGAGTAGCATGTTTCTATATTGTTTTTAACCTATCATGCTAGCTTTGTGATCGCTCTTCTAGTTATTGTCACCTTTTCATGTATCTTGTGTGACCCATAATGTATCCCCTCATGTTTTGCGATGATTTGCAAATTATGCTTATGTGCTTACCTTTCATTTAGAATATGCTCCTTATTGCTATATTTCTATACCCCTTCTTTGATTGTTTATTGATTGCCTTAACTAATGTCTCCTTGTCCTCATTTGAATTGGTTCTAGAGTTGTTTTATTGAGGGGGAGATTGGCTTGGTTTGAGGGGGAGTTATTATTTTCCTTGAGATTTGGAGCTTGTCTTTTGCTTTGGACTTTTGAGATATCTCTCTTGTAAAAATGTATCTCACTTTTGAGCATTACATCTCATCATGGTAACATATGCTTTGTAGATGGTCAGCTTCATCTCTTATGCCTCCTTGTATTTCTTGTTGCTATGGTTGAGTTTGAGCTAAGTTGTGTGAATGTAAGTAGCAAACTCTACAAACTTAGGCTTTTCTAGATGGCTTGGCATAATTTCATTTTGAGCAAGCATGCTAAACTCAAAGATGAAAATTGGCATTTTGTGAATCTTGTGATCTATGCATGCCAATGTCTTGCTCACCATGTGTATACTTGCTTATATCCTTGTCAAGACTTGTGTTAAGGCTAGCATAGAAAATGTCTTGGCTTTCGCAACTTGTGTTTGGGGGATGGAATGCTTTTGCAAATGTTTAGCTCATGATGGGACTTTGGGGGAACGAATGTTCCTTTTGCCAAAAGGCATACTCTTTTGCTCTTGTGCTTAAATTGCTAAAATCAATTTGATCTTTTGTTCTTAATGCTAAATCCAAAATGGTGCCTTGATGCCTCAGGGTGTTTGCCGTAACCAGTCGTGCAACCCTCTGTATGGATAAGAGGTTACTTAAGGATAATATCCAATACGGTGCCTTGATGCCTCGGGGTGTTTGCCGTACCCAGTCGTGCGACCCTCCGCATGGATAAAAGGTTACTTGAGGATAAACATAACATAAGTAAATGCTTTTGTTCCTAAATCATTATCTCTTTTGTGTTTACTCACTTGATCAAATTGAGTCTTTGTTGCATATGTGAGCGTTTGTCAAAGCACATTTTTCCGAATGCTTGTTGCTTGACTTGAGATTGACACTAGCTAGTTTTCATGGATTCACTGAATGCTTGTTTTGCCTTGGCTAGCGGTAATTATACATGTGGTGGCAACTTTTATCATGATATAGCAAGTTTGAATCTATACTGATCAATTCAATCTTCTTGCTTAGCTTGTCTAGCTATTTGCCTTTGTGTCATACTCTCTATTACGGCCTTTGTGCGATTGTGTGCTCATGCTTTTACACCTCAAGGCTTGCTTGATTACTAGCAATGATAAATGCTCGTTGGTATAAGTGTTGAAGCTCCTTAAGTTTCCATCCTCATGCATTGATTTTTTTGGCTCTCTTGTATTCTTGATGAGTTCATTGCCAAAGGGGGAGAGATTTCAAGGGTAGTAATGCACAATGTGAGAAATTGAGTAGCATATCCATTGCATGAGAGATACATTCATAACTCAAGGGGGAGCATCCATTCATAACTCAAGGGGGAGCATTCATTCATAACTTGGAGGGTAGTATTCATGTGTATTTGAGATTTTCTCAAGTCTCTTGTGTTCTTTGCGATGAAATGGTCATGATGAACAATTACTCTAGTTTATGGACCATGAGCCGCTTTCTTGCCAACTCTTGGCTTTTGCGATTTTCATTTATGCTAAGTGGCCAATTTCGACTCTTTATTGGTTTTCGGTCATTTTAGTTAGGCTTCATTGAATTCGCATTTCAAATCTAAATTCTTGTGCATTTGGTGTTGTCAATGTAATCATCAAGGGGGAGATTGAGAAGCCATGTTGATATGTGCCATGGCTTGGCTTTGTGATGAGTAATTGACATTGGTTACTTCCTTGTTGAACTTAATTTTAGTATGCAAGGTTATAGGAATTGCACAAGATTTGGTTTTTGTCAAGATACTCATCAAAGGGGAGATTGAGAAGCCATGTTGAAATGTGTCATGGCTTGACTTTGTGATGAGTAATTGACTTTGGTTTATTTCTCATGGAACATAAATAGCAATGTTTGTTTATGAGGATTGCATGAGATTTGCTTTGTGTCAATATACTCATCAAGGGGGAGATTGAGAAGCCATGTTGAGATGTGCCATGGCTTGATGTTTGTGATGAGTAATTGACTTGGTGTTGAGTTGAAATGCGGATCTTGAGATCGCTTTAGCTTGTTTGTTTTGGCAACTTTGAGTGTTGCTTTGTGACTAACCAGAGTTGGTGAAGCTGGAGGAGAAGAAAATGTGTTTTCTTGTCTCATGATGTGTAGGTAAATGGAGTCAACTTGATGGTCAACGGCGAGAGGATCGGGACCAAGCGGGGGCTTCGGGTCGGACGATCGAAAGGCCGGGTGAGGTCAAGGGTGATCCACACCGTACACATGGAGATGACAAGAAGCACGGACGGTTTCGCGGTTTGGCCTCAAAACCGTGGAGGTGATGAAGATGGCGTGTTGACCAGGGTCAAGGCGAACGGGAGGCCGGTGCAAGTGAAGGGTCCCGACGGGCTGGGACCGAGGAGACTTGACGGCGATGAGGTTCGCGGGACGAGGTGACACGCGTCGACATCGAGATGGTTTCCCGGTTTGGCCTCAAAACCGGTGGTGGACGGTTTCCCGGTTTGTCCTCAAAACCGGCAGTGGATGGTTTCCCGGTTTGGCCTCAAAACCAGTGGTCGACGGTTTCCCGGTTTAGCCTCAAAACCGGTGGTGAGCGGTTTCCCGGTTTAGGCCTCAAAACCGGTGGTGGACGGTTTGTCGGTTTGGGCCTCAAAACCGACGGCGGACGGTTTCCCGGTTTGGGCCTCAAAACCGGCGGTGGCGGATGGTGGTGCACGTGGCACCATCGCGAAGGTAGCTTCGAGGTGAAGCTAAGTTGTGAAGGTCCCGACGGCGTTCGGGTGACGGAGAAAAAGTTGGACGGAAACGCCCTTATGTATGTATGGGTGTGTTGTAGTGTGAGGGGCATTTTCGGAATGTGAAAATGTCCAAGGGGATAAGGTGAGGGGGCTGGTTGGCTGCCCTCCCTTGAGCCTCTCACTTGTGTTTGTGAGGGAGGGCTTGAGAGAGGAGAGAAAGAGAGGGGAGAAGAGAGGAGATGGCTCTTTGATTGAGCTTTTTGTCATCCTTAGTTTGTGTGTGCTAGGGAGTGGCTTGACACATACATCTTTGAGCAATACCAAGTATCAATTCGTTCTCAAAGTGTTCTCCTCATCTTGAATCCCGAATTTGTTATTTTCCCCATTTTCGGAGCTATTTTTGGGTGATTTTCGATTCGCCTTGTATGAAGCGTTTTGGGATGGATTTCTTAGGGGATCTTGGTGCTATGATGTGCTAGAACAATCCTTGGTAGGTCCTTGACCGAATCCATGGCACGAGCACCTTCGATTTGATGATTTGGTGAAGTTTCCTTCTCTAGTTCATTCAAACCCTACCTTTCATGGTAGAATCCAAAATCCGTATGGATTTCTTTGGGTTTTTGGTGTGACTCCTATTGGATGATGTTCCCCATCTCAAGACGAAGTTTTGGTTCAAATTTCGTGATTTTTGGAGGTCGTTTGGTCGGGTTTCGAGATTTTTCTTGAGCTTGCGCGCGAGCTGTCCTGACAGGGCCGGACTATCCGGCATAATACCGGAGTATCCGATGGCCGGAGTGTCCGACATGTTACCGGAGTGTCCGATGGGGAGGTTCTGATGTTGGTTCCAGATTCCGGAGTATCCGGCAACTTACCGGACTATCCGATAGGAGGTTTCTGTTATGATTTTTTTCAGATCATCTTTTTAAGTGTGTCTTTGCTTAATTTGCTTCCGTAAGTGTTTATATCCCTTCTACAATCATTCCTAGGGTCAACACATTACGTTTCATGTGTGTGTGTGATCTTTGTGGTTGTTCTTGAGGTGGGTTGTGACATAGGACAAGTTCTTTGCAAGAATTTTTATCGGCTCCCATTCACCCCCCCCTCTGGTCGCCTTCTCGGTCCTTCAATTGGTATCAGAGCCGGTTTGATCACTTGTTGGCTTTTACCGGCCTTGTGATCCATAGGCGACATCTTGCGCTTGCTTGTTTGTGCTTCGGCTATTTGCTAACACTAACCGGTGCTTTGTCATGGTGCCAAGTGCATGTTCTCGTGTGTCTTTGTCCTCAGATGTTGAGATGTGTGGAATTGCTATTGAGGATGACACCAAGATGAGTCGAGTTTTGGATGCTTGCACGGATGATCTTGAGGAGAAGGAAGAGGTGTATCTCACAAAGGAGGAACTTAATGTGGTCGAGCTTTTCAAGCTTTCAAGTGGCAATGAGATGACACATGAGGATCTTGTCTCCGAGCTTTTCAAGATGAGCCAAGGTAATCTCGTCATGGGCATTGTGGCTTTATTCACTACGGTTCATGCTTGTGATGCTAAAATTGTCGAACTCAAAAAGAATTTGAGAATTTCTATGCCTAGTGATGAGAGCTTGTTGTCTAGACTTGATAATGTGAATGCTTTGCCTTCTTGCAAGTCTAGTGCTTCTTTGCCTTGTGATGATTGTGTTGCCTTGCTCAAAAAGAACGATGAGTTGAATGCTTCGATGGCTTGCTTGAAATCTGAAAATGAGAAGTTGAAGCATGATTGTTCTTCATGTGAAAAACAATTGGGCAATGCTAGATATGTTATTGACATGTTGAATGAGAATGCTTCTTTGCCATGCATGTCTTGCAAGTCTTTGAGTGATGAGATAGAGTTGTTAAAGTCAAATGCTTTTATGCCCTGTGTTTCTTGTGATGCTTTGCACAAGAAAAATGATAAATTAAAATCCTCTATCATTCGGTTGAAAGCAAATGCCATTTTGCAATGTGGTACATGTACTATGTATGATGAAACATCAGAGTCAAATAATTCTAATTCTTGCACTTCTTGCTCAAGCATGCTTGTTGAAATTAAAGAACTAAAATTGACTCACTCCACTTGTCTAGAACAACTTGAAATTGCTAGGGCTACAATTTCCGAAATCAACTCTATGCATTCTAGCACTTGTTCCTCTACTTTGAATGATGATGCTTGCCTTAATTCTTGTGCTAATCATGATGCTTTGCATGATATGCATATGAGTGATGCTTCTTCTATTTCTTGCACATCATGTCATGATTTGAAAAATGAAGTTGAGGCTTTGAAGCTAGTGCGCAATGATATGAGCGCCAAGTTGGTTGAGCACAATGATATGAGTGATTGCCTTGAGAAGGAGAATGATCTCTTGCGTACCACATATGCCGAATGCATTGAGAAGGAGATGCAAATCTTAAGAGATACTCCATGTGGTACTTGTGAGCACCTCAAATCTCAAAATGAGGTTTTGCTCCAACTATGCAAGAGCTTAGATGCTAAGCTTCTCGATTCACGTAATTCTTCTCACTCCGATTTTGGTGTTCCCAAAACTTCTTTTTTGTCTTCGGAGTTGAGTTCTTCTCATGTTGAGCGTGAGTCTTTGGGTGTTAGCACTTGTGCTATTGCGTTGGATGATTCTTCTTTGGCTAATACTCTTGTTGTTGGCTCTTCCGGTGTTGCCCAAGGGATTTCAAATGACAAAGGTGCTTCTTTCTCAAATGGTACATCATCCCCAAAAGAAATGTACCATTGCACCTTTTGCAAGAAAGATGGGCATGTTATTGAGTATTGCTTTCGCCGTGTCAAATACGAGCGTCGTGTGCGTGCAAAAGCTTTTAGGAACACACATTGTTCTTTCCATAGCATGTGTGGACCTAATGTTGACTCCAAGTCAAGTGATGCTTCTAAATCTTCATGCAAGTCTCAAGGGACTTCTCACTTGAGCGAGAATGGTGCTCCTTCCTCTCAAACCGTCTCTCCAAATAAGCCATTGTACCATTGCTCCTATTGTGATAAGGATGGGCATCAAATTGACTTTTGCTTTAGGCATGCCAAACATATGCGCCGATCTTGTGCTTCAAGCTCTACGAGTATTCATAGCTTTTCTCATGGCATGAAAACTCATGAGCCTAGAACAAGACATCGCTTTATTGATGGATTCTTTGGCTCCTTTTCTTGTGGGTTAGAACGTGCCCGTGGACATGCTTCTAATGCTTCTTGTGTTGGTCCACGACATGGTTCTCATGATGCTTTCAATGGTTCTTCTCATGTTGTTCCCTTTAGAGGTTCTCGTTGTTTTGCTAGTGGTTACACTCGTTCTTCCTCTCGAGTTGCTATTTCGCGACATACTTCTAAGGATGTTTCAAAGTCTTATCATTTGAACCAAAGTTTGCATCATGCTAACCCTCATGATAAATTGAGTACATATATTGGTCATGTGTCCAAGTGTTGGATTCCCAAGTATTTGCTTACTAACCCTTCGGGATCCAAGACTCGGACATCTCTCTCTTCTCATGTGTAGGTTGGGGACGCGGGTTGGAGGACATGAGCTTGATTGGTCTCGGTCTTTGCATGACGTGATTGAGACATGGATGGTTCTCCATACCCTTATACATGGCCTCCAAGAGGCATGCGCTTCATTTTGGCGTCTTCACCTATTTTGTGAGCTTTCGTATACACTCATACCTTTTACATTCATGTACATTTATTTGTGGTGTGAGGTGTTTGTTCATATGCTCACTTGATCCTCTCGGCATATACTGTTTGTGTATATCATGTAACATGCTTTATTTCTCTCTTGCCCATTGACCGCTTTTATGTGTGTGCACTATTTAGTTAGCATGTGACTATCTTTGTTATATCCAACCATGCATGCTAGCTTTGTATTTGTTATTGGCTTTTGATCACATATTCATGCTTTAAATTCTCTCTTGTCCTAAATTGCTTCTTTTCATGTACACCATTGAGTAGCATGTTTCTATATTGTTTTTAACCTATCATGCTAGCTTTGTGATCGCTCTTCTAGTTATTGTCACCTTTTCATGTATCTTGTGTGACCCATAATGTATCCCCTCATGTTTTGCGATGATTTGCAAATTATGCTTATGTGCTTACCTTTCATTTAGAATATGCTCCTTATTGCTATATTTCTATACCCCTTCTTTGATTGTTTATTGATTGCCTTAACTAATGTCTCCTTGTCCTCATTTGAATTGGTTCTAGAGTTGTTTTATTGAGGGGGAGATTGGCTTGGTTTGAGGGGGAGTTATTATTTTCCTTGAGATTTGGAGCTTGTCTTTTGCTTTGGACTTTTGAGATATCTCTCTTGTAAAAATGTATCTCACTTTTGAGCATTACATCTCATCATGGTAACATATGCTTTGTAGATGGTCAGCTTCATCTCTTATGCCTCCTTGTATTTCTTGTTGCTATGGTTGAGTTTGAGCTAAGTTGTGTGAATGTAAGTAGCAAACTCTACAAACTTAGGCTTTTCTAGATGGCTTGGCATAATTTCATTTTGAGCAAGCATGCTAAACTCAAAGATGAAAATTGGCATTTTGTGAATCTTGTGATCTATGCATGCCAATGTCTTGCTCACCATGTGTATACTTGCTTATATCCTTGTCAAGACTTGTGTTAAGGCTAGCATAGAAAATGTCTTGGCTTTCGCAACTTGTGTTTGGGGGATGGAATGCTTTTGCAAATGTTTAGCTCATGATGGGACTTTGGGGGAACGAATGTTCCTTTTGCCAAAAGGCATACTCTTTTGCTCTTGTGCTTAAATTGCTAAAATCAATTTGATCTTTTGTTCTTAATGCTAAATCCAAAATGGTGCCTTGATGCCTCAGGGTGTTTGCCGTAACCAGTCGTGCAACCCTCTGTATGGATAAGAGGTTACTTAAGGATAATATCCAATACGGTGCCTTGATGCCTCGGGGTGTTTGCCGTACCCAGTCGTGCGACCCTCCGCATGGATAAAAGGTTACTTGAGGATAAACATAACATAAGTAAATGCTTTTGTTCCTAAATCATTATCTCTTTTGTGTTTACTCACTTGATCAAATTGAGTCTTTGTTGCATATGTGAGCGTTTGTCAAAGCACATTTTTCCGAATGCTTGTTGCTTGACTTGAGATTGACACTAGCTAGTTTTCATGGATTCACTGAATGCTTGTTTTGCCTTGGCTAGCGGTAATTATACATGTGGTGGCAACTTTTATCATGATATAGCAAGTTTGAATCTATACTGATCAATTCAATCTTCTTGCTTAGCTTGTCTAGCTATTTGCCTTTGTGTCATACTCTCTATTACGGCCTTTGTGCGATTGTGTGCTCATGCTTTTACACCTCAAGGCTTGCTTGATTACTAGCAATGATAAATGCTCGTTGGTATAAGTGTTGAAGCTCCTTAAGTTTCCATCCTCATGCATTGATTTTTTTGGCTCTCTTGTATTCTTGATGAGTTCATTGCCAAAGGGGGAGAGATTTCAAGGGTAGTAATGCACAATGTGAGAAATTGAGTAGCATATCCATTGCATGAGAGATACATTCATAACTCAAGGGGGAGCATCCATTCATAACTCAAGGGGGAGCATTCATTCATAACTTGGAGGGTAGTATTCATGTGTATTTGAGATTTTCTCAAGTCTCTTGTGTTCTTTGCGATGAAATGGTCATGATGAACAATTACTCTAGTTTATGGACCATGAGCCGCTTTCTTGCCAACTCTTGGCTTTTGCGATTTTCATTTATGCTAAGTGGCCAATTTCGACTCTTTATTGGTTTTCGGTCATTTTAGTTAGGCTTCATTGAATTCGCATTTCAAATCTAAATTCTTGTGCATTTGGTGTTGTCAATGTAATCATCAAGGGGGAGATTGAGAAGCCATGTTGATATGTGCCATGGCTTGGCTTTGTGATGAGTAATTGACATTGGTTACTTCCTTGTTGAACTTAATTTTAGTATGCAAGGTTATAGGAATTGCACAAGATTTGGTTTTTGTCAAGATACTCATCAAAGGGGAGATTGAGAAGCCATGTTGAAATGTGTCATGGCTTGACTTTGTGATGAGTAATTGACTTTGGTTTATTTCTCATGGAACATAAATAGCAATGTTTGTTTATGAGGATTGCATGAGATTTGCTTTGTGTCAATATACTCATCAAGGGGGAGATTGAGAAGCCATGTTGAGATGTGCCATGGCTTGATGTTTGTGATGAGTAATTGACTTGGTGTTGAGTTGAAATGCGGATCTTGAGATCGCTTTAGCTTGTTTGTTTTGGCAACTTTGAGTGTTGCTTTGTGACTAACCAGAGTTGGTGAAGCTGGAGGAGAAGAAAATGTGTTTTCTTGTCTCATGATGTGTAGGTAAATGGAGTCAACTTGATGGTCAACGGCGAGAGGATCGGGACCAAGCGGGGGCTTCGGGTCGGACGATCGAAAGGCCGGGTGAGGTCAAGGGTGATCCACACCGTACACATGGAGATGACAAGAAGCACGGACGGTTTCGCGGTTTGGCCTCAAAACCGTGGAGGTGATGAAGATGGCGTGTTGACCAGGGTCAAGGCGAACGGGAGGCCGGTGCAAGTGAAGGGTCCCGACGGGCTGGGACCGAGGAGACTTGACGGCGATGAGGTTCGCGGGACGAGGTGACACGCGTCGACATCGAGATGGTTTCCCGGTTTGGCCTCAAAACCGGTGGTGGACGGTTTCCCGGTTTGTCCTCAAAACCGGCAGTGGATGGTTTCCCGGTTTGGCCTCAAAACCAGTGGTCGACGGTTTCCCGGTTTAGCCTCAAAACCGGTGGTGAGCGGTTTCCCGGTTTAGGCCTCAAAACCGGTGGTGGACGGTTTGTCGGTTTGGGCCTCAAAACCGACGGCGGACGGTTTCCCGGTTTGGGCCTCAAAACCGGCGGTGGCGGATGGTGGTGCACGTGGCACCATCGCGAAGGTAGCTTCGAGGTGAAGCTAAGTTGTGAAGGTCCCGACGGCGTTCGGGTGACGGAGAAAAAGTTGGACGGAAACGCCCTTATGTATGTATGGGTGTGTTGTAGTGTGAGGGGCATTTTCGGAATGTGAAAATGTCCAAGGGGATAAGGTGAGGGGGCTGGTTGGCTGCCCTCCCTTGAGCCTCTCACTTGTGTTTGTGAGGGAGGGCTTGAGAGAGGAGAGAAAGAGAGGGGAGAAGAGAGGAGATGGCTCTTTGATTGAGCTTTTTGTCATCCTTAGTTTGTGTGTGCTAGGGAGTGGCTTGACACATACATCTTTGAGCAATACCAAGTATCAATTCGTTCTCAAAGTGTTCTCCTCATCTTGAATCCCGAATTTGTTATTTTCCCCATTTTCGGAGCTATTTTTGGGTGATTTTCGATTCGCCTTGTATGATGCGTTTTGGGATGGATTTCTTAGGGGATCTTGGTGCTATGATGTGCTAGAACAATCCTTGGTAGGTCCTTGACCGAATCCATGGCACGAGCACCTTCGATTTGATGATTTGGTGAAGTTTCCTTCTCTAGTTCATTCAAACCCTACCTTTCATGGTAGAATCCAAAATCCGTATGGATTTCTTTGGGTTTTTGGTGTGACTCCTATTGGATGATGTTCCCCATCTCAAGACGAAGTTTTGGTTCAAATTTCGTGATTTTTGGAGGTCGTTTGGTCGGGTTTCGAGATTTTTCTTGAGCTTGCGCGCGAGCTGTCCTGACAGGGCCGGACTATCCGGCATAATACCGGAGTATCCGATGGCCGGAGTGTCCGACATGTTACCGGAGTGTCCGATGGGGAGGTTCTGATGTTGGTTCCAGATTCCGGAGTATCCGGCAACTTACCGGACTATCCGATAGGAGGTTTCTGTTATGATTTTTTTCAGATCATCTTTTTAAGTGTGTCTTTGCTTAATTTGCTTCCGTAAGTGTTTATATCCCTTCTACAATCATTCCTAGGGTCAACACATTACGTTTCATGTGTGTGTGTGATCTTTGTGGTTGTTCTTGAGGTGGGTTGTGACATAGGACAAGTTCTTTGCAAGAATTTTTATCGGCTCCCATTCACCCCCCCCTCTGGTCGCCTTCTCGGTCCTTCAATTGGTATCAGAGCCGGTTTGATCACTTGTTGGCTTTTACCGGCCTTGTGATCCATAGGCGACATCTTGCGCTTGCTTGTTTGTGCTTCGGCTATTTGCTAACACTAACCGGTGCTTTGTCATGGTGCCAAGTGCATGTTCTCGTGTGTCTTTGTCCTCAGATGTTGAGATGTGTGGAATTGCTATTGAGGATGACACCAAGATGAGTCGAGTTTTGGATGCTTGCACGGATGATCTTGAGGAGAAGGAAGAGGTGTATCTCACAAAGGAGGAACTTAATGTGGTCGAGCTTTTCAAGCTTTCAAGTGGCAATGAGATGACACATGAGGATCTTGTCTCCGAGCTTTTCAAGATGAGCCAAGGTAATCTCGTCATGGGCATTGTGGCTTTATTCACTACGGTTCATGCTTGTGATGCTAAAATTGTCGAACTCAAAAAGAATTTGAGAATTTCTATGCCTAGTGATGAGAGCTTGTTGTCTAGACTTGATAATGTGAATGCTTTGCCTTCTTGCAAGTCTAGTGCTTCTTTGCCTTGTGATGATTGTGTTGCCTTGCTCAAAAAGAACGATGAGTTGAATGCTTCGATGGCTTGCTTGAAATCTGAAAATGAGAAGTTGAAGCATGATTGTTCTTCATGTGAAAAACAATTGGGCAATGCTAGATATGTTATTGACATGTTGAATGAGAATGCTTCTTTGCCATGCATGTCTTGCAAGTCTTTGAGTGATGAGATAGAGTTGTTAAAGTCAAATGCTTTTATGCCCTGTGTTTCTTGTGATGCTTTGCACAAGAAAAATGATAAATTAAAATCCTCTATCATTCGGTTGAAAGCAAATGCCATTTTGCAATGTGGTACATGTACTATGTATGATGAAACATCAGAGTCAAATAATTCTAATTCTTGCACTTCTTGCTCAAGCATGCTTGTTGAAATTAAAGAACTAAAATTGACTCACTCCACTTGTCTAGAACAACTTGAAATTGCTAGGGCTACAATTTCCGAAATCAACTCTATGCATTCTAGCACTTGTTCCTCTACTTTGAATGATGATGCTTGCCTTAATTCTTGTGCTAATCATGATGCTTTGCATGATATGCATATGAGTGATGCTTCTTCTATTTCTTGCACATCATGTCATGATTTGAAAAATGAAGTTGAGGCTTTGAAGCTAGTGCGCAATGATATGAGCGCCAAGTTGGTTGAGCACAATGATATGAGTGATTGCCTTGAGAAGGAGAATGATCTCTTGCGTACCACATATGCCGAATGCATTGAGAAGGAGATGCAAATCTTAAGAGATACTCCATGTGGTACTTGTGAGCACCTCAAACACCCGTGATTCTTTTTCGTTCAACCAAAACCATCAAATGTTCAACTAATCTTGACTTGGGTGATCAACAAGTGAACTTTGTTTATCTCACACCATATAATATTTGATAATTATGCCATTGTAATCAATAAATTGATGATATGGATTCAACTTTGTGTTGATGTAAATTGCTAATCCAAACAGTCCACTAAAAAAGTAACGCGACTCTGCAATTTCGTGGCCATCTTTGCCCACCAAATTTTACTGTTAATTTGTAGGAGTTTCTATACATTTGAATGTTAATTTCTACTGCAATATATTATTTACCGTTATGAAATCAGTAACTCATTAAAAGCACCATGTACAACGAATTTATTGATTAAACTTTTCGTACATTCAACATGCATAAAATTTTACCAAGAGTCAATCAAAATTCAGTTTCTTACTTCATAATGCCCAACAAAAAACGAAAGTAGTATAATTTTAGAATTTCGGTCTTACCAAATGTCGGTGGCACTGAACAATGGGACACTCGAAAGAAACCCATATCCCTTTTTAAGGAGATCATCAAGATAAATGATGATGACACTTCCAAAGAAATGCTGAGGCACGATCAGAATTGTCTGCCCTATGGTCAGTTCGCCCAAGATAGTTGAAACTAGCACCTTACAGATTGAGAGATAAGCAGCAAAAAGTATCCCAAGCAACTTTTGCACCCGATTCCTAAGAAATAAACATCGATATAATCATTAGATTTTATATGAAGAAAAGAAGAATAAATAAATAAATACATTCTGAACAAAACGTCAATCAGCCTGGAGCATCAGCATGCGACAAAGCTATTACTGAATACTCCATCTGGTCACAAAAACATCAACTAGACCCCCCAAAATAGAACTTTAAAGATCCTCGGTAATTCTACTCTAATATCCTTACACAAATTGTCAGCTTTTGAATTTGTGACTGAACGGAACAAGGTTTATAATAGCAGTACTCACAGGAGCATCCGGTCCTCTTGATTATTCACCCTAAGAACCTTGAGCAGCAGCAAAAAGTGAAGCAATCCCTCGGACAGAACGAGAGGCATGATCCCGGCAGCCATGACGGAGTTACGGTTGGGCATGTCAACCCTGTACCAAGGATCGGCAGCCGAGGGAAAACGGACTCCATAAAGAGGCAGTTGGCTGCCGACAAGGTAGACGAGGAGGGAAGCGACGGTGTAAGCCACCTTGTGGCGGCAGGGGACCACGCTCCTAGGAGTCTGGACCTCCGGCAAGATCCCCACCAGATGCAGGGCCAGATCGGGCAGCTCCATCATGCGATCTGCCATTGAATTTGTAATGCAATGCAACTAGATTACAATTGTTTGTGCCTGTGCCATGCAGAGAAATCAAGCAATAAAGCTTACAGATTGGTAGAATTCGTTGCGTCTAGAAAAAAATGAAGGATTGATTAGTTTACTCACGTCATACACAGAGAAGCAGCCAGCCGAACCGAGTATCCTCCGGAATTAGGATTTCGCGGTGCACTGGCCAGTGGCCACACGAGAACGAGCCGCTCCGCCGTCCTGGATCTCAGTTGCAATGGCGGCGGAGGTTTTTTCAAAAAGAAAAGGGAAAAAAAAAGAAAAATGTTGTAAGTGACCCCTGGGTAACGTTGGGCCGTTGGTTTCGCTCATGGCTTACGGTCCAGTGCGAGCAGCCAAGCAGCATTTGGGCTCGATTAGGAGGCTCGCCGGACTGTATAATCCGATCTAAAAAAGAAATATTTTTTCCCGGCCTTGTGAACTCGTCGGTGGCCGACGACATTAGGTTGGTCTCAGTTTAATTGAATTTATTTTCCAGGTTGGTGAAAAAAGGGAAAGAAATCCTGGTGCCGAACAGGAACATCGTGTATACGACGACGTCGTCTTCGTCGTCCCCTACGTCTCCAGCGCGAATGCTGTGCCTGTCATCCAGATCCAGCGCAAAGCCAGCTTGCTCGCCTCGCCACATCACGGATGGTAGTGTGGTACGCATGCAAGGGAGGCTTGACACGGTGAGCGCCAGTGTCAACGGTGCAGCTCTTGTACGGCTGTACACAAAACGCTGTGAGCACGTCGGCCGTTTCGCTTCCACGCGGTGGACGTCCGTCCAGCTGCACCGCGTGTTGTCAGTCTCTTCCACATCCGAGGGTTCCATCTCGGCGACCAAAATATGGATCCAAGCCGTAAAATGAACGAGTTTGGGGACAAGCTGGAGAGCGAACAAAGTTCTTGCACGTTGTGCTGTCACAGTATCACAAAAGCAGAATACAAGATCCAATTGCTTCAAAGAAACATCTTGACTTACAAACATACTACGCCAGCGATTTCAGAACTTTAGTACAGTACATGCAACGCAAACAACGCGTCTTCAGACAAATTACAAATTTAATTACAGGTTTGAAAACCTCACCATCTCAACGGACACCAACTCTATGAATTATAAAAACTTCACAACCGAAACCGTGAGCGCGCAGCATCATGCAAGATCTGCAGCACAAACAAAGCTGACTAAACTCGGGAACAACTCGACTTCTCTCAAGTTTACACACCTGATACACATCAACGAAAGGGAAACCGTAATGTGTCATCTCGCAGCCTTAAGGCGCCTCCTGCCCAGGAACATGATGACGCGCGGGAAGAACGACAGCTTCCTTGCTTTCTTCGGCTTCGAATCCAAGACCAACTCGTTAGGGCTGCTCCTCCCGGACGCGTCCGACAGCGGATGAACCAAGGCGCAGCCGTCTTCTTTGCTCGTGCACTTTGCGTCTCCACTGCGCTCAACGATGATCTCTGCAGATTTCGAAGCTCTGGTATCAGATTTTGAAGCTTCACTGGCCCTGCGACGCTGCCGACCCTCCTCCCTCCATTTCCTCATTTCTTGCTCCATGGCCAGCTTGCCTTCCGTGGCCCTGTCAGCTTGCTCTGTGGCAGCGAGCAACGCCTGCTTTCGTTCTTCTAAGGCCTTGAGGGTTTCATCCAGCCTCGATAAGGTCTGTGATTCGGATGCCTTGGCTGCTTCGACCTGTGCAATGGCAGCAGCTGTCCTCTCGTGGACAAGCGCTCCTGCTCGATGAGCCTTCTCGAGCAGAGACGTGTACTCATCCAAATCTACAGTGATCATCTGATGAGGAGAATCTTGTTCTATGCTTATTACAGAGTTGGTGCCCTCCAATGCTCTGATAGCACTAAGGGACAGCCTCTCAGACTCTTTTGCTGCTTCTACCTCCCTCAGAACTGCTTGAAGCTTGAATTCCATAGCGCTCAGAGCAGCCTTCGTTTGTTCTATTTCTTCCCAGGTCTTTCTCAACTCCTCCTGGGCATCGGCAGCTTCCAAGGCTGCATCTTGCAGAGCCTCGGGCAAACCAACCATTCTTTCTCGGGACTCTGCCTTGGCATGAACTGCTTCAAGTTCCTGCAATGTAAGTTTAATCTCCAGCTTGAGAGACTGGATGGTTATCAACGCCCTTGTTTCCTTCTGCTGCATGGCGGCAAGCGCCACTCGCTCTTTGTTCAACTCTGATTTGAGTGTTGCAGCAGTAACTTTCAGAGCACATAATTCATCTGTGACTTTAGCTATGCTTTTCCTGTGCTCCTCGAGCTCGTTCCTTGACGGAATGACTTCTTGCATGGATTTATGATTTCCACCACCTTGTTCTTGAGCTTCCTCAGCTGGGTTTGCCTCCGTACACATGGCCAGTTCGTTCTTGAGATTGAGCAACAAGATCGATGCTGTATCAAGCTCTGATTTCAGTTCTTCAATAGAAGAAAGCTTGTTCCCCAATTGGTTCAGCTCCTGTCCAGCTTGCCTGAGATTATTTTTCCATGTAGAACAATCCATGTCTCGCATAGTCAAGGCTTCTTTCTTGCGTTCTTTAGCGTCATGGCATGTGGCACGATCCAAATCCAACATCTCCTTCAGGTGTTTGAGCTCGAGGGTGAGATCCTCTACTTCTCTCTCGGTCTCTTTGGACAGTGTGAAGGCTGCCTGAGCTTTTTTAATGGAAACATCCTGCTCGATCAATAAAGAATCATAATCCTCCTGCAGTTTTCTGGACTCATCCTTCACCAACTTCAATTTGGCCAGTACTTGGATAATCTTCTGTTTCTCCTTGATCAAACCACTGTCACCGCTGACAACTCTGTCCTCCATCTCTTGAACAATAAATTGGAAGAACTCCAAATCTTCTTTTGCATCGACTTCTTCAGCTTGTTTTCTTTCCAGGACATGTTTCAGCTCGTCTATAAGCTTATTTGTCCTCTCAAGGTCATTGAATACTGACATCTTTGCAGTTTCTGCAGCTTCTGCTTGACGTTTGCATTCTGAAATCTCATTCTTCAGCTTATCAAGATCATGTACGGAGTGCCCATTTCCCTAGATATATCATAATTGTTAATCTTAAATAAACAAGAAATGAAATAAAATTTATTTTTCTACCCTCCAAAAAAAAACAAAATCGATTGGTTATATTGATACAGTGACAGCATGTTTGTAGAGTTGTAACAAATACAATCCATATATAAATAGTAAGAGAAGGAAAGCGATTCTGAGTTACCTGTGCTGGCTGTGTTCTACGAGTTTTCCAATTAATGCTGCCACCAAATTTTGAGGCAGCGACTTTTACTGATTCAATGTGGGTAGTAGTATCAACAGTAGCTTTATCTGTTCTCAAGTTCTTCCCACTGACTGATCTGCTCACAGGGGCGGGCAACTTTTGTCTTGTGTCTGCTAGGCTCATTTGGCGCTTCGGCAGTCTATGGACAAGCAGGTCCTTATCTTCTTTTACCATTTTTAGGATACCACGTGGTGTTTCACTAGCAACCTTGTCATAATCGGTACAAGAAGCATCAACTTGGACCCCTTCTCTTGACCTAAGCAAAGACTGTGACACGACACGGACATTTACTTCTGAAGATTCTGGAGCAATAGAATCTTGGATTTCCTTCGATTCATATGCTTCATTAGTACAAGAGGGAAAACCATCAGGATCATTGGTGGATGGCAATTCATTGTTCTCTACTTTTGGTGAAGGGGTGATAGAATCACCAACAGTAACCTTTTGTTCAACTGCAATTTCACGCGAATTGCTTTCGTTGGCAGTCAATATGGGACTTACAGAACGTCCCTGCTGCATTGATGGCTCACAACTGGCACTTGGAATTACTTCTGAAGATTGCATTGAGATAGAAGCATCTTGGGCTTCTTTTGATTCATAGGCTTCATTAGAGGAAGATGGAAAATCATCAGGAACTTCATTGGTGGATGGCAAGCCACTGCTGTCAACTTTTGGTGAAAGGGTTACAGAGTCATCAATAGGAACACTTTGATCAACATAAATTTCCAGTAAATTTCTTTTGTTGTCAGTCAATATGAGGCTCGTTGAATGTTCATACTGCATTGATGCGTCAGAACTGGCACTTGGTGTCTTCTGAAGGTCATTGTTATGATCTTCATTGATATCTTCTATTAGCTCAGGCTCTATCGAACTTTGCAGCGATTTTGGCGATGATAAAGATACAATTTGAGACGAGTCAGCCTGTTCTATATTCTCTTCTTCCATTCGTCTGATCCTCAGTTCACCTAATTTTATATTAACTGAAGAAGAAACATTGAGGATGAGAATTAGGATGGACAGAAAAACAGTCATAGCCTAGGCTCGAGTTAGGCTTGATTTTACCAAAAGAAATAATAGATATGTGCACAAACTCCAGCTTGTACTGACAAAACAGGATCATCAATCAAAATCTTGAATTGAAAATTTGTTCATCAAATCGATACAGACCCTGAATTATATACATTGTAGTACTGACCGAGTAGTCTTTTCATCAATGAATTTATTCGCGAAAAAACATTCAGGAATGACAAGAACTTGGTAAAATTTTCTCCATGGTGCATAATCATATTGATAAGATAAAAGCCAACGACCTGAATCTTTGTCCATCTAGCTAACTAGCACGGCTCATCAACAATTATTCGATTATGGGAACTTATGAAAGCCCACAACCTTTTTATGTTGACACAAGAGCTAAAAAAACATCATAAATAACTCAGAATTCATAAAATGAAATAATCAGATCCATCAAAAGAAAGGTAACCCATGCAACCGTAAACAACACAATAAAGGATGGGATACAAAAGACAAGTAAATGAATCATAAAGTAGACAAAATCTGAAGACAGGCATGAGGTGAAATTTACTCGAGACATTCATACCTGTATGTTTTTATCACAGGAGAATACTGAAGTTAGGACAAGAAGCTTCAGCAACGTACGCATGATATTGCAAGGAGAAGCCTGGAGGCAGGACAGAGAATTGAATCGGTGGACAGACATTATGGTGGAGGGGAATACCATATAATTATCACAGGAGAAGACTTTGACTTATTCTGTAATCTAATCCTTTTAATTATTTCTGTAGTTTATTCTTCAAATTTACTTCTTTATACTGGTGCTATTGGCACAAGCTGGATACCTAATTTTTTTAACTCCACAAGCTGGATACCTAAGGAAATTGTGTGCAACCATGAAGTAGGAACAGCTGTTTTGGCAAATAATCACATATAACCTCATGGTAGTTGGAATTTATAGAACAGATTGCTCTTTGAGTTTCCCCTATCACAGTTCATTAAGGTTTCGACATGTTGGTTTTTTTTTTCTTTTGAGGAAATACAGTAGGGGAAACCCATACTGTGCTAATAATATATTAATATACAAAAGGAAAACAAGGAGTTTCAGTACAGACCAGAATGCCTGGTTTAAAAAAAGAAAAGAACGCTGAGCTAATCTATGCTATGCTGTGAAAACAAGAGCAGCTATACAGTTACAAGCTTTGCAGCCAATCTTTGACTAAAGAGGCTAGATTTTCATTCATTCTGTACAGGTGAATCTTTATTGTAGCTAGGAAGTTTCTCTTCCAGGATTGGAAAGAGGGGTTTCTGTGTCTGAAGATCTGGTTGTTGCGCTGCTTCTATATCTTCCATGCTGCTATCGCAAAGACTTCCGTGAAGAATCTGTGGTTGCAGTCATCATTGACATGTGGTTGGTTAACTTCATGATCAAAGGTCATTTGAAGTGTGTGTTGGGTTAAAATGATTCCAAATGGGAGGGTAAATGAAATTATTTACAAGATAGGAATACCTTCTATGTAAGCCAACAGTTCTCGAGAAAATAGCTTAACATGCTGTTCCTTTTTGCGAAGAAAGCAAGCAGGAAGCAGAAACAGGGCAATTGCACGTATCTATTATCTTGTACATTTCAAGACTTAGCAGAACATGGAACATTTTGGTGTCTTGATTTCCATGGTAACAAATTACAGCATACCTAGCAAATAAAAATAGAAAAGTTCAGATGTGAAAGTCGTAAGAACAATACTTGGGGAAAGGATACTAGAGAATAGTCTTTATTGGCAATAAATGTATGAATTATGTCTGGAATGTCTCTCTGGACATACAGCTTTTTGTATGTCTTAGCGCCACATTCCAACTTGTTTGCCAGTGACATAACTAGCCATTATTACTATGCTGTTTTCGAAACCAAAGAAAAAGGACTGACTACCCGTTTGAATGATCTAGTGCTAGAGATATCAATTTTTCCGAAACTATTTTCCTGATAAAAGAGAGATACTTTGCATGAAGAAAGATAAGTGTTTGTTGAAGTAGACATGATAAACTGCACCATGAATTATAGTTTTTCATTGAATCAGGAAAGTGGTGAGACCATAAACTATATAGCATTTTTAGCATCAACTTATCGTTGACATCAAATGTAAAGATATCAGAATTGCAGGTGCGTGTGCTATAAATTCTGCTATTCTCATGCATATATTGCTGTGTTCATTTAGCTGATATCCAAATTTGATATAGCATAGGCTTCCTTGACTTAGTCTGTTGACTTTGTTGTCTACTATCTTTACAAAATCAGATCAAATAATTCTTTATAGTTACCGACATGATAGCAATCAGTACAGCAAACGCAAGAACAATGGTGCATCTTACCATTTACATGAACCACAAACTTAAAATTAGAATAACGCATTTTATATGCAATATACCTTGTCCAGTATTGTGCGATCACAAGCCACTCAAGATATTAATCCCAGGAAAAATAATGGCATGTTTTCGTGTGCTTGAACACAATAATGCTTTGGCAGCAAAACTTTCGAGACATTTCCCAAGCCGACCAAAACTTCTCAAGACATTTCCCAAACTGACCAAAACTTCTCAATCTATGCAGCTTTGTTGCATCAGAGTTACACTGTTATCCCAGTTAAGTTGAATAGCTGACTCCCACATCTTTTCGCAATCCTTTTGTTTCCATATCTGATCGCAGCTGCTCATAGGCACTCCATTTTCCAGCTGAAGCATAGATGTTAGAGAGCATGACATAAGATCTAGACTTGCCATGCTCAGACTCGATCAACAATTTCCCTACAGACTCACCAATTTTAGCATTACAATGGAATCTACATGCTCCAAGCAATGATTCAAGCAAGCTATCTGATGGCCTGAATGGCATTGACCTAACAACATCATATGCTTCATTCAAGTAGCCAGTGCGGCCCAATAGATCCACAATGCATGCATAATGCTCCATTCGTGGTGCAATGCCATGTTCTGTCTGAAGTGATTTGAACAATGCTCTTCCTTGCTCGACAAGGCCGCTATGACTGCAGGCCGATAAGACACTGACAAATGTTACGTCATCTGGCTCCACTCCTGAGTCTATCATCATCCAGAAAAGATCAATTGCAAGATCACCATCTCCATGCATACTGTATGCGTTGATCATTGCACCCCAAGTGACTGAATCCTTTTCTACTGAGCTATCAAAGAGCTCCCTTGCGAACAATATGCTTCCACACCTTGCATGCATATCAATAAGAGCATTGAGAACTGAAATGTTTGCGTTGAAGCCCTTCTGAAGTATGACAGCCATAACACATGCTGCAAAATCTGCATTTCCAAACTGTGAACATGCTGAGATGAGTGCTAGCATGGTTACTGCATCAGGTTTTACATTAAGGAAGAGCATATGCCTAAAGAAATCAAATGCCATATCAGCCTGCTTGCATTGAACACAGGACGATAGGATAGCATTCCATATTACAATGTTTCGTTCACTGACAAAGTTGAAAGTTCTGATGCAGTATTCTATATTACTGAACCTGCTATACATACACATGGTTGACGTGAAGAGGGATGTTTCAAATCTGGTGAAATTTCGTATCGCGTAGCTCTGTATAGACTTCCCTTGCAACTGGCATTGACAAATAGGCAGTAAATTCAGTAATGTTACAAGATTTGGCTTCTCACCATTCTTGATCATGTGGTGAAACAAAGGCAATATCTTCTCAGATGCGTTGTTTTTCTGATATCCACTCATTAAGGCATTATATGTGATTGTGTTTCGAGAATACAAGCTGTCAAAAAGTTTCTGACCTGCTTCAAGAATACCACACTTGGTGTACATAGTAATGAGGGCATTTGTAAGAGAAACATCTGAGTTACACCCATTTTTTACTGTCAAACAATGAACTGATTCTCCCGCTTTGGTATCCTCAGAAACAGAGAGGCTGCTGATGAGGCTAATCAGAGTAACTAGGTCGTGCTGCATGCCTTCTTGACGCATCTGGCAGAATAATCTTAGACAAGTCTCTGAGCCTCCGACTTCCGCAAATCCAGAAATTATAGTGTTCCAGGATATCAACGTCTGTATTTCCATTTTCTGAAATAAGCTATATGAAGTTGGGATCTCTCCGCAGTCAGAGTACATAGCTAGGAGTGCATTCATGACGCTTTGGTTGGATTCAAATTTGTTCCTAACTGCATATGCATGTATGGACTTTGCCACGTGCAAATCTTTTGTGTGCCTGCATCCTGAGATCACATTAATGACAGTTGCTGCATCTGGATCAACACCCACTTCTTGCATCTTGCGGAGCGTATCAAGAGCTGCATTCCATTCATTGTTCACTAGGTAACCAGAAATCATTGAGTTCCACAAGAGATGGTTCTTCTCGGTAAATTGGGAGAAAAGGAGCACAGCTGAATCCAATTTCCTAAGCTTTGAATACATGGAAACAAGAGCACTGACAACAGAAACCTGATCTGCCAGGCCAAGCTTGATAGTCATACCATGCACAGACTCGCCACAGTTCCTACCAAAGAAATCACTACAAGACGGAAGAACAGACACAATTGTGACCAGATTAGCCCCTGTACCTGCACTATGCATCAATCTGAAAACCTCAAAAGCTTCCTCCCTCTTGCTATGCTGCATGTATGCTGAGATCATGGAATTGTAAGATACCAAATCTTTCACAGGTTGCAGATCAAACACCAATCGAGAAGAATAAAGATCACCAGATGCAGCATACATTGAGATGAGGGCAGATGTAAGGGACTCATCTGCAACCACCCCACACTTCAGTGCAAATGCATGCAGGGAATTGCCAAGATCTCGTGCTCCTGCACCACCGCACATACCAACTATGCCAACAAATGTGCTTGCATTAGCACACAAACCATCCAGCCGCATCTCCTGCAATGCCTTGGCAGCTTCTCGGAAGCACCCGTTGAGCGAATACCCCGAGATCATCGCATTCCAAGAAATCAAGTCCCTTCGAACCATGCCGTTGAATACTCTTCTCGACACATCAATCGGGCCAGCCTTAGCATACATGTCAAGGAGCGCAGTCTGAACACCGACATTGGCCCCATGCCCTGTCCGCAGAACCATGCAGTGCACCTCCCTCCCCAGCCCAAGGCAGGAGACGGCCGCACACGCCTTGATAACCGGCGGGAGCGTGAAGTTGTCCGACCCAAAGCCGCACAGCTCCCGGTAAAGACCCAGAAGCTCTCGGTGGAACCCATGATCCGAGAAGCACCGAATCGCGAGATTCAGCGAGTACACTTCGGGGTGGCGCTGGTAGGCTCCAGCAAACACCGACGCCGCGGACGCGGGCTTTCCCAAGGAAAGGTACCTGTCAACGACGGCCGTGACCACGGAGGTCTCCTGGATTGCGCCTGAGACGGCGAGTAGCGCGTGGAGTTTTCTGAGACATTTCAGCGAACAGGTGTCGTGCAGGAAACGGGTGAGGGCGTCTAGTCGCCAAGCCTCACTAGCCGGAGCTGAGGCGGCGAAGGCTCTGGCGTGGGTTTGCTTGGATTTGTGTGGGAGGCATGAAATCTTGAAGAATTTGGTGATGTTTCTGCAGTGGGTGGCCATGCCATGGAGGAGACGAGATGGGGCGCGCGGTCTGTTCCTCTAGTAGGCGGGAAGGGAACGTAACCGTTGCTTCTGCTTTTCTGGGCTGTCGCCGTCTTTACATAGGTAGAGAAACTAATGTACCGCGAACAGGAAATATACGCCCTCGTGTGCCTTACAGTATTTTTATGCTTCCTAAGGTTGTTCTTAAATGATAAACGTGTTCAAAGTTGTAAACAGCAAACATGACACACTAGCAGCTGAACCAGTGTAAACTCCTCTATTTGGAAGTCGCACATCGACCAAATCTAATGGGGGCATTTTTTTTTTATTAACAACTTAATACACATACGCTGTTTCAAGTAAAATGATTTTAGTGTTACAAAATTATTTTGCCAAACTATATACATCTGGTCGCACACCGAGAAAGTTCTTTGTACACTGGTTGCCAAAATAGAAATATCTTACTCCGAGAAAGTTTTATGGGTTTCACATGAAATGAATTTTCTTCCTTTTTTTGGAGACCGTGAGCTGAATAGGTTTTGAACTTCCCTGCCGTTAACAGGCATCATATTTTTTCCTCTGCAGAAAACTGTAGTCTGCATCCATCGAGATGTGGGCCGATGATTCTCATATTGTGACAAAATGTACATTTAGCTCTGTACTACAAAATAATAACTGCCCCAAAATAAGCAGCGAAAAACATTACATTCATAGGATCAAGCAATATAAATCTACCAAATAGAGACCTTGCCTACAATACAGCTGGTGGCCATTCACAGATACATAATAATAACCTAATATGTTAAACGAGCATACAAACTGCTGCAGTACTCAGTTTCATATCGCCGGGAGGTACTCTTTCGGCGGCTTCGTTCCGAGTACCTTTACTACCAAGGGCTTTTGGCTCTCAGACTTCCAAATGAAACGGCTGACAAAGAATACTCGGGTAGAAGCCACTGATAGCTTTGCTTCACTTGTATCATTATCTCAAAATCTTTCCTAGAACAAGCATCTCGATACCTGAAACATACTAAGGTGACTGATCCCGTGAATTTACTTGATCATTCAGCAGCTCAGTGGAACTAATACTTGATCTCTTTTTCTTGCATCCTTTACTTGATTCGGCATCAACTTCCAACTCATCATCGGCAAAATTCTGATCAGAGACCTCTGTAAGGGAAAATTTAGAATGGCGTTAGAAATCAAGCTCATCACATGATGCAGCTCCCGGTAACGATAGTACACAGTCAAAATCTAAAAGTTTCGAGCTAATAGCTACCAGAAGAAACAGAAACATACTACCTCCGACTATATATTTTTTTTATTGACGTTCAGACAGTGCTTTTAGTCCGAATATGAACTACAATTCTAGTCTTAACGTCAAGGAAAAAAAATCAGAGGGAGTACAATCTATCGGAGTGTAAGTGCTACGTAGTTCATGAACTACCCAATAGTTAGTGTTAATAAAAACATATGAATAAACTATAGTGCATCAAGATACTGAATTGCAGGAAGAGCCATGGAAGCAATTATAAACGGACTGCATTATAAACTATGAATTGTGAGCTGCATAGCCCTTTCAAACACCTTAACCACAGTAACTAAGACAACAATGACCACAAAACTTTGAGCATTCTGCCTGAAAGTACTAATGAGATAATCAAGTTAGAAACCTGTTGTTTCACCACGAAGCTGATTTTCTCCATTACAAGCTTCTTTTTTTCTTCCATGAGACACAGAGATCCTCTTCCGGTTTGACTGAGTACCCGATTCATGATCACCCTCAGAATCCTCCAGCCGATCACTTTGTGCATTGCTACTGCAATGACGTGGCCTAAAATGCTGGATCCAGGGGCTTGCAGGCAGACGGTATCTAGTCCTACTTCGTGCACAATCATTAGACTTCTCATACTTGATATACTCCCACACACCCCCACGGAGAACCTTGAAGCCATTCTCATTTGCATGGTGCGAGTGGTGTCCATGATTGTGCAGTTGATCAACAAAAGATGCCTCCATAGAGCTTATGTACATCATGTGTCTCTCATCTGTCCACCCAGCTGACATTGTGTCTAGTATCCGATTTCCCTGTCACAGAATCACAAGGAAAAATTATTTACTGCGAACAGGAATTGGCTAATAAAATAAAGTAAACGGAATTCCAAAATTCATGTTCAAGGGCACATCACCACAATTTCTACTATGATCCAATTATAAGTGAAATGGATAAAGAGAATTGTTACTTAAAAGAACAGTATGCCTAAAAAGAGAGAGATTTTTCTTGATTTAGACAAGCAACAGTTAGTTCAGTTAATGAACATCATTTTGCCACTTGGAAAATAGCATGACGTGCAACGTTATTGAATGACAGGTAGCAATTATCATAGCAAGCCTGCTACCTAAAATCATTATTAAGCGAAAGGGAAACATGAAACTACATACACAACAGTTCAGCAATCAGTAAGTTGGAGTTGCAAGAACCAAGTAACAAACACGGCATGTCAACAAAAAACACCTCTTTCGTGTTAAAAAAAAAAAACACCTCTTTGAGTACCTGTGCACAGCCTCCAGCAGCTGGTTCGGCCTTGATCGGTCGATTCAACGACACATCCCCCATTTGACTCTTTTAACTCGAAGAAGGAACAAGCGAAGGGAGGAAAATTCCAAGGATTATGTTAAATTTCCCTGAAACCTCATCAGACGAACAACTTGTTCACTTTTCTGCGATGAACAGAAAGGCGGGGATCAACAAGGAATCAAACCGAGGGAAGAAACTGTAATTTCCTAAAAGCCGGGTGCTTACGGAATGGATTGGAGAAACAAAGGTGGAAGAAGATCGAAACTACTAGAACAACGAAGCCCAAGAATTAGAAGCCAACGACAGACCTAGGTAAGAACCTAAATTTCCACAGAATTAAGGTAAGCTCTTAACCGCACCCCCCAGAAATGAAACAACCCGCGCGAAGGAGATCAAGAGCGCACCAAGATTTGGCTCACCTCCGGATGAACGGCAGAGAACAGAGACAGCAGAGAGAATGGAAGGAGACACAAGACCACAAGCCAACAACAATAAATAGTGGATTAAAGAGAACGAAGGCACCTGGACCTTTACGCCGACGTGCCGGCGCTTTTACACGTGGTGCGCCGACACGTGGCAAGGTCTCGAAAATATCTGGCCTCCGATATTTGTTGACTTCTCTTGCCGCCGAAAAAGTGAAGGAAAAGATCTGCGCAGGGAACCGCCGCAGCCGCAGCAACCGAGAGGGAAAGAAGAATATGCACCGGCAAACTATGGGCGGCAGGCAGGGTCTCGTAGTTATCCTCGGCACCCTTTTGTCTTTCTGCCATACAGGCTCCTTTGGAACGCAGGATTTTTTCCTGTTCTTACGTTTTTCTTATGAACAGTTAACTGATTCTTGTGAAATTTCTGTATAATTTCTATAAAAATCCTGCGTTTCAAAAGGGGCATAAATATGATTCGAAGTAATCTGTAATGCTTTGCCGTAAGGGATTATACTTCGCCAGTCATGTCAATATTCTGGTGCAATACAGGTAAACACAACAAATGTTCTGATGCGTTGCTCAGATATCTATATCAAGGAGACTTCAGCTAGACGGAAATATCGTATGCACCGCGTCCAGCATGCAAGATAGCAGAGTACAAAAACAGATAGGAGAAATGTGACCTGTGATAATATCTGGCCTCAATGTACAATTATTGAGACACCGGGGATATCACAGGTGAAAATATCTAGATGCCAAGTCCCAGCTGGATGGATTATGGACCACCTTTGATAATCTCAACTTGAGTGGATAATATGCCAATGCATACAAACGGCACACAGCTTCGAGATTATCCACGTTCTTTACATCTGGAATACTTTTCTATCAACTTCGGGATTATCTATGGTCTGGCTTGCAGGTTCCGCTTAACTGAAAGCACAATGGGCAGCTCCCACGTGGGACAGAAAGCGTCATCTGAAGTACTGCAAGATAATATCTGAGATCTCTTTATCACTTTGCCTTTTGCAAAGGTCCAAGAATTGCTATGCAGGCCGTTTTACATATCTTCCCTTTCTCCAATATGATATAAGACCAAATCACAATCAACTCTACAGAATGGTCAAAGGATCATAATAGGTCCCTCCAGATCTAGTTGGTGGGTGACCAAGGCCCACTAAATAGAAAATGACTAGGCACCTTGATGGGAATGCTAACCATAACTATGAGGCAACAGGAACTTCGGATTGCAGGCTTTTCTGACTCCTGAGAGCGAGCCTCTTATAATCCTGAAAGAAGCAAATGATAAATCATTAGACCACTAAACGTATGATACCAAAATGACCCAAGACACGAGTGACGGTTGGTGCTTTTATGTGCAACAAGAACAAATAAACCATGGTGAGCATTTACCTGCACTATAGACTGGGCACAAAGTTTTCCGGATAAAACTGCACCCTCCATGGAAGCCAAGTATTTCTGCTTTGTGTAATCACCCGCCAGATAGAACCCTTCAATTGGTGATCTTTGGAGAGGTCGGCAAGGCTCACAATTTGGGACAGTTTTGTAAACAGATCTGTGATGGTAAGTCAGAAAAGTGTGAATAAGAGAGGGAAAAAAACATATCTAAACAAAGGAACTACTGATAATGTATTATCAGGAAAGGTCCTTCGGAATTGGAATATATCTTCACCTCGGTGTCTTCACAACATGATACTTAAGAATTTTCGCTTTACTCTGATCGGCAGCAATTTCATCAGGAAATAACTTGGCTAGCTCTTCCATAGTTGCATCGATGATTTCAGCATCACTTCTTCCAATCCATTCCTCGGCTGGAGCAAAGACCAACTCCAGCATTGATCGGTTTGGATCATAGTATTCCTGTATAAAATAAAGGAAAGAGAAATGCTAGTTTTATATTTATGTCCTCGGTGTCACGATTCATGAAACATATTATTGGTTTCCTAACCTATCTTGGCTCATCAAATCTAAGGTACAGCCTCTACAGACATTCTTAGCAATAACAAAAATGCTACACTTTAATACATAGCAAGAGTTACACAAGATGGTTGAAATGTGATGTGCAAGGTATCTGTATTTTATATTTGATAACGAATTCCTTCTTGCATGTGCACTTCTGATTTTCTGAACCTTTTACTGTAATTATAGTAAAGTAAAAGTTCAGCTGATCATTATGTCATACACGTGAAGGTCGCATAGCACCTAAAAGAGTAATGCAGGAGGCATGCTATTCCCTACTCGTATTTGTGGAGTACCGATAAGGTACTCAGGTTTGTACCTTGCAGGTTACTGACATGTCTGCATAGACACTTAGAAGTGAACTCCTGAAACGAAAATGGGGGGAAAAAAGAAACAATATAAGAGGCAATATATACTATATAGAAAAAAAAAAGGCATTAAACATACATACAATGCATACAGAATAAAGGCATGATGCATTTCGATAAAATAGATTTATTCCACAAAAAAGGCACAAGCAACAACAAAAGGTACAATATGATCAGCAAACGTACCTGCTGAAAAGAAGGTGGTCGTATGTGTTTTTCAGTTTTCTGTCAAACCTAATATATTTTAAACAACAGAAATACTCAGCAATGCTTCAGAAATATACAAGGAAGAAGCATAACAACAAAGACAATGGAGTCATTTCCAACTAGAACCAAATAATTTTCAATCAACTAACCATATATGAACATTGATTACAGGAACTCCCACCAACTTCTCCAGCTTCTTGAAATAAGAAATATCACTCCACTCTTGAGGTACTAGAAGCTTGAAGATATCAACTAAATCCACAAAATAGTCAGTTAAACTAAATAACAAGAGAGGAAACAAAAGTTCATGGAATAAATCACACCTGGTGCTGCAACAACATAAGCATCTCCAGTTATTTGAGTTCCATCGGTAAGTGCAAAGTGTTTCACAGTTCCATCAGGATTCAGCTCTATTTTTTTAATACGAGAATTCAGGCGGACCTCACCGCCCCTAGATCGGATGTGATCAACAATTGGCATGCATAGCCTTTCAGGCGGATTTCCATCCAAGAAAGCCATTTTGGATCCATGTTTCTCCTGCACATTTATACCAAGTAATCTTTTTTCAAGACCCATATGCTATCTTCATGGTGGAAATAAATAGATGCATTTTCTCAATTGAACAAAGAATAGGCAAGAAAGACTTAAATAATCAACAGAGAAAAGCTATTCTCCAAACAGATTATATTACACACTTATATACAGCAACAAGAGTTGTACCTGAAGGAATCGATTTAAAGCAATCAAAATGCACTGCATCGATAGCTCATCGGGATTTATGAAATTGAGTGCCTTGGACATCGCAATAAAAACTTCATCATTCACTCGATCAGGAACACCCTGTGCTGGTCAAATAATTGTATCAGGCACCATATGGCTCCATATGAACAGAAGTTATATTAACTGTATCCGAGACGAGGAAAAATGAAACCAAATATGACAAATGCCCGATACGTATGTGAAACAACAAAGATACCCCATTGTGCTCTAATGCGTATTGTTCAATTTTGCTGTCAAACAGATTGACCAGAGTTTCCCAGTGGGAATAAACAAATATTGCTGAACTTCTTAGTTCTTTTATAAATGAGCATTTCTGGACTTTGACAGTTATAACATCATAAGCATTGATTGAATGTAAACCCATAAATAAATTCAGTATATAAGTTCAGTATATATTATATAAATAAATTATATTAGATATACTTCTTCTCAATTAAGACAACAGGAAAAGGCGACAGTTATCGGCAAACAGCAAGCTCACTAGGAGTGATGAGAGGGCAGCATGTCTTATACAATGAAACCAGTCTGAGACACAGAATCATACCTGCTTTTTCATCCACTCAGAAACAGTTAAGCCATCTTGAGCTTCAACATAAGGTTGGCCCCCTGCCATTGCTGGCAGAAGTCCAATAGCAAACTTCACCTTCTCAGGCCAGGTAAGCATTTCATTGTTCTTCAGTATGGCCCATATTCCTATTAAAAGCATACACAGTGAGTAGAGTAAAGCTCAGAGGTCATGATTTATTAGTATTATAGCTGCTGCTACTACTAAGTATAATGTCCATATATTTTAGTACAATGAGAAAGCTAATACGAGAATGCACTTCTGAGTCTCTAGGCAATCTTTTGCAAAATGGCAGTGTTGCATATAGTCTTACCATTTAAAGGTGCTGGCAAAGTTTCTGGGAAGTCGAACCGGCTGAATTCCCCTGGCTTGTTTGGCATGGCAAATATCATGGAGTGTTCCTTCCATTGCAAACGATCCTCAATACCAAGTTCTCCAAACAAATTCTGTATGTTGGGATAAGCTCCAACTTAAACCAAAAAGGTACATTGTTACATACAAGCACACTATGAAAAGTGTCATATAATCTTGTGAACAGTAAAATACATATGGAGTTATGACTTTATGGATATTACGGGTTAATATTGTTGTAAACACCACCAAAAATTGTACTACATTAGTAGTCAACAAAAAAAATCATGCTTAAGAGTTTGGCACTGTTATTAATTGAATAAGAAATTACTCTCAATAAGGTTCTGTAGAAAATCCATTTAAAAGAACTCAAGTAACACTATAAGGCTCCGTTTGGATGTCTGAATTGGCTTGGCTGAATTGCATTGGGCTTCAATGCCAAATCTTGGAGAGAATTGCATTGCCCTCCAATACCAATTTTTTTGTTTGGTTGCCAAAGAAATCAGAGAACGGAATTGAGTCACAGGAAAGAAGGGCCTCCCGTGCTGGTTCATTCGGCCATGGAGCAAGCCCCCCAGCGGCATGGACCTGGTCCCCACCGGCCATGGAGGCTGTCCTCACCAGCCATGGAGCTCGGCCCCGCCTCCCTGCTGGCCATGGAGGTCCGCTTCGGCAGCCATGGAGCTCGGCCCCGCAGCCATGGAGGTCCGCTTCGTGTGGCCATGGAGCTCGGCCCGTCGGCCATGGCGGTCCGCTCCGGCGACCATGGAGCTCGGTTCAGCAGCCATGGAGGTCACCCATAGAACTGCGCCGGGGTGGGAAGGAGGGGGCAACGGCGTGGGGAGGAGGAGGCAACGCCCGCGAATCTCGACGGCCTCGCCGGACTTGAGGAAGAAGGAGGCGGCGTAGTCGGGAGAAGCCCGAGTTGGACAAAGGCTTCAACTCGTCCACGAATACCTGCCAATTCGGACCTGTTGTGCTCTGTTTTGGGAAGGCTACGTTTTAGTTACGCTTGAATGCCATAGAATTCGTTCCTCAATTCCAATGCCAATGCCAAATAACATCCAAACAGCCGAATTGTTCAGTTCAAATTCCAATTCCCAATTCCATGGCTCAATTCCAACATCCAAACGGGGCATAAAAGAAAAGGAAGCACAATACAAACAAGAAAACTGTGATTTTCCTTTGAAGTTTATGTGACATTATGCCTCGACAATCTGTCGATATTATATAAAACATCACACTAACAATATGCTTCTAATAGAAATAACCTAAACAACAAAGATAATATTGATAATCTTAGAGGAACAGAAGTATAACTCACAAAAAATATGAAGGCCGGTCTCGTACCAATCTCCATCTTTGTCCTTCCATGCAGCTATCTGTTTAATATGCAAAGAAGCAAACAGAATCACAAAAGGAACAAGTAACAAAAACAGTGAGCAAGAGCTGATGAGGTTGCAACAAGCCATCATGTAACCATCAGACCTTTCCACCCAAAACATCCCTTGCCTCAAGCAATATTGGTTTATGACCGGCATCTGCAAGATACTTTGCTGTTGATAGACCAGCCAAACCTGCAAAAGTTAGGTCACAGCAATTGTGTTTGTCTTCAAAGTTAACCAGTGTACAAAGAAAATATTGATCTGTTGAACATTTATCATGAACTACATCAGACCTGCACCAGCAATCACGACCTGTAATGGTTTACTGGGGCGTTCACTGCTCCGGAAAAATGAAGATAGTTGTCCAGCTTCCAAATAATTTATCGTGTTTTCTAGTGGAGGTCTTGGAAAATCCTGGCAGATAACCTGAAGAAAAGCCAGTCAAGCACATTTTCGCAAGGTGTCCTTAAAATTATGAAAACAGAGAACAAACAATGAACCTGTAAAGCACCAAGCCTGCGGTGTAATCTCTTTCCTTTGTTCCTTAAGACAGGAGATTTCACAGCAAAGCTCATACGGTGACCACTCGAGAAGCATCTCTGAGCAGGAAGATGACCCATAAAAGCTCTTGCCTGACTAGCTCCAGTAATGTTCATAGATGAAAGGAAGCTAGTATCCATATTGAATCGGCTATTAATAAACTGCTGTCAGATCCGCTTGGATCGAAAGCGCAGGAGTTCAGAAGACTGCATAAACAAAAGGAGTAATTAACAGATAGCTTCATGAATCATGAGAGGAAAAATTAACAAATAGTTTCATGGCTCATGAGGGACGAATTAACTAATAGCTTCATGAGTCATGACTAGTGAGGGTGTAATTAACTAATAGCTTCATGACTCGCAAGGCATTTTAAATTCTCAGTCAAGTATCAATTTATCCATGTATCAATAATTTGCTGAAACAATTAACGATGAGGTCGAGGAAATCAGAAAATGCAATCTGGGCTCGTTTGAGGCCATTTCCCTGCACCAAAACCTCACGTTTTGTGCTCAGACCACCTGCTTCTAGTCGTCTAGAATCTATCTTCACCGCCTCCCGATCTCCACTCTCCAGTATTGAACAGACTAGCACTAGCAACAAGTGCAGTGTACTCCATGTCACTGCCGATCAATTGCCGATTCTAGATGCCTAAGAAACCCAACAAATCCTACCGCCTAGTGACTTTCTGCTTGCAGCGCGCTAATCCGCAACCCACGGAACCGCCCCATCTCCTTAGGAACGGGATCGCGCAAGCGGCAGTATGTAAAACAGAAACGCCGCGTGGTCATTCGAGGTGAGTGCCACAGGGGATGGTTCAGCAAGGGACGGGTTGGGAGAGAAGGGGAGGGAACTCACCGGAGGAGCAGAAGAAGAAGGGAGGCGAACTAGGCGAGGCGCGGCAGTGGCGGGCGGAGCAGAAGCAGGGGTGCGGAGAGTTCGCCGGGTTTTTTAACGCGGGGGATGGATGAGGGGGCGTGGCGATTTTGGGGCGGTGGAAAGGGACAAGCGCCGGGGTGAGGAGGATGTGGTGCTGGAGGATGCCTTTTGGCGCCTGGTGCGCTCTACGTTTCCGTGGTATATACCCCCCACTCTCTCAGAAAACAATTTTTTTCTACAGAAAAAAATAAGCCCAACGAGTCGACAAATCTTGACGTGAATATTTTTTATTTTTTTTTGAGCATGATCTTGACGTGAATAGGCTACCCAGGAAGCCTGGAAAAAAAAAGCGTCGAAAAGTCCATATCAAAAAGAAAAAGTGACTCTGCAGTAAGCCCAGCGCGTCAAAAAAACCGTCGAAAATCCCAACGGCATTATCAATCAGTTCGGCTTCCCTACGGATCGGCCCGAGCAATGCGCAAGCCCACCACTGTCCACGATCGTCTGAGAATAGATAGTGTCTGTGTCTCAAAATTCCTCAGCACTATTTTCAGAGCTTAACGTCCCAGTGCACATGATTACTTGGTTAATGGTTATCATTAATATCTTCCATCCAACTGTTATTTGCATGTAGCCATGTACTGGTAGTTGCAACCCTTGGCAGGTATGGACTCCACCCGCAGCCATTCTGGCGTTAAAGGAAGGCGACTGTTTGGTTTGGAGTGACAGCCAGCTGCCTACTGCCGGCTAAGTTTGAACGGTGGTTGGGGCTGTCAAAATGGCGGTAAAAAGGGACCGGAGCCCAACTGCCAGCTCCCCTGCTCACTCTTACCACCTCAAGAAGAACCACTGCGCCAATGCCCTGCTCATCAGCTTCCTGAACGGTAAGTTCTTCGATCCTGCATCACATTGCATCTTTTATTTGTCTGCCACCCGCCCGGTTTATGTGAATGTGCAATTCAGTTTACATGAAGAGTGTACCGTGTTCTGCTTGATGAACTGCAGATCGTAGTTCGTACGGTGACCAGGATGGATGATGGGCTGGGTAACCCTTTGCTTGGGCTCGAGAAGTTCAGCAGCGAAGATGTTGATTTGGTAACTACATTCAGCATTCAGTTACGACAATGCAAAGTTCTTTCTCTGAAGATGTCGTGCATTGTGTGTGTGCACAGGAGAGTCTGCCCCTGGAGGAAGTGTTTGAGCAGCTGAGTACGTCTCGCGATGGGCTTTCGTCAGCAGATGCTGCAGAAAGGTTGCAGCTGTTTGGTCCCAACAGATTGGAGGAGAAACGAGTAAGTTGACCATTTTGACTCCTCACTGTTTTCCTGAATGATGCACCTATTATGAAATCAAGATTCACTGATCCAGTACTTGTTTTTCTTCCTGCCAGGAGAACAAAATTATGAAGTTCCTCAGCTTTATGTGGAACCCTTTGTCCTGGGTGATGGAGGCAGCAGCAGTGATGGCATTGATCTTAGCAAATGGAGGCGTAAGTTGCTAACTTTCCATGCTATGTTATCTGACTGGTTTACTCAAGAAGTCTAGAGTGTCACTGATAGCAAAAGCAATGTATGTGAGGGACTAATTTCAAAAATGGCAATATAATGGAGGTACTACTTACCTTCCTTTGTTCAGAGTGAAGGTCCGGACTGGGAGGACTTTCTTGGAATCGTCTGTCTGCTGATTATCAACTCAACAATCAGCTTCATTGAGGAAAACAATGCTGACAGCGCTGCTGCTGCTCTGATGGCGCGCTTGGCGCTCAAAACAAAGGTCTGTATGAACAGAAAAGGAATGTACTGTTTTCAGTCTGATCTTGCGGTGTTCATACATTGTTGTGCATTCAGGTTCTTAGAGATGGGCAGTGGCAAGAGCTGGATGCTTCTATTTTGGTGCCAGGAGATGTTGTCAGCATCAGACTTGGTGATATTATCCCAGCAGATGCGCGACTGCTGGAAGGAGATCCTCTGAAAGTTGATCAGGTAAGTACCTAATTCACACATAGCCTGAGGTTGTTCATAAGAGTAACGTAGTACTGTAGGTGCTAGAAGTGAACCGGTTTTCTTTGTGTGCCTCCGTCATGCAGTCAGCTCTAACTGGTGAATCCCTTCCGGTCACCAAGAGGACCGGCGACCTAGTGTTCAGTGGCTCAACTTGCAAACATGGAGAAATTGAAGCTGTTGTCATTGCAACCGGAATTCAATCTTTCTTTGGAAAGGCAGCTCATTTGGTGGACTCCACAGAAGTTGTTGGCCATTTCCAGAAGGTAAATCATCATAATATTCAGAATGTGATTTAGCATGATAAATTCTATTTGCACCTATTTTCAGTGGTTTATGACAATTTTCCTACTGAAATTTTAGGTTCTGGCCTGCATAGGGAATTTCTGTATATGCTCGATCGTGATAGGTGTGATTCTTGAGGTTATCATCATGTTCCCAGTACAACACCGGTCGTACCGAAATGGAATCAACAATGTTCTTGTTCTTCTGATCGGAGGCATACCGATCGCAATGCCGACTGTTTTGTCGGTCACTCTTGCAATTGGTTCTCATCATCTGTGTCAACAGGTGTTCTGCATTATTGTTGTCATCTTTCTTTAGATAATAGCTAGTACCTCTTGTATCATTAAGTTTCTTCAAATCTTTGCAGGGTGCAATAACTAAAAGGATGACGGCCATTGAGGAAATGGCAGGAATGGATGTTTTGTGCTGTGATAAAACTGGAACTCTTACTCTCAACCGCCTTACTGTTGACAAAAACCTGATTGAGGTGTTCACTTTGTTTTTTGTTAGGAAAAAAGGTATCCTTTCATCTTCAAAATTTGTGTGCTAACTAATCCATCATCGGTATATCAGGTTTTCAGCAGAGAAATGGACAAGGACATGGTTATCCTTTTAGCTGCAAGAGCATCAAGAGTGGAGAATCAAGATGCAATTGATATGGCCATAATAAACATGCTAGCTGACTCCAGAGAGGTTCTGAATTTCTTCAATAGAGTTTACATATTCAGAATGGTTCATGGATGCTATCTGTTCAGTTTCTCGGAAAGAATAATGAAACCTGTTATTTTTCAGGCACGCAACAACATCACCGAGGTTCATTTTTTTCCGTTCAATCCCACTGATAAGAGAACAGCAATAACATACCTTGATTCCAAGGGCAATTGGTTCCGGGTCAGCAAAGGTGCTCCAGAGCAGGTACTCCTGTTGAAAGTCATCACTGTATTTTTGTGCATTTGCCTTCTGTTGGTAAAGGCCTCAACACAGCTCATTCAGAAGTACTACTCTGATGCTGGGGTGACTGAATATGCTCTATTCTTCAGTGATCTTCTGATGCTCTTCATGTTTCAGATCTTAAATCTGTGCTACAACAAAGATGATATCGCTGAAAGGGTGCAGACAGTAATTGATGAATTTGCCGAAAGGGGCCTCCGCTCACTAGCAGTTGCATACCAGGTGGCTAATCAAGCTCATCTAGTGGTTGTTACGGTAACCTGACCTCTGAAACATCAGTTTCTACCTGACGATGATATGGTGACTTGAAACAGGAAATCCCAGAAAGATCAAGGCACAGCCCTGGTGGACCATGGATCCTCTGTGGTTTGCTGCCGCTGTTCGACCCACCACGGCACGACAGCGCCGACACCATCCGTAGAGCGCTCAATCTTGGAGTCTGCGTGAAGATGATCACAGGTATATACGCATAGGCATGAACTCATCATGTGATTTTAGAATGCCAAGAACTTGATCGGTGGCTCTGTCCGTGCAGGTGATCACCTGGCCATTGCGAAGGAGACCGGTCGGCGTCTGGGGATGGGGACGAACATGCACCCGTCGGCGTCACTGTTCGGCCGCCACAACGGCGAGGACGCGGCGGCGCTTCCCGTCGACGAGCTCGTCGAGAAGGCTGACGGATTCGCCGGCGTGTTCCCCGAGCACAAGTACGAGATCGTGCGGATCCTGCAGGAGAAGGGGCACATCTGCGGGATGACGGGCGACGGCGTGAACGACGCGCCGGCGCTGAAGAAGGCGGACATCGGCATCGCCGTGTCCGACGCCACGGACGCCGCGAGGGGCGCCGCCGACATCGTGCTCACGGAGCCTGGCCTGAGCGTGATCGTCAGCGCCGTCCTCACTAGCCGCGCCATATTCCAGCGCATGAAGAACTACACGGTGCAGTGTTCTATACCTTGTTAAATGTTAAGTATCACCCTGCAGCGGTAAAATTCAGTGATTAAATTGGCCTGTTGTAACTTGTAAGTTGTAACCGCTGCCATCTCTGCAGATTTATGCCGTGTCCATCACCATACGGATAGTGGTAAGAATCAAATCTTCAGAGAGACATCACCGTGTCCATCACCATTGCAGTTAGTAGGTTCAGATAAGATAAATCTTTCTTCCATGCGTGCAGGTAGGGTTTGCTCTTCTGGCATTAATATGGGAGTACGACTTCCCTCCGTTTATGGTCCTGATCATAGCCATACTGAATGACGGTGATGCATCTCTAAACTTGTCATCTAATCTGATTATCTGAAAGACCTGCATATCAGGTTCGGGTTGTTGAATCTGTATGTACTCTGAACAGGGACCATCATGACAATATCGAAGGATCGTGTGAAGCCATCGAGACGACCTGACCAGTGGAAGCTGAAAGAGATCTTTGTAACCGGAGTTGTCATGGGAACCTACCTAGCATTGGTCACTGTGTTGTTCTATTGGGCAGTCACAAGGACCACATTCTTTGAGGTAACAAACATCAGCCGCAGTACGAAATTTGAAGATATGTTTCGGATATTAACTGACGGAAAAGTTTTGTATTTCTGAGTTGCAGACACATTTCAAGGTGAAGTCCCTTCAGAAAGACGTTGAAAAGATATCGTCAGCCATGTATCTGCAGGTCAGCATCATCAGCCAGGCTCTGATCTTCGTCACACGCAGCCGGGGCTTTTCGTTCCTCGACAGGCCTGGATCTCTGCTGATATGCGCTTTCATAGTAGCACAACTGGTGAGTCTTTGATTCAATCAAGAAGAAGGTTTGTATGCATCATAATGTCTGAGAGTTCTTGTCAGTCATAGTCAACTGAAAATTCAGTAGAACGCTTGTTTTTACTTGGCAAGGTAAGGTGAGTTCTTCTTGATCTGCAGGTGGCCACCCTTATTGCCGTCTATGCGACCGTCAGCTTTGCTTTCATCAGCGCGATTGGATGGCGCTGGGCCGGGGTCATTTGGCTTTACAGTCTGGTGTTCTACGTCCCTCTTGATTTCATCAAGATAACCGTCCAGTACATCCTCAGTGGCAAAGCATGGAACTTGCTGTTCGACAGAAAGGTACAGTAGCGTTGTTCATTTGCTTTCCCTCGTTCAGAGTTCGTTCATGGCTGCATTGTTCATGCTTCAGACTGCATTTACAAGGAAGAGGGACTTCGGCAAAGAAGACCGGGAGGTCAAGTGGGCGCTTTCACAGAGAGATGTTCAGCGGAGAGCGTTCTCTGATCATCTTCTCAGCAGCACAATGCCGTCTTCTCGGATCGCAGATCAAGCAAAGCGACGAGCTGAGATCACCAGGTAAAAGTGGTGTGGGGACTGGAAGATTTTATATTCTAGGCTAGGCAGTGTCATGAAGAATCTGAGCAAGAGAGTATTTTCTTTGCAGATTGGGAGAAAGGCACGCACTGAAAGCGCATGTGGAATCTGTGATGCGGCTGAAGCGTGTCAATTCTCACACCATCCGGACTGCCCAGACAGTCTGACTTGATTGAGCCTAGATATGGAGTTTCGGAGTAAAAAGTAGCAGCATCACCTGAAACACTCTTTTCTCATCCTCGTGTATTTTTTGTACGAACCATACCTGCGCCTCTGTAGTAAGGGAATGCTAAATGGAAGAGATATTTTGTACAACATATTCAAGACCATGCCCTCCAAAGTATATTCTAAAATAATCCACTTGATGTTTTTAACTTCAGCGAACTTGACACCACGCTTCTTTTTATCTAATGCAATTGCATATAACCTAGCCAATGAATACAACCGAATGGAATTAATGTAAGATCTAGGTACTTTTTTGTATATAGTAACATAATACAAGTTCATAGAACACCAATCTTTTGTTGTCAAGAAAAAAATGTGATTATATACTGGCGAAGCCAAAATGATTTCTTCTATTTATTTTTCCGAATGATTTTCTTTCCGTCTTTTTTCTCTGCTGGACACTAGTCACACTACGTGAACAAAATAAATACAACATGAGATTTAACGGTAATCTCGGGGTTCTTTTTGTCATATGAAATCTTGGTCCTGGTCATCTGCTCGAGAAGTGTCACCATCAAGCATTCTCTTCGTCATGTTAGCCCTCTGAACAAGACGAACCAATGCTTGCACCACCTCTGACATTGGTGGCCTGAACTCTGGTTCAGACTGCAAAATGAATTTGATTCACGGGTTCAGACATTATTTAGATGGATATATTTGCTTCTTGTGACTAATTTGCATTGTAGAGAATGGAACTCACCTGGACACAAAGGGCGAGCACATCAGCAAATCGGGATAGCGATTTTGCAGGGTACAGACCCTTGAGTGCAGGATCAACCATCTTGTCCAATGCATCAATGTCATGCAGCTGGGGGGTCGCCCACCGCACGAGTGATTGCTCTGACCTCGGTCTAGAGCTGTAATGCAAACAGTTAAACAATGACATACAGGATCATGAAACACAGAACTTATAATTATTCAAAAGCTGAAAACTGGTTACGAGTGTACCTGTCGAAAGGTTTACGTCCTGTCAATAGCTCAAGCATGACAACTCCAAAGCTGTAGACATCACTCTTGAGGGTGTACTGACCAGTCATGTCCACCTCTGGGGCAGTGTATCCGGCACTTTGCTCTGCTGCCTGTATAAGAGTTTTTTTTTTTTGGAGGATGTTTAGTCAGCCATAGTATGTAAAAGATAGATTCGAATAGCATAGTTCATGCATGATTTTTGTAAGCTCATTAAACTCATATTTAATAGCAACCAAGCTATACATTAGTGTATTGAATGTTTTCACATGCAATCAGAGCTTACCTGGAATTCAGCATCAGGAATATAGCTTGCCAATCCAGCATCTGAAAGGTGTGGATTGAATTCTGAGTCCAGCAAAATGTTGGATGACTTGAAATTCTTGTGAACAATGGAGGGAGAACATATCTCATGAAGGTACCTGCGAATTTATTGAGAAATGGTAAGGAATCTACATGGCTTAAAAGGAACCAGCATGTTACAGTAGATCATGTAATGAGCAAATAGTCATTGAAGCAGGTTCTAAAATCATTCAGGCAATAATGCTTGATGATATTTAACCAGAGATATGCATCAAATAAAGGTTTGTATGATACACAAAGGTGCAGCCAACTAAAAGATTCGTATAGCATTATATGGTCGACAGCAATGCAGTTTTGAATGCCACCGGCAATAGACAACAAAAGTTAATGTCAAGCTGCTTATGTAACTGGTAATGGGTGAAAATAAACAAGCCCATGTTATGGTCCAGTCTGTTTGGGACACATAATATGGAAAACCCATACACCATTTAAAGTCATGTATGATGCGAGAATCAAGAAAACTCGATGCCTACCATCCTGATGAACACAATATAAAGAGTTTATTTTCTACTTACTCCAGTGCACGGGCAGACCCTAGTGCGATTTTGACACGAGAGTTCCAGCTAAGTGGCTTGCTGTATTCATCTGAAAGGTGGAGTAGATCATGAAGCGATCCGTTTCTGTGGAAATCGTACACAAGCAAGTGTTGTCCATGTTCCATGCAATAGCCCACTAGTTCATTGAGATTTGGATGGTGCAACTTTGAAATGTTTGAGACCAGCTCAGCAAAGTCATCAGATGATTGGAATGGCATCACAGTACTGTCTAGTTTCTTGATGGCAAGAACCTGAATAGAGTAAAGAAGACAAGTGTCATATTTTTTTAGGGGAAAAAAGTGTTATATATTCAAATGGCTCAGGTTCTGTTTTCGGCTGCCTAGAAAAGCATTATTTATCATGCACATGAAACTTACATCTCTAAAAAAATAGAATCCAAGCTTTCATTAAGAACCAAAAACAGTCAGTTTTTTTTCCTTCTCCATTATGAAACTGATTATAAACTGTCTTGCTCTGAACATATAAATTTCTTCTTAGATCTGTGTAATTGCCCGCACTTTCACGAATGAGGTAATATACATCAAAATGTTGTCTAAAGGCCCATTGCACACATGTAGCCACACTAACCGAAAGGATAGAAAAATACAGTATGCTGAACTGTGTAATTGCCACCTTTCAGGGATGAGGTGCATTCAGAAAAAAAAACATAGGAATTACGACACAAGAATATAAGCATACCTTTCCATTGTTGAACTGCGCCCTGTAAACACGTCCAAAAGTACCCTCTCCGACAAGGTTGTCAAAGCTGAAGCTATCTGTTGCCATCTGTAGATCTGCAACTGAATAGACAGTTGCCTTTATGGGTGTTGTGTTGCTTTTCTTTGCGACGGGCTTGTTTGAAAAATCATCATCATCAAATGACTTGTGGCTCTCTATCTTAGGGGGTGGTTTCAAACTAACTGAAGCAGGGGAAGCCAAAGACTCTACATCTATTGTGGTAGCATCTTCGATAGGTTTCATGTAAGGGACATCTGTATAAGAAGATTGTTGCACGGTTAGTTAAACAGAACATTCTCTCAATTTTGATAATCATCAAAAGAATTGACCTTTAACTTCATTAGAAGGGAACGAAGTGAATGGCTGCTGCTGTTCAAAGTGTTCTTCCATTGCAGTTTTGCGTTTTCTTCTTTTTACCACAAAGAATGCAATAACTGCTCCAACAACTAGCAATGATATGATAATGCCTGCGACACCTCCACCACCTATCCCAGATTTGCCACCAGAGCCTGAAGAGCCATCATTGTTCTGACCTGGGCGGCGGTTTGGAGGGGGAGGAGCTGTATATGGAGGAGGAGGTGGTGCTGGTCCCGTACTCCAAGAATTTCCATCAGTTCTATACACAAGAAAATATTTGTCTAAGATATAGTTCTCTAGCAGCCATAGGTGAAGAAGTCTAGAGAACTCACTGTAGACTGTTTATTTTCTTAAGCTGACTAGGAATCCAACCAGTGAAACGATTGCTTGCAACATTCCTATAGGTAAGCAATGTATCAGATACGGTGCTGAGCATGCAAATAAAACATCAATCAGTCACCAATTTGATTACTTACAAATCATCAAGGGGGAGATTAGCTAGGACATTGATATAACCAGTAAGCTGATTGTTCTGCAAATATCTGAGATGAAAAGGAATGGGTTAATGGAAGACATTCTAAAAAAATATGTCTAGAAGATGAAAGTAAAACCACATGAGTCCTTTCTTACAACTGTTTCAGGCTTGACAATCCAGTGAAACTTTGTGGTAGATCACCAGTAAGAGAATTAAAGGAAAGATCTCTGCAGCATATAAAATAAAAAATAATAATATAAGGATAGAAACACAATGAGAATATATATAAAATGAGATATGTGACAACACAATGAAGCGCCGTTGAAAATGCCCACGAAAAGGTACTCACAGCGTTGTCAAACTATAAAGGCTGGAAAACATGTCAGGTATATTTCCTTGCAACTGGTTATGATTAAGGTTTCTGCATATAAAAAGAAAAAGTGATATAGACCTTCCAGATCAAACACATTTCAAGAGGAAAGTGAAATCCTGCAAAGGTACTCACAAATACTTAAGATTAGACATTGTGGAAATCGAGTAGGGTATATTTCCGCCAAACTGGTTCCCTGCGAGATTGCTGCAGAGCAAGAATCATGTAAAGATTCATGGCGCCAGAATAGTTAAAAGGAAATTTCATACATGCAATCATTCAAGGAACTTACAGTCTCTCAAGCTTCATAGTCGGAAGGTTGTATTGTATCGCACTTCCACCACCAAGGCTGTTTTGACTCATGTCACTGCAACGATAATTGATATGGGATGGTTATCAACTGAACTCCCACACCAAACAAGGTTGAGTGAAAGGTAGAAACTTGCCAACCGGGTACTCACAGCTCAACTAAGGAACCCAAGTTATTCATATTGAAGGCCAAATTCCCGGAGAGTCCCAAGTTTGACAATTTGCTACAGAATCAAACAAAGGGAAACATATTTAGCGGGAGTAAGAAATGAAACTGTGCTACGTTCTGCTAGGAACTTGTATTGTGTCGCAATATTTACATTGCAGTGACCCCTGATCCTGAGCAAGTGACGCCCTGCCATTTTTGGCCACAAGGATCACCGCCATTTGCCTGCCAACCTTGGAGCTGCCCAGGAGAATTCAGACTAGTAAAGAGTGTATTGAGGACAGCAACTGCATGTAAGAGAGGCCAAATTAGAACAGTAGATACAGGACGTGTCATTCAAAATCCTAGTTCATTTGCAAAGTTGAAATGGTAAGATATGCATATGCTGATATGCATGGAATCAAACCAACTCCACTAAAACTTATATTGCGATATTTTAAGTATTTTGAGTACAAGTACTGATTCCTACTAGTTGTTTTGTGGCATCAGCCAACATTTGGGCATAAGCGACCACAAGTCAAACAGAACAGAAAAATTAGTTTCCCCTGTAGTCTGAATCCAGTGCATTCCCGTTGCTCGATTGCCCTCCCAAATCCATCAACAATTGCAGGAGCACCAGCAAACCACATCAGGGGGACAGGAAGGCAATATAAACACTCAGAATTTAAATTATCAGGAAAAACAATATAAAAAACCCACGATCTTTTGACTGAACAAAGAGATGAAATTCATGCAACATGGTGTCCACAATGTAGAAAGGATCCAAATCCAGCACATTCTTGCACAACGTACAGACTTTCGAAACCTAAATTCTAGACAAATATTTAATGACAAAAAAAAGTGGAGGAAAACAACAAGAACAAACCAAAATTTGGTTAGAAGGAAGCGCTTCCAGACATTCCTTCTGAATCAACCGGAGCACAGTACCAACAACAACCCCCTTCTGACGGAAGCACTGGTAATTGCCCCTTTTCAAGCAAAATTCTCGCTTTATCTCGACAAAACTACCAAATGGAACTCTTCCAGACGAAATAACAACTCTACTGATGGAAAGAACAGAGAAGATTTCAAGCTCTAACTCACGGTCATTAGGGTCGGTGTCTGCAGCAACGAAGATCTGTCCGGGGGACCAAATGCAGCCGCAGCAAGCCAGTAGCAGCATCAACCATGCCGCATCCGCCATTCCACCGCCTCCCCTCCCTCTCCTCCTCCCCATCGCCCACAGCAATGCTCTACTTCTTCGAAATCCCTCCCACCGAATAATGCAAGGGAAAGCGGTTGCTTGACTTGGCGAAGTTCCTTCTTTACTAGGCGGTTCCAAATCTGATTGGTTTATCGCCCTTTGTTTTCAGAATTTGCTGCTGCTTTTCAACCCTCAAATTGTGCACTGGAACCTAGCACAGCAACCGCTGGCATCAGGGAGGCCCCAGACGACAAGCAGGCGCGTGTGTTGAGGTCAATTGCTGGCGTCCCTTTCAGGGGCATTTTTGCGATTTGCGTGGCGGGAGAAGGGTTATTAAACGAAGGAAAATTCCAACCGTTTCTCTCCATCAAGAATGTTAACGGCACAACTCATAGGACAATCAAATCAGCCACATGATGACAATTATTGGGATCGACAAGGGTCATTACCCCTTGGTAGAACATGGGTTAGGTCTCCCTCTTCCCCCGGAGAACGTGCGTTGCAGCCTGATCTGGCTGGCCGTATCAGTTGGGGTCAGCGTCAGAAGAATTTGGGCTCTGTTTCCCAGCTGTGAACGGCGGATAGATTAGTACACAAAAATTAGTACACCAAAGCTGCAGATTATTCTGTTGTTTGTCAGCCCGATGGGCGGTGCTCTGCTTCTTCGTACCAGTACAACATTCGCCTTAAAAAAGAAATTGACAAAAAGAGGAAAAAGCAGCTGGTATGGCATGGCATGATGGCATCCTGTCACTGAGCACGCCGTTTTGTTTAACGCTGTCTGGTCTGATGAAAGCTTCTCCGAGTCGTGCTGTTCGTCATATAATACGCATGCAGTAAACCCCTCCGTGTACTTGCGCGTGAGGTTTCTTTTAAGAAATGGGATTAGATTAAAACTGCGCGTGTCCATGGTGACAGCAAGCTGGATCATACCAGCGCTAGACTTGTTCGTTCATCCCTTTAATAAATCTCTATGTCTAGAAGGTCAAACTCTGCGTCTCTATGTGTGCATGGAAACATCGAACCGGCTGTAACCCTTAACCCCGCTTATCACGACGCCATGCTCTCCATACTGTGTCCATCCATCTCTGTGCCACGTCTCTTGTTTCACTCTCACCGGAGCAACCAAACAAGTGCCGAGGATATGAACAAGACCTGACACAAGGGCAGAAACGGCATTACCAATTTCACTCTGTTAATGATCACGCCATGTTACCAGCGGATCCAAAATTCGCAGGGACCCAGCTGCTCCTCTCCTTGCTCGAATCAGTCTATAGCAAAGAGCTGGACGGCAACATGCTACCAACCAGGCAGTCATGTGTGGACAATGGACGGACATGCTAATCCAGTCCATGAACACTTCGGCTATGGGACCATGACACGCTCCGCCTGCTCCACCAAAGCCGTCGCTCCACGGCCACTTGCGCATCATCTTATCGCCGGCCATGAAAGCAGCACTGGTGCTTTGGAATGGTTTTCGTACTTGGCGAGCACTTGATGACAGATGAAAAGGTTCACACGGATGTGATCTTTCAGTTTCAGGAACACCGTGCAAGCAACTCTTGAGTGCATGAAATCTGCTCAAAAGCCAAAAGGGATGTCAAAAGCAAGCGCGCACTCGTGCCTCTTGAGGATTCCTGCGTCCTGAGACTTTCTGCTGAGTCCTAAAGTTTAGTCCAAAGAATCTTGTTATTTAAAAGTATTAAATAAAGTTTAATTATAAAACTTTTTTATAGATGGGTGTTAATTTACGAGACGAATCTAACAAGCCTAATTAAGCTATGTTTTGCTATAGTGATGCTACAGTAACTATCGTCTAATCACATCTTAATTACCGTCATTAGATCGTCTCGCAAAGTAGCCCAGGTTTCTGTAAAAAGTTTTATAATTACACTTTATTTAATACCTTTAAATAGCAAAAACTTTGGATTAAACTTTAGTCTAAACGAAACGAACACGTCGGAGGACTGTACTTCTTCTACTACCTGTCGTCGTCAATGTACATTCTCCTGCATGCATGAAACCAGCAAATTGTCAGTTGGAAAGCAGAGGTGAATGCCAAGTGGTTGCAGCAATTTCACGCGTTTTTTTTAGATATATAACGTCCTGTTAGGATCCAGCAAGCCGATCAAAATTTCTGGCTCGACTCAATCGAAGATGCCGCTTTTCACCTTTTTCTGAGGAGGATAATCCTATCTAGAGCCGGACAGCAACATGCTACCAAACAGCAGTGGAGTTAAGGAGGGCACGCTAATCTCATCCCTAATCACTTCGGTTACGAGACAACGACATACTCCGCTCGACCAACAGGATCGCTCCACGTCCTCACGCGCCGAGTACCATCTTATCAGCATTGTTTTTGGAAGGTTTCATACTTGGCGAGCACTGGGAGTTCAGATGCTGGTAAAGAAAAGACGGGCCTCAGCTTTCAGATGGCGATCTGCTGAAAATCTCGCAAAAGCAAGCGCATAGCCTCGTCTCTTCCTCAGGATCCGCGTCCTGCGAATTTTCTGCTTCGGTTCAGAAAATCACTCTGCAACCACCAGCCGTTCAGTGACTGTACTCTCTAGACTGTTATCGTCAGTGATTGCCGTGGTCTTGGCAAATTTCTCACACGATTTATAAAAACGTTCCCGAGACCAGGTCTCCCGTGACGCAACAAATGGAACATAACGTTTGGCTTTACGTGTGCACCTTGTCTTTGATGGATGAAGACATGTCCTGGTTGTCGCATACGTGTGCTGTACCGCCGCTAACTATCACAGTGCGAGGTTTTTAAAGAAACTGAGCATCTACAGGCTAAGGTTAGCTGGGCAGCGGCACCACGAGGTTGTTGACACTGTGATTGTTCTCTTGTGCTTCAGAGTCTTGCAGGTCTGGTCTCACTCTGAATTATTGGACTCGATTATTATCGTTTGTTGTTTCGGTCTCGTTCCTTGGGGACCTGCGAGCGAGTGATATGTTGGCAGACGCTCTTTTTGAGAAGTGCCAACTAACTTCCATTCAGCAACGTGACGAGACACATATGGACTGAGAGGTGCCTGTTCACTAACAGGATTCAGACGTGTGAAGCGAAGTAATCACATGCAAAGAAGAGGTCACAGTCCGTAGAGTACCATAACATAAGAGGCAAACACTTGTAACTTTTTTACGAAATGAAACCTTCAGGCACATTTGAAGTGCAACAAAGCTGGCAAACATCTTCTCTCTCTCTCTCTCTTCTTTTTGTTGAACAATAGTTTCAGTCATGGTGTACATCAAATGGGATACAGGCCCAACTAAAATGAGCCCAACAGAGCTTCTGAAATGTAAGTAGTAACAAAAAAAAAAAAAACTAGACCAAAGGGAGAGACATCCCTTGGCATTCTATTAAGAAGGAGATGCCAGGACTCGAACCCGGGGTGGCTGGGAGTTCACATGGCTCCACCAAGGGAGCATATCTGATGCAAATGCACCAAGTGTTGGAAATCTGAAAATTTTCGATCTGGACCGTTGGATCGTGTATCCACGGTCTAGATGCAACAGAAACATTACACATGGGCACATGTAACTTTTGGTAAATATGCAGATTCCCCCTTCACTTTTCAGGAGTCTTGGACTTTAAAACTTACAGGTGCACAATATCAACCGTAGATACACGATCCAACGGTCCAGATCGAAAATTTTCAGATTTCTAACACTTGATGTATTTGCACCTGATATGCACCCCTCCACCAACCACTCCACCCGGGATGTAAGTAGTAACAGAGTCTTGAGATTATAAATTACTGAAACAGGGACACAAAGTACGAATGTTTCTGGATCTTCTCAGTTCTTACGGACGATTAAGCAAACTGACAACACGAACTACCAAAGCCAGGGTAGCCATCAGTGAACATCATGTGACCAAGTAAAGTGGGCCAAAGGCCTCTCTCCTCAGTGCATGGGTCGCCTTGTCAAGCTGCGAGTAAGGGAGATGATCCTCATCAGCGCCTGTAGATGGCGTGAAGCAGACTACCGCCGTTCTCCTGATCACGCTAGCCAATTTGATGCATCCTCTGACCAGCATTTCCCTGGACAGGAGCAGCGTCTGGTATGTGTTCCGAAACGTGGAAGCTTCGGTTTCCCTGTTCTGAAACTTCCTAAAAATTGACAGGGGCCTTGGCATCCGAAGTCCTGCATTGTTCAATAGTTGATGTTTCGCTGCTTCGTTCTTGAACTGTGGTAAGCAGAATGTACAGGCCAAGTCAGTATATTTTAGCACGTGTACGGTTATGTCACAAAATCCACAAGATAGGAGAAGTTCAGAACTTACAATGTCAGGTAAAGCCTGGAAGATCGTCATGTTCTCAAGCTTACTTGAAATTTCATTTGCAGCTTCAGTTCCCAGAGTGCATTCTTCAGGTCTTGTTGCTGCTCCTGTTAACTGTCATAAGACGCCTGTCAGTAAAAGTCCTTTTTTTTTGTTTGTGATTATGTCAGTAAAAGTCCTTAATGGGAGCCCCAGGCGAGGCAGTGAGAATTTGTTTACTGTAACCTGAGACGCAGTGTCTACAGTTCATTTGTGCAGTTTCTGCAGTTTTCACTGCCCTACATACATGCTACATGGAACAGCGTAGAAGTGCAGCATACAGACGTGTACTCATTTCTATATTTATGATACAATCAGTAAGTTGCCCAATAAATTGTATGTTAGAATTGTTGTCCTGACTAAAGGAACTACTTCTTGCTCTTAGTCTTATTAGAATAAGAGGCTAAGGCTATTCGGAAAAATCAAAATAACATGATGGACTGTACTCTGCCTTTTGGGAGAACGATGTGCTTTCAACAACGAAGGAAAAGAAGAATGAAAATGCAAACCCTTGCAATTTTTCAACAGATTGTCATGAAAACCGAAGGAGCTATTACCTCACAGCGATCGAAATGCTGGTCCTGGGCAGCCAAGTGATCATCAGAGCTCTTGTTCATCTTCTCTGATCAGCAAAATATCTGCTCGGACCTCTATAGAACCAAGTCGCAGACAAAGAGTACTATGAAAGCAAGTCGTGATCGAAGCAAGAAATCCAAAAGGCAGCCAAGACACGAATTCTGCAGCAAAAAGAGTTAGCAGCGTTACCTCGAACAAGCGGTAGATGAGCTCGACACAACAGTGCGAGAGGTTGAAGGCAAGGCAGTGCAGTGCCGATGCAATTCGAAAATTCACAGATCCTTCTGCATTTAAGGATAGTGGTTGCAGTAGTTGGTGTGAACCAAAAAGTTGAGAGGCAATTGCCAGGATTGGGCATCTTGGCTATTACAGTAGCTGCGTACTATGCTTGCTTCTGAAGTTTTACCCGCAATAATTTGTGGCGTGTAACAGCGGATAGGTCGACATGATTGTGACCGTGCACGAGTGTCCAGCCTTTATGTTTAGTCCGTGCTTATGCGTCGATTAAGAGGCATGACTCGTGCGTTTTACTCCACTGTCAAAGCTTCTGGGTTACTTCTTCTGGTTACCTGCTAATTTTTACTCCAAGGCATGTTCCTTTGTTACCGTGGCCTGAACTATCAAATTTCTTCTCCGGTATACTGAACAAGCACGGTAGAAAGTGTGTGCAGTTCTGAAGTTAACCACCGGCGTGTTATCCACAGAGTTCATCTTTGGTGGGAGTGGGACATTAGACAGACGCTGCAACACATGTGGAAGTCGACAGATTTCACGTTGTAGTAGGCCATAGATCATGGATGAATGAACGAACATGCATGAGTACTACAGTGCTGTACCCGTCGGACTCACAGTGGACCATGTTTATACTTCCCAGTTTCCCCCCCCCCCCCCCCCCCCCAAAAAAAAAAAAGAAAAAAACCCTCTGCTCTGATAGGCCCAGTTCTCTTCTCATTGTGGGCCGAGTCGTTGGGGCTCCGAGACTCTGCGAATCAGCCCGTCAGCGGCTCAGCGCGAAGCAAATTTGCGCGGGCGTCGTCCCCGCGCGCGGCACCGCCACGCGGTCAGTTTCCATAAACCATCGCACACAACGATAAGAAGAATCTCGGACCGTCGGACGATCAACAAAAACTGAGGACCGGGTTCTAGCCCTGCATCTTCTTAATAAAAAGCGGGAGGCAGTCTGCCTCTGCCCGTCGAAAATTGAGGATTTTTATTTAATAATAACTTGTTTGAGCCAGATTTGTGCGATACAACTTTCTTGACGTCGAATCTCCTAAGGGGTGACGGCGACCTCTGCCCTAGTCAGGACGCAATGTGTCTTAACGAAGCTGCAGGCCGGAGGAGTCCCTGGATCTGGATTTGGTCCAATCGGAACCAAATGCTGAATAGAAACATCCTTCGGTCTTGTTATTTTGAGATCACGAAATGGAGGAGGAGGTCTTGGATATGGACCCGAAGGGCCTGGATCTGGATTCGGACCACTAGGAACCAAATGCTGGATAGAAACATCCGTGGGCTCGTAAAGGCGTTCTGGGACATCCCTTGCTGCTAGCGCCGACGCCACAAGCCCTAGGCCGATGAGAGCAAGCAGGATGCATCGGTGATGGACACCGGCGCCTATCATTGTGGGGTTGTGCGCTTTCTGATGTGCGAGTTGTGACATGAGGATCACATCACACGCTGCCGGGGTATATGTAGGCAGATGGCGGAGTCCATACGGCCAGACAACACATTTATCATTTTCTGTCGGTTACCTTATCTCACAGATCGCATTTACCAATTTCCATTTTTTCCATATCTGATGGATTGTGTTTATCAATTTCCATATCTGATGGATCCTAGCATCCAGCCATTATTATACCAAAAAAAAAGCGGCAAGCGATTATACAATGATTTTCTATACCATGTGATCTGCATGGAATCAAGATCGGATATTTCTACATTTAGGGTACGTTTGGTACGGTTCCAGATTCTCAGAAAATCAAATACGTTTCTCAACCTGAAACAAAATCACTTCAGCGTTTGCTAGTTGTATGGTTTTAGTTTCAACAAAGAGAGGATCAAGATAGAAATGACCCATTTGCCCTTTGGTTAGACTATGTTTTTATATTACATAGTCAAGTCTCGTAATATACCACATTCGTAAGTGATTATTGCAAAATACATGTCATCAACATGTTTGAATGTCCTTGTGCAAACAAACCATTGCAAAAACGTGGGCCAATTCACGACACAAATGAAAAACTATTGGTCAAAATGAAAATTAATGAAACTAAGGACTTGTTCAGAATATCTAAATACCTCAAGGGAATATTGGACAATGTACAAAAAGAACAGAGTATCCTAATCCGACTCTTCCTCGGCAGAAGATCAAACTCTATTCTTCTCATCCTTCTGGCCACGGCAACCTGGAGAATCCATGGAGTAGTGTTGCTCCTTCATTCCCTGCAGATCCACACACCATCAGCAAATCTTATCTGTTTCTCCTCTTCTTCCAATCGGGTTTGTTTCCCTCTCTCTAAATCGGATCATTATCGGTATTAGAACAGAGCTCTGTCCTTGCAGTTTGGGGATTTTATCTGATGGCACAATCGAGTAAATAGAAGGCAAGCAATGTATCAGATAATCCTCTCCTTCCAATCTAATCCGCCGGTGCAATAAGCAAATAGTTAGCAGCGTTACCTCGAACAAACGGCAGATAACCTCGACGCAACAATGCGAGAGGTTGAAGGCAAGGCGATGCAGTGCCGCCGATGCAATTCGAAAATTCAACAGATCCTTTTGCATTTAAGGATTGTGGTTGCAGAAGTTGGTGCGAACCAAAAAGTTGAAGAGATGCAATTGTCAGGATTGGGCATCTTGGCTAGTATTACAGTAGCTGCGTACTATGCTTACTCTCGAGGGGCACACGTCCACGCGGTCAGTTTCCATATGGTACCATATACAGGTTTTTATCCTATGCCATTACAAAAGTTTACAGTTACTTCTATGCCATTGAAAAGTTTTCATGCATCTGTATGCCATGGCGCCAAATTTTTTTGACGTGTATGCCATTCCATCCATAGTCTGTTGAGATTTAACAGTTTCCCAGACCTGACAGGTAGGACCCACATACGGAAAAGACCATTATACCCCTGCTTCAAATGAGTAAGAAGGCGGAGGTCTTCTCTGTCTCGTTCGGTTCCTGCCCGTGAAGTGAGAAAAAAAAAATCGCCCACGACGACGGCGCCGCTGCCGCCGTCCGCTCGCGCGTTGCCCGTCCCGCCGGCGTCTGCTCGCGTCGTCGCCCGTCCCGCCGGCGTCCGCTCGCGTCGTCGCCCGTCCCGCCGGCGTCCGCTCGCGTCGTCGCCCGTCCGCCCCGTCCCGCATCCGTCCGCCGCACGGATCTGGGCCTCCCCGCCGGCGCGGCGCCTGGAGGCCGCCCCCGTCGAGCTGACGCGGCGCCTGGAAGGCAGGGCGCGGCTCCTGGAGGCAGGGCGCGGCTCCTGGTGGGAGGGCGCCTGGCAGTTAGGTTTTTTTTTATAAATTTCCGAATCATATGTAGCTTCTGTGGAATGGTTGATTAATGTTGCACTTTTCTTATCTAGTACTGTCAAGATTGTTGGGGTCTTATTTAAGTTTTGAAAAAGGACTGAGAGAGGGCACAAGGTAACTATTAATTATGCTGCTTTGCAAAGTGAATGATTGATGTTCTGAATTTCATTTCTGTTTGCGACAGCCATAGGGTAAAGATATGCATGATGTTTTATTTGTAGCCTAACCATTTACTATAATTGATATGTAGGATGGACCCTAACAATAGCTTCGAGATAGAATTACTTGATATGATATGTGAAATGTCGGAAGAGCCATCGAACCTTTCAGTGCCATGTCCTAGCATAGCAGAACCAAGCTTTGAAACTCAGACTCAATCTGCAGATATTAACTTCCTGTCAAACCCAAACCCATCCAATGAGCATGTGGGTGTTGATGACGAGGGGTTGTACATTGACCTTGGTCCCCAACATCCAATACCTTCCAATCCTCAGAGGCAAAGACCATGTTGAATAATATGTGATTCTTGAGTGTTGTTTTGGACATGTAATCCTATGTCATGAACCATCTTTTGGCATGTGGCCCAGAGCAAGTACTTCTTTTTTATGTATGTCTTATGCAATGGTCATGTAATTTAGGCCTTGTGGTTATTTTGCTACTTCTGGATAATTACTTATGTCGTGAACCATTGAACTTGATTGTTTACATGTTGGTGAAATGAACAAGTGTGCTGGTTAATTGTTACTATTATCTTTTGTTGTCATTATTGTTTCAATGTTCCTAAAATGAACAAGTGCACATGGTTCTATTCTTTTTTTTTTTTAATTAAGCGCAACCAGCAGCAAAGCGTGCAGCAACAAGCCGCGCAGCGCAGGTTGCAAAAACCAAGCCAGCAACCGGCGCCTCAGGCAGGAGGGCTAACAGCTTAAAAAAAAACTTTCCAACATGTTCACAAGGGCACAATTGTCTTTCCACATCTCCGTTGCCTCCTGTTAAGTCCAAATCCGTTGGACATGGCATACACGTCAAAAAAATTTGACGTCATGGCATACAGGTGCATGGAAACTTTTCTATGACATAAGGGTAACTGTAAACTTTTGTAATGGCATAGGAGTAAAATCCTCTACCATATACCATCGCACGCAACGATCATTCGGAATCTCGGTATCTGCTACGGACTAATCTGAGACGGTAACACCTCAGCAAAAATCTGAGTCGGAGGAGCCAGCCTCCGGTCGAGTTGACGAGTGTATAAAGCTGTCCGTCTCCAGAACGCCGCCTGCTGGTGCATCCATCCGCCGCGGCGTCAGCGCATGCAATTGCAGTCACATGGGGAAGCTAGCAGCCAACCGCCCCAGTCTCGAGTCTCGACGACGCGTTGGACCACCAAGCATGTGCATGTGCATGCGCATGCGCAACTGCTCCTCCGCCAAGGAATCTGCTTCTCGCGCCGTGAAGCGTAAAGACCGCAGCCCACCACGCCCTTGCGTCTTTAGCATCCTGGGGGAGCCAAGCGCGCACGCGATGGCGGCTCGCGGAGGCAGCGGGACTGGGCGAACCTTGCGGACGGGCCGGCGGGCCTGATCGCGGAGCGCGTCCTCGCCGGCGACGTGGCCAACTACGTCCGCTTCCCGTGGCGGCGGTGTGCCCCCGACGTCGTTTGTTGAACCTCTCCACCGACCAGTGGGTCCTGGTGGACCTCCCGGAGCTCCGCGACCACCGCGTGCTCCGCTCCACAAGCGAGGGCCTCCTCGTCCTCCTCCGCGACGCCACCCACGTCGTCCGCCTGCTGAACTCACACGCCAGGCGGCCGACCTCCCTCCGATCACCGCCGCTCTCGGCTCCGAGTTCGAACGCAACTCGCCGGACAACGCCGGCCGGCCTTATCGCGGACGGCTGCGGCGGGGGCGGCGGCACGACGACGACGGTGGTCCTCTACTTCTCCGCCGGCCGGATCTCGACACTCGCGTTTGCCAAGCCCGTGGACGAGCGCTGGACGCTGGTCAAAATTGACCATTTCCTCATGCCAACGATGACATTCGCCGGCCGCTTCTACGGCGTCACCACGCGCGCCGTCATGGCGGTGGAGACGAGAGAGAACCTGCCGCCGCGGTTGGTGGTGGCCGCCCGCCCAACTGGCCAAGCCGTTCACCAGGATGGTGGACACCGTGCACCTGGTGGACAACCACGGCGGGGAGCTGACGCTGGTGCACCGTAAGGTACGCCCGGTCCGTGGCGTTGAAGAGTACTGTTTCAGGAGGAAGTACACGGTGTACGAGGTGGATTTGGGTGCAGGGAAGATGAAGGGGGTGTTCGTTGCTTTAGCATTTAGCATTTAGACCTGTCACATCAAAGAGAATCTTATTATTTAAGAGTACTAAATAAAATTTAATGACAAAACCTTTTTACAGATAGGTACATCTTTACGAGACGAATCTAACGAGCCTAATTAATCTATATTTTGTTACAGTGATGCTACATTAATGCTACAGTAACCAACGTCTAATCACGGCTTACCTACCCTCGTTAGATTCGTCTCGCGATTTAGACCAAAAGTTCTGCAGTTAGTTTTGTAATTAAATTTTATTTAATACTCTTAAATAACAAAATTCTTCCCTCTAAATTTTAGACGCCATGCAACGAACACCCCCGAAGACTCTGCCCGTCGGAGCCTCGGTGGCCGGGCCGTTTTTCGTTGGGCTTTACCGTGCGCTCCCCGTGTCCCCTCGGGTGTTCCCCTAGCTTCCTCAGTGCAGACGCAGTCTACCCAGGATGGAACTGCCATGAGAGAGGTGAAATCGGCGCATAGCATGTCTCGCAGATGGAAGCATTGAAGTGGCCTGCGACATGAGGATTGGCTTGGCACGTCCTTTGAGCATCGCCGATTTTCTGTCTGTTTACGTAAATGGATAGTTCGACAGAATCCTTCGCTTGCGCTTGCTCGATCCGCACCATGAATCAAAGCTCGCTCTAACGAGCACAGACATCTCTTCGTAGTGGCTACTTGCGGAGGGGTCCGTCTGATACGTTAAAACACGCTGACCAAATTAACCATGTCCTTTACCAGACTAAAGGGCAGCCGAACATGTGCTGCTCTTATGCTCTTAGTACATAGCACACGGACGATATTCTCATTAACGAGGAGGTTTAAGCCTTGTTTAAGCAAAGCGGGAGCGAGCATGCTGGAGACAGACAGCGACAGGTGGTGGGAGCAGAACAGGATGGCAAGCTCGTGCGCCCCATGTGATGCGTGTTGCACCCATCGCTTTTTAGCGAACGTCCGTCCACACGCAACTTTTCGTGCTCTCGGCATCAGAACAAAGAAGTCGTTTTAACGCAAGAATCACATGGCCTATTGATTTTTCTATTATATATCCTCGCGGTTATAAATGTAAATCCAGCATACTATAGCTCGCTAGTCGCTATACAGTTACTATTTAAAGTTCCTAGCTGTTGAAAAACTGGTGCTGCTTTGTCATCCTTTTTTGTTGTTGAAGCCAGAATTTAAAGTTGTATAGTTCGATTGTTAGCTCAGTCGCCACTACAGAAAGTACGCAGTGTTAGATACTCCTTTCTTTTAGCGTGTGGATGCAGTTATTAGCTTAAAGGAATCGCAGCATAGTGAATCCGTGCTGCTGCTAAGGTGGTGTTTGGATCTCTATCAGCTTCTAAGAATCTAGATTTTAAATATAGTTTTTATAATTTGGCTTCTAAAAAAATCTGAGTGAAGATGTTTGGATCCTATATTTTTAAAATCTAGAAATCAATTTTTGAAGTAGTTAATGACCAGCCTGCCCTTTCTATATTAGAATAAAACAGTGGCACACACTGTAATTATCTAAAAACATTCAAGGGTAGTGGGTATTTTGGCAAATAAAATCACCTAAAAGCTGGGTTAGAATAGATTATGGGATTCTTAAAATCTCATAATCTAGATTCTAGCTAGAATTTGGATCCCCTATAGCTTTTAAAATCTGGATTCTTAAAATCTGGGTGGATCAAAACAAACTCTAAGGTGGTGTTTGGATCCCCATCAAATTCTAAGAATCTAGATTTTAAGTATAATTTCTATAATCTGGCTTCTAAAAAAAATCTGAGTGAAGGTGTTTGGATCTCGAATTCTTAAAATTTAAAAACCAGTTTTTAAAGTAATTAATGACCAACCTGCACTTTCTATATTAGGGTAAAACAGTGACACAAACTGTAATTATCTAAAAATATTCAAGGGTAGTGGGTATTTTGGCAAATAAAATCACCTAATTGCTGGGTTAGGATAGATTATGGGATTCTTAAAATCTCATAATCTAGATTCTAAAATATGATGCATAATCTGTCCTGTTTGGATCACCTATAGCTTTTAAAATTTAGATTCTTAAGGGGGCCTTTGGAACGCGGGATTTTTTCCCGTTCTTGCGTTTTTCCTGTGAACGATCAACTGATTCCTATAAAATTCTTGTATAATTCCTGTGAAAATCCTGCGTTCCAAAAGGGGCTTAAAATTTGGTTGGATCCAAACAGACCCTAAAGATATAAGCTAAAAATGACGTTTTGTTACTTTTGAAGGTGAAGATAACACCCACAAGTCACTACCGCCGTGTATTATATCTATCTGTACTACGTGGCACCCACGAGGCCAACAGTGCAACGTAGCACGCGGGCCCAATGCCGCGCTCACACGTTGTGCCCTGTGTAATACTCTAACTAACTGCTCCCGTTGCTGCGCCATGTGTAGCATGTGCGAATATCTCTCGTACACAAACAAATCATTCCCTGTCTCCCAGGACAGGAAAAACAAACGCCACTAGGGGCTGTCCTTGTCGTGGCCCGGAAACTAACCACAACTACACGCGTGTATCCAGTCCACACTGCAAATTGGTGCGATATCTATATATGAGCGCGCCTGGCAGCTCGTCTTGCAACATTCCTCTCTTGCATTCTCTTCTGTGCCTCGCTCTCTCCAAATAAGTAGAGAGACGGTGGAAGAAGCTCTTGGGATCACACATCACAAATTTGCAGGGCAGTATGATCCCAAGAGCTCCAAGCCTCTTTCAGATCGAAGAGGGAATCGGTGTCTCAGCTCCGACGCCGGCGTCCGGCGAGCTCGTCGGGCTCAGGTTGATCATACAGCCGTCGCCGAGGCAACGGCTACCGGCCGTCCTCCTCAGGAGGTCGGCGGTGAGGGCCCCGGCGGCGACGAGCGCTTCAAAGTGCCATGAGAATGGCAGGATGTTTGTGGGGCTGGAGTTCTTGAAGTGCTGCTTCTGCTGCCACAAGAAGCTGGACGCCGACATGGACGTCTTTGTCTACAAGTAAGATACGATCACTAGTAGAATCTTTCAACGCCTTGGTTCTGGTGCACTCAAACCATGAGCACGTTACTCATCTATGTTTTGGGCGATTTTTTCAGAGGAGAACAAGCGTTTTGCAGCGCGGAATGCCGGTCCCAGCACATAGCGAAAGAGGAGAGGCGAGAGATCGAACACCTCGTCAGGAAGCGCCGCGACGCGTTCCACAGCCGGCACGCCGCGTCGGCTAAGACGGAAGGACCAAATAGGCGTTTGAGACTGCAAATCGCTACGTGACGAAGCTCTGTACATATGCATTTGGATGTTAGGACATTTTATAGTCCTAGTTTTTGTTGGCCTGTTAAATTTTGGAGAGCCTTGTAAGTTGTAACTGTACATGGTGGCGGCCGTGGCAATAACTGACAATGCGTTTTGACGGTGGATGTATGATCCTCCAGTCCGTTTGTTCACGTTTGACAGAGGCAATTTCTGATTAACCACTTTTTTTTGGCGAGTTCTTAGGGCGCGTTTGGTAGCCTGGAGGGCTGGAGGGCCATTCCCTGCATCATGAGCCAGCATGGAGCCAGCCGAACCAGGCTAAATGGGTGCAACACACTTATGTTTGGTCGCCTGTGCAATAAAACATGGACTGAATTGAGATAGTGATTGGTAGCCTGCACAATTTGATTCGATTACCTTGCGTTAGCATGCGGTAGAGTTACCAGCTCCCGTGAACTCGCTGGACGCGCCGCCCGCTCCGCCGCCGCCTCGCCCCCAACCCCGGCTCGTCGCGACGTCGCGGTGAGCTCGCTCGGCCACGCCGCTAGTGCCTCGCCTGTCATCCACATGATCCAACTTGCTTTAACTCAGACGAGAGTTGTGCCCAGCTCCCATGGCGTGCCGCTCGCCAGCCCGCCCACTCGCTCGTCGTGCCCAGCTCCATGGCGTGCCGCTCGCCCGCCGCGACACTCACCACGCCGTGCCCAGCTCCCATGGCGCGCCGCTCCCCTGCCCGCGCACCTGCCCCCGTGCGCCCCACCACTCTACTCCCACTTCGCTAGCCGCCGCATCTCTCAACTCCGCGCCACCCATCCCGGCCTCGCTCCATTGCGCGATCCTCACGCGCCGCAATCCCTACCGTTGCCCAGCCGCGCCACCACAAGCATGCGCCGCTCGCCGCGGATTCGGGCTGCTCTTGCTCGCAAGGCAGGCGCCCCCGCTCCCTTGTTGCTCCGTCTGCTACTTTGCGAAGGAGGTCGCGCTGTTGGCAAATCCACAAAGCGTAGGTCGTCGGAGCTCGTCCATGGCATGGGGGCGAGAGAGAGAAAGCGAGCGAGCGGCGTGGGGAAGAAAGAGTCTGCTCATCGAAGGTAACCTTATCTTCACGCGTTGAACGAACGGAGCCTGGCCCGTAGGAAATGATAATTTTTTTCGTTCCCGGAGATGCAGCAAACAGCCTGTTCGGCAGGCTGCAGCTGCGGCTGCGGCTACAGAAAAATAACTGCGAACACTGTAGCGGCTGCTTAAGAAATAACTGAAACACTGTAACTGCTGCAAAGCAGTCAGGCGAACACGCTGAAAATCGGTCCCGAATGCATCTGCTCGGCCTGGCCCATATACCCAGTGGCGGAGCTTCAATCAAAATCCAAAAGGGGGCCAGCCTTAGTAAATATGCATAAAAACCGATGAACAATAGCAAACATTATTGTTTATATAATGGAAAATGAGCTGTGGCAGGGGGGCAATGGCCGCCCGTGGCCACAGGAAAGCTCCGCCCCTGCATATACCTCTCCAGCCTAACAAACACGCCGGCCTGCAGCTGCGGGTGCAACCTGCACGCGTGTCCACCTTACCAAACGCGCCCTTAATTCAAGGGCTGATCCAGGACGCGACTCCTGTGGTCGTGGAGAAGCAGACAAAGCTTGAGATTCAGTTCCGCTGTTCTGCACCGTCGCACCACCACAATACCACAGCTACCTCGTCCAACTCCAAGGCCTCTGCGTCGAGGGGAATAGAAGGCCTATCGTGTACTAAATCAATAGACGATTTTTTTAAGAAACTTTGTTCGTTTTGTTTAGGACTAAAGTTTAATTCAAAGATCTTGCTATTCAAGGATATTAAATAAAGTGTAATTACGAAATTTTTTGCAGAACCCTGTGCTACTTTGCGAGACGAATCTAATGAGGGTAATTAAACCGTGATTAGACGATGGTTACTGTAGCATCACTGTAACAAAACATAGCTTAATTAGTCTCGTTAGATTCGTCTCGTAAATTAGCACCTAACTGTAAAAAAGTTTTGTAATTAGACTTTATTTAATACCTTTAAATAGTAAGATTCTCTGAACTAAACTTTAAGACTAAAGGAAACGAACAAGACTATCCACAGCAGTATCAATGTTGAAAACTTGATTAGTGGGCCACTCCCTTTGCCATGTTGAGAATTGCTCAACACCCACATTGAACGGCATCGATGCCCAACTGCAAGTGGAAGCATTGCGTCAGACCATGAAGTTCTTTACTCATTTTCTTGTAGTGAGAAATGTCATCGGGCATGTGACTTTGCAGCTGACATACAATATTTAAATTTTGGGCACCGGCGCATGTACATGATCTGCAGGCCGGCGTTTTCGTTTCAGCATCGGTTGGTGCAATGGTTTTCATCGATGCCGAGTCTGTTTCAACATCGGTTTTCATGGCCATTGTGGGCAGTCTTATAGACAAATAATTGAGAGTGGCATCCTTACTTTTAAGTTCGTAAATGGATGTGGCTATGCCATGAGCGGCACGACCGGCCGACCTCAGCTCGTCTTCAACCAACGGCTGCTGCCGCCACCATCCCCGCGGACTCCAACGTTATCGCTGTTCGTTGCATTGGTCCCTCCCCCGCCATCCACCCCACGGCGTCAACCATGCAACCCACCACGACACCGCATACCCGCTAACCACTCCGGTCTCGCTCCCTTGCACATCGCTCTCCATCATCGTGGGGCCCTCTCGCACTCGCATGCGCGAGAAAAATTGCGCCTCTCGCACACCGCCCGCGAGCGGGCCACCGGGAATCATCGCACTCGCATACGCGAGTGGACGACACGGTCTCGCGCACCCTGACGATGCTCAGCGCCCGCGCGCCCGCACCAACAGGCAGACGAGGTGGGCCGCGGCGGACGACATGGGCTGGTGCTAACTGTTTCACGAACAGGATTTTTTGTTGTGTGCGTGCGGGATTTGTTTTTCTTTTTACCAACACTGTCACGTATAGTTCCCACATGGTAGTTACTTTTTTTCGCGATTATCACACACTTACATATTAATTGAATGATGCATTTGCTTTGGCTGTCTTTTTTTCTCCTCTCTCCCTCTCTGCTCATTTTAAAACCAAATAATTTTTTAGGTTTCTAAATAATATACTATGCACACATTAATTTATTTTAAAATATAATTATTTATTCCTATGCGAGCCGAAACAGTCGCTTGCGCATCTCCCGTCGTTGGATTCTGGTGGGCTTGAGTTTCGTTTCCTCGCATGACCTGTGACTGTAGGCCCAATCAACGAAGTCCGTTTCGTCACGGGTTCCAGAAGTGGCGCTTCTCCGTTTCTAGATGATGACGCACTTCTCTTCTTTTTTCTTTTTTCCTTTTACGCATCTTATATTTTTCTAATTCTTAACTGTTTACAAATCTATACTTACTTTTTGATGCAGTTATCCTCTCGGCATCTTCTGCCGTATTTTATATTTTATAATTTATAAGCAAATTCAAAGTTTTTTATTGTATAAGACTTAAAAAGAAAATGCCGTATTGGTGATGTGTTTTATTCTTTTTTTTTTCTTTCATGGAGTTGTGCCTATATTTTGCAATTCTTTTGTTGTGTACTTATGTCACCATAATAAGACCATGAAACTCTGGTCATAAGCTAGCAGACATTATCCATGAACTAGTGGAACACTAGTCAGCAACTAGCAGAACATTGTTCATGAACTAGTAGAACACTAGTCATCAACTAGCAGAACATTGTTCGCGAGCTAACAAAACATTTGTTGTAAACTTCTGAAACACTAGTCATTCGTTAGTAGAACACTAGTCATCAATTAGCATAACATTGTTCGCGACCTAATAAAACATCTGCTGTAAACTGCTGGAACATTAGTCATTCGTTAGTGGAACACTAGTCATCAACTAGCAGAACATAGTCCATGAACTGGTGGAACACTGGTCATAGACCAGCAAAACAATTCTCGTTAACTAATGGAACATTTTTCCTGAACCAGTGGAACACCGGTCATAAACAAGCAGAACAATTCTCGTTAGCTAATGGAACATTTTTCGTAAACTAATGGACCACTGGTCATGAATTAGCAGGACATTATTCATTTTTGTGAAATAATAAATGTGTATCATAAACTAGTTGTATAAACACTATTAAACAATAAATATAAATTCTGATTAACATATAGAGAAGTAAAAAATATGTAATTTTCGAGCTTAAATTTTAACTTGAGCAGCTGTCATAAGGCAAAACGTAATGATGAAGCAAGGCGCGCTCCGCAAAATTGAATTGAGCTGCACTAGGGCCCACAAGGCGTCATTGTTTTTGGACAGTGCAGCAAGCTATGCGGTGGGCCAGACAAAATTCTAGCTGCCACGACCGCTCGGCCCAGGCATTTCCTATATTTAGCGCGCTATTTATAACCCACTTGTAGCGCGCTTTAAGATTCGCACTGAGACAACATCGTACGGCTCTCATGCACTCAGACGGGATAAGAAGATGGGAAGCAGGAGGACTCGTGCTCTGCCTCCCCGCGCTCCGAGCCGTCGCCGCCGAGCTGTCTCCCCGCGCCCTTCCTTCGCGAGCCACACGCCCTGCCCCGCTACCCGTCGTCGGGAGCCGCTGCCCGCGTGCGCTGCGCCGCCGTGCTTTGTTCCTCGCCCTGCACTCCTCCGAGCCGCCTCCCTGCCCGGCGCCGCGCCCTTTCCTCCCTGCCGCGTCGATTGCCCGAGCTCCCTCTCAGCTCCAATTGTTCCAATAGTTAGAAAAATTGTTCCAGCATTTTTAGAAATTGTTCTGGCCATGTAGATGAATTGTTCTGAACATGAGGATGAAATGTTCTGGATATGAGGATGAATTGTTTCACATAAAGGATGCAATTGTTCCGGGTAGAAGTTTGATTGTTCCAGGAGAAGGCTAGATTGTTCTGAGGAGGAGACCGGCGCCCTCGCCATAGCTTCTGCTGCCTTTTTCTTCGCGAGCTGCTGCGATAGCGTGCTGCACTGCTGCGGCGGAAGGTAGATGACGACCGTGATTTTTCCTTGCGGCTGGCAGCGGAGATGCGGAAGTGGACGCTCATGGGCCGTAGTGGGCCGCGCTATACAACAGCTCCCGCTAGGTCGCGTTACAGATAGGCAGTCCCCTCGGCCCACGCGGCTCGCTCGCGGGGGGAGTGTGCGAGACGCGCAACTTTTCTCGCGCACGCGAGTAGGAGAGGGCCCCGCGGGCCAGCTGGTTAAAGGACGGCTCTCTCCTCCCTGTTGTTGGCGCTACTGGAAATCAGGGACTCCCTGTCTGCACCGCGCGCTACTCGTAGCTGCTATGTAGCGCGGCCTGCTAGGGCCCGCTAACGCCGAGGCGTGCGTTTTACGCGGGGGCCGCTTCACGTGGCTTGTTCTCCGTTGAGCCGCAGGAAGCCACATCGGCAGGATTTTAGTCCATGCGCACAGGCAGCACAGCAGTCTATGCGCCCAGGTGGCACAGCAGTGACTTTTCCATTAGCCTCTCCGCACTCGTATTCCTCTATATCCTTCCTCCAAAAGGAATATTTTGTCCTAGTCATCAAGATTCTTTCCTCTATACTATTTTCTCCTGCACCTATTGTTCCTCTATATCATTCCTCTATCCCAACTACCACATATTTTATTCAACCATCTCCAACTACCTTATCATTTTAACAACATATTTCTTCATACCTTTATCATTTACAATAGTTATCAAAATACAAAAAAATATCTAACACACAGGAAAATCATAAAAAATTACAAGATAATATAAGGGCCGATTTGAAAATTTCCAATACTTTTCTTCCTCCCGATCTCCGTCGGCCACCATCTAGAACTTTCTACACTCATCGCCGCCGCTCATCCCGATCCCGTTCCCGTCGCCGAGCCCCGCCTCCTCCCTCCGCCTTGCAACCCGCGGCGTCAACGCGTGAGGAGATCGCCGCCGACCTCGCCGCCATCCGCCCTGCCCTTGCCGCGCCCCCGCTCCCGCTCCGGCGTCGCGGCGCCTGCCGTCGCTGCGCCCCGCCTCCTCCTCCTGCCCCTCCCCTCTCCACGTGCGAGAAGACCTCGCCGCCCTCCGCCTCGCCCCGCTCTCTTCGCCGGCGGCAGCCCCGCACCACAGCCCCGGCGGCGTGCTTGGCTCAGCGGCACTCGGGCTCGATTTGGAGCGAAGGGGCGGCGGCGTCGATGCGGAGGAGTGCCGGCTCCCCTCGCTTCCCTCGCCATTCGGTGCTCCATCTCCGCCGCGGGACGATTGGGATGGCGCGCGGCTCGATTTGGAGCGCTTGGGCGCGGGCGGCGGACCGGCGATTCGGGTCGCGGCGACGGCTGGGGCGCGCACGCGCCGTGGTAGCTGAGGTGCGCGGGGGCGCGGGCGCGGACTGGTCGGCCCACGACGGATAGCAGAGCTCCTGGGAGATCGCTACGGATAGCGGAACAGAGACATTCCTCTTGTTTAGCGTGGCTCTTAGAGGAGACCAGTGCAGCTCTCCTCTCCTCTAAACGTTCCTCCAGGAACCTTTACCGCAGACCAGTGCGGAGAGCCTTAGTCCATGCGCACAGGTACCATGCGCAATGGTAACTTTTCGGACCATGTACACATGTCGTAGAGCTACAAGCAGCATGTCATCTGGTTTGGAATTTTTCTTATGCGCATATTATTCGTTCCAATAACTAGGGATAATTGTTCCATCACTTTAGAACATTTGTTCCAACAACAGGAAACAATTGTAGACCAATAAAAATATACTGCTGGAACAATAAAATTCTACTGTTAGAACAATGAAAATATATTGTTAGAACAATGAAACTCTACTAGTGGAACAATAAAAATATACTGTTGGAACCAAGGTTTACATTACCGTTCTTCTCGCTAAAACCGGAGGTCACCGGTAGGTCCGGTTTTTCGAAAAACCGGAGAAACCGGACGAAAACCGGACCGAGACGCGTTTGACGAATTTTGAACCGAAATCTCTCGAAATCATCGGTAAACCGAACAAGAATTTTAGTAAGCCGGTTTAAAGAGAAAAAATAAAAAAATGCAAAAAATTGAAAATTTGCAAAAAAATGAAACGACAAATATGTAAAAAAACTACATGCAATTTGCAGCCCAATGGTGAAAACAAAACACATAGATTCGATCATTTAGTCTGTGCAAAAAATCAAGGAATGTTGCTGGTTCATAAAAATGGTTTTTTTCTTTTTTTTTTCCTACCTTGTTCTACTCAGAAAATTTCTTGATTTTTTTGGCCCATGAAACAATCGAATCTACGTGAATGGTTTTCACCATTGGACTCCAAATTCGATCTAGTTTTTTTTTACGTATTTTTTGTTTCAAAATTTGTCAAATTTTCAATTTTTTTTTAAATTTAAAATGAAAAACCGAACTACCGGGTAAACCGGACCGGACCGGTTTTTCCGGTTTTCGCGAAAACCGGTCCGGTTTACCGCGGTAATGTAAACCTTGGTTGGAACAATGAAAATATACTACTAGAACAATGTTCAAACAATACATTTAAAATATTGAATTTTAAAAAAAATTAAAAATATATTCATGTAGGATCTTGTTTTGTTGTATTAAACATAAGGATCATCATGCTTCAAACAGATTTGAAAACAGAATTACGGTTTAAGAGAAAAATCAATTTAAAGTTTCAAACAACCCATAAATCCGGCCGGCCAGTTATATGATGACACGTGTCACGTCCTGGTCTCCTTGTCCGCGCAGACCCGCTCTTTACACCGCGTCCCGCGCAGACCCGTCTGGCACTCTCTGTACCGCACGATTCCAGCCTGACACGCATCTTAAAGCGCGCTACATGTTGCTTCCATGTAGCACGCGCTAATTATAGGGAATCCGGAAAATCACGGAAGCAAAAGCCTCGTGGGCCCAGTAGAGCAGCCCACTCCGGCTTAGTTGTTGGCCTTTTGCGGAGTATTGCTAATGCAAGACGGTACCCAATTCAAGATTAAAGATTCCAAAAAAAAACCAGTTCAAAATTAAAGAATATTTACATTCTCCTTAATATTATTAATCATACTATTTTACATAATAATTTCTCTCAGATTGTACGTTGATTTTTTTTCATAGTACTTATATAACTAATTGATGACAAGTGTTCCATTATTTGACAATGAATGTTCTACTAGTTTATGACCGGTGTTCCATTAGTTTACGACAAATGTTCTATTAGTTCACGAATAATGTTCTGCTAATTTATGATTAGTGTTCCAGTAGTTTACAACAATTGTTCTACTAGTTCACAAATAATGTTCTGCTAATTTATGATTAGTGTTCCAGTAGTTTACAACAAATGTTCTAGTAGTTCACAAATAATGTTATGCTAATTTATTATTAGTGTTTCACTAGTTTACAACAAATGTTCTACTAGTTCACGAATAATGTTTTATGACTAGTGTCCCACTAGTAAACAATGAATGTTCCATTAGTTTATGAACAATGTTCTGCTAGTTCATGACCAATGTTTCATGGTTATGACTTACTCGGGTGACATAAACACACAACACAAAAATTGCAAAATATAAGAAAACCACAATGCTATGGGAAAAAGGGAAAAATAAAACGCATCACCAACATGTGCCCTCGGTTAGAAATCAGGAAATGTGTGATGCGATATAAAAAATAAAATTGGAGAACTACTTCAAAATAGTAATAACTAAGAAATAATAGAGATAACTTGAAATCAGTTGGGAGTTATAAACTATATAAGATACAAAAAAGAAAAAAAAAAAATAGAAGTATGCATAACGTAGAATTAAATAGAAATAACTGAAGGCAAAAAAAAAGTTCGAAACATGTGAACGTATAACCCACACGTCAGGTGCTGGAGATGATGCGATGGAATCGATTTCTGATTGCCTAATATCGTCACCAGGCCATCTGTCCGACGAAACGGACATCACTACCGACCCACGAGGCCTCAAATCAAGCCCACGAGCGACCACGTCGGGAGGGTGTGCGAGCGGCGGCTACGGCTCGCCTATGCGAGCGCGATGATTGCCGCATCATCGCGGCTGGCGGCGTCATCATCATCATGCCACTTCGCCCGTTACTGGGTTCATTGGCGGATTTACCACTACGGCGAGCTATGACGCTTGCCCAGCGGTGAGATCCCATGCATATATACATATAATAAAGAGTAAATTTCACAAACCTACGACTATTTGTACCCGAGTAAATGGGTGTTCGTTTCTTTGGCTAAAATTTTAGTCATTTTGAATCTTATCATTTAAGGGTACCAAATAAAATCTAATTATAAAACTAATTGCAGAACCTTGTACTACTTCGCGAGACAAATCCAATAAGGGTAATTAAACCATGATTAGAAGATAGTTACTGTAGCATTATTGTATTAAAACATAGATTAATTAGGCTCGTTAGATTCGTCTCGTAAATTAGCCCCCATCCGTAAAAAAGGTTTTGTAATTAGACTTTATTTAATACTCCTAAATTGCAAAATTCTCTTTGATGTGACAGGGCTAAAATTTTAGCCAAAGGAAACGAACAGACCAACACAAAACTACGACTTTTGAGTTCAATTTCAGGAAACTACGACTATTTGTACCTTTTGTAACGCAAAACTATGACTTTAGAGTTGGCCACACACGTCGATGACACATTTTCACTATGATAAAATGTGTGACCGACATGTGGGTCCGGGTCCAAAAGTCGTAGTTTTCTGTTACAAAAGGTACAAATAATCGTATCTTTCTGAAATCAATCACGTAGTTTAATATTACTCGGATGCAAATAGTCGTAAGTTCTTGAAATTTACTCTACAATAAAGTATAAGTATTGTCTGTTGGACAACTTGGGCCTTACTAGGGCGTAAGGATGGTGCTTTACTGTTTTCTTTTCAAGCAGCAACCCTCCAATGGCATTCGTTATGCATGTGAGGCAATTTGATTATTTTACCGAGTGCCCTGATCTCGGAGGCCCGGCAGAGAAGATGGTCGAAGCTGAAAAACATGTGTCTTTCCATTGGTTTACTGCCTAATTAAGTTAGCATGTCGCTCTAACCAGTGGCAACAACATCTGTGGAAAGAGTGAATCTGCCTAATGAATCTCGAAGAATGAATCTGTAACACCCCAAATTTCAAAGCAATTAAAAAGGAATAAAAATCACTCCAAATTTAACTTTTTGTCCAACTCTTACCTTTCCATGAATTTTCAAAACAAAATGCACTAAATAAATTAAAACCTAGTTAGAATATGAGATTTCATAAATATTAAAACTAGTGCTCAAGTGTTTGTTTTCATTTAAAATCCACTAAAAGTTGAACTTTCGAATTTAGAACAAATAAAAATAATTGTATCTTAAACCCTCACAAATTCACCTTGAATTTAAAATTTTGACGTTCGAAAACTTGCACAAACTTCACATATGCATTCTCGAGTTCTTGTTTTTATTTCAAATGTTTGTTTGATTTTGTCCCAATCAAATTTGAATTCCCCATTCAAATTTGAGTTCATGTTTAAACTCTAAGAAAACAAGAAACCTATTTCTGTCTCCCTAAACCACCCGGGCCGAATCCCATCGCCTCCAGCCCAACACCTCGGCCCAGCAGCGCAGCCCAACCGGCCAGCCCAGCTCACTCTCTCCCTCCTCCAGTCATGTCGACGCGCTGCCGCCCATGCCGCCGACGAACGCCAGCGTCAGCACCCCCATCGACCCGTCGCGTCCGTCATGTTGTAGCCACGCCGAGCTTCCGTCACCAGCATGGATGCCCATCCCCTGCAGCGCCATCGCGTCGCCAACTGCCCCGGCGACCGACGACCATGACCGATGACCGAGCGCGACCTTGACCACCCCCTTCCGGCCTCTCCCTCTATCTCCTCGCAAATAAATCCGACGCGCGACGCTCTCCTCTTCCTTTCCCCACTCGCGGTTGCCTTCCTCGAGCGCCATCAAGCTCCAATCGGAGCTTCCACCGTTTCTTCCCCATCGCCGGCCGTCGCCAAATCCGCCCTCCGCAGCGAGCCCCGCGTCCCCACAAAGCGCCGACGAGCTCCACGTCAACGTGCCGCACCTTCCGCCCCCCTTCTCCGCCCCACTCCACCACCGGAGCCCCCGGTCCGTCGAGCACCGCCGCCTCGCTCCGCGTCTCATCCTCGCCCGCCTCCTCCGACGCTCCCCGGCTTCGCGCGACCGCCGTGGTGAGCTCCCGTCTCCCTCCTCTCTCCCTTGGTCCCTTTCCCTTTGAGCTTGGCCCACGGGAACGCCGGGAAGACAACTCCGGCGAGGTCCGGCAATGGCGCCGCCGCGCCAAACGCCGCCGGCCACCGTGCATCGCTTCCCTTCGCCGTCGGCCGTCCATCTCGCACTCAACGGCTGAGATTAGATCCCGCGTACCCCTTCGTTTTCATTAAATCAGAGCCCTCCGTTTGAAATCCAACGCTGCAGATCACTTCGGTGCATCGTGAACCCGAGCCATGGACCCGGTCCATAGACCCTGTGGACTCGGTCCATGCTTTTTCAGTAGGAAAATAAATCTAGAAAATCTAGAAAATCCCCTGCCCTTGTATTCTTGCAGATAAGCCCTTGACCTTTACCGTAATTCTATTTAGGTCCTGTCTTTTTACAGAAACAACCTTATACTTTTCTGTAATTATATTTTAGCCCCTGTCTTTTTGCTCTAAAGCCCTTAAACTTTTCCATAATTACATTTAGGTCCCCAAGACCTTCTATAATTATAACTAGGCCCCTAGAACCTTTCTGTAATTACAGATGTGCCCTCTGAATGTTTCTGTAATCGCGCATAAGCCCCTAAAACCTTCGAATAACTATAACTTTATCACCGTAGCTCCGTTTTGGGCGATTCTTGCGCCCACGCGTTCGTAGAAACGCGTAGTACCAAAGTCGTCAATACCTTATAATCTTCCCTCTTTTGATGTTCTTCCATATCGCCAATTTATGCGACGTCAATCTTGCATGTTGTAGCTACCCGCTTTATCGTTTAGCGTTGAACCTAACCAATCATACAATATCTCTTTGCCTCACATCCTAGTACCCTCCTCATCGCAATACATCATTCCGCCTTAACCTTGTATGTCACACGTACACCCTCACTCGCTAACAATAAACCTACCCAATCTTTCGTGATGTATCGCTCCGAAATCTAGTATCCTATTTACCATGACGGCAAATCATGTGGCGTCGATATCGCTTGTCGCCATTGCTCATTCACCTCCTAGCGTGAGTCTAACCAATCTTGTTGTATCATTTCACACCAAAACCTAATATCTTTTTATCGCAACTCAGCTACAAGTCTAACCTATCTCAACCATCGCTCAATCAACCTTAATCTATTGATTACCACCGATCCTTACCAAGCTTTGTTAATTATTATTATTCTCGTATTTATGTGGTCTTTCTTTGGAGCTTATTGGATTTATTGTTCATTGTTATTTCAATTGCTAGTTGGTCTTATCGATTGATCCTTGTCTTTTATTCGCAACCATGCATCCATGCCATGCTTGATCACGTACACGTGCCATCGTCATGCCCTTAGCGCATAACAAATAATTAATAGCTTGATCTTAGTAATTAATCAATTTAGTAAGTAATTAATAGCTAATCACCATTAGTTAATACCCTAACATAAATAGGTAATTAAAGTGACACACCTTGCACTGGTATGCTTGTTGCATGAGCCGTTATATAGGTTACGACCTATATGAGGACTTAGTGTTGCAAGTGTACGAAAAACACGTACACATGCCGTTTCTACCTACACATACCCGCATGCACTAATCATGGTTTAGCATCCCACCTTCACATCAAAAGCCCTAGTGCTCGATGCATCACCCCTAATAGCCTCTATTAAGATAATAAGATCTTCCTAAAGTAAAACCTAATGCATCATGCATGATTTGTGTCTTTGGCTTTTATCGGTGTTCTATTGGTTCTTATTGGAGTTAATTGGATCTTATTTGGTTCTTCTCGATCTTTATTTTCTTTTGCGGTAGTTGTTTATACGGTATATTTCTATACGCTAGCTTACGTGAGACTCGAGGAACAGCCAGAAGAATTCAAGGAAGATTCAGAAGATTCAAGCTTCAAGAACGAGCCGAATGATCCAAGTCCAAAGACGAGTCAGAAGATACAAGCTTCTAGGAATGATCCGAGGACCCGGAGTACGAGGACGTGAAGAAGAAGACTAATTAGTGAAGGCAAGCTCTACATCTCCTTGATCATGATTGAACCTACTGTTTTCGCAATGCACCTATAGAGCCTACACTAGTATTATGCATTACTTGTTATTTAACTGCTTGTGTAGCTATGGTCCTACTTGATTATTGATATTGATGTCTGTTACTTAGACGTTAATATCTAAATCCTTGTTTATCCTTTGTTTACCTGTCACCTTGATAATCCTAGGATAGTTCCATCATTTCTATGATGGCACTTTTACCTTGATACTAGATATGCTTAGGATCTCGCAATGTTTCTACATTGCCACACCGTCTCACATACATGATTTACAACTGTGTTAATTGAGTTTGGTGGTGTGTGTGATATATATTGGGATTGGGAGTAGTACAACTGTGTTAGGTGATGATGTTGATGGTGACAGTGATGATGGGATGGTTGGATTGCGGGCAAGGCCACTAGTGGATTGATGTTGGTGTTATAGACCCCTAGTGTGGGATATGGTGCTTGCCCGGCCATATAAGGACCGGTTCTGACGCCTGTAAACATAATCATTCTCGTACAACCACGGAACCCCTATGGGAAGGACCTACCATACCTTCTTGATACTCTTACAAATCCCATCTGGAGGCCAGTCGAGGCAACGAAAGCCCAGAAAAAGACACGGGAAACGTACCCGTGATCCGGCTCGCGGAACCCGCTATCAGTTACGGGAGTGCCGCATGTCCTGTTATGTGTTACAGGATCCTGCTATGTGTTACAGGAGCGCGACGTACCCTTTTACAGGTGTACAGTGCCAGTGTGTGACCTTTCATGTCACTAGCCCCTGGGTGTGATTTCGTGGTGGAATTGTGAGACTACTCGGAGGAGATGGACTGGGCGTTATGTTACTCTCCGTACAAGAGTGCATGGCCCGTGGGAAAAGATGTACAACCTCTGCAGAGTGTAAAATTCATCCGGATGGACGTTGTCACGGCATATGACACATTATTGTTACGCACGTATTGATTAGCCACCTCTCTCTTTCCTTGGAGTGTGAGTGGGTTGTAGTCAGCCTGTGTTTTGGAAGTGTTGGCAAGTGTGCCGGGTCGGTATGACCCTTGAGGTCAGAAGGCCTAACTTAAAACGTGGGAACTGGCGGAAAGGCTCCATACTCCCCCAGGGCCAACCAACTAAAATATTGACAATCAATCATCTGTTTTATCTCTGAAACTTTGTCTTGCTTTAGTGAACCCTGCATAAAGTTTGCTTGATGCAAATGAACTATAAAGCCTGTTTCTTGCTAAGACTAAACATGTATGTATATTACCCTTGTGTAGTGTAGGGCTTGTTGAGTACCTTATGTACTCACGCGTTTGCGATTGTTGGTTTAGTGGGAGAAGACTTCATAGAAGACGATGACGATTAGGTTTTCGGTTCTGCTTCTCAAGTGTACTTGTGGCTTTAGGCCGAGGTTTCCGCTGTCTGCTTCACCGTTAGCTGGTTGGTTGGACTTGGATATTTCCTTGTCGTACCGTCACTAAGGGTCCTATATCAGGTATTATGTTTATTTACCAATTCGAAGTATGCTCTTGATTATCATATCTGTATTCTTATGCGTATCAACTACTGATCTAAAGACTGATACAGGATGTACAACATATTACAGAAATAGGGTATGACAGAATCTGCCTCGGTCTCGTTGTCACAACTAGCTTAAGTAGCGTGTATGAGCAACTATTTGATAGCCTTGTTTTCTTTTTTTGCGACTGAAGATAGCCTTGTTTTCATGATATTGATAACTGCAAATACTTTGATCATATTTGACTTATTATGGGTACATTGCTATATGTTATTTTGTGGGTGTCTATATTTTTAGTCTATTATCAATATTACGTAGTGATAGGTTCGCCACAGTTGGATTTTGATCCTGATCCGCTACTGACTGGGTCGCAGCCGTCGCACCCTCGAGGAGGGTCCACAGAAGTCCCCACTCTGACGATTCGAAACCTTAACGCAAAAGAAAGGGGCCTAATAGGCCCAACAGAAGAGCAAAAGGCCCATTAATAATCCTGGAAGAAGAAGGAACAATTTCCTTTTGTGGGCCGCCGGCCTATACTGAACTGCCTAGAACCACAACTCAAGTTTTCTTTTTTTGAAAGCCAAGGTCATCCTATCAGCCGGATCATATGGAGTCCGTGTAAATCACCTGACATGGAACCACGGCTTTTCCAAAGCTTGGCCAAAGTTGCTGTTACCCTAGTTTCGCTCCTCGTCGGAGCTGAACTACAGAGCATGAGTCGCCACGAGAACGATATATCAATACTCAATGGGGAAAGATGGTTCTTTCACAAATCAGCACGAGATGTTTTATTGGTGGGAGTAGACAGATAATTCAGACAAGGTTTGTCGTTTATGCGTGGCCTAACTTTAAGTGACATTCAGTCGCCCAAAAAAAAAAAAAACTTTAAGTGACAGAATACTTCAGTCTTATCGACAAAGGCGTAACACACTTAGTTTAGAAAGCAAGAATATAATACGCAGCACACTTTGTCCCCGTTGCATGGCCACTTGATAATACAGCCTTCCAAGAAACTGAGGGACGAAGGCGGTTTCAGTTTTGCAATGCTCGCAGGTGACTCTTGGCGCACAATCACATACTACTTTCGTTTCAAAATATATACAGTTCTGATTTTGTATCAGTTATATTAGACATTTTTAAAAACCTAGACAAGAAGATGTTACGAATCCGAACACTTAAAAATATAACCAGAACTGCATATATATATATATTTTTTAAAAGAGAGTATAAGATTACGACGGTGTACACCGACGGTCGAATACACTAGCTTTTGCACTGTAACGTTGACAAGAGAGTGGAGATTCATTTTTTGCAATATTCTGCTCCTCGTTCCGACTAAAACAAATACTACCTCCATCCCTTAATATAGAGCCTTTTAGAGTTCGACATTTTTCCCTAAATATAGAGCCTTTTGCATATAGGACAAACTTTGGGGTTGGTGGAAGGGTTGATGGAGGGGTGGGTTAAGTTAAAAATGAAGGGCATGGTACTACCTCCATCCCTTAATATAGGTAGTTTTGGAGTTCGATATTTTTCCTTAAATATAAGTAGTTTTGCATATAAGACAAACTCTGTGATTGGTGGGAGGGTTGGTGGAAGTGTGAATTGAGTTAAAAATAAAGAGTATGGTAGTCTTTTACCACCTTGACTATTTTCTTTTTTGAAAGCTAAAAAGCCCTACATTTAGGGACGGAGGGAGTAGTCTTTTAACACCTTAACTATTTTTTTTTAAAGCTAAAAGGCCCTACATTTAGTAGGGACGGAGGGAGTACTTTTCTGTTCAATTATCTGCCATATCACTGAACTTGTCCACTTAAGGGTGCGTTCGGCGTTTTAGAGCCTAAAATTTAGAGGGGTCCAAACAAAAAAAATCTTGTCTTAAATAAAGTTTAATTACAAAACTAACTGTAGAACCTCCCTCTAAATCACGAGACGAATTTAATGAGGGTAGGTAAAACATGATTAGACGATATTTACTGTAGCATCACTGTAGCAAAACATAGATTAATTAGGCTCATTAGATTCGTCTCGTAAAGATGTACCTATCTGTAAAAAAGTTTTGTCATTAGACTTTATTTAGTACTATTAAATAATAAGATTCTTTTTAGAGCTAAACTTTAGAGGGGTCTAAAGAGGACACCAAACGCGCCCTAAATAAGCTTTGATGCGGGCCTCTCTGATGAACTGCTGACCAGAACTTCTGTACAAAACCGCTTTCCGAAAACTTGGCAGGCCGCCGTCACCGTGGTTTTGTTCCATTTAGGTCCTGATCGTTTCTTTTAGCGCTAAATTTTAGAGGCCTCTAAACAAAGAGAACCTAGTATTAAATAAAGTTTAATGACAAAACCTTTTTACAGATAGGTATATCTTTACGAGACGAATCTAATGAGCTTAAGTAATCTATGTTTTACTACAGTCATACTACAGTAATGCTACAGTAATCATCATCTAATCATGGCGTAATTACCCTCATTAGATTCGTCTCGCGAATTAGACCTGGGTTATGTAGTTAGTTTTGTAATTAAACTTTATTTAATATAACTTATCTAGAGTTTAAACCCCTCTAAAATTTAGATCCCTATGCGCCGAACAACCTCTTAGTAATCGATCGTGAGCTCATGACCCATGCATATGGATGTTCAACGGGGATTCAGGTCCTCTGCAGTGAAGCAAAAAATTCAGAGAGATGTAGCTTGTGCAACAGTGATTTGTGAGAGGGTGAACAAGTCTCTGCATTAATACTGTAACAGATCCTGTAGCAACAGTAGCAATCGGTACTGTGGCCCAGTTTTTTCCTGTATAGTGGATACTGTGCATATTAATTTTGCCCGTTGACCCTTGATCGGATGGCTGAAAATTGAGCTAATGCCAGCTACAGTACATTGTTTGAATTTTGACCTCTAATTCAGAGGATCCCGAACGGTTCAACGGTGCAGGCCGCTTCTTTCACTAATTTGGACGATATGTTTAGAGCAATACGTGCAGGTTTTGGTAAGCTTCCAGAGAAGAAGAATTGTTAACACGGAGTCGCTGAATCCTCTCCACTTGATATTTGATAATCTTTGACAAGTCCTTGCTAGCTCTAATCTATTCCGTCGGGGAAGTATCAGCAACCTCAGGGCAGGCAGGCACTTGAGTGGTGTTCGTTTCCGCACCTCTAAATTTTAGACCTTAAAAATAAAAAAGAATTTTGTTATTTAGAAGCATTAAATAAAATTTAATAACAAAATCTTTTTAACAGATGAATGCTCATTTCGAAACGAATCTAATGAGTCTAATTAATCTATGTTTTGCTATAGTGGTGCTACAGTAATTATCATCTAATCACGGTTTAATTATCCTTATTAGATTCGTCTCGCGAATTAGACCCGGAGTTCTGCAGTTAGTTTTGTAATTAAACTTTATGTAATACTTTTAAATAACAAAAAAAATTGATGTGACCCTCTAAAATTTAGACCCCTGAGTTAAAAAAAAATGCTGAAGACGCTTGTTTGAAAGAAACTCCCAGTTGCAGTTGAGAGAATTCAGCAAAGAGCACTGGTATTGTGTGATGCTCAGGAAACAGCACCGGTTTTTAGCCTCTTTACGAAACAGCACCGAGAGCAGCGCAACAATCTATGGAACAGCACCGTTTTTCTTGCCCTCGTCTTTATTTTCTCGGTCCCAAACCTAGCAAGTGAACTTCTTTTTCTTGTTGACACTATTTCTCCTGCTGATACTATCTTCGTCACAGGGAATCCAAGAGTATGCTTCTGGGTCATCATCTAGCACTACAACAGTCAAGCAACTCCCTGCATCAATACCTTATATTGCATAATGTTTGGATTTGTGTAATATTTTGTGATCCATGCAACTTAATAGGCCACTCGTTATATTTGAATGCCAAAGTTTGTTGTAAATATATAATGGCAAACGTGATATACATATGCATGCCATTTGATAAGATGAAACTTGCAGTAGTCTATTTGTATTGCTTGTATGCCTAGTGGAGATAATACGCAGTTAACAATGTTTAATCAGGCTTAAGTTAATCTTCTACTTGTTCGTTTAATTATCCGTGTGCAGTGTTACAACCAAAAGCCTTGGAGTGAATGAAACCAGTGCTGTTTTGTGAATGTTAAGGTGAAACCAGTGCTGTTCTGTGAACCCAAAGAATACCGGTGCTGTTTCCTGAGCACAGCTCAAAACTAGTGCCGTTTCCTGAATTCTCCCCCAGTTGCAGTGGCCTGATGGGTGATGGATGGCCACTTGACAAAACAGCCTTCCCAGAAACTGTGGCGGACGAAGCGGGGTTTCGGTTTGGCTCAGCCGCACAGCTGCGCGGGAGACGCTGACCAGATCTCTGGGCTGCGGCGTGTGGCCGTCGCGCGCGATGGCTGGATCCAAGGGTTTCCGAGTCAAGGTCATGCGGCAACACGGAAGGCAGTAGAGTTTGGTCGTCGTGAACGACCACACGAAACCGCGAACCAGAGTTACCAGACCGGCCCGGCCAGCCTGCCGTGGTCGCCGGGGTCTACACGGACGGGCAGTGGCAGCCGCTGTGGCCATCGCTGTCCCCCCGTCGCGATGATGAGAGCGACAGCGGCGGACGCAAGTGGGCAGAGGGGGAAGGGAAGAGGCAGATGCGTTGCACCTCCCGCCGAGCTCAACCGTCGGGTGGCGACGGAACGAGGGGGACCGTGCCATGGTGTCCGCGGACGCGTCCTCCTCGACCTTATCTCCTCACGCTGTGAGATTTCCCCGCGAATTTGGGAGCCCATGCCCGTCACATCATCACCTCCCCTAGACCACCACTGTGAGATCCATCATCCCCAGCCGCGCTTTCTCGGCGCGTCCTCGCCGAGCGCTCTCCCTATATATCAGCGGGTCATCCCCACTCCCCGATTCCCCAAACCAAAGCACAAAGGCGCCAAAGCCTACGACTCACAAGCTTCGAGAACCAGTCAGCTGCAAGGACAGAAAGAACAAACCAAGAAAGACTCAAGATGTGTGGTGGAGCGATCCTGGCCGAGCTCATCCCGAGCGCGCCGGCGCGGCGCGTCAAGGCGGGCCAGAGGCCCGCCGGCGGCGAGGGGAAGCAAAAGCAGCGTCGGAAGGCCGACGACTTCGAGGCGGCGTTCCGGGAGTTCGACGACGACTCCGGTGAGGACGACGATGACGAGGTGATGGTGGTGGAGGGCGGGGGGGAGGTCGAGAGCAAGCCCTTCGTGTTTTCCTCCTCCACCAACAAGCCGGCGAGGCGCCAGGAGCGGGACGGGAGGCGCAGCCGGAAGACCGCGCAGTACAAGGGCGTCCGTCGCCGGCCGTGGGGCAAGTGGGCCGCCGAGATCCGCAACCCCGTCAAGGGCGTCCGCGTCTGGCTCGGCACCTTCCCCTCCGCCGAGGCCGCGGCGCGCGCCTACGACACCGCCGCGCTCGACATCCGCGGGCCCAGGGCCAAGCTCAACTTCCCCGCAACATCCTCCGCCGCTGCTCCGGCGAGCCGCAAGCGCGCCCGCGCTGCCTCGGTCATCAACATCGTCGACGAAGAGGAAGAGGACGTCAAGCACGAGGCCGCCGAAGCCAGAGAGAGCTCCCAGTCCGGCAGCGCCGCGCTCCCGGACTTCTCGTGGCAGGGCATGTCGCCGGCGCTCGACTCCGCCGCCGTCGATCTCGGCGGCTCCAGTAAGCGGCTGAGGACCGAGGAGGAGGCGGCGTCGCCCCGGTCGGCCTCGGAGTCCAAGTCCGACGCGCTGTTCGACGCGTTCCTCTTCGGCGACCAGTTCAACTTCTTCGGCGGCGGCGAGTACCAGTCCCTCGACAGCCTGTTCAGCGCCGACGCCGTGCAGGGAGGCGCCGCGGCCGACGAGGGGATGGGGCTCTGGAGCTTCGACGACGACTGCCTCGTCGAGGACACCCTGTCGTTCTAAGCAAGAGCTTTTGATGACCTGTGTATGTGTTCATCTCTTGTAAATAACGGTGGTGTTTTTGTCAAGGTTGCACCTTTGTGTTGATGAGGAAGAGTTGAAATTACCGTTCTCGTAAAAAAAAAAGATGTCCCCTGTGCCTTTGATGCAAGAACTGACTTCCATATCGCAAAATCGTAAACCAGTTCGATTACTCAAACAAACAAGCAATTGAAACAGGCTGGACCCTTGTTGGTTGCTGCTGAATTTGAACCGGTTCGATGAATCAAAACAAGCAATTGAAACAGGCTGGACCCTTGTTGGTTGCTGCTGAATTTCTCACAAATGGCAAACTCGAATAAATTACCAAAAGTCGAGATGGTGAGTCGGGATGTTGCATCGCTGGCGTTTGGCCTGATGATCTGGATGCAATCAGCCATCATACCAGATCCAGATGATGGCCCCAGAGTTCTGAACAGAGGCAGAGGCGCTCAAGCCGGAAGATGTTCAGCCACGAACACTGTCAGTTCACCGTCACACCGTTCGGTCCATAAGAGGATCTGAAATCCAGCAACACCAATAACTGCGATGCTGCAAAGCAGCGCGACGAACATTCTAAATTTCTCTGGGAAATGAAAATTCTCTTAAAATAAGATCACTTGCTCCAGAATTGCTGCAATTGATCGTGGTTAGCCGTATAGTACAGGAGGCAAGGTAGGCCAACTAGTTTCTTTTTAATCTTTGTATATTTTACAAAGTCAAGATCAATTAGGAGACGACAGGCTTGACAGCAGATATTGTTAAACATACATCGTGGGGAAAAGAAAATAAGATAAACTTGTGAGCCGCAACTAGAAGCCCCCGAAGATAGGGAAGATATCTCGTTCTTTATTGCTAGTATTGTTTTGTTGGGAACCCGCCGGAGAAGAGAGACACTGAACTTGGCTTGGTTCCAAGGTCTTCGTCATCAAGTTGCTAATTATGTAACCATCAAGTTGCATTCTCATCACCAAAACCAGCACGAAAAGGTGTCGACATGCAAGGCCCCAGCACGGCAGCACCCAACAGTCCAACACGCACAAACAAACAGCTTCATGGTGATTAAACAAACCGAGATGTTGCCATCCCATCTTAGCGGCCCATCAGGCCTCCAGAGCATGCCTGCCTGCCTTTGCTTGTGTGGAGTATGTATGTACACCTCTATCTTCGGAATTATTCAGGTGTTGTATACGATATCCATGATCCGTTTTTTATCATGCATGGTGATGCGTGTGACCATAATACATATTTTTTTGCAGCACACTGCCGACTGCAGAAGTGTGATATGGAACCAAGAAAATGAAAGCTGCATGGTGTGTGGTATGTTTGCCATTTATCTTGCGGTAAACTGTTGGGGTGCCAAACTGTTTGAGTTATTTTCAGAGTAGCGGAGTAGACTACTGATAACTACGGAACGATCACATGTTTCACTGTACGGCCGTACCTTTTGGTGCCATTCGCCCGTTCCAGTGGAGTACTACAAGCCTTCGAGTTGTCCCGTGGGCAATACCGCTCTGGCTTAATACGAGGGAGCGATCCATGGTTTTGTGTCGCTCGGCCTGGACTACAGAGTACTACTACTCCATAGTCCATACAAAAGCTGGTTAGAACCGGCGTTGTAATTTGATAGAATAATCAAGTGATTAGATGGTCCATATAAACACACAATGATCGACAATAGAGCTTAGGTAGACGATGACATAGCCAGGACACGTAAAGCGTCAAGATGGCTACGTGCTACCGGAGAAGGGATGGGATGAGATGACTAACTCCGATTATCGTTGCACGCGTCCAGTTGATGATAAATATATTAGTAGCAACATAAAACTAATTAACATGGACCCTCCAATCTCATGAACTGACAGTTTCTAGCGCCGTAAAGTCATAAACCACTTGGTGATGGATACAGCCTTTTCTGAAAACTGGCAGGCTGTACAAGGTTTCGGTATCGCACAATTCCGCTCAGCAGCTGGATACCATGAAGCTAGTAGCTATCAGCGGGATAAGAGACTACGAAAAATCCATGTAGGGCTATTCTACATGCTTAGCATGTTCGCTTCGCTGCTTTCCAGCGGTTGTTTTGCAGCTGCTACAGTGTTCACAGTTATTTCTTCTGCAGCAGCTACAGTGTTCGCAGTTATTTCTTCTGCATCAGCTATAGTGTTCGCGGTTATTTCTTCTGCAGCAGTTACAGTAAAACGGGTGCTTCGCAGCGAAGCGAACAAGCTGCCTATCGTGAACCAATCAGTGAATATTTGGCCGCCAGCGATACCTCACGCTGTCAGATCTTAACCGTCCGATGGCTCATCCGACGATCCAGCTAGGGACCCTGCCAGCTGCACACCCTGAGTCTCAGGAAGACAGCGAATGCAGTCGTCCGAGTGGGTAAGGACGAACTCGTTTCTTGATCTGATCTGGAAGTAGAAAGCTCGAGCTTACTCAGAAAAGGTCGTTGGGTAGGCGTGTGCAAGTTCAGCGAATGGCATCGGAATCGGCCGGCCCTTGAGCGAGGCTTTTGTTTTCGCCTGCCGGTTCGAGTCACGCACGCGCGCCCTTCCCGCCAACCCTCCCTAGTCACCACCCGGCTGACTTGGAGCGGCCTCTTTTCTTTATTTTTTCGCAGCCCCAATTCGATTGGGCCGAGGCCTTAAATCAAATCGATTTTCCATCTCCCGCCTTTGCCCTTGACCTCTCGCCCCCTCCAAACGGCTCGCCACGTCACGCCGGGCACCGCGGGCTCTCTATATAATCGTCACCGTCGGCGTCCCACAGTGACACAACACTTGACAAGGACGAGCTCGAGCTTTTCAAAGCTGTTCTTTACTAGAACAGGTACACGAGGCAGCTGAGCTGACCGATCGAGCAGCGAGAGAGAAGAGGGAAGTGAAGAAGCGATCAAGATGTGCGGCGGCGCGATCATCGCCGAGCTCATACCGAGCCAGCCGGCGCGACGAGTCAAGCCGAGCCACCTCTGGCCGGCGGGCGGCAAGAAGCGGAGGGCCTCCCGCCGCCACGCGGCCGACGACGACTTCGAGGCCGCCTTCCGGAAGTTCGACGACGACTCCGAGGAAGAGGACGGTAACAAGGACGACGTCGACGGCGAGGTCCTGGTGGTGCCCGTTGGCCTGCGCGCCGCGAGTCGTCGACGTGGGATGAGGCCGAGCCAGTACCACGGCGTCCGGCGCCGGCCGTGCGGCAAGTGGGCGGCCGAGGTCCGCGACCCCGTCAAGGGCGCCCGCGTCTGGCTCGGCACGTTCCCCACCGCCGAGGCCGCCGCGCGCGCCTACGACGACGCCGCGCGCGACCTCCGCGGCGCCGGCGCCAAGCTCAACTTCCCCGCCTCATCCGCCACTGCCAAGGCGCGCCCACGCAAGCGCCGCGCCGCGGCCAAGGCGACGGCGTACGTGGACCTCGTCGACGAAGATGATGACGCTCGTGGAGCGCGCGCGCAGCCGTTGACCGTCGAGATTGAGGCCGAGTCCAGCGAAGGCTCCGGGAGGAGCAGCTGCACCAGCGCCCTGCCGGACTTCTCGTGGCAGGGCGTGTCCTCGTCCGACGACGACGGCGCCGCGCGGCCTGCCGATCTCGACGTCGAGCAGTCCGTCGATCTCGGCGGCGCCACGAAACGCCGCCGGACCGAACCAGAGCATGCCGAAGAAGAGGCCACGCCGGCAGAGCCCGAGGACCTTCTCTTCGACCCGTTCGTGTTCGGCGACCAGCTCAGCTTCTTCAACGGCGGCGCGTACGAGCCCTCTCTGGAAGGCCTGTTCGGCGTCGTCGGCGACGCCGTGCAGTGCGGCGACGGTCTGGGGATCTGGAGCTTCGACGACGAGCGCCTCGTCGATGACGCCATGTGCTGTTATTAGGATTTCGTCTTTTTTTTCTTGGTGCTCGTGTAAAAATGAACGGTTTTGCGTTCCTCGCGTTCCACTTCGCTGTATGGAAATGTCATCGTTTGCAATAAAACAGACTTGCTAGTTTGTCACTTCCGTCTAGCGTCTGCGTCCATCTTTGGTTTGCGTCGATGTGGTTAATTTATTCATTTCCGGCATAAATTGACCTACATATACTCCGTCTCTTTTACGTGTGACATTGGTGTATGGTACGCGAGACGGCGAGAGTTCGTGATGGGGACATCCTGGTGGCCGTGATGGCCGTGGGCTAGTTATTTCACATGTAGCCCCTTTACATTTCGGTTCATCTCGGCCTCTTGGGCCCAACCCAACTGCCAATCGTTGTGAAATTGTGGAGACAAGCTCCTCATGGACCGTGGGGCGCTGCGCGGATTTCCTGGGATGATGGATGAAACTCACAAGTGCCTTTTTCCATTTCCTAGAGAAGTTGGATGGATCCGCTAGAAGTTGGGTATATACAAACAAGATGGATCGGCACTGTAAACTCACGGATTCACTCATTTATTGGATGCTTCTATGCAAGTTGGATGGATCCACTACGTGAACCCTGGCGGCCCGACCCAGCCCGACCGATTCGCCTAGTGAGGTTCAATGCGAAAGCATGGGTATAGATTTGTGTTACCAAAGTATTTTTGGCATGGCTTGAATCTGACTCCAAACACGGTTTGGTAATTTTTACGTGTGGATTTAGTCAAAATTGTAGGCTCAGTTATCCATACCAAGTCATGCGTTAATTTTCGACGTAAACTTAACCATGCCTGTTGTTGGTTCGACCCAAAAAAAACAGCCAAGTGTGGCCAGTGTGGCACTTTTGACCAAGTGTTGTGGAATCAAGGATACAAGATTCTAAAAGAATATTGCCAACTAGCACATCCTACCATCTTCATTGTCAAAAAATAACCTTCACCGCGTCTTGTGACAGTGGTGATTGTTAAATATTTATATGATGAAGAGGCTCATTATTTTATTCTGTATAAAATATGTTACTTTACCTAGAGTCTAAGATTATTAAACAAGTAACTAGGAATTGGTTACTTTTTATCTTTGTGTTGGCAAACGTCAGTACCACTTCCAGCATCCAATGGTGGCGGCTTTTTATCGCGGTATGGCTACAACGGTTTTGGTAAATAGAGGATTGTCTAGGTGGTAAACATATATCATATTTGTTCAAAGTCGTGTTGCATAAGATAACTTTATGTAGCTACTAAAATCTTTGCCTTCAATTTTTTGGCTCTATTTCGTGGGGTGCATCAAAATTTAAATTATGATCATGCATTAGGTAACTCCAATCATAAAAAAATGTCTCACGATACCTTAATCGTATTCAAATAATACTTTATTTACGAGGGACAGTAAATACAGACCACACGTGATATGCAAAAAAAAAAAAAAAAGGTACGATATTTTATATTTTCGAATTATTACAGAACCGTCTATTTCTTTGAAGTGTACTCTTTGCTCTGGTCCAGAAAGTGGAACGTGGTGGCCACAAGCCATGGCAAACATAGGAACACTGAACTTGGCATCGGAGAGGCCACTTCTTATAAAACCCGAAAGTGTTCAAAAGTACGAGCTGCTATTATGATATGAAGGAGCAATGCTTTAAAAAGGTGTTAGGCATATAATGTCGCCGTTTAGGTCATGTGCTTGTTCTAATCTCCTTTAGCTGCTGTTGATCTGTCTACCTACCTTAAAACAAAACGTTTGTTGTTATGGGAGAGTGACATCATTGCTCAAGTAATCGACTTGAGAGCCGATGCAATGGAAGGAGATGAATTAGCATGCATGAGCTCCTTTTTTTCTTTTTAAGCTCAGTGTAGCTAGGGGTCAGTGGGAGGGAACGTGACGGGCACAAAGTCAGCTTTGAGATATACCAAGGAGGACTGCACCGGCAGCGGAAGGGACAGCCGCCCAGATAGTTGCAGGACAAGTGGCTGTAATTAACGGACGAGCATCGTCGACGTCCTGCAGAAGAGCAAGGATGATTCTTCCAGTCAGCATCATCGTTGAGCATCGGCCTGATATGGATGGCACCTAGGCTGCAAATGTCACGTCACGTATATATGCACGGTGTGATCCTGGAAGCTGGCCTGAGTCAGTTTGCCATGTGGCATGCCAGTCATCAGCCGTTCAATGCCAAGTCATCCACCAACGATCCTATAGCTGGTTGGTTATATATCTCTTCCTCCCTCGGCGACCTTCTTGGTTCTAAATGACACGAACAACACACGTAAACAAGTCCAGAAAAAAGTTCGTACTGTGAACAATGTGTGGTGGAGCCATCCTAGCCGAGCTGATCCCGTCGCCGCGGCGCGTGGCATCGCGGCCGGTGACCGCGGGTCACCTCTGGCCGGCGAGCTCCAAGAAAGGCGGCAGTGGCAGCGGCAGGAACAAGAGGCACGGCCACGTGGACGTCGCGGAGATCGACGACTTCGAGGCCGCCTTCGAGGAGTTCGACGACGACTTCGACGAGGCGGAGGAAGAGGACGACGAACACGGCTACCCTGGGTCACGGCCTTTCGTGTTCAAGGCCAAGAACTCGTTCTCCCCTGCAGGTCGGTAAATCTAGTTCAATGGATGCAAATCTGTATCAGCACAATGTTCGCGCGCGTTCCTGGGTTTGATCGTGACGTGCACATGTGGATTTGTTAGTGTAATCTTAAGGGAAAGAACTCTTGTGTAGCCCGTGACGGGCAAGCGGCGCGCGCGGCGAGCCAGAAGAAGAAGCGCGGCCGCGGCCGCCACTTCCGCGGCATCCGGCAGCGTCCCTGGGGCAAGTGGGCGGCGGAGATCCGCGACCCGCACAAGGGCACCCGGGTCTGGCTCGGCACCTTCAACACCGCCGAGGAAGCCGCCCGGGCCTACGATGTCGAGGCCCGCCGCCTCCGCGGCACCAAAGCCAAGGTCAACTTCCCTGCGGCAACCGGCGCGCGACCACGACGCCGTGGCGCCACCAACGCAAGAGCCTCGCCGGAAACGCAGCTCCCTTCTGCGGCGACGGCGCAGCCAGCGTCGCGTGTGGCGCAGAAGAAGCAGGAGGAGCTGGTCGTGAAGCCTGAAACGACGATGGCGTCGCTCGACATGGAAAGCTTCCTCGACCTGACCTTCCCCGCCGCGCCTCCGGTCACGGCGAGCTCCTTCACCGCCAGCGCCGAGTCGGAGTCCAGGAGCCCCGCGAAGAAGCTGAGGATGACCGACAACTCGTCGGCGGGAAGCGGCGGCGGCGGCGGCGGCACCACGCTTGACGAGTTGGAGTTCGATCCTTTCATGTTCTTTCAGCTGCCCTACATGGACGGGTACGAGTCCATCGACAGCCTCTTTGCCGGCGAGGCCGTTCAGGACGTGAACGCAGTGAACAATGACATGAACAGTGCCGGCCTGTGGAGCTTCGATGAGTTCCCCATCGATGGCGCTCTCTTCTGATGCACCCTATCTGATCACCAGACTCGGATGCCCTCAGCTGTAAGCATCAAAAGTTTTGACCCTGGCTTTTGTTACTTGTGCTAATTTACTGGATCGCCCTTGTTCATGTTCCCGTTCTTGGTTCAGGAACGACGTTGGTGTTCAGTCACCCTTGTACGCTGGAGCTGATGGCAACCTTGGGATTGCTTGCTTGCTTGCTGATTGACGCAATCATGTGAAAGTACTGCTGGAGTTTGCTCCTTGGATTCCGTATCTACACTGCCGACTTCCTGATCAAACTGTACTGTAATTTGATTTTGTACTGCTCATGTTGGTGTTTCGTACTATTTGTCCCTAGTCCTATGATTTGATCGTGTCGGCAGATGCCTTCTATCTAGTGGTTGTGAATGAGAACCTGGTTTTGTATTGCTAGTGCATGTTTACTATGTACAAAGGTAATGAATTTGTCAATTAAATCAAATTTCCTTCATTGGGCCGTTATATGTACGTCTATGGACTTTGTCTCTTGGTTGGTACTATTGCATCAGTGGTTTCTCCATGCACAAATGCTGGACCAAAAACTGTTATAAACTCAATGGCTGGCATGCCCATTAGCATTCCTGAAGAAATTCAGAAAGCACAAATATAGGCATAAACAGTCTTCCAACATCCTACCTCCTGGCAATACTTCATTGCCATATCATTCGATTCCATGACTCATAGTATAGCCTCCATATAATTTTGCCGTTTGCCATGATATGATATTCGCCAGAAATAGTGCAGTGACGGATGCGCAAACCACCTCGCAATCCAGTGGGCACCTAAACGCCACCGCTGGTTTCGTCAGTTGCGGCATGATAGTATAGGCTGCAATTTGCACATCTTGCTATTATCTTTCTTGCCTCGATGTGACTGTGACAAGGACTTTGCCCAACTACGTTCCAAATTAAGCTGAGTTGCAGGATTCTCAAGCAAGCGATAGAATAGTGGAAGCGAAAGGCAAATGCCTTATGCGGAGAGTCTGCAGTCCTCGCATTTGTTTCGCTGCAACTTGAGCGCCATGCCATTGCATCTCTGAACCAGTATGTGGCACCCAATCTTCAGAAAACTACCAGTTGTACCTTCTCAGTCTTGTACATTTCCTGCCCGTGATGATGGCCTGATTTTGTGGTCCGTGATTGCTCAGAACGATTACAACTGCAAAAAAAAAAAGTAGTTGAGAAAAGTGTTGTGAAGGCCTTAATCAAATTGAATTGGATAGTTTCACCTGTTCCAACAATGCACCCCCCCCCCCCCCCCCCCCCCCCAACATAAACTTGGCAAAAGAACAGAATCTTTGATCATTGATCCTCTTGATGCATAGTTGCTGTGGGCAAAACTGTTCCTCATTAACTTATTCTTTTCTAGCACAACACTTGCACGATCAATAGAAATATGTGCGACACAATCACCTCTTGTAATTATCCTCGGAGAATTGCTATTGAGTGAGTCGCGTGCGGAGAACTACTAACAACTCTGAATTTTGTCTCTGGCAAGTATTTCTAATCTCTACAAGAGGTTTCTGAACATGGTCCTGAAGTTACAGGACTGAAAGCGCTCGGATCGATCTTCCATTCCTTCGAAACGCTGTAAGGAACTCTCCAAATTCCTAAACAAACAGTTTATGCCGAGACAACGTTTCAAGGACAAAATGAAGATAAGAAGTGAAGACGACAACTTACTTGCACAATCAAGGCCACATGCACCCTGAGAAATCACCTCTTGATGCTTAGAACAATGTAGACGATGGGGGAAATTCCGTCCGTCTGAGATCAGGCATCAGCACAAACAGGCGTAGCATCTGGTAACTGACAATAGCAAATGATCGAGTAAACATGATTTTGGATGCTATAAGTAGCAATGCCACGTCATGGTGCTCTGGCTGTGCACAAAACCTTCTACAAAAGGACGATAGGATGGTCTTATACAAGTGATGGATGAGAGATACTCCATCTGCTGATAGCTGCAGTGCAAGCCTGGGAACAGCAAACCCAGGGGACGGCTCCAACGGCCACTGGCCCCGTGTGCTGAAAAAGGCCCACGGTATTGCCACTAACCTGACACCTGTTGTCACACACACAGCTACATTATCTCGTTATTATCTTCGATTCGACTGCAGTGCTACGTCGAATTCCACGGCAGTGCTACGTCGAGGAGGACTTGTCAAGAAAGCTGGCGGCTTTGAACATTCATCATGAAGCCCACAGACTGGATCCGCCCACAAGATTTGGGAGAACCCGGGGCGCCAACGCAGAGCAGCCCACGGTCTTTGCAGGCCCACACGTCACACGATTCCTATTTACCGCGCTCCCTTCGCACGCGTGACACTTGCTGGTCCATCTCCTCTCCCGGGCGTTGCAAACGACCAGGAGAGGTATGTGTGGGAGCGGAATCCTCGCCCAGCTCACCCCCTCGCGGGTGCACCGGCGGGTGACGGCCGCCACGCTCTGGCCGGCGGCCGAGAGGACCACCAGCGCCACTGGCGGCAAGAGGAAGGCCGCTGCCGACTTGACCGATGACGAGTTCGAGGCCGAGTTCCAGCTTTTCGAGAACTACGACGACGACGAGGAAGCAGAGTCTCCGGCCGCTGTGTCTGAGCCCGGTGCATCGAAGCCGAAGGCTCCTTCGCGTGCTGGTACGATCAGGCCACCAACTCCAGAAACGGCTCTGTTTTCCCTTGAATAATCGTCGGTCGCTTTTCTTTTTGTTGATGCATGCATGGCGCGGTGTTCAGGCGTGTCCGTGCCGTCGAGCCCCAGCAACAAGCCACGCGCCGCGGCCGGTCCAGGGACCAAGAAGTACAGGGGCGTGCGGTACCGGTCGTCGGGCAGGTGGGCGGCCGAGATCCGGGACCCCCAGCAAGGGCGGCGCGCGTGGCTCGGCACGTACTGCACTCCCGAGGATGCCGCCCGGGCATACGACCGCGAGGCCCGCCGGATCCGCGGCAAGAGCGCGCGGCTCAACTTCCCGCTCCCGCACGAGGGACGCCACCCTCTGCCGCCGGCGACCATCGACCTCAACTTGCCGGCTTTTTCCGACGATCATGATCTCCACGTCGCGGCCGGTCATGACACGACGATGGGCGTGGACGTAGGCGCAGGAAACGTTTGCCATGCAGGTACATGGTCGGAACATAGACTTTCTGCATGAACAACTCGAACGCGCTAACGACTGAGGCAATATAATGGGTAACGGCCTTGTTAATTTGTTTGATGCAGTGGAGAGCACGCTGATACGAATCAAGGAGCTGATCGCTCGGGTTCCTCACGATGAGCGGTTGGCGAGCGTCGTTTCTCAACTGATGAACGGAGGAGCGATCAGAGGCGAGGCTAGAGCGGTCGGAGCGTTGCAGTGCGCGTCGCTGATCTCCGAATGCAGCCAGCAGATGGAGCAGATTGCGGCCTTGAAGAGGGACCTTGAGAATCGCGAGAGGCAGCTGGTGGCGCGTAGAGAGCAGCTTGTTCTGTTAGTTTCACTTGCGCTTGATTGACCGTTGTTGCAATGATGAGGTTAGGCTATTTGCAGAGTTAGGAAACCTTTTTAGTTTGGTCTGTGTGTTGTGAATACGGAGTTGAGTTGTACGTTAGATCAGAGCACTGTGGGATGATGTTCGTGTACTCTAGCAGCTAAACTCTGGTATTGATGGGATGGATGATTTCTCCAAGATAGATGGGAGGACCTTCCAACTTCAAACTCCTGGCATTTGCTATTAACCCCTCAGCCTTCAGGTGTGATCAGGTTGTTTTTACCCGCTTCGCTTCTTTTTTTTATCTTGACGTTCAGACAATAATCCTGGTGCTGTTTTGAACTAAACAGCTTGTCTGAACTTCTATAAACAAAAATAGGAGGGAGCGTTTAAGTAAAATTGTCGTGTCTCCTCTAAGATTTTGTTAAAAAGGTAAGCGATGGAGGCGGTTGAATCTAAATGACATGGTAATATTACTAAGTCATCGCACATTCTCGGAGAAATATACTCGAAAGTCTGAACCTTTTTGGGCTTAACGTAAAGTTCAAAATTTACGACATTTGGTAGTAGAATGTTAAGGCGACGACTCAATTTACGTGGTGTAAGAGAGAATTCCCGCATTCCACAAGGATCACAAACGTCTCAACTTAGTCAACATACTTAGAAACATATTGTACTACCTTGACGTAATTCTACTCTACCATTGTCCATTGATGGCATATATACAGATCATGGATTCAATCACCCTTTTCTTTTTTTGCGTATCACATTCTCCGTGTTTTTTATGTGGTTGCATCATGATTAGTGTAAATTTGTACTGGGTTCATTCTTAGGGGTTGTTTGGTCCGTCTCCTATTAGCTCCAGCTCCTTTTGACATGAGCACAATATTGACATTGTTCATAGAAGTAGTTTTCCTCTCTCATACCCAAATAAACATCAAAACAATTGAGAGCCAGCGGAGCAAGAAAATTTTAGCTCCACCGGCTCCGGCTCCCTAATGTTATAGTGCCGCTATAATGCTGGAGCCGAAGCACATGGGAGTCAAACCAAACAGGCCTTTAGAATTTTGACATATCATAGTTCAATTTTGAGTGGAGCAACGTTAGCATTTTAGAAACGGATGGAGTAGTAATCTAGATGTTCGAACGATATAAAATAAAATCTGGAGGTAGTATACCACATAGTGAGAGAGTGGCGTTTTTAAAATGCAAGAATGTGTTATCGTGTTCTCAAATGGTTCCAATTTTTTTTCAACAAAATGCTAACATTTTTACATCTAGTAGGGTCTCTACGGAAAATCTAAGCTCTATTATGCATTTTGGCCCTACGGTTCTTTGCAGCACAGGACCTTATATGTACGACACACATAATTCAGGGACCAAACAGACAATTTCACGCTACCCCGAAAACCCTTCCATTGCCTGTCCTCCCTTGCGCCGCCACTTTCCCTCCCTCTCCCCAAGCCCCACGGTTTCGCGCGAGATCTAGCTAGGGTTAGGGCTTTCGAGAGCTGCAGCGATGGCGACCGAGCAGGCGGCGGAGAACTACACGGTGGAGGACCTCGTAGCCCTTAATCCCTACAACCCCGACATCCTCAACGACCTCGAGAAGTTCGTCAATGAGCAGGTAATCCCTATTCCCCGGATGCTCTTCCCGCTGTTCGTTTCGTTCTCTGTAATGGGTTCTGTCACTGGTAGTGCTCGAAAAATAACCTGTTCTCATATTTACGGGTGACGAAATCGTGTGTCGTGGATCGTGGTCGGATGCTAAATTAAACTGGGCATATTCCACAGATGAGTTGTGGCTGTCGCTGTAATCTGAAGTTACAGGAATATATACTACAATATTTGTCATATTCGAGGGCGGCTTGAAGTGTATTTGGTTGCCGGGAGTGGTGAATTCAGTGGCTTTATTAATCCGTAGATTATAGTCTAGCAGGTGCAAAATGTAGAGTACCGTGTAGGAGTTCTGTAGTATTGCAAAAGAGGTGTATTCCGATTATTAGAATGGGCAGGTTAGGAATGCCATTGCTGTTACAGGATGTTAAATGCGTATCTTGTGCATCAACATGTGCTCAACCTCCATCAGGAATGGTGATCAGATAGAGAGTGGTTTTTCAGTTTGCAAATCTGTAGTCAATAGTCATGTAGTTGCAACATGAAGTTTTCAGCTGATTATACTCATATAAAGATGAAATGACTCTATTAATTCATTGATGAGGCTTGTGAGTTAGTGCTACATGGTTAACAAAACTATCTTTTGACTCAAAGTTAATTCATGCATTTTACTTTTAGACTTGTCTCATTGCAATGGTACTGGCCCTACGACTCAGTCCTTTAAACTTTATTTCTCTTTTGCTTCTATTTAGGTCTCCTCTCAGACATATAACTTGGATGCGAATCTCAGCCTTCTTCGTCTGTACCAGGTAACAAATATCTCCTTTGTAACTGTTTCAACATATTATTATGGTTCAATTTATATGTTTTCCTAACGGCTGGTTTCCGTTTGCAGTTTGAGCCAGAAAGGCTGAGCGAACAGATTGTTGCCCGCATATTGATTAAGGTAAGAACTAATGGTTACATCAATTTTATCAGTCTACCACCTCTTTTTGGTTCACTTGTGACTGTTTGGATTTGCCCTTGTTTTGTTAACAGGCTCTCATGGCGATGCCAGGCCCTGACTTCAGTCTCTGCTTATTCTTAATCCCTGAACATGTGGTATGGAAAACTCCATCCTATCCATTCAGTTGAACTATAAGATACTTTGCGAAAATATGGGATGTGCAGTACCACCCAAGTGTTTGTATTGTGATTATATATGATTTTAATATTTCCCCGAAACAGATTGATCTTAAAACTGCATCACATGCTGACAATATCATTCCTGTTGTGTCTAGTTTACTTTTTTGCTGTATACTTTTGTTGGGCCTCTTGAATTGTGTTTCTTTATATTGACCTCACTTGTCTATTTCCTTTTTTCAGCAAATGAAGGAGCAATTCAAGACACTGATAGTCCTTTCTCACTATCTGGAGGTACACATGCAGTTTAACTTCTGTACATTTTCTAATAGTTTAAACGAATGTAGATTACAGCTAATTCTGATACTTTTTTTAAAGACTGCTAGGTTCAGTCAGTTTTGGGATGAAGCATCAAAGAACCGCAACATATTGGAAGTTGTTCCAGGTACATATAAAGCTGTGCATTGTAACATGAACTTACTTGTTACAGTAATTGGAGTTATAGAATAGAGCCTGGAGGAATCCTTTTGCATGTTTACAAATTAATAATCACTGCTGATCCCTAGTAGTTTGGGTGATGCCTTGTTCTTCTTTTGGTTTCCTGGCATCGGACTTGGCAAAATGACACCTGCAGAACTTTTCTGATTTGCCCCAGTTGCTTAGGGATCCTTTTTTTTCTACAGAAGCCTTTTTTTTTTCTATTATTTATGTATAAAAGGCTTAACATTTGCTTTTCGTCATTGATGGCATGATGTTCAGTTCACTTCTTGCATATCATGCTCTTATCATCAACTTGCTATGGCTTATCTCTATGTTTTTGTTTGGATGATATTTTGGACCAGCTGATATGCTTTTGGACCTAAAACTTAAGTTGTCCTGAACTCCTGATGCTACGAATGATGTGCAGGTTTTGAGCAGGCTATCCAAGCTTATGCGATTCATGTGCTTTCCTTGACATACCAGAAAGTTCCGAGGCCTGTTCTTGCAGAGGTAAAATGTCATGTTTAATTATAGTGTTTTAAGTTATTTGGGAAGCACAGGTTTATAGGAGCTTTTTATTTTTTCACTTTGGTATTGCGAGATAAAATTGGATGTCAAATTAAAGCATTATAATTATCATCCAGATTGGGTGCTTGCTTATTTTTTTTTGGGTCACATACAACATGGATAGTTTCTTCCTGATACTAAAACAAACCACGTTTCTTTCCAGGCGATCAACATTGAAGGTCTCTCATTGGACAAGTTTCTTGAGTACCATGCTGCAAACGCTGGTTGGGTAATCGAGAAGGGTGGTCAGTCTCAAGTGATTGTCCTTCCGCGCAACGAGGTTAATCACCCCGAGCTCAAGAAGAACACAGCTGACACAGTTCCGTTTGAGCACATAACTCGCATATTCCCTGTTCTTAGCTAGGCATACTGAGAGCTTTTATAAAACTCAGAGCGAGTGAAGATTCTCTAAGCACTTGTACTTTCTCCTACATGGTGTATTGCATTTCAAGATTTTGAAATTATCATGATATACCTGTTTCAACTAAATGAGTATTATCAACTGCTAGTGCCTAGTCGAAGGGTTCTACAGATATGTTATTTTAATCGTTGTATCAAGAGCCAAATGTTGCACGTCAGTTCTGTGTGATCGCAAGCACAGTTCGGTCTGGACCGTTGACATCACACGTCTCCCATGGATTTTTTGTTTGTTTACCAAGTATTTGATGAAAGTCCACATCAAACCTGTGAGTGGATGCGCGATCATCTTTGTAGGAACTGTGGCAGGGTGTTGTTTGTTAGGCAAACCTAAAGGGATGCGAAGAAATGAATTTATTTGCATCGGTGCTGCCGCTGTTTTCGAATGAACTATTAGGCAATCAGGTAAAATGAATTCATCAAGGATAACGAAACAGCAGAAAACTGATTTTTTTATAACTAATTTATGGGAATTTCCGTTCAAAAAAATATATGGGAATTTTCATCTTCCAAGTTACGGCTGATCTTAAGCAAAACGAAACTGCAACAATCTGGAAATTATCGTTTTCCAAGTTCCAGACATTCAGCAGAATCAAGAAGTTGGGCAATGACTTGGTGAAATTCATCTTCTTCTTTTTGTCGCTTTAAATAAAAAAGGAAAATTCAATGGTGTTATTATGGGCTGGCTAACGGAATAGCCCATATTCATTACGGCCCAATGTCGCTGTATGAGCTTCCTAGGGTTCTGCGGCGGCGCACATAAGAGCTCCCCTCTCCTCCCCTTCTCCCTCTTCGCGCCGCCACTCCGAGACACACGAGCTCGCTGCTCCTCCCCTTCGATTCGCTACCCCACAACACTCGCTTCCCTCTCACCATGGCAGCTGCTGGCGGAGGCGCCGCGCGGGCGCTGTCCCAGAAGGAGCAGGACATACAGATGATGCTCGCCGCCGACGTCCAGCTGGGCACCAAGAACTGCGATTTCCAGATGGAGCGTTACGTCTTCAAGCGCCGCACCGACGGTACGTGCCTGGTCGTGCAGATCCCCACCCTTCTACCCTCATCTGCTCATCGATTTGTATGTGGATGGCTAGTCATTATTTCTCCCGTGTTATTGCCATCAAACTTGTTGCACTGTTGGGTCCAACTTGCATCATCGTGCTTGTTTCGTTTATGTGAGTATGTTGTAATGGCAGTTAGATGTTCTTAGCCATTTAACTTGCTCAAGTGTAGGACTATTTAGGCGTGGGGCGAATCATTTTTAGTTCTAATTTGTCGTTGATCTGCGTTGTAATTTGCGGCTTATCAACTGATTTAACTTGACTAGGAGTTATTTCATTTGTTCAAGGTGAACTGTGTAGCTGATATGCCCTTCCTATCTTGTTTTCGTTAGGCATCTACATCATCAACCTTGGCAAGACATGGGAGAAGCTCCAGCTCGCGGCTAGGGTCATAGTCGCCATTGAGAACCCGCAGGACATCATTGTCCAGTCCGCCCGCCCCTACGGCCAGCGTGCCGTCCTCAAGTTCGCGCAGTACACTGGAGCCCACGCCATTGCCGGGAGGCACACCCCTGGTACCTTCACTAACCAGCTCCAGACTTCCTTCAGCGAGCCCCGCCTTCTCATCCTCACTGACCCGAGGACTGACCACCAGGTGAATATGAACTTCCATTTCTTGCTACCTTGGTATGCATTGGGTTGATGCTGAATTGTTACTGATTATTATGAACAACTGTCTGCAGCCAATCAAGGAGTCTGCTCTGGGGAACATCCCGACCATTGCCTTCTGCGACACTGACTCCCCCATGCGCTATGTCGATATCGGCATCCCCTCCAACAACAAGGGGAGGAACAGCATTGGATGCCTGTTCTGGCTCTTGGCCAGGATGGTTCTGCAGATGAGGGGCACCATCCTCCCTGGACACAAGTGGGATGTTATGGTATGCAAGCTTATCCAACAGTTCAATTTTGTTTCAGAAATGCTTAGTGTGCATTTTTTTTTTCTATCCTTGCATGCTTGTCATGTGACAAATGGTTTTTGCAGGTTGATCTGTTCTTCTACAGAGACCCTGAGGAAGCAAAGGAGCAGGAGGAGGAAGCGGCTGCGGCCCCTGAATTCGCCGCAATCGCTGAGTACCCAGCAGCTGACCAGTGGGGTGGGGGTGACAACTGGACCTCTGATGTGGTTCCGCCCCCGGCTATTGGTGCAGGTGGTGCCGAATGGGGTGCTGCTCCAGGTATATACTCAGTACAATCATCTCTGTTAAATAAAATTTGATCATCTTTGGTATGTAACTAGTGGAGACCTCAGTGTGTTTTATGTTGTGATATCATTGGAGTACTGAATTAGTTTCGTTGTGATATCATTGCAGTACTGAGCTAATTTCGTTGTGATATCAATCTTCTGTCTAATTGATCCAGTCTAATTTCTTTCCATTATTTGATGGCAGCTCCAGTTGCTGCTGATGGATGGGATCAAGCAGGTGCCCCTGTATCTGTACCTGTCGACGGTGTCGCTCCTCCCGTGGTTGCTGCTACTGGTTGGGACGCAGCAGCCCAACCTCCTGCTCAAGGCTGGGAGTAGGCTTAGGCGGTCACCATGAGATGCGTCTTCTGCGGCTTAAAATTAAATATTTCCAATGCATCGTCCAAAGTCAGACGCCATCTAAGCTTTGAACACTTGTGTTTTAGGGCTTTCTAGCCGAACTTGTTGTGCCCCTGTTTTCAACATTTCTGCTATGTGGGATAGAGCTTGGGAAGATGTGGTATAAGTAGCCTTTTTATGTTCAGTGGCTTATGTTCCATGGATCGGTTTACTGTGATGGTTCTATATAATATATCCAGTCAGTTTTGAAATTCTTTATCCTATGCAAGTTTGATTCAGCGATTGTCTGTAGAATGAGAAGCGTCTTTGGAAGCTTTATCATTTTCCCCTATGTGAAGCTGGGGACCTTGGCTCCGCGTGTTCTGCTACCTTCATGCATGCTACTTTTGTTTCCTCAACTTGCATCTTCGAAACGGTGTTTCATTATCGGTACGAGTCACCCTCCAGCCTGTTTGAAATATTTTGTAATTGGTATTGTATCTACGGAGTTAGAAGATCTGTTCGTTCCGTAGGGTTCCAGGATTCATAGTTGTTGTGACGTTATGTACGCGGCGGAGCATGTTTCTTGTATTCGTGCATGATCAGGTTCTACTATACTTCATTTCCAAAAAAAAAAAAGAGGTTCTACTATACTCGGTCATTCGAGTCACGGTGCAGGCCTAGAATTTTGCGATGCCATCATGCGTGAGCTATTCCAAGGGGGTGGCTGAAGCTGCGCAACGCCGTGCCGTGACTGCTGCCGCTCCGCTCTGTGTCCTGGGTTGGTTTTGAGCCGCTGAGGCCATGGTGCGGGGAGGAGCCCGCCGGCCCATTTTCTTTCTAACAAGTAAAAAAAAAAAATTCAAACTGTCTGCGCAGAGTCAGTGTTTTGTGTGTACATATATCTTTGGTTTCTTAAAAAATAAATTATTTTTGTTTTACAGATTTCATATTGATATAGGAGTATGTATGTATCCTCAAATATCTCAATCTATCCTTCACAATCAATGTGCATCACATACTGGGTGATATCTTGCACAGATTGTGTGCTTTTGTAATGTAATGTAACCCAGCTGCCAAAGAGCCGGCCAATAGATAGACTGCTGGAATGGATACTCAGATTTTAGCTCCAGTATTGACACCAAGCTTTATGCGGCAGCAGCAATACTGACGCTGCTCGTGTTTGCATGAAACCATTGACTCAAACACTTGCATGCTTGAAAACCGTCAAACCTTTGGTGCCTCTACATATATATGAACCCAGCCAGCACGATTGAATCGCTAGCACCACCCAAAGAATCAAATCTTTCTGTTAGCATCAAACACAGGCTGCAACCATTAGCTGTTCTATTCAGCCATGACAAAGCTCGAAAGGTCGGTCCTGGTCCTCCTTTTTGCAGTGGTGGCAATGCTCACCGTGACCTCCTGCGCCGGCGAGCGCCGCTGCATCGACGTCTGGGAGGACATGGGCCTTTACTGCCAGAACTACCTGATGCACCCCGACGACCCCAAGATACTGCCGTCGGATCGATGCTGCGACGCAGTCCAGCAGATCGACATCCCGTGCCTGTGCTCCTTTGTGGACGCGCTGTACGAGAAGGGGGTAAGCATGCCGAAGCTCGTCTACGTCATGGACGCCTGCCAGAAGCCGCTCAGGCCAGGCTGCAAATGCGGCAGTAAGTGGTTTTGTTTTGTGCTGCAAAATTTCTTTAGTGATTAGCTGTACTGACATGTAAACTTATGCATGATACTTATTCTGTTATCGAATACTGTTTTGCAGTTTACACGGTTCCCTCGTCTGGCCAACAAGATGGAGATTGCTGAATTGGTTGTTAGTTCCCGACTTAGTTGCTATAGATGACTTTGTACTGTGACACATACATGCATGTGAGGCTGTGTCTGAATTTGGGAAGAATAACGGTGTTGTCCCTTTAAATTATGGATCCGTCTCCTCATTATTTGTCTGAAATTTTATCAAATCTATCAGTCAACTCTTAAGTACTATTTTTCTTATCAAGAAAGCTGTGTATCTTTGTATTAAGAGCCATGAGGGGCTATTGGTTCAAGTACTATTGCGAATATAGTTTCTCTTTACTGATCTCTGCCACGAATATATTTGCGGCAAACTGCAATGCACCGCCGCTACCACCGCTCGTCCGGTAGCCGGGCAAGGTCAGTGTAGTTTGCCGCGCGCCAGCTGTCTGATACATATCAGTGACACAACGATTTAACACTGCAACTGAAGGTTGTACACGAAGTCACCATCAGAGGAAAACACAGATCTTCGAAATGGAACTATAGGTAGCAAATATTTATACTTTTGTAACAGTATTATTTACAGACATCAGTATTTCTTTCTTGGTAGTTTTTTTTCTCTCTTTTTTTATGCAACTTTTTTTTTCTTTTCAAATTTTAGAAGAAAATGAAAATAAACTAAACTAAAAGAATCAGGTATACTTTGCCTATTTATTGTCTGCACTATGGTTAGATTCTTCACCATAGCAATTAAATCCTGTACCCAACCGAGCCACCGTCATCTCGTCCCTCCTCTGAATTTGATCAGTGTCCGAGCCTTCCAGGGATCAACGATGCCGATGCGAGGCTTCTGTCATTCTGTGGCTGCCACCTCTTTGATCACGCCTCCTGCGTTCACAGATACACACTGCTCTGCTGTTCTAGCTCACACCTTCCTGCCTAGGCAGATTTTTTTTACAGAACCGTCACCATGACAAAACTTCTGAGTTAGTAGCAAAGCATGCCTCCGTTAGCGACCCATTGAGCAAAACGGTCGGAATAGTCTCGAGCATCTGAGAGCTGACTGCTCGAACGTGACAGGTCTGTATCATCCCTTCCCTGGTGAAAGGAAAAAGGTTCGCAACATAGGATTCAGATACGAGGGAAATAGGGAATTCCATATAACAGTAAGGTTGTTGCTCATGACTCTCATTGCCATGCTCATATAGATAGTTTGAGGAAAAATTTGGGTCACAAGCCTAACCTCATCATTATGTCCTTGTTCGCTATACGATGTGGACGATTCAACGCTAATAACATCCATAGGTGAATTGATCAGTGACGACCTGCAAATCAAGATTTAAAAAAAATGCTTAGAAGGGTCAATCATAAAAACAATGTTTGCGACTAGCGGCAGTATATGTTACCTCTCAAAAACTTCCTCATCACAGGAATTTCCAGAAGACGACAACAAATCAAGGTCTAGAAAATTTGAAGAATGCAATTCAGGGTAACCTAATCTTTTCAAATAGTTCTGCCGCTCTTCAGACATGGAGTGCCGTCCAGTCATTGTGACATAGTTCGTGCTGGTTATAGAAAGATAACACAGTTAGCTCATTATTGCATTCACGAGCATTTTAAGTAGAAAATGCTCAAGATTTCTAGTAGATAATTCCGTACAAGGGTTTACAAACCTGGAGCACAGGTTGGGTTCACACACAGAGATCTCTGGTGCGGAATCAGAAGGCTCTCTCATATCAGCCAGCTGTTGCATCGGGAGCAATTCTGTGTTGTTTTCTCCAACGTTACAGTTAGATACAGGTACATTGTTATCCAACAGAATATTACCGTCCGACATTGATCTCTTTATCTTTGATCTGATGAAACAGAATGTGTGAAACGCAAAATTAGACATGCAACAAAACAGTCTGAAAGTAATATGAGATAGTACAATTGAAATAAGCTGTAGTGCTCCATGTCCATGCACCAGTTGCATAAATATTCAATACCATTTCCATCAAACAAGCAATGCTATTCTCACAGCTCAAGAAAAGAAAAAAGGTGCAATAACTATCAAGTTCAAATGCAAAACTATAAGCAAAAAGCTGAACAGATTAGCCTTTTGATGAAATATTGGCCTGAGTATAATTCACACCTTCCAATAATCTCCTCATTTAAAGTTCCTTGCCTCCCAATGTTGTAATGCTGATCCGAATCCAACTTCCACAATGCAGGTTTGCCTTGGTGAGGTTGGAAATGGCCCAAAAACCTGCAAATTTTGAACAGATAAGCCTTTTGTGGTGATATGCTTTACAAGTATCGAGGCTTTCCATGCCAGCTATCATTTTTACAGAATATTGTTTTAAAAAGTATTGAGAAGCTTACACGTTTATAGCATCCTGCTTCTCAGGATCTGTGTACGCATTATTGTAGTAACGCTGAAGGGTCCGAAGGAACTCCTGAGATTGGGTTGCTGCCTTCCATTGGCCTCGTTGCTCACAGAAAATCTGTAACATATGAATAACATGGAGAACTTAGTATAATAGTCCAATCAAGCGTTCAAATTGGAAACATTGTGGTTATGACTAATTGTCTATTGACCTTATCAACTCAAAACGACTCGAATCACTTTGAAAATTAAGAATATGAACAACAGATTTGAGCGACTGCAAATGTTAATTTACTGCAATTTGTTTAAAATGAGTGCTATTTAGCCTACGAATAATCATATGAAAACACTTGCTGATTTGCATTTCCTATATCTTTTCATAAACTATAATTAATATGATTGGGTGGCTATACATATCCAGATATCCAAGCCAGAATAGCATGCTCTGTTAACTTAGCTTGTTTCTGAAGGAAAAGCAACGTGTTTATTAACAAACTTTATACAAACACAGGTGATCTACTACCCCAGTATGTATGTGCCATCTTGCTGAAATGACAAGTGTTGCAGAACAGAAACATATTTATCATGCGGAACTTATTTTAACCATACTTTCGGCTTCGGGTGCCAGATTACATTTTGAATTCTAAATATGCTGCTACAGGTTTAATGAACTAATAGGAAACAGAGGACACATGAACCAAGAAAAAGGGAAGAATAATCAACAAAGTTAAATGTATAACAAAGAGGTAATGAACAAATCAATCCAATCATACATATTTTCAAGCATGCTTCCAGTTGGAAAACAAAAGGAGCAGAATATTTAGAATTGTAATATTCGGTAGTGAAATGCAGAATTGCAGATAATATCTTGCAGCAGTCAGCTAAAATAACTTGTGTACCTTATTGTGGGCAGCAGAACCGCCATATTGAATAGCTAAGGTATCACCCATCCGCTCATAGAAATCCATCAGATCATCAGCCAAAGGAGCATGCAATTCAATTTTAGGTGCTTCAGTGAGCCCAAGAGTATGCAGCTGACGCCCTAAAGCTGCTAGGCCATATGCAAATTGTGCAACATTTGTGCGGTCCAAACAGTCTATGCAGTTTGTCCTTAGGACACCCTTCTGTAGTAAAAGAGGTACCAACTTGGTTGCAGAGACATTTTGACTGTCGTTACTTTCATCATCACATGCAACAGTTCCTTGTCCACTGTAATGCACGAAAACAACAGGGCATTAGGACTACAGTTTGAGCATCTAAAAATAAAACCAGCAAGACCCATGAAAGAAGATACTTTTGCTTGTCCAAAAAGTTTTTATGTTACCTTGCAGGATCTCTGATACATGATCTTGGCATAAATACTTCTAATAATATGATGAAAAATTGAATTTTGTGAAGGTGCATTTCGAAACATGTAAGGTTGCATTGTTTTCTTTGCAGCTTGTCTAGGTATTTAGCTAATTTTAAGGAGCTTTTGAATGGTTCTCAAATAGGTGTATAACAGAAACTACCTTGAGGCATCATCAGGCCCTGTTGTAGTTATTGCACAATTAAGGAATTCAGTTAGTTCCAACACATCCGACGCTACCTTGTGCAACAGTGCAAGCACATTGGTGCCTTTCCTGCAAACAGTATTTAGTACTCAGAAATCTATGAACAAAATGAGCAGCTTAAATTGCTGGCGTGGTCTCAGATTAGAAAATTAGCCAGGAACAGAATAGGTTACCTTCGGGAAAGCTTACTAAGATCCATGTGTAAGAACTTTAGACGCCTGTCATCTGGTAACTCCTTGTTTATATAATGGATAGCCTTAGCAAATTCTGCGCGAAGCAAAGATTCACGAGGCTTCTTCTCACGAGTCTGAGTAAAAGACATTTAAAAGACCCAAAAGAAGAATTCAGATTTATAACAAAAGCAAAAGGCTATCAAATTCACAATTAAACCTAAGATATACAGGTTAGTGACAGCATAAAAGGAGTCAAAAAACATCATTCATACAAAATTACATATAACGCTGATGTTAAACTTGCCTTTATTAAGTTCAAGATGATTATCGGGTTCCCATATCTATGTACAAGGTTTTCAAAATGAAGTCGTGTTGCCTTGTAGTCCACATCCGGTTTCACTGCAACAACAATTTAATTGGAAGATCAGATTCAGAGGAGATAATGTACAGCAAAATTCAAATCAATCTTATGGCAGGACTTACAGATGATGTCTGGTCTAATATTAAGTCTTGAAGTCTCCTGAAACCAGACGAGTGGAATCGATCCTCTATGTTGTACAACAGAAGTTATCTGACTTGGTACCTCATCAGACGAGTCTTCAAAAACAATCTGTTCGGTCTCAACATCATTGGCAACCCTACCCTTCTCGTTAACACCTCGTTTCATGAATCTATAATTCAAAGTGACAAAATAACTTCAAGAAAAATAACAAACTAAAATTGTTGCGATGAAAACAAAGTTAATTCGGCTAAACATGTAATTGTTTTATGCAAAATAATAGCTAAAAATCTAAAGGATTCTGAGATATAGTACAAACCTGGTTCCAGCAAAATGGCGTGAGCGCCTAGCTATAAGTGTCAACCAAAAATCCTTCCCAGAGACTGAGAGCTTCGACTGAAGGCACAAAAAGAGTTGAATTAGCATGTCATTTGGTCCTAAACACATCGGAATACCTATTTCACACTAGGGTCAAGAGACAGTGGCATAGTGTGCAATGCTTACTAGCCAAGAAACTTGAAGGCAATGGGGAAAAGAGAGAAGAATAGAGTTTCGTACTAAGAATTGAAATGTTCAGGCTGTTTGATGTTTTTCTGTATTAGCAATCTACAAAATAAGGACTAAAGAAATAAGACATTAGCAGTCTGCCGAAACTTACGAGCAAATGTTTCGACTCGGGAAAGCCTCAAGCAGCTCAAACTGAAAAGTCAGCAGGTTATACAAAGCCATGCCTTTGCAAACCTTTTATTTCAAGCTTTCACTATACATCAGGTCACAAGACGAGTAAAATGTGTACGTTAGTGGGATGGCATTGAGTTAGCAGCAGCCCTACTTGTGGTCTCCGATGGTACTGGTGATATGGATAAACCCATCAATCAGAAGTAGGAATCAGAAAAATGCTACCCCAAAGAAGATTTAGTAAGTTGTAGGAAAATATACCTGTTTAAAAAATCCATGAATTAAAGCAACCGTCCAACTAGCACTCTTGAGATGATTTCGAATAGCACGTGTCAGAAACTCATTCCACACGAACATTGTTTCGTAGACAACCTGCCCAGTGTTCTTCTCGGTTATGTTCTTCTGAAGGCTGCGCATGATGTTATAAGAGTAGCTGTAGAAGAAATCCTTTGAAAGATCAACCGAACTAAGTAGACGTTTATATCTGTGAAAGGTGAGAGATAAGAACATAAATCTCTTATGATAGTGAAAACAATTAAAGAGTTGAAAATTTACATGTAATAGATACCGAACAATTATATCAATAACTAAGAATATTAGTATGCTACTGGAGCACGGATATATAAATGTCTCTATATACCTCCAACCATATGAACCCGTAAGGGCCGTAACACAAGGATCAGAATAGCAAGAACTGCTATGACATACTGGCCACATGAGTTGGATGCATATTTTGGTCAACACATATATAGGAAAAATAACACAAATGCATACAAAGATCAAATATTACTATACAGTCGGATATAACCATCAAATTGAGTTGCCCACGTTGGACTGGGAACACGAATATATGAAGAAACCTGATAACACGTGCAAAATGCAGAGAAACAGTGCACATACGGGATATAGTAAATCAAATGATGAAATTGCATCACAACACAAGGCAAGAGAAATGGACTCAAACATATGAAGAAATGGGTTAACACTAGGACGAGTAAAAGAGCCACAAAACATGCAAGAAAGCAAAGCTAGAAATTTCAATATTGTTAGGAGTCATCGATGAAATTACAACAGGCAATACACAATATTTACATGTTGAAAAAACAAAAGACCTGTTCTCATCCCTAGAATAAGCCACGTTGGGCCAGACTATAACACTTGGAACTGCGATCATTTCACTCTTGCAAATTGAATAAATCTCGTGGCCACATATCGTGCCAACTTTCCTTCTCCTGGTTATTAGAACCATGTAATAAGGGCCAAGAAACTTTACGAAACCTGAATAATCAAAAAATTAAATGTTATATTTGAACTGCTGCAAAGCTGTCATTGATAAATTCAGAAAGTCTTAGTTGAAGTTGCCATACCTACTATCCCGTAGCATTTTGTGACAAATTTCAGTCCACCAGTCAACCTATTCCCCTCATGAATCCGCCAAAGTAATTCTTGGCATTCATTTTCTGTGTAACTAGTTGGATCTTCCTCAATGCCCAACTCAGTAGACTCCGTCCGGTCAATCTTAAGCACCCTCCACAGTGTTCTGCTCTTGTCTCTTCCAATAAGATAAAATTTCTACACCAAAAAGGTGCACACATATTAATTACAGCATATATTGGACAATGAATGATATATATAAGAGCTTTCGACGTCAATATTCATCTCCACTAAATCAATAGAACAGTAAATGAGGGACAAATATGAAACAACATATATTTTCGATCGTATCAAAAGTGGAATCTTGATTTCTGATTCAAAAGGCTAACTATCCTCACAAGTTAGCAAAAGCTTGTGTATTATACATTAGTCAAGATGAAACATTGTATTCTTTGACACCAGCTTAAACAAGAAGCCAAAAACACACAACAGTAATGCATCATTACAGCAGACATTTAATAAGTCCGAAACAAATTGCAGGGAATAACAAAAAGGAACAGGCCTTTTTGTTTTCACTCTCTTCCTTCCCCTGAAAAAGAAACAAAAAGAAGGATCTTCCCCCTAACTTTTTGCAGCCTTTCACCAGTAACCTAATTGAACAGAACCAATCATAATGGACATCAATCACAAGGTGCAAGAAATAAGTCACACGATAACCCAATCAACCATAAACTAGAAAAGTCACACCCATTGCCACGAAGTCAAATACACTATGTTTACAGGCATAGAGATCTCCAAGATCAAAGATTCTGCATCAAAAACCAAATCAATTGACTAGTTAGGAAGCATAAATTGCAAAGATCCGTACCGATTTGGTTTCGTAGAGCCGAAACTTCTGAAGGAATTTGCCGTTAGTCACAGCCTCCATCGGATCAGATCAACAACGGACACAAGTGCTCTGCAAAAGCCTGACCGAGAACTCGAGAAAAACCAGAAGAATTTCTGCAGCTCAGCTCCTCGTCGGCTGTTTCAAGTAGAGCATCTTTCTGGCTCAGAAACACAAATGCTCCACGAGAACGCCAATCAAAGCTCCCACCTTTCGGATCACGAACACCCAAACCAGCGACAAATGGATCGAATTCGAACCAATCCAACCTTTACGACGACAGATTTCCAGAAATCTGAAGCCTTTGGATCTGCACCGGACGCAAGACCCGGGGACGAAACAAATCGATGCAAAACCGGTTGCCTAACAACAAGAGAGAACGAGATTTCGTTTTTCTGAGCTCGGCAAGAAGAGATTTGGGGTGGAGTGGAACAGGAGGATTCGGCGCAAACAACGCGAGTTCTGACCGCCCCCGCCGCGGGAGAGATGTGTCAGCAATCAGAGGGGCCTATATAAAATGAGAAGGGCTGGATGAAGAGACGGGAGAGAGAGGGAGGAAGGAGGCAGCCAGAGCCACATGAAGCTGGCAACGACGGCGTCGTCCCCAAAAACACCACGCAAACTACAGGGGATGCGAGAGAGTGGCGAAGCCGTGTAATCATTGAGGAAACAGTATCTTTTCTTTGGGCATCTTTAGGTGCTGGCTGTCTTCGCAGGTTTAGTTTAGTGTGAACAACTTTGTTTTTGTTTTGTCCAAGAGGAAGCCGGTAAATGTCATCTTTTTGGAGAGTGACGGGGTAGAATGGCGGTATGAGATCAGAGCTAGCTGTAGCAAAAAAGACATTCGTGACGAATTCTTTTGGAATAAAGAAACAAGAAAGAACTAAGTATTCGTTTGGATTTTTCGTTTGTGCGTGTTCCATTTCGAGCATTTGACTTTGCGGGTTTGCCAACCTTTCTGTAAGACTGCACTGGGTTACCATTTGGAAAACATCAATGGTGGAAATAATTTCCAAAAAGAAAAAGGATAAATAAAGTTGTAGAACTCATCCGACTGTCAAATGTGTAGCAATGTTAAAAAACAAAAGGAAAAGGAAGTCCATATATATAATGAATTTTATAACTTGGACAATAGGAGTACAGTGGCATTGCCCTGGATTGAACTGCCAGGGGCCCAGGGCATTGGATTTTGGAGCTTTCAAGTTATAGAGCAAGCATCCCATATGGCAATATTAATGCAAATACTGACAGAAAGAAAAGAGAAGATGAAAGAACAAGCGTGCAAGCAAGAAGCCACTTCCTGAAAAGGGACAAGATCTTAAGGGCCTGTTTGTTTGCCCGGCTGTGGCTGTAATTTCTCTGAAAAAACAGCTGTGCTGGCTCTGGCGGTGGCTGAAATCGTTTGGTAGAACAGCTTCTCCTACGACTTCTTCTGCAGCTTCACATGCAGCTTCATGGATGACAGCGACAATTGTCCAAAGTGCCCTTTACATAAAATTTGATCACTTACATACAGTTTATCAATAATTTGTAGTATCTAAAATTTGTTAGATCTCAATTTTTATGTTATTTACATATGCAACACCACATGAAAATTATATGTCACTCGCTTACATGTGGGGCCTAGCTGTGAGCTAAATCCAAGTACGGAGTCCTCTTCTGTTCTCATCCACTCATTCCCTCACCGTGTCCTCACCGTGTCCTCTTCTCTCTGTTCTCATCCACTCCTCTCTCTCTCTCTCTCTCTCTCTCTCTCTCTCATGACCAATCCGTCTCTAATCCTCAGCCCGAGCAGGTTCTCTCTTCCTCTAATCTATCTTGGCCCGAGCAATTTTCACATCTTATCCTGAGCAATCCTCTCCCTGATCCTCAGCCCCAGCAAGCGAAGCAAGAAGCGATGCAGAGCAGACAACCATGGCGAGGAGCGACGCCTCTGCTGCTCACGCTCGTCAGCCGTCAGGGGCATTTTTGGTTCGTGCTGACGTGGATGGGCGACGGAGCTGGCAAAGCTACCTTCCCGCCGCTCCCTGCTTCGGTGCGTTTTGGGGTGCGGCTCCCTCCGGTTTTTCCGGAGAAGCAGACCAGGGAGCACCTCGTTTGTTTGTCATCGACAAGAGCCGTTCCGGGAGCCAATCAGGGAGCCGAAACAAACAGCCCCTAAAGCTACTGCTGCTTCCTTTTTATCTCCTAGTACTTACGAAAAGCTGGGCATACGTAATCAGTTGGTCAGCTGACACTTTGGGCAAAAAAAGGAGTTTTACTACAGGATTTTACCTAGTCACCGCACTGTACAATTCAGAGTCAATCAATCATCCAATTGAAAACGAAGCCTTATTCCATCTGCATGTGTGGCCGAAGTGGCATCCCCGGTCAATTTGTTCTCCAGGACCACTGAAAAATCATTTTCCCTCGTTCATTCAGCTCGAATAAAAATTGGAGCAGTTATACACTGAACTAAGGAGCCATTCTACAATCAAGAAAGCCTGTTACTTCAGCTGATAATTGTATCCACTCGATCGAGCACCCTGACGATAAGGAAACATGCAACAGTCCATTAAACAGTGCTTATCTGCACATTAAAAGCACATCAACGTCGCCGTGATGATGTGACTCACAGGATTGGCTTTTCATTTTTACGTGATTACTTTTTACTAAACCGTTGGTCTGACGGCACCTGGTACAGTAGAATTTCAGACAGGTGTTGGGACAGAGGCGCCTCGAGCACGAGCCTTGAATCTCGTACACGCGTTGGAGACAAGCCTTTTCTGGCCGGGTGCAGCTTGTTTGCTGCTGCATCTGTGAACGAACGCACTGTGGAGTGAGACCCGATTAGGTGTGTGTCGCGGCCTTTTCCACGTGGATTTGAAAGGGGAATAAGTGGAAGTGAGCATGGCCATGTAGCAGCAGGGATAGCAGGTCGCTGATAGGCACCGTGTAGATCCGCCTTTTTCCATGTCTCTTTTTGGTAGGTGTGGCTCCGGAAGTAGCAAGTCCACAATTATTTATGCTGCTTTTCACCTAATTTTGACGCACCCTTTTCGGACTCAGAGTTTATTTTTGAGGCGCCGTAATCCTGATATGTTCTGCTGGATAAGTTCGTGAAGATTAACACATCATAATTCTGGAAGTTTCGAGGAGGAAAAAGGGAGAGCTTAAAGTCTGCTATCCATATGACATTCGTGTAATACTGGCTAGATGGTCTCGAACCCAATGAAATTTTCAGTTGTCAAATTTTCATTTTTAGGCAGAATATGATATTGCAGGAGACGACTGCTCGATCCTCCATGCTCCCATGTCTCTTCCATTAGCTCCCTGCGCTCTCATACACGAGGCATTGCTTATGTCACACCTTCGAAGGGCAGGGGCGGGCCCAGGATTTGAATTATGGGTATTTAAAAAAAATTGACAACTTAAATTATAGATGGTCACAAAATTAAGATGCCATTTGGTGTAGTTTACGATAGTGCTTTTGCTTTGGCTTATGGCACTGTAAGCCATAAGTCCTGTCAAGCATAAAAAAGACAAAACAACTTATGACAATAAGTTGCAATAAGCTGTTTTTCATTTTGTACTTGGATAAGTTGTTTTGCTCATGCCAATAAATAAAGGTTTTTGCAGCTCACCTTCTAGATAAGTTGTTTGGATAAGCTATTCTATCAAACGGCTTAACTGGATAAGCCAAATAATTCAAAATAAGTTTGATAAGTTGTTTCGTACGATAATTCAGAGTACAAGCTTTCTTTTGCATAATCCAGAGCCCTACCAAAAGTATTAAATGATCAATATATCAAATAAACTGGCCTTCATTTTGTTTGAATTGAGCATATCTAAGTGTTTGTTTTTGTTTTTTCACGCATATACATAAGATAAGTATTGATTTTTTTCCACAAAATAAAGGGTATTCACTTGAATACCTTTGAACCAACATAGGCCCGCCCCTGTCGAAGGGTCCGTTCCATGCTTGTTGTGGTGCTGACGACGAGAAGGACGCTGATTGTTAACCTGCAAGCAAGCTGTCCGCAGGCTTCCAGTTCACACATAGGCCTGCAGCAGTTTGCGCATGTGGAACATGCACACGCCTCTTCTCATGCCGGTTAAGCGTCTTGCTTGTTCAAACTTGCACGCATCACAGATTACGCAGAGTTTCCCCGAGGGAGACGGACAAGGTCAGGCAGCAGCGTAAAAGGAACCGTTTCGTTTTGCCGTTCGCAAGCCCTCCACTGTTCACGCATGTTCGTGCCTGCCGAACGACTCCATGGCTAACCAAAAGAAGAAAAAAAATCTTGGTATGATTTGGACATGGTAGTAGTAATCAAATTATGAAAGGTATTGCTAAGCTAGCGATCTTGTTTTGTTGCAGTATATATGTGGATGCAGATGGATCGATCCCCACAAAGGTTGATTTCCATCCAGGGGTGCATCATTGCTGCAACAAAAATTAATCATCCTCATTAGTAGTACTGATGTAATCAGAGTAGTAAACGAGAAAAAAGAGCGCTGTCATTGTGCAGTACTGTACTACCCAATACAAACGGATACGACGATATCACGTTGCAAACCGTTTCAGACCAAATAGCAAAAGTTCAACCATTTAAATATTCACATTTGTAATTTTGTATACTCCAGATAAATCAAAACAAGTAAATAAATTGTCTGATTAGCTGTACACATATACTTAGCTACGAAGAACTCACTGGAAAACGCAAATAATGCGGGTTCAATGTGAACTGACGTTGCTAATTAATTTTAAAAGTTTAGATTCAGACCCGGACTAATCGAGAATAAACCTTCTTATGTCAGCTGTCGTGCTCGCCACTTAAGCGAACGGCATTGGCCACCCTAGTCTACCCGTCGTCCCCTAATTTAACCAAGCAAAATCTCGACGTCGCCAGCGAGCGATTCAGCTGTAGCTCAACAACCAGAAAATGCCCCATCGACCTGTCCACGTCACTCGCGCTAGCTGAATTTTTGGTGCTCACGTCCCTTTCGGATTGCATGGTCAAAAGGTCAATACTGGTTGGCTAATTGCGCCGTGTTAGATCAAACAGTTTTTACTTATGTTGTGGTTTAAAATATAGTACATCGATCCGAACGCTGATGATGATATACATGTATATTTGCCTTAGTTGGAATGGATACGACGTGTTCCTTGATATGTAAGTTTCAGCAAAGAAAAACGAATTTACAGAACCCGCTCGAGAAACATGTGTTCAGAGTCCTGAATAGGGCCAACATGCTTGTAGACGAAAACTGAGTTTTCAACATGGTTAGCATAAAGCCAAGATAATTCATCTTTTGAGAACAACTCGAAAGGAAAAACGCCACATGACCTGTGTTTAGATTTTTCTTTTTTTTTTAAAAAAAAAAGAACACAAAAGTGCTGCCAACGTGATGGTCACCTGCACCTTTGACATGAACTGATTATTAACGTACTCACTAATATGCTCTAGGGAAATTACCACGTGATTTATTCTTGAAAGTCATTGATTATATGGTCAGAGCAATCAGCAGGTAGCCAGGCATGTAACTTATGTACATAGTACATTCCGACAGACGTAACTGCTAATATGGATGCAGTTGTGTCATCTTTTAGTAGCCACTCCCTCCCTGTTGTCAATTGGTCGATGAATATTAATTAGAGACTTTGTTATTCCAAGTGGCAACCATGTGGGAAAATATCTGAAATAAGTAGAGCATATACGAATCCGGACGCCGAACTGTCAGCACATGCCGCCGATGCGACCGATGCCATCACAAGCTAGCGATCGGTCGCTTGCTTAACGCGTGTGGTTTATAATTTTACACACAGAAGAAGCCAATTCCACGTACTCCGGATGAGATCTGGCCGTTTCCTGGACGGAACTGACAGTGGCGTGTCGTGCTTTGAGCTTAGCCTAACCCGGTAATTAGTAAGCGGACTTTGACGTGTGATTAGACTAATCTCTGTTTATTTATGTTGACAGAAACATGCTAGTGTCAGCCAAATACAATGCACGGAATAATAATTAATCATGGAGTTAATTAGAAGACGCATTCTTTGGCTTATTTACCCATCGTACGTACCAGTTCGTGGGGGAATGCTGACTTGGCAGCGTGGCTCGATGATCAGCTGGACCAATCCGGTGGTACGGCGTGTCAACGGACAGCTGGGCCAGCTCCATATGTATGGTTTCTGAACCGCTGATCAACTTGCTGACAACAAGTTCGTGCCAACTTGTGATAAACTAAGGATTTGGCCGCTGTTGCGTGGTAGGGTCGGACGCTAGATTCTGCGATCGATTACAGTTAGGATTAGCTGCTGCTACCCGCAAGAAGCATGTGCTCCGATCCCACAGATTACGATGAACCGAGCCGAAATCCTAGTTTAACGCGACTGACAGATAGAAGGTCTTCAACGATGCCTCATTCGATTAGAGAAAACGAAGAACACTAGCCAGCAGTGACCTATCGATGCTTCCCTTCACAGAAATCCAACAAATATTTATGGCAGCTATGTGAGCCAGACATCATCAGGCTGTCCAATTAGTGCGAGACAATGGCGTCCTCTCCTGTCACCCGCGCGGCCGTGACAGTGTCACTGTCGCGTCACGGTCCGTCCATAAATCCCTTGCAGGTGTCTGGCTGCAGGAGCACGGAGTCGATGACGAAGACCTCGCGATTTCGCTTTGTTTTCTTGCGTTTTCCTCGTAATTAAACAAGTGGACTCCGTGGCCTGGCTTGCTCTGTGTGTTTGTAGCGGCAATCAGCTGTCAGCAAGTGGGGGGCTTCTTCAGTTGGGTTGCATGTAGGGTTTCGTAACCTGGAGAAGGAAACAGACGCTCATCACGAGCCGTGGTTATCCACTTGCCCGGCCCCTTTCTTCGACTCGAGCGAGAAAAGGATAACGATGATGAACAACGTGTCAATGTCATGGTTATCGCTTTTCTCGAGTCCTCTTGTTACGGGCCGGTACCGGAACGGAAAGAAGCCTTGGGCTAACGGCCGAGGCTTGTGGGCGCGCACCACAGGCCCCGAGAGAAACTTCGGTGAGGCCGAAAGTGGCAGCCCGGCATTGGCAGGTGTCATGGCCCAATGAATCCTCTGGACTGGGCCCATGCAGCTATCTTTGTGCTCGTTCGGGGAAGGAATCATCCTTCCCGCCAGACACGTCGAGATGGGGTCGGCGGCCTGACGGCTTCTGCGGCTGGCCGTGCTATGGGGGTTCAGTTCAGTTCAGACACGTTTTTTTGGGATAATGTCAGTTCAGTCACGTACTCGCATTGACGCACGTGCAGGGTATAACACGCGCATTCAAAGGCAATGCAGATGCAGTGTGCGTACACATAGACGTACGGCGTATGCATATATGTCTCCGCTGGTTAATGCGTGCAGCACGGATACGGACGCGCGGAAATCAAAGTCGAGCGACGTGCCTGACGAAATCAAATCAAACTCAGAGATATTCATGCATAATCGTCGCTAGTCATTGGTGTTGAAGGATTCACGCATGCTTGCTTGATCCGACTTTTGAAGGTTAGCATTCTTTCTTTCTTTCGCCTGTTGAATCTTGACGTGAGCACAGAGATATCTTTTGAATTCAATTTAAATGGTTCAGGTTCAGGTCGCGTTACTGTTCGTATGCTAGATATAGTGTACTGCAGGCGATAATAAAAATAACCATGGCTGAAGAAAATTCTCAATCTTGATGCACGAACTTACCATTTCGTATGCTAGATATAGTGTACTGTTCGTATGCTAGATATAGTGTTCGTTTCCTTTAGTCCTAAAGTTTAGTCTAAAGAATCTTGCTATTTAAGGGTTTTAAATAAAGTCTAATTACAAAACCTTTTTACAGATAGGTGCTAATTTACGAGACGAATCTAACGAGCCTAATTAAGCTATATTTCGCTACAATGATGCTACAGTAAATATCGTCTAATCACGGCTTAATTACCCTCATTAGATTCCTCTTGTAAAGTAGCCCAAAGTTCTGCAAAAAGTTTTATAATTACACTTTATTTAATACCCTTAAATAGCAAAATCTTTAGACTAAACTTTAGTCCTAAACGAAACGAACACCCCTTAGTGGAGTAGCTAGTAATGCATGCATTTCATAGGCGTCTAGCAAGCTAGTAGCTACATAGATGCACGATGCAACATGTGTGCGCGCATATTAACAAACTAGACTAGGTATCCACATCAAGGATCGTTGAGCGATGCATTTTGACGCGTTTGCTTGCTATCCCTTCCCGGAGGCGGAAGCCTAACTGCCAGCCCTAGCTACAAACCATCCATGGATCAATGGTCAAAACCATGATATATGCAACCCACGGTTTTGACTAGCTGGTTGACACACAGCATGAATTCATGGGCTAATGCAAGTTGCAAAGTAATTAACTTGCCTGCTTCCATATCCATCAAGTCGTCTTAGTACGTTCATCAAAACTTCCTAATGAAATACATCAGTGTTAGTCAAGTAGTACTACGACTCAGCGCCGCGGTTGACCTTATTTTTTTTATGATCGAGTGTGAAGCTGGTATAGAGTTTTGGCTAGCTGGCATTATTTGTTTATATATATTAAGCGACGTTTTTAGGAAGTTAGGTACCTATATATACCAGAAACAATATATACGTTGTATAATTGAAGTATAGAGTAGGTCAACTCGTAGTTAAGTGTTGTTAATCAGATCATCCTATACGTCGTATCGAATAATTTGACCATTTTGACTTTTTGTTTGCTTATATTTTCCTGAAACATTTGACCTGGCCATCTTGTGGGATCGTACACTTATATAATTTATTTGTTTGCTGGCGGTATGCAGAATATTGTTAAGCAATTGGTACCTTTTGGCTTTTCAGGGACCAACAAGAGACGACGGCGCTGGGAAATGTTACTCAAGATCACTGACCGTATCAGTACAGTGCGTCACATGCATTCATCTTGATCATTCGAACTCAAATATAGTGCTATATATCATCCAAATTATATTATCTTTGAACAGAAAATATCATGGACTTCCTACATTCGAAGGGTCATGTTTAGAAATGATTGGGATATTCTTTAAAGACACAAACGGTTGACAAATTTAAGGAAAAGTTCATATAACTGATGTTGCTAAGACACAAACTAGAAGAACGGACTGGCCCTTTATTTTTAACCTTTTATAGTTTTAGCCTATATTTTGCTTCTTTGTGGTTTAAGGCTTTTTTTTATTATAAATAATACAGTAAATTTTAGAAAACCATGGCTATTTGCACTTAAGTAAAACAAAACTACAACTTTCGAGTATAATTTCAGAAAACTATCACACTTTTGGACCTGGACCCACCTGTCGGGCACACATCTCCATATAAAAAAAACATAGTATTGTACAAAAGATGCAAATATTCATAGTTTTCTGAAATCAAACTCAAAAGTTGTAGTTTTCTGTTACTCGAGTGCAAATATTCGTAGTTTTCTTAAATTTACTCTAAATAATACAATTATTAGTGATTGGCCCTCTTGTTTTCCTACATAAAAACGGTCCACGCAATTGCCAAAAAATAACAAGAGCTCTTCACTCTACGAAGGAATGTAAGAACTTCCCTTCATTTCATTGCGAAGGAGCCTAAGTTAATCTATTGTATTACAAAAAGCACATAGTAAATTTCAAAATAGAAGGATTATAAGTTCAGTAAAGTACATATACATAGTGAATTTCAAAATAAGCGTTGCGCTGCAAATCACTGTGCAATCACAGTATCTAAAAACCCAAAACCAAAGAAGGCACCTAAATTCCACTAGTTCATTATATGATGACCAAAGGCCACAGATATGCACATGTGAGAATGCATAAAAGAGTTAATAAGTGAAATTGGTCTATGCTGATACAGAGGTCCTTTTGCAAATTCCTTGCTCAAAAAAATGTGTTTGTGAAAACGCTGGAATTCACAAATACTTTATGTACAAACAGTGGAGAACAAACAGTGGCCAATAATGCGGAGTCCCCGTTAGACCAATGATCATCAGATGGGAAAAAAATGCTTTATTGTATTTATATTCCATTTGTTACATACAAAATAAATGAATTACATAGGACTGAAATGAATTCTAATTGTACTCTCCTTTTGGTTACATACAAGAAGCACACGGGGACCTAACTGCTTTTGCTCCACATGCAGATGGTCCCGGTTGTTCCCCTGAGATATTGCGGTCGCGGGCGAGACCAGACCTCCATCAGGTCTCGATCAAGTGAGTCCTCTACCAACCTCTTCCTCAGTTCACATGACACGACCATGACCTAATCTTCCTTATTTTTATTTATTATTTACTACTGTATGTAGTCCTTAACTTATCTCCCTTAATAATGTTGCTAGTATAAACAAATAACGAATCTTATTAATAATTAATTATGTAGGTATACAAATCCTTTTCAAATATAATACGTATCTTCATCTTCAGATAAAATTTGGTAGTGGAAATCAATTCAAGAGTGGACTCATTCCTCCTTGTAGTCCTGGTTGTTGTATGGCGCGAAGAGCTCGGCGATCCAGTTGCCCTTGCGGTGCACCCTGGAGCCGAGGTCGGCGCACATGGCGTCGCTGTCGTGGATGCTGTAGGTGGAGATGCAGTGGCGGCGGTAGAACCTCGTGGTGCGGCGCATGGCCTCCGCCTCGCCGTCGACGTGGCGCACCATGGCCTCCACACTCGGCAGCGCGAACCTGCCGCCGAGCAGCCCCGCCAGCCACCGGCACCGCAGCTCCGACGTGTGCAGGTTCGACACGCTCTCCACGAACCCCACGAACGCCATGTTCGGAATCAGCGGGTGGATCGTGCCGCTGCCATCCAAAAAATGGAGGTAATTCAGGTCGTTAATTAGAACGAATTAACGTGATCGATCAATTTGCCAATAACATTGCAAGGTACTAGTAATTAAGATGCATACCGGTAGAGCGGCATCATGCCGGACTTGTCTTGGACGAGGCCGCGGAATGGCTCGGGCAGGACGGCGCGGAGCTTGTCTTTGCCCTCGAAGCCGGTGGCGAGGAAGACGAGGTCGGCCTCCACCTCAGTGCCGTCGTCGAGGACGACGCCCTTCTCGGAGAAGCACCAGCCGGAGGCCCTCTTGAAGCGGATCATGTCCTGGTCGGCCATGTCGAAGAAGCCGTCGGGCAGGATGGCCATCTGGCAGCTGGCGTAGTCCTCCACGAACGGGTGGTCCGGACGGAGCCCGTACTTGTCCAGCGGGAGCTTCCACGCCAGGTACGACTCGATGAACTTGGACACGCCGGCCCTCTGCGATCGAGAATCCAAGTCAGAAACAACGGAAACCAAATTAAGATGCTGCTGATGGTGACAGTCTAGAGACAGAGGTCATGTCCATGTGCACACACTCTGATGTTCACATGTGTTGTGTTGCACGCGTGTGTGAATTAAGATGGCGGCGGAATGAGGATATATCGGAGTACATACCAGTGGGCTCATGATGCTGCAGAGCATGGAGCGGAGGATGCCCTGGTTGGGGCGCTCGTAGAGGAACTGGGCGAGGCGGGTGGAGTAGAAGAGGAAGAAGGGCAGGCCCCAGATGGAGTAGGACGGCACCACCCAGTGCAGGGTCCGGACCAGCATCGTGCACGCCTCGCCTCCCTCGCCTGCAACCAGAAACAGAGACCGATCATCAGATCCACATTACTCAGAGTCAAACACAAACAATGTTCGATCATCACTAGCTACTACTGTTTGTTTAACGGGCATTGACGGTACTGAATGAACCAATTAGCAGAAGAGCTGTCATTCTTCGGAGAATGACAGCTGACACACTTCTGTTGCAAACGTACAAGCACGGCTACCTCTGAAGAATAGTCAACCGCATCGTTTCGGTATGGTGGATCATGCGTACAGTCAAAATGTTATAGTGATGGATGCATGGATCGGGAAAGGCAAATTAAAGATCAAGTGGTACGCTTACAATAGCATATCCAGGGACGCTGAAAAGTCAGAGCCCGGGTGCCTAGCTAGCCTACGTACGAGTTGCGTTGTGTGTACTTTGAACCAGCTGCTGGGCAGTACGTACTAGATGGAGTGTATGACGGATCAGGACAAGAGTGACCTTTTGTGGGACAAATTGGCTTATACTAGTATCAGAAGTAAGATCGGGTCTCCGAATTCGTTGGCAATCATGTTGCTATCGCAGAGACGTTGGTACATGCATGCCTCCAGTCCATATACGGTATTTATATATTGGAGGGTATTCTTACTTGGCTTGCTAATCAAATGATTGGGCACTTGTGCAAAAGATAATCGAGTTTGATTAGTTCCGTGTGAACTTGCTTGGCATATTCTTTTTCTATCATTTCCTAGTAAACCCTCCGCGTACATACTAGCTAGCAAGCTCACCTGATTAGTCTCACTTGAATTGAATATGCATGCTTACTACACAAACAAAAGTTTTTTTTTTAGAACTGGTGTATTAGCATATGCTACGTATTAGCATGTATCCTTCACTGAAATTACGAACAAGAGAGAAGCAAAACTTGGAAATAATAAAGTAAGTAAAAGAACTGTATACGGGGGTGGATCAGAAGTGGTACAGAGTGTTATGTTTTACGTACCTTGGTTGGCCTGTGCGCATTCAAGCGCTAGATCAATCGCGCTCTTCTTGTACCCAACCACCACAACCTTTTTGCCCTTCATCAGCTGCACGGTCTCCTCCTCGCTGAGCTTGCAGTAGTCGAGCGAGTGCATCACCTGTCCCTTGAACACCTCGGGCCCCTTGCCACGCGGGAACACGGGCATCCTTGGCACGTCGCCGTACTTGCCCGTGCACACCACCACGAACTCGAACTTGAACCACTTCACGTCGTCGGGGTCGTCGCTGCCGGCGGCGGCGACGCCGACCTCCCACACGGGCTTGCCCTGGAGCGGCTCGCCGGAGCCGCTCCAGAGCTCGGTGAAGCCGGCGGCGGCGCCGCCGAGGAACTTGACGCCGACCACCTTGGCGCCGAACATGATGTATCGCCACAGGTCGAAGCGGTCGGCGTAGCCCTCGAGGTAGTCGACGATCTCGGCGTGGGTGGGGAAGCTGGGGTCCTCGCGGTTGCGCCACGAGTAGTCGGAGAACTCGTAGTCCGGGCGCGGCGTCTGCAGCCGCGTCGACCGGTACACGCAGTGCTTCCACACGCCGCCCACCGACGGCGTCGCCTCGAACACCACCGGGTCGTGCGCCGCCAGCTGCTTCGCCGCGGCAAGGCCGCTGATGCCGCCGCCGATGATGGCAACACGCGACACGGGAGGCACGGACGTCCTCGTGCGCCGCTGCTGCTGCGCCTGCTGCTCCGCCGCCATGATCGAGCTGGTGCTAGCTAATTGATGAGTTGATCGGCGATGGGTGCGAGAGAGCGAGCGATGTGCTTGCTGCCTGCTGCTTTTTGTGGCAAGAGGAGGAGGCCGGAGGCTCTGGCTGCGATGAGAGCTGGTCGCTGCTAGGGCTGTATGTGTAAGGCTGTGATCATCGAGTGTGCGATTTGAAGGGGGTTTGGTGTTTGTATTTATAGGACGCTAGCGAGGGTTTCAGCGGCATGTGAGCTTCCGCTACGTGTCATAGAAAATGGAGGGAAACACTGCAAGAGAAAACATGACAACAAGAGCAAGTGGCATGCAGACCAAGGCATCACCCGAGGGGGTGCGGTACTGGCGACTGGGCCCATGCATGCATTTGACTCTGTAGATGCAACTGTGATTTATAGTATATATTTGCATTGTTCCATCTCATTTATTTTAACAAAAAATGATTCAGTTTTAACAACACTATAATTAACCGTAGTAAAAAAAAAAATCCAATATACGGCGCTTAGCTTGTATCAGTAAACTGGCCATCATGTCGTCTTCGACGGGGCCCAGGGCCCAGTCATATATTTTTACTGGCTTCTTCGTTCTCTCCAATCCAAAATTCATGAAAACGGGAACGATGACTCCGTCGTTCAAGGGCTCTTCCTGCCTCTCGAGAGAACTTGAACGTAACTTTGGACCGGAGAAAAGATGGGTGTGACCCATGCTTGGGCATTTTTGGTTATTACATGCCTATGGCTAGTATCCTCCTGTTTGTCCCCTCGTGAGATCGACAGCCATCCTTGTCCTTTGTGCGCCATGGCCTGTCGCATCACGAGCTACAGCGCTCTATGCAGCTAGAGCTAGCTTGCGAATGCATGCGGACCATTCTTTCCTTGTCACCGCGGCCAGTATGGAAGCAACAAACCAAATTAATGTTGGCAGCGGCCACCGAATGTTTTAATCTCTTCTGTATAATACTACTCGCATATTGCATTCATGAAAAATGATCTATATATGCGTGTAGGATTTGGAATGCATTACAGAATTTCAGTTATACCCTCATTCTATTGTGAACTTGTGAACATATATAGCTAGCTACGGCCGGAGTAAAGGCATGTTTTTTCTGCTTAATACAAATGACACGCAGTTCTCCTGCGTGTTCGCAAAAAAATATATAGCTAGCTACTCCAAACAACATGGATGGAGTGAAACTAAAAGGCATGGTAAGAAAACTCACTATCTACTTATTCTGGTGGCTCAATTATTTCAGACTGTTTAATTCGATATTTATTTTGGTCTTCTCAAAATAGTTATCGGCTTTTTTCACACTTTTTCAGACAAAGAAAGCAATGCAACTATCCCTTTCAGGCAAACTCTTGCAAAAATATTTGCATGCGCCTTAATCATGCATTTAGGAGATCGAGCTATCAACACCAGATTTGTTTGATCATTGAACCGTTGGCGTCTTGGACGAGCTCTTGTGTGTATGTACGCGCACCTATGAACTCAAGAAACCAAGACTAGGGCTGACCTTTGACACGCACCTGGCTGGTATACAAAATAAAGAATATATTCGGTCCATCAGCAACACATATCCAATGTATATTACATCTGAACTTCATCCGAGACCTGAGATCGAGATCTTTGACGTCTGCGTAGACCACATATATTAATATCCGGCAACATGGCCAGTTAGTCTTTGAAGTCTCGTAGACATTCAGAGTGTCTAGTTCCCCTTCAGCAGTTCAGCCACATGGCTTATGGCGATATGCTCCACATGGCCCAGTTCTATTGGTACGTGGTATAGATTACATAAACCGCACATAGATTAGGTAAGCGATTATCAGCATGTCATATTAATAATCGAGCATATTTGGTACACTAATGATTATACTTGTACGTACGTACTTACTCCAGGTTCCATACATTTACCAAGAAGCTCGAGCTACTTCGCATGCCAATTTCTCTGAAATGAGTTCGATACATTATACATACGTTTATGTGGGAAATATATACTACTGCACATGCATGAGTGGTAATAACTGATTAAAGTTGTTTATACTTGCAAAGTATTCTTGGTAGGTGGAGTGGATGGGATTGAGAATGTACGTATCACTACCGTGATAATTTGACATGAACGAAATATGGTGGTGATTTTATCAGAGGGTAATAAATGGGTGCTCTGAGGTGAAAGAGCAAGATAATTAATCGAACTAATGAAGAAAAATGTATACCTGTGTATATCAGTAAGTTCTATTCGTAGAAATCAAAGTGCTTATAGAATGTTAGAAAATAACAATCTAGTTCCATAGTTCAGAGTATTCAAAGGAGTTCTAGAGAGAGTGGCGAGCAATTAGACTTGTTGAAATTCAAATTGACCATAGAATTTCGACAAAAGAGCGTACACACATTGATTTTGGTCATAGCAATTAGGCATGCTGTTTCCTATCGAGATATTAATGTAGTGCATATTAGCATAAAACATATCGTGCAGGCATATGGATCGGTGGAGCTGCATGTCTTCTTTGACTCGTCGATGATTAAAATGCCATGATTTGACAATCTCATACGACCAAACTCTTGTTTTAACACTGAATGTTTGCTTTGGTGAATTACAATTAAGCTCAGCGCTAATTTCTCCTGCATTTCTTCTATATACATCATCTTGCACAGCAAGTGTAGAAGTGTCAGTATTGAATGTTTGCATACTCGTCATTCGTCAAGATTCATTCAAAAGAAAAATCAAAAGAGTACACACACAAAAGGCACGCTTATGCATGTCTATTGTTAATTAGCAATATTTTATCTAGGTACCTTGTCAATTTTCAACCAGGGACATTGAATAATTAATGGCATACGTGAATTTGCTTGAAAACTCTGAACCCCTAGAGACCAGCCCTGGACCGTAGAAAGATGACACGAAATATAAAAACTGTGCAACAAAGATACGTGTTAGTGATCAAGTAGTAAAAGTACTCGCAGCTGACTAATACTGCATGTTTTTGTCTCATTTCGCAGACCTTTCCTAGTAGTTTTCCTTTGCTGAATATGTGCGCTAATAATCCTGAGTTAATCAATTCTACCTCCACCAACTAAATTATCCAAGAACTGGGATAATCAACTAGAAAAATACATACAAAATGGATTCAACCAACCATGCGTTAAATAATTTATTTTTCAGTCCAAAAGACTGTAGACCTTACAATTAATCCACAAGACCTCCGTTTGAGAATAATTGACAGGAGAAGTACCTTTTTCTTTTGGGCCGGAAAAAAAAAAACTGAAACAGCTATGACCTCTTGCGCACAAGGTTTCGAGAGTTTGAGGCGGTCAAGTGTCTGTGGTTGCCTGGTTGGTAGCCTTGACCAAGATGCAGCGTATTTCCGGGGTCTCAAGTCCAGTGTCAATCGACCGTGTGGTTTTCCAGGTCCTGCGAATGTCATACTCCTAGTATATTTTTCTGGGTACTTCATGCATGCCACTTGTATAGTTTCGTTAGTGGTATGCTCCATGATTGTTGTATATACATGATCGATGATATATCTGTGTGTATAAACTCACACCCCATGTGCGATTGACTTAGTGTGGACGACTTTGGAGATTGGTCAGAACATTAGAAAAGCCATATTATGCTCTAAGTGACAATAATATATGGTATTTCAGCTGGCACGACGGGTATCGCATGGCTTTGGGTATCGAAGGTGTCATGATGAGAATATGCTCATGAAACGAGATGGAAATAACCCCGTGTGCCCATGTTTTCTTGGCGCATTGTCTTTTTGCGAAACAAGGTACACAGGTACAGGTATACTCCCGCTAATGTTTAATTGTTGACGTTAGAACAATTTTCTTTGTTAATAAAAAATCAGGGTTGTGTTGGGTGTCTGACAAAGGTATGGAGTTATGAAAAGGGTCTTGGCCTAGTGGTTAAGGCACCCGAGTAGCATCTTTGAGGTCCTGGGTTCGACTCTCGGTGGGAGCGAAGTTTCTAGAATTTAACGACATTTGTGCTTTCAGCGGTAGGCGACGTGGCCGTCGACAGCGAGACGCCAGTGGTGACTTCGTCAATCTGAAGGATTTATCGGTCCGGTCTTCGAAGATGCTCATAGGGGTAAGGTTTGCGTATGTGCGTTCATAGAGATGAGTGTGCGTGCGTTGTGAGTGTCTGAGTTGTATTGTGTAATAAAAAAAAAGAAGACAAAGGTATGTAGTTCTGCGAGTATATCTTTCCTCGTAATAGGTAGGAAAAAAAAACCCGAATGAAATGACTGAAAGAAAGAGGCTATTGGGCTGAAACTGGAGAAGACCCCATATACGTCCCCGTATTGGGCCGGAAGATACAGGTCATGTACCGTAGAATACGCACACATGCATTTCCCTGTCCTGTACAAATCACCTGCAGGCAGGCCAAGGATGAAAACAAGGAGCGATCTTTTTTTTTTCTTTTTTTGCCACCGAGTGCTCGCTCGGTGATCATTCCAGTATATGTACTGTTCTTGTCTTTTCGCGCCAAAAAGCATGAAACTAGTGCCACCTAGTCAACGATCAACAGCTATCACAGACTTGCTGACTGTGAACTGGTAAGATTTTGCATGCACGGAGGACGACGACGCGCGTCAAATTTCAAAGATCAAATCCTGTCGTGTTCAATTCGTTTCCACTTTCCAGCACATGATCTTCCTCTATCCTGCATGGCGCACCGACGTCACCCAAGCGGGCAAGCCGGTCGTCTGACGCGGCGTGTGTCTTGTAGCCAAAATCGGGCCACGCGCGCGGCAATTGCCTGCGCCTACGGCGATGACAGGACAGGCGAGAGCAAAATCTGCAATCGGGCCACGCGCGAGGCAATTGCTTGCTCTCTGTCTCTGGAACCTGGAGCGCGTGCCGCGTGCGTGTGGCACGAGATCTTCCCCGTGGCCCATGCCAGCGAAAAGCGTGCGCATCCACACCTGGATCTTCGCCGGCCGGCCGGCCGGCGGTGGCGGCGTTGGGGCCCTCGAATCGACGCGACGGTGGTCCGGTTGCAGATTTTGCTCTCGCCTGGACGGTGGATATCAGGATATGTGTACGCGTGAAAGCGGGCACACCGTCGAGTCGGACCTTGGCCGGTTTGAGTTTGGCCGCGAACGAGCGGGGTGAGCTGTCGATGGTCTGGTCATACGCGCGCCGCGCGCGAACACACGGGATGGGGTTCGAGATTTGAATGATTTGGCCGTGGTCGTGTTGTTGCCGGAAGTACGCGTTCTGGCCATGTGCCCGGCCGGGAATTGCACGGTTCGTCTCTCTCTGTGCAGGCTTGCCTACGTGTGGGCTATGGACTCTTGTGCAGCAGCCCGACCCATTCCCTGCAAGAGGCCAGTCCATCTTGGAGGCCCAACTGCGCATGAGGCCCGATGACACGCACGGCATCAGTTTCGGAGCACCGCTGGTGGCGCAGGTCGCCGTGCGATCGCACGACGGACCAACTCGGCACCCACGTTGTAAAGTACAGTAAAGCCAAAGCAGCAGATCTGCAGGGGGTCTGGCTCTGGCTGGGCGCGTTGCCACTTTGCCGGAGCAGCATCTAACAAGGCAACTTGCGACCATCATTAGCACCTTGACATCTTCTTCCGTGGACTGCACATGTAGAGCTGCACTGCATGCCAAGGCCGGGCACGCGTACTTGGCAACTTGCCCCGATTGCAGAGTGCATATCCGGCAGCTCGCTAGGCTGACGCTGTGACGCAGGGAGTTGGCACATCGCTATGCGAAAACATGATACATTTGCCGAATTTCGTATCGGAAGGATGGCGGGTTGCTTGTATCAGACTGTCATTCGTGCGGCTGTGCCGTCTCGCTCGATCTGCTATACCCGATGTGCGAACACATTAGCTAATCTGATGCGTCTATCAGATTAGCTGACACCTTACCGACTGGAGGTTTGCCTCAAGAAAATGAAGACTGCCCTTTAAAAGAAAGATGTACGCAACTCGAAACTTCGAATGCCATATTTCCAAAGCTTTTTAACCAGCACGCGGTGCACACTGCACACATAAGGACACAAAATAGTTTGATGAAAGGTCGATCGACTCGTATTGACCAGATATAGAAGATGGGGAAAAAAATCATAAATTAATTTATAATTTAAACGAGCAACCTGACTATTTACACCTCTCCATCTTCACCCTACCTTACGTTGTAAAATTGGAAAAAAGAAGTTGTTTCTTCACCCCGTGGCATCAGGAACTTGTGTGCTGCTGCTGTACACAACACTGCTGGTTCCAAGCCGGAAAAAAAAGAAAAGAAAAAGGGAAACGATGGCCTGACCAACGTTTTTAGCAATAACCGGTTCTGCCTTCAAGTGCAGATGCCGCGGTTTCAACCGTGCCAAGCAAGCACTTGTACACCTTCTGCTTCAACTGCTCAATGGTTTCGGCCGAAACATCAGAAGATTTGTCCATCTCGTCCTGCAACTGGTCGAGCCAGTTACTTGTTTCCTTGAGCTGCGACAACCGGACCGCGATTCTGCCATCCCCACCCTTGGATTGCCCCCGTACACGTTCTCTGGTGTTCTTGGTTTGATCCTCAAACTTGAATCCTGTTTCAAGAGCATCCTCCAAGAAACTCAGGAACCATGACTGTGCTTCCTTTTTCAGTGTGATCCATGACCTGCAGATCTCCTTGAAACCGTCCCCTCTGGCCCATTCGACCTTTTCACTTGTCTGAGCATCGTCGGAATTCTTTGTTGCGTTGCCTGGAGCAGCTTTGTTGTGAGATCCAGGGGCTTTTCTTGATGACTTTTCCTTGTCTGGTCGAGATTCTTTGCTGGACTCCAGCGAGTAAGCTTTCCAAACAGCACTTTGCTGAAGGATAAGCCGCTGTAGCTGGAAAAACTTGGTAATTGCAGCATGCGGATCCATCTCAGATGACTCCCTTATCTCAGCGAAAATTCTGCAAAAATGGCACACAGGATTAGATTCACAATCATACCCAGGGCTAGAATAATTCATGCACTTCATATCGAAAGATCCTTGGCTGCACTGCAGCATCAGAGGCAAAACCTATTTTCATGCAAAACTCATGCTTTCGCAAATATCTTTGTATCATGCAGTTATTCTATTCAGCAAAGGTCCCAGATTACAATTTCCTGTAGCTTTCAGTGAACTGCTGCGGAAAGGTGTTTTTGGCATATGACGCAAACCTCTCAACAAGCACTGAGCAAATCTAGCTCTCCAGAATACAAAATGCTGACGATCTTTTAGGCAGCTTATGAAACCTACAATGCCCAGGCTACAAGCTACAACTCCGATCGGTACCTTTCACTACACAGCAAAATGCAACGAAATTGGAGCTTGCAATACATCGAACCTATCCATTTCAATTATGTCGAGTCTTTCCCAACTTATGCAACTAACTGTACTATTGTATTTGGTAAGAGGAGTAAATAGCTATTAATAAGAAAAAAAAATATTTGAGCTATTGACCTGCTTACCCAAGGCCTTTAACAAGAGATGCAGCTGCAGTAGCCTCCCTTTGTGCCTCAGCTGCTACTATAAGGGAAATATTTTTCCTCCTGACAACAGCCTGTATGCACAAAACAAATGAATATCCAAAGGGTTGAGAACAATTTACTAAAGCTAACTAATTACTGGATGATTTTATGCATATAAAATGCCTGGCAAAATGATGGCTACAGTAAATTGCATGCCCAAAATATACAGAATACAACACATATAATAAAGTCATAAGAACCTCATACCTTTCCTGATTTGATGAGGCTTGCCGGTAGGGAGTCCCAGGAAACAGTTTCAACGACTCTTCTTTTAACGCTAGATACAGGAGCAACTGGACTGGAGGTACCATTCTGCCTAGGTGGTGAAGTTCTAGCTGGCGTTGGAGAACTCCTATGAGTCTCTGGTGTCGATCTTCTTTCAGTTGCAGATTCCTTTTTGCTGTCCTTTGGTATTTGCTTCTTCACTGTAGCAGAACCATTCTGACTAGGTGAAGTGCCACTATTCTTGCGCGTGTCCTTGTTAACTTCTTGCTTCGCAGAAACTAACTTAGCACGATAAGGAGATGTATTACTTGGCCGCTCCTGAAATACCATCATCGACCATTCAACCATCATTTTTTATTCTTTCAAAAAAGAAAGGTCGAAGTTTTATACTTCATATCTTTGTTTATTTAGATGTTCGAAGAACCCAGATATTTTATTTCTGCTACTTCTGAAACATCACATTTAGAAAATAATTTCTCAATTATGAATGTTTATTGGGATTATCAAATCCAAGATATGATAGAGGTCATAGTTTTGTTCTTAACAACATCCCACTACAAATGAGCTCAAACATACCTGATGCTTTGGCTCTTGTTTGATTTTTGGAGCAACAGACTTTTGATTTGCATCACATATGCTGCTGCCACCACTACTTTTCTCACTATCAATGCTGGAGTTAAGATTGGTAATTTTTCCATTGTTGCTTGATACGCCAAGCATGTAGCGAGAAGCAACAACAGCCTTCTGCTCTTTGATAACTACCTTCCTCTGTAGATTTTCCTTTTCACCTTCAGATAAATCAGATGACTTGGAAGTCTTTCTTTGTTGATCCAGTGCTTCTAAAACCCCAGAGGGAGTTGACATTTGCATCAAATCCTTTGGATTTCCAATGCAAGGGTTCCTTCCTGGAACTGGTCGAACCCCAACAAGAACTGGAACTGGGATACTTGATTGAACCTTCTCAACATAGATAAACTGTCCAAGCTGAAGTTTGTTTGATAAGATGAGTTCGTTGTCCTCCTTTGACAAAGAAACATACGTTGAGTGTGACGAATCTGAAACTTTGATGAAGAAACCATGGTCTGGCCAAAGCTCTGAGCCAGTGATTGCAGGGACTATGCTAATAACTTGGAGAAGTATGGATCGATGTTCTCCACATACTTTCACATCGGAGTTAATATTTTTTAGAACCTTTAATAGTATCCCAGGAGTAAGAGATGCCATTTTCTTCAAGCCAGCTTATCCCTATTAGCTGAAAGAAAATGGTAATGGTAAGTTAATTGCTACACGTACTATTCTCTGATACATGAAATTGCTGCCTAAGTTATGTTTGTAGTAGAAGAGGTAACTAAATACAATATCAAAAACGTGTGTTAATAGGTACATTAGAGAAACGGCCTCCTGATGGTGGCTAGGTATAAAAGAAATCAGCTTGAGAATTGATAATTAAGCTCATCAGAATAATCCTATGTTTAGTTACACGAATCTGGATAATTTGAATAAAAGGAGGGAAAGTGGAAAGCACAAAGCTCCAATATCACATAAAGGAATTGCATAGACAATTAATTATAGAAACTCTGAAGACCCAACACCAAACAATCCAAATCCAAACCTATCCAGATATATGAAAAAGAATGAAACAAAAGGAAAATAACACCAAACAGACGAAAAGAACAACGCATTTGTTAACAATGTTATTCAACACCAAACAATGTCCTTTCATGCAACTATCAAAATTCATTGACAACGTAACCAAACCCGATAAAGAAATATTAAATAATTTGCTGTTTGCAGTAGGAAAAAAAGTAGTTTATGAGTAAGTGAAAGTATTAGAACAGAAAAAAGGGCTGTATCGATGTTTCTTAGCTTTACAGCAAAGGTTAGTAGACCCCATCAACCAAAAAAGCACACAAATCATTCTTGCAAAGCTCTAGCTCCATGGCCACGAACAAGGACACACAGGCACCACCAACTTTCCCAATTCCTTCAGGTCTCAGTCCGCAAACAAACAAAGAGATTGAGAGGAAGTAACAGCCTGCCAAAATCTTTCAATTAACCGTCCTTTACTGGTTTCTTGGCTTAGAAGCCAGGAAATGAGAGACCTAATGAGCCACGAAACAGAAATCTTGGGAAGGATGAGAATTGCGTCGATCTTTGAACTTGAGTCAGGAGAGAAACACAACCCCTGAAGCTTTATGCTGGCTTTAAAACTGCAACTTGCATTGGCTTTATGAGCATGACTACGGGATTGGTTCCCTGACGAACATTATGTCGAGCCAAAAGAAACTGAATGGTAACCAGTTCAGCCTGCTGATGACACTTTGAAGCCTCTGAACTTAAGGCACCCCGCATGGTATACTATTCCATGGCAGAAACGCCATAAATAACAGACCGACATTACAGGTAGGCTAAAGGAACGAAGAACTAACATCAAGAACGGGGAGAAACACCCAAGAAAAGAAATCCACCCACAGATGTTTCAGCGATCTTACCTATGCCTCACACGGCCCCTGCAAGCTTGTTCTGGAACAAGAACAAGGACGCCAGCCAGGACAAGAATTCGGCCCAATTCCTCGAATAACTAAGCCACACGCCGAGCGAGCAAGAACTCCCCTGTCACCGGACGAGCATCGAATTAGCAACGTAACCGCCGCAGCACACAAGAAAACAGCAACCAAAAGTCTTCTTTCCCTGCGGCCGCGCCATTCCGTCGAACAGGTGGCGGAGAAGAAACGGCGGGAGGGAGCCAGAGAAAGAGAGAACGAGTACCTTTCGGTGCGGGGAAGACGTGGAGCGGGGAGGGAGCCCAAGCGGCGGTTGGCCTCTCCAAGGCGGGCGGAATAAAAAGGAGGAGACGAGGCGCCCAACTGCCGCCAACCGCCTCTGACACAACGGGCCCCCGGCGGCCGAAGCCGAACTGCCGAACACGACAGCGGCGTCCGCACTGAGACAGAACAGAACAGAAGACGAATACAAAACGACTCGCTCGATGAGCAGAGCAGAGCAGAGCAGAGCAGGCGATCAGCTCCCAATCCCGACGGAGCAACGGGTCACCGGTGCGGCATCGGCGTCGCGGCCGATGGACCGTCGGTTCGCCTGGCCTGCCTGACGACTCCGCCGCTTGGGCTCGTGCGCGATGAGCCCGGCGCGCAGAACAAGTCGTAGTGGTCAGAGCAAGGAAGGCCTTCCTCTCCTCGACGAGACGTACGCGCGCGCGCTTCCGTAGGATTTGTATATCCCGCTTCGGCGCCGCGTGCGGTCGACGGGTTGACCTCACCGGCTGGCCGGACCTCGACAACACAGTTGAAAGATCATCCTCGCATGTTTGCAACGTGCCCGGAGATACACACACTTTGCCGATCGCTTCGCGTTGTTTTTAGGCTCCAGAGGAAAAAGGCAAATATTCCTGTGCTCGATGGCTTATTATCTGTTCCAGCCGTCCAGCTTTGGGATTTATACTACTGTAGTAGTGGAGGTCACGAGGAGTTCGTTTTCATGGTGACGTGGTGCGATGGCTTGGGTTTCGTAGTGGTAGCGTGCAAGCTGTTCCAATTCTGCAGCTTCACAAAAAACAGTATCCTCATTTGTCCTGGAACCTATAATCCACTCATCGTGCCGTCGTTGCCTAGCAAAAGTGTTGAAACTGATTACTCCATAGAGGACGTCAAGAATATAGGTAGCCAATGCAAACACAGTGACGAATTCAGAGTCGATGTGTGAACTGTGTTGTGTACGCCGAATTCAGGATAATGCAGAGGGGATTTGAAGTTTGTGGGTGGGATGCCGATCCCTGACGTCTGACCACACGAAATCGAGAGGACCACGGCTTGAACCGGCAAGTGACGAAAATGTCAACTTCTGACGAAAACGACTGCTCGTTCGTTCCCTTTCTGCTATACTGAACCACAGCAACAATCAGAGAAGCCTGCTACAGGAAACACGACACAAATTCACTTTATTTGGTTTTTGTTTTACCTTGGCTGCTTACCAATATTTGCATACCATTGTTGGTGATTTGGAGCACCGCTCATAACTGGCATGGCCTTGTACTGAAAGACTGACAGCCACAGTGAAATAAACATGGCTTGCGACGAACGAACTCAATCAACTTCACAAGGCATACTCCCTCCGTTTTTAAATTGTTGTCGCCATTGACTTTTTTTTGCTATCTTTAACCATTCGTCTTATTCAAAAAAAAATTAAAAATATAATATATTTTGTGATGATTTGTTTTATCTTCAAAGTAAGTTTGAACCTAACTTATAATTTTGCATATTCAAACAACTATTTTGAATAAGACGAACGGTCAAACGTAAATAAAAAAGTCAATGGCGACAACAATTTAAAAACGGAGGGAGTAATGCTTATGCAAATGCAGTCGTTGCGCAAGTATATTCTTCTTCTTCTTCTTCTTCCCCAAAATGGGCGGCAGAATCAAATTGAACACGGGGAAGTTGGAGCCAAATCTACGGCGTCGATGGAAAAGGAAGGAAGCCCGCTGGCGAACGAGGGCCGCAGGACCTGCGCCGAACGCGGCGCAGCGATGACCTTGGCAGTCGCTGCCTCCGGCTGCCATCCTCCGCCGACCGATTCGTCCATCCTGAACGGGTCCAATAGAAACCTCCGCGGCCCCCGCCGTCGACGCCGGCGACCGGAGGGGAGGGGGGAGATCGCAGAAGCCAGATCTAGCGGCTGCAGAGCCTGCCCGCAGGTGGAAGACGGTCAAAAATAAAATTTACGCATGAGCTCCTCATTTGGATCGCGATTATTCTCCGCGATCCAACTATTTTCATAAAATCTCCTGATTGAGATCGCGATTAATAATCACGATCTAACTATTTACACATTGCCCCTGTTTGGATCGCGATCAATTGATCGCGATCCAAATATTTTCAGAAACCCCCTCATCGCGACCCTAGTTTTCGCAAATGGGTCCTCTCCTCTCCCGTGCCTCACGTCTCCCCTCCCCCGTCCGCCGCCGGCGACATCAACATGGACTTGCCGGCAAGCCGTGGACGGTGGCGCAAGCGGAGTGCCCGGTCGCACCAGACCCTCAGCATCGCCGTCCTCATGATCCTCCTCCCGTTATCTCTCTTGTCTCCTCCGAACAGCCCTCCATGCCCGCGTTCTCCTCCGCTTCCGGCGACGGCGACCGGGTGCTCCGATGCGCGGTATCTACTATCTACGGGGATCGATGGAGAAAGTGATACGCCGCCATAGCTGATTTCAACATAATGTTTTTGCTGATGGTGCCTTCGCTGCCTACGAAAAATATCGAAACGGATTACTCTGCAGATGCTTTCCCCTTGAGAATTCTTCAGAGGTTAACCTGTCCTACTAATTCAGGCCAAGGCTGAAGAAATTGAAAGTTTGAAGGATCTGAAGCTCTGACGTCTAACCACACAAAATTGGACGGGCCTTAACTGGCAAAAGTCGAAATGTCAACTTCTGACGAAAATGATTGTTCACTTGCTATATTAATTTCATTCTAAACAGCAGCTACACCTACACAGCAAAGACGCATGCCAGGCAAAACATGGCATAGCTCGATTAGCTTTTTCCGGGCCTCATACTGAAAATTAGCAGTTAGTACTGAATGTTAACAACTACACTGACATGCACCAAAACATCACACTGATGCCAAGGCAGGTATGATAATTCTTCTTCATTCTCCAAATCCCACCACAGAGTGCTCACCATTACCATAAGCAAATAAATAAATTACGCAATCATTAGAACAGTTCAACCATCCGGGTAGCTCTGCTTACCAAATCCACCTCTGGGCGATAACGTGACCACGTCAATCCGCTTAACTAATGCCATCAGAAACAGCGGCTCGCCTGTCATATCAAAACAAGATTTTTCATCTTGTTTCCTACAAGGTTTCCCTTTCTCCATTTCATGTTTCTCCCAATTTGATTTGATCGTATCGTTGTCAGAAGTCTGGGGCGTGTAATATCAACGTGGACACTCCATCTAATTTGAAGGTTTGAGCATATTTTACTCATGCAGTGGCCTGGGTAGGATTCCTGAGAAGTTTCAAATGACATGTAATCAACATGCATAAACAACCAAAAACGTCCGAATTGCTGCCAAACTTGACGACTTTTCTCACATTTCGGGAATGGGAGTGATTGAGTTGTTTTTTCTTTAGCCAGATCGCACAGATACACACTGAAGCACATATGACATCAAATCCATTTTTACCATCCAGCAGCAAATTGAACTTTCATTCTCTTTAACAACACTTCGCAAATTCCTGGCTCAAAGAACATACTGATTGCACGGTCCAACTACAGCGTCTAAATACATTTCCAGAAAACTAACTGGATTCTGCATTTCTGTTACTACAGAAACACAATTGCAATTCACAGCAGATTGGCAAAGTTAGCATTCTGTCACGTGGAAGAAACAGGCTAACAAAATATCCTGTTTTCCGATCAACTATTCTAAAGTTTCCATCAGTTCATCAAAAACCTGTTCCATTGCTGAGGTGAAAGTTTCCAAGAAACTGTTGTTGCTGCATTCCAGCTAAGGGAGTATAATCCTGTCAAACAACGGCAAGTCAGATTAGGAAAAAAATAATCACAGGGGTCGAAAAACCATTTCCAAAAGTATAATAAAATATCAGAAGTGAAGAAAATCAAGAATATCAATGTTGTGAATATTTTGTTCAATGAAGCTTTTAACATGTACGAATTCTATCAGATTGCTCACATTGAAATTACAGGTCAATTGACAAGTTAAACGTGCCAAACTAACAGTTCAACCAATGTGTCATACCTGAATTTCCTGTTCATCTCCATTAAGGCCATTCCGGTGGAAGCTGGAAACTGAAAAATCCTGTAATTTATCATATGTCAATCTGAATGTGAAGTGAGAAACATAGAAGCTTCTTAAGGGTGCGTTCAATTAGCTTACATGGTTGGGCAGGTTACTTGATTGCATGTGTTGATGACCTATAAATGGGCCTGGGGCATTTAAAGAAGAGCATGTAGTTTGTGAAGCTCCATCATTCAGAACTTCTTGATTGCCTGTGTTTGCAGACTTTGCGTCCTTCCTCCATCTTCCCATGAAATATTTTGGTGGTAACTCTTTGATATTTCTGAAGTCAAGAACCTTCAGCACATGGCAGCACTGGATACCCATTGATTCAAACTTTTTACAACTGCAAACAACAGAGAAGTCATTGGGTTCAAACTTAACATAGTGCTCCCCAGGTTTATCTGTAACTGCTACTCTATAGTCAGATGCAGTGCCAGTCTCCCCACAACTGTAAATCACTGAATCCACAAACATCTCAAATTCTCGGCGAAAAATTTCAAAAACCACTGGTGTGTAAATATTAGCAGCCTGTTTAAGCATTTTTGACGGAGGTATTCTTGGGACACTTTGGCTTGCATGGAAATCAGATTGTAGCTCTGCGTATCGATGCTCATCCAGTACCCTTTCAAAATGCTTGAAAAAAGACGATAAATCAAACTGTGGACTCAAGTACTTTTTCAGGACACTACTGACACTTTCTGTCTGCAACGAATTTTTTATATCTGCGGTGAATACATGCCTATTGTACACTGAAGCCCATTTATCTCGATCTTCGAACAATTTACGAAGCCATTCATTGTTTCTAAGGTCATACTTCTCCAGCATAGCTGTCCATCCTAGCAAGAAGTCCGCTTCTTCCTCATATTCATAAACACATTTGCTGAAATCCTTTGCGAATGTCTTTGAGCCTTGGAAGATGTGATTCAGATGTTTAACAGCATTTTGGTAAACTTGCCATGGACAAAGACGATGAATTGTACCTGGCCATGCAACTGTTATGGCAGCCGTCACTGCCGTTGATTGATCAGTCAAGATTGTTTTTGGCTGCTTTCCATCTGTAGCAATCTTGAATGTGTTAAACAACCACTTGAAAGATTCCATTGATTCGTCATAAAGCAAAGCTGCACCAAATATGGAAATTTGTTTATGGTGGTTCACTCCAAGGAAAAGTGTTAATGGCCTGCCATGTGCATTTATCTTATAGGTTGTGTCCAAACAAACTACGTCACCAAAGCAGCTGAAGTCAATTCTAGATTTGGAATCAGTCCAGAAAATGTTGGTCAGTTTGTCATCCTCATCAAGCTGGAAAGCATAAAAGAATGAAGGGTTATTCATCTGCATGCTCTGCAGGTATTTTACAGCGGCTCCTGCGTCGCCAGGTTGCATGTTTTTCATACGTTTTGAACAAAGGGAACTCCTATAGTCACCAGGGAGGGGGTTAACATTTCTAGTTGCCCCTGCTTGTCGCACTAACAAACCACTAGAAAACCTTGACGGTGTTGTTGAATCTTCTGAGGACTCCGCGTCAGTTGTTTGCAGCTCAGTCAATACTCTCTGAGACCTCAACATATGCATGGTTGATGGGGGTGCCGGCTGATGGTTATGGTCTGCAACAAATTCTGCGATACGGTATTTACCATCCAACGTAATCTTAATTGTCATCCGCGCAGGGCACCCAATTCTTGTTTCTGGTCTTGGCCTTTTAACTTCTTTAGCTCCTTTCTTGTCCTTACGAAAACCTTCTCTTGAGCATACAAAAGTTCTTGATCTTGTGATATTGTCGGCTGATTTGTCTGATGAACTCTTACGAACACTGAATCCCACATGTCCAGCATACCAGTTGTAAAATTCATATGCTTTGTCGTCATTGTCAAATTCCATGCCAAGTTCTGGTACCATTTTTGCAGCATCATCTATGTGGGCATCAGAATCAATAACTTTTCTCATTTTACCCTGTTTGCAGAAAATTCAAATAACTCATCAGCTAGTATGTTAAACAAAACAGAGCTTAATCTTAAAGCAGATTGTCAAAATCTGGTACTAATATGTTGGTGCTTGTTTCGATTGTAAAATCAAGAGTCTCCTACTAACATTTTTTTCATTTTGGGGCATCAACCATATTGTATTCACACAATGTGGCTAGTATATTGGTAGTAATAGACCGCCGACTTTAATAGAGAAATTGAGGTGAGCACAAAAGCTCACTGGCCACTGTATTCGAGTAAAACGCAACAGAGTCGACATAAACATCAGTGTTATGTTATGTAGAAGCATAAAAACAGCCCACACCATTTATAAAACAAATTAAGCGGCCAAATGTTCAAATCTGATTAAAGTCTATTAACAGGAATTGCAACTGGTCCTATAAACCAACGAAGCAAGAAACAAGTATAGAACATAACGAATGAAGAGCAGGTAGCACCTACCTTTGCCCATGCTATGCCACATGCGTTGCATAGAGTCCTCCGTCCCTCCGGTCCACGACGCATATGAGGCGTCGCATTCGCGCTGATGCCACAGCGTAGGCATCTGAAAAGCTATAACAGAGAAGTTAAGAATTATCTCATTGCCATGCAGTATTGTCGTCCTTATTACCAATATAAACAAAAGCTATCTTATTCTATTCAACTATTGTAATGTTGTTCACTACGAGATACTAATATAGTACCCAACATAGCGAGTCAACTAATCTGCCACTCATGCATCTGGATGGGACAACCATTAACGTAGTCACATTCCATTCCGAGAATAGACATTATACGTTCTTATGCGCGCCACTGATCTGTCTGAACGCAGGTCGCATTACTACAGAATTTCAAACCTACAAAAGGCTAAATGGATATTGGCAACATTTTGAGACTTGTAATCCACACAGCTCTGCTTACCTACCGTCATGACAGAAAGTCCGAAACAAGCATTTTCTTGTACAAATACACAAAATTTTACTAACCTTCTGGCCCCGACGGACATTTTTAGCTACATTTATATTATTTATGTATCTAGATTTGCTGATTAACTCACACTGAAGACAATAAGTTATATATATGCTTCTGCAATTTTCAAGTAAAAATCTGTTCAAGATGAACGAGCTCAATAGGGAATTCGGAGCAATCGTTCAGGATCCTGCAAAATCCCTAAATTCTACAAGTGTTCATGGCAGAAACCACTGCACAAATCCCTACAGTATGCTCGCTGCGGAATACAGATGGTACCATTTCCTCACCTGGTAGGCTCGTCCGCCCTGTCATCAATCTCCCCGTTGCCGCCAGCCACCCCAGTGTCCCGCTCATCATCGAACTGCATGACTCACCAACCGGGCTGGACTGGACTTTGGGCATGGAGGGTTCAGTTAAACCCCCACCAAATTTGGAAGCTGAACTGCTTTCGGTACTCCGGCGAAGTCCGCAGAGAAAATCCGCCACCAGATGAGTTGATTGGAGAGTCTTCCCCGGAAAAGAAAGGAGATTTGGGTTGGAGGAGCAAGAGGGAGCAGCGCCTCAATGTGGGTACTTGTAGGGAGAAGGAAGACGGGTCCCGTTGCGTGCCTTGGAGGAAAGATGGGCAGAGGCGACCTCGATGGAGACGGTGCGGTGAGCGGGCTAGCAGGGAGGAAGTAGCTAAGAGGCGTTGGCTGGTGGCTCGCCGGCGAGAGGGGAGGCCGACACGGCGGTGCCGGACAGCCGGGGAGGAATGACTAGACCGTACTGTTGGGTCAGCGCGACAAGCCGACAAGGCCAGGAAAGGCTTCACGCTGCTCATTTGGTCCCGCCCACGGGCCACGAGAAACAACGGGCCCAATTCTGTGGCCTCTGCTTGGCCCAGAAAGTGATTACTTGACCCGCCAAGATCGAATCCTAGCCGCAGACATCAGATCTTACGGATAAAGTTGCATCAAGGGCGGTCGCCCTGTGCCGCTCGCTCGACGTCTCCTCCCGGCGCGCTGCCCAGTTCGTCTCCGCCCGTCGTCGGAGGTCGTATTTATTCGCGGTCGTAGAAACCTCCATGGCTACACTTCTCGGAGCATAGTCACTGTGTTGCAGTCCCTGGCGCGGCTGCCCCCATCTCCCCGCAGTTCCTCGCTGCGGCATCATCTCCGCGGCGAGCGGCGTTCACCCTTTCCCTGATGTTCACGCACGTTCCTATCGCCGCCCGCCGCGAGACGCGAGCATCCGGGTGCATGAACGTTCGACTCCACGGCTCTGGCTTCCATGGACGTACGGTCGGCCTCGCGCCCTCTCTCATGGTGACCACGCCCGGCCTTGGCTTCGGCCACCACCTCCCCGTCCAGAACTGGCGCGACGGACGAAGGGTGCCCATCGCCCGGAACAACTTCACGGACACAGAACGTGCTGCAAGATGGACCTTCCAAAGCTCAGTGGAAATTCTATGCAAACTCGTGTGGGTGCAGACACAGCGTGGTGGGTGGATGTGATGCACGGTGTTTTTGAATGTTTACTGTTGTTATAAACCTCTGTACCTGGTACGTATGGATGTGATCTTCAGTGAGATTAACTTGAATGTAGCAACCGACACAATGTTAGTTTAACAAGAAACCTTGGTGGTACTCTGAATATGATGCATGCTGGAGCAGAAGGATGAACCGAAATCTTCAATCCACAATGCAGAAGCAGAAGGCATCGGAAACCTCTGCTGTTAGCTTGGTCAAAACAATGTTGCGCGCGTTGTCGTGTTTTAGCTTCCAGAGTTTCAGTGTTTCATGTAAATACTCACCGTGACTGGCTAACAAGCATGTCTCAGACACAGATCGTGAAAAAGTCGAGGGCACGAAGTTGATGCAAAGTTTGCAGTGACGGGTGAATGCCGCTTGATAGCAAATTAGCATACAAAGAGGCCAAATTATCATACAAAGCTTGTTCAAACAATCATATATGTAATAGTGGCAAATCTATTACCACGTGGTAAGTCTTGAACAGATTAACATTACAATAATTAAGTTCACACACGACACAACAAACATGCAGGGCGCATACGTGCGCATACATCATTATGGTAGTCTCTCGTCTCTGTTTAATGGTAGTAACAAATGCTAACTTAACCAACACAAACCACAACTTACCTTGGTGACAACACGTGCTTGAGCTTCAGTAGTAACAAGCACGCAGATCTCTTCCTAGTAGTAGTATATAAGTACTTCATAGTATGGTTCGTAATCCATCGCATCAGTAGTGGAGTAGTAGCACGCTTGCAATTTGCAGGGGCATGAGAAGAAGGTAGATGGATCTCACTTGGCTTGGTGTTTGACTTATTAGGCGTCCATGCGCGCCGGGTACTGGTCGATGGAGTCGATCCATGGGCTGCGCGACGGGCGGCGCACGCGGCGGACGGCGCGCCACACGGCGCTGTTGCACTTGAACCCTGACCCGAAGGCGAGCTGCCAGACGCGGTCGCCGCGGCGGACGCGGCCTTTCGCCTCCAGGTAGGCGAGCTCGTACCAGATGCTGCTGGAGGACGTGTTGCCGAAGCGGTGCAGCGCGGCGCGGGACGCCTCCAGGTCGGCGTCGCGGAGCCCCAGGTTGCTCTGCAGGTGCTCCAGCACGTCGCGGCTGGCCGCGTGCATGCAGAAGTGCTCGAACGCGCGCTTGAAGTCCGGGATGTACGGCGCGGCCGCGGACGTGGCCTCCTCCCCGGCCGCTGGCGCGGAGCTCGCCTTGGACGGGAAGAGGTGGCGGAACAGCACCCCCGCGAAGAACATGAGCTGCTCGGAGAAAGGCAGCACAAGCGGGCCCAGCGTGGTGATGTTGGTCTTGAGCGCGTGACCTCCCACCTCGAGCAGGTCGCGGCTGATGGACAGGCCCTTGATCCGCTGCTCGTCCTCCTCCTGGTACACGGACCGGAACGCGCGGTCGTCGGCGCCCTTGTGCGTGCGCACCACGTGCTCCAGCTGGTACTTGGCGCGGTGGAAGTCGCGGCGCCGGTTGGAGAGCAGCACGGCGGCGCAACCCGCACGGAAGAAGGCGTTCGGGATCAGCATCGACCGACGCTTCCCCGGGTACCACGTGAAGGACACCGCCTCCGTGCTCACCACCACGGCAAGCCCGGCGCCGCTGGCCTGCAGCATGTCGCGGGCCAGGTCCACGGCGATCACGCCGGCGCTGCAGCCCATCCCGCCCAGGTTGTAGCTCAGGATGTTCCCGCGCATCTTGTAGTGGTTCACGATCATGGCCGACAGCGACGGCGTCGGGTTGAACAGGCTGCAGTTCACCACCAGCACGCCCACGTCCTTGGGCCGGACGCGGCACTTGTCGAACAGCTCGTCCAGCGCCGCGAACATGGCCGTGGACGCCTCTGCGCGGCCTTCCTTCATGGTCGCGCAGTTGGTGTTGGGCTCGAACACGCAACGAGGCATGTAAGACTCGTCGCCGATGCCGGACTTGGCAAGCAGGCGCGACTGGAACGCAAGGCTGTCCTCGTCGAACTTGCCAGACTTGCGAGCCAGGTCGATGAACTCAGCCTTGGACACCTGCACACAGAAAACCATCTCACGTCACAAACCAGCTGAAATGAATTCTACAACTCCATCCTCATCTCATCTCATCTCATCTCATCTCATGATAGTGATAGGATCCGATAACAGAAATTTCCTTTTGATTCCATTAATCTAGTAAAACGGAACAATTAAGCTGACAGCTACTGTGAGTGACACACCGACTGATCGATGCAGAGTGACAGACAGACATGCCCATGCAGACCGTATGACAGTGTGCAGCTACAGCTAGGTGTATGTATACGAACAGGCAGGCGATTTACGGCTCATTGATTGTGAGCGGCCAACCATATCCCAGTAATGACCCCGATCGCGGCCTAACGGAAATCGTTCTACCTGCTCGTCATAACTTCCGCTCTGCCCCCTGCCCGCCCATTCATACCGCTGGACCCCAGGCCCAAGGCGCGGTTAGCTCATGTAATCGCAGATGATCATTCGCGTGACTGATCACATTAGCTAGACCTATGCATCGCTAAACTCACATTAGTAGGTTTCTGTTGACGAAGATAAAATTTTGTGTAACAGAAGTCTTTGATTGCTATACAGTAAGTACTTGGCAAGATTTTGGCCTCTTGGGTCATGTGAATGTCAACTGTCAAGTGTTCCGATTGGTAGCAGCTGGCTAAGACTATGACCAAATTAAAGGAGATGGCAAACCAAAGTGCTTGCTACAGGTACTACAAGTTCGAGCTTGTATGGTGGCTACTCTTCCACACGTTTCGGCTATGGTGTCCATTCGAAGATCTCGAAGAAAGATCAAACCATGAGGTTTCTGCTGCATACTAAGGTTAAACATCGAAAACACACTACAGCAGTGAACAAATCACTCACTTCTGAAGCTACAATAATCATAGAGTACGTTTCAACTATTTTATGCACTGACCAGTGTACGTGTAAGCATGATTATCCCATGAATTGTGTAGATCCTACTTAAGTTTTTGTCATCAAATATAACATCTATTTCTTGCTAGATATTACCACCTGATCCATTTTTCTCACACCGAACACATGATAACTATGAAACGAATAGATAGACATGAAAGTATGCTACGCTAGCTAGAAACAACACTTGATGCATGAGTGAGTTGTTTTTTTTTTCCTTCTTAGAAGCAAAAGCAAGGACTTGACACAACAGATCTGCGAGATGCGTGGGATGGTTGCATGAGAACCGGTAGTACGCACCTTGAGCTCGTCGGCGGGCTTGTAGCACGCAAAGTCGATGAGGTAGACGGGCCTGGGCCTGGACATGATGTAGACGGAGATGGTGAAGGCGAGGACGGCGAGGAAGGCGAGCACGGTGGCGAGGTCGTAGGTGGCCTCGTCCCAGACCTTGCGCCACAGCTCGTCCCGGCTGAGGCTGCCGAGCTCGGCGCCGCAGACAAGGACGATGACCGGGATGGTGGCCAGGTACACGCCGTGGCTGATGAGGTAGTGGTACCCCAGCCGCACGTACTTGAGGTTCACCGACTGCAGGAAGTCGGGCAGCCGGCGGCGCACGCGCACCGAGAACGTCGGCGACCCGGCGTCCGGCCCCGACGGCTCCACGCCGCGGTTCACGATCTCCGTCGACAGCAGCGCCTGCTCCTCCCGCGCCATGGCAGGCAGCTCGCTGGTACTACTACTAGATCGATGGTGGTCGCTTGCAGTCAGTCGCAAGCTAGGAGATGGGGGAGTGAGAGAGAGCAGGGTCCGGCCAGCCTATTGATATACTCCAGCTGCAGGGTAGAGGAGGAGACGGTGGGTGGGTGGCAGTTAATGCCATTACTGGTTAGAGGCAAGCAGGACGGTGGAGGAGGGGGAGATCGATGGATCGCTTCATCCATCCATTACTCATCAGCTCATCAGGCATGGTCTTCGTGGATGCACCCATGCATGCATCTTTGGTTTGGTGTGCGGCTGACAAGTTGTCCATGAAGAGAGATTACCCGAGCGAATTTTCATCCTATTTGTTTGAAAAGAAAGAATAAAAAAATAAGTTACTACCGCTTTGCCACCAATGTTGCAAGCTAGTAGTGTGGCCGTTACTACATGCTTGTTACTCGTCGAAACAAGAAGTGCATGCGTTTTGTGGATGGCATGTACAGTACAGGCCTGCTGAAAATTGGTAAAATCCGTTGCACGATTATACATCTGCTGAAAATTGGTAACGTCACGTAGCTTCAGTTAAAGACATGCAACGACATAGGAGTATAGTACAAGTACTATATGCAAGATATACATGCACTGCGCTGAAATGCCCAAAGCATGTGCCGAGTTAGTAAACCTCAAGTACAGTGGGAGGGAGACGGCGGATGGGCCAGTGTATTGCTTGCAATTTGCACGACACTACTAGTGCCGGCACCTAACTTTTCGAGGGAGAAATCTATTGGATCTGTCTGGCTAGCTGGGCGGCTGGGCCTCGATCATTTGGATTTCCTGATGGACGAGAAGGAGGGAAGCATGATCTGATCTCATCTCACGGACGGCCTCTTAAAGGTGCCTGTGCTGTGCAGCTGCACCGGCAAAACTAGTTGAGGTATCATCCAGCTGCGTGAAATTTGTTTGAGAGGTGCTGTACACGGCTAGATTCGCCTCAGGTCAGGGCTACATTCAACGAATTTCGGTCAGTCCAATGCTGCACAATTCTTTTTTTATATAAAAAAAACGTTACACAAAGATAACATGAGCTTTGGAACAGGCAACTTCCATGATTTCTGGTTCTTACAATTTTTTTTCCCGCAAAAAAAAAAGAAATCCAATTCATACTATTCTTACCCCAAAAAAAAAAATGTGGACGCAATCGGGCAGGCGTTTTCATTTAAGAAGGCACAACAATGCAAGTCGGTACAGGAAGACCTCAGAAAACGGGGCCAAGAGTAGCAGCTTATTCAGAGCGAAAGCAACAGCTTGACCCCAGTCTGCTAGAGTTAACTACTCTGCTAGTGACATTTATCATCTGGTACATACGAGACGTTGGGGGCTCAACTTGCAACATCACTCAAAATCTTGGCTTTGGTTTCTCATGGTCATGGGCGTACATATTTCGTTCTCGGATATGACGGAATTTTTTTTGTCACGATCAGGAAGATAACAATGACTTAATGACACCACAAGAGAGATGGTTGAATACCTTGAATGTCTCGGTTTGCCCGGTCAGCTACAAATATACTTTTCTTGTGAAACATGCATAGTGATAGGGACAAAATTAATGTGTATATTGGGTTTCAGCAACTACTTCCAGCCCCCTAAATTGACAGGGCAGTTCGCGCTGTACAACGTCATAATGGTACTGCTACAACAGTTTCAGCGAGGAGGAATCCCGATTTGATGATGGGTTGATGGTCCAGAAGGTGGATTGATCCAGACATTATCCAGCATGGCAGACCTTTTCTGCACATGAAATTTATCTTTCTGTAAAAATCAAAATGCAAAGAACCTAACTGAGTGTGGGGATGGCTTAGAAATTAAGAAAACTAATGCGGGAAGAAATTATGAAGTACCCGTTACATCTCCTTGCATCGACAAACAGCCATGGAGAAATGGTCGGTTCTTCTCGTGGCGGCAGGGCCATACCTCCCATGAATTCATGAAATTGAACAATGGGAGAATATATTTGTAGCATGCCAACGAGAATGCAATTGTCAACAGCATGGCAATAGTTTAGGTCCTTCAGCCTTCAGGACTTGTTCCCGCGTGAGGCCGGCCTTAAATAAGGATCATGGCTCCCATCAAAATAAGAATCAGTAGTATGGACAGATGGGAGATCTCTAGTGCAGGAACAACATTCATGGTTGCAACCAACGACTCAAGAAGTGAAGTAAATGGAAACGTCTTGCTCCCATGTGGTTGCATTAAGCAGGGCCTCTGATCGCCATGTGAGCATGTTTGCAGCAGAGGTGCCGGATCTCTCCCATGGACTGACCAGTGAGCGTCAAAGTGAAATATCTCCTGGTGAAATACAACAAGACAAGTGAGAAGACGATTACATATCATAAGCTGGGAATAACCGGAATACATATGCTCCAGAAAGTTATTGTTTTGAAGCTAACAGAACAAAGATAAAACAATGCCAAAAATTTAACAGCCAGCACAGATTGTTGCAGTGATAGGCAGCACTTGTGTTGCTTCATTATCTGACATGGAAGTTGGTTTTGCTTTCTATGTGTGACACCAAAGGACAAAAGGCAGCTTAGCCAGATCCTTTTTCACAAGATCCAAGTGATGGCCGGTACAGTAGGACAGCATCTAATACTGCTTTAAAAGCCGTCACAAAATTTGCTGGACAATGCAAGAGACGGCATATTATCATAGAGGGAAGACAAAAGAAAATATGCCAGGTAATATCATAACTTCAGGTATTCATTATTCAGCCAAATTGCTGAAAGTGCATACCAGCTGAGCAAAAAGAAAACCATTCACATGCAATATGTAACCCTTTCTCAAGAAAACACAGAAGATGTACTATATGCATGCTTTTTTTGCACTGTTGTAGACCAGAGAGGGAAAGAGAAATCATATCTATATACCTATGCATATAAGAAACACTAGAGAATAGAGAGAGGGTGACAAATAGCTCCAGGGAAAAGTCTAGCAAAGCTGATAAAGTGATAACCACAAAGTGCACAACACAATCTTAACGAAGATTGGAAGTGTTTATGTAGGAAATGCTTCAGGAAAGCACTATAGCAACAGGATTATATGTATTCTGGTTTCTTTTGCTTCCCTACTGACACAGTTTGTTCATAAGCATGTGAGTTCAAGTTCAATATACAATTAGATGACTGGATCAATGCACAGATTTCATGCCTCCGATTCAGCTGCAAATCTAATCACTGTATCATCGAATTGCATTATTGTTGAATTATATAAACTAAATGTTGACATAATACACACAGATTTTTACTATGCCATTTAATTCCAACTTATTAGCCATTTAGCTTATCTTTCTAAATTAACAAAAACGGAGTTAAGAACAACTCTAGTTAACGTATTGTTTCAAATGATTAGTCTGTCCTTACAGCACAGGATTGCTTGTATGCAGACATTACCAATGGAACAGTGAGGTAGTGTTCATACCTGAACTTCTAACTGAGAGCATCATACCTCCTAGAGTGATGAAAGACTGTTCTGTTGAGGAAGATATCAATCATAACATGAGTACGACAGCATGTTACACGCTTGTCCCATCCACCTTTTCAAAGAAAATGGCAGAGCCAACTGATTCGCCTCAAATAAAATGAGCAAGACATGATTAAGTAGTATGCAATCCAGCCATATCAAATCATTGTGATCTTTTAAGTCAACATTTGGGTGTCCAAAATATGCCAGTAGGGAGCAAAGAGTATCCAATATGCCCAGTCTGTTTAAGCTATGCCTAATATCAGTAATTTTAAATATGTGAATGGTAAGGGAATATCCATAACTATGCATTAAGGGAGGAATATTATGAAATTGGTTTAAGTGAACCTCGTAGCACCAATTTATTCTTTTATTATACATGTGCACAACCACCTATTCAGTCTCTGCAAATTCACTCAGATAACCTAAATCCATCTCAGAACCATCTGAAGAAGGATCATCTAACATATCATCTGAATGTTCACTCTCGACATCCAATATGGCATCATCATCACTACTAGCACCATCATGACCAAGAAAATAGTCCTCCGAATCAGAAGACGCACCAAGTTTTCCAAGATTCTTAATGCTCCCTCTGTAACCAGTAAGTTGAAGGACCTTTTCCCTCCACTGCACCAATGGGCACTTCTCTGTCAATTCTGTTCCGTCATATGCCTCTGTTAAGAACACACTCAATCTCTTTCCCCTCTCAGAAACATAAAAGATGCCATAATGCTTCAAGAGTAACCTCATCAGCTTCTGTGGCATAACAAACTCACGACGGAAATGTGTGAGGTGATCGGTCACCAGCCTCCTTTCCAACATGAAGCTCAGTATCTCATGCATCACAGCAACAGCCCTCTTATCAAACTCAGGAGTTCCAGGTGTCAATCCCTTTGCCTCCGCATAAGGGGATAGGTAGGTGATCTTCTGAAACTGCTCAGTATTGCCCGTTTTAACATAATGATGAACTTTCCCACGGAATTTATAGTAACTTGTAAAATTTGGAGGGAACTTCATAGGAAACGGAAGCGAGAGCTCTCCTGGTGTACCAGAGTTGGACTTAACATTGGCATTGCCGGCCAATGCTGCCTTCTTCTTCTCAAGCTCAGTGACTGCCCAGTTTGGATTCCAAGAGACAAGCTGCAAGTAGTCGCCGTCCTCCATTCTGACAACCCTAAACAGTTCGGGGAACATGTGCACCCAACGTGTCCGGAAGTCATGAGGAAGCCCCATGTCGCGCCTGAAGTGTGCGATCTTATCAACAGGCAGGCGCCGGTCGACCGACATCATGAGCATCCTGGTGACGTACTGTGCCGCCATGGGCGCGTGCTCGTCCAGCAGACGCGCCTCCTCCTCGACGAGGTCCTCGGCCTGCGGCGAGAGTCCCGCCCACATGACGCCGCGGCTGTCGCGGCAGACCTCGAACAGATGCGGCGAGCGGCGGATGAAGTGGGCCACCTTGTGCGGCTTGGTGAGGCCCAGCTGGGGGCGCAGGATCTCGAGGCGCTTGAGTGGGGTGACGTGCTCCTCCTCCTTCTTGAGCGCGTCGACGACGGTGAGCACCTTGGACAGCACCTTCCAGCGCTCGGTGGCCACCTCAAGCGCGTGCACGCGCTTCTTCTTGCTCCGCTCCTTCACGCTGCGACCGCGGGTCATGCCGCGAGAGGGAGCGAGCTGGTAAGGGCACCGGCATTGCCACTGGCCCAGGTCTTGGCGACGGAGCATTTGAGTCAGGCAATTGCGCGAACGGGTGGCCTGCATCGCGTACGATGTGGCCAGGTATGCCTTGAACTAGAGTGGAAACAAGATGATGTGAAAGAATCGGAGGGAGGATGGGGTGGACCTCGAAGATAGTCGCAGCACAAAAACAGTAGTGGGAGAAGGAAGCGGCGGCGGCCGGGAGGCGGGAGCGCCGGCGAGGCGAGGCCGAGGCAAGAGGGGAACAAATGAAGGCCGGTGTGGCCTTGATCGTTTAACAGGCAGAGATGTTTGAAGAGATACAATAGCCCACATTGGGTTCATTCTGTTAGGCCTTTCATCAGAGCCCAAAGATAAATGGTTCTGAGAAGGCCCAATATGAAAACTGGGCTCACTAGTCGTTCCGGCTGCTAAGTGCTACTCCCTCCGTCACTAAATATAGAACTTTCTAGTATTCAAACACAAAAATATTCAAAGTGTTAAAAGACTATTATACCCTTTATTTTTACCTCAACTCGTAACTCTACCAACCCTCTCACCTACCACAAAGTTTGTCTTATCCTCAAAACACCCTACATTTAGGGAAAAATTCAAAGTCCTAAAACGCCTTATAAAAAGGGGCGGAGGTAGTAGTAGCCTAGTACCGATCCCTCTCAAAAAAAAAAAAGTGCTAGTACTGTTCAGCAAGAGGGAACCAACTTGATGATCTCTAAAAAAAAGTCACAGCTAAGTTAACCCATTCTCGTGTCAAAAGAAAAGAAAGAAAAACTGATAGTATTTGCTTGAGTGCTCATACAAGCAAGATAGTATTTTCTTTTTCTTAATAAAAGAAGGAACAAAACAAACGACGACAAGGTAACAGAAGCACGTGTTCTTGTCAAAGTAAACTTACGTTTGCGGGCTTCCAGTACCGGCAGGTTCCTGGGACAAATAACCAAGGCGCAGCCCAATTTCAAGTTGACGCGCTACTAATGCTGGAACAAATAACCAAGGCGCCGCTCAATTTCAATTTCAAAATCGCAAATTCGCAACACGTCACTGGTCACTGCGCTCATCACCTGTGTAGTAACGCGGCACGCACGAGCCGTACCTGGCCACGCCAGCTCCATCAGTCTCCGAGGACGAGGCGAACCTTGCCGGCGCTAAAAGTCACCGTGCTGGCGGCTGCGGGACACATGCATGTGCTGCCTTGGAACGAGACACGCGACGCAATATCTATCCCGCGTGCGTGCACGACGACGCAGGACGCCACCGGGTCGTCGTTTTGTCTGTTCCTCATCAGGTTCCTGGTTGCAATTCCTTGCCGCCACGCCACGGGGAGCAACTGGCTCAACTCGGCTGCCGTGCTGTGCGGGGACGGACGTACGACATGGTCTAACGGGGACGGCACCACGCGACGGACGGATTCCTCATCTCCTCGTCGTGGTTAGCCAGCCTATGTAGCAGCACATGCATGGTGAGAGCCCCACACGCTTCGCGTGGGAAATAAAAACTGATAGCGGGGGCCATTGCCTCGCTTGCGCAAATTGACTTGCTCCACTCCCGGAGGCTCGTATTTTCAAAAGGCTTTGGACTTTGCGGCGATGGCGCCGTGGATCTTCCTTGGATTCGCGCAGCGTACGCGTCAACACACACACACACACACACACACACACAGAGTCTGCTCGCACCGCATGCATCTTTTGAAACGGTAAATTGCGTAGGGACGTTTAACTAGGACGAAACAATTGCGCTTGCGTTCTCAGTCCACCACAATTCAAAGCGCTTGCTTAGTTTACTGTCCACGGAACGGACCGCCTTCTTTGGTGCTCCCTCTGCTCCGAGCTCTGCCGATTTGCAGCACGATTTGCTCGCCGTCAATGAAAGCCATGTTGTTGTCTCTCTGCCGGCCGGTTTGACCCTTTGTACTTAAAAACCTGCTGAAGTTTGCGTTATTTTAAACACGAATGATTCCTTGGCCTTGCCGGCACGATCCAACAATCCTGCCTTTTGTCTTTCTGAGATCGTGCGGTATACTGCCTCCACTACGTCCTGACGCTTTCAACTAGTCGATCCTAGCGTGACCCTCACGACAACACAACAGCTCCATCGGAAGCGATCCTTTTTAATCATCACGCGAACAAAAACCGAGATATTGATTGGTAGTAGTACTACGAGGCCAACGTGCTGCGCGAATCCGATCGCAAAAGCACAAAGCCGCGGCAGCGCGTGCAGGTTGCTGTCCGAAACGTGCGGGAATCGTCGTATCCTATTCCGGGCCCGTACAGTGCAGACACAGCTAGCCGGCTAGCCCCTTTCGATTGTGATTGATTCCGAAGCTGTGCGGGGACAGGGACCGGCACCACCACGGTGACGACAGTTGGGCGCGTTGCGGGGGCATCGACTCGAGGCGCCGTGTGCGACGTACGCGTCCATCCGGTGCAAGGCCAAGGCAAGTTGCGGTGGTTGGGCGGGACGGGAAGGTTCGCGTCGTGTAGCTCGCGCGCGCATGTGGGATTCAGCGGTGGCTGGCCCGGGCGGGCCATAGATTAGACTAGTGCCGTGCCAGCGCCACAGAAAGCTAATCCCCCCGCCCACGCGGAATGGGGGGAGCAAGTCGTTGACGCGGACGCGGTTTTGGGGGCACGTTTTCGTGGTGCTCTTTTGGACCACCGTTTCAAAGTTCTGAGCCGTAAACTATTTCGAGGGGTCCCATTTGAGGCTGTGGTTGCAGTAGTACTTTATTGTTTTCGTTTTCCCCTTCTTGATGAGCGGGGGAGGAATTTTGAAGGCGCAGAGTTTTACTGTGTAGGAAAGAGCGTAACGGAAATGGAACGATTATTTGTTCAATCTCAAATCTTTCTATCCAAATTCACAAGAGAAGAAATCATCTCTTGATTCAAAAAAAGAACAATAATACAACTCTACAATTCTGTCATCGATGTAGTATAAGAACACGAGCAGGTGCTCCTCTGGCTCCTTGTGATCCAAACCAGTTAAGAAGAACCGGCCCAGTTAATTAACTAATCAACGTACGATTCCCAAATCAGATTCACAGCGCGGCGGGGCTCCCGAGCCCGAGCCAGGAAGCAGCAGCAGCAGCAGCCGGCTTCTTCTTCTCGGCTTCCGCCTCCGCCGGGGACGCGCGGGCGTAGGGCGCGCGCTCCACGATCCGGTCCTTGCGCTTGGCGAGGAACCGCTGCAGCGACGCCTTGCGGGCGATGGGCATGTCGTCGCGCGGCGCCGGTGCGGGGGCCGGGGCCGGGGCAGGGGCAGGGGCTGCCGCGCCGGCGGCAAGGCGCATCACCTCGGCCGCCTTCTCCGCGGGAAAGTCATCGAACACGACCACTCGCCCGCCGTAGAAGATGGTGAGCGGCGGCGCCGCAGGCCCGGCCGCCTCCTCGCCCCTCGCAACGGCGGCCTCCTCCTCCTGCACGTCGGCGCCCGGCATGAGGCTGAGCGTCGTGGCCGGGGCGCGCGGCGCGACGGCAGCCATCTTCTGCTCGGCCTTGACGTACTGGCTGAGCACCCCGCAGGCCAAGGCGAACCTCCGGCTCTTCATCCCTTCCGCTGCTGCCATAGCCATGTCGATCAACGAGACACAAAGACTACTCGGCGCTTCTCTTCTTCTTTCTCCGCTTCTTGCTCTGTGGTTGCGAATTGCGATGCTTCTGCCCTCGGTTCAAGGAAGTTTGTGTGGAGATTGACGGGACGCGGGGAGCCTTGTTTTATAGGGGTGGATAGGAGAGGAGAGGGGGCCTTGGTTGTTTATTATTCCGCGGCCGGTGGAGTGGAGGGACGCGAGCGAGGTGCGGTGGTGCTGGGCACGAACAACACGTGATTTTTGTGGGCGGGGGAGCAGGGGTGGGTTGGGTGGGCGGTGTGGGGTGGGGAACGGTCGCCCGTGGACGCTGGCGGATGGAGACGTGAGCAAAAGAAATGCGAAATGTTTTTTTTATTCGATGGAGAGAGAGAGAGAGAGAGAGAGAGAGAGGGGCGCGTCTTGCTTTCGCCTTGTCGACCACCGGCTAGCTATGTCCAGTTGTCCCCTTCGCTTTGTGCAAAACGTGCATGGTTTCTTTTCTCGCGGGAAACCACTTGGAGTGCTGCATCAAACAGTGGCAGTTTGAGGTACTCTTTGTGAGCTGCATCGTAGAAGCTGTAAGCAGCATATACATTTTGCAAGTTCTGCAAATTGTTCACAAAACATCACTGGATTTATTTTTGTTTTAAAACATGCACGGAAGCAAACGAGTGGGGGTGCATCCATGTGGAAGGAAGTAAACAGAATACGCATTTTTTTAGGGCATGTCTATACAGTGTTCGCGCATTTCACTCCGTCTCCAATGCTTGATTTTTAGGCCGTCGGATGGAGGCATCGAACGATCGCTTGGCCCGCCGCCCTACGCACCGCCGCCCCTGCTTCGGCGAGGTAGGGTCTCGCTGGAGCGCGCTTCGATGGGTGCTTCCACCTCCCGCTGTCGCCGATGTCGTCATCCTCGCCCCCGTCCCGCCCTGACCCGACCGCCTTCTTCCACCACCACGGCTGGTAGAGTCCCCGCAACCTCCCCCTCCCCCAACACACACACGCACACAAACCGCCACCATCGTCTGTCCTACCTTCCTCTCCTGGCCCCCCTCTTCTAGGACCGGTGGACACCAGACCTCGAACCCTAACCTCAATCCTGAACACTAACCCGTCGGAGAGCTCGTCGGAGCTGGGATAGAGCTCGCCGGAGTTGGAGAAGAGGAGCAGAGGAGGAACCGCGTTGTGAGGGTTAGCAAAAAATTCGGGCATTCGGTGGCCTCTATAATGGCCGGGTGATGTTTAGCAATACCCTTTTTTTTTTCATGCGTGGTGCGTTCATAGATTCACCTCACGAGGAAGAACGGACCTCATGCCCTCTTCCACCAGTTAGTTTCTTCCTCCCACTTTTACTCCTGCTCGTATCTTCTTCCCCTGAATTCAAAAGTTCCAAACGACACAACAATCCGCGCGACACTCATCAAATTGCCTGCAGGTGAGCGGCCATCTGCCTCCATGCAGTTCTTGTGCTGGCTACGTCAAGTATTTGCTTGCTACACACAGTACGGCAGCTGCACGTCGAAAAGCAAAGTTAACCGTACCACCTTAAAATTTTTGGCCAACTTGCAAACGGCAAGTGTGTGCACGCCTTTCCCCTGTTGCCTGCTCACAAGTCACGAGAAAGATCTCCGGACATCACGAGCCCATACCAGCCTCTATCCTTCCTCCGTGCCCATCGTTTCGTTTGGCCAGCGTATGAATCACGAGGAGAGAAACAAGAAGAGATTGGTTGCGTGTTTATCCAACATTTCAGATTTGGAGCGGTACCGCAAGTCTTTATCTTTTCATCAAAACTCCTGTGGTCGAGATGCGCCATGTGCGCAAACAAACCCGCTTCGTGGCGACGGGGAGCAGGACAGCGACGGGCGCACAGCCCACCTGTCGCTTGATTAATCGGAGCTCCCTCAAAAACAATTTCAGATCAGCCACGGACCGGAAGATGCCGCGTGAGTCCGGCAACATGGACCAGAAATTAATTTAGTCACATGCGCAGCAACGTGCAGGGATAAAGGTTTGCAACTGCTAATTGTTTTATCAGGCGAGTTATTAAATGCAAAATGAAAAGCACGAACGAAAGAAAAAGGAGGAATTTCGCTTTCTTTCACCAGCTGCTGCCATTTGATGACGGTTTGATTTAATTGATTTGATTCCTTGGTTCGTGCAGACGTGCTGGCATTGCCACAGCACATTTGAATTCTTATGTTAGACCCCTTCCCCTCATTTGATTCTTCTTATGTGTTGACATCTCTGCTATGATTTGGAATAGAAAATAAAAGTAAATGGGAACTGGAGTCAACTACGCACATATCAGCACCATACATATGATTCCAGAAGCGCAATTATGGGACAGTCAGAGTATCATTCTATTATTATTATTATTATTTGAATAAGTCAGATGTCTGTTTGGTATTTTCATCCCAGAGGTTAGGATGAGTCACAAACTCACAATGAATTATCAGAACATGTGATCAGACATACAAGTCATAGAAATTACTCATTGCGGAGTATGACTGGGATGTAGACGTAGGCATACGTGTAGACAAGTAATCATGGGAAGAAAGAACTATCAACAAGCAAAGGCACGTAGTCATCCCGATATGTGGAGCTCTAAACGCAGGCGTAGTCTTTCCAAAAAAATAAACGCAGGCGTACAAATTATGGGCTCAATCAACCACTGAGACTTTACGACAGCTACTTATAACCTACGCAGTTACAGAGTAGTTACACATGGGCTGGCTACTGATTCTTGAACTGGCTTCTTTTTCGTCCTAGAGTCAACTCTCCGAACGAGATGATGGAATTAAAATTGTTTTTTTTTTAAAAAAAAAGGTACCTCAAGCTCCAGTAAGGAACTACTACCTGGCAGGGAGCAGAGAGGAGTAAAACCTTGCAAAACAGAACTACTCTCTGATGACAGCAACTGTTAATTTCTCCTCTTAAGTTTCGCCTCTTAGGCTAGCGCAATCTACAGTAGACAGCGACGGTCTATTCGAGTTTCTTGTGTGCACCTGTGAACTGGAATATTCAGCTTCAGCAGAGAGAAGGCCGGTTCAACTTGCTCTCTCCGGGCTCAAGCCAAATCTCAGAGTTTTGACTACGTGTGCCAGTGGACGAGCCACGATTCCAACAAGACGTCTACTAACAGCATGATAGTTCACGCGGGGATACGCTAATTTCCAGGGTTTGTCGGAGCTTTGAAACGGTAAACATAGACCCTCGAGTCTCGGCTGAGGGCGACGTGGAACGACTGCACTAAGAGCACGCATGCACGTTTCTTCTTGCTTTCCTCCGGCGTGTTCCTGCTTCCTACTCCCTCCACGGCCACCGAAGATGAAACTTTTAACTTTTGGCTCGTGTAAATTAAACCACCATGACAGCTAGAATTAAACACGTATGTGTGTACTTGCCTTTTAACAACGACGGCTATATCGTTCCCGAAAAAGAAAAACGACGGCTATATCGTGGTTGACAGTTGTTACTTTTCTCTGACCATTGTGTTTACAGTTCGTTCATGCCAAGATTTGGGAGGTTTGAACGTATCAGCAGATATGTACTTTGCTTTCCTCGTATTCAAATAGAAAGATTTGAACAGATTGTCTCAGGAACATGTGGTGCTATTTCTATAAACCAACCAAACCAATTATTGAAAGGGGTTGAAAACTATTTAATGACGCAAGGTGAATGTAAATAACATCCAATATGTTTCATCAGTTTATCTGAATTTACAAGGACTAGAGATAAATATCAGAACGGAAAAGAATTCTTTTCCTTCACAAAAAGAATTCTCAAACAGACATAATCACATCCAATGTTAACAAATCATAATATTAACTACTAACTAGCTGCTCCCCTGAGGCAACCATGCAACGAACAGCTGGTGCAAAATCCAACGGGGAAACACAATTTGATACACAGATATCATGTATGTTGTTGGAAAACAGAAATAAGCAGTACTAGTATACTAGTTTAGTTCCCTTTGCATCTCCCGGTCTCCTTTGATCATTCAACCGAGGCTGAGCATGGGGTTCACGCCGAGGCACGGCGCGCCATCATCTTTCATGCGCTTGTTCGACTCGCTTGCCGCCGGGTCCGGGTCTCCCGTGACGAGCCTATTCTTCCTCTTCTCGAGGAACCTCTGCAGCGACGCCTTCCTCGCGATGGGTATGTCTGAATAAAACGCAAGCACGCGCGTGTTAACTATCAGTTGGTGGACATTTGTTTTGGGATTTTGGCCTCCGTAGCCGGTAGGTATAGTAACTAATTATACTCTATGTGACAAGAACACTGCATGTACGCGTTAGATCCTATACCTGGCAAGCAAGGCTGTCCGGCGGCCGGAGAGGCGTTGCAGGAACCAGCGGCCTTCATCAGCTCCTCGGCCTTCTCGGCGGGGAAGTCGTCGAACACCACCATCCTCCCGCCGTAGAAGATCGTCAGCGGCGCCCTCTCAGGCTCCTTCCTGATGAGTTGGGAAACCAGGTTTAGCATGAAAATGCTTCAAGAACTTATCTCAAGACGTGTACGCACTACGCGCGCCGAGTTGAATGAGCAGTAGCACACGGTTACACGCTGAAGTAAATGAGCAGCACACGGTTACACACCTTTCTCGGGAGGCTTTCAGCGTGCCAGGCTGTTGCGGGAAGAGCTCCAGCATGATCTTTCCCTCCTCCGGCGCAGGCACGGCCTCTGTTACGCCACCGGCGGCATCTGCTCCAGGCATGAGGCTCATGGCCATGGCCGGCGCGAGGCGCACGGCGGCGTTGCCGCCTTGCTCCTTCATGTACTGCCTGAGCAGGCCGCACGTCGCCGCGAACCTGCTGCTTCCGACCTTGACGGCGTGCTTCTTCTGCTGCTCGGCGGCCATGTTTCTTTCTCGGCGACGACGCGTGTCGTGGAAGAGCACGAGACGAAGCAGCTCACATCAAACTCTCAAGAATCCAATCAGCAGGGTCGCCGCCTGCCTGCAGCCTCCTCGCTCCTCGGCGGTTGCTTCCCGGAAACGAAACGAAACGAGACGAATTGACACGCAGCGAAATGAGGTAGCCTGCAGGAGTACATGTTTGCCCCCTGGTTATATAGACGCACAGCTGGAGTCTGGAGAGGTTGACAGGTAGGCAGACAGGGCGGACGCTCTTCTCCTAAGAGCGTCCCCAATGTCTATTTCTTAGCTAACTCTTAAAATTATTTATTAAAAAAAAGAAAAAAAAGAAGGTTGCTAACTCTTTAAGAGGCAACCTCTAACATTTATTTAAGCAATGACATGCAAAGCTAGTCATTCCTTTAAAGTTGTTTGAACTCTTATGTTACCTCTTAGACGATTCTTAAATAACGTGGAGAGTCAATGTCGTCTCGACGCTCTAATCTCGGTTGTTTCATGGGCCGGGAAAGCGGCACGTGAAAGGCGAGCCGAGCGGAAAAGCGTTGGGGACTTGCTTGGGACGCGCCCGCACGGCTCTGTTTTTCCTTTTATTTTTTCCCCTTCCGCGGTGGCTTCGGTTGGTTGGTCTTCTCCTCCTCCTCGTCTCGTTTCGCGGTTCCGGGCGCGTGCTCTCGCCGAATCGCTCGCTGGTGCGGGAGTCGCGTGTGGAGCGGCGCGGTGCGGAAGCGGAGAGGAGGCGTGGGTACTGCCGACTGCCGAGGAACGGAAAAGAAATGTTGGGAACGCGCGGAGGGAGTGGGTGGTTTCGGCTCGGTTTCCGGCTGGTCTCGGTGCGACGGTGCGCCAGCACATGGTGGTTCGGTTCGGCCGTGGCCCGAGCTGCTTGTCCGCTCGTCGTTCCGTGCCTCTGCTCCTAGTCCTAGCGCGGACTGATCGAGGGTGTGGTCGTGCAGCTACACGGAGTGCCCGCCATGCGCTGGACCCCATAGGTGTTCCCTGGCATGCATGATTCGTGCAATTATCAAACGAGCATTAGTCGTCACATTTTGTAACACCCACCGATGGAAAAGCTTCTTTTACATAACACATTTTTTGCAATCTCGCTGCTCTCGTACAATCGTTAATTCGTACTTTTGCCGCAAACTTTGGCCCTCTGTCTCTCTCTTCCTAACAAATGTCGTTGATCATTCTTTTCGTCCGACAAACTAGGTGGCTTTTCAAAGCGCGTACTCTCTTCCCCATGCGAGTGCCAACATAAAACAGTCCACTACGAGCCATGCATGATAAAACAGTCCACTACGAGCCATGCATGAGGCGTGCAAAGGCGGTGGGGCCAGCAAGGACATGAAGCAGTACTACTCTCTACTTTGGCAAAGAACAGTGCACGCTAGCAAGTCAAGCGGTTGCCCCGTGGGAAGTTCCCACGAAAAGTCCTCCAATGAATCAACCGACCCGCGATAAACAATTCTGCAGCAGCTACCAGCAGTCCAGCACTGATCGATGCATGCTCATGAAGCTGACTTGTGCGCGCGCGCGATGGACCACAGCGCACACGCGGCACCGAGCAACGATCGATGAACTGGGCGAGAAAGTTCCCTGGAGGCTGGACGACTCTTGACGTCGATCCGTCGTCCCAGCTGCATGCTCGTCGCGCTTGCTTTCGGTGGTTGGAAAGAAACAGAAAAGAAGAAAGCGAAGGATAACAAAGACTGTGATCAGCGCGTCGTGCCGAGTAGAATAGTGCCCGGTGCATCCAACAAAACAAGCTGTCAACATGCACCCACCCACCCATCGGTTATTGGCTGCTTCGTTATGTTACGCTACCAACAGAGATCAGTTATACAAATAAAACGTTTCGATTGCGAAAGCAGCGTGCTCCTACTACTTGCCAGGCTTGTGGTTAGCCTTTGCCTGCTCGATCTTTGCACGAAAGGAGGGAGGTGACCCCAACTGGGACAATATCAGGCGATTCGGCGAGGGAGGCGAACTCCTGGCGTCTGCGCTAGCTGTTGTTGCAAACGAATTAGGCCCCGGGAGGACGTACGAGGCAGCTGTGTTGCGTGTCGCCGTCGCGCGGTCCCGCTCCGCCTTTACCGGCTTGGTGTTCGTTCATTCCCCCAGGGGAGACGGATTAGGAGACGCGTGTATCCCATGCATGTAGGGAAAAAGGCGCTGAACGATCGAATCATCGGAGGAAAATGCACGTTCTCTGAAGGCAATTAATTAAGCAACAACAAGTTGCAGGAGCACCTGATATCTTCTCGCAAGTATTTGCTAGTTTTGGTTTGGTTTGTACCAGAAACCGAAGTTCGGTTTGGTTTGGTTTGGTCATTAGGCCGTGTTCGGCTGCTGTTTACCCCCTTGGCGTTTCCGTAATACGTAGAGTTCTAGTTTTTTTTTTTTGAGAAATACGTAGAGTTCAAGTGCACGTTCCAGCATCGTCCCAGCAAAAAAAGAAAAAAAAAAAAGATCCCGCTTCAACAGGACGTATGGACCATGGACCGTTAATTCAGCCTAGCTAGGAGATACACATAGAGCCTGCGCGCAGGGGAAGTTCACTATGCGCAAAGCTAGCTTTTAGCTTCATGCCATCCATTCCGCTCCCGATACGCGCGGCACTCAGATTAGACAGGCCGGTATCCACCGATACGATACGAGCCGTTTCGTCCATCCATCCATCCAGCTGGAACGAACGAAATGCATGCATGTACGCATATGCTTACAAGGTAGTCCAGCCATGGAAGGAAGGCCGTTGCTCTCCTCTGATCACAACCGTATAGCTCGGACCTTTTCAAACGCACGGCCACGTTTTGCTCAGGTCCCTCCTCCCTTCTCGCGCGATCGATCGAGCCAAAAGCCAACGCAAGGCAAAGAAGGGGCTATCTATCTATCTATAGCTCGATTCACCACGAACCTCTCCTTCTCGGCTCCGTTGTTCTCTACAAAACCAGAGCGGGGCCCTCCTCTAAACCGTCATCTGGTCACGGCCCGTGGCTTGTGCCTTGTAGGCCAAGGGAAGGCCGCGAGCCCATCCTCCTCCTCTCGATCCCCGGCCGCGCCCTTGTTGCATGTACTGCGGATCAATGGCGACGATGGACAGCACCACGAGACTCATCGCCACATCGTGCGGCCTGCTCCGCCAGGACGCCGCCGCCGGCGTCCTCCTTGGTGCCCGCCGGAGCCGTCGACCAACAAGGCCGTGCCGCCAATAACATTAATAATAATGTGCGGCCGCTGACAACCCCCTACGGCGGCATGGCGGTGGTGGTGGTCTACCGCTGCCCACCGGAGAATGCCGCCCGGCCGATCAGGCTCACCACCGCTCCCGAGGCGCTGGTGAGTGTGCAGGTGAAGAGGGCATTGTCGCTGCGTCGCTTCCTCGCGAAGCGCAAGAAGAGGCGGGCCACCACCCCGGACCCCGAGTACGTGCATATTAAGGACGACGACGACAAGCCGAGGGCCAAAACGGCGCCGGTGAGCCGCGACGAGGAGGCCGCGTCTTGGCTGTCGCTCGGCAGCCTGTCAGCGCACCATGCACGCCCGTAGGTTGGAATGATCGAGTCGAGAGGTCATCTCCTCCGTCTGGTGTATTATACGTATATATGCGTGGTAGACACAGACCGCAGCCAGTGGAGGCGTTACCGTAACTATACGTACGGTCGTATTTTTTTTTAAAAAAATACGCACACAGTCACTATACTGTAATATGATCGAGCCAGTTGCGTCGTTCCAGATGTACAATCACCAGCTAAAACGAGGTTGAAACGGACCGCAAACACAGTGCCAACTCCTTTGATTTTAATTAGTTTGTGCCATGTGCCGTGTTAACTTGTCCTGTGTCACATCACATTATAAGGAGTGTATATGGATTTGATTAAAGCAGCCATTGAGTGATCGATTAGCAGGATCAGTACGGAAAGGATGAGACCCTGATAAATGTTTTTACTCACTTCCATAGTCCGATCGATTTCTAAAATTGATGGCGTTAAGACAACATCTTGACTTAAAAAAACACTAAAAATTTCATCTTAGCATGATCAACTATATAATCAAACAGAAGATGTACTGGAGCAATCTGTTCCCCACGTTTCATTGCATGACATTGTCATGGCGTTTGGGTAGCAGAGTTATATCAATCAGATTCACAGCAAACACTTTGTCAGACAGAAGCACCAACTACGTTTGGGTTCGGCTTGCGGCAAGGGGATAGCTAGTAGCTAGCTAGGCCAGCCGACCAGGACTCGCTCGTTCGGCAGATGGAGCGATTCCGTTGCGCCGGCCTAACTGTTAGGCGACCGCGTCGTTCGTTCGTTAATTCCATCACGCGCATGCAACTCGTGCAGCAGAGCCGAGCCGAGCGGAGGCGACGTCGTTCAATGGATGATGGGTCGATCTCAAGCCTACGAGACGAATGGGCGCACGCACAGCGTGGCAGCGCCCGATCGATCGATCGATGGGGATGCCAAAGGCCGTTGCTCTCAGACAACCGTAGAGGGCCTTTCCAACCGCACCATCCCGCCCCGCGCTCCCTCGCCGCGGCCCCGTTTTCCTCAGGAGACCCTCCTGATCGAGCTCCAAGAAGTACCTCTCGCTCGCTCTCAGCCCCCTTGGTCGTCCAACATAAAACCAGCACCCGCAGCCACCAGGACGCATCCATCCCCCGATCAGAAAGAAGGCCACGGCTCGTGTGCGTGTGCAGGCCACCCCCCTAGCTAGCTAGATTGGCTTCCTCCCGATCGGCGCCGCGCCCCTGTTGCGGACGATCCATGGCGACGGACAGCATCACCCGGCGCTTAGCAGCCGCGTGCGGCCTGCTCGGCCAGTACGCCAGGACCGCCGCCGCGCCACCGCCGGCGTCGTGCTTCGTGCAGCAGCAGCCGCCATCCGGAGCCGCCGTTCAAGACGGCAGCGCCAATGCGAAGCAGCAGCTGACCATCCTCTACGGCGGGACGGTGGTGGTGCTCGACGGATGCGCGCCGGAGAAGGCGGCAGAGCTGATCAGCCTCGCCGCCGCCGCGGCCGGGCAGGGCGCGCCGCAGCTGCAGCCGGCGCTGGTGGACTCGCAGATCGCCAGGAGTTTGTCGCTGCGTCGTTTCCTCTCCAAGCGCAAGGAGAGGGTGCCGCACCTGCGTAAGGACGACGACGAGGAGGAGGAGCCGGCGGCAAAGAAGGGGAAATTGGCTGTGAGCCGCGAGGAAGCTGCGTCTTGGCTCTCGCTGGGCAGCATGGCAACCATGCACGCGCCCTAGTGTGAAGATCGATAGAGGTCGTCTCCTCCGCCGTCGATCTGGTGTACGATTTCGGGCCAGCTAGTAGTGGAGGCGATAATCTAATTACGGTTGTGTTAATAACTACTACTGTATGATCAAGCCAGTTATTATGGCCATGCATGCATGCTTCGTGCAGAGGCACACCCGGCCCAGAAGAGAGCGATGGCATTCAGTTCAGTTGCGTCGTTCCAGCTGTATGATCTAATAACTATATATAGGACAAGGGTAGAAAAGAGACGCACGAACAAGATGTTCAGCGGTGATTCTCCCAAAGAAAAAAGAAAGATTGGTTCCTTGGCTTTATTGTATTGCTATTTAATTGGTTTGTTTCATGTGTATCCATAATCTCTGGATTTGATTACTGGTGTCATTGTACACTGTACTACTAGCTACTAGTGATCAACAGGATCGGCACGGAAGGACGAGAGACACTAAAACTTCTGGATGATGCGTATGTTTTCACTTCATTTTTCGATGACAGCGGAACACATGTTACACGTATCGCATTAGTTCATCATCAAATTAATACTACGGTGAACGTGTTAAATAGCCAGGACAGGTCAGTCTGAATCAAATTAACTGTGCATGCCACCTTGCATGTTTTTACGGAAACGGGTGCAATGTCGTACAGACAAATTAAACCACCGCTCGTTGAAGTTGAATCACGAGACCACCGGTACCCCCAGTGGCCAAAAATCGACTTGGACGACGAGACGTGTAACCAAACTGGTGACTTTTGCGTCGGGTTCGGGTTGCGGCAAGTGACTTGTTCTTAGTGTCTAGCTAGGTGACAGGGCCGGACTCGTTCGGCGGCCGGCCGGCACGTACGACCCCCGATTCCGTTGCGCCTAAACTGTTAGGCGACCCGTTCGTTCGTTCCATCGATCACGCGCATGCAACTCGTGTAGCAGCAGAGAGCCGATCGAGCCTAACAAAACTTCGGCACGTCGCGTCGATGGATGGATCTCACGTGGGGCGGCACGGCACGGCCGGGGACAGCTTTCGTGCGCACGCACACCCCGATCGGGAGGGCACGCGGAAGGATTAGCTGCGCGGCGCGTTCCGCGTGAACGGGCTGGCGACGCGGCACGGCACGGGCGCGGCCTGGCTGAAACCAATCGTAGGACAGCGGCGTGACATGAGTAAAAGGAGCGGGGGCTCGCAACGCATCGCTGGCTTTCCGTCTTCCTGCCTGCCCGCCTACCTCCTCGCTCCTCGGCGGGGTTTGCTTCCCGGAAAAGAAACGAATCGACACGCAGCGAAATGAGGTAGCCTGCAGGAGTACTATCATGTTTGCCCCATTCCGACGCACAGCTGGAGAGGTTGACAGGTAGGCAGACAGGGCGGACGTTTCCCTCCTAATCTCGCTCGTTTCCTGGGCAGGGAAAACGGCACGTGAAAGGCGAGCCGAGCGGAAAAGCGTTGGGACTTGCTTGGGACGCGCCCGCACGGCTCTGGTTTTTTCCTTCCACGGTGGCTTCGGTTAGTTGGCCTCCCTCCTCTTCTCGTTTCGCGGTGCAGTGCGGATGGGGAGAGGAGGCGTGGTCTCGGTGCGACGGTGGTGCGCCAACACATGGTAGTTCGGTTCGGCCGTGGCGTGGCTAGCCGCTTTGACCGCTCGCATGATGTCCGTGTGTGTCTCTGCTCCTACTCCTAGCGCAAATTGGCAAAGAACACTAGCGAGTCAAGCACTCGCCCCGTGGAAATTAAAGTTCCCACGAAGGGGGCTTTTGGAACGCGGGATTTTTTCCCGTTTCTGCGTTTTTCTTGTGAACAGTAAACTGATTCCTGTGAAATTCCTGTACAATTCCTGTGAAAATCCTGCGTTCCAAAGAGGGCCGGAAAGTCCTCTAATGAGTCAAGCTGGCTTGTGCGCGCGCGCGCGAGATGGACCACAGCGCACACGCGGCACCGAGCGGAGCGACGATGGATGAACTGGGCGAGAAAGTTCCCTGGAGGCTGGAGGACGCCGATTTCTTGCTGTTGACGTCGTTCCGTCGTCGCGCTTGCTTTCGGTGGTTGGAGAGAAACAGAAAAGAAGAATAACTTGAAGGATAACAAAGATTGTGATCGACTGATCGATCAGCGCGTTGCGCGTCGTGCCGAGTAGAATAGTGCCCGGTGCATACAACAAACAAGCTGTCAACATGCATGCATCCATTTTGGTTTCGTTATGTTATGCTACTAACAGAGATCGGTTACAAATAAAACGTTTTCGATCGCGAAAGCAGCGTGCTCCTGCTACTTGCCAGGCTTGTCGTTAGCCTTTGCCTGCTCGATCTTTGCACACAACTTGAGGTGACCCCAACCGGGACATCAGGCGATTCTCCTGGCGTCTGCATGCGCTAGCTGTTGTTGCAAACGAATTAGGCCCCGGGAGGACGTACGAGAGGCAGCTGTTGCGTGTCGCCGTCGCGTGGTCCAGCTCTGCCTTTGCCGGCTTGGTGTTCGTTCATTCCCCAGGGGAGACTGATTAATTAGGAGACGAGTGCGGTTCATTCCATGAATGTATCTGGAGCAAGTGTAGCGACCAATTGAAGGGGAAAAGGCGCTGAACGATCGAATCATCCAAGGAAAATGCACGTTCTCTGAAGGCAAGTAGCAGCAGGAGCACCTGATATCTTCTCGCAGAGGCGCTTTTGCTCGTTATATATGGTTTGGTTTGCACCAGAAACCGAAGTTCGTTTGTGCATCCAATCAAATTGGCAAGGTTAGGCCGTGTTCGGCTGCACAGTTTAGGACCCCGGCGTTTCTGCAATAGAGTGCGCATGTTCCAGCATCCTCCCAGTAAAAAAGAAGAAGAAGAAGAAGAAGAAGAAGAAGAAGAAGAAGAAAAGAAATGATCCTGGCCGCTTCGACGGGACGTATGGACTATTTGCCACTAATTCAGCCTGGCTAGAAGATACACACACACATAGAGCCTGCGCGCATGCAGGGGAAGTACAGTGTGCGCAAAGCCACCTTTTAGCTTCAAGCATGCCATCCATTCCGCTCCCGATATACGGCACTCAGATTAGAGCAGACAGGTATCCACCGATACGGTACGAGCCGTTGTTTCGTCCATCCAGCTAGACCGAACGAAATGCATGCTACGAGGTAGTCCAGCCATGAAAGGAAGGCCGTTGGTTGCTCTCACAACCGTATAGCTTACCTAGCTATGACCTTTTCAAACGCACGGTCCCGCGGTCGCCGCGGCCATGTTTTCGGCAGGCCCCTCCCTCCTTCCCTCCGTTTTCGCGCAAAATTAGGGCTATCTATAGCTCGATGATCCACCACGAACCACTCCTTGTCGGCTATGTCGTTGGTCTACAAAACCCACCGGGGCCCTCCTCTGAATCGTCATCTGGTCACGGCCCTGGCTGTGTAGGCCAAGGAAGGCCTGTCCCCTTCCTTCTCCCTCTCGATCCCCGGCAAAGCGTGCGGATCCATCAACGTACGGCGATGGACGACAACACCACGCTGACCGCCCCCGAGGCGGCCGGGCCGCAACTGCCGGTGAGCGTGCGCGTCAATAGGATTCGGTCGCTGCGTCGGTTCCTTGCCAAACGCAAGGAGAGACGGGCCACCGCTCCGGACCCCGAGCCGGCGCGTAATATGGACAACGCCAAGCCGGAGCCGGCGTCGAAGAAGGCGAAAACGGCGGTGAGCGACCACGATGAGGAGGATGCATCGACATGGCTGTCGCTGGGCAGCCTAACCACGTACCATGCACGCGCCGGGAACGCCAGCCGGAGCCCGTAGGTTGCAAATCGAGTCCAGGTCATCTCCTCCGTCTGGTGTACGTATATATGCGTGTGGTAGACAGAGACTGCTGCCAGTGGAGGCGTTACCGTAACTATACGTACGGTCGTGTTATTTTTTTTTAAAAAAAGAACACACAATCACTATATACTGTAATATAATCACACAAAAATACACTATTCTGTAATATATATGACCGACCCAGTTATTACGGCATGCATGCAGCAGACAGAGGGAGCGGTGGCATTCCGTTGCGTCGTTCCAGCTGTATAATCACCAGCTACAGGGCCGTCTCCGTAAATCCGGGGCCCGGTTCAAAATACAAAATGAGGCCCCAAAATTTCCGTAGACCCAAAAAATTGATCTCAACAATTTTTGAAGGAGTGCTAAGACACCATGGTATTTTTGAGAGTAATTTGTGCATTTATAGTGAAATCTAATTAGCAACAAAATACGGTATCATTGTTTTAGGAATATTGAAAAATTCCAAAGTTATGACAAAAACTGATCCGTTAATGCTTAATTCAGATGCTAAAATAGGCACACAAAAAAAAAAGATTAAGGACTTCCCCACTCGCATGCTGGCTGCTGCTGCTGCTTGGGCCTCTTTGTAATGCGTTATGGTCAGATGGGCCTTTATTTATCTTTTTCCTTTGTGCTGAAACATAAAGCCCAAGAAGATATGAACTGACCTGTAAAGCCCATACGACCCATACCCTTTCAGGTCGTCTTCATCCTCTGTCTTCCTCTATCTGGTACCAACGAACTGAGCGGAGCAGCAAAGATGGCCATGGCGCCATGGATTGTCAGCCTATGGCTGAAGCTTGGACTGGGGCCGGGGGCCCTGTGCGGTCGCCCACCCTGCCCATGCTCATCGACGGGCCTACCAGCTAAAACGAGGTCGAAACGCTCTCCTCGATCGACTTTAATTGGTTCGTGCCATGTGCCGTGTTAACGAGGAATGTGGTATATGGATTTGATTAAAGGAGTATGATGACTTTAATTGGTTCGTGCCATCGGGTGCCGCAGCTCGAGCCCGGGTCGACAGGAGCAACGCTCCCAGAGCCAGACCGCTCGGGCTGCCGAGCGTTGGCGGAACACATGTTACATGCACCAAGTTTTTCACTTCCATCGTCCGATTTCTAAAATCAAATAAATGGCGTTAAGATAACATTTTAACTTAAAAAAAAAATTAAATATCATCTTCACATGATCATCTACTATACAGTATAATCAAATAGAGAAGAGGTCGATCGAGAGCAATATGTTCCCCACGTTCCATTCATGACATTGTCACCTTAATAATAAATATGAACCGAGACGACGAAACGTGTACCCATCTGGTGCGTACAGAGAGACCACCCAAATGAACCGAGAGGACGAAACGTGTAGCCATCTGGTGCGTACAGAGAGTCATCATCCTGTCGCAGGTATTCCCTTTTTAGAGTTCCCGCGAGCGCCGGACTTGGGTTTGGCTTGCGGCAAGGTACTAGCAAAGGCTAGGCTAGCCGACCAGGCCACTCGTTCGTTAGGCAGATGGAGCGATGATTCCGTTGCGCCTAACTGTTAGGCGACCGCGTAGTTCGTTCCATCACGCGCATGCAATTCGTGCAGCAGAGCAGAGCCGAGCCGAGCTGAGAGGCGACGTCGTTCGATGGACGGATCGATTGATCGATCTCAAGCTTACGCGAGCCATTATAAAAGCAGCACCGATATGATGCATCCATCATATCCACCGATCAGAAAGAAGGTCACGGGGGCTCGTACTTGTACCAGCTGACAGACACTACTCCCCTTCCTCCCGATCGATCGGCTGTTGCGGATCCATGGCGAAGGACGACTGCATCACCCGGCGCTTTGCCGCCGCGCGCGGCCAGTACGCCAGGACTGGGGCCCCGCCGGCGCCGTGCTTCGTTCAAGACGGCAGCGCCAATGCGAAGCAGCAGCAGCAGCTAACCATCGTCTACGGCGGGACGGTGGTGGTGGTGCTCGACGGCTGCGCGCCGGAGAAGGCGGCCGAGCTGACCAGGCTCGCAGCGGCCGCGGCCGGGCAGCCGGCGCTGGTGGATAATTCGCAGATCGCCAGGAACTTGTCGCTGCGTCGTTTTCTCTCCAAGCGCAAGGAGAGGGCCACCGCCCCCGAGCCGGAGGAGGAGCCGGCGGCGAAGAAGGGGAAACCATTGGCGGTGAGCCGCGAGGAGGCTGCGTCTTGGCTCTCGCTGGGCAGCCTGGCAACCATGCACGGGCGCTGAAGACTGAAGACCGATCGCCTCCGTCCGTCTGGTGTACGTACGATTACGTACGTGGTTCATACGTACTGACCTGGCCAGCTAGCGGAGGCCAGGTTCATCTAGTTATTACTCCCTCTGTTCCAAAATAAGTGACGTTTTTGACTTTCAGACATCACGTTTGACCGTCTGTCTTATTCAAAAAATTTACGCAAATATTATTTATTTTTTTATAATTTGTTTTATCATTAGTAATACTTTAACTATGATATATTTGTTTTAGTATTTATACAAAAAATTTGAATAAGACAGACGGTCAAACGTAATGTCTGAAAATCAAAAGCGTCACTTATTCTGGAATGGAGGGAGTACTTACAGTTGTGTTATTAACTATACTGTGTACCATGATCAAGTAAGCCGGCCAGTTATATTATGGCAATGGATGCATGCTTCATGCAGAGGCACAAGAGAGCGATGATGGCATTCAGTTGCGTCGTCGTTCCAGCTGTATGCATGATCTATACTGTGTGTATATTGCTGCTTAATTGGTTTGTTTCATGTGCAGTGCATATATGGAATTGATTAAAGGAGTCATTGTCGCCTGTGTACTGTAGTGAAAGGATGAGACGCTCAAAGTTCCTGGTTGCATAACAATCATTTTTTTGATGATGATGAAACACATGTTATGATAACATTTTCTGATGATGATGGAACACACGTATCTCTATTTTCTTTTACTTACTTCCATCCTATTTTGTTTTGCTAGGATGTGTATAATTATCTACAAAGATCACTATAAAGACCAATACTTATGCCACTAAAAAAACACTACATGCATCTAATCTAAGAGATCAAAATGCAATTCATTTTATATAAGTTGTAACAGAAAATATAGCTTTATCATGAGTAACCCATGTCAGGTCAGTCTGTGTGTCTAACCTAGTTGCACGATCGTACAGACAAAAACATTGCTCGTTAAATCAGGGCCGATGGCGGCAGGAGACCACCGTACCCCAGTGGCCTAATCGACTGGGACGACGAGACGTGTAACCAACTGGTGGGTACATGTATCATTCTCAGCTCGCACAACGTGCTCCATATGCGCGCCGGCCGGACTTGCATTGGGTTCGGCTTGCGGCAAGGGACTTGCTTGTAGTAGCTAGCTAAGAGCATCTCCAAGAAACTAGCTAAAAATGAATAGCTAAAATCCTGATTTAGCTATTATGTAAAACGAAATGGCTAGCAAAAACATGATCAAACCCAACAGCCTCTCTAAATTTTAATCCTCTCTAGGCCTCACTCTTCTCTTCCTGCCTTCTCTCATTTTTCAAGCTCGAGCATGTGCGCTGAAGCATGTCGATTTGTGTTGCTTCCTAGGGACTTCTCTCATTCTTCTTTTCCTTCCTCACCTAGGCCTCACGCTACAGCACATGCACACGTCCGTGTCGCACTGAAGCCTGTGGACGCTGGGAAGCAGCTGTCCAAGGTCGAGCTCCTACGCCGCGCCACGCAGTGCAGCAAGGTGAGGAAGGCGCTTCTCTAGCGAGAGTAATCAGCATCAGCCCGGCGGGGACCTGGAGTACGTCCTCGACCTCGCCTTGGGCACACCGCCGCAGCCCGTCTCGGCGCTGCTCAACACGACAACACGGGCAGCAGCCTCACCTGGACGCAGTGCGCGCCGTGCGCCAACGGCAGTGCGCAGCCGGACCACACGCGGCGACCACACGGCGACGCGTCTGCTCAAGAACAAGGTGGACTACTGCCGGCTACGCGGCGTGCAGCTGTTGTACAACACGGCGCTGCTGCGGCCGTCCATGGACCGGTACTGGGCCAAGATCCCCGTGGTGCGCGCCGCCATGGTGGCGCACACGGAGGCGGAGTGGGTGTGGTTGGTGTACGGCGCCCACAACCTCGTCGTCCACGGCCCTTGGGCAGCTCGCGCGCCACCTTGCGGGCCCTGTGGTCGAAGATGACGGAGCGGTCGTTGGCGAAGACGAAGAGGTTGCCGTCCGGGAGGAGGTTGACGAACGGGTACATGTTGTTCTCCATGTCGTCTGTGGTCTCGCGGAGCAGCGGCATGTGGACAGCCCTGTCGTTCGCCTTCCCCGGCGCTAGCACGAACTCTTAGCTGAATGCGCGGCGGCCGCCGAAGACGACGAACCGCCCGTCGGGAGCACGTGCTGCGTCGCGTACCACCTCTCCTCGGCGAGGCTGTCCGGAAAGTGCGCGGGAGGAGGCGATGACGAGTGGCGCGGGCTCGCCAGACTTGGCGAGCGATGCTGGAGGGATTGCGAGCGAAAAAAACGGAAGATGAAGATGGAGAGGCTGTTGGATCGCGTTTTTCACCTCATTTTTCATATATTTGGCGAACAAGTGTTTTTACATGAGCTGTTGGAGATGCTCGACGGGGACTCGTGTTCGGCAGCCGGCACGCACACGACTGAAGCACGTACCCCGATTCAATTAAACTGTTAGGCGACCCGTTCGTTGGTTCCATCGATCACGCGCATGCAACTCGTGCAGCAGCAGCGCGCATCAAAGCCGAGCCTAACAAAAATTCGGGCGCTCGTCGTCGCCCGCGCACGGCGCACGGCACGGCGCGAGCTGCTTTTTCACCCCGGCCTCGTCCGAGCCTCTGCTCCTAGTAGTCCTAGACCGAGCGTGTGGTACGATCGTGCAGCTACACAAACATGTTTTAATTCATGCACGCGAAATTGCGAAATATCCAGTTTACTTTTCCGGCCATTTCTGAGCTCACCGTCGGCCTAATGCGTGTTGACGTCGACACGTCGTTCGATCGGTCGTCCCGGCTGCATGCTCGTCGCACTTGCTTTCGGTGGTTGGAAAGAAACAGAAAAGAACTCGAAGGATAACAAAGTCTAGTGATCGATCGACTGATCGAACAGCACGTCGAGTAGAATGGTGCACGGTGCATACAGGATGCTCTCACGAAAAGATGCATGAGCCAATACGCGCGCATCCATCAATCTGTTTTTGGCTTCGTTATGTTACGCTACGAACAGATCAGTTACAAATAAAACGTCTCGATCGCGAAAGCATCTTGCTCCTATACTAGCTACTTGCCAGGCCTGTCGTTAGCTAGCCTTTGCCTACTCGATCTTTGCACAAAAGGAGGTGATTCCATCAGGCGATTTGGCGGCTGATCGCGGCCCGCGTTTAAGCCAGCTGTCGCAAACGAACTAGGCCCCAGGAGTGGGGCGAGGCAACTGTTGCGTGTTGCCGTAGCACGGTCTAGCTTTGCCCTTTTGTCGGAACCGTTGCGCGCTTTTCTGGGGACGCATGTGTTCATTCCATGCAGGTATATCTCCTGCGAGCCAGCGCATGCAAGGGCTACCTATCTATAGCTCCACGCCAACGTAAAGGCTATCTATATCTGTAGCTTCATGAACCTCTCCTTTTTTGCTCTGTTAGTCTATATAAAAACCATCGAGGCCTCCCTTTCAATCGTCATTGGTTCAATTCACGCCCTGTGGGTGTGTAGGCCAACAAAGGCCCCGTCCTCTCGACTCCCGAGCGCGCCACTGTTGCTACTAAAAAAGCAATGGACGCCTCGTGCAGCTTGCTCCGTGAAGGTTGCGCCACTAATAATGCGCAGCCGCTCACAATCATCTATGGTGATTGCACACGAAAGAAGGCACAAGAGTTCATCGAGCTCGTCGCCCCTAAGGCCGAACAGGCCGCCTCGCAGCTGCATCCGACGCCAATGGGCGATGGGCCCAAAGAGCAATAGGGCTTTATCACGAAACCGATTCCTCTCCAAGCGGAAGGAGAGGGACACCGTCGCCGACTACCTCGAGTTGGTGCCTTAGGCTCTCCCCACAGATATTCCTCTATCTGCTTCCTCTAAAAGGAATATTCTATCCTGGTCATCAAAACTCTTTCCTCTAAACTAATTTCTCCTGCACCCATCATTCCTCTATATTCTTCCTCTATCCTAACTACCACATATTTTATTCAACCATCTCCAACTACCATCTCATTTTAACAAAAACATTTCTTCGTAACACAATCATTTGAAATAATGATTCATGAATTCTGAAATCCTAAATAAATAGTAAATCCATTATTTAATTAATTTATAATTGTTAGTAATAACTTAAAATGAAAGAAAAAAGGAAAAGTTGACGTGACTTGTGCTGGGCAGTGCTGCTCGTGAATGGAAGAAAAAAAAAAGCAAAAGTTGACGTGACTTGAGGTGCTCGTGAATGAAAGGAATTTGGAGTGATGTGCTTTGTGAAAGCTGAATATTCGTCACATGAAGCACCTTTCGCAAGTGGCATTGTCGTGAGTGTTACACAAGCTGGATTCCTTGTTCCCGCGTATAGAAAAGCAGTGCTCGCGCTCTCTCGTCCTTCCTCATTGCTCGGTAGCTCAAGTGCCCAAGCAGCATAGCATACGTGAGTTCTCGAGAGATAGCAACGCCATGGACGGCTACCCAAGCTTGTTGCGAAGGTATTGGATGATGGAGGAGGAAGACGACGACGACACTCATTTCTTGGCTGATGATGATGAAGCGGAGGCCGCGACATACAACCACCTGGTGCAAGCAGAGAGCTCTCGCCCGCGTCGTCAATCTGATGGTCCACCAAAGGTTATCCGGCCTAGGGACCTTCCTTCTGGCCACAGGCAAATAAAAAAAGACTACTTTATTGCAAATCCTGTTTACAATGATAAGCAATTTCGTAGAAGGTACAATTTTGCATATTTCGAATATCAATCACTCTATGTGTCAAGCACCTCATATAAGATGTGTTCTTACAGGTTTCGGATGCGTCGACATTGATTCAAGCACATTAAAGAGGCTGTTAAAAAATCAAGACAATTACTTCAAAAAGAAGTGTGATGCCACTGGCAAGGAAGGATTATCGGCGCTTCAGAAGTGCGTCGCTGCTATACGCATTCTCGCTTACGGTGTCCCGGCGGATGCCGTTGACGAGTACGTGCGTATTGGTGAGTCAACCGCTCGAAAAGCTTTGCATCATTTTTGTCGGGCTGTGATTGATGTCTTTGGCGCGAATTACCTACGACCACCCAGCGCTACTGATGTAGCTAGGCTTCTTCAAGAGGGTGAGAATTGTGGGTTCCCGGGGATGTTAGGTAGCATTGATTGCATGCACTGGGAGTGGAGGAACTGCCCCACGGCATGTAAGGGTCAGTTCACAGGGAGGGGGAAGCATCCGTCTATGATCTTAGAGGCGGTTGCATCGCATGATCTTTGGATATGGCATGCCTACTTTGACATGCTTGGAAGTAACAACGACATTAACGTTCTTCATAGGTCCCCTGTATTCTCAAGTTATCTCAGAGGTCGTTCAACACCCGTGGAGTTTGTAGTCAATGGAAGGACCTATAACAAGAGGTACTACCTTGCCGATGGGATTTACCCTGAGTGGGCAGGCTTTGTTAAAACAATTCGTTACCCCATAGAGCAAAAGACAAAATACTTTGCCACTCAACAGGAAAGTGCACGCAAGGACATAGAGCGTGCATTTGGTGTGCTGCAAACACGGTTTGCGGTGATCCGAGGACCTGCGTATGGTTGGGACCGTAGCAAAATTAATGATATAATGATAACGTGTATTATTCTACATAATATGATAGTGGAGGATGAGGGAGACCATGTCCATAATACTGATTTTGAACGCATCGAAGAGTTAGCTGTTCCATATAACAACAATCCAGACAGGGAGGCTTTTGTTGCAGCACACCATAGGCTTCATAACAGAAACACGCACTTTCAGTTACAAAATGATCTCATCGAGCACCACTGGATGAGGCGGGGGGTCTCTTCACCATCATTAGATGAGTCAGTGGTAATGCAATAATTGTCATGTAATAATTATTGAGACCGCTACTATTATCGTGTGATGTAATAATTATTGAGACCGCTACTATTATTTGATCATGTAATAATTTTTAAGACTTCTAATATTATGTCATGCTTCGCCTTGGTTCTTTAGTTACTAAAATAGACTCGGTTCAGCACATGCACCCAATTACTCGTTCATCACAGTGAGCTATGCAATTATAAGATAGCAACATCAGCATGTCATGAGTCGTCCAAATCAGGCTAACTGCACCATGTAAGTTTGACCAACCTGAACACTCGACATGCACACATCAGAATAGAGAGTACAAAGAGTTCCAGTAGTACATTATCACATCAGCAAATACACAAATAATGTCCGAAATACAAAGAATATCCGAAATGCACACTCAACAAATAATGTCCGAAATGCACGCTCAACAAAGAATGTCCGAAATACACACTCGACAAATAACAGTCCCAACTACACAAGGTTACAATACAATACAACATACATTGGCTGGAAGCATAGGTTTCAGTCGCCTTGCCTCTTCCTGCGCCTAGCTTCAATCTTTTCAATAATTTCTTCCTGTAGAGCTTGATAATACACTTGCTGTGCTGGTCTGACAGCCTCAAGATCAATCGCAAGGATCCTTTCATCCTCTTGCTTCTTCGCCTCTGCCTGCTCCCTCTCATGCTTCTCACGCATGATCCGAACCTTCTCTTGCTCAAACAAAAACAGTGCTGCATTGTGGCTTCGCATTTCATCATACCGCTTCTCATCTATACATGCTAGTTGCTGGAAACGGTCAGTTTTCTTCACAGACTCTTCTTGCATGATTGACATCTTTTGCAACGATATTTCTTGCATCCTCTCAGCATACTCCGAAGATGATGCTGACCCCGCATCGGAATTTGCTTTCTTCTTCAATGCTTTAGCTATGTCCCTGACCATAGGTCTCTTCGCCCCTGATTCAGTTGGGACAGAGTTGTCATTTCCCAGGTTGGTCCTGTCCTCTCCAAAACCTTCACCTCTTGCTGCATTAGCAAATTCTCTAGACTTTGGATCCTGCCATTTGGGCTCGTCTTTCATGATCTCCCAACAATGCATGTAAGGAAATGAGTGTTTGTAGATACCAGCAAAGATAGTTGCTGCATGAGTGGACTGCAGCAGGAAAATAGTGTTGTTAAATTGACAAGAAAATGCATTTAGCTAGTAAATCACATAATAGTGTAAATGAGACGAGTGGAAACTACAAATTAAATACGGTCAACAAACCTCATACCTTATCGGCATCCGACATCCCGCTAGGATTCTCTCGGATGACATCAGCATAGACAGATGCGAACTTCCCAACTTCAGCCTTGATAATGTCCCAACGGCTCTGTAGAGATCTCAAAGACCGTTCTGGGTATGATTCCCTCCTCAGGTTGTATTGTTGCAATATCCTAAACCATAGGCCATCTTTTTTTTTGCGCATTACTTGTAATTGGGTCCAGGCTTATTTCAAGCCATGACTTGACAAGATTGACATCTTTATCTGGGTTGAAATTGCCTAACTTGGTCCTCTTTCCTTTTCCTTTAGGCGCCGAAGAGGCAGGAATTTCCTCCACTTCTTCTTCATCGTGTTGCATATGAAGGTTTACATCAGTCGGTTGAAACACTTGTGGAGCAGTTTGAGTTGGATGCATCATTGAGACATTAGGTGTAAATTGCGCCAACCTAGGGGGGAACCAGGATGGAGGACCTTGGTAGCCATACATGTATGGGTTTCAGCTAGAAAAACCTCCCTGTGATCCACCAGGAAAACCTCCCTGTGATCCATCATTAGACTGGTACGGATCCTTCCTGAAATCAGAGACGAAAATGAAAATGACATGGCGAAGTAATCTGAAATATCCCAAGCAAAAAAGCATTGTCGCACAAATAGTTCAGTGGTGAAGGTATCTATTACCTCAACCTATCAAACAATGCATCATGAATAAAAAATCAATAACTGTTTAAAAAATGAACAACTTCATTGCCATATATCTGAATGAGCAATCAGCTCAAAAGGCACAATGCCAACCTAAGGAGGGACCGTTGAAATGTTCAGAGATCAGAGTTCTGCTAGCTGCAACCCGCCCTGCAAACGTTGGGCTGTATCCTACAGCTGTTTCAGAGCTAACCTGAATGATGTGGATGGGTTTGCCTTCAGAAAATTGCAGCGGTAAGCAAGCAGCATGCTTTAGTCGGTACTCTTATGTTGGTTTTCGAACAACAAATATCGCAACAAGACAGCAATCTATCCGGCCGTGTTGTGACTTGTGAGTATAGTACCAAACGCCAACACAACGGTGACAATACCAATTCAAGGTTCTTGTTGAGCATGCATGTTCAGCTACGGTTTTCCTATAAATACCATACTAGTGAGATGCATGCCTGTATCCAACACAAAGCTTAACTGCAGTCTGAAAAAAAAAACTACAGATGTGCTATACTGAACCTTTTGAGCTAACAGGAATATGGGCTACAGATTGCACTAACAAGAATGAACAACTACAGATTGCACTAACAAAAATATGTGCTACAGATTGCACTAACAAGAATGAAAAAAAAACTACAGATGTGCTACAGATTGCACTAACAAGAATGAACAACTTCATTGCCATCAAGGTATTGCTACATCGCATCCTCAAAATGTTTGCAAGATTGGTGGAAATGTGCCGGGAATGGTGGACATACCCGAGTTGGGCCGGACACCAGCCGGAGCGCGCGGTCGACCGTGCGGTGGAGCTCTCGTCGGAGGTCGCCGGTTGATCCGGTGAAGGACGTCGCCGCCGCTTCCGCCCATAGCTGCCGACGGCCGCCTTCTCCAGTATGCCTCCCGACGCGGATCGAGCGCGGACGCCGGTGGATCCGCCGCGGCCGGCGGTGGATCGGGCACGGCCGCGCCGACGGACTGGTGCGCGCGCGCCGGACCGGGGCGCGCGGGGCCGTGATCGCGGGGGCGGACTGCGGCGCCGCAGCTTGGGGGCCGCGGCCGGAATGCGGCAGCGGTCCGGCTTGCGGGCGCGGGTGGACTGCGGCGCGCCGGAGATTGGGGGCGCCGGTAGATTGGGGCGCGTGGCCGCCGTGGGGGTGGCGCGGAGGTGGGGGGCGACCGAGTCGCGGCTCGGCTTCGTGCGACAATCGCGGGGTCCACATCCGATAGCGGCTCTCCGGGAAAATGTTATCCGTAGCGGAGTGCGCGGCTTCCTTTTATTTAGCGTATGCGTTGCGGGATACCGGTGCAGTGCGTTTTCCTCTAAATTTTTACTGAGCGTTTACAATAAACCAGTGCGGGCAGCCTTACGTGCGTAAGGATGCGGAGGACCCGAGGCCATCCATAAATAAGGGCAAACGTGCGATGAGCTATGAGGAGGCTGCCTCGTAGCTCTCGCTTAGAACCCGTTGCATGAGCACTGACACCGGCCGGCTCATTTCCCCATCGGCTGGCCGCCCGCAAGTTCAAGATCGAGTAGAGGTCATATCCTCTGTCTGGTGTACGTATATGTGTGGTCCACATAGACCGCAACCAGTGGAGGCATTACCCTACCTAGGTGCGGTTGTGTTATTAAACAATCACTATACTCCTTCACAAAAAAGATACTACACTGTAATATGATCGAGCCAGTTATTACGGCATGCAGATAGAGGGAACGGTGTTATTTATAGTTGGGTATAATCACCAACTAACATGAGATGTTCTGCAGTGCCAACTCCTTGGCATTAATTGGTTTGTGCCATGGTAGCTTCTTCTTTCACATTGTATAAGGAATATAGATGGATTGATTAAAGGAGTCATTGTTGTGTGCTTGTACACTGCCAGTGATCAGCAGGATCAATACGAAAAGGATGAGACCCTAAGAGCATCTCCAAGAGAGCTCCACAAACTCTTTTAAATTAAAATATTAGGATTCAATAAAAAAACTATTTTCAACAGGACTTCAAAACTACCCCAGTTTATTCATAGCTCATAAACTTCCCTCATTTGTAGTTACAAACAGCAAAGAATTGGGGCTCCTATTCCTTCTTTTTTCAATAGAATTATTTTTTTTGCCCCCAAATGTTAATGTGGCCCAATCAAAAGTGTTTTGATTCATTTTTAAGGGGCGACTGTTGGAGAACGGAAGAAAATGGCCTTTGATAATTTTTTGATTGTTCTCAAAAACAAGTTTAAAGGGATAATTTTATGAAAATCTCTTAGAGATGCTCTAACAAATGAGACAATTAACTCAGTCGGCAGGGGGAAGGCAGGTCGTCTAAGTAAGGTGCATTGGCTTCCTGCTTGACCTGAACCGAAGCAAGTCCTTCTTTTATTTAATGATTGGCGTACATTTTAGTAACATTTTGGATGACGGCAGAACACATGTTAGGCGTACCACATTTTTCTTTTTAGTCACTTCCATCGTCTGATATCTAAAATCAAACCGATGGCGTGCCTCCGCAGCAGGAGGACGGCCGGCCGTGCTATTACGGCGAGGCGAACCCGCAGCCGCACTTCTCCGACGACAAGAACCCGCGGTGGCTCGTAGTAAAGATGAGAAATATATACTACCCACGTCGCACAAGTTCAGATATTCTCTGTATCCCATGGTCTACGGAATTCACTTGCGCAACGTGAGAAATGAATGGGAGCGTTTAGCAGAAGAATCGGAGGAGAAGGCGGGCGTAGCGTGGAGCCAACAATAGGAGGAATTTTGCGAGCGAAGGAAGCGGAGCCGAAACAGTTTGCTTCCTAAATTAAAATTTAACTTTTTTCTTTTTCTATAATCAAAGGTGTCGTAGCTCTAATTTCCAGATATTCCGAACTCTATTTTAAGACTTTTCTGAAGACTTGTCTTGCACGGCATGGAGTACGGGAAGGTTACGATCTTCTTGTTAGATACGGAGAAGGAACATTGTAGTTTAGGAAGGACTCTGATAGGCGGTAACTAGCCTATAAATATTCATGTAACCCCTACGGGGAAATCTATCTGGCACCTTGCGAAACCCTACTGAACGTAGGGTTTTTATCCTTCGGGAGACCTGAACCAGTATAAACCCTCTGCGTGTTCTTAGATAGATCTCGCTAACCACGTTGCTCCCACGATCCAAAATATCTGCCTAACACCCCGTTCAATCGGGTGACGACAAAAGGTTTAGATGAAGTTTGACCTTTTGAGAGGTGAAAAAGGTACCTACAGACCAGCTAATTTAGCTTGTTCGGCTGGAGCAGCTGTGATTCAACAGCTACAGTGTTTCAGTTATTTCTTCAGCATCCGCTACAACGTTCGCAGTTATTTCTTCAGCAGCCGCTACACTATAACAGCTGCGATGCAGCCTGCCGAACAGGGCGAATATATTTCATCGGCTTATCTGAATTTACAAGCAATGTATACACGGATTAGGAGATAAATGTCAGCACAGAAAAAAATTCGTTGCAAAAGAATTCTCAAACAGAGAGAATGACAACCAAAGTTAGCCAATCATATACAGTTAGCTAGGCAACAAATTAACCAATAATAGATTGGTGCAAATTAGAACTAAGCAGTACTAGTTTAATAGTTTCCCTTAATTTGTTATCTCCATGTCTCGTTTTATTATTCAACCCAGGCTGAGCTTGAGGTCCACACTGAGGCACGGTGCGTCATCATCTTTTGCACGCTGGTTCAACTCACTCGTCCCCGGATCCGGGTCTGCCGTGACGAGCATGTCCTTCTTCTCGAGGAACGTGTGCAGCGACTCAATCCTCTCGAGGGGCATGCCTGAAAATAAGAATCACCCGTGTTGTCGACAGTTCGTTGTATATGAACTACTACTGCTGCTACTCCTTGGCATCATGTTTTGGCCTCCGTAGCCGCTAGGTATACAAGTATATGAACTGCATATATGTCCGGCGGACGAAGAGACCGAGACGCTGTAGGAAACCACGGCCTTCATCAGTTCTTCGGCTTTATGGGCGGGAACGTCTTCAAATACCATTCTTTTTCTATCATATAATATAATCAGTCGAGCGCATTGAGGCTCCCTCCTGAAGTAGAAAACAGTTCACAACTTTGATTAGAATCAGAATGCTTCACATTGAACTGGTCATGCAACACGTGGAGTTAAATGAGCAATACATGCCTTTTTTCGGAGGCTTTCACCGTGCCAGGCTCTTGCGGGAAGAGCTATAACGTGGTGTTTGTCGGCTCCACCGTTTCTTCAGGCGCCGCCTCCGCCACGACATTTGCGAGGCGCACGGCGCTGTGGCTGCCCTGCTGCATCATGTAATGCCTTAAGTGGCTGCAGGTCACCGAGAATTTGTTGCTGGTCCCAGCCTTGACGGCCTGCTGCTCCTTGGCGGCCATGCTGATCTGCTGATCGAGTCGTCGATGAAGACGAGGCCTCCCGGCCGGCTCCTCGGCAGTTGCTCCCCCGAAATGAATCGCGACGCAGCAACATGGCTTTATAACCAGCTGGAGATGTTTAGTTCTCCTAAAAAGGGGTTGACAGTTAGATAGACAGCGCGGACGCCCTCCTAATATCGGTCGTTTCCTGGGCAGGGAAAGGGGCACGTGAGCCTGCCTCCTAATGTTGGAAATGCTCGGGGTGGGTGGTTTCCGACGGACCTCGATCGGTGCGTGGCGCAGCACATGTTGGTTCGGTTCGGCCGTGGTCGCGCGCTGCTTGACCGCTCCATGTCTCCTGAGACAACGGCGCCATGCAATGAGCTCTGCATAGAGCTCCTTTTGGAACCTGACAACTTTCTTTTCTAGCCTCCTTGCTGATATCTTTTGAAATTTGTAATGTCTGCATTGTGACTTAAGTCATATCATCATAAACTATGTTAATTTTTTAGTGCAAATAATACAGATGCTATTCAATGGGTTTCCTGAAGAATGCGCTGCCCTGAAATCCCTCAAGGATGATGCCTTGAGTACAGGACTACAGGGTCATCATCCAAATGGTCAACAGAGTGGGAAACTTACGCACTTCCTGTGGTGAACCAGCTAAATGGTTGAATCTGGTTTGCCATATGTAATTGTTATTACACTCTGCAGCATAGGATATCCTCTTTCTTATCCAATTTGTGGGTCGTAGGATGAGACAATTGATAAGAGTCTCAGACAAAGAGTTGTTTTGTTAGGGAGCATCCTCGATCGAATGAACAGAAGTGCATTTGAATATATTGTTTGCTTTCATCAGGTGCTGCCAATATTAACTAATACCATGGATACTGGACACCACCAGTATTAATCTTAGCAGAACACACAGCTGAAGGCATCAGGGTCTTTTACTCGATCGGTCACCATGTTATTATTTGGGCAGTGTTAGGTCTGCCCGACTGTTTTTCTTTTTGGACACAAAGTACTCTTTGCTGAGCACATGCGCTTGTTATTTCAGGATGTAACTAACAATAACTTAGCACTTGAACTCTTTTATATACATGGTAGGCAAAATATAGAAAACCATATTGTACTACTCGCGCGCTAAGGTCCAGATGATAAGATATTCTGCAGGCGATCTTGCACCAACTAAATATTTTACAAGGAATTCGGTCTTTCGCTTCTGCTGCCATCCTGGATATCAGATCTCTAACACGATGTCTGGAGAAATGAACATATCAGATTCTATGCTCAGTTGTAATTGTAAACACTGCAGCACATCTAAATATGTTTTTAGATTGATCAACTTACACTCTGAATCTGTTCTGATCCATTTGCTCCTTTCCTTGTGAACCCCTGTCTTTTCTTCTTGAGGCATCCGGACAACTCGATCATCATCCTTGATCACATGATCAGATACTGCCGAATTCTCCGGAGATGTGGTCTTGTGGCGCAGTCCCTAAATAATCTGTGGCACGAGGAAATTATACATGAGTCACTGGGAATTGTGTCAATTCAGTTATGAAAGCCCGGAAGAATCTCAATTATGATGCACCTCGCTAAATCTCACTTCAGGTATTGTCTGCCTGAAGCTTGGCCTGGGCATGAAACCCCTGAAGGCACTTGTCAAAGGTTTCCTGATCGACCTTGACTTGACAATGCCACCATTTTGGGTGTGTGAAGTGCAGTTGAGATTGAGAAGCCTTTCCAGGGGCAGGTGATGTAACCTGTTCAGTTCTTCAGATGTGGTAATTCCTTTGGCTCTCACGAGCAGTCTGAGCTCCTCCTGCAGCTTCTTCAGCTCGTCGACACCAACCGTGCATGACTCGATAGAACCATCAGAACTCTTCAGTCTCTGCCCATCCTTCGTCCCGAACGTCCCGTTGGACAGCATTGCCGTGCTATAGTAGTTGTCGGGCTCGTGGATCTGAGACCGAGGAAGTCCTATGGAAGTCTCAGCAGCTGCAAGCGGTGAAGTGTGGCAGTTTCAGTTCATCTATGATTAAAACTGAAAGATTGTTGTTTACATAAACAATGTCAAGTGTCTAAAGGGGTTGCAGAATAAAAATGGCAAATGGAGATTCATTGACAAAGGCGATGCACGGCAAAGGAGGGACCACGGTGGAAGACAACGACTAGCTGGAGTGGAGGTGAGCTGGGTAGAAATAAAACTGAACATACTCCCCTCCGTTTCTATTTAGCTGTCGTTCTAGAGAACAACGTAAATACCAAGGTGTAGAAAGGCATCCAGAGATAGCAGGTGCGACGTGATAACTGCTGCGCAGTTCCTTGGGCAGAAACCAGGGATAGCAGGTTTTGAGTAAGCGTGGCAGCATCTTAGAGGCCAACAGCCAGTGGGGTCCACAAGTAATGAATGGTTGGGGCAGCAGCTGGGCTGCCTTTGCTGCGTCCGGGTGCTCTGAATTGATTCACTCAATTCAGAGGACTGTAGCAATCGCTACAGTAATATGTGAAAAGGTGAACAGTAGTCTGAATTAAAACACTGTAACGCACTGTAGAAACAGTGTTGGGAGTTACTGTAGACCCTTTTAGTACTGTTCACTAGTTACCGTAGCATCCGACCTTGGCTGTCCGTCTGCCATCCGACGGCTGAGATTTCACTCAATTCCGGAACACTGTAGCTCCTCTGAATTGAGTGAATCAATTCAGAGGATCCCGACCGGCCTTTGCTCGTGCGTGCACAGAATATGGCAGAAAAGTGCCACGGGAACTCGAGCGCGACACTTATTTGGGCAAAAATCCATCACGCTAGAACGACACTTAAATGATACAGAGGGAGTACGTACATGCAAAGCAAAATATAGTGTGACACAACGGCATAACTATTGTGAGCAAAACGAAAAGCAATGATAGAAAAAGAAAAAAGAAAGCAAAATAATAGCCAAACCAGAGAACATATTGTATCATGTATAGAGAGCAAGTAACAGCAAATAGACTAGGTTTCGTTATGATACCTACCAACAGATCTAATATTTATATATATACTAGCAAATTGCCCGTGCTATGCTACGGGAGCAACAGAGAATTTTTCAAGACAAGCGGTTGGTTAAGTAGGGCTGTAAAAAAAAAATTCATTTTGAGGAATCTAAATCATCATCTCTCAAGAACTATGTTTTTTATTGAAACTATGAATACTCTAGAAAATTGTACAATTCTTTTATCAGCAAGGAACAAAAGTTTCCTTTTAGAAAAAGCATATATGTTAATAATTCAACCACTACATCGATGAAGGAATGTACTTGTCACTTGCCACAAACCAGAAGTTCAGCCAACTGAACTATAAAAAATTAAGAAACTGGATGGAATGGATACATCTTGATTTTAGATGAATTTAGGAGGAAGAATCAGGTCAACTGGAGCTCAGATGGTAGAGATATTGAATTTTTAGTGGAAGCCTTCGATTAATTCCGAAAATAAGTTCAAAGACACATTATCTGAGCTAGCCTGGTTGTGTTGGAGTTACAAAGGAGAAAGCCGGCTGGACTTTTCTTGGGCTGCAACGATTAATCCAACAGGAGACAGTTTTGTCTTCCAGAAAATAAAAGAGTACCAGGTCTTCTTGTTCCTCTGCTCCTGTTCGCCATTGGCGAGCTCCTGGAGCTCAATCCGTCATGGGGAGAGGGGGAGAAGGCGGCGAGAGAGTAGGGGAATCGAATTCTTGAGACGAAACGAGTCCGTTTGAGGGGTTAATTTGGGGTATGGTTCCAGGGAGCAGCTACTGCGACGAGGAGTTGAGGTCGCAGCCATGGCAGATCGGGGCGAGCTCGGCTAAGAAAGGGAGCTGGCCTGCAAGCTTACTGGGGAGGTCGATGTGGTACTGGAGATGCTCACCCACAACTCAACCGAGGCAGGTACGACCTAGGGCAGGAGATCGACGGCGAACTCAATCCGACATGAACTCAATCCAGATTTTTTTCCGAGTTCCATTCGATCTAAACATGGAAAACTTGGCAGGACGAACAATGAAAAATTAAGGAGACGATCTCTTTCAGACTTTTTAAGTAGTAGAGAAGAGAGAGAAAGAGAGAGAGAGAGAGAGAGAGAGAGAGAGAGAGAGAGAGAGAGAGAGAGAGAGAGATAATTGACCAAGAAACTCTCACATTAATCCTTAGAAAATAAGAAGAGAAAATTACCCACCACTGCCGTTATGAAAAAATTAGTCAAAAACACCCTATAAATATTTATAAAACTAGATGAATTCCCCGCGCATTGCTGCGGGAATTGTTAGACAATTCTGTGAGGACATTTTTTTTATGTGATTAATTCTGTGAGCACATTTGATGAATGAGTAAAGAAACATTCTGTGCACACATCATGTAAGTTGTATTCAAACCTTAAAGGAAGATGAATAATTCCTTACTGCAACCATGTGAACTTAGTTGGTACGCTCACCTCGATCTTTTGAGTTATGTGATAACTTGTTGAGACGACAGAGCATCTTACCAAAGGGGAAAAACTAAGGAGTGGAAAAAATCTGAAAGCATGCTGAAAGTATGAACCTTGTATCCATGTGCAGCAATCAAACTTGGAATAAAGATAAACACAGCTCGACAGTGATAGTAAATTATTTATATACAATATAATTATACAATATGTTCCTTTTGTGAAACATTTCTTATTGTTTTCAGTTCAGGCAACATGTGAGCATTGAACTGGTTGGTGGCGCCTAAAAATGTCTGCAATTTGGTTGCATCATACATTGAACATATATAATTATTGAATCTCGAATAATATTCTTGAAACAACATGGATAATCTCCTGCAATCATGATTCAAAAAATGAGCTATGTGGACAAACATGTTTTTTTTTTAGGATTAAGTCCAAATCACTCCCCTCACTAATGGCCGGAGTCTGAATAACCCCCTCACCTTTGATTTGGTTTACTTAACCCCTCCGGTTTCTCAAACCAGATCAAAATTAACCTTTCATTACTTTGCTAACCCGGTTTTGCTGAGTTGGACAAAGGTTAGGTGGTTTTGGTGCCACGTGGCCTGTGTGACGTGGCGATGGCGATTGGAGTCTCCCGAACCATCCTGACCCGAAGTGAATTATTTGTGCGTCGCCGCTGCAGGCACCTCCGCCGCCGGACGTCGCCGCGCCCCGCCCTAATCTTTGTCGCTGCGCTGGGCCCCGCCGCCACCACCCATGCATGACGCGCATGCTGCGCTCAACTGCGCTGCCGCTCAAGCCCCCGCGACCAGCACCCGCGCAGGACCCCGCCGCTCCATGCCGCGCCCCCCGCCCCCGCTCCGTTCTCCTGCGCCGCCGCGCAGGGCTCCTCCACGCAGGACGCAGCAGGGTCGCACATCCCTGTCGCCTGTTCTGCTACTGCAAGAAGAAAGCGTGTTTGCGCTCGGGTAAGCATGATTTTGCCCCAAAAATAAATGAGTTTGTTTGGTTCTTGACATGGGTTCTCGGCATGATTCGAGTTGAATTTTGTGTGATTTAGGCATGTCAAGGAGGTCATGGATGTGCGAATACATGTCTTACGGGCTAAACTTGGCCAAAGCAGCCCAATATCAATTCACGTGCATGGTGCATAATCACTGTATGCATACGATTCGCAGCCGTTGATGTGTCTGTAGCAATACGCGGCCACGCTAAAATATAATATTTAGATCGAATTCGTGTAAAAAAAGACTAGTTGCCGCCGTCAAACTAGACCTAGCTAATCGCCGTTGTTTCAGTCCGTCGGGAAGACCAAATGAAACCGTAAACGACATAGCATTCAGAAAGGGAGATGCAAGACACACCTCTGATCCAATTTGTAGTGGCCGATCAACTTCGCCTGCCTTAGATCATCATGAACCTTGATGGATCTGATTAGCCGCCTCCAGAGAACAAGGCAAGCGACGGGATGGAAGTACAGGACGAGATCGAAGCGAAAGCCCAGCTGGGGGTTAGGAAGGCACAATCGCCGTCACCACGTCATGCACACAGGCCACGTGGCACCAAAACCACCTAATCTTTGTCCAACTCAGCAAAACCGGGTTAGCAAAGTAATGAAAGGTTAATTTTGATCTGGTTTGAGAAACCGGAGGGGTTAAGTAAACCAAATCAAAGGTGAGGGGGCTATTCAGACTCCGGCCATACGTGAGGGGAGTGATTTGGACTTAATCCTTTTTTTTAAGTGTCCCTCGAAGTCAAGGGTGTAGAACTGAGCTCTTAAGCATTCCAAAACACGAACCTAGTAAGGCTAGTATTTTAGCTTCGGATCAATTTGATTCCCATATGGTGCAACTGGTTGCAGCTGCAAGGTAAATCTAATTATTTTACTATTTTTGATTGAGTTTGGAGAATAAATAATTGGGGTATCAATGTGTTTTCGTGGAGAGCCATCTGGTGAAAAGAAAAGAGTTGGTAATCAAGAGTTTGTGATTTTCATATATTTCTTGATAATCCAATAATAATAATATTTTACATGCTCAATATCCTTCACATTTGAGCGCCTAAATAGGGAAAACTAAACATGGAAACAGACATATCTATGTACTTGCCTTGTAGACTGCTCTGTGTTTGTCCATGGCAACAAATATTGAACTGACAGATGCCAGCTCCACCATTTGGCGCACAACGTTAACGATGGATGGAGAAATCAGAGAGAAAACATACTGAAAACCAAATAACTAATACATATGGTCGACCGTCATTTGGATAGGACCTTGGACAAGAGTGAGTGGTGAGGAGGGAGAAACCTAGTTTATGCTGCGTTCGTTTCATTTTCTTTTCTCAGATTGAGGTGCGTGCTCTGTGGCATGGGATTATTTATAGGATTCTAGCGCCCTGGTAGTTTTTACTCAGCATTAAGAATTGCATGGCAATTCATTGGTTATCGGTTATGCAAGAGAGAGACAAAACTTCCTTCGTAAACTTCAGCTAGTGGACAGCTAAGTAAGACAAAAGAAATAAAAACATTGTGCTCTTGATTGTTGCTAGGCATTGTGGGTCTGCTAGGAACGGTGGAAGTTCTTTAGCCTCTCTCCCTGTGGCCAATTACTGCATGCACGTGGCCAATAGGGTTTAGGCTACTAATGCTTGGTAGACTATTAACCATGCGTAGTGGGTAATAATGCACCAGGCAAAGGGATGGACGAACAGATCGAACCAAAAGGCTAGGATCCAACGGTTTAAATAATTGGAATGATGTGGCTGCATGAGAGTTGAGAGAAATAGGAGTTAAGAACCTTTAGTTGGTTGCACTTATAAAGAAGATATAGATAACTAAATTTGGAATAACAAAAAATAACCAAAATTCCCCTCGCACCTATTCTACATTACCCACAATGCCATTATGAATTAAAAAAATACCCTTCACACCTATTTCTAAATTCGAAATAAGTAAAAATAATCAAAAATACCCTTCACACCTATTTCTAAATTACCCGTCATGCCAATATAAGTCCAAAAAATAACTAAATTTGGGTTATAAAAATATCTCTAATTCTTATTTCTAATTTATCCACTATATCATTATGAGTCCAAAATAACTAAATTTTGGAATAATAAAAATATCTAGAATACACTTAATTCCTATTTATAAATACACCATTATAAAAATACACTGCTATGTCTAGCTAGCATGGCCCATTCTCTTAGTTTTAGCATGACATGTTTTCTTCAAAAGATTTATTTATAGGACGTCACGTTCTTTTTCATACCATGACATATGTTAGTTGTTTAATTAGCATTTCACGTTTGAACTGACCTCACTTCTAAAATAAAATCAAATACAATGAGTTAGCTAAGACGTAAACAATCCAAGATAAATGATGACTCATCTCACACGCTCATAATGAGGGATGGTGAGAAATTCTCCAATATATTTTACTATTTTATAAATGGGAAGTATAAAAAATAATAAACTATGTTAAACTTCTACAATAATTTTTTTTTAAAAATAATAACATAATAATTCTATGCGCATAAATACGCGGACATCCATACTAGTTCGTTACAAATGATCACGAAATGGGCATGCTCCTTGCTTGCAAGAAGGTCATTAGCCTTTGCTTGTCCGATCTTTGCCCCAACTTGGAAATCATGCGATTCGTGCTCGGCGAGAAAGCGCATTCCTGGCGTTTGCGCTAGCAGCCATAGTCGTTAGGCCCGCCCCAAGGGGACGTGGATGCTGTTGCGTGTAGTGCTGGGCATTCGGGCCGCCCGACACGGCCCGACACGGGCCCGTTATGGCACGGCCTGTTTTGGCCCGTCGTGCTGTGCGGGCCGTGCTCAAGCAGCCCACAGGCTGGGGGGTCAGCCCACAGCACGGCACGCAGAGGCCAAAATCAGTGCCGTGTCAGCCCGGCGGCACGACGGCACGGTGGCGCTCGGTGGCACGACGGCACGGCGGCGCGGTGGCCTGCTGCCGAAGCCGGAGACGGATCGAGGGAGGGGGAGGCGGATGGAGGGCGGGAGAGGGATGGGGAGGCACTGAGGCAGAGGCGCGCTGTGCGCCGTGCCCAGAGAGGCGGCGGGGGGCATCGAGGGGCGGCGCGCCGGCGAATGGTAGGTGGAGCCGTGGAGGAGAGGCGAAGGCGGAGTGGATCAGTGGAGGCGGAGGAGAGGGAGGGGGAGGGGGAGGCGGAGGAGAGGGAGGGGGGAGGTGGAGGCGCGCGCGGCGCTGCGCGACAGCGTGAGCGAGAGCAGGGGAGACGGAGGCGGAGGCGCGCCGCCGGCGTTGCGCGCCGCCGGCGTGAGCGAGAGCGAGAGCAGGGGAGCAGGAGGCGGAGGCGAAGGTGCACTAGGGTTCGCCGTGGGCCGGTGGGAGGGAATGTGGTGGACGTGTGGACGGTGAAGTCGTCGGCCGTTTGGAAAATGGGCTGTCAGGAGGCCGAATGGGAGGGAATGAGGAGCTGGGCTGATATTTGGATGTCGATTCGGGCCGTTATCGGGCCGACTTGTATTTCGGGCCGTGCTTCGTGCCGTGCCACGGGCTAGGGGGTCGGCCCATAGCACGGCCCTTACCCCGTGCCGGGCCGGCATGGGCCCGAATTGCTTCGTGCCGGGCCGGGCTCGTGTCGGGCCAAATGCGTCGTGCTTCGGGCCGGCCCAAAAAACACGGCCCGAATGCCCAGCACTAGATGCGTGTCGCTCTCCAGCTTTGCCTTGCCGATTTCGTGAGACGGAGAGAAAGACACAAAACGATAGAAATTAGAAAACGCCTGTTATCGCAATATACTCCGTAAGTAGCAACAAGTTGCAGCGGCGCCCTTCCTCGTCTGGTTTGTGCCAGAATCCGAAGCTCTATTCTACTCTACTCTACTATACTTTGGCGAAGAAACAGAAAAGAACTTGAAGGATATGATCGGCTGATCGAACAACGCGCTGTGCAAATAGCGCCCGGTTCATACAACAAGCTGTCGCACAAAAGATTAACCAGCATGCATCCATCCATCAATCGATAGGTTTTGGCTTCATTATGCTACTCTACCAGCAGATCAGTTATTACAAACAAAACGTCTCGATCGCGAAAGCAGCATGCTCCTGCTTGCCAGGCTTGTTGATCGTTAGGCTTTGACCTGCTCAATCTTTGCACAAAAGTATTTGTGTTATTTGTTGCACAAAACTACAAATTTTAGTATGAGGCCCACTTGTCATACTCTGTTGTTCTTATACACTTCTTATGTGACTGACATGTGAGATCGAAACCAAAAATTGTGGTTTTGTGAAACTATTTTCAAAAGTTGTGCTTCTTTGCAATAAGAGATCAAATAGTTGTGGTTTTGTGAAATTAACTCTTTTTAGAAAGTAAGAAGTACATTTTACCACCTTCAAGTATCCATGTAGTTCACTTAACCCTTTAAACTAATTTTTGTCTATTTTACTGCCTCCAACTATTTAGATTGGTTCAATTCACTCCTTCATGAAAGTTTTATTTCTTGTATCTCTAGATACACATCGTGTTGAGTGTAAACTTTTGTGAGATTATAGGTTAAAACATATCTTATGTTAGAAAAATATTTAAAGAATTTTTTTTAAAAAAATTGTATGTGGAAAGTGTGCAATATAAATTCGACATATAGAATATAATAATACAAGAAAATATTTATAAAAAAATCTGGAACAATTTTTATAGCATAGAAGATGATTTCATATACTACCCTACAAATTTGAGCTTCAAATATAATCCATACAAAAAGAAACAAAAAAGTAAAAATTCACGAGGGGTGAATTGAACCAATATAGATAGTTCGGGGTAGTAAACCAGACTAAAAAATAGTTTAGGGGGTTAAGTGAACTACATGAATACTCGAGGGTAGTAAAATAGACTTCTTTCTTTTAGAAAAGATCACTCTTAACTGCATGTGGAAAGTATGCCGTGAAAGGGGACTTGGCCTAGTGGTTAAGACACCCGAGTAGCACCTTTGAGGTCCTGGGTTCGACTCTCGGTGGGAGCGAATTTTCTAGGATTTAACGGCATTTGTGCTTTCAGCGGTAGGCGACGTGGCCGTCGACAGCGAGGCGCCAGTGGTGACTTCGTCAATCTGGAGGATTTGCCGGCTCAATATTCGAAGATGCTCATAGAAATAGAATTTACGTATGTACGGTCATAAAGATGAGTGTGCGTGCGTTGTGAGTGTCTGAGTTATACTGTGTATTAAAAAAGAATATGCGAAGTACGCCTAAGGCTAGCTTTCAGCCGCATATGCCATCCATACCGCTCCCGAAGTCCCGATACGGCACTCAGTTTAGACAGGTACCCGCCCGCCGCCAACACGATACGAGCCGTTTCGTCCACCCATCCAGGACTGGAACGAACGAAATGCATGCTACGAGGTTGTCCAACCATGAAAGCAAGGCCGTTGGTTGCTCTCACAACCGTGTAAAGAACTTTTTCACGTTTCCGATACCTTGTCGGTCCAACTCCTGAGCTCGACAAACCTCTAGTTGTCAGCCTTCTCGGTCTCATATATGTAAATCCAGCACCGCAACTACCTGGCCAAGGACGCCTCCTCCCGATCGATCGGCTCGGCCTCCTGTTGCTAGCTAGGCTAGCTGATTCATGGCGACGGACAGCACCAACTGGCGCTTAGCCGCCGCGTACACCCAGGAAGGCGACGCCAATAATGCGCAGCAGCTGACCATCTTCTACGGCGGGACGATAGTGGTGCTCGACGGCTGCACGCCGGAGAAGGCGGCCGAGCTGATCAGGCTCGCCGCGGCCGCGGCGGGGTCGTACATGCGTAACAAGGACGACGAGGAGACGGCGAACAAGGGCAAATCGGCTGTGAGCCGCGAGGAGGCTGCGTCTTAATTGGCTCTCGCTGGGCAGCCTGACGAACACCCATGCACGGCAGCTGAAGATCAATCCAGGTCGAGGTCATCTCCTACGTCTAGTGTACGATTAATTACGTGGTTGATATGTATACTAGGTGATTCCTCGCGTGTTGCTGCGGGAATTAGAAAAATGACTAGTACAATGCCCATGCGTTGCAATGGAACTTTTTTTACAACATACATCATCAATAATTATTAATACATGTATACAAATGACAACATTTTGATAAGTGAACAGCAATAAGACATGAATCTTTACTAAGCTATAATCGATCCTACTAAATCATGAATCTATGTAACAATGGAGCGTAGATATATGTTTGTGCGTGCTTCGAATTAGATAATTGGTTCTTTGCGTGCATAGAATAAACTCAATAATTTAGTGCGCATAAATATATTATTTTGTCTTATCATTTTTTCATAAAAGTTTGCACACAAATATCTTATTCAACAGGATAGATTGGAGTTGCAACAAATAGAAAGTTTTGAATGTACCCATGTTGATTTTAGTTCATTACTTCCTATTAAGTTTTTATCGATTTGATACAAATCAATAATCTAAGCCTCATAGTTAGCTCAATGTGCTGGAAGATAGTGGGCCCACTGCCATACCCAAGTCAATAGTCATCATCCGTTTTCTTTCCAACAGAAGTTACAGAACGCACGATTCTTCATCGATCGAAAAAAAAGAAAGAAAGAAAAAAAATAGAAAAGAGCGCACGATGCTGCAGCTCAATCGTCAATTCGCGCTCGCCGCGACGCTGGATCTCACCGCTGGCCACCAAAATTCCAAATCCCATGCAACCTCCGCAAGATCAGGCAAGCGATAGCGGCACAGGACACCTCCACAGCCTGGGCGTCCGCGGCAAGGACATTCCACGCATATGAGCGGCAACGACATAGCCATATCGCGCGACGTGGGGCCTGAAGCCGGGCCGTCGGCGGCGATGGAAACGCCGGCGATGGCTGCGAGGATCTAACGGCGATGCCCGCCTCGCCATCAAGACCTCCACTCCGTGCGTCGGGCTACGTGACGTACTGGCGGCACGGGCGTAGACAGGGGAGGGGATGGAGGAGCGGCGGCGTCGGAAGGGATGGGGCGGGGAGTCGGGAGGAGGCGAGCGGAGAGAGGAGAGGGCGTCTTTTTTTTTTCTACCAAGATCGGCCAGGGGTGGATGGGCTGAAGGAGATATTTTCCTGACCCACTTGTCGGCACGAACAGGCTGGAGGCCGACGGGAATGCCAACGAACAACCATGACCACCACCAACTCGCTTTTTTAAGAATGGTAAAGATATACACTGACCAGGCCGGCCGGCCGGCCGTGGAGGCGTTCGTCTAATTAATTACGGTTAGGGTGTCATCTCTACGTAACTATAGTAGTAGTATACTACTATGATCAAGCTAGTTATGATGGCAATGCATGCTTCGTTCCACCTGTATGGCTGTATGTATGATCCAACTGTAAAACAAAGCTAGGTTAATTTATTCGTTATTGTTATTGTGTCACTGTTTAACCGGTTTTTGTTGCATAGTGTATTTATATATGGATTTTATTAATGGAGTCATTGCGGCAACGCTAGCTTTAGAGAGTTCTGAACTTGCGGGGAGGGATTTAGAGCATTTCCAGCAATGGACCTCAAAACAGGGCTTTTATTTTTGTTTTCCAAGTCATCATGTAAAAATAATGGCTCAAAATTTGGTTTTAACTCCAGCAGTAAAGTAGCCCAAGACCCTATTTTGTGAAAAAAAAAGTGATAAGACCCACAAATGAGAAGGAGGATTGGAATACCCTAGCAATGAGGGCTTGGAGGTGGAATTTGAGGGGGCATGTAAAATAAGAGCTCAAGTAGGGTCCCTGCTGGAGATGATATTTTGGCTCAAGACCCTAAATAATAGAGTAAGGGGCTCAAGTAGAGTCCTTGCTGGAGATGCTCTTACAGTAGTACCTTGTAGCCAGCCAGGCGATCGGGGACTCGTTCGACACGCGGCTCAAGCACACGTACCCGATCGATTCCGTTGTGCCTAACTGTTAGAGCACGGCTTATGGTTCCACCAGCTGCGGGCGGAACGCATCTACCATGTCATCTTCATCCGACTTCAAAGTCATTTCATATAGTGAGCATGGCTATTAAGATGGCTAAGAGGATGATTGCATTAAAGAGCAAATACTTAATGTTTACAAGTAGCTACAATCTGATGTGGTGTAGTAGATCTTTGTGGCTACAAACAAAACATCAGTGCATTTCATATTTCAGTGATAAATAACAACGCCATCCACAGCAATACACTTTAAATAAAGGAATCACAGGGAGGAGGAAGACGCCTATGACGTCGCCCGCAACCGGCGAGTAGCGTGCACTATTGTCTCGGTTATGCCGCTTCAGGCGGGCGAGTCGCAAGACGCCCTCTTTGTTCTCTCTCTTCTGCCCTCACCCTGCCACGTAGGATTTTTCTGACGTGGAATTTGCATTTGCGGCTGAATAGGCATTATAATACCTGCTCTTAGAGGACATGTTGGTTTCACGCGCATGCCTTGTTGAGTGTTGGCTGCCGTAGCCAAGTAGCTGCAGCCACAGTCCCATTAAGCTGCAGCAATCTAAGCAATCTATGTACAAAATTTGGGCGCAATTAATTGGGGATCGACGCCCACGATCGATATCACGAGGGAAGGAAGCATACAGGCCGACGCGGCACGGACGCGGTCTGGCGGAAACCAATAGCAGGAGAAGGTGACACGTGTAGCATCCCGTCTCTTCTGGTCCGGGTCTGCACACCTAGCAGTTCTCTAGGAATCTAGACTTCTTTCACAGACCAACACATATCTTTTCTGCGTGCTTTGTCTTCACTCGTGCGCACCTGGGAAGGACTTCCCGGTCGGTCACTCATCCCAAAATTGCTCCAGGCCAAACACGCTTAACCTCGGAATTTTTCGAGACGAATTTCTGAAAAAGAAGTTGCAACCTGTTGATATGAGTATTCTGTCAATCCTATTAAACTTTGGGTCAGGATATCACAACACGAGTAAAGCAGCGGGGCTCGCGTCGTTGGCTTCCTTCCGTTCGCTTACTGCTTCCTCCCTCCTCCATCCAGTGCCGGGGTTAGTTGCCAGGCGAGGTTCGTGTGAGCCTGCCTGCTGGGACGAAGGTGTAGATAGCATGCAGCCATGTTCGTTTCCTACTACTAGTCCAAAATTTAATCATGTCACATTAAAGAAAATTTTATTATTTAGAAGTATTAAATAAAGTTTAATTACAAATTTTTTTTGACAGATAGGTGCAAATTTAAGATATGTATCTAATTAGCCAAATTAATCTATGTTTTGCTACGTTGATGCTACAGTAACTATCGTCTAATCACAATTTAATTATTCTTATTAGATTCGTCTCGCGAATTAATCCAGAGATTCTGCAATTAATTTTGTAATTAAACTTTATTTAATACTCTTAAGTAGCAAAATTTTTTAGACTAAATATACTCCTAAAGGAAACGAACAGGCGGTTGCGGCTGTGTACAGGGAGGGATTCACTGCGGCTTGCACGAGCAGGGCTGCAGTGCGATTCCATTTTCAGGCTGGTTACTCTTCTTTTTATTTCTTTTTTTTTCCTGCTTTTGACATAATCGCCCGGAGTTGCATGGCCTGCTTGGGTTCTCTCACATGTGCAACACCTCCAAGAACACGTATGTGACGCAAGCATCCTGTGACGCGTGATAAAGCCATCGAATGGGCGCCTTGCCAATGGGCATGTTCTAGAAAAAAAATGGGCGCCGTGCTCCGGTGCGACCTCCCCCCACAAATATGCGCATGTTTACGCGGATGCCTTCTCCCGACCCCAGATTAAAATTGATGTTCGTCGTTGCAGCTCGATGGACCTGTCCCGTCTATCCCATGAATATATGGCAGGCGACAGACAGGCGTGCACGCTCGTGAACGCGAGGTAAAGGTGACGTTCAAGAGCTTGTTCCCGTTTCTGTGAGCAACGCTACGGACTCGTGGCGGTGTAATTGCAGCAGTAGAGAGCCCCGTGTGGCTCGTGCTCTAACCTTCGGCAGCCAGCAGGCGTGACTACTCCATGCAGTGACATACTGTAACAATTACTGAAGAAAATCATGAAACGACGTTTTCAGAAGAGCGTTCACTGGCACGGCACGTTATTCCCGGTTGTGCAATTCTCCCGGTTGTTTCTGCAAAGGTTAGGTCCCGTGCTGTCCAAAGGGCATTACAGTAACTTCATATCAACATGCAAGGACAATCACAGTCTCTTATGATACGGGGAACGTGGTGATGAAAACGTCGTGGTGTTCTGTGGCACGAGAGCAAATCTGGATCATGGAGCAAAGTCATGCAGCAGACTAAATAAAGAAGTCTCCCAATTCATCAACAGTAGAAGCAACACACCTTTTGACTGTCTTGTGCTCCACTTCAGTTCTGAACCACTTGATAAAGCAAACATCAGCGCATTCTCGATGCAATTGACTCAACTGCTCTCGTTCACGATTAATTTGCCCACGGGAGGACTTGCTGTTCAGTCTTTTCAGATGAAAGAATGATATAATTATCGATCCTTGAAAGCTCGCGACGGATGTAAGGAGTGCCTTCCCAAACATTCCATCAGCAACCATGATATTTCTTTTGTTGTTTGCTGAGATGACAGCAGCGTCAGTCATTGCAATGTCCCATGTATGGATTTCTTGAAGGCAGAGGTTAGTTTTAAACGACTCCACGGTTAAAATGGAATGAGCCAGTGAGATGAGATTGCAGCATCACTCGAACCTGGACACTTTACATATCTACCTTCGGAGAGCGAAAAAATCGAGTGTTGCGTTCAAATTAATACAGTCATCAGCTGATTTAGGCTCAGCTGAGCTGCAGAGCATGAGCTTGAGACTGAGAGCAGAGGAGCCTTCGTAGGAATAGAACGGTACTGGTAGGATCCGGCGCGCTTCGCGCGCCGCGTGGGAAAATTTTATTTGTTAGTTTCGCTAGGAGCTGACGCGAAGGGTCGTGCTTTATTTGTTCGGTGCTGGGTAATTACCTTTGATTATATATCGAGGTTGGTTTTTCCTGGGCTGGTCTTTTGTTGGGCCAGTCTTTTGTTGGGCTTACATGATCATCAAAATAGAAAGATAGATGTGCGTAAAAAAATGTAGTATGATAGCTGTAAAAGATCTTTTACAAAACACAATCTTAGCCTTCGTTCAACATAATAGTGCAGGTTACTGTAAAAGATCGTAGCTCTGCAAGGCCACTACAGATTCGCCATAAGCGGCCACTGCAAATTGACAACAAGCATTAGCATGGGTAGGCTTGCTAGCCTCAGTAGGCAGCTATTTTTCATTTACATTTACATCACATAAAGGCTCATCGGCCATATAATCGATCCATGGCAGCACATGCCATCAGCAAAAGTCCGAGGAAGCGGCATGGCAAAATAAAACGAAAGAGCAGAGTCATTAGGTTTCGTCACATGGCACGTGATCATGCTTTCTGTGGTATATGTTGGAGAGCTGCATGTCTTCCCAGAAGTAACATGAACTTGGGCCTTCCCAGATTCTTAGCCACCGATGCTTTCTTTGATCCATCACCACCAGCCCGGTACAAGCGAAGTGAGTCCTGGCAATCATTTCGACGAATGTATCCACGATAGTGATGTTAACCAGCGAAAGGTGCATGAAGGATGAAGCTGAAATCTTTCATGTAGAGCTATTTGAGGTAGCTTCAGTTCCCTAATATTTATACATATCAGTAAGATATCCAAAATTTCTAGGGGAAAACAGTATATCAGAATAAGAAAAGAAAACATATAAACAGATTAAAAAATACAATGATTTGGAACAATAGGTCAAAATCTCATCAACAGAAATGCATCATTGTTCAGTTAGCTCATTGCCAAATTAAAATAATGGCTGAAGTAAAGCATTGCGTACTCGAACAGGAGCTGCAAGACTGGTTGGTAGTTATAGAGGAGTGTATAAACTGCCAGCGAGACGTACCCAAAGATTTTGTAGGGATAAAATTCGAAAGCATATCACAAAACGATTATAATTTTTAGTCATTTCCAATTTAAAACAGTTGCCTATATTAGGACACAGAAAAACCATGCGGTGCAGAAAGGTAGCACTAAGCAGCCATCATAGATGGTTCTTAATGAAAGGTAGCACTAAACAGCCATCATAGATGGTTCTAAATTTTACGATACAGACATAGACATGTACAAAATTCTTGTAAAAAAAAGGGCACAGGTCTTATAATAATCCTTTCATTTGACTTTTTAGGTCCTTTTTCGACATGATTTAACAAATGGCTCAAGTGCAAAGGTTATTCAACTCTATTATGACACTTACTAATGTGTCATCTAAGGATAATTAACAGTCATTATAAGAAATGAAAATAAACATTGCTAAATTATGAAAGAAATATGAGTCTACACCAAAAATATACTTAGATAAATAATCGACGGTAAAACTGGATTGAAAAAGTATCTTTACTGGGAATGGTCTTCCCCTGACTCGTACTATCCACTATAAGGACCATGCCTTTTGGCACTATATCCTATCACATATTACAAAAGCATGAGAATTACAAGATTTAATTTATAGAATTTTCTACACACACCATATGCCAAAAAAGTTATAATAATTGCTTTTAATATTCAAAAGAATATAAAGGTCACTAAAGGATCTGAGCATCCCTTGTAGAAAAAAAAAAGATCAGAGCATCCCTTGTAAAAAAAAAAAGGATCAGAGCACAACTCCAAAATTTCACATATCACATTTCTGGAAAAAAAAACTCTATACGTTTACATGATCAATACTTTTACTGTATAATATATAATTAGTAGGGTCACCTTTCCCAGCTCAGGTGTAGCTCCTGAACCCAGGATGCTTCTTGGAACTTTCAGAAGCTTGGCTAGTTGTTCCAAAGTCACTGCCTCTGAGAAGACACAAGGCACCCTAAGGTTCATCATTGTAAACTTAAATTAAAACACCCACCAGTATTAACTGATTCTGAGGTTCAACACTGGAGTAAATTAAGGCACCTAAATTTGGTTATCACTATGCGGATAAAGTCCAATGTGCAAAGAGGGTAAAGATCAATGGCAAGAACTACACCTATCACACTAAGACCAACAAGGCGACAAACATGACTGGTCCATGGCTCTATGCAAGTGGCAAGTGATCATCAAAACAATAGAAAACAGATTTGTGTTGAGAGCACATGGTTTGGCAAACGCATCCAAGATTCCAAATGGATATGAGGAAAATGTTGCCAAGTATATAAGCAGAATTGTCACCTTTCTACACCATCATAAGAAAAAGTGACATGCATACATGTGATCTTCAAAATTTCATTACACAGCGACCATGCATATAAACGTGAAACAAAATAACTCAACAAACTTTTCTGAAAACAAGCATATGGCACTTATAGAATTTTGACACACCCATGAAAGAAAAAACAAATGTTCCCTGTAAGTAGTCCAAGCTGCAAGTTTCACCTGAACCAGAAGTTCAGCAGCACCGCTCATTCATCCAACATCCAAGGGAAACGTAAAAGAATTAGAAAAATAAAATGGAGAGCTCAGAAAGTCAGCAGCTACCTCATCCTCATAGCCTGCACTGTATATTCAAAGCACTGCACCTCTGCTGCCACCATTGATTAATTCTCACCTAGGCAAGATTTTTGGAATTTTTTTAAAGCTCACTTTTATACCAAAAGAGCGAAGAAAAGCAAAAACCAATCAAGCAAAAGAGATGCATACATGGGATGAGGAGAAGTTGCCTACAAATGAAACAAATATAACTAACTCAACTTAGAAATGATTTACTCTCCTGCGTTTTCGAGAAAAAAAAAACTTAGGAATGATTTATTATCTATGTGCAATAGGAACGATAAACATTCCAAATATTCAGACAAAAGATGCATATATACATAGGAAGAGTCTATACACCTGACATCATTCTGAAGTGCGTAAGTCATCAACCTCAAATAGGAATATGTTCCGATATTTGCCGCTCACCTGAAACCTGATAGAAACATAAGAAAAAAAATTGAAAAAAACAAATATATGTTTTGTTATATTAAAATTTAGTGCGGCAGCATGTAGCATCCTTAACTAAAAACAGGCTAATGGGATGGAGCAGAGTATATATAATTAAACAGCCTAACTACTGGAAAACACCACATACGATTACTTTTGGTCTTACACCAGAATAGGAAAATAAACACATAAAGTTTTGAAGCCTGAAAGGGCAAACATGTCTGATTGCATATCATATACAATATGAGAAAATGGTGCATATATAAAAGATTGCAGTTTACATGTGATAGAATAAATGACTATAATTGGATCATAATTGGATCCTGAACCGCATTGGAAAGGAAACGACACGAAACATCCTGCTCATGTATGAAACTTTGAAAATGAAATGAAAAATTGGCCTCCATTAGAATTTTGGCCAGAATTTACCATGGACAGAATTCTGCTTTACTGTGTACTTCAATTCTTGCTTCATCTCACCCTTACATTTGCTCTGCACATACAGCAGCAGAAACAAATGACCAGTCTGAGGCAAGATGAAAATAAAAGAGAAATAATGGTAACTACAGAAAGGGGAAAAATGCAATGCAATTGCTGCAAGAGATTTTCTTATCCCCAAATACCATATACAACAGTCAAGGCATCTAATGTAGGATAAATGCATCCTCAGGATCACGCTTGTCTGAACTCATTTCACCGAGAGATGTGGACTTCACCTCCTAAACCTCAGAATTCTTTAAAATTAGTTAGAACTTCTATATTTCTTGGAATTGTTTGGAGGTCACACTGCTCAACATAGGCAGCTAGCAAAGACAAAGGATTAGAAATTACCTATGGTCCTAATCTGATACAAGCATCCACTTTAAGCCAGTTAAACAATGTTTACAGATTTCCAAGAACAGTGTCAAAGGGACACCTACTTCATCACAACTCAAAAAAAGGCATATTTCTTTTAATGCAGCATGGTCATTAATTAGAAAATTCAAGCCTGTAAATGTAAGCAGCGAAATAATTTATTGAAGTTTAATGGGAACATTGCTTCACAAAAGAAATGAATCAAATATGACTACACTAAGTTAGCTGTCAACATACACGAATGTCTTAAAACTTCAAAATGCTTAGATTGCAAAATTAGATTATATTATGTAACTCTATTGTGGAACACAAAAAGCAAGAAGCTGTAAATCATAAAAATGTTTATAAAAAAAAAGAAACAGAGATGAGAAACATCATTCTCATTTCAAAAGCTCAGATCATATGTTACCATAGTTGAAGGCCACACCTTGCAATATAACAAAATCAATTGGAACCTCTCCCCAGCACACATGGCACCATCAGATATACCCTCTCTAAAGTCATCTCCTCGACAAGAAAAACAAAAGACCTTGTCAGACATTCTCCTTCATTAGCAAATTGCCTTGGGGACTACAAAAGAAAATGAAGTGCACATATCCATGTAATAAAATTTGGTAGGATCGTCCCAAAGTGCCTTATTAGAATCAATACATCTCTTCAAACTCCACAAACACAAGGAACTAAAATTTGCACTAACAAAATTGTGTATTTATCTAGTGCCGCATATTGTTTTCTTTATTATTTATTAATAAGGAAAGAGACTGGAAGCAGAAGCATTGACACAAAGGTGGACTGATGGAAATAATGTAACCTGGAAGCAGAAACATCGTCAATTGTTCTTGGCTGCCACAGCAGCACCAACACCATGGTATTGCTGGGCGACACCCATCTGGGCAGTACACCAAAATGTCAAGAGCAATGAACCTCTTGGGATACACATCATTACAGCTTCCCCCTAGGCAATTGACAAATGAAAACCCTGAATCAAGATCAATCGTATCACAGCAAGGCAGGGAAAAACAAAGGGTAAATCCCTTGATATATGTTGCAAGCAGCAAGCATAATTGTAATGAAAATGTAATGTAAAAAAAAAGTTTGTAACGGTGTCTAGCCCCCAAATACTGGCAGGCCCATACAAAAACACTCAATAACCTGCACCCTGCAACCAGATTAAATTTGCATATGTACTATATGCAGGGAGGGAAACAATCATTTAGCACAGAAGCATTTATAGCACATAAATAGCACCTATTTCCTGCTTGCTTACCTCTTATTTACAGCATCAACAAACCTTTTTTTTTTTTTGAGGGATACAGCATCAACAAACCTAGCTAGTAGAGATCATGATCAGATATAGACCATCTGGAATAGAAAAGAAACAACATCAAAATTGGGTCCCAAGTGGTGGTGTCTTAAAGGTGCCTTCAACAAACAATTGAAACAATGGGCAAACATGATGCAATCTGCACTACCGAAGACACCCTAGCAGCAAGAAACGGGGACATGCAGTCACCAAGAAGCAAAAATAAAAGCTAATGAAAAGCAGGAACAAGGGCGGAGGACAAGCCCTCACTTTGACATGAGCGAAAAAATCAGCACGTGCAGCTTCTCCCCTCAAGCTGCATCAACTCTGTGGAATAGAACCACGTGCAGCTTGCTCACAACAGAAAGGTATATATTGCCACCGTTCCACCTCCATGCTTTGTTGCATCTGCTGTTTTCGTAAAAAATAGCCTTAAGTCAGTTCAGGTACTACTCCATCATAGAGCTTAAATCCTATTTTACCAAGAGTGCAGTAACATGTACTGAGTATTTTGTTTTCTTTCTATACATATACTTAACAAAATAGGTAAAAATTCAAGGCAAAAGAATTGAGGAAATCAGAATGTAATATTCTTTTCTATTGGCACCGTGCATTGGTTGAGCAACACGATGGTAAAAAATAAAAGAAATCCAAGCGTTACCTGCTTGGATTGAGAAAACAATGCTAATACAGTCACATGATTAATCATTCAAAAAAAATCAAAAAGAACAGGCAGGCCTCTAGCTTTCTGGCAGGTTTGTCATGTCATGAGTAGATCACAACATCAATAATTTCTGTAATAGATCACAACATCAATAATTTCTACAACACCCTGTTCTAAGAATTTTAAGGGCTGTAATCCAACTTTAGATGACATGTGTAGCTATGAGTTTGTCATTATAGTTATCCTGCAGAGGGAGATTAGTCATGGGAAGAGAGTAAAGGCTAAAATGGACATCGACCTGGCCTTTTGCAGAGATGATGAGGCAATGGGGCAGATGCGCATCACTTCCCATGCAATCCTCCTAAACGGAAAGCCTTGCAGTGAAGCCTTGTGACGCCGCAAGATCGCAGGCCATCCTCATCTATGCCGGCACCGCTGCAACAGGTGGAGGTGGAGTCGTGAGGCGCCAGCTGAACAAGATTGGGAATAAGGGGAAAAAATCCACGAGCTGGGCATAAAATCGATGGGAAAAGAATCAAAAGGAAAAGAATTCACGAGCTGGGCATCAAAAATCGAAGGGAAAAGAACCGGGAGGAAAAGAATCGAGGGAGAAGACGAGAGGTAGCTCACCTGGAGTTGCCGTGCCACCTCTAGCTGCAAGTCGCCGTCGCTGCGCTTGCCTCCACGTCAGAGGCGGCCGCACCGGCCGCAGGAGGGCGCCCATCCATTGTGGCCTGCTCCTGGTGCTTGCGCGTGCGGCGCGGGGAAGACGAAGACAGCTATCAGCTTGGTCCAGGCCGCCCTCGGCCTCCGCTCCAGCCGCCGAAGCTCGTCCTGAGCGCACGCTACGCCTCAGATCCGCGGCGGAGGGGGCTGGGGTACGGGGAAGAGAGGAGAGGCGGGCGGCGGCGCGGCTAGGGCAGGCGGTGGAGGTGTCGGTGCTCACCGGTGGGGGAGACGGGCGGCGGCGGTGGACGAACTCGCCGGCGGAGCACGGGAAAGGGAGGAGATGCGGGCGGCGGCGGTGGAGGAGCTCGCCGGCGGGGGAGGCGGGCCACGACGCGGCTAGGGCGCACTGGTGGAGAGCGGGAGAGGAGCGAGCCGCCGGAAGAGCCGGAGTAAACTCGGGGTCGGTCAACAACCGCAGTAAAGCCATCGTGCAGCGAATGGGAAGACGACGCGCGACTTGCGGTACGCGAACGCATTTTTCACCGCGGCCCGCGTCTAACCCCAGCGACGCACACGCCCGCGATTGGAATCCGACGGCGCAAATCGTCGGACGAGCTCGCGAGCGCTGAGAGCGCGGCTACGCGGGCACGACTAGAGAAGAAAATGATCACTTCAGATCCTGCTCGTTGGACATGTCTGCGAGGCGGCCGTAATCAGAGTGTCGGAATCGCATTCGTTCGGGCCTGTAGTTCGGTTTTGCAACTTTACGAGCAATGCTGATTGGGGGATTCCATTTGTAGTGCTTTGGGAAATGCTGACCGCATATCTGTTGGTATGTTTTTCTCCAATCAATCAAAATATATTTCATGTATATGTTATATCTCATTTTGATTTATTTTCTGTGGTTTGGTGTTACAACGTAGAGAAAGAAGCCAAAGATGTGAACACTACGGTCTTAACCAGGAAGGTTGTCGGTGAAATGTTCTTGAAGCCTAATAGACCTGCACTTGTTGTGAGCAGCACAAGCTGGTCTGTTCTCTTAAACTCTGTTGTCAAAATTATAGTTTTCGTTATGCTCGCTGCATATCATTGTTGAAAGGATAACTCGAATTTGAGAAAATAATTGAAATAATTTGAGATCAACTAATTAAACTAATTATGCAAAACTTGAAACGACACAGGAAGAATGTAAATAAAATAAAATATATCATCAATTTATATGAATTTACAAGCAATGTATAAACGGATTAGGAGATAAATGTCAGCATAGAAAAGGAATCTTTCCCTTGCAAAAGAATTCTCAAACAGAGAGAATCACAACCAAAGTTAGCCAATCATATATAGTTAGCTAGGCAACAAATTAACCAACAATAGGTTGGTGCAAAATCCTCCAGGGAAACACATTTGATCCACTAGTTTCATGCTTTTCCTTGTCATCTCCAAGTCTCGTTTTATTATTCAACCCAGGCTGAGCCTGAGGTTCACATCAAGGCACGGCGCGTCATCATCTTTCGCACGCTGGTTGGACTCACTTGTCCCTGGACTCGGGTCTGCCGTGACGAGCACGTCCTTCCTCTTCTCGAAGAACGTGTGCAGCGACTCCATCCTCTCGAGGGGCATGCCTGAAAAAAAGAACCACACGTGTTGTCGTCAGTTCGTTGTATATGAACTACTACTACTGCTGGTGCTGCTGCTGCTACTCTTTGGCATCATTTTTTGGGTATACATGTATCCGAACTGCATATATGCACGCGTTTCTACCTGACAAGAAAGGTTGTCCGGTGGACGAAGAGACCGAGATGCTGGAGAAATCGTCGGCCTTCATCAAGTCTTGAGCTTTATCGGCGGGGACGTCTTCAAATACTCTCTTTTTTCCATTGTATAATATAACCACCGTGCTCGGGTTCCTTCCTGAATTAAAAAACAATTTACAGTTTTGATTAGGCCAGTTTTAATGAGGCCTTTTATTACACTCTTTTCAAGACTAGTTTTAGGAAAAGGAGCCAGCTTCCTTTCATTTGGATGAAAGACCTCTCACAAAATATGAAAGTTTCTCATCTCTCTCATCATAATTAACTTGCCAAATCAGCAAAAGATGCACACATGACATAGAATTTAATGTAAATGAAAGGCCCTATTGAGACTTTGGCCAGTCTCAGTGGATACTTTCATTTTACACTTTTCAAAGGTGCCACATCAGATTTAGAGTTTTCACATGATAAATGAAATGGTCTCTCTCAATGCACAATTTCATCTCACGGTTTCATAAGCAAAGTATAATATTAAATTCTTGCATTGAAATTGGTCAAAACATGTTAGGATGAAAGTTTTTGCTCTCAATGGGTCTTTCAATAACCTTTCATATATATGAAACCGTGCCAACTTCCTTTCATTAGAATGAAAGGAACTTCTCCTCTTTCATCTTAATTGATGTGCCATGTCATCTATTTTGTTGATGTGGCACCTTATTTTGTTGATGTGGCACCTTATTTAATGTTGATGAAAGGCCCATTGAGGCTGGCCAGTCTTAATGGACCTTTCATTTGACATTTATTAGGCGACACATCAGCAAAATAGGTGACATGGCAAGGTATTTAATATGAAAGAGGAGGGAAAGCTTTTTATTAGGATGAAAGGGTAGTGACACTCTTTCCAAGTCAATGAAAGGAGAATGAAAGGTGCATTGAGACTCTTTTTCCTTTCATATGCAAAAAAAGTGGATCCCTATCGGTACACCTATGCAACAATTTAATGTCTCATTCAGTCTATGGAACTGTGAAATGAAAGTGCACTAGCAAAAGTGTCCGTGGGTTGCCACGGGCTGAACAAAAAAACAATGTACAAATAAGTTCAATGAATTTCAGTTTTAAAACAAAATTGAATGGGAACTGTTTATGTAAATATATGGAAGAAACTCATGAAAAATATTTTGATTCCGCAATAAAAACACATCTTGAAGAATTCATCTGGACAGTACTATTACCATGAAACTTTATTATTATACATGTATACATTAGTATTACATAAAATAGATATTGTCAACGATTTCTGTGTTAATCATACAAAATAATGATACAAAAAACAACTTCCTTTTGTGTTAGCAGTACAATTCCGAACCCACACCACCAGCCTTCTCTCCGAGTATTCTTTACTCTGTAACTCTCACTTCTACTTCCAACACAAACGGTACAGAAGTCTTTTCGTTCCTTCCTAGATGATTTTGTGAATACCCATCTCCTGATCATCGAGGTGTATGTCTTTGCTTTTGTAAATACCCATGCGGACCTATGTCAAGTGAAGTTAAGCAACATAGGCATTGTCCGACGAAAGAAGGATCAGATTTGGACGGCCTTGAAAAGCTAGGAACCCTCATAGATAATTTTAACCATTTCGATCTGGGTGCACAACCGCCAGGAATTGCCATTCCAGCCGACAGGAAAGACCAAATGAACAATAAAAAAATACAATTGCATTTTCCTTTCTTATTTCATTATTTGCATACAGAGTTCTCAGGACTTACATCAATTACACCATCATTATTCTGAACAATATTGGGGTACAGATGCCATAAGAGAATGAATGGCGCATTGCATAAGAAAGTAAAGGCAAAGATTAAGATGGCAATCCACATTTCGCAGAGGTGCACACAGCCATGAATTCACAACCATGAAAGCAAACATAATTTGAGCAAAGCCCAGATCATTGATCTTCACATATTCCAGAATCCAAAGTAGAATGAAACCTGAGAAAATTTCAGAGACAAGTTAAGTTTAACAGAAGAATTCAATGCATATTTGCATGAAGTAAAGAAGTCTGATCAAATTTCAGGCACAAAGAGCGGTGGTTGAACCTATTTTCGGTACCACAACTGATATGTTTATTGTTGTTTACTGAGAGTTTACCTGAGAGCTATGGAGATAGCTCGGAAATAAATTTCTATTAAGTATAGAAGCAACTCCTAGTATATATTGCTGCAAGAAACAGGCAGAGCAGCATATATTACACTAATCATTCTGCCATCAGCGATCTAGAGGCAAAAGCACAAATAATATTACACTAACCATGTAGTAAAAACAGAAGACGTTAAGAACTACAATCACCAGCCCAGAGGCAAAGGCGGGCACAAAGCAATACAACACTAAGTGAGCAATGTTGCAATAGAGCGTTCGTTGCCATAGTAGGACCAAAGTGAGCATTGTGAAACACTAAGGCTATGTATCTGCAATCCAAGCATATCTTGAGTTTGAGACCAAACTTTACTGGTGCAACCAAATGTAACTTGCAGGCTACTCGCTTGGACTTAGAAAAAAAAATGGATCCAGTTTATGGCATATTACTTGTACCACTGGCTCTAAAACGCGCAATGAAGAAAGGGCATTGCTTCTCCGTTGAGCAGGAATAATTTTCAGGGGTGTCCTGTTCTCCTATTTAAATACCAAAACTTGCATTCATACGTCTTTCAGTTTCGTTGTTAGGCATGTACAGGGTTGTTACCAAAGATTTTGGAGGTGAATCTTAAAAACTAATCCCCAAAAGGTAATCAGAAGTTGTCTTAATCCCATTGAACGCAACAAGTCTTGGGAACCAGCGATTACGGAGAAGTACCTGGATTGGAGCTCAAGGTCTGAGCTGGGCACCAGCTCGTCATCGACAAACTCGCCCAGCCTGCCCGCCTACTAATTGCCATCCATGGCAAGGCAAGGTCTCAATGGACAATGGCATAACTTAAACAATATTTTGTTGATGGAACTTTGTAAATAATTTACATCAGTCTCATAAGTGTTCTGTTATGCCCTGACAGAGCAAAACCAATTTTTGAATCAATATGAACGATAGGAGGACATGCCTTTGTGGCAAATGCTGCTACTTTCAGAGTAATTTTCTGTACTGAATATAAACTTCGCAAGCACATGAAGCAAAAGGAAGAGGATCACAATCTCACTTGCCATGTGTCATAACGCAATCAGTCACAAAAAAAATGACAAAAAAATCACATCATCAGTTATTTAAAAGATACTACACCAGTAACAAATCATAACCAGTTAAGAAGTATCTATAGGTAGGGGGACTCACCTTGCTACAGACTAACAGGATGCTCCATCCATGTTAACTCCTCCATGGTGGCTTGACCACCATTACGACCTGACACAAGGAAGAAGAATGCTAAGGCAATAGCATGTTGTCATCGGTCTTCTTTATTGCAGATCATAGCCATGAAAATGGGTATGAAGCATATTGTTCAAAAAAAAATACAAAAATTACATACAAATAAGAAAATAGGCAGCAATAAACACCATGCTTAATGCGATAGTATTACAGGTTGACCATGTTCTAGAAGATCACTCTGTCCACAAATTTCAGACATTTTTCAGTGCAAACCAGAGACAACCTGTTGATATCAGGCTAGCAGTTACTATCTCTAGATTGCTCCCGCCTTTGTCCCAGCGCCCGCACCATGGGTATGTTAAGCAATGTAATTCTCATAGACCATTATATTGATTGTTTAGAAATTTTTCACCATAGGCATATAAAGTTATTTGAAACATCCTGAAAGTAAAAATTACAAGGTAACACAAAATATCCAGAGCAAAATTGTACAACCATCAGTTATGGAAATACAATCTATTCACGAAGACAAGTTTCTGCAAGTTCATCCATTATAAGATCAATCAACACGCATCATCAGTAAGAAATCGCATATGACAGAAATAGATGTAAGTAGCAGTTGGTTCATTTCAATTCTGTGATGAGTTGAAAAGCATTCGTTTGGTTGATTGCTATGTTATCCTGAGTGTCATTATGCTTCAGAAAAATTAGACTAAGTTCAGTCACTAACATTCTGCGAATGGCCATTATAAATGCAAGAAACATAGGTTACCTCAGTCATATGTATTATGCCTTCATCCGTGTTATCGTCATCATCATGAAAAAGTACATTGGAGTAGGATCCAGTCTGAACTCGTGCAAACATAAGCATCTAATTACAGTCTTTAAGGATGTCGGCATCAGTTTAATTGGTGCCGACCTACAATATAAATCCATTCACATCGTGTACCAGGTATCTTAAATTCTAAAACTTGTGATTCAGATAGCACCAAAAGTGTGGTTCAACATGCTCCTCAACCACATTCTACAGAAATAATTCATTGTGCTCCTCTTGTACCAGATTTTTGGTATAGCATAACATCAACTGCAAGAACGCAGATTCCTATGATTGGTGTGAACCTTCAGAGTTATTTATTTTTTCATCTGTTGTAAGCAATTGTTTTTGTGTGAACAAAAGGCTGACGCATCTCAGGGTTATTGTCCTTTCTCCAGTGCTGCTGCTTAACTCAAGCAAGTTGATCCAGGGTACTTAAAAAAAATATATATAAAAAAATTTGAAATCTTCTATCAAGAAGTGGTTTGGTATTTCCATATTATATTGACCAAAAAAAAACCGAACCCAAAATTTATAAGATGACCTAAGCAGATAGTCATTGCATAAAATAATTATGGAGCTAGTAGGCAGAAAGAGTCATGCTCAATCGAAGACTATCAACCATGGTTCATTCAGGCATTCAGGCGAATAGGTTGTTTGTGTGTCTGATGACACCAAAACATAAGGTGGATGGCAGGGATTTGCAACATGCTCACCTTAATAGCCTGGAAGATGATTTGTGTTAAGCCTACATCCATGACAACTTCCCGTTCATCTCCATCCATCTGATAGCACCCTCCTCCTTCCCCCAGCTGAAAGCCAAAGTGAGCGATGAATGTGGCACTTCAAACTCATGTTCAGAGAGATGAAAACTATAGCAAACAGAAATTAAACCAGGGAAGCTACCCAGATCACAATCCTACCATCCCAAATCCAGGCAAGAGTCGCGTGCAGTGCAACAAAACAAATCGAAGCAGAGGCAGGTGAGGAACAGTAGAACTAACCGGTGAGCGTGGGGACGCGGGGCTTGGCAAGCTTGTCGAGCTTCTCGAAGATGCAGTAGCCCTTGCGACATGGATGGAGAAGGCCACTGGCCACCTCCTCGCGGAGCGCTAGACGCCGCCGCCGCCGCTGCGCACGCGCGTCGCAGCTCCGAGTCTTCTGCGCTCAACTTGGTCATCTAATCCCCCTCCCTCGCGGCGGGGCGGCCGGCCTCGACGGCGGCTAGGGTTGGGGAGGGAAGGGAAGGCGAGTCGTGCGGTAGGGTCGGAGTGGGGAAGACGGTACGGTCAGTGGAGCGTCCTTCCAACTGCTTGAATCCACGGCGCGCTGCAAGGGCGAAGAAGCGGACGGGCACAGAGCGAGAAGCGACGGCGGCGCGAGCAGCCACGGCGCCATCGAGCGAGCGAGGGAGCCGAGATCGTTTTTTTTTTCCATCGGGGTGGGGGGCGTCGCGTGTGTTCTGGTGGGCCCCATCTGTCGGCACCGAAATTTTTTAAAGAGGAGATACGCGACGCAGTGGACTCAGAAGACAAATAATAAGGAGTAAAAATTTCTCAATGCACTTTTTCATTCTTCTTTCATCAATTAAAAAATTGATGTGTCATACTTAAAAAATATGAAATAAAAGAATAGACTTAGAATCAAAATGCTTAAAGTCACCACAACACAAAACTGACACGACGTGGAGTTAAATGAGCAATACAGTACATGCCTTTTTCTGGAGGCTTTCACCGCGCCAGGCTGTTCGTGGAAAAACTCGTGCATGGGGACTCGCGGCTCCACGATTTCTTCTGGTGCCGCCTCCGCCGTGACATCTGCTCTCATGGCCATGATGGGAGCAAGGCGCATGGTGCCGTGATTTCCTTGGTCTTGCATGTATACCCTTATACGGTCGCACGTCACCGCGAACTTATTGCCGCTCGCACCCTTGACGGCTTGCTGCTGTTGCTCGGCGGCCATGTCTCTCGCTGATCGAGTCGATCGTCGATGAAGATCAATTGGACCTCTCGGCTCCTTTGCAGTTGCTCCCCGGAAACGAATCGCGACGCAGCGACATAGCTTTATAACCGGCTGGAGAGGTTTAGTTCCTCTAAAAAAAGGGTTTGACAGTTAAACAGACAGCGCGGACGTCCTCCTAATCTGGATCGTTTCCTTGGCAGGGAAAGCAGCACGTGAGCTGAGCTCCTAATGTTGGAAATGCTCTCGGGGTGGGTGGTTTCCGAGGGACCTCGATCGGTGCGGTGCTTGACCGCGCTCCATGGTGTCCTGAGACAATGGCGGGACAAGACGGCGGCCGTAGTCTGAGACAAGTGCCGGAATCGTATTCGTTCGGGCACTGTAGTTTCCGGTCATTACGTTTTGGTTTTGCAACTTTACGGGCCCGCTGGATGCAGGATCCACCGTCAAATCGAGGATGAAATGCACAGGAGCCGTCCGATGCATCAGCGGATGCACGACCTGGCTTGTTTCTCCTCCGCCCACCAGCAGAGCCGCCGCACCCGCCGCGCGCCGTCCCCCGCCACCTCGCCGTTGTGCTACGCCGCCGGAGAGTTCCTGCTCCTCCTCCGCCTCCTTTTCTGTTTCCTTCCAAACCTTACCTGCGGGCCCGTACTAGCCCCGCTGCGCTCGGTGCCGCACCGTCGGCTACCCGCTGGATCAGGGCTGGATCCGTAGGTGAACGGCGATGGCGTCCGCGACGGCGGCCGGGAGGAGGAAGCGAGCGGCAGTAGTTGTGCTGGGCGACATCGGTCGCAGTCCACGCATGCAGTACCACTCCCTCTCCCTCGCGAACCAGGTCTGCAGCTCGGAAATTGGCCCCCTCGTATTTACTTTGTTTATAGTTGATTCAAGGACTGGATGCTTTTGGACCATCCAGCCTACAAATAACCTCTGTGAATCTCTTACAAATGTTTCAAGTTGTTTGGTTGGATCATCAAGCAGACAATTCAAATTAACCACCTGTTATTCTTCTTCACAGGCTGGCATGGAAGTGGACATTGTGGCAAATGGAGGTATACTGTGCTTCTCAGTCGCGCGTTCCACTTTTGTAAATCTGTTTAAACATGTTAGTTGGAAGCTTTTTATATCATCAGCTACACAGCTTAGGACCTATAGTGCGAGATAAAATTATGTTAAACTCCACGGTTCCTTTTTCTAACCATATGATCTTTTTTTTTTGTGTAAATGAACAGGAAGTGACCCTCACCTGTCATTGAGACAGAATCCTTCAATTCACATCCACGAGATGGTATTGTTTGTTTCCTTCTATTGCCTTTTATTTTTATTATTATTATTGCTGTATTAAACCTCGAAATTCTCCCTTCAGAAATCAGTGCAGTTAACAGGAATCTCAAAGATATCTGGTGCTCTGGCGCTTCTACTTAAGGCTGCTATCCAGTTTGTCATGCTGGTTTGGTTCCTTTGTTTGAAAATTCCTCGCCCTGACGTCTTCCTTGTTCAGGTTAGTGTCAGGTTTCTGAGCTATGTGTACTCAGAATTGCATGAGCAGTAGATACAATCACTATCACATCATGCAATGGTGTGCATTTTTCCATGAATGTTTTACATTTTAGTCATCCACAGTCCCTTTTGTTTGATTTTACAGAAATCTGTTTTGTTTGTCTGAAATAATTTCAAGTTTTATGTTACGCTTCCTAACAATGAGAGACCTGATTTCGTTTATTTGATCACCTGTTCTCCAACAGAATCCACCATCAGTGCCAACGCTCGCTGCTGTAAAACTGGCAAGCTGGCTAAGAGGTGCCAAATTTATTGTGGATTGGCATAACTTTGGATATACATTGCTTGGGATGTCTCATGGTAGAAGTCATATAATAGTCAAAATCTACTTCTGGTAATCCTCTGCCATTTTTGTTTATATGTTGAGAATTGATGTAGCGTATCAAACATTTTGTTCTATAGTGGTGTGTTCTTCTATTTGAACATTTTTTATATAGTAACATGTTCCTGTATTCTAGGTTTGAGAAGTACTTTGGGAAGATGGCTGATGGCGCCTTTTGTGTTACGAAAGCAATGCAGCATGAGCTTGCTCAAAATTGGGGAATCAGGTAGACCGATCAAACTTCATCATAGTCTTTTTAGGGTGCTCTGCACGATATTTACTTTATAGTTTTTACTAACATAATTTTAATTTCAGAGCAACGGTTCTTTATGATCAATCTCCTGAGTTTTTCCACCCTGCTTCATTGATGGAGAGACATGGGGTGAGCATATATTTTTTGCTTTACTCCTAACAGTACCATATATGTGACCTTAAGAATGGAATAGTTGTTTAGCAGATTGGGGGATTCCATCTGTAGTGCCATGGGCAATGCTGACTGCGTCTCTGTTGGTATGTTTCTCCAATGAATCAAACATATTTCATGTATAAGTTTATTTCATTTTGATTTATTTTCTGTTGGTCGTTGTTACACACAGAGAAAGAAGCCGGAGATGTGAACACTACGGTCTTTACCAGAAAGATCGATGGTGAAATTTTCTTGAAGCCTAATAGACCTGCAGTTGTAGTGAGCAGCACAAGCTGGTTCGTTCTCTTGAACCGAGTAATCAAAATCATAGTTTTCATTGCGCTCATTACATAATACATATGATTGTTGAAAGGATAATTCAAATATGAGAAAATAATTGAAATTTTGCCACGTATTTTCTAGGACATCAGATGAGGATTTCAGCATACTTCTGGAAGCGGCACTTATGTACGATAGGCGTGTTGCTGCAACTTTAGGTGAAGAGGACTCGATGGATGAGGGACAACTTTGGACTGATATCAAGAATGGGAAGCAATTTGTCTACCCAAGACTGCTATTCATAATCACTGGTATCATCCACTCTGCAATATTACTTGGACAACCAAATTTTAAGAATTATCTGATTTCATGTATTTCTATTTTAAAGGTAAAGGACCTGATAGGAAGAAATACGAGGAGCAGATAAAAAGGTTGAAATTGCGACGCGTTGCCTTCCGGACGATGTGGCTTGCATCTGAGGACTACCCTATATTGCTTGGTAAACCAGCTGATTACCAAATCATTTCACACTTTAGGATAAATGCTGATTCTTTTAATATCGCAGGGTCAGCTGATCTAGGCGTGTCGTTGCATACGTCTTCATCGGGACTGGACCTGCCTATGAAGGTTACTTTTAAGTGTCAGTTTTCATTAAAGGATCAAGAGTTTTATTAGCTGGATTTTAACCTGAATGTGTTTAGGTGGTTGATATGTTTGGATGCGGATTGCCAGTTTGTGCTGCTTCATTCTCCTGGTAACCCAATTTCTTAGATGTTTGATTGCCAGTATTTTGCTTTGGATAGTTTTCACTCAATCATGTATCTATGTCCCGTTTGCAGCATTGAGGAGCTTGTAAAAGTAAACAAGAATGGTCTTCTTTTCTCAACATCTTCGGAGCTTGCTGATGAACTTATGGTCAGGCTCACTTCAACAATTATTTCCCACGTCTTTCATTGTATGGATATTTGGAAACTTTTTGGAAACAAAAACTGGAGGTTTCTCCTTCTCTAATGTGAAGAAAACGATGTCAAAAAACTGTGTAAAATGATTGGTCAGTCAGTTATGTCGTATGCGAACTGAAGCTAGCGTCGTGTGCATAGAGCTCCTCCTTTTGGAACCTAACAACTTTCTTTTCTTGTCTTGTTGATGTCTTTTGAAATTTGTAATGTCTGCATTGTGACTTAAGTCATATCATCATAAACTATTTTAATTTTCGAGTGCAAATAATACAGATGCTATTCAAGGGGTTTCCTGAAGAATGTGCTGTCCTGAAATCCCTCAAGGATGGTGCCTTGAGTACAGGGTCATCATCCAAATGGTCAACAGAGTGGGAAACTTACGCACTTCCTGTGGTGAACCAGGTAAATGATTGAATCTGGTTTGCCATATGTAATTGTTATTACACTCTGCAGCATAGGTTATCCTCTTTCTTATCCAATTTGCAGGTTGTAGGATGAGACAATTGATAATATTTCTCAGACAAAGAGTTGTTTTATTAGGGAGCATCCTAGAATGACTAGAAGTGCATTTGAAGATATTGTTTGCTTTCATCAGGTGCTGCCAATATTCACTAATACCATGGATACTGGACACCACCAGTATTAATCTTAGCAGAACACACCGCTGAAGCCATCAGGGTCTTTTACTCGCTCACCATGTTATTGGGCAGTGTTAGGTCTGCCCGACTGTTTTTCCTTTTGGGCACAAAGTACTCTTTGCCGAGCACATGCACTTGTTATTTCAGGATGTATAACTAACTATAGCTTAGCACTTGAACTCTTTTATATACATGGTAGTCAAAATATATAAAGCAATATTGTACCACTGGCGCTAAGGTCCAGATGATAAGATAGTCTGCAGGCGATCTTGCACCAACTAAATATTTTGCAAGGAATTCGGTCTTTCGCTTCGGCTGCCATCCTGGATATCAGATCTCTAACACGATGTCTGGAGAAATGAACATATCAGATTCTATGCTCACTTGTAATTGTAAACACTGCAGCACATCTAAATATGTTTTCAGATAGATCAACTTACACTCTGAATCTGTTCTGATCCATTTGCTCCTTCCCTTGTGAACCCCTGTCTTTTCTTCTTGAGGCATCCGGATGACTCGATTATCCTTGATAACATGATCAGATACTGCCGACTTCTCCGGAGATGTGGTCTTGTTGTGCAGTCCCCAAATAATCTGTGGCACAAGGAAATTGTGTCAATTCAGTTATGAAAGCTCGGAAGAATCTCAATTATGTTGCACCTCGCTAAATCTCACTTCAGGTATTGTTTGCCTGAAGCTTGGCCTGGGCATGAAACCCCTGAAGGCACTTGTCAAAGGTTTCCTGATCGACCTTGACTTGACAATGCCGCCATTTTGGGTATGTGAAATGCAGTTGAGATTGAGAAGCCTTTCCAGGGGCAGGTGATGTAACATGTTCAGTTCTTCAGATGTGGTAATTCCTTTGCCTCTCACGAGCAGTCTGAGCTCCTGCAGCTTCTTCAGCTCGTCGACACCAACCGTGCACGACTCGATGGAACCATCCGAACTCTTCAGTCTCTGCCCATCCTTCGTCCCGAACGTCCCGATGGACAGCATTGCCGTGCTCCAGTAGTTGTCGGGCTCGTGGATCTGAGACCGAGGAAGTCCCATCGAAGTCTCAGCAGCTGCAAGTGGTGAAGTGTGGCAGTTTCAGTTCATCTATGATTAAAACTGAAAGATTGTCGTTTACGGTTTTCAGGTTATGAGACAGCCTAAAACTTTGAAAAATTCTCATTTTCTTTTTTCAGCGTACTGAAACTATTAGCCACTTACATCGAGCCGCGTCTGCGCTGAACTTGGTTTTCCTTTTGCTCTGATGCGCTCCATGCATCCTGTTCTGCACCCAGTTCAAGACCTGCAACAGCAGCAGCAATATGAATCAATCTCTATCATATGATCTAGCAAGAAGGTTCTGGTTGAAACAAATAATCATATGTACCCCCATGACGACTTTGCAACTCTTCTATTTTGCAGTATTGACAAATGCAAGAGGATTGACCTGTTACCAAGGCGATGGTTTCTAGAGGTGCTTATATATAGGAGGAGACGAGGACTCCGCTCATGGTCAGTGATATGTCCAGCAAACTGAGGTGTAATTTTATAAGTTCAGACGCACATATTCCTAACTTGGACTTAATTGGAAGCAAACGCTAGTATCCTGGAAGATCTGAACCTTTTCAGGAAACTTGATATGTAGTTAGGAAATAGAGGGACAAATGCACCGAGAACCGAGTTAAAAACAACTAGGTTGCATGCATTTCGATGTCTACAAGGAACATTGGCGTGTGACAAACTTAGCCACAGACTCTGTAGTACTGTGCCACCTTGCTTTTGACATGTCGATGGAGCTGCAGCGTCCTGCCCCAATCTGCAAACAAATAGTAAGCAGGGAAATCAGTATGAGTCACAGTCAAGTTGTAGGAACGGGGTTCTGTTTGAAGCACTCTGCTCTGTTAGTCTGTTATCCATTCATTATATGAAATTGAAGACGGCCTACTTCAACAATTCAACACTTATGAAAAAGGAAAGAATAGCAATGAATACTCGTTCACATAAAAAATAGTATGATGGGCATGACACAACTAACCGAATGTACTGTAGACAGACCGTTTTGCTACTGCTAATAAAGCTGCAGAATTCCCCAGAATTGAAGGTGGAAACTACTCGGATCACAGACTCACAGAGTCTCTCTTAGACTGACCGCAGCAGGACCCGCTAACCCACCCGGTACCCTAAATTTAGTGGATCGGAGACCCGGTACCCGTTGCAACAGTAAGTCAGTAACCGCTAAAGCATCCGCCATCATCCAGGCTCCGCTCGCCCGCCGCCAAATCTGGGGGCTGCCCGGCCGGCCGCCAAACGCAGCCGCCGCCTCCCTCGTCGTCGTCGCGCGTCCGCCTCGCCGCCTCGCCGTTGCCGCGTCCCTTTCGCGTCTCCATCGCCGCGCCTCCCTCGTCGCCGTCGCGCGCCCGCCTTGCCGCCTGCCCGTGGATGCCGCCTCCCCCGTCGCCGCGCCTGGTCCTCGACGCCGTTTGCCCGTGGACGCCGCCTCCCCCTGGTCCTCGACGCCGCCGTGGAAGAAAGGTAATTTCTTGATTCATGTGTGCCTGTGAATCTTTACACCTGCTTGCACCTGTTCTCCTCGACGCACCCGTTGCTCTGGAATGAATTTTTGCCTGCTACACATATGTGCCTGTTATTGCTATCGCCTGAATTTGGCAATGCAAAGAAAGGAACTATCCCGTCGCTGAAGATTGCCTGTGAACATTGCATGTGGATGAATTTGTACTGAATATTTTCTGTGAATGAATTTGAGTGTTATCTTTTCTAAATCAATGATCGATAGAACTGGATTGGGTCTTGAATCGAACTTGCATATTAATAGTATTGAAATTATATCATCTTGCGCACTGTTAGTCTATAACTTTGATAAAACTGAACATAAATTTTGGTGTGATTCTACTATGATAGCATTTTTGTTTTTCATGTGAGCAGTTGTTCAGTTGAATGTGCATTTTTCATGTGATTCTACTGTAATAACATTTTGATGCATTTTTCAGATTGAAAACAGTACACAGCTGTTCGGTTGAATGTGCAACATTCAGAAATTGTGCAAAAGTGCCGTTACATATAATGTGCCACTGAGCTATCTGTTTGCTTAGACAAAAATATAATGCTTGTTTGGAAAATGTAATTCTGAATGAAATAGAAGCACTTGGTCTGAGCCATTTATAGAGTTGCTATCCCTTATCAAGAATGACACACATTCATTTCCCCTCATGGTGTCTGTTCTTTTTATAGTTCAGTGTATCTTTAGACCAGATAGCACCAAGAGTTACAGTTTTTCAGTTTCAGAAAAAAGAACTGCAGTTTTAGTTTCCAATTTAAGGTGTCCTGCTCAAATTCTGATGGTCAGAGCCAGTGAACACTTATTTTGTGAACTAGACTCAGTGAAATGGTTCAAGATGCACCAGCTGACCTGCTCAAATTCTGATGGTCGCTATGACCTGCACATTAGTTAATTCTGGGAAGTTTCTGAAATGCCCAGAAATGAAATGTTTATTCTTTGATGGTTACTTTGATCATTGGAAATTATTCTGGGAAGTATTTACTTTGATGGCTATTTATTCTTGGTTCAGGTGTCAGGTTCACATTTCAAACTGATGATACTCAGCCTGTTCGCCTCGCTGCGAAGCAGACGTTTTACTGTAGCTGCTGCAGAAGAAATAACTACGAACACTGTAGCTGCTGCAATGCAGCGAGGCGAACAGGTTGACTAATGTTCAATTAGTGTTAGGCTTTTGTATAATATATATGTAAGTGGCCGTCTGTCCTGCTCAGGTGCCAGGTTCACATTTCAACCTATGGAACGGATTTACTATCAAGCCCTACAAGAAGACATCATGTTGAAGTTGCAGCCCCGTCCTCGTGGTCCAAGTCACTAGCTATATGAATAAGCTTGTAGTAAGAAGAGATAATTTCAATGAAATATCAACCTATGTAAGGTTTGCTGGACATGCTTGTAAAAAGAGCTTTTCTGTGTATGAATGAATAAGCATGGTTTCTCCTGTATCTTGATATCTGAATTATAGCTCTCTTGAAATTATCAGAATGTTATAACAGCATATGAAATTATCATAATGTTATAGCATGTCTACTGGTATCAGCTGTTTCACAGTTAATCTTGCACTTTTTCACAGTTAAAGCTTCATGTTGCATTTGTAAGCTGATTGGTTGTCTGATTAAATCTTGTAATATGAAATTATCAGAATGTTGACTGGTTGTGCTTCATGTTGACTGGCAAGTTGTCTGATTAAAATAGCTGTTGCACTGCAATTTTAAGCAACTGCCATTTATGCTGTTTACAGTCCAGTCTCATTGTAAAACGTCAAGCAATAAAGCCAGTCTCATTGTAAAACGTCAAGCAATAAAGTCACACATGGATTCCACTTGGTGGAAGGCAAGTCTGGTCAGAAATCCAAAAGCTCAATCTGAGAAGTTAAGCTTTATTTAACTTGTACGACAAAAATAATCTGAGAAGAGGCTTTCTATCCAGCACTGAGCTATGTAGCTGTGCCAAAGATATCTGAACTGCTGCTATTAAATTTGACAAGTAAATACTATACAGAAGTTATTCAGTGACATACAGTGATGATACTCATGAATTTCATTGACAATTACAAAGTACAACTCTCATGAATTTGATGTACTGAATTGCAACAGTTCAAAGAGGGAAAGAAAAAAAAAAGGACGACCATTTTGAACACAGCATTTCAGAACATCATTGAAAAGAGCTAGCTCTGCTTGCTCTGCATCATTGAACAAGTGGCCAGGACAAGGAAAAGAAAGAAGCCAACACGCCGCACGCACGCATCTTGAACATAGCTCTGCTTTCTCTGCTCTTGAACATAGCTCTGCTTGCTTGTGCAGGCAGGCAGGGCACTCACCGGAGAAGCTGCAGGAATGCCGGAGAAGGGGAGCGAGGTGGGGAACGGGGTGTCGAGTGCGAGCAGAGCGAGAAGCGGCCTGCGACGGCAGAGCAGGGGCGCGCCGAGCCGAGCAGGGGCGGCGCCGGAGATGAGGAACATGAAGAACACTGTGAAGACGGGGAGGTAGGCGAGTCTGTCGGTGCCTGTGGCAAGCCGGAGCCCCGCGGCGGCCAGCAGGATGCGCGGCGGGGGAGGAGGACGGGGCGCCACGACCGTCGCGCACGTCGAGTAGGGAGCGCGGGAGGCGGTGGCGGGCAGCGGATGGAGGACGCGATCCCGGTCACTGTTGTAACGATTTTGATTTTAGGGGCTAGAATTTTTTACAGGAGCCTGGAAATATTCCTTTGGAGGGGATAAAATAAGGGTCACTATTGCGGTCAGTCTTAAGCGTGCAAGCTCTAGAGTTCCGGCATCCAACTACTTTCGAGCGGGCCGGGCCTGTGGGCTTCGCAGTGTCAGAGTCTGGGTCGGAGCCCAATCGGCTGGGTTTTCTTCTTCTTGCGGAATAAGAAGCTGCGGCGGTATAGTCGTGTAGTCGCGTGCCCAAGGTCCCAAGCGCGCACACATCCTCGCCTTACTCTGCTCACAGCACCCAACTCCGGCGAGATCTTCCAGCGGCCGGCGAGATGAGCCGCGGCACGGGCGCGGGGTACGACCGCCACATCACCATCTTCTCCCCAGAGGGCCGCCTCTACCAAGTCGGTGCGTGCAACCCCTTCCGCCAAAACCCTAGCCCTTTTTTTTTCTGTCACTTGCTTAGATCTGGACGGCGCCTGACCCTTGCCCTGCGTTGCGCGCAGAGTATGCCTTCAAGGCGGTGAAATCGGCGGGAGTCACGTCGATCGGCGTGCGCGGCAAGGACTCCGTCTGCGTCGTCACCCAGAAGAAAGTGCCGGTGAGTTCCTCGCCGCAGCTCGCCCTGATTGATCCGAGTGGGTCCTTTTCCCTTTGTTGCTGTACCTTTGCTGGAGCAGTGGACGGAAAAGATTGCAATTTTCTGCCCTTCTGTGGGTTCGATTTGGTGTTTAGGTGTGGTCGTTTAATCTGGAAGAGGGACTTTGTTTTCGCTCACTGATGTGGTGCTTGTGCAGGATAAATTGTTGGATCAGACTAGCGTGACGCATCTGTTCGCAATCACCAAGTATATCGGATTGCTTGCCACTGGCCTCACAGGTGTGGTTATTGTGCTTTGGTATACATCATTATTTGGTCGAGTGCTGTTCCTTTTGTTGAATTGTGGGTGAATAGTGTTTGTGATCATTTAGTCATTAGATGTCGGTTTTGTATGATGTAAGTAGAAACTGATAGATGGTATTGCTGGGCCTAACCAGGACATGATAACAGAAGATGGGAGTTTATAGTTAAATTTATCGGTGCTGCTTCTGATAAATGATTTTTTTTTTATGGTATTAAGCCGGATCCCTGGGACTAGACTATTAAAACTGCAAGTACTTTTAGCTTAATCATGATTGAACCTCCACTAAGAGGCTTGCTAACCTTCATTAACATAGAGGAAATAGGGAAGCTATGTTCCACTACCGTGTTTTAAAATGTGAACTATGTTAATCCTTTCATTAGGAATATGGTAAAAAACGTTGCTCAAAATTCTCTCTCTAAGAAATCTTATCAATTCACTTGTAGTATTAGTATTAGTACAATAGTACCTTTTCTGTTTGCTCTGATTGCCCCTTTTAGTCTGTCAGAACAACTTACCAATAATGGATATGTTGTTTTTGTTTCCCAGCTGATGCAAGGTCATTGGTTTACCAAGCAAGGAACGAAGCAGCTGAGTTTCGTTTCAAATGGGGTTATGAGATGCCTGTCGATGTGTTAGCAAAATGGTATTGATCCTTTTCTTATCAAGTTCCCAGGTTTTGCTTGTGCTTTGTGCGCACAGCTAAGCAGTAGCTACAATGTTTGTAACTTATCTGATATATATGTTTCAGGATTGCTGACAAAGCACAAGTTTACACGCAGCATGCCTACATGAGACCCCTTGGAGTAGGTTAGTATCATCCTATGGAACGTGTTAGTCATTCCAATATAAACTTCTAGCATCATACTATGGTATTCTAGTGTTCATTTTATTTGGATAATCTTCAGTTGCAATGGTCTTGGGCTACGACGAAGAGAAAAATGCCCAACTCTTCAAGTGTGACCCTGCTGGTCACTTCTTTGGTCATAAGGTATATGGGCTATTTTGTTATGCTACTCCACATGTTGTCCACCATTCTTCTTAATTATTTTTCTGAATGTCTGGTTTATTTGTATTTGTTGGTTATTAGTAAGGATTAACACTCTCACATTGTCTTTCAGGCGACTAGTGCCGGGCTTAAGGAGCAGGAAGCAATAAATTTTCTGGAGAAGAAAATGAAGGATGACCCTCAGTTCACCTATGACGAAACTGTTCAGGTAAACATTGTCTTAAGCCAAACAAGGGACACAAACAGATAATTGTATGGCATACTTTGCGCTATTTCCTCACCCCCTAATCAACCAGAAAAACAAATATGAATCCAGTATTAGCATTCATGTATATAGTCACCACAGTGTGGTTGCGTGCTGCACTGCAGCACTGGTAATGCAGCTAAGTAGGTGTGTCTTGTCACTCCCGTGTTTGCATGTACTCGGTTACTTTTTTTACCCCTACTGTTCATTTTATTTTCAGCTTATATGCTGTGTGTAAAATTAGAGATTGTCATTCTTTGCTAATTCTAACCCTACCCTTTTGCAGATTGCAATTTCAGCATTGCAATCAGTCCTACAGGAGGATTTCAAGGCCACCGAGATTGAGGTATCACGCTTGTTCCAAGATAGACTATCAACATCTCGATTTCTGGAACTTATGATGATTGAACTTGTGTTGGCAGGTTGGTGTTGTGAGGAAAGAAGACCGCGTTTTCAGAGCGCTCACAACAGAAGAGATCGATCAGCACCTGACGGCAATTAGTGAGCGGGATTGAGTTACCATGCCACTGCTTTGCACACTGTGCCGCTGTGCTTCAGAACTGTCATTTCATTTCATAGCCAGCAAAGAAAGTGGATCTTTTCATCTAACACCAAAAACAAGTTCCTCCGATGTACTCATTCATGCTCAACTTTCTCGATGTGGTTGAATTTGCTACTATTTTCATGTACGTTGCTGGCGATTGCTGTTCTGGTTCACCGCTCCCCATTCTCCATCTGTTCGATGTGACATTGTTATATTAGACCGTCGCCTCCAGGCTGTATAAATCCTAGACTAAGCTACTAAACCCTGCTTAGTATCTGCGGCCTTCCGGTCCAGTTATTCTAGTCCGACAGCAGCCATCGCTCAGGCGTCATCTTCACCCAATGATTTCTGCTCACTAGTCTGATTGCCTCGACGCCCAATACTTATGCACCCATAATGCCTAATCCTTGTACTGTATGCGCCCATAATTACTCGACTTCTTGTTCTCACACTGCGCCGTTGTGCTTTGAGCGCTGTCATTTAACTTCATAGCCAGCGGAGAATACTCTGAATCTTTTCATCTCTAATAAAGCCAACCAGACGCTCCTGTTGTACTAGTGCATCGTCTGTCGATGTGGTTGAATTGTTGCTCTATGCCTAATACATTGTCCATTCCTTGAACCGGACCCTTCTGATTTAAGGTGATTTTTTTTCGACCTGTATGATTTAAGGTGATTCAGTTGAAGATGACTGCCGATGTTCCTAGGCATAATGAGCTGTATCAAGAGCCAACCCATCAGCATCAAGAAATATGCGCCCACATTAGGATGACTAAGGGATCATGAACGATTGTAAAAGAACATATCGCCTAACCGCAAATTTTACAATGTATACATTTGCTGACAAAAAGCCTGCTATACCGATGTTACAGGATCTATCGTAAAGCTTCTACCCTGGTAGTCATCTCTGCCATATACAAAGTACAAGTCAACTTTCTTTCTTTTTTTTTTCTTGATTGATCTGATCGATGTGCGTGGACACCTAGAGGCTAGAGCCTCCCGCCCACTCTATCACTGAAGCAGGACGCGGAAGATGCCTGGCTGTGCTTGTGTGTACTGAAGACCGTGCTCCATGAGGTACTGCTCGACGGCAACGGTCAGCCTCGCAGGGTTGCGGGTGCTCGATATTATGATGGCCTGGAGCCGGCGCCCAGTGGATCGAGCAATCTTCCTCCGGTTGTTGAGCTCGTAGTTCATGACATGTATCGCCTCGCTGACATGAAGGCCACATAGATCAATTGGGGGATTTTGTTCCTGGATGAGACCTTGCAGCTCTGGCATTTGGAATCTGATAACACCCAGGAAATCCATTAGCTTTCGTGAGGTACCAAATATCTTGGGTAGATAACTCAAGTGTAGGAGTTATCTAGGCATATTAAGTCATGTCACAGGTAGTAACAACTAACAAGCGTGGTTGATTCATTGAACATGATGTGGAATTAGGCCAGTGTGTTAAATGTTCAAAAGAAGGTCACTGCTAGTAGCTTGGCCAGTGCGTTAACATGAAATTTGCAATAGCACAGACACATTGCAATTTAACTTCAAACAAGAAATGACTGCTTCCAGATAAATACATTTAAAAAAAATAAAAATGCTGCGCGGTCCCACCAACGACATGGCCTGAGCCTAACTCAGTGTTTGGACATCCATAAAATAAATGTTATAGAACCTTAAGCCGTTGTGCAAATAGATGCGCTCAAAGCACAGTCTTTTAAAAGGAAGCTATACCATAAATTTTGTACAGATGGGACCAAGAAATACTTATTACTGACCTTTGACGATATGTTGTTTCTCTAGCCTTCTCCTGAGCCAACCTGCTTTGCACATTGTATAGCTCCTTCAATGTTAGTTCCTTCGTTATAGGGATGCTGCCCGTGAGAAAAGCTGGCCTGTCCTGCTCAAGTTTTCAGCATATAACACAGGTCTCTGAGAGAACAGTTCTGACTGATGGGACATATAAGACTCAGAATTCAAAGACTTCTTTTAGAGGTATGCCAACATCAAAACCACTGGATGTGATACTCAGTATGTAAGCTGATGTCTATATCAGGGAATAGAAAACTTAATATCCATACCAAATCAGTTACTAAAAAATGTTATAGCGCATTGCCAAGTACTCTAACTGTTCAACGTTCAATCGAAGCCTCGAAGGTGATCGTATTTACAAAGAATTATGATCCTAAATCTTAAGCATTAAACAATAGTATAAACTATCATATATTTTAAGTGAAACAGGCTGAAGATTTGCTCTATTTACCACAAACAACTCGTCAGCTTGTTCCTCAAAAAACAAAACGAAAAAGAGAAAATAGTTGGCTCTGGCTTTCATGCACTTCATAATTTCATTATGTGGTAAAAGAGACCGCCTTATTCAGCAGAATACCTATTGCTAGTTTTGAGACAGGGAAAAAGGACTGTTTATAATTTAACTGAGTGTCGTGGTATACAAAAAATAATTAAAAATGCAATATTAAACAATATGCAGGATGACTACCATCTTCAGTTGTATTCAATAATTTACAGCTCCTATTGACAGATGATCATATGAATTATCTTACAGTTACAAAGTCATGATATTGAAAGCAGCACAATCGAAATTGTGCCTGGTTGGAGGTGTGGGTGTGCATCCCCACTACCCATGTCCAAGGCCTCTTCAACTCAAAATTGGAAGTCTATTTCTTCTTATATGCAATGCCATCTAGTTCCTCCTAGATAGATTGAGTTCTTTGATTCTTTCTAACAGCACGTAAAATAATTTTTGCTTGGATATTTCTAATAGTTTAGCAGCTCACAGTGGAATATCTACCTGCTCAAGAAATGCCTGTCGCAGGCTTGCAAAATCGTGAGCTTCATCCTTTGAGTCCAAATATGTGCTTGCTATCATCACAAACAAGTTCAAACCATAAGACATGCGCACATGCCGCATGCATTTGCTAACAGTTCATTAAAAATCATATTGTAATTCGAGAATACTACCTGCAGCATCACTTTCAAGCCAAGCTCGTCCCATTTGAATTCCAGCTATGTTTGAGATCCCATCATGTCCATTATATGAGCCACCCAATAGCTGAGAACCTCTGAGTGAACCAAGACCGGAAACAGGCAAATTAGCCGCCTTGTACCTTCCTCTAGGAGAATCCATGGATACATGTTCGCGTCCAGTTGATGGTGAGAGAATATCATCAGTGAGTATAGCTGAATGAGATCTATATGGACCATTTGGCAGACCAAAAGCTTCTTTACTATAGTTCATAAGACCATTTTGGGCATACGGTGCTGGAGATGGAGGGTTTGAATGTCCAAATGACAGTGACCTGAGGTTCTGACTGAGTCGTCCGTCAACTTTATTCTGCGATTGAACATGCAACAATACTAAGCAAATGATCTGAAGGAGAACTTCACTGAGGCAAATACAGATATAACCATTTAAAAAAATGCCCAAAAAAGGAATAAAATCAGATGTAAATATGGAACATGCAGTTTGGTTAAACGTAGGTAGATCATGAAAACACATCTCATTATTATATGGAGTTGCTGGTGAAGAGATGTTAAATGCCTTTTTAGGGGGTATTATGCCAAATTAATACATTTGAAGTGCTAGTAATTTACACCTAAACACCAATACAACATATAATAGAGTTATTAGCCAGTTTCATTGATCAATCTGCCTACAAGGGACCTGTATGCTTTTGGAAATTAAATGAAAATAAAAGCAGTGTTTTCAAAATTTAGATCCAGTTATCCAAGACAGCAATAGCTGAGTTGTTAACAATGTGACTGTTTCAGAGTAAGAGGTATGCAAATTCCAAAAATAAAAATTGAATACAATTAAGACAGACCTCAAGCTGATTCATGATATCCATGGTCGAGTTTAAGCTGCGCCTGTTTCCATGATAAACATCCGTAAGATTGTGCAATGAAGCTCCTGGAGTTATAGGGAAAGTTATAAGATTCTTAGAACAACCATCACGAAAGAGAGTTCACAAATGAGTACCATACCAATGCTAGAATCTCCATTATAGTGACCAACATCCCTTCGGTTTGTGCTATACTGTCCCCCATTTCTTGCTGTTTTTATCCATGGAGCGGCAGTTGGACTCATAGAACCTGCTGTTGGGCTCATAATTGTAGCTTGTGACCGTTCATCTACATAAAGTGGGCCAGGAAGTTCAATCTTTGGACGTGTACTGAGTTTGTCCCGGATAAAAGGAGAAGCACGGTGCTGCATGCTCAGTGTTTGGTTTGGAGAAAATATTGATGCACCAATATCATCATTTATGGACAGGCCTGTGAGTGATAGACTGTCAGGTTCAAGAATCTCATCGATTTTGAAATCAGGGGTAATGTCATCTGGGAGCTGTTGTTGCCAATATTGATGTGCTTCTTCATCAGAATTACTCCGTGTAATGGACTCTGATGAGCTGGTTTCTTTGGAAGGCCCTGAGACAACAGCCGCGATTGCATCTGATCTCTTGGAGGCATCATTGACAGATCTAAGGGATGAAGGAACAAATGCTTCTGCATTCGGATTTAACGCAGTGCTCTTGTTGATCATACTTAGTTTCCTCTCTTCTATGGACATATTGCTGATGAGTAATTTTTGAGAGCGTCGGCCTGTTAAAACAGAATTTTGCATGTTAGTAAAGGATACATTCCCGCAAATGCAACGTAGAAGAAGCAAAAACAATTTCAAAGAATGAAGCAAATGATCTTGACCACACGAAAGTGGAACTATAGAAACTAGATAATGACAAAAACAAACTTTAAAAATCAATAACTTCTTGAGACCATGGTACCATGCATAGTACACCCTTGAGCAATACTAGACAATCAACATAAAGGAAATAAATGCCAGATACGCCATGAACCAAAATTAGCAAGAAGGATTGGGGGCAGGAATGGAAGAAAAGGCCCCATGTCCAACAAAAATCAGCTTCATGCAAGTTTTCTGTGAGTTAATATTGGAAATACTAAATTCGGAGAACGAACTATAGAGGTCCGAATTCGAGCACAAAAAAATGGACACCAGGTACCAGACCCATGCATAGATGAACTGAAACTACGTTGCTGAGGTATCTAAACTGAAATTACGTTGCTGAGGTGCCTATCCCTAATCACTCAAGACGGCTCATATTTAACACTTCTGCAGATAGAATTGGATGCTCATATTTGACACTTCTCCAAGCATAAGTACCGAGTCAAGAATAACTATCTACTGAGGGATCCAATTATGAGCAAATGCTTCTTGCACTAGAGATCGAGCACATACTTGTGATTGAGTCAGATCCGAATACAAAGAGCTTATACTAGGGCTAAGGGCACACCCTTTGCACAGCATCAAGGGAAGTGAAGGGCAGGCATACCGTGGGCGCTCGTCGCCGGCGAAGGTCGTCGCCGCCAGGAGGGAGTGAGAGGTAGAGAGAGAAAGGAGCAAAAGGGTGAGTGGAAGAAAGAAAAAGAAGAGATAAGAACACGCACTTCCCCTCCCGTCCCCTTCATTTTCTAATTTTCGTCTGGGACCCAGAACCAGGGGAATTGCATCAAAATCAAACACAGAGATTGTACAATACCCCATGTTTAAAATTGTAGATTCGACATCGATGAATTTTTTTTCATTTCAAATTACTAATACAAGTGTTTCAAAATTTAAATAAAAAAATGGTGAATGTTTTTCTGGAACTAGAAACCCCGTGCTGCCGGGCCAATGGTGCCATGTTTGTTTGTCTCCTGAGGAAAGCCGTGGGCCACCATGTGATGTGACGACACGAGGCCACACAAGCTTTGGTTGTTGAAACTAATCGAAACTGACTCGTGGGTCCAAAAGAACGGGTGTCGTTGCGTACAAAATGCGTGGCACACGATTTTTGTGCTCTCGTTGCATTGCGATATCTTCTGAGGTGCGAAGCAGTGCGAAGCGTTGAATACTAGTTTGATGCTCAAATCTTGTACCACGAATGATTCTCGGTAGCATGGCGTCGTGTGGTCATCCGTGCGTCCTTGTAGTTGCCATGAATCTCCGTGGACAAGCACATGTACGTTTGTATCGTCAATTTGATTCGACTTCTTTTGCTCTAGTTCGCTGAAAACGTACTGCTTGCTTGCATTTGTTAGTGACCCGGAAAATTAATGGGACGTGTTGCTTTCTCCTCAAGGGATGAGTTGACGGCATTTTTTTTTTCTAAAGAGACTTATGCTTGAGATATAGGGTGATTAAATTATCAAATTCAATCAGAGATCCTTGAATTGGTTTGCTTTACGTCGTCGGGGGTTTCTATGGACATACCGGCTGTAGTTGCATTTCCCTCTTGTGTAATCCCCGTATAACTCTCTCCTCTTTGTAAACTCCCATATAATTCCTACCCGGCTTGTCGGGTATTATGTTGTTGTGTTGTATCAGCTCGCGCTTTGCGCGCATTTTGAATGAAAAAGTAGATGAGGAGTAATCCCCCGAATCGCTCGAAAAAAAAATTCAATCAGAGACGTAGCAAATCGGTAGTTTTCACACTCGAGGGTGCTACGACAAATTCTTGGTATGTAGTCATGTCTGTCCAGTGCTGGCATCTAATGCCAGCTTATCTCCTGATGTGGCACCACCAGCTGTGGTTCCCGCCGTAGATCCTCTTGTAAGGTGCCATCCTTAGAGCTACTAGGTGTACACTAAAAGCTCACCCACTAAAATGCACAATGATATGTTGCCTAAGCATGGCGAAGTTGTGTTGTACTTGTTCGTTCTTATTCATTTGGCATTGGGAGAACGGGTTTACTTCTCTCAACTTCAAATAAAAAGGCACGGAAGGAGTACATAACTTGTGGTGTATAATGTGGTGGCATTGAATAACCACTTTCGCTTTTACAACAATGTCTAACATTCAGTCACCACTAGAATTTTCATGTTCTATTTTAAGGAAAAGATGTTTGCATGCTGCTGGGATTTTCATGACTTATACGGCTATAAAAAAATCAGCATGTTCGTCTCGCCGCGATGCAGCCGTTTTACTGTAACGACTGCTGAAAAAATAACTGCGAACACTGTAGCGGCTGCTGAAAAAAATAATTGAAACACTGTATCTGCTGTAAAACAACTGCTGCAAAGCAGCAAGGCGAACATGCTGATTTTTTTTAGGGCAACCTTGTCTTATAAGTTAGCCAGGTAGACCATGTCATTGTTGAAACTTACAGCCATGCTTGATGTGAAACTTAGAGAATGACATCATCATTTAGCCATCAATGGCAAGGTCCTAATCGCCCAGTATGCATCGCTGTCATTGCCAGATCAGCAGCCACGGCTTGTAATCTCACCTCGTTGAAACCCCCGAGCAAATCCCTCCCTCGTCAATGATTGGAAGAGGATCGCCTGATGTTGAGCTGCTCTACCTTAAGTGTGACTTCAAGCGACATGAGCCGTTGGATCAAAGATCGACGGACGAGATCGACTGGAACAGTAAAGCAGCACTGTAGCTACAGTTCTCGCAAACAGTGAATAGAGTACTGTTGCTACAGTATTACTGCAAACCACTGTACCTTCAGCCTCATTACACTGTTGAGACAGTGTTCACCTGCCGTAAAACACTATTAAGGCAGCCGATCCGCGCCCTGATTGATTTGCCCGCGGGACCCACAGCAACACCAACCCCCACACGGGCACACCATGCTCCCGCCATTTTAACCGACGCTGCACGCCTCACTGACTCCCCAATCCCAGCTCACCGAATACAAAAGGCAACCGCACAGAGCAAGCTGCTCCACCAATCGGAGCTCCTGCTCTGCCCCCCTCCTCCATGGACGAACCACCGCTCCGTCCTCCATTCCTCCCCCGCCCCCTCGCCGCCGGGGAGTAGCGCCTCCCTCCCTGTCCTCTCCTCTCCTCTAGTCTCCATCCCTTGGCGAATTCAGATTGAAAAGATTAGTCCCAGTTTTCTTCCGATCCACCCAGCACCAAGAAGAGAAGCTGCTTCTTTTATCGGCGGATTTCCTTGGGCAGAGCCTCATGTCCGCGGCGGCGGCGGCGGGGCAAGAGGTGGAGCCGGCCATCCCGGCCGCGGCCGAGGTGGAGGAGTGGGAGGTGTGCGCTTGCTGCGGCCTGAGGGAGGAGTGCACGCCGGCGTACGCGGCCGGGGTCCGCGCGCGGTACGGCGGCCGGTGGCTGTGCGGGCTCTGCGGCGACGCCGTCGGCGAGGAGGTCGCGGCGGGAGGTGGGTCGGTGCTGGAGGTGGAGGCGGCGATCGCGAGACACGCCGCCTTCTGCCGCGCGATCGGCGGGCGCCGCACGCCGCCGGTTGCGGCCGAGCGGCTCATCGCCGCGGTACGGCGGCTGTTCCGGAACGGGAGCGGAAAGGGGGAGAAGGCCGTGGTGGTGGTAGAATTCCAGGAGGCCTGATGAATTGCATGCCTGAGACGGATCGAAGATTCGTTCTTGCAGGCGGCGCCGGCTAGCTCTAGCTACTAGCCCTGTTCCTTTTTCGTTTCTCTCATGTGTTTAGCAATTTCCATTTCAGCTATGGATACTCGCATGCTTGATTTGAACATATGGATCGTGCAATTTCTACAGACTCTTGTTAGTTTGAGGAGACACATCAGTTTTGAAGGGGTTGTGGAGATTATAAATGAGAAATCTAGACGATGGAAGAATCCCATCCCCCTCGCATTTTCAGTGCAATTTAGAGTTCAATTTACAAGTTTTTTCTTTGTTACATTCTCCATTTTTATTAGCATTGTTGAAAATCCAATGCGGTGCTCATCTGGGCTAATAATACCCTGAAATGCTGCATTTTGTTCTCCTAGAGAAGCTGAGTAAAAAATCTTATACTAATGCAGAGAGCTACCTTCAGGATATCTTACTGAAACTTTGAAGAATCTAGTAGGCTTTTGGCACACGGCAAACATTCGCACAGGGTGGAACAAAGGTTCTTAGGTTGAGAAATTAATTGGCTACAGCAAGATTTAATTACAAGCTTCACAAAAATTTCAGTAGTAACAGATAATGCAGGATGATACAGGTACCCTTGACTGTCACAAAATCATAAAATAGCATCACTACTTGCAACTGGCCGATTCGAGCCAGTAAAGTTCAGTGCAAAGGAAGACTGATATAGAAACTGTACGTTGCAATAAAATGAAGCTACTGGATACAAAATTACCCAGAAATGAAGGTAAGCTACCGCACACAAAGTATATCCAGTGCTAATGATATGCATGTTCTTTTGAAGTAAGATTTGATCTTATCTTTTGGCCTGCAAGAGAAACCATGTTCAGGTTCCTTGCTACAACTTGCTACTGATTCTTTCATCTGAAGAGAAATAAAATTAATGAAGTCAACTTCGCTGAAAAATAAACTAACCCTGACAATCATATACTTTTTTGTTAAATAATTGAAGGGAAGCTTGCAACTGTTGAAAACTATCAAGCAATAATTGCAACTATTTTTAGGGGCGTTTGATGTTGATTCCATAGCCGTTGATTGGCCGCAGGAGATGGCGATCTTCATGGTCTTGTTGGGCTTAATGGAGTGAGTATCAATCATGTGTGGCTGCGATTGTCATCGTCACGTGCGCCACAATGATCTGAAAATCGTCCTCGCAAATCAAGGATCCATAATTTCTTGCTCCAAATTTTCTATCACGACCAACACCGCGAATCGATTCGTGCAATTTTAGTGAGGATTCAGGGCTCTGGTCTGTTCCTAAATGTGTAATCAGGCAGCGGTCGTTATCGTAGACACATGCAATTGAGGGACTACAAAATGTCTCGAACCCTAGGCACTAATTTTTGTCGGCATGTTATTTCCAGCTTTATGAAGTATCCGTCTATATGGTTTACCGAACATCATTTTCCTGTTGCGGGATGTATTTCTTCAGAAGTTCGGATTTACACTATTCAAACTTGTTTGAAATAATTCAAGAACATCGTGTGCTTTTTTCAACATTTTTTGCGACCGTGTTTTTTTCAACTCGAAAGAATTCGGATATTTGTCACAAGTAAGATTGTTTTTAACTTCTAGATATAAGAGTAGTGTTGACCCCGTTGATTGGTCAGACTTCCTGACAGTGTTCATCAGCCGGGCCTAATTTTCCATGTGCGACGTAATCATCGAGAGCTTCTTTTTGGAGCACTAGACAAGTGTATTGCTACTTAATTACGTGGAGATGATGATGTAGCCAACGATTTGCACTGATATTGCCATCCTCTTTTCCTAATTAAAAACGCAATTTCGTACAAGTTTTTGTCTTGACCGGACAAAGTTTATTGGCCCGTTCGTCAGGAATCTGGACCACTACATTAAAACCAATATATGTGTAGCTTTCGAACCTATCATGCATTGATCTTTCCTGCTCGTAGTGTTCGTGGCATATTCGCTTCTCAGGATGACCTGCCTCCATTTTTCGGAAAAGGGAGAAAATGATGACTTGTCTCGCTTGTCAGGTTTTGGTATCTAGATCATGCATCAAAGCGTGAGATAATGCGCCGGTCGCGTTGGACACTTTCGCCACTTAGCTGTTGCTTAACATCTTTTTTTTTTTTGTATAGATGATCAGAGCTGTCATTAGTATATTTGAGTGCTAGCTTGTCGTACTCAGTAGTAATGTCTTTGTAGAGAACAATACTCAGTAGCAGTGTTATCATATGCTACCATCATGTCATCAATCTGAATATTTTTTTGGAATGTTCCAAAATATGCCATATTTGATTAACTGAACAAAGGACGCCGCCAATGATCATTGTTCACAAGCGTTCTTTTCCTGGCGGGAAGAGAAAGCAGCCAGTGCTGTGTCCATATATATGATCGATCTGCTTTGATAGACTAGAGGTTGACGCAAGTTGCCCAATTTGCATGATAAATTTATGTTAACAAGGACAGTCACTGATATTTTTTTTCTCTCTCGAGGAACAATCTACAGAGATTAAGAAGGGCATATGCTCTGGAAACGCTTTAGTTAGGAATCTTAGGATTACACAACCATATTAGCATGGGCACAGCCGGGCAGGTGCAGCCCGTTGCAACTTTTGAGAAAGATTTCCATTTCTCTCTTAGAAAAAAGTAGGGAAAATATTATCATTTTTGTGATGAAACGAGAGCTTTATTACCCGTAGTTAGCTAGAAGCTTGACCAGGACATACATATGCCACACCGTTGTATGCTTCGTTCGTACACTTTGCCAGCTGTTACGAGCTCATGGTCGACCATATTGGAAAGCAAAATAACAAAGAAAAAATAGAGCGCCGCAGCCTAAAAAAACTGATCGTTACATATACTCCATCTGTTTTTAAATATATGACACTGTTGACTTTTTTTGTTACTTTGACCATTTGTCTTATCTTTAAATATTTATGTAAATAATTAAATTTATAAGTTAATTTATAATACTTTTGATGATAGATACTACAATGATATTTATTTTACATCAGGTAAGTAATTATTTAACTATTTATTCTTGGTAAAGTTTAAGGGAAAAGTCAACGACGACATATAATTAAAAAACGGAGGAAGTATATTAGAAGATATCTAGCCATTGTGGGAACGCAATGGAAGGATGATAATTACATTAGTCTTTATTCTTTCTTAACCTTCAAATATTTTCTTTTGGAGAAAGATGGCACAAGACAAGCTTCAGAAGGACAAGTTCCATCCGAAACAACCAGGCCCAAGACCTGGTACGAGCAAGAACAATGGCCCAACCCAATTCAATCCATCTCTTTGAAACCATAGTCCAGCCCACTTCCAACTACCCTTCGTTCGCGCGGAGTCCAACCCGGCAAGGCAAGCAAACCCGTCGTCTCCTTCCTCCCGTCAACTCCCGATTTCCCCAACCCACGAGCATCTCCGCGGCAAACCCTAACCTGGAGCCCCCGAATCACAACCCTACCCGCCAAATTCCACAAATCCAACCTCAAATTCGGCATGAGCGCGTGTGCAAGCTTACGCCCTGATCCACGCCGGAGATGATCACGTCGCAGCCGCGGCCTCCCCGCCGGGTCCGGCCGCTGGCCGCCGCCTCCCTGATACTGTTCCTACTCCTCCTGTACAGCCGCTCCGATGGGGACTTGGCGCGTTCTCCGCGGCTCCTGGGCTCCAGTTTTCGCCCGGTGCACCGTAGATTCCTCTCTGATGCGGATCCTGCCGGACTCGCCCCGAGAGGTGCGAACCTTTCGGAGGTCGCTGTGCTGAACGGCGAGCAGCCGGAGGACCCTTCGGTCGCGTGCTCCGGCATCGCGCGGCACGAGGGGTTCGGGTCGCAGTGCGAGTTCCTCCGGGCCCACCCGCAGTGCAGCTCCGGCGGGTTTGTGGACTACTTGAGTTTCTTCTACTGTAAGTGCCAGAGGTTCAGGTTGCTGGGCTATGCTGTGCTCGGGTTGTGCCTGGCCGCGCTGTTCTACATGCTGGGCAACACAGCAGCCGACTACTTCTGCTGCAGCCTCGAGAAGATGTCAGCGCTGCTGCGGCTGCCGCCAACAGTGGCCGGTGTGACGCTGCTCCCCTTTGGTAATGGTGCTCCTGACGTGTTTGCTAGCATAGCAGCATTTATGGGAAGTGGTGCCGGTGATGTGGGGCTGAACAGCGTTCTGGGTGGAGCTGTATTCGTGACTTGTGTTGTGGTTGGGGCAGTGTCATTGTGCGTCGCCGAGAAGAATGTGCAGATTGATCGGAGGTGCTTCATGAGGGATGTTGGGTTCTTTCTTGTGACTCTGGTTGCATTGTCTGTTGTATTGATCGTCGGGAAGGTGACTGTTTGGGGAGCTATGATGTTTGTGTCGATTTATGCGTTGTACGCATTTGTGGTGGCTGCAAATGAGGTCTTGAGGAAGCATGCAAGAATGCTGAAGTTTGATGTGGTTACACCTTTGCTACCTGTGAGGGGAAGTATATTTGAACAAGGAACAGAGGAGGATGAGTCCGTGTATAGTTCACTTCTTGAGGAGGATACAGATGGTGAGGTGGCCCAGATAAATACATCATTGCCTCAGTGGATGTGGGCGTCTCATGTGGCTATCTACTCAAATCAGGGAAATAGAGTTGGTTCCCCTGACAGCTCCAGGCCGTTGTGGGGTTGGAGTGAAGGAGAAGCAGATACCTCCACATTCAATATCTCCAAGCTGTTTCTGTTTTTGGAGCTGCCATTAACGATTCCAAGAAAGTTGACAATTCCAATAGTTGAGGAAGACCGCTGGTCGAAAGAGTACGCTGTTGCAAGTGCATGCTTGGCACCTGTTCTTTTGGCATTTCTGTGGAGCAGTCAAGATGGAGTGTCCACCAAGGCTGCCATAGCAGCATATGTCATAGCCGTCATTTTGGGGATGGTGCTTGCTGCTCTCGCTTTCCAGTTCACCAGCAGTGAGCGCCCTCCACGAAGATTTTTGTTCCCATGGGTGTTTGGAGGGTTTGTGATGAGCATCATTTGGTTCTACATCATCGCTAATGAATTGGTTGCGCTTTTGGTCGCTTTGGGTGTGATATTGGGAATCAATCCATCGATTCTTGGATTAACAGTGTTAGCATGGGGTAATTCGATGGGTGACTTAATGTCTAATGTTGCTTTGGCAATGAATGGAGGAGATGGTGTACAGATTGCTATGTCTGGATGTTATGCAGGACCTATGTTCAACACACTTGCTGGTTTGGGGATATCGATGCTGCTTGGAGCTTGGTCAACAGCACCCAATTCATATGTCCTTCCGCAAGACCGCTCTCTTATTTACACAATGAGCTTTCTTGTTGCTGGATTGATATGGGCACTCGTTATGCTGCCACGAGGTGACATGCGGCCTAATAAGATACTTGGAGTTGGCCTCATTGCTCTTTACTCAGTTTTCCTTTTTATTAGGGTGAGCAATGCTATGGGGATATTGCCACTACCTGGCTTGAGTTAGGTTTTTACTTGCCTTGTAAAGATGAGATGCAGATGCACATCAAACTTCTTGCCATTGGCTGTTGTTTATACAAATGCAATGGAAATATAAGGTGCACCTCTATTCTGTCATTGTGTCAGGTTGTATGTATGGTTTTAGATTTGGAACCTCGTAAACAAGCATAACTGCAATTGTTGTGTTCATTTGTATATCATGCACAATAGCAATGTAAACACCACCGTGATCTGGTCGTTCATGAACTAGCGATCTGCTGATTACTTGCACAATACTATACAGTTTTCCAAAATTTATCATTATGGTAAGTTGATAACAAGAGATCTTCCTATAGCACATGTGGTGATGGTCGTTCATGCGCTTGGGGTTTTAGCGCTGCTGTTTTCAATTTCATGGAGATCGCAGCAACGCATAGGAGCTGGAGCCTGAAGGCAGAAGACGGAACGCCTTGAGAGAGATCGGAGAGAAGCTGCCATGGCACGGGGTGTTGGAAACAAAGGCCGCTGGCAGCTTCCCGTTTCCTTCACATCCACTGCTTCCTCGTCTAGCCGGGAGCAGGTTTGCCCTATCTCATGGTCCACGTGCAGGGTAGCATTCAAGTTCCGAATTCAAGCTTGGCGGGGTTGTTTTTCGAAGCTTGCCGATTTCTTATTGATTACTCAAACAGTACTGCAGTACATTTCCTCAAGAGTAATATTGACTCGTACGCAAAAAAAAAGGAAAAATAGAGAAAAAAATGATACGGTCCCATGCGATGTGCATCAAATGGAGATGCTGTTGGGCACGCCACGGCACGTCACCCCCGGCGGCGAGCTAGGCGCCAGCAGCTCGTACGGCAGCACCCCGGCGCCACACCGGTTCCTCCTGCTGTGATCGGCGTTCCGCCGCTCGATGGTCTCCTCGGCACGGCGCACATCGGCGGCGAACATGCAGTGCGCCTCGACGGCCTTGGCGTCTCCGGTCCACGGCTCGTCGCTGCCCTCGCCGAGGTACTCCTCGTCGGGCGAGTGCGTCGACAGCGTGTCCACCACCGCCATGAACTTGGTCGCCTCCAGCACCCCGGGCATCGCGTTCAGGAAGAACCGGTGCGGGTCCGCCAGGAACGCCGCGTACTCCGCCGTGTCGCGCTCCGGGTCCGGCAGCAGCCGCCGCATCAGCGGCGGCCGGTTCGGGACGTACCCGCCCAGCGGGTACTGCCCGAAGTTGAGTGCCGCGTGCTGCGCCGACGCCAGCCAGATGAGCGTCGTCAGGATGGCGGCGAGGTCCTCCGGCGTGGAGAGCGTCGGCCACCACGGGGCGTGCCGGAGGTCGCCGTGCCCGACGTGGACCGTCTCGTGGTACCACCCTTGGAGCTCGTCGTCGGACTGGACCGTGCCGTCGTCCGGGTAGTAGAGCTGGACGTAGGACTCCACCCAGCTGCGAATGGCCGACCACAGCAGAAGCCCGTCGTTGGCGTAAGGATAGTCCTCGATGAGAAGCCGGATGCCATGAGGTTGCGTCGCGTCCTCCACAGCCACTCCCCTGAATGAAAAGAATAACAAAGCAGGAGAATGTCAGTGACCACGACACAATTAACGTAGCTGGTAATGGAAGGGCAATGGCATGCCTGCGGATGAGTTCAGCGGGGAGGCCCTCGAGGTCGAAGCGCCAGTGGTCGCGGTAATAGGCAGCACTGATCTCGCCGGAGACAGGGCCAGGGGTGAAGCAGGACTCGATGACGCCGTCCGCACTGATCAGGCTCTGCCGCGCAAGCGCATTGATCTCGAGCGTGTACCGCATGTGAGGGTGCAGAAGCTTGAAGATCGGGTGCATTGCGCTCATTCGCCGATGCGCTGCCAAGATGAATGGCTCCATTATAGCATGTGTCCTCAGCCTGAAAGAATTTGTCAGAGTAAGCACTTCAGGTTTCATGTTCAGAAATTACCGCAAGTGACAGTAGGAATGTGTATTCATTCCGGAATCCATACCAGTGATTTACAAGCTGATGAACGCCGGCATCATTGGAACTAACATGAGATTTGGCAAGCATCCAGAGCCAGTTGGATGTAGCATCGCTGGGAGGAGTGAGGACCTTCCTTTCCTGAGGCTCGCCTGGCTTGCTCGGAGGAAGACAAAGTTCAATAGCAATTGGTTTCAGTGTGCCACCCGGAGTCAGGAACAAGATTGTCCTCGTAGCATATGCTTTCCGTCCCTCTATTGCATTAATCCGGTCCAAGAACGGAAGGTACACATCGTGATAGTCCAATATGAACAGTTTTGCCTCGTCCATTGCCTTCATTCATGAAGTGTGATCAGGACCAACAGAAGAAAAACTAACAATACATAACTCAGCTTAAATTTCGACCTCATCGTATCATGGTACCTGCTGTACTGTGAGTCCATTGAGCTGACCAGCTATGTGCTCCTCAGTGATCGATGATTCTGGTGAGCCATAAATTGCAGGATCCAGCTTACTCATTGGTGGGAAAACCTATTTCCAAATAACTGTCTCATTAAGATGGTAACTGACCAGGTATGGATTATTTCTGTTAATAACACACACACACAAAATCATTTTTTTAATTCATTACCGTGAGCCTCTCGATGTTAACTGGGTTTATTCCCGCCACAGTTTGCCGAGCAAACTCGTCATCACGGAGCCATGCATACTTGTCCTCTGCACAGTTGGAAAATGAACGCTAAAGCAGCAGTTCTCTGGGCACTAAGGCACTTGAATCTTAGGGACTTTACTTACTGGAAAGGATGCTAGGTGTATCATAGCGAAGCATCCCCTCACTGGATTCCTGAATCTTCTGAACCAGGGGTATCTTTTGGAACAGATGCTCATGAAGACCCAACTTCAGCCTGAGGCCTTCCTTGTAGAGATTATCAACATGGTGAAAGCCTTGGAAGCTGTGAGTGTCAGCTGAGATGGTCGCAATAAGCGATGGGATAAGAGTGTGAAGTACCGCCCGGAGCCTCCCAGATGAGAAGGCTCCCTGCTTAAGCTCTTCAAAGGCTTCATCCCGAGGAACATATATCCGATGTGGTTTCTCCACTCTGCTCTCGGCCAGCATGTCTACATCATAGGTAATTGCAAAGCGTTAGCTCTACTGTTTCTACATGAGATGAAAGACATAGATATGCTTAGAGCTACCAGTTATCAGTAAACTCTTTGATTTGTTGCCTTAAACGTACTATGAAATGTTGGTTTAAAAGAGTGTAGGAAAAAAAAAACTGAGGCGATAAATCCTACTGAAGCCCAATGATTTCTAGGGATAGCACCAAATGATGCAGATTGGTTTCATTTCTTTGACATAAATATCAACTGATCAACATTGCTTACAGAAAAGTGTTAAGACACATGAGCGTGGGCACAATTACAAACGGAAATTTAGTTCATCCAAGGATAACCGAGAATCAATGGAGAGAACAAAGATGAATACTTATGTACTTTAGACGACATTGGACCATTTGCCTTACAACAAAAAAGAAAATAAAAATAAAGACAACGAATCAAAGAGCCATATGCATATATGTTCCTGGTTCCTACTGACGTTTGGCTATGTACTTCCAAACTAACTAATTGCAAGGTTCAGTACTTGTTAAGACTCTTGACCAAAAAGGAATTGCCTTGAACTGTTCTTCTGCAGCAATGTGGCAACTCCATGTTTTTTCCATAGAGCGTACGGAATAGATTTTGGCATTTTGCAAGCATACGACCAGATCCAATTTTTTGGTCATGCTCAAGTTAGGATTCTAACAAAATTTAGAAGTCATATGTTTTCTTAGTTCAAGATGGGACATCATCAAGCCATGAGGTGAAGGTGGTTCTGGGTCAAGCTGTCATGTCGAAAGTGACCTGACGTCGGACCAAAGAGGATTGGACCTGCACATATTTCGTGCCGGATATACTTGGAAAACAGCATGCAATATTTTGTCATTGGCCAACCTCATTTCCAATATCTACCAAGAATTTTGCAAAGATTACAGAACTTACTAGTATCTGTTGGCGGACGACCAGTCCGGCATCGCCTGGGGTAAGGAATCTTTTCACCTCCAAGGATTGGCCTAATGAACTCTTTCCCCCGGTCTGGATTTCCCAAATCATTGTATGTCGCATAATCATATATTCTGTCAGATAATTTTCGTACTCCTGTGCCATCTCCCCTTAGGTCCATCAGCTCCTTCTCCCTGAGATCTCTAAGCCCAGGTGGAGTCTCAGATGGTAAATACGGCTGCAAGAGATTATACAGGTATTGTGAGAAGCCTGATGCCACAGATTCGCGAAAGATATACCAACGATTTGTATCTTACTGGGCTCGTAAAATAAGAAAGGTAAACCGTTAGAAGCTAGAAGGCAACATACATATAATCTGAATATCAATGGTTCTTGGCTCATTATCTAGTAAATATTAAGAAATTTGCAGAGTATCAGATTTGGCAGTGTTAGTAAAATTTAACTAAAATGCATTAACTATATAATCCATTGGTGTCCTCTCTTAATCGTTGTCTTAAGGCCAAGAGCTTTTTCTGGAATATACTGCAGATATGTTCTATCTGAGGCCTGCTCAAAAGCTGGTCATTTGAACAGCTCATAGACAACGACATGTCAATTACTACTATTATCGATCATGTCATTAGACTGTGCTCCTTGTTTTGTAGTTAATGTTCAACATTGGCCATCGACATCGAAGATAAGGATGCACAAACAGCTTGGCAACAAACATGCCATCATTTGGCACAGCACTGATGTAACCGACACATATAATTCAGTACTAGAAAGTCTAGGTCTAGTCACAGGCTGAAGGGTCACAGCACGTTTTTCTTGAACTTAGAAAATTAAATGCTTACTACCTTGTTGCTGAAGAACACCCTCTTGGTCGGCAATTCTTTGGTGGACTGCACCCAGGAATTGCAGGCAAAGTGCACCGGCCCGCATGGCAGCCCACCCTCGATGACAATGCTCTCCAGAAAGAACTCCCGATTGTGCCGGTTGGTCACAGTTATGGCACCTGGCTCGCCGAAGTCTGAATCCACCATGAACTCTGCGGTGTACACAACGTTCTCTCCCTTGACACCCCTCTTCTGGCACCAGTCCTTGATTGATTCCTGTCCGCTCTGTATCGGTTTCTTGGTCCCTGTCAATGATTCACATCGCACGAGCTGGGGAAATTAGAACGGTCTTAGGAAGAAGAAAAGTCAAATAAGAATACATGGAAAAAGACTGTAAAAGCTTTGGCCGTCAGATGAGGAGAATGGACAGGCGGGGAACACATGTTTCTTTACAGATATGCACAATGACTCATTTCAGCTTGAAATATTCTGCAGCGATCAGGACTACTGCTAAAAGGAGGCCATAGTGGCCTGCAGTGCTCTGAAGATTCATAGTGCTTAGTGAAAGCTCTGCTCCACTTCTTAATCTTTTCTTCCAACGGAATCTTGGAGAAGACATTGTTAAAAAGTTGAACAGCTCCAACTGTTTAGTTCCTCATTATTTTTTCACTGCTAAACATAATGCCCTGCAGTGCTCTGAAGATTCTGTATTGTTTTGGATTGTAAAGTGAGAAGTTTAGTAAAAACTCTGCTCCACTTCTTAATCGTTTTTCCCCACAGAATCTTGGAAGATGAGTAGATGACATAATTAAAAAGTTGAGCAGCTCCAATTGTTTAGTTCCTCATTATTTTTTTTTTCCTTGACACGGAAAAAATAAGGTCCTTGGAAAACAATGTGCGAATATACTACTATGGGGAGCGCGCACACGGGCTTATCGTAGTCCCATTATTGATTGAAGATCTGATGATCATGTGCATCTAGTTAGCAACTTGGTAGTTGGTACTGCCAGTGCCACCTACCAACTACGACGGTCAAGGAGCAAACGGAGAAGACCAAAACGGGTGCATATTCTGCTTGCTATAGCTGTAATAGCGATCGAAAGAACGGCAAAAAATCTAGTAGCAGCTTGAAAGCTTTAAGCATGAGAGCAAGTCAACGAGGGGAATAACAAATTAAACGGAATGGCAGGGCGAAGCAGAAGAGGATCAAGAGGGCGCTTACTCGGGTGGATCTTGGTGCTGATGAGCTCGAGCTTGACGCTCCGGCCGACCATGTCCCAGAGCGCGTCGAGGTGGCCGGCCACCGCCTCCTTGAGGTCCTCCTTCTGCTTCCGCCGCACCGTTAGCGCCGCCCGCACCAACACCTTCTCCGGCGGCCCGCCCTTTTTCCCCGGCATCGCCAGCCGCGGCAGGTCCTCGCTGATGGCCGCCACAACCTTCACGCCCCGCCGCGGCCTCCTGTTGTTGGTGCCCCTCCCCTGCTGCTGCAGCACCGGGTGGTGGAACGGCGCGAGGCAGAGCTCGTTCGCGCCCCGGCCGCCTGGCAACGGCGTCGCAGCAACCGTCGCCCGCCGTAGGCCGGCGAGCTCCCTGCATGGCGCGGCCATGTCGTGCGAGCACTGGGATCTTCGGTTTTGGCTTCGCGCTGGTGGGGGCTAGTGAGGTGAGGTGGTTGGCGTCGTTGCGATGGATGATGGAGCAAGCAGCCTGGTAGAGAGAGTACTCTAGTAGGAGCAGCAGTAGAGCTAGGAGCCGTGTGTGTCGTCTGCATTTTTTTATTTACTTGCAGTCGGCCCTCGGTGCCCTTTTGGTAACATTGCAGGGAAGCTGCTCGTTTCACGTTGACCCGATGGGCTCCTCGACCTCGAGAGCTCATCGTCATCTTAATTAAAGGAAAAACAATAAGAGCTCATCGTCATCTGAAACCGTGCTTGTTGTGCAGCACTCGACCGACATTTCAAGACTAGAAACAAGAATGGATCAGCCATTTGCGCATAAATCAATTAACCGTGTACAGTTTAGACCATGGGAGAGATCGAGGAATTCTCCGAAAAGGATGTTTGATTACCAATCATGATATGTACGGTCATGAAGTATGTATATAAAATTGTAAAAATACCATGTGCTCTTGACCACTCCACCACGACGTACGCCGTCCACGGTTTCCGTTCAAGCTCGAGGTACAAAATTCGCATGGGACTTTCTCAGTAGTCTTGGTGCAAGGAAATCAATGTAAAAACCCCTCTGGTCTTTCGAAAGAAATGTAAAATCCTTTGACGAGAAAGCGGCATGTTCTTAATCGTAACGGGCTCATTTCGGCACGTTCCTTTCTCCATGGGGTTTTGTTTATTAGCTTTGGAATTGGTGGATTCGGCAGAAGGCCAGTGCTCCCATCATGGCGCGGCATCGTATAAGACAAATTCTTTTTTAGATGTGGCAGCAGATGAGCAGAACGACGCAAGCGGATTCGATGCCCTCGCCTGCTCACTGGTCCAAGAAGAAACGGTAGTGGGCATGTGCGCCATGTGCAGCGTGTTGGAACAGCCGGAGCGATCGAATCCCCCAGGCTGCTGCCGACCCAGTTTTTTGGTCATACATATATTCAGACTACAATTGTTCCTGCATCTCGTTCAAAAGACAAATTGTTCATCATGGTTCAGAATCATTTTCGGCTCAATTTTGGCCGTGGATGTTGGCGGACGTGGAACGCAAGCACGGCTGCTCGTGGGTGATATGGGCTGCCACGCACGGCGTGGACAGAACGAACGTCTCAATGATGGCGCCGGTGAAAGGAGGAGAGGGACACGTCTGGCCGGCTTTAGGTTTTGCTGTCGCAGCTTCTCTTTTTGGTCATGGCCGGGCACCACAAAAGCACCACTGGTGTTGGAGTAGATTGGCGAAATTCACATGCATGATAATTTACATCGGTGTGGTTCACGCATGGTGCTTTTCGGATTTGTAGCTTGGAAATAACGCTAGCTAGCCTTTTTGAAAAGGGGCTGTCTATGTGAAAGTCGAGTGTTTCAGAAGTTTCCAGCACTCGAGTGCTCAAGAGGACCAAAACACTCGATTCCTGGTGGAGGAAAAAAATCGAGTGCTACAGAAACAACATACACTCGATTTTGAACCCATTGGATTTTGATCAAACGACTGTCAAAGAATAGGAAAATTTCATATTTGTCAGATTCATATGGTCAAAAGTTTATTATGAAAGACATAGTTCAAATTATTTTTGGGGATCAGTGTGAATCCTCAGAGGCAAATATATCAGATGCAAAATTTTCAAATTCATATGGTCAAAAGTTTATTATGAAAGACATAGTTCAAATTTTATTTTGGGGATCAACGTAAATCCTCAAAGGCAAATATATCAGAAGCAAAATTTTCAGATTCATATGGTCAAAAGTTTGTTATGAAAGACATAGTTCAAATTTTATTTGGGGTATCAGTGTAAATCCTCAGAGGCAAATATATCAGATAAAAAAATTTCAGATTCATATGGTCAAAAGTTTATTATGAAAGACATAGTTCAAATTTTATTTTGGGGATCAGTGTAAATCCTCAGAGACAAATAGATCAGATGCAAAATATCATATTCAAAATTTCAAATGATCAAACTTTTATTATGAAAGACAGTTCACAGATATTTGGTGGTTCTGTTTAAATCCTCAAAGCTGAAAACAGAGGCCAAAATCACATATGGACTAACTACTCGTTTGTTACAGGAAGGAGGCAGTACACAAAGGGACTATGGAGCTACAGAAAGATTTGCAGGTTCAAGAACAGGAATGTCAACTCAAGGGAGCTATACAATCAACTATGCGCTAATATCAGAACAGGGATCATCCAGAATTTCAGACTACAAAACACTAAAGTAAGATTTTCAAAATACCATGTTTCCATTCAGAAAATAGAGAATATGTTTACACAATGTACAATGTACTTTCAAGTACAACTGCCAGTCTCAGAGTCACCTGGACAATACATGGTAAATGCTTCACAGGACTCATTCGAGGAGTATGTAAACAACCTATTCAGCACTCAAAAGGTACACACACTTATTAGTAGACGAAAATAAGCAATAAATATTATTTTCTTACAAATTTATGGATATGAAACCCATAAGAAAATTTATTGACATGCAGGGAGGAGGATATACTGACTTATCAATCGAGCAAATACGAAACTCACAGGAAGAAAAAAGCAATGAAGCAAATCAAAGATACTACGACCCAGTAAACCAAGCCACAAACACAAATACAAACCAGGTAAACTTCATAATACCTTTCATAATCTAAATTTAATTTTGTTACATGACATAATCATATATATGACACCTGTAGCGGCACTGTAATATTAGCAAAGGTGTCATGTAACAAAAAAGTATTGAATATTTTTCAGGACTGGACTGGACCATACACTCAATTGCTTCTAGGGGAAAACATTACAGATGTTTCAGAGCATGAAAATTCAGAATGGCAGTATACAGTAGCTTCACATATGAATGAGGTAAGCATAAACATGCCTAATTTTGTACCTCCAGTATATTTGCAGTTTAGCTACTGACATAAGCATTCACACAGACTAGTAGAGGCTACAAGGCACCTGAAAATGAATCAATGGATTCAAATGAAAACCATACTGACGATAATAGGGTGAGACTATCTGCAGGACTTTGAAGCAAATAAAATTGATGACGAGAACACTAATTGGAGAACACAGGTCCAGAAGCCAATTGGCAATCTTAATCCTAATATTGGCGGTGCCGGAAAGCTTTTAAACAGTAGATAGCATAGTCCTTGGCGAATTCCAATGCTCCAGATTCACCATAATACAAATCCCAGACTCAAACCTACAAAGAAGAATGGGAAAAATGGACCTAATCATTACTACAGACCACGTTACAGTGAACTTGAACACAAATTACGGTTATTGTAAAGGTGTAACTTATATATAAGTCAACTGTACCATAATATCAAAATTAAGGATAAGAAGTGAATACTAACATTTCATCTTCATAATGAGTAGGCACATCTGGATAAATGATATCGAAGCGATCAAACGGCATAGGCACACGAATATACTCATCCCAAGCAGCTTGAAAGGCAGGAATCTAGAATATAACAAAAGGGCATATATAACAAAAGGGCATAAATAATGAAGGGCATATATAAATAATGAAGGCACAGGAAACTGCAAAGAGCTACCAACAGAAAGCAGGTAAAGAACTCTTCATCACTCATTGGGTCATGCTAGATAATCTTGTTAGCAAAGAAGCTAACTTGGGGAATAGCTTGTTTTCCAAAAGATGACAGAACTTTGACTTCCCTACATGATAATCAATAGGGAAGAGCAAGCCACCAATTGGCAAACCAAGAACTAGATGCATAGACTCCTTTGAAAATGATATAACCTTGCCGTCAATCATAATATCGCCTGACTTATGATCAAATGACCGAGCAACCCACTTGGCAAACTTGTTGGGGACAAACATTCATCAAAATGCAGTAATGACTTAAATCCAAATCTCTCAATAACGTTTTTGTTCTGGGGAGTAAGGGCATCAATGACTGAGGAAAAGGTGGTAACACTAAATCTCATGGACGCATCTGGACTATTCTGGACAGACATATGCCTCTTAGTCTACATAAAAAGAAACAAACATATAAAAAACAATTATCTAAGGTTTAAAAACCAGAAATAAAAAGAAGTCCTAATATTTGAACAAGGTTCAGACAAGAACAAGAACCAAACAATGACACAATAGGGGAAAAGTACAAACCTCGTGTCTTAATGACCTAACAAGATTCTTTTCAATCCTCTTAATCTTTCTAAATTGCAGAAATACAAATTATGTGCATTAAATAAATTTGCATAAAAATACTTTACAAAAAAAGATGATAGATAAAACTAACCTCTCTCAAGCAGTTTTGAACAACAGGGTTACTGAGCATATCAGAGTTACTAAAACTTTCAGCTTGTAAAAAGAAACATGTGGGACTCAAATAAAAAAGCATTATATCAGTAGGAGGGTAAAAAGCCAAAATAATAGTGATACATACATCAAAAGACATTGATCCATCACTTGGATTGTTATTGAATTCAGAATCATCCATCTTCACTGCTAGATACTTCCAAAACAGGTGGAGGTCGTTTCCTAGCCATCTAAATTTCAGGAAACTAAGGTCAGAAAAACACAGGTGCAATAACACAGTTGTAACAGTGAATAAATGGTCAGTGATACTAAACCCATGAGCAGCAAAACACAGGTGCAATAACATATCAGACACTCTATGCTTGTAGCTGCTATAGATTATTACAGATTAACTGAATTAATATGGTGATGGAAAATGCAGAGAATGCAGTACTAAACAAATACAGATAATGTCAAGCTGAATGACCTAGCAATTTTGATACCGCATACTGTGGGTTAGTAACCATTCGCTAATCAACTAGCACAACAACCAGGAAGCGGAATAAGGTCATGAGCAAGTGCTAGGGAATTCATAAATAAACCGCTACAGTACACAACTACGTCAACATGGAGGGCCATTCCTGTTGAAATCGAGCTAAACATCTAGAATTCCAAACAGAAATCATTCGCTCCTAACCCTAGAGCAGGTCACCAGAGTCAATCCAAAGCTCAATTGTAGGTCAAAATCTCAAATGGAGGTCTGATTCATTCATATTACAAAAACGATGGATCAAAATCACCGGGGGAACAATACAAACAGAGCGGAAATTCACTATTGATGCATCTGAAATACGGCGCACTGCACAAATAGATGATCAATCCATATCAAATCGAGCTAAACACCAATCATTTCTAACCCAGGTCGTTGATCCCTAACCCTAGAACACTATTACACAGCCAACCCAATCGAATTTGGAGGTCAAATTCGCTAAAAAAGACATACAAGACGGATCAAAATTCAAGAGGAACCGAATACACAGAGCAGAATTTCAAAATCGCACTTAAATCAAGCTGACCTGGAGATCGAAGATGCGGAGCGGATGAGAGCAGAGGCGAGAGAGAAGAGAGCAGAGGAGAAATGAAATCGACGTGTGATAGTGGGACCCACTGGAGAGAGAGCACAGACGACACGCGGGATCCAAAAGCTCTAGCGACATCGGACGACACAGACGAGGCGCGGAAAGGATCCGACGATCAAAAAATCGAGTGCCAGAGGAGGCTGAAACGGTCGAGTGACAAATAGCTTTTCCCTTTTGAAAAACCTCCATTCTCCATTGTCTCCCACCGAGGAGTGAGGACGATGTTTGCCGTTATGAAAAGGTGGTTGTTTAGCCTAGGTTGACTTGCTTGATTTGTGCTTGAGTATTTGGTCATGTTGGGATCATCATGTATTATTTTCTAAATATAATAAACATGTGTCATTTGATTCTATTCATAATGCATGGTTAGTGCGCAGACCACTACTTGTATCAATTATCCGCAAATGGTCACGTTCTGTTCCTTCAGGCCATGAAAGAAGCCTGGGCCTCCAGCTCGCACCAGCCCAGGCGTCGTCGACAGACGACAGGCCCACCAAGCTCGTTTCTTTTTTGAATCACCACCAAGCTCGTTTCAACTCCTCTCCCTCTCGATTCCCATCATCTTCCTCCAAGGCTTCTAACAAGGTCACCTGAAGAAACCTTGTTGTGTGCTACTACATGTTAAGGTTCACTTTTATGTGCTGCCCAAATTGATTCTTTCTGAAGAAATACTGGAACAGGAGTCATTGTGGTCTCATTCACTAAAACATGTTATCTGTGGTTCCAGATAGGGTCACAAAAGCATCAGAAAATCTATGCCGTTTTCTCGACATGATCTAGAATTGATCTAACAGAAACTGGCACCAATTGTCACCAGGAGGCGAAATAGCAAAAAGTTCCATGGTCAGGACTGCAGGGCAGGTTGAGTTACAGAGCTGCTCAACATCAGACAATTCCAGAACGAAGACAATCTTCAAAGAGAAAATTCCTTATTTGACCCAAAAACAAATGAAGCTTCCTTCTTTGGCCCTAAAAATTTTGAACTTACCTATATGGACCAAAAACTAATTTTTGTTCCTTATTTGGCCTTCCATCCAACTCTGTCACCTTCTACCGTGAAATATCCATTCAGAGCAATACCCAATGACTATATTGCCCTCACTGCTGGCTTCGGTCAAGAACGCCCCAGCCAGGCTGCTCAGCGCGGGTTCCTCACGTCAGGCCGCCGCCGCGCCCGCCTTCCCCGCGCCAGGCCGCCGCCGTGCCTTCCTTCTCGCGCTCAGCAGCCAAGTGGCCGCGGGGGAGCAGCAGCTCACCGCGGCGCGCCCGCCTTCCTCGCTCCAGACACGACGAGCACGGCCTCAACGGAAAGACGAACGCGAGGGCGATGGGTTGACCAATGATTGTTCCCAAATGATCTGGTCTTGTCTCGTCGACATGGATACGACGATTTTTCGTAGTGATTGTTCGTTCTTGAAAGCAGAGGAGGAAAAAAAGGAACCCGTCCTCCCTCATCCATGGAGCTCGCCACTGCTTCTCATGCCGCCTCGCACACAGACACCCTTCAAGTCGCCCCGGGCCCGTGCGCCACCACGCCGCCGGCGCGTCCGCGACGCCATGCGCTCTCCGCCGCGCCGCCATTCCGCGAGCTCCGTGTGCCGGCGCCTCCACGCTGCCACGACGCGGGACGCACGCGCCGTCGCGTCGCCGCGACCCACCGTCGCGAGCCTTCGCGCCGTGCCTTGGGACGCGTCGCCGTGCGCCACCACACAACCGTCATGCTCCGCCACGACTCACCGCCGCTGGTCGTCGCCCCGCCAGCAACCCCCTCCTCCATTGATTCGGTCCCTCTCCCATGGATGTGTGCACGCGTGAGACAAGAGAAAAAGGAACAAGCGATTTTCATTTCATTTTGCTACTCTGATGAAACAATGCAAGGGCAAAACCGACATGTCACATTGCTGGTGGTGAGATTTCACGGCAGATTCTAACAGAAGGCCACAAAAGGAACTAAATTTGACAACTTGGCCAAATAGAGAACTTCAATTTAAAAAAGGCCAAAAAAGGAAGCCTTGAGTTTTTTAGGGTCAAATAAGGAATTTACTCATCTTAAAAAAAAAGAATAATGGTGTGATGTTCATTTCACATGAACCGCTTTAACTCAAGAGGGAGGTTAACATATAAAAATGAGCTTAATGTCGCAAATAGACCACCAAATGGGATGGAAACCTAGCAAGATGATGAAGTAATATAAACAGTGAATTAAAATACATGAAACAGGAAACGCATATCGTTCACCTTCTTATGGTATGAGCATCACACATTCGAGGATCTGAAAGTCGGAAATGCAAGAACAGCTAAAGCCTTAACGTGGAACAGTAAATGGTAACAAGCATACTACCTCCGTTCCAAAAATATAAGCATTTGTTGACTTCTCAGCATCACGTTCGACCCTTCGTCTTATTCAAATTTTTGTGCAAAAATATAAAATAAATAAGTCATACTTAAAATATGTCTAATGATAAAATAAATTATAACAAAATAAATAATATTTTCATAATTTTTTTGAATAAGACGAAGGGTCAAATGTGATGCTGAAAAGTCAACAAATGCTTACATTTTGGAACGGAGGAAGTACGTACTAGAGGCATTGACATACACATGCTTGAGCTGCACGCAGACACACTCCAACACAGCAACCCCACCTATTTTGCTAGTTCAGTCAGTAACCGCTGACACTTCAAAATTTCCCTATTCCTGTGAAGCATTAGGCCTCAATTTCGCTTCAATGATTTGGCCATTGGAAAACCTATATTCTTACTCCATTGAACTGTCAAAAATAAACACCAACTTCTCAAACCAGCGATGCGTGTACTTATGATCTGGTTATCCCCTTTCTGGTCCGTTTTCACCACTTAAGTTGCATGCTCGCAGGCTTCGCAGCAACTTCTCAATTGATCTCCTTCTAGGAGAAGCACTGGATGAGCGGAACGAGCAAATACCATCCATAGTGAAATGGTAACGCAAAATGATCTCCTCACGATTCGAAACATGGAACCCAATCGACAGCATCGATGGCAAGAGGGAGGAGGCAGCGGGTCCTCCTTCTTGGCTTCTGGCCGCCGGCTTTCGGCCCGGTTAGCCTCCCACCGCCGCAATGGTGCTACGGAAGAAGCCGCGCCTCCTGCGGTCCTGCCGTCGACCGCCGTGCACCGGCCGCCGGAGACGGCTTCGTTCGCCGGCCGCGAGGGGGACGGGCTCAAGAAATTTTTCACACTGACCCCTCAATGAATCTCTATTAGCCACCGCGATCCCACTATTTTCAAACACACCCCTAAATTGGATCGCGACTATTAATCGTGATCCAGTGTTTTTACTAATAACCCCCTAATTTGGATCGCGACTAATAATCGCGATCCAATATTTTGCAGATAACTCCCTATTTTGGATCGCGATTATTGGTCGCGATCCAACGTTTTACATAAAGACCCCTCTCTGTGCTATTTTTATTGCATTTTTAGCCTCGGTTCAGCCTGTTGTCCTCCGATGGCGCATGGCCCCTTTCCCGTCCGCCGGCGGCGGCGTGGACTTGTGCATGCATGGTGGCACATGTCCCTCGGCACGGCCGTCCTCGTGCTCCTCCTATCGGCCTCTTTCCTCCTCTCTGCCGTAGCTGTAACATCCCACCCGAATCATGTTACAAATCTGCTGTTAGTTCAATTTGATCACAAATGTTAATGATCACTTTGGAATTTTTTTTTAATTTAAAAGCAAATCAATTGAAAATAGTCAAATATGAACTTGAACTAGAACTTCAAAATTTTGTATACAAGTGGGCCCATTTGAAAATTTCCTTGGCATCCAGGGGCAAAAAAGAGATTTTTGGAGAATTTTGTGGATTTTTCTACAAAAGGAAATGGGCTCAAATAAATCAAAGTTCATTTATTCAAAATCTGTCTTAATTGAATTTTAACTCAAAATCCAAATCGAATTAGGAAAAGTTGTAATAAGGAAAACTGTTCATCTCAGTGAAACCTTCCAGAACTGATTTTATCAGAATTTTTGGAGCACAGTAAAGTTTGGTTTCAATCAATCCAAGTCAGCACATGCAAATTTAATTGAAAAATTCGAAAATGTTACTGTAGCGACATGTGTCGTCCTCGTCGTCTATCCTCCGTTCCGCTGCCCATTCCGGCGAACTGTTGCCGGCGTCATCGCAGCACAGCGACGAGGACCGGTTCAGCCCCCCTTCCTGGCCCTTAACTCCAACTCACACTCCCTCTCCCTCATTCGCTTCGTTCTCGCGCAAGAACACGGAGCCGAGCCGCCATTGCCGCCTCCCCTTGAGCTCGAGCTCGCCGCCACCCCAGTCACTCCCCAAGCTCGGCCCCAGCAGAGAAAAGGTGCGCCACGAGTTCCTCTATCCTACCCACGACACAAACTCCAAGCTCCCTCACCCGGTAGAGAGATCGAGGCGGGATTCCGACCATGGCCGCCGGGTGAACGTCGTCGAGTTTATCGCCAAATTCAACCATCTCGGTGAGCCACTTCGCAATTCCTCGCTCAGGGTGATGCACACCTCACTTGCGCACCACCCAGTGCTGACCTTGACGTCGTTTGTTCAGTAACCTCGCCGGAATCCTCTTCTTCCCCGACGCCGTTCGCCGGACCGCGCCGCCCTCTCCGACGAACTCCCCTCTCCGGCCTTCCTCCACGTGCACACGTCCCACGGTGAGCTTCACCTTGACTCCGTGATGCTCATGCGCGCGCTAACTCACCTGCGCGCTGCCTCACCTCGCCGGAACGCCGCGCGCCGCCGCTCGCCGCCGCCGCCATCGCCGCCGACCTCCCTCCCGACCGCGCGCACGTGCACACCAACCAACTCTAGGGTCGCCTCGACGTCCTCTACGCGTTGCCGCTGACCTTCGCGTGAAACTCGCCGCCGTTTAGCCGGAACGGCGACCTCGCCGTCGCCCCTGTCGCGCGCGCCGGCACTGCTACAGTGCCGCTGCCCCTTTTTCCTTTTAGTTTTCTCAGAATTTTGATCAAACTTGTAAATTCGATAGAAATTTGAATACAACTCAGAAAAATCCGAAACAAAATTTGTTGGTTTCCTTATGAGCAGACCTATCCAGTGGTACAACATAAACATCTGAATTCGTCTTAGTTAATTTTATAAAATTCAGAGAAGAGAATCAGGAAATCATTTTTGTAAAAAGATTTCTAAAGGCAAAAATTCTGAATTTTGGCATATACACTTCTAATAGGTTCACTGAACATCTCACCAAGTGGTATCTTGAAATGCACCTTATTTTAGGAGTAATTTCAGTTTCAAATTTTTAGAAAAATCTTTTTCATCATTTTATTCCTGTACCTTTTTGCATCAAATTTTGGATATGTCACTGTACCTAGGATTAGGTTGCTAAATAAAAATGCAAATTTAATTTTAGATCTTCCAGAACCCTTTTTAAAGAATTTAGAAGAAGATCCCTTATTTGCACGTAAGGAAATTCATAAATCCAAAGTAATTTGTGTAAATCACTTGGGACCAGAATACAAAAACCTGATAATGGCCCTGCCAGCATGTTGCTTTGTGCATTATAAAATCATCCTGTCATATTTGTCAAGGAAGTTCCATGAACCCTCTTTGATTTTGTGTATGTTGTTGCATTCATTTAGGAACCGACGCCGGACTCGAGGACGTGGAGATCGAGGCCGAGGAGACCGGCGCTGACTTGAACGTGCTCGAGTGTGCTAACCACCAGCCCCAAGGCAAGCCCCAGTGCACACCTATGTTTTTGCAAAATTTCCACTTTCACACATGTATGCGGGTCGTGAAATGTGCATTACGTATAGGACTTGATTGAAAACCTAGTTGCATGTATCTCCAGATATTCCTATGGGTTTGGTTCAGTTAAGTTCTACCACTCGTTAGTTTGCTATGCTTAATAAGGTAGTGTCGTCGGTAGAATATCGAGTGGTATGGAGACCGCTCGTTGTAAGTGGGGTCGGATTTACTTTATGTTCTCACATGATGATGATAATGAATTTGAGACCGAATGGGGAAGTTTCATGTGTAGGTTGGGGTGACAAGGCTCGCCTTGTTCGCCATAGCCCCGTTTGTGTCGGTTGAGGACCGTTCGTTGTGGCCCCGCTGAGCAAGTTTGAACAGTACCGAGTGCATGCTAGTAGAATGGGAACTAGTAAACTGAGTAGCTCGATGTTGTATGTGTTGGACGGTGCACCCCCTCTCTTTTGGTGATGAAGATGGAATGGTGGTTGCGGGTTTGTGTAGGAAGGGAGGGCACACGGGCTAACCACGGATTGCCTGGCGCGGGTATCGCGTGGAGAACGTGTGTCCGGGAGAGGTGAAATCGGCTCGACCTTATGATGTCTTGTGAAAAGTTGCCGTGCGTGACTCCTTCGAGTAGCGTACGTCATGTATTCGAGTTTCGCCTGCAGGTGTAAATCGATTCGAATCGCCGTCCCTCGCGGTTATTGAGTACCACTTGTTCACTGTGTCACATCGTAGTAAGAAGTGCACATGGTGATATTATATATTTTTGTACTTCAATTAATTGTTTTGCAACCATGTATTGCTTAGTTAGGTTGCTAATATTTATATTAATGCAAAAACCCTTTTAGTTTGGCGAAAATATGAAAATAAGGATCAATTATTAGTGCCGTTTTTGCAATTAAATTTCACCCCCCGGTCAACCCCTGCATATTAGAAGTCGGTTTTAGAAGGCCATTTTGACGGGTAAGACTTGCTGAGTATTAGTTGCTCAGGGTTTCGTTGTTTAAAATTTTGCTGCAGGTATTTCAAATTGCAATTTCTGCGGGTGTTGTGGTAAAGTAGTGTGGGAGGGTGAACTGCCTAAGGATTGGTCTATTGAGTGGGTTCCCTCCTCTCCCAGCCAGGAGTAAGGTGAGTGAGATCGTGTCTACGGGCCGGACATGATTTCATTGTAGATATGTATCGTCGCCGCTCGCTTTTATGTAATCGAATTTCAAACTTTTTTATGTAATATTAACTGAACTTCAAACTTTGAATCCCACGTTAATTATGGAACCAATGTAATAACAGAGCTTAATGTAAAATTATTTTACTTATGCTTATCTGTGGTCGTGTGCATACTTGCTTCGTCAAGTATCCCCGATTAAGATCCTGTTAGCCAAACCCGGTGTGCTACAGTAGCGCCGCCTACTCGTCAATGCTCCGTGCCTTCCTCCTACCTCGGCGGGTGGTCGGTCCGGTAAGGGGTCTTGATGCGGTTCGAGGGAGGGAGCTGCCGGTGATGTGCGCGACAGGAATGCTTGATGGGCGAGCTCCAGAACCAGATCTCTTGCTCGGCCGCACCCTCATTGTGCCCCCGTGCTCGACTGCCACGCCGCCGTACCACAGAGATGCGTCAATTGAAGTCAATGCTCCTGCCAAGCTCCTCGCCGCCGTACGGTTCCAGTTCACCAGGCCATGCATCTGCTCCGAGGTTGGAGGTAAAATCCGTGTCTTTTGGCATTCAGTCTGGCCGAATTGGTATGGTCGTTGGCGTAGCAGCAAGTTGCTTGGATTGAAACCGGTCTACACCTTTTGCTCGCAGTTCGCGTCTTGAGGATTGAATGAAACAATTATAGCTTTTTGTGACAAGCTCAAAATTAGAACTGCAGAAAGATGCGTACTACCAAATGTAGAGGGGTCCTAGGAGTAGGACCCCAGGAGCATCTGCTTTGCAAGCGCTTTGCCATTTTCACTTTTTCAGAACCGTGGCGTTGTTCAATTTGCATCATTGATGGAATCTGTGGGAAAATGGCGACATTGTTTCCAGAAGACATTAAGATGTGTTGTTTTTGGTTGCATATCTAAGGTACCAGCTTTTCTTACAAACATCTCAGTACTACATGGTTTTCTGTTTCCACTCTATGCATCCTAGATATCCATATTCATTGTGTACTGGAAACATGGTAATAAGAATGTTGATTTCTAACACTAATTGTTGTTAAATTTCAGGTGTGTTTAATGGGGTGAAATAGTTGGATTTTTCTCCATGCTATGTTTAGGACAGTTGACTCCAGGGTCTACTGTCCAATTTTTTTGGGGAAATAGTGAATGTTGTGTATTGCTTGTCAGGTATGATTAGCTACCACTTCTGCAAAGGATATGCATGAATTTAATTTCCGAAACCTGTCCATCGCAAGGTACATAGTTGGCAATTAGCATTGCCGTATAGCATTCAGCTAGCAAAGTACCATCAGCATATGATTAGCACGTAATCAGACAATGATACATCTTCAGCTAAACGTGAACACTTCAAAAAGGTACAGATAAAGTAGTTTGGTAGCCTAAAGCAAACTTGTTCAAAGATTCTTCTGGTGGGATCCAGTAGACCTGCATACTTAGCATTGTTGCATTGCTTCAACTGTCATACTTCATAGAGGTTGCTTGGCTCACAATATTCACAGGTTCAGGACCTCTGTTGGCAATCCTTGTTAGGCAGGTACATATATGAGTCATGAGACACATCCACACTCAAGAGGTCTATTTATTCCTTTTTCGTTGCCAAACGAATGCCTGTGCTAGCTAAAAGGATAGTTGCTACATTGAGAAGGGTTATATTTCCATCGAAACTCCAAGAAAGAGCTACACAGCATGGGTGCATACATTACCATCACTCCAATTGTTAGCAAGATTTTCTGCAGTTCTTCGCATGCCGTGCTGATGGTGCGCAGGCGTCCTCCTGCTGTGAACGGCGGCGGTTTCGTAGTTGCAGATCAGGAGCAGAGGATCGTTTTCAGTGTTGATGGCTGCGGAATCATTGGTGCTAGCGGGCAGCTGATTGTTAGGGATGGTGATGGCAATGCAATCCTCTTCATTCACAAGAAGGTGAAATCCGAGAGTTAACCTGAAACTCGCAATTGAGTTTGTTTTCTGAGTGTTTGATCTGACTTTCTGAATGTTTACTGTCCTGATGCAAGATTCAATATATCTTCAGTAGCTTTGTTTCCTGAACATTTGCTTAAACTATCTCACAGGAAGGCGTTGTTCAAGCATTGAGCGTTAACAACAGGTGGAGAGGATACCTGACCGACTATGGTGAACCGAGCAAGCTGGTTTTCAGCTTGCAGGATCCTAAGCCTGTTCTCTGCATGAAGGGTGATGTTCAAGTCACGGTTGAACCAAAGGGAAGGAAGAGACATTGGGACTATGAGGTGACTGGATCCTTTGTTCAGAGATCTTGTGCCATCAAGAGCCGAGCTGGCCATGTCGTAGCGCAGGTAATTATTGTCATACATCCAGCCATCCAGGGCAACAAAGTTAGAAGGAATTTCGAATGTTGATCCAAAGCTGTTTTTTTCCCTTTGTTTTTCATCACAGATCGGAGCGAAGGGAATGGTGGCAGGCAAGGACTTCTACCAAGTGGTGATGCAACCAGGATATGACCAAGCCTTTGTGGTTGGCGTAATTGCTATTCTGGACAACATACATGGAGAGTCCACAAGGTGTTAATGACAGTAGATATGATAGCGGACTTGCTTCTCATACACACCTGTCCATTGGATTCATTACATTAGCAAATTTGTTCTAATACAATTGTGTAGCTTGATGAGTTATTCATCCAACATTGTTTCCCTTTTCTGTTTCATTTCCGTTGAGTAGGTAGCATGTACATTATATGGTGTGTAACTGTTGTAAATTGGTGACAGTTTTACTTTACATGGAAAGCATATGTGAATTCTTACATTATCAAGTTGACTGTGTTTATAGTACGGGTTGCTTGAATGATATCTGTTCAGGTATCACTAATTGTGTACATAACATTTCTCGGTTTTAAAGTGTAATAATTTGATTCACAAACATGTACTAGTTAACTTGGTTTGATCCGATTATTGTAATCTGATTCAGCATGTTTATAGATTCTAATTGGGAAATCAATATCGTATATCCCGTCAAAATCAATTTGGTATATTCCGTAAAAAAATCAATTTAGTACAAGACTATCGAGAATTCTCCAGGGCTTAGCTTCAGTACTTCTGTAAAAAGGATACTTCATTTGTTGGCCTTTTGTAACTTGTTTTTTGGACGGACTCTTTTTTTTAGGAGAGTTTTTTGGACGGACTGCAAGATGAAGTATATCGCGCGTGCTGTTATAAATCGGATGGGCCGATGATTAGGCCCGTGTTCCAACTGGGCCCACAGGGATACTGCTCTGTTTTCCAAAGGAGCACGGCGATCACGCCGCCAATGCCGTCCCCTGTTTCCAGATCCTGCAGCATGCCGGACCCCGCCGCCACCGCCGCCGGAAGCCCTGGCCCTCCCGCCTGGGTCCTCCTCGACACGCTGGCGTACATCGGCCGCAGAAGGAACGCGACCACCGCCACAGCCATGACGAGCGGCAAACACATCATCGAGGTGTCCTTCGTGCTCGCCGACCCGCCGGGCGTCTCCGTCTGCTACGTCCACTGCCCCGGAACGCCGGAGGGCGGCGGCGTGGACGGCGACTTCGACGTCGAGCACGAGATCCTCACATCCACGGGCCCGCTCGTCCTCATCAGCATGGACTTCACCTTCTGCGACGGCCAAGACAACGATTACTTCGTCTACAGAGCCGGGCCCGGGCCGCCGTCGCTGCACCTTCTCCCGAGGTCTTACGAGCGCAGCATCAACGCCCGCAAACACGTCGGCATCCTTCCCACAGGAGGCGGCGACGACGGCGGCGGCGAGCACTTCGTCGTGGTCAGCCCTGTTCTTCGGACCGAGCCTCGCGCGATGTACTACGACCTCCACATCTTCTCGTCGGAGACCGGGGCGTGGCGCGCCAAGGCGGCCCGGCTGGACGCCGGCCCGGAGACGAGCTATCACCGGGTGTGTTCGCATCGTCTCGGCAAAGCGATGGCGGCCGGCGCGGGCTCGCTGGCCTGGTTCGACCCATGGCACGGCGTGCTCCTCTGCGATAACGTGCTGGGCGAGGACCCCCTCGTGCGGCTCATCCAGCTCCCGTCGCCGCCGCCGCCGCGCAACGTGCCCATAGACGGACGCGAAGTTCGGGACGCCACCGTGAGCAGCGACGGCGTGATCACGTTCGTCGAGGTGAAGTTCCATAACGACGGCGATAACAGCGACGACGAGGTCTACGACGCTGTCGCCGCCGACCATGGCTGGACGGCCACCATATGGGACAGGGCGATCTGTTCCGGGGACTGGCGGAAGCGTGTCACGGTCGACACCGCCGACGTCTCGGTCGCTGCCGACGAAGAGGAGTCAGGTTTTCCCGGTTCGCTGCCCGCGGCGTGGGGCGGCGAAGCGAACAAGCCGGCGGCCTTGCGTCGGGTGCGAAGCGCGACGCCAGCGCTGAGCGTACGCGCCGACGACGACGTGGTGTACATGATGTACCGGCTGGCAGCGCACCACCCGAAAGCATGGGTGCTCGCCGTGGACGCGCGGAACAAGACGGTGGAAGCACACGCGCAGTTCGACGCTTCGAGGATTTGCTGGTTCCATCCGACGTACCTTGCTTCTGCCTTCTCCATGTATTTACATCAACATTGATAGTCGACATTGATAACTACTCCATAGGAGTAGATAATTTGTTCTTTTGATCATATTCCGTAGGTGAGTTACTTGAGCTTCTACATGCAGCATTTGTTATACTAAAGTATAGTTTAGTTCATGTGTACAAGAGTATATATATAGTCATGAGACACGGGCACACACACGGCGACAGCAACCTTCACCACCTGACATGTTAAAATTCTCCCGTGCTCCTTCCAAATTGTCAGTTTCCACCGCATTCCGGCCTGTGTGACGACCTGTATTGTATGGGGCCCTTGGCTTAAACAAATGAACAATGGTTCTAGCTAGTTTCTTTTTGCGAAGGAACTGGGTTGCAGTTTGGAGTACAAGTTACAAACCAGTTTCTGCCAATTCCAAACACATTTTTCAGCATTTTTTTCCGGTGTGCTAGTAATGTATATTTATACACTCTTTTTTTTTTTCGCGGGATCGCAATGTACATGTACGGATAACTTAGCATATCCATTTCATACTCTACTAAGTTACATCTGAACAAACTCTGAAGAAAGTTAACACCAAACTGCTGCGCATCCTCAGGTACGTTTGAGATGCTCCTATGTACACGCTTCAAAATCTCTTCGCATTTCAATGCCAAGCACGATCGATAGACCTTGCTTAAACGTCACAAACATTTCATCACCAAATTAACTGTTTGATCGGTAGCCAGTCCACGGGGCCGGAAGAGGCAAAAGCATCACCGGTCTCACTCCGGCCGCGCCTCTGGCTCCGCCGCCGCCGCCGCCGCACCTTCCGACTTTCTCCTGCGACTCCGTCTGCGGCCGGAGGAGCCTCCTCCCTGCTTGCCTTGCTGCTCGCCGTCGTCTTCCGGCGGCGCGACGTAGACGAAGGGCCCGACGATGCCGTCGTCGAGCGCGAGGAGCGGCTCGAGCGCCTCGACGACGGCGGACATGTGGGGCCGCGACTTGGGGTTGAGGCTGACGCACTGGTGCGCCACGGCCGCGGCCTTGTGCGCCGCCCGGCTGGAGTACTGGCCGGCGAGGTTGGGGTCCATGACGCGGTCCAGGCGCCGCGCGTCGGTCAGGTAGGGCCGGGCCCACTCCACGAGGTTCTGCTCCCGCGGCGGCCGGCTCTTGTCCACCGACTTGCGCCCCGTCAGCAGCTCAAGCAGCACCACGCCGAAGCCGTACACGTCGCTCTTCGCCGTCAGGTGGCCTGGCATTATCGTTAATCGAAAAGAAACGACGTATGATTAGGCATGTGTGTTTTACGACTAGCTGCTGATGATGGTCTGTGTTTTGGACTTGCCTGTCATGATGTACTCCGGTGCGGCGTACCCCTGCGTGCCCATGACTCGCGTCGAGACGTGCGTCTCGTCTTCCTCCGGCCCGTCCTTGGCTAGCCCGAAATCTGATAGCTTGGCTTTGTAATCCTGCGCAAAATTCCACAAGAAACGAAGGTAAGTGATCGCGACAGATCGACTTGATAAAGATAGAACAAGCTACTACAGGCTGCAGACCAAAAATGCACCAACTCGGCGGCGGTACTGTAGCAAATGCGCGCAAATGTCAGCTGATTCGTATGGAGCAGATAACCCCCAACAACTCCGTTAATTAGCAGCTATCACATAGTACTACAGCTAATGCATTTGCTCAATATTTTTCTCCACGGGAAGAAGTCTGTGTTTGCCGTGTCACGCATGGCAGGCCTATACGGCCGCGGGCGCTGCAATGGTTGACACTTGACTTGTTCCAGTTCACAGGACCGAAACCCCAGACCCCAGTGGAGGTCAAGATTTTGTTGTGCAGCAGTTGGCGTTTCGTTCGGCGACCTGACGAATTCAGCAGCGGTTTACTCGCCGCGACTTGCAGGAATCTCTAATGCGTTACCAACCAACGCTCGTGTACAATCCGGCGGATATTTCTCTCGATCAAACCAAACCCAACCACAACAAACAAGTCCTTGTCTTTGGAAGTGAGAGGTAGGTAGGTTGATGGATAGAGTTGTTTTGTAACGCACCGAGTCCAGCAGGATGTTGGAGGTCTTGAAGTCCCGGTAGATGACCGGCTTCTCGGCTTCATGGAGGAAGGCCAACCCTTTGGCGGCACCAATGGCGATCTTCAGCCGTGTTGACCATGGCAGCGACGCCGCGTATTCTGCGTGTGTTTTGAGTATAACTGATCAGATGAGGTAATCAAACTTAGGTAGAAATGATGATAAGCATGAATTTATTTGAAGAAAGCTGTCAAAATGTTCATGACATGATCGAGTAAAAACAGCTGGCAGAATGTTCGGAATTTGTCTGTTTCAAAGACTGTCATCTTCTTCTTTTTTTTAGTGGTATATACTACTATTAGTGAATGAACTGCACCTAACTCATGATGTACTCATCTATAGTAGTATATGTTACGAGTTTATTGCATATAATTCAAACCACGTGTGGTTTCCTTCCTTTAAAATGCACACACTCACGAAGTTTCAGACTTCGTGTTCTTCAGATCTATCTCGTTCTGTGTACGTAATTCAAACCACGTGTGGTGTAATTCACCCAGGCACGCAGATTCATATTTTCTGTCTTCATCAGACATATTTGATGTCGCATAGATACAATAAGAATAGATAATCTTTGCTAACTTCAAAGGCCGTTTAGAAAACATGAATGAATTTAGCAGGCAATAGTGGAAACCCGTGACCATTGGGGTTACTCAAAATTCGTGCTTGTTGTACTAACAGAACCTTTTCTGGTAGTATTAGTAATCTTTCAGACTGGACTGGAAAGACTGGAAACTCTACCTTGTTCTGCGATACTATTGGTAAGCATGAAGCATCTTTGCCCATTAAGCACTTTTTAGTAAATGTAACGATCGCGATGAATGGTATATAGCGGTAACATAATTCACAACCTTTTGACTTCTGATCCAGAATACCGACGCTTTCTCGAATACAGAATGCCAGATGAGACCGACTGATCCTAATCACATACTTTAATGTTTTACTTTGCATAAAGTTTAAAGCGAAAACAAGTAGATACGCCACAAGTGGCGCAGGTGTCCAACCCCTACCACCTTAGAATCGAGCATGAAATTCGCAGCGCCTCCTCTCAACTGTACGAAGGAAAATAGTCCAAAGACTTGCACCATGGAGAAGAGAGAAAAATGGTCTGAATTATAGCGATCAAAGTGGTTAAGGGAAAATGACCCAAGGTTAAGTGATAGAGAGATGATGTAACACATAAATCGACGTCACAACGACGAGTCGATCAGAAAGGCAGTTTGAACCATCAGGAAAAACGGGGGGGAAAATCGAAGGGTGTAGATCAAGGAAAGCTGCTGCTCGATCCGGCCACCAATTCGCCGAAAAGTTTATGCGGAACAGGTTGGTGAAATCCAGTTCGACCGACGTGCACCTCGAGATTCGAATCTTTTTAGCTTAATGATGCAGCGAGGAAATGGAGACCGAAAACAACGTGTGAAGGATATCCCTTTCTTGTCTCCTGCAAATTTGATATTGTTCTTAAGCTTCTAGCTACAGCGTCTACTGTTCCAGGCTCAATCAATGTCTAGATGCTATAGAAAATGATGTGCCCAAAATGCATGAAATTAAGCATTATAAGGTTATTGACATTAATTAGGTCGTGCTTACTTTTGAAGAGATGTTTCTCCAGGCTGCCCCTCGTCATGAACTCGTATACGAGAAGCCTGTGCTCATCTTCGTAGCAATAGCCGATCAATTTGACGAGGTGAGGGTGCCTCAATTGCCCCAGAAAGAAGACTTCGGTCTGCATGGACGTCATATAGCTATGTCAGTTAAATAGCTAATTTATTTCTCAGTTTTCTTAGCTGAGGAAGAATATTAAGCCTTTGAACAGATTAAACTAGCACTGTTCCATCGATTTGTTGCATGTTGCAACCTTACAACAGTTAGCTTTTCTGACAAATTCAGACGTGGAACACATGACGTCCACCCATGGAACTTGCACTAATGGTTTTGAATATATAGATTAGAGATAATGTAAAACTAAAGAAAGTGCACCAAATATATTAGTACTCCACTTCGGAAGCAAAGAAACAAGGTAAAAAGGTATATGAGTTTTTTTTTTCTTACAAACGCTTTACCAACGATGACGCAGCATGGCACATCGCGATTAAATCATGATTTGCCACAACTTCCTATTGATTGAATAAATCTAGTGGTTGAGAGTTCAGTTTATAGCACTACATTTGTAAGAACAGGCTTATATTACACCACGTGTAGCACTGCTCGTGAAAGAACCGCACATATTGATTCTTTTTGTGTCGAAGGTGCACTTTTTATTGCATTTCTAACTAAAACCCGAAGCAACATCCACTAATACATGTTTGATTAATTCGTGGTTGCTTTCAAGTTTGACATATTAAAATTCTTTAATTCCTAGCTAAACTGGCTGACTCAAACCCAATCACCAGAGCTGCCGATAGCTCAACCAACTTGGAACAAGCAAAGTCTCATCAGCAAAAGCACTGGTAGACGCTAAACCCATGCGTGCAACAAGTACACCACATTGCTTGCACTGTTTTATCAGTAGATTTCGCCTCCACACTTAAACTTTTGCCGTACTGTATTATCCGACCAATTAATATTTTTTTAGAGAATTCGAAGTCAATCCAAGGTAGTAATAGCAGAAGCAGCTCCTCAAAATTTTGTTTCCATCACCAGTTATTAATAATGAAAAGACGCGGTAATAATGAATGAATGAGTTACCGTACCAGCCATTCGGTGTGGCCCTGTCCGCCCTCGAGGTCGAGCAGCTTGACGGCGACGGGCTGCGCGCGCAGCCCGGGCTTGACCTTCTCGTCGACGTAGCCCTTGTAGACGGGGCCGAAGCCTCCCTCGCCGATGAAGTTGGTCATGGAGAAGTCCCTGGTGACGGCGCGGAGGTCGGCGATGGAGAAGACGTGCAGGTTGGACCCCACCAGCGACAGCGACAGGTCCTCCGGCGACACCATCCCGCTCAGCTCCGAGAACGACATCCGGCTCTGCAGCGACCGCGGCTGCTTCCCGCTGCTGCTGCTGCCCGACGCCGCGGCCACCTTCTTCTTCTTGCTCTTGCCGCCGCCGCCCTTCTTCTTCCTCCCGCCGCCGTGGGAGGAGGAGCTGAAGCAGCCGAACAGCGCGCCCCACGCCGGCCTCGCCATGGCGCGTTCGCGTTCCCGTCCGCGTGTCGCGGAGGCTTCGTTTAATTTTACCGCTCACCGGCCGGTTTGGCCGGACACGTCGGGGTATATATACGGCCCGGCCGTTGCTTGCTTGAGGGGTGGGTTAATCATCGATTCATCAGCTGCAGCTTGCGAAGTGAGGAGTGGTTGCGCTGGTGATTAACTAGAGTTAGTTAGTGGCGTGGTTTGGTTTGGTATGATATCGGTAGGGTGGAGATTGAACTGGCCGTGGTGGATGAACGGACGGATGGCGTGCCTTCTGACTTGGCGCGCGGGCCGCGTTTGACACGGGAAACCGAGCAGCTGGGGGAACGGGGTTTCGGCGCCATACAACAACGGCGGCCGTCAGTTGGGGAGAACGGCGTCCCGTTCTCACGGGGACCGGGTCACCTCGCGCGTCGGATGAGGCCGGTTGAACGGCCCTGATAGCCCGGCAGCACGTGGATGCAGACAACCTCTTCTTTTTTGTGTGTATGTTTAGACGCACTTTTATGATCGTTTCAGATGTACGTTTGGATTTCGAAATGTATGGCCCAACCGAAATCTGTCTGTTTTTTTTTCTGTCTTGTGTGTACCGCTTGCGTTGCATGGCTAGAGAAACCAATAAGCTTTCCAAGCATATGCACCAAGTGTGTTAATTTTGAGGCACTTTTCTAATCAGTTTTTTCTGCTACTTACTACTCCAGTGTAGTATTTGTGTACAACTTGTACTGACTTTAAAACTTGCTTTCGAGAATATGTACTGCATCAAGCTTGCAAGGGACGTTCCTCCTGCTTGTTTACTAGTACAACTCTTAGCTCCCGATTATACTCTGCAAAAGCAAGCTGCCTACCGCGGCCGGCCACCAGGGACACGTACGCGGAAGATTTAGCAGATCTGTTTAACTATGCGTATCATTAGCAATTAAAGTGTGTTCAGTTGTGGGGTTCCGATCGGTCGATCCATTCATGTTGCTTCAGTAATTGGTTATATATTGCTCAGACAATCTGGTGGATCCCATTTCGATATACATTTTCTTCAGTCGGAGGTGCACATAAATTATGGCCTGATATCCCTGATCCCAAAAATGAAGGAAGCCAACAGTATTAAATTGTTCAGACCTATCGTGAAAGGGGCCTTGAACTAGTGGTTAAGGCACCCGAGTAGCACATTTGAGGTCCTGGGTTCGACTCCCGGTGGGAGCGAATTTTCTAGGATTTAACGGTATTTGTGCTTTCAGCGGTAGGCGACGTGGCCGTCGACAGCGAGGCGCCAGTGGTGACTTCGGAAATCTGGAGAATTTGCCGGCTCAGTCTTCGAAGATGCTCATAGGGGTAGGGTTTGCGTATGTGCGTTCACAGGGGTGAGTGTGCGTGCGTTGTGAGTGTCTGAGTTGTACTGTGTAATCTAAAAAAAAAAAAAATTGTTCAGACCTATTTGTCTGTTAGATGTCATCTTCAAGTGGATCACAAAAGTCATGGCGATAAGGTTAAGTGAAGTTGCAGATGAAGTGATAAGCGAGACACAAACAGCCTTTATCCCCGGACGGAACATAATAGAGGGAATAGTGATTCTACATGAAACGTTACATGAGATCAAAAGGAAGAAAGAGAGTGGGATAATACTTAAACTCGACTTCGAAAAGGCGTATGATAAAATTCAGTGGTCATTTTTGACAGAGGTAATGGAAAGGAAAAACTTCCTTGCAAAATGGATAGAGTGGGTGAAACAAATCACTGTTGAAGGCAGAGTTGGCATTAACCTAAATGGTGTACCAGGAAAATACTTTCAAACGTTCAAAGGGGTCAGACAGGACGACCCGTTATCCCCTCTTTTGTTCAACCTGGCAGTTGATGCATTGGCAAGAATGATGGAAAAAGTTAGAGAAGCAGGGCTAATAAAGGGACTCATACCACATATTATAGAGGGGGGTTTAACACATCTGCAATATGCAGATGATACAATCATCATGATTAAACTAGAGGAGGAGGCAATAGTGAATCTGAAATTGTTGCTCTATTGCTTCGAGAACATGTCTGGATTGAAGATAAATTATCAAAAAAGTGAAGTTTTTGTTTTGGGAGCAGAAGAGGGGGAAAAGGCTAGAGTGGCGAATATCCTAAATTGCAAAACTGGAATGTTGCCCATAAAATATTTGGGAGTTCCAGTTAGCAGCAATAATCTGTCTGTAAATGATCTCAGTTATGTATACCTCAAGGTCAGGAAGAGGCTACCAGCTTGGCAGAGTGTATATCTATCATCAGGAGGAAAATCCATTCAAATGGAATCCTCCTTAAGTTCCATCCCAACCTACACTATGGGTATCTACTTGCTACTGGATGAAATCCACCATCATATGAACACAGACAGAGCAGACTTCTTTTGGCACAATGGTGGAAAAAAGAAATACCACATGGTTAAATGGGATGTTCTTGCTACACCAAAAGAGTGTGGAGGTATGGGCTTCACCAACACTAAAGTGAGAAACAAGTGCTTGCTATCAAAATGGATCTTCAAATTAGAGAGAGGAGACAATAATATGTGATGCAGATTACTCAGGAAAAAGTACCTAAAAGAAAAAGGCTTTTATAGTAGTACAGTTAGACGGGGGTCCCAATTTTGAAAAGGACTGCATGCTGTCAGTGATGACTGTCTAAGAGGGATGAGATACATCGTGGGTAACGGAAAAAAGGCAAGGTTCTGGTGGGATGTATGGCTTGGACATTGTCCTTTCAAGGTTCGATTTGAAACACTTTTCAAAATCTGCAGAGAGCAAAACGCTACAGTCAATGAGACATTGAAGGATGGTGAAATTAAGCTTTCTTTCAGAAGGTCTTTTGATGAAAAAGAAGCACTAGAGTGGGTTGAGCTGACAGAGGCAGTAGATAATGTAGCATTGACAGAGGAAGAGGATTCAGTAAGATGGGAGCTTGAAAAATCTGGTCAATTCACCACAGCATCACTATACAAATGCCTCATGTTTGAGGGGGTCCATAACCTAAGGTTAACAGAAATGTGGCAAACTAAGCTGCCATTGAAGATAAGAAACTTCCTATGGCTTCTATACTATGACAGAATACAATCCGGTGAGCAACTGGAAAAGAAAAAGTGGAAAGGAGATGAAAGGTGCAGGTTATGTAACAAACTGGAAACAGCCGACCATATTATGTTCCAATGTCCAATTGCAGTTTATGCATGATGCTATACTGCAGATAAATTAGCTTGGAGCACTAGGCCAAATAGTCTTAGTTCCTTCATCCAAGACTGCTTAAAGCCAGCAGGCAGTAGAGAGAATAAGTTCCTCCTGTTCCTGCTGGGCACAATGTGTTGGTCACTTTGGTTGACCAGAAATGAGTGGGTGTTCAATGATAAGCTGATTACAACCCCATCTGTTGTAATTCACAGGTGCTCGGCGTTTATGCGACGTTGGAAGATTCTAACCAAGGCGGAAGATCAAGGAGAGCTCGAGAAGATGATTGACAGTCTGAAACCAAGAAGTGATGATCCAAGCAATCAGTTACCGGCTACAGGAGTAGGATAATGTAGCTTCTTTTGTTCATGTGTCAGCTGGACCTCATGTAATATTCTGTTATGTAATAGGCTAAGTAAGGTTAGAGAGGACTGTTAGGATCCTTGAAATGCTTATGTCTGACAGTAAGGCCACTTAAATTTGCTGTTGAACGATTGTAATCTGGTAACTCTAGAAAACGCTATGGGCTTTCAATAAAGCGGGGCTAAAGCCTGTTGTCTAAAAAAAAAAGTCGGAGGTGCACATCGTAGTTTCTTTATGTTTGATCCAACAGTCCCATGCATGCAACCTTTTCCCTTAAGAAATAAAACGCAGTTAGGTCCTCAGCCCGGACGGGTGAAAGTTGATATTTTGATCTTTTTTTAGACCAGATATTTTGATCTTTTTATAGCCGCATATGGCCACTGTGCATTTCGTCTCAAAGTTGCACGGTAACTTTTATGAATTTTACTAATTATTCAAATGGTACTGTACTGTAGTGGCAGCAAGCGCTACACCTGTATCTGATACAGTAGTAATTCATAAGCGTATGATTATGATTAATATATGAATAATGATCAAATTTAGTGATTACTACGGTGCGATGCTAAACAAGGTCTTGTATGAATCATATAACGGTGTATATACACCAACAGTGTGGCTGATATCCTGACTCCGTGAGACCGTGACACACTCCTTTTCAAAATCCATCAATAGACCGGGAGAAAAACAGCACATGCATACTTTTAAACAAGAAAAATCGTGTCTTCGGATTTCACACTTTCACGAGCTGAACGCCTGCAACATGCTTATTTAAGCTTGTGCATCAAGATAAAAAACAAACACATGTACTCATTAAAAATTCTTTCACGTCCCACAATCTAGAAGAAAGATACTGCCTTTCTCTAGCTAGCTAGTTAGCCACCAAAATTTTTTGCCGTTGGATGGTTGTCGAGCTCATCAAGTACAGGACAGAGCACCAAATTTCAGAAAGTTCCTCCCTCGTGATGTAACAAGATCACCCTGATGGCCGGGGAAAGAACCCTGGCGTACACAAATCTAATGATTTTTATTAAGTGCAGGCGGTTAGGTGCAAGCGTTACAGAACTGCACGCGCACGGCACAGGATATACTACTCAACAATGGTGCAGATTAAAGAACTAAAAAGGCCTTCTCATTACCTTATCACAGGATATATCACAAAGCTGTGCTGTGTGGTGTTAGTTGCAGGCTTGCTGCGGACGGCCGTCGCCATGGATGGACATGTGGCTTCTAGAAACTTGACCTGGGTGGCTGTAGTAGCGACCTGTGGGAAGAAGTTTAATTTGTACTACGTACGGTCAATGCGTTGCAGGTAGAGAGGGGATCGCAGGTACGTATGCATGAAGACGATCGATGGACGCATGACACGTATGTTTCGTGTCCTCGTTTCTCGGCACAGACATTGTAGGAATGTACGGACATTTCTTTATTCCCTTTTCTATGAAACGGAGATTTTCTTTAAGGCCTGACGAAACGAAGCCATATGGACCGTATTCACGCCTCCGTGTACATGCCGTTGAGTTCAACAGCAAGGGTCATGGTGTATTTTCCATTTGGAAAACGAAGGCCATGATGAATGCATGCCGTTCCATTACATATGCTATTCACCACCGTTGGCACGGTCTACGTCTCAAAGGAAAATAAACTCTGCTATGGTGTTGCCAGATCTATCGCTCGATCGATTTACCTACCACCAGGTGCAATGCAGACAGTTTAAAAATCTCAGCGGTAAACATCTGTGGGTAACCAGTCATTAGTATAAGAGTACTGTGACGGGACGACGCGGCATGTCTGACCCAGCCACATTGCCGGGCCGGCTGCGTACGAACGCAGAGTCCGTACACAGCCGGCCCGGCAGCTGGGTCAAACGCCGTCAGCGCTCCGCGCTCTGCATGCTGGACTCAACATTCGAGCAGAGCTTGGAGCCAGACCCAAGAACAAGGGCTTTGCTGGTGACTGGACCGTACATTTGTACGTATCTATACGTCGACTGGACCAGTACAGACTCCAGGATAGACTGCTAGTTTGAAAGCAACGGTAGGGCGACGTAAGAATCAACAACATTGGGGTAATTGGGGAGTTGGTGAGCTGATGTGAAAATGTTGGTTGGCCTGCCAAGTTGCCGAGAACGTGCCAACTCCGTCGTTCCATGCACATGGACTATAAACATACTACATTATCAATAACAGTACAGCAGGTGTGTCATCTCTTTGTATTATCTCAGATATCTCACATATGATGAAACCGACTTATCGCACACGAAACTAACGTACGAGTCGAAGTTCATGTAGTTTACGTACGTGTCTGCCTCGACCAAAAACAGGTAGTAACATAGTTCAGCATTCCCAAATCCCAAGGACAAGAAGGGATGCGCTGCTACAGTTTAACACGTCTATGTTCCCAGTTCAAAATTCGTTTCAAAACCATGACACCATAATCGTGTTGCGTGAACGACAGTCATAATAGCTCTTCCCTCCAAACTAACATTTTCTTTTCTGAACAAATGACATGCGTGCGCATGTTGATCATGTTTTTTTTTTTGGGAGTCCGGTATAGCTGTTATCTCAACCATCCTGATCAAGCAGACGGAGAAGAATGAGAAGGTTAGTTCCGTGGCGTGTGACCTGAGTGCAGAGGTACATATCTCGTTTCTCAAACAGTGATGTATACAAAAGACATGGACGTCCTAATCAGTATTTCAACTTCACAACGATTACAGCGCCCAATAAACACACTGCTTGGACATAGGCGCTTATCCTGATGACCCCAAACAAATTTTCTTGCAGCCTTGTGGAAAAAGATGACGATGAAGACGAAAAACTATTCTAAAGCATCAGAGTATTTTGTAGTACACGTTGAAAGCGCACACATGAGCAAGTTGCAGTGAACCTAATAGTACATGAAGCGACAAGAACATCCTGATCAAGATGGACAAGACCACCTAGAGGCCCTATGAGCAAATTGGCCTATTAACTTTGTGTTGGGTACAACAACAGCAAATACTTCAGGTTTACATTATCTTTGGAAACGACTAAGTGACTAGCCTGATTGATATAAACAGGAAGCATGCCGACTAATAGTCTTTTCTAGATAAGAATATACAACAATATCAAGATAGAAATATCTCACTAGCTTAAACTCTAGAGCATTTAATCATCTATATGATTATATCGTGTCCATTCAATTTTACCATGATCGCGCAGCCCAATTTGTCAAAACAATATTCAGAGAAATCCTCAATCTGCTGACCTAATAGTGCTGAATTCTTCCAGTTCCAATGATTTAGATCAAAACATAACGATCTCCTGCATGTATTTTGTCAACAATCAACAAAGCAGAGCAGGCATTTCCCCCAGATTAACCATTCTAAGTTGAAGTTCCTCATTAAGCATCTTACTGTCAACGGAAGAAACTGCTAAACCACACTGAACTTTAGAATTGCTCGAGTACAGAACTGTAAAGTCTACTATCTTTCCAATTTGTTCTAGGAAAGTTTTCGCTTCAGAGACATCGAGACAACCATTTCTTTAAACACTCTTTCATTCTCTCTCTTTCAGCCGACCTATTAGTGTGTGGCATGTCCATGTCAGGGATTAGGTGCAGAATTGAACACTTCAGACCGTCAGGGTGGATTACGTCTGCAGAATAGTTTTGGGTAACATCACCAGAAAAACTCATTTCCAATCCTACATGACTTGAGACGACGACAGGCTTCGGAAGAGTTACAGCAGGGAGTTAAACTTTGACGAATTGGTCCTTACCTAGAACAACTGAAAATGATAGCCTTAGAATGGCTTGTATTGGAGCTTGTGCGGTACATATTTGAAGATGTAGCTGTACGCCTCATCTGTACTTGGAAAAAAATGAAGTATATGTTGACAAGAATAACCAAGATAATTTACAATGATGTTGCAATTGATTTGAGCCAGATGAAGTGTACGCTTCTTGCAGTCTAGTCGTCTTCTTTTTTTCGTAGAAAAGGGAATAAATTGATCAATATTCCAGCCTCTGCATGTCCAAGTCTCCTTTTGACAGTAATTGAACTCAACTTGTGCTTTCTGATTGGAGAAGTTTCAGGTCCTTGACAGAGCCTTCAGAAATCAAATCGTTGCAGCCATTCAGCATTTTCAGGTTTTGAAATGCTGAAGGATACCGTGCCGTCTGAAGTTTAAACACCATTCTATGCTAATAACTCTAGAGGAATTGTAGGCGCCTCGTGGCTCAAATCCGGATAAATTTCATGGCTGACTAACTTGCATCATATATTCTTATCAGATTTAACACAGGTTGGTATCAGGCAACTTATCATCATGGAGTAAGTGACAGAAACCAAAGTGGGAGAAAATCTGGAGCTCATGACCTCACGTCTCCCTAAAAAGGGTTGAACAAAACTCATCCTTTTAGAGTAAGCCGCTTGTCGATCCGATGGGTTTTCACCCGCGGTGATCAAGTGGATCGCGTTTATACTGCCTCCTTTGACAGTTGATACTACAGGCGGTCAAGTCCAAGATCACACGAAACGCAGCCGCGGACGAAGAAGCAGAGATGCTGGCGCCGCGCAGCCTCCATCGCCATGTCGCCAGCAAGCTTCGCCTTTTGGCGATGCTCCCCAAAAGACGGAATCGGAAAAGGCTTGCGGGGGCGTAGAAAGCGGGGACGCTTTCAGATCGCACCGCTGCTGTGCTTCCCCGAGGTCTTGGGCGACGCCGCGACGAATTCGCGCCAACCACCGCGGATTCGCGTCACGGACCTGGACCGTGGACGTACGAACGCGGAAGTGTACCCTGCTCTGCCTCGGCACGGGCCACGGCCAAACGAGAGAGAGTCTTGTTCGTCAATGGAATGTTCGCGATTTCACGAGCGGGAGAAGAAGAAACGAGGGGACGGGTCGAGGCCGCGCTGGTTCAACGGTGTTTGCCGGGAAAAGCAGAGTAGAAAGTGGTGTCTAAGGAAAATCGATCTCGTTCTCCCTACTAAAGTAGAGTGCTTGGCTCCGCGGTTTCTACCGCGATTATTAACCGCTGCGATTCGTGCGTGTTCTTGTTCGTCGCAGCTGCTCGCCACGTGCGCCAGGTATCGCCCGGTTTTTCCTGCGCATCATACGTACGCAGATTAACGAGGCGGAAACTTGCGCCTGGGTACCGTCCAGAAATCTTTCGCAAGTCAGAAGCAAAGATCATCAATCTATCTGTCACCTTTTGTGTATATCAGCATGACGAGAATGTTGTGTCACTCGTGCGGCGTATTAAATACGTGTACCGCTCTCGTAACATAACATGGCCATCACCTCAAAAAAAAAAAAAAAACATAATATGGCCATGCCCCATGCCTTGTTGTCTTTTCTTCTTCTTCTTTTCCATTTCATTTTTTTTAGACGCCATGCCTTTTCTTGTTTGCGCATACTAATGGGCCACAGACATGCAAATGGGAACTGTTAATGGGTTAAACTTTAGTTTCGGCCCTGTTCTGTCCTCATCATCCTTTTTCTAGACACAATTATTTTCTACGACGATCCAGCGAGGTTTCGCTGAATCCTCTGCACGTCCTGGCCGTGGATCTTGAACGCCATCTTGAGCACCTCGTCCGGCATCCTTGGCTCCGTCCGGAACGCCGAGAACGGCACGAGCTGGGCGCCGGGGCTCTGGCTATTGAACCCCGACAGCACCACGGCCGGCGCCGCCGCGTCCGCGTTGTACATGAAGTGCACCATGGCTTTCGGGAACACGAACGCCTCGCCGGCGCGCAGCAGCTGCGTGTACAGCCGGTACGACGTGTCGGCGAACCCGACCAGGACGCTGCCGGCGAGCACGACCGCCGCCTCCGACGCGCGCGGGTGCGAGTGCGGCGGCGCCACGCCGCCCGGGGCCAGGTCGATGCGCGCCATGGCCAGGCCCTGCGCGTTCGCGCCGGGCAGGGACGCGCCCGGGCTCGTCGACGTCACGTTGAACCCGAACAGCGTCGCGCCAGGGTTCGTCGCCCGGGCGAGCGCCGACGTGGCGAAGTGCTCGGCGCGGGCCGCGGCGGGGTCGATGCAGGGCAGGCCGTTGAGGTGGATGGACGCGGCGGCCGACGTGTCGGCGACGCAGTAGTCCAGGAGCAGGTCGGGATCGGACTCGCAGAGGGTGGCGAGGAGCAGGACCGAAAGGAGGATTCGATGGGTGATGCTGGCGCGATCTGTTACTGCACTCATGGCTGCTCTTCGATATCGTTAGCCCTGAATTTTGGCGGGAAAAGAGGAACTAGAACGTCTTTTCAATAGTTTCACCGATCAGTGCCGCCATCATGCATAAATAGTAGTATTGGTCTAGTCAATGTTACGCGAGCTTACAAGTGATGCTTTGAAGTTACTGTGGGTTTGAGTAGCAGTGAGGTTAGTGCTAGCTAGCTTGCCTTCTGGACGAGCTTTTCCTCGACCAGACTACCCTGTAGGCTATGCTCTTTACAAAGAAATCTGCAGCTATCCAGCTTTCCATTATGCCCCAGATGAGCGTAAGCAGGATTCAATTCTCATCAAGGAAGGAGCAGAATATTGAGTACATTTTGAAACGAGCATGGTTCAAAGTCCAAGCCGCACCAGGACTCAAGCGTACTCTCAAAAAAAAAAAAAGCTTTTGCAAACTACATCGAGAAACAGGCCAAAGGAAAAGATCTGTCCTGTCACAACAGCCCAACAGTTTATACATGCCATGTTGTGAACTTGTGATAACTTTGATGTTACAAGTTCTACAACAACCTCTAGGGAGAGGCTTACAAGGGCGATACATTTGTTTGCTCGTCAAGAAAGAGGCATCCAAACACCGTGTTGAAAAAATCAGTGCCTTTGATTGTCTGCTGGCTCCCTACGAGAGCTTGCGTGTCATATTTGCACGCCCTCCCGCAGTCTGGACAGTATGTCACCTGCAGTTCATTCCAAGACAGGTTTTCTTAACAGTATTTCAAGTGGCTGTAGGCAGCGAGCTTAAACGTGTGAACTCATCGCCCAGAGCAAAACCGAAATAAAGAACAGAAGTTTGTTCCATATCTGATGCAAAATTCAACTGGACATATAGCTCAAAAAGTAGAATCATCTCCTGTATGTTTTATCTTGGTTCAGACTCACTTTTACACTGTCACGGTCACAGTTTCTGTACAACTAACATATCTAACTGACCAAGTAAATGCTACTGCAAGTACGAACTTCATAAACATTTATCATATCAGTATCTTCTATCCCGTATTTTTATATGTAGTTTCGTACTGACTTGTCATAAAATTAGGATACATAAATGCTGGGGCAAGTAACTATTACTATAATTGACGTGCATAAAAACAAGGGAGCAAGTTCATCAATAATATGAGGAGAAATCAAAGGTACAGTTATAAGACCGGGAGAGACATACCTCTAGAATCTTAGGCTTGAATCTGTCATCAAGCATAACATCTACACCATAGATGGCCCTAGAGAACGGGTGCTGCATCTCAGGATGAACGGCTGAAGCTGACTCAAAGACACGACGTATCATAGACCGTATGCTTTCATGAATCTCCGGCCATTTAACTACAATTTTAATTGCAAATCAATCAGTAATGTACGAAGTTATACAAAAGTGAATACAATGCAGGATGCAAAACCTTGGTGCTCCTTCTCAAACTCCTTGACGAACTCAGGCGTATTCATATGGTTCATCCTTCCAATATAGTTCTGGATAAGGGGAAACAGTTAGGTATAACATGACAACCAATCATAGTATAGGCTAAGCTAGAAGATATAACCAAATTTAGTAGAAATGCAAAAAGCATATAGCAGCAACTAATATTCAAGATGGGATCCATAAAAGCGACAATGAGTTTGATCTTACCATCACTGTGAAATGGGTCTCGTACTCAAAAAAGCTAGTTTTCTCCAACGTGTATTGATTGTTTGCTAACCTAACCTACAATAAAATAAGCATATAAAAGACTCATCAAACATAATAGCAGACATGGAATAATAGTGGACAAACAGATTTATCAAGTACAATTAGGTATTCAGGTTGTACCCAGAAAACATCAGAAAGAAATATCTCCAAAGGGCGTATACTGCGGACCAAAACAATGTACCGAAGATCAAACTTCCTTCCTTGAAAAAGTGCAGGACGTTCAATATATTTTTGGCATATCTTCGGACCCGTCTCCATAAGTCTGATGATGGCAGCTAAGTCACCGGTAACTGTAGTATCAATTGTTCTTGCCATGTTCCAAGGCTTCATGATCCATAAGTTGTCCATGCCATCTCGTTTCGTCGTACAATAATCACCAATGAGTGGAGACAAATGGGTCTCTAGGTTATATGTAGGTTGAAGCCATTCAGGTGAGCCCCATGCCTGCACGATTTTATCTTACTTTCAGATGCCACTAGTGTCAATGTAGTAGGATGGTGCAAGGTTTTCTTGAAATAAAAAAGGGGCACAAAACAGGCAGCTTGGTAGCTCACCTTGTGGATAGTCTCTGCAAGATGGTGCTTCATGACCAGGCAAGCTTCAAATGGAAATTGATTTGTGTATTGTTGGTCTGTCAGCCCTAGTGCATTCTTTACTTCTGAATCCACTTGCATGCTTACCCAGATGATGTCGGCCTCCTTTGGATCAGTTGCTGAAGTTAAACAAATATAGGTGAACAAGGGAGTTAATTGCCTTGGAAGCAGCATCTAAGAAATGATGGAACACATCAACTGAACTCTTCTGCCAACCAAACTCTAATGGTTGCCATTGCTATAAAAGCATATTACAGGAAAAATCCAAACAAAAATCAAGCAATAACAACTTTCTAGAGGAGTATGGCAAAAATAGATCAAGTTTATTTCAATTTGGCCACTGAAAAACATCAAAAGTTAGATTCATAATTTGTAACACTATGGCCGAATGTTGCGGGGCAAGGTGCACAATTAAAGGATGCGATGTTCATGAGCCTTCTTAGATAAAATAGTAGCAACCATGTAGCGATTTTGTGTGAAATGAATACCTATATCCTGGAAGTTAAAATTACCCATGTAAATGAACTTTTCGCATTACACGCAAGCTCTTTCAGTGTTTTCTAAGTTAGCATAACTTGCAGCAGAAATGGGGGTAATTGATGAAACAAAAGAGGAGGAAAACGGACTGCATGCATAAGCTTAAAAAAATTCACAAACAATTTCAAGAGGAGAGAGGAAATAGAATATTGCTTACTGAGGACAAACTCTGGTCGCGTTAGAAACTCCTCCACATGGGGTATGTCAGTAAATACTCGAAGCGCACGTCCATCACTTGGGCGTATACTTTTGGTTGATGGGGCCACTTTTGTTTCTGTAGGAGGACAAATACTACTTGACTGAAGTTGTTCCCCATACTTCCGGAATTCCTGTAAGTAGTGAAAAAAGATAGAATACATGGACTTAGCATAAGGCTATGTATGGACACCCTCTACAAACAAAAAAGGTTATTAAGTTGCATGTGAAAAAGAGGATTAAATGTGCCTGAATAAAGTAGTTCTCTGGTGTGTGGAACCAAGCAGTAAGCCTAGCAGAACGCTGTTTGTCCTCGCCGATACCAAATAAGAAATCACGGGTACACTCTTCTCCAGTATGAACATCACGAGTAGGCCACAAAACTGTGTAGCTGAAAATATTGGATATTAGTGAGCTACATAATGCTAACACATTATGCACTTTGAAGATCAATACCTAATAGCAGAAACTAGTTTCCCTTCTGGCATGAACAAGAATGGAGCAATTCTGAAGTTTGCATCATCACTGTGGCGCATGGCTGAGCCCAACTCATCCATGACATACCTGCATGAATAACCAAATGATGACATATGAATCAACATAAGCCATTTGCCCAGCAGTCTGGTTGTTCTGATTATAATTGTGCAACGGTAGATGGGTAAACCCCTAGTCTAACATGAAAGATAGATGAGGTAAACACCTAGTCTAACACTAGTAGTGCCAGAGATAATGTTAGCATAGTTATCTCTTGACCAAACTTTTGCGAATATCTAACTTTAAGTCACCATTAGTGAACTAGTGATAATTTCAGATAGAGATGAAATAAAAATATTACAAGAATGGCATACCAAACAGGTGTTTCATCAATCTTTTCTTCATCAGCAAGCCGATATGTCATTAGATATAGCCACATTGCACCAATAACTCTTTCAGCAAGGGGTTCTTCCGGGGACCATTCTGGAAGCCGCGGTTGCAGTGCAGAATCAACTATATGTTTACCACTCTCTATTATACTTGAAGCGTTGAGACCATTCAACAAAGATAAATTAGGGAGAGACTCAATAATGGAAATTGCACTGTTTCCAAGAGGACCAGGAATGTCAACCTGTGAAACGAGTTTACCAGGTAAGGCTTGATTTTTGTAAACCATCCAGCTATAGGGGAACAAAGAATAATACAAAAGGAAGACGTGTCCAAGAAGGACAATAGTATGGCCATAATACCTCCAACTCTTGTAACTGTGTAAATTCACTAATTAACTTCAAGAGATCCTCGCTAGAAGTTTGATCCAAAGGATTACCACGGATGTTCAGTTTTGATAGGGATGGCATTTTCCTAGGGGAGAATTCCTGGGAGGGTTAAACAGAGGGAAATTGTCAGTATTAATGTTCCTTGAACAGTGTTAAGGAAGAATAGCCGAAGATGTAGGATACCTCTGGTAGATTGTGAATGCACCTATCGGAAAGGTCAATAATCACAATGCTCTCCAACAATGTGCTTTCCACAGAGGAACAGGGATTATCTGCTCCAACAATGTCTGCACAGAAACCTAATGCCCAAGCTCCAGCTTTCTTTGTAAAATGTGAATTGTATATTTCCAAGTCAGGCAACCCATCTAGAACAGCTTTGTCAATACTACAAACAAAGAGACGTCAGAATGTCAGATAAAAAAATATAGAATTTTGCAGGACTGTAGTAGCAGAAAATAAACATCACAATTAATTTCTAGTAGACTTCCATTAGCAGGAAAGTGCTGATTTTTGAATAATTGCTCCTTATAAAGTGAAATTTTCATTTCTTCTGTCAGAGAGTTGTTTACTACATATATGTACATGAACCAATAGACGCTTTGCTATTTTGATAAATTAGGTTCCCATACCCCAAATTCAAAATAGCCACATGTGCATTTGTTAAGCCTTGTGATAACAGAACACCAAAAACCACGGTTCTGTCTCAAGAACAGAAAAATAAATAAGCATAATAGCTGGAAACGCATGTAAAACGAAGAGCTGGCAAGTAAGTTTACTTCTTGCTGTCCAAAAGCCATTAGATGGATGGAATCAATTCATGTTTAAATCTAGTATCTGAACAACCACAATTTATGATACTCAGGGTCTAGAATTTAAAGGGGTGCTATAATTCAGCACTCACTAAGTATTACAGACAAATTACAACCCAAGTTCCTTTAACGTAGTATCAACAATTTTTCTCAAATTTCTTTCTATTTGGCCGTCCGTTTATGGAAGATGCAGAGATTTTTTTTTTTTTAAAGAAATGGAAGCAATAGATAAAGCTCAGTTCTAACCCTTTGCCAAGAACAGGGTTCTCATTCAACCAAAGTGCCTTCAACCTCCCACATTTTCCTAGTTCTTGCATAGTTTTCTCCGGGTCCTGCAGCCTGTTTCCCCAAAGATTGAGAGCTACCAGGTTCTGGCAACATACAGAAGAAAGAAAATAAAGTGTCAGAAAATTAAGCCCCAAGCATAAAATATCAAAAACAGTTCCTCTGACAACTCCATGGTATAGTAGGAATTCCTCTGATAACTATAATAACACCAAGTATTAGACGAGTGGTAAACTTAGCATTAAAAACCTTTATATGCCCTTTCGTGGAGAAAGGATATCAAGAACAAAATAGCTGCTTCCTATCACAGATGACAACAGTTAAAAACTTGCACATAAGAAAGAAACTAACCGGAAATTTTGCAGATAGATCCAGGGCTACTAGCATGTCATCATCAATTCCAAGTTCCTCAAGTTCCAACCATGGTGCAGAATCACCTCCCCTTTCATGGATTCTAGTCCTTTCTTTCTCCAACACTTGCAAGACATGCTCCAAGCTCCCGCTTTTCGCATCGTCCTGCTCATCTGATTCTTCAAGTTCAACCCTCCGGTCCAGATCCACACACATCAATGCTGCCATTCTTTCAGCCAATCCTGGCACTTCCCGTAACTACAGATCATCGATACACAACCATGAGATCATCCATAACAAGAATCATGTATTTGAACACTGGAATGGTTCTTCATCGATGATTAATGGCACCATACATTTGCTAGAACACGACAAAGAAAAAGACAGTAAAATAAGGCCCTGATTTTCTATTGCTAAAGCATTATTACAATTATTACCCAAATTCATTAGAAGTTCCAAATTATCGAAAATGTGAGGTATTAGTATACCAAAACCTAACCTGAATAAACATATTCAGTACCAGCTCATTTCTAACAGTTCAAAATTAGCCGATGCATCACAAATCGGAAACACCTGGGTTATAGTACAGCATAAAACGTACTCCAAACAGAAAACAGAGATATATTGAATAACACCAGAGCCAAATTAAGCAAATGATTAACCTATGCTGTCATGACAGTCTACAAATTGTAGATAGGCACAATTCAGAAAGGCGCCACAAAAACGCCAATAGCTAAACCATGCCAAAACTCCGCAGAACTCAGCTCACTCCAATCGGCTCAGGCACACACGCCCCTCACCTGCTTGACAGCATCGGCGAGGCGGAAGGACCACGCGTGGTCGACGAGGAAGACATCAGACTCCCTCCCAACAGGCCTTTCGGAAGCTAGCAGGAGGCGACGCTGTCTCCCTCCCTCGCAGGGCTCGACAGCGAAGACCTCCCCGCCGTCGAAGACCTCGTCCGCGAGCTTGCGGTAGAGCCGCTCGTGCAGCGACGGCGGGATACCGGCCGCGGCCAGCAGGTACGCGTGCACCCGCACGAAGTCCTCATAGCTCCGGATGCGTTCATCGGGTGCCGCGGCGGCGGGTGACATGGCGATTGCCTCCGGCGACCTGTTGCGGCGGCAGGTGAGGGGCGGGGAGAAGAAGGGTTTAGAGGTTTCCTGAAACTGAAAAGAAGGCCTGCGGAGCATTGGAGAAGCGCGGGTTAACGGACCGTTAGTATTGCTTTAGGATTCGTGCCGGAGATGCTTCCAGGATTCCTTTCTCTCTCTCATTTTTTGAACAAGCTCCCGGGATTTTCTTCTTTTTAAAAAACGAAAGAATCTTCAAGGATTCGGATGGACTTCACCTCGTCGCTGTCATCAGTTGCCTGATGGAAATTTTTGTGTCCGCTGTCTAGTGCTTGGATGATGTTGTATTCGCTCTGCGTGAAGTCGCGCTCTCCCTCTACGGATGCTCGCTGCTCCACTGGAGTGACATTTCAAGCTTATTTGTGTGGTGTTCAAACTACTCAAAAGCAACTTTAAGAGTAGTACTACTACTTAGCAGACTATATATGTGCGGTGAAGTCCTCCGGTGCATGCGAATGTTTAGCCAGGAGTGGCACGATGACGATGGGCGATCCCCAGCAAATCAACCAAGCGATCCGACCGGACACCACATGCATGTCGCATGTGCAAGGCAGTGAGCGACTGGTTCAGACCTGATATTTGGGTGCTCTTGCCCGTGCGATCGCCGTTGTATGATTTGGTGGTCCTGATGCGTGGATTCGATCATGGATCAGCACACAACTACTACCCCTGCACGCAGGCTCGGCCGCCCGGGGGAGCAGCGGCACATCGGACTTGCCAAGTTGGGCCGCCTGCTGGCTGCACATCATGGACTCCTCACTCTCTCATGCCACACTGCAGCAGCTCTCCCTGGCTGCCGCAGCAACATGCATCTTTCCATTCCCAGCATACTGTTTGTCCAACTGGATGCATGTCCGGCCGCATGGCCTCTGACCCTGTTGCCAGTATGGAGGCATGGAGGATGCCCGCCCGGCACAGTGGCAGCATGTGGGGCGGTACAGCATTACAGCTCGGAGCATGGCAACATCTAGTAGTACTAGTAGTGCTTTCGTGTCCGCTAATACGTGTCCATGGATTCATCGAAGTGGCAATCCAGAACCTGTTAATTTTTGCAGCCGCACGCGAGCAACCTGTCGACATATCGAAGTCCGACTGTCCTAGTGCCTTTCAACTCAAACCGTACGCCACAGAAATACAGGAGCCATAACCGCTTTTGCTTGGCCGGCAAAACGTGGAGACGATCGGGACTCTGTCAGTTGATTATAAACACCACACAACGCGTTAATTAATCACGAGCAGAGCAGAGCTGTCTATTTATACACTCCATCCACGCGGCGCCACCGATCCGGGAAGGAAGAAGCAAAGGCATCTCGTCTCGTCACTGCCCCCCGCCCGATTCGCATCTCGGAGACATGCGCACGACGGCGGCCAGTGCCCGCGCCGCCGCGGCGGCGGCGGCGGCGGCCGTGAAGCATCATCAGCAGCCGGGCAGCGCCTCCACCGTCATGGCGCTGCTGTCCCTGTCGCTGCTCCTCCTCCGCCTGCTCCTCCGCCTCCGCCTCGCCGCCTTCCGCGACGCCGCGCTGTCGCTCAACCTCCTGGCGCGCGTGCGCCTCCGCCCCGTCCTGCTCCGCCTCCCCGGCCCGGGCCCGGCCACCGTGCTCCGCGTGTGGTGCCCGTCGTCGCCGTCGTCCAAGCCGCCGCTCCTCCTGCTGCACGGCTTCGGCGGAGACGCCAAGTGGACGTGGGCGCGTAACCTGCCGCGCCTGGCGCGCCGCTTCCACGTGTACGCGCCGGACCTGCTCTTCTTCGGCGCGCACTCCCGGTCGGCCTCGCCGCTCCGGTCCGTGGCGTTCCAGGCCCGGTGCGCCGCCGACGCCATGCGCCTCCTCGGCGTGCCCCGCTACGACGTCGCCGGGATCAGCTACGGCGGCTTCGTCGCGTACCGGATGGCCGCCGTCGAGGCACGGGACCGCGTCGGCAGGGTCGTCGTCATGACCAGCGGCGTCGCGGCCACGCCGGCCGAGATAAGGGACATGGCGGACAGGGAGGAGCGCGCCGTCGAGGACGCGCTGCTGCCCAAGACAGCGGAAGGGCTGCGATTCCTCGTGCGCCGCTCCATGCACCGCCCGCCGCCGTGGATGCCGGACTTCGTGCTCGACGACTTCATCCAGGTTAGTGATCTGCTCCCATTTTGTTTTGCTTGTTTTTTCTTTCTTTTTTCGATTGATATCTCCTGGTGTTATTATAATTAGCAACATTACTCTATGGCAACCTAAAGTGTCGTCTTGTATGACATTGCACTAGTTGTTTAGCCATTTATACATTGCCCAACACTAGCTGTTTAGCACCTGGAGTAGCTACTCCACTTTCTCGAAAATGTCTAACGCCTGGATAAATAAAGGTTAGTGATCTCTGGAATGCATGCATAATTTGATCTAGCTCACTAAAGCAGGCGCACTCATGTGCATGCATTAGTGAGGATTTTGCAGCCGTCCATTTAGGCCCTGTTTGTTTCAGCTTTTTGGCACTTTTGTCTGTTGACTTTTGGAAGATTCAAAAGTCGGATGTCTTTGAAACTTGAGAAGTCAGAAGCACATCCTGAGGTGCTTCTGGCTTTTGGCTTTTGACGGCATCTGGTTTTTAGATCTCACAAAAGTCAACTAACAAAAGTGACGAAAAGCTGAAACAAACAGGACCTTAGTTTCGGACCCAGTAGAAGTTGTTTCCAGATAGTGGGGAGGATGGCACGGGAGGCGGCAGATCGTGGTCTGACGTGTCGGAGATAGCGTCAATCTCGTCGATTCCTTTGGTCCCTGCTGGGTCATCACGTGTCCCCAGCTAGCGTTAAAAAAACGGTGTAAGATTCCTGATCCAAAACACCATACTAGTTTGGATTACTCGCAACCACTGCCACGTTCTCTGTCTGCCCCGTTCCAAAATACTGGCTGCCAGTATTTTGGAACGGGGCAGACAGAGAACGTGGCAGTGGTCGAACATTTTTGTGGCGCAGGGAGCCGCGGTCTTACGCGTCGTTGCCCAGCCACACAACACGCGTCACTTTGTTTGTTTGTACCACAGCAGAAACAAAGCAAGTTGGTGAAACAAAATGACTTTGGCTCCGTTCGTTTACTTTAGTCCTAAAGTTTAGTTCAGAGAATCTTGCTATTTAAGAGTATTAAATAAAGTTTAATTACAAAACCTTTTTACAGATGTGTGCTAATTTACGAGACGAATCTAACAAGCCTAATTAAGCTATGTTTTACTACAATGATGCTACAGTAACCATCGTCTAATCACAGCTTAATTACCCTCATTAGATTCGTCTCGCAAAATAGCCCAGGTTCCTACAAAAAGTTTTGTAATTACATTTTATTTAATACCTTTAAATAGTAAGAACTTTGGACTAAACTTTAGTCCTAAACGAAACGAACACACTCTTTGTCCTTACGTATATGAACGAAAAGCGTAAGCTTTACCCTTCCTCCTGTTGTCGTAATCCACGATGAAAGCGTGTTTCACCTGGATGTGCTAAGCTATTTTGTACGCCACCACTGTCCAATAGTACAGCCGGCGGCCATGCCACGGCACAGTGCCGTGCCGCGCATGCATACGGCAGTGTACTCCGGCAACGGAGTGCTGTCCAGGCGAGAGCCGCCGATGGATCACAAGAACATGCCGGACGCGGACAGATCGGGGGATTTTGTAGAGGGCGGGACAGAGTTCCAATTGGCACTCGCGACGTCAGGCGCGTGAGTAGGTTTCTTGAGCACGTAAGCTCGACAAAGGCTTGGGACGCATGAGATTGAGCGAGCGAGTCAAGCTAGTACGCCATGCAACGGTCCGTGACGAGGCAATGCGTGTGGACGAGCGACTGAAAATAGCAGATGTGCCGCAAAATATTCTTGGCGAGATCGAGATTACTCGCTTGCCCTGCCGGGTTGAGATCCTCTGAAGTGGTGAAGAAAATTCAGAGAAGCTACAGTACCGTGCATTTTGAACTTGCTACCTACAGTTCTCTGAATTGAGTGAAGCAATTCAGAGGTCCCAAACCCCTGCCGGCCCGCCGACCAGGCAGCTTTTGTTGCGGTGCAGCGAATCAAGTCCGGTATCCGTCCCCATCAGCGAATTCTTCTGTCAAGGGAAACCAACTTGTGTTATAGCTTTGGATAATTCTGACATATCCGTTTCCTGAGAGACGGTTATGCCTCGGTAGAACGAACACATCTTGCATGCTGGGAATCGTTACGCATAGCTGACATTCCTCTTTCTTTTCCATCTGCGGCAGCTCATGTGCGTGAATCAAAGAAATGAGAGGACAGAGTTGCTCCAGGAACTGCTCAAGAATGGAGCTGGCATGGATCCCCTCCCGGTTCTTACCCAGGTAGGTATACTGCTCGCGCACTGAAAAACGCTGAAAAAACTCTTTGGTTCAGTAAACAGCTAAAGCCCCGGTTCTTGTACAAGTGTTGTTAACAAACTTTTTTTTTTCTCACTCTCCAGGAAGCATTGATCATCTGGGGAGACAAAGACCGGATATTCCCCGTTGATCTTGGCCACAGGCTGCACAGGTAAGAATTCACTGCACCAAACTGCTCTTATCGAATTCACCGTCCAGTTCGCTTCGATTTTTTTTTAGAGGATTAGCTTCGATTACTCATCAGCGTGTGCCCCAACCCCCAATACAGGCATCTGGGAGAGAAATCTCGGCTAGAGATTGTCAAGGACGCAGGGCACGCGCTGCAGTTGGAGGGAGCAGCCCAGGTGAACCGGCTCATCGAGTCGTTCCTCCTCGACGAACGAAATGGGCCGGGCTGTATAGTGGCGCAGAAGTGAGGCCTGTATAATGGAGTGGCGCAGTGAGGCCTGCTTACAATCTCCGTCCGGTGCAGAATGGCACGAATTTGTGTCCAGATGCTGAAAAATAGTTGTATATCATCATCCGGACAAGAATGTAACTGTAATTAAGAAACAGAATGGCAGCTACGATCAAGTTGCAAACGGAAATGTTCTCAGGTGGTGTTTGGATACCCTGACTAAAACTAGTCAGGTGACTAGAGACTAAAACCTTTTAACCTTCCTCTTCTCTACTAGAACTAGCCTGACTAGTTTTAGTCCCGTTTAGTTCCCCTTTGTTTGGAACTTTAGTCACTAAAAATGACTAAAATTAGTCTAGTCTAGTCTCTAGTCAGGGTATCAAACACCCTCTCAATTATACGCGTGGGGTCTAGAGGAGGAAAATGGCGCTCTGAACCTCTTGTCCGTGTATCGTGTCTGAAAGACAAGACAGCTTCTGTAGCTCCTGAAATTCAGAGCTATCTCGGCTGATGCTCTCAGGCTGTCTTGTTTCTTCCACTGTCTCAAGTGCGGGACGTATCCCTGAAACCGGCTTACTTTTTGGGGCTATTGCGTTTCTACCCTTACTTCGAAGCCTAATTGTGATTTTACCCCTGCTTTTCAGACTTTGCGAATCTACCCCTGCTTTTTCAAAACGAAGGCTCAGTTTACCCCTGGTTCGTTAGAGACACTTAACGGTGTTAAATTTGGTGTAAAAGGACTAAAATGCCCTTACGATTTTGCCCCTGTTTTTATAACATTTTGTGATTTTACCCTTGTTTTGACATGAACATATTTGCTACTTATTCGAGAAGTATTTGAAACTAAACTTTGACAAAAAAAAAATATGCATATATTTCAATTCTAACAGAATTGGTGGCAAACATTAAAGAAAATCCGATAGCACTTTGACCGATGTGCTTGTTGGCATTTGATCAAACACTTCAGCGTATCACACAAAACAGTTGCGGTTCTATTTCTGGAGCTCGTTGCTGTGTCTTCACTGGAGCTAGACGATTTCAGTGAGGAGCAGCGGCACCTCGAGTGGACTTGCGGGCCGGCCGTAATGCACAAAACAGAGAACACGAGACCTCCACGAAATGAAGAACAAGTGCAGCTCGTCACTAAAATCGAGCTCGAAAACCAACCAAATCGAGACTAAAGACCATGAAAATTTAACCACAACCTCACAACAGCATGCGTTACCCAATCCAAGTGAAAGCCCCAAGAAATATCAAGCATTTCGCACCAATTTCAGAAATTCGTGGAACCCTAAGCAGATGGGGAAATTTCGGAGAAACCAAAATTAAAAGGTGCTCGAGAGAGTAATCAATCGATCGATGACCGAGACATGTTCTCACGTGTGCTAGCACCAAATCCCCTAAAGAAATTCAACTCAGGTCGCTTTCGTGAAGGTAGCAGCCTCCATGCGGCGTTGACCCACCTCCGACCGTGCAGCAGCCGCTGCTCCTCCAAGCGTGCCTGGCTGCGGCGCCCCTCCTCTGAGAGCGACACGCCGTGGCGACCCCTCCTCCGACCGCGCCTCGCCGTAGCGGCTTCACCCGAGGGTGCCTGGCCAGAGAGACAGAGAACGACGGGGGAGGCAGAGTGACGGGAGAAAAGAGAGAGAGAGGCAGGGGCACTCGAGTCCTTTTCCATTTTTAGAAAACGTTTGTCTTTTTTTTAATGCTTCTTTTTGGGATGAGCTGACGGATTGCAAAAGTAAGGGTAGACGGAGCATTCGTTTTGAAAAAGCAGGGGTAGATTCGCAAAGTCTGAAAAGCAGGGGTAGATTCACAATTGGACTTCAAAATAGGGGTAGAAACGCAATAGCCCCTTACTTTTTCCTGTAAAGTTCCATTTTAGGACGTGAAATTGACCTATTGACGGTCCACATTTGTGCAAACATTAAAAAACCTTCGTTTCCAAGGATCTAAATTTTAGAGAGGTCATATCAAAGAGAATTTTGTTATTTAAAAGTATTAAATAAAGTTTAATTACAAAACTAACTGCAGAACCTCGGGTCTAATTCGCGAGACGAATTTAATGAGGGTAACTATGCCATAATTAGATAATAGTTACTGTAGTACCACTGTAACAAAACATAGATTAATTAGGCTCATTAGATTCGTCTTGAAATGGGCATTCATCTGTCAAAAAGGTTTTGTCATTAAATTTTATTTAATGCTCCTAAATGACAAGATTCTCTTTCATTTTAGAGGTCTAAAATTTAGAGGGGTGGAAACGAACAGGGCCTAAGGCCGTGTTTGAAACGGATGATTTCTTCTCCATTCCTGCGGGAATTGAACTGTTTCTTATAAAATTCCTGTAAAATTTCTATTATTCTAGCTGGATTCTGATAACAGTTCTCACTCTCACACCGTCCTGCATTTGTAAATCCGGTCCCTTTGGTGAGCAATCGTTTCTTTCAGCCGAGAGAGAGAGAGAGAGAGCGCGAGATACAGACAGAAAGTTCAGCAATCCTCCCTTGGCCGCTACTCTCCCGGTCTCTGCATGTAGTTAACAGCAGTGGCGCCCACAAACAGCATCGTATCGCGCTGGTCCTGCCGACGGACGGCTCCCGTTAAATCTCAACACCACCACCGTGCTCAATCAAAGCGCACTGCTAACCAGACTGTTCACCCTTTACAGTTTCATTTCCCAGCCTAAACAAAATGTTTGGTCCACTCAACCACCCTTCCATTCCAAGCTTGCAACCGCTCTGAACCCTCCATTTCCTCCACCAAACTGCAGCTCTCTTTAAGCTAAGCCATCGCCTCTCCAGCTCTCTCTTGCCATGCACGCCCTTTTGCTGTCTTGCTAGTTGCTCGCTAGCTGCTTCTGGTAGCTCAAAGTTCAGTGCTAGCTACCACCAACGATGGGCGCCGGCCTGAGCCTCGTGCCGGTGCTCGACTACTTCTCCCGCCGTGAGTTCCTCGCCGCCGGCCTCCAGCCGGGGACCGTCACCATCCCCTACCCCGACGGCGGCGCGGGCGCGACCTGCGTTTTACACTACTGGGCGCCGCCCGGGGAGCCGACGCTTCCGCCGCTCCTGCTCGTCCACGGCTTCGGTCCCCGGGCCACATGGCAGTGGCGCTGCCAGGTGGGCCCCCTCTCCCGCCACTTCCACATCATCGTCCCCGACCTCCTGGGCTTCGGCGGCAGCGAGTGCCCCGCCGACGCGCCGCCGCCGTCGGAGGCCACGCAGGCCGCGGCGCTGGCGGCGCTGCTGGACGCGCTGCCCGGCGTAGCGGGGCGGCGCGTGGCCGTGGCCGGGACGAGCTACGGCGGGTTCGTGGCGTACTGGCTGGCGCGGGCGGCCGGGCCCGACAGGGTCGGCCCCGTGGTGATCGCCAGCTCCAACCTGCTCAAGACGGCCGCCGACGACAGGGCGTTCGTCAAGCGCGCCGGCGAGCCGTGGAGCAGCGTCGACGAGGTGCTCCTGCCCGCCGAGCCAGCCGCCCTGCGGAAGCTGATGGAGATGGCGTCCTACCGCCCGCCGCCGGCCGTGATGACGCCGGACTTCCTGCTCCGGGACTTCATCCAGGTGTAAATCGAATACCTTTCGCCTCTATCTAACTTTTCTTTCCTCAAGAAGTCAACAACACGTACATAGGATCCTAGATTACAATTCCACGTCTTTTTCGAGCGGATTATAAAAATAAAAGTCAAAATCACGATGGCGGCTTCTCAGTTTTAAACCAATGCTCAAGTTCTTAAACAAACCGAATGTTCAGTTCTGACGATTGTTGACCGTCATTGTGCGCCATGATCACAAGTTTGCAAGCTGTTTCTTCTTTTACCATGTCAAATGTCTGCGTACCTACCTACGAATGTTTTAGAACGAAGACGGTCGTTTTTTTTTTTGACAGAATAAGACGGTCATTTTGTCGGAATAAGACGGTCATTTTGTTGAGGTCAGACTAGAGTTCGTCGTCTGAATTACGACCAAACAGCATGGGTCGTTCTTTGGTTTGTGGCGTGCTCGAGTAGTCAGTAGAACAGTTCTTCGCGGGAAGGTTGTACCACGTTTTTTCATTGGCTAATTTCTTCATTTTCTTGTGACACTTGAGGTGTACTGAAACATCAACTTGCTGATCAATAACAACTGTAGCCCGCATTGGACAGCATGGCGCGCACCTAACAATTCTACTAGCAAGATATCAAAAAAAAAAAAAACAATTCTACGCATTCATTTCCGATTGGGACAAACCGTTGCAACTCCGTATGCAGTAACGCTCAACTGCTTTGCTTGACTCCCTAACAGAAATCGTTCCCTCTTAAAACTGAAACTGATGGATGCTTGGTCACTCGTCCCAGATGGCTCTTAATTTCAGCTGTACTTTGACGCTCAGTCAGTTTGAAATCACTAGCAGCAAGTACTTAACGTTTTTATTACCATCTTCTGTCAGAAACTTTTCACGGACAACAGAGAGAAGCTTATCCATCTTCTGAAGGGGATTACTGTCGGCACGGATAAATTCCAAGTGACACCATTAGCTCAGGTCTGTTAAGCACAGCAGTTTATCCAACTCGCTCGCTGATTATGAACTGCCATCAGCCCATCACTAAGCTTTGGCCGTGGTTCGTTGCCGTGCAGGAGGTTCTGATTATCTGGGGAGACCATGACCAGTTGTTCCCAGTTGAGAAGGCCTATGAAGTTCAAAGGTGCGTTTTTAACTTACATCAATCTTGACACATATATACTCTCTGCAATGCCCTTTTCAAACAAATGGTCGGTCATCATTGTTTGGTAAAAACTAACAGTTGACTTGCCTTTGTCTAAATGCCGTATTACCATGTGTTTCCTTCAGGGCTCTGAACGGGACGGCTAGCCTGGAGATCATAAAGAAGACGGGCCACGCCCCGCAGCTGGAGGATCCTGCTCGGTTCAACAAGATCATGCGGGACTTCTTGCTGGCTGCTCAAAAGCCTGGTCCGTCGGTTAACGGCAGCTCGCAGTAACATGCATTGGTCGTTGATAAGCCTTGCCGACTTAATGCTAGCTTGTTCGTCTCGCTGCTTTGCAGCAGTTGTGATTCAGCAGTTACAGTGTCTTAGTTATTTTCTCAGCAGTCGCTACAGTGTTCGCAGTTATTTCTTTAGCAACCGCTACAGTGAAACAGTTGCAAAACAGCCTGTCGAACAAGCCGTTCATTGTTTGTAATAAGATTGTTAGCCAGATCATCCCATTCTCAATCATTTTCTCGAGAACGTCCCCGTTCCCAATCATTATTGGTAGTACAGCATTACTCTGTTTGAGAACATTGCACAGCAAAAATACATTTTCAATTGTTTTAGCCACATGAGGATACTTTAAAAGAGCACGTGCGCTCATACGGACGGATAGTCCTACATGTGAGCACTGTAATTTTTTTTTTGTTTTTGAAATAAAAAGTGGAACGAGGTGCGCGGGCGGACACTCACTAGGGAGAGTGACGTTGCACCGGCGTCCTGACAGATCTTTGCTGTGCCTTGACACGTCAGTGGCGTCGTCGGACACCGCCGCACCGCTCTGTATTCATGTCCCGCGCGTCCGTTTCCTCCGTTCCACCCCCCACTTGCACCGTTGCACTTACGTACGCCGGTCGAAAGGACGCCGCAGCGGCGACACCACCACCGTCTCCGAGGCACCGCGGTTGGAGCGCGCGCCATGGGCTTCAGCATCCTCACGTTGATGGACTTCCTCGCGCGGCGCGCGTTCGTCGGCGCCGGCCTCCGCTCCCACACCATCGCGCTCCCGTCTGACGACGCAGACGGGCAGGGGCAGCGCACCATGCACTGCTGGGCGCCGCCGGGGGAGCCGCGCCTGCCGCCGCTGCTCCTCGTCCACGGCTTCGGTCCCATGGCCACGTGGCAGTGGCGGCGGCAGGTGGGCCCGTTCTCCCGCCACTTCCATGTCATCGTCCCGGACCTCCTCTGCTTCGGCGGCTCGCCCTGCGGGCCCTCGCTGCCGCCGCCGTCCGAGTCCGGGCAGGCCGCCGCGCTCGCCGCGCTGCTCGACGCGCTCCCGGGCCTCGCCGCTGCCGGATCGCGGCGCGTCGCCGTGGCCGGCACCAGCTACGGCGGGTTCGTGGCGTACGCGCTGGCGCGCGCGGCCGGGCCCCGCAGGGTTGGCCCCGTGGTGATCTCCAACTCCGACCTGCTCAAGACCGCCGACGACGACGCGGCGCTCCTCGAGCGCGCCGGAGGCGGGTTCGCGCGCGGCACGGCCGCCCTGCTCATGCCGCTCGACGCGCGCGGCGCGCGAAGGCTCATGGAGCTCTCCTTCTACCGGAGGCAGGCCATCACCATGCTGCCGGACTTCCTGATCCGAGGCGCCGTCCAGGTATATTAACGATAGGATTCCTTCAGTCAGTCGACTTGAGCAGCATGATCAATACATCCAGCCACACGTCGCATTTGCATGCTCCGAGCCGAGCATTCTTTCGTTCTTTCTGTCGTTCAGAACCAATCTGTGCAACAATTTTACAGCAACTTTTCACGGACAAGAGGGAAGAGAAGATCCAGCTGATGAAGGCTATCACTATCGGCACGGAGGAATTCCAGCTGACTCCCTTGCCACAAGTGGTGAGACATCTACTTTTTTTAACAATATAATGAGAGCACCGAATTAGTGTGATGAGACATCTACTATTCTACTTTGTTGACTGATGACGATAATTGCAGGAGGTTTTGCTTATCTGGGGAGAACATGATCACATATTTCCCTTGGAAAAGGCATTTGTCGTCAAGAGGTGGGTTATCAACACTAGTACTACATGAATAATATCGTGATCATGCACGTTGAAAGAGACAGTGAGTGACTCGAATAGAATGGATCTTGACACTTCCTACTTACGTGCATTTTTCTCTCTCAAACATTTTTTTTTGTTTTTTTGCGAGGGCTCTCTCAAACATTTATACGCAAGTCGTACCTGAAACTGAAAGAAACTGAAACGTTTTTTTTGTGCTTATGACGCTTTTGCAGGTGTTTAGGAGGGAATGTAAGACTGGAAATCTTCCAGGAAACAGGCCATGTGCCTCAGATGGAGGACCCGGATCGGTTCAACAGGGTTGTCTTGGATTTCTTGCTTGCATCTCAGAAACTTCCTGCAACTGGCAATGATCAGTAGCGGCACAAATGGGCGAATCGGTTCTACCGGGCTGCTTTATGTTGCTGAGCGTTTCTTGTTGAAGTCTGTCGTATCTCCACCCGGGTGTTGCAGATTACTCTTTGGAAGATGCTTTGACTTGTTTGCTCTCGTGAAGTTTTAAGTACGTGTATTGTACTGATAAAACCTCGCGAATTATGCTCCGAAAAACAGTATATGCTATTTGCTCCAGTTTTACTTCCGTGGTACTCATGCACAAGCACAACTACAACTGTACTTGCGTGTGCCAGAGCATTTGAAAGTACATAATCAAGTCGTGAAAGAGAAATAATGTCAGTACCAGCACCGCTCTACTGCATAATTACACGCGCATCTCTGTCCCTCTCTATCTTGCGCTGACCACTACTTTGACCAAATAAACTTACTGACCGTTGCAGTCAAAGATCAAAGTAACACTAATCAGCAGAGGAGAAAAGATAAGAACGGAGAGTGACCGTTCATTTCAAAGATGGACGTCCTTGATTGGGGCAAATGCACAAAAAATGCTCTGGTGTCCCCTCCTACGGTTCTATACCACCCTACTCCGCCGTCACACACACACTCCAGATCCCAGCAGCGGCGCAGCAAGGACGGCGGAGCGGCTAGGTCTCGTGCGGCCAAGCCATTGCTCCGCAGCGAGCGCGGCCAGAACCCCTCCTCCTCCTCCAGCTTCGACGGAAGGTGAGAGTTGAGCTATCGTCCCCAATCTTCTAATCCTCCACCTTCCCGGCTACCTGGGGAGGAGACGAAGCTCTCGGAGGAGGGGAGGGAGGGTCCCTTCTAGGTAGGGCGGCTGCCCTGCCTTGTCAGGTCGGTCCGCCTCTGCTTACCCGCGTGTATGAAAGCATGGGCTCATCCTGCAGCAGACCACATTCATTAAACGAGGCTGATGCAGCTGAAAATACAAGGGTAACTTCTTGTTTAGATGCTGTTAGCACGTTTGGTTTTAAGCTGGTTAGCTTCCAGTTTTGATTCCTTCTAATGCTCGTTGTCCTGGATACAGTCTGCAGACATTGACCGCCGGATTTTGCAAGAGACTAAGGCAGAGCAACACATCCACAAGCTCTTACTTCTAGGTATTGCCAACTTCAAATTTAGAAGCATTTTCGTGTACGTAGAATTGTTCTATCTTGAGAGTTTGCTGGATCAGTCAACGAACTTTCACTGTTGTTTCTCCCCAGACAATTGACTTTGTCCATCTTCTTTTCTTGAACAATGCAATCTTTGCATGTTTTTCATCGGAAAATTAGTTTGACTGTCATCTAATAGTGCTGCTGCTTTGAATTTCCTCTATATAAGGAGCTGGAGAATCGGGGAAGTCAACAATATTTAAACAGGTAGGGCTTATGTCCAGTGGAAATCAAAAACATCTATCCATTTAGAATCCTCCCTTAATTGCATTAAGGGATCCTCCCTAAAGAATCATAATCCCTACATCTAAAGTTAATTTATATTTTATGTTTACTACCGATTTGCAGATAAAACTTCTTTTCCAAACTGGCTTTGACGAGGCAGAACTTAGGAGCTACACGTCAGTCATCCATGCAAATGTGTATCAGACAGTTAAAGTATGCTATACCAGAAAGGGTGTGTCTATATTTATTTCCATTGCCACATAGTGAGGATTATGTAGGAGCTTTTGGTTATGGAGTTTATACTGCTTCTGATGGTGTATGTACACATCCATTGCCTTATTAATTACCTACATATGCACAGATACTATACGAGGGAGCTAAGGAGCTAGCCCAAGTGGAACCAGATTCGTCAAAATATGTTTTATCCCCAGATAGCCAGGTTCGTACTCCTGATCATCTGTAATTAGAGTTCATCATGGCATATAAAAATATGTACAAGTCATTTTGACAGTAATGATTATGTCGCTGATTGATGCGGTTGGAAATGAGTGGAGCCTAAAATTCATCTTATATTTCTACACTTCCTTTTTTGTACATTCCTCCTTACTTTTCCAGAAATCATATGCCTTTTTGGTAACTGGACCTTGCTGATAAGTTTGATTGATTTCGAGAAGACGAGTAAAATTGGTATGCTTGAATGTTCTTTGTTTCAAATGTTTAATTACAAAAGATTCATTGAGCATCAGGTTTTAACAATTTCCTCGTTCTTAGTTAAGGAGCTAATTAGTTATCAAACTTATCCTTCATTAGCATTGCAATAAATTTGTTATAACTTCGAAGCTTCTTATTGTACAACATATGAAATGAATAGTAACGTTGGATTGTGTTCTATGTAACTTTATCCTAACTTCAGGAGATTGGAGAAAAACTATCAGAAATCAGTGCCAGGTTGGAATACCCATTTCTAAACAAAGAACTTGTAGAGGATGTAAGAAAACTATGGCAAGATCCTGCCATTCAGGTGAAAAACATGGCTACTTAAGTTCTTAAACGTTGCATAAACTTTTGAGCAGAAAGCTTGATTATTGAGGAATGCATTTGCAGGAAACTTACTCACGTGGAAGCATTCTGCAAGTCCCTGACTGTGCACAATACTTCATGGAAAATTTGGACCGATTAGCGGAATTAGATTATGTACCAACAAAGGTTTGCAATTCTTCTCAATCTTACTCATTAAAGGGATATTCATGTTCAAGATTTCTAATCCTGCAACTCGCATAATATTTCACTAACCAAAGTTTGAGACCTATAAGATAGCAATTATGGGATATACAGATCTTCCTTTTCTTCTAAGACTTAAGAGACCATTTTTGTCATTAAGGATCAAATATTAGACCTCATGTACTAAGGGTCAATAGAATCCCATTACTCAGTTACATTGCAATGAGGGAATAAGGCATAATCTAATGCAACACCTCAACCTCTTGAGTTTCCATGTCTCTTCTCCATAACATTTTCTTCTCTAAATAAATATATAAAAAAACTTTGGTGCCTTTCGCCGTTCCTGATATCTAAGCATGTCCCTCATCTTTTACGTAATTTGTTTTTGTTTTATTCACTTTTGTATTCATGGTGAATGTGGAGAGTTAGCTTCTAAAGTAGATACCATGGAATCATCTAATTCTGATCTTTTGTGGAGTTCTTGTATTTCTTTTTACTTTTCATTTGGACCTCACGCCATATTATATTTTTATTGTACCTGGTTATTCAAGGATGCTTTTCAAGCACTCACACTTGATCTGTCATAATTATTTTGAAAATGAGTGTGCATTACTTGACACACGGACTAATTTTGCAGGAGGACGTGCTTCATGCAAGAGTACGGACAAATGGCGTTGTTGAAACTCAATTTAGGTAATGTGCTGACATGATATTTGTTTACTTCTTTCTCCTTTTGCTTTATTCTATTAAGTGATGGATGGAAGTGTTAATGAGTATGAGATAACTTAAACTATCTAGTTGATTGTTCTGCAGCCCTCTAGGAGAGAGCAAAAGAGGTGGAGAGGTCTACAGGTTATATGATGTAGGAGGCCAGAGAAATGAGAGAAGGAAGTGGATTCATCTTTTCGAAGGTGTTGATGCCGTAATCTTTTGTGCTGCCATTAGCGAGTAAGTACTATTTCTTATTTTACACTTTATTCACTTGAACCTATTCTGATCTGCTAAATTCTACTCAGAGACTACTCCTTGCTATTTTGTTTGGGTATGTGACAGTGGGAAAAAAGTTGCTATAATATTTTTTTTGCGATGAATTTGCTATAATAATTATATCTTGTATACAATCTAATCGATTTTTTGAGATGACGAAGACATATATTGTGTTACTGCTGTGCTGGTCTGGTTTAGTTAGGGTGCTTTCAATATTATGTGCAATTTCAGTTGGACATAAATTTGAATTGTTTTGCAAAAAAATTTGACAAACCCTTAAGCACTGGAGCCTGTTAATTTCAGGTACGACCAGATGTTATTTGAGGATGAAACAAAAAACAGAATGATGGAGACCAAAGAACTCTTTGACTGGGTGCTAAAGCAAAGATGTTTTGAGGTTCGTATCACATTCGTCTTAACAACCTTAAGTTTCTCATGCTAATTTTTACTCATTCTGAACCCTGCTTAATGCAACTATGTCTTCCAGAAAACCTCGTTCATGTTGTTTCTCAACAAATTCGACATATTTGAGAGGAAGGTACAAAAGGTAGAAACAGTGTCATTTTTGTACCTATAAAGTACGCACATTTGCCAACATTTGTCCTTATGTAGGTTCCTTTAAGTGTGTGTGAATGGTTTAAAGACTACCAGCCTACTGCACCTGGCAAACAGGAGGTGGAACATGCCTATGAGTGAGTGTGCTACTATCTCCCTGTCATTCTCCGTGTCATAAAAAGATGTATATATATGTACATGCTTGCAAAATTAGTTTTCGACTTTGCTGTTCTCTCTCTCTATATATATGTACCAGTGTTGCTGCTTATGTTACATTTTATAGGTTTGTCAAAAAGAAGTTTGAGGAGCTCTACTTTCAGAGCAGTAAGCCTGACCGTGTAGATCGAGTGTTCAAGATCTACAGAACAACAGCCCTGGATCAGAAACTTGTAAAGAAGACATTCAAGTTGATCGACGAGAGCATGAGGCGCTCCAGAGAAGGTACTTGATTGAGGCTGGTTTCTTGCGTATCAAGAGGGCATGTAATTAGGATGGTGAGAAAAAAAAAGTGTTTACAGTGTCACAGCTTCGCCTGTTGTAATTCTTTTTACTGGAAGAATATTGGTTGATCCTTTTGTGCCTCCACAAGCTAGTGAAGATATCTGTTGCAAACTATGGAAACTTCTGCAGTTTTTTTAATTCATTTGTCACTCGTGCACTTGTTGTCTAGTACTCAAAGCATTGTGATGCTGAATTTGTTATCCAGAGAAAAAACCGATGAGTTTCGAAAGTTCTTAAAAGTGACCAGGGAGCAGACAAACTGAAAGGTAGCCAATCATGCTTTCATTTTCCTTGATGTCGCAAGCATTCTTTTCATCATAAGCGATTCTGGGCTTAGACAACAAAAGTGAACGGCAGTAAAACTATGCACTGGAATTACACGGAGACAGTTGCGATCTGTAAAACTGTTAGGATGCATGACATGAAGAAGTTGCAAAACTCTTGTCAAAGACAAACTGCAATTACAGTCAAGTAGGTTCCTCTAGATACATCACAGCAAAAGCATCCGAAGTAACACAACCAAAACAACTGGCCTAATGGAATTCTGCATTGCCGGGAGAGGGCGTTCGTGTGAGTGTGCTGCATGCCGAGTTGCAGTTGATGCAAAGGTGAGACTGTGCAGGGGCTGCAAGCGTTCTAATGCAAAACGGTGATCTCCAGCCAGTAGGAAAGCTCAGGTGGACACAGCAGCACTAGCCTAGGGAGCACTGTCCTCGTCCTGCCATTTTCCCGACCGCATTCTCCGCATCCATTTCTTCTGGTTCGCCGTCAGGTCGTGTGGCGCCAAACAGCTGGATGAAGCAGTGCCGCTCTGTGGAGGTGATGATGAGTTGGGGAGCTCTGCCGGAAGCGCCGCGGCAGTGCTGGTGAAGGCGTTGAGGACGAGGAAGGCGAGGATGGGCGACAGGTCCAGCGTTCCCCCGAGCGGCGGGATGATGCCCCGGAAGATGTTCAGGTACGGGTCACATACCGTGCTGCATTGCATTGAAAATGTTCAGAAACTACTGTATTGTTAAAGTGCCCAGCAGTTTTGGAGCATCCAAAAGCAGTCATGCTTCATCAAACTAAACCTTTTCTTTATCTGATGGTGAAACGTACAGGGCAAACGTCGAATGAAATACTGAATAATCTAGTGTAAATGCTGTCAGACGTTGCTCATACGAGTACATTTCAAATTTAAGCGCCACATCACAAAAGAAAAATGTAGCGTGCTCAATCATGTACAAACAGTTGCAGTGATGCGATGAGTACCTGAGAGGCGCGACGATGGCCGGAGGCGCGTTGGGGAACCAGGTGAGCACGAGCCTGACGATGAGCACCGTGTTGTAGAGGTTGAGGAAGTTGTTGATGCCGTTGGACACCACCACGGCGGCCACCGAGTCCCCGAGCACCGCCGCAAAGCAGTGATCCCCAGACAGCGGCGACGCCGCCCGCCGCGCCGCCACCACCCGCCTCCTGCTCTGCTCGTGTCATTGATCAACGAGAACGCCCGGCGTCAGTTAGCTAGCTCTGAAACCCAACGTGAGTCGCGATCGATCGATCTCAAGAAGATAACGTGTCCTCATCATGTCTACCTGGGCGAAGGAGGAGAGGTTGGAGTGGGCGTCGAACAACGGCTTCAGGAGCGGGTGGGCGGCCGCCGCGGCCGCGAGCTCTTCGAGGCGGCGGGCGAGAGGTGCGAGGTCGGGGGTGGGGAGAGCACGCGGCCAGTGGACGCCGGGGAATGGGAGGTGGCGCACGGCGAGAAGGAGGGGCGGCGTCGAGGTGTGGGGTTGAGGCGGTTCGGCGTTGTGGGAGGCCATTGGTGCAGCGTGGAGGTTTGAGAGCTGGATGGAGCGGCGGATGGCAGAGGAGAAGGTTGCAGATAACGTTCGAGACAGAGGGCATGGATCGGATGGATGGCCTTATCGAGTTTGGTCCTCACAGTATTAAGAAATTCGCATAACAAAAAAATTGATCAGTTGAGCCTGAATATCTTCTTCATAGCTGCACACATGCGTCCTGCATCTAAGAACATGCTTGAAGTAGATGAGTTTTGAAGAGAAAAGAAAACGGACCAGGCTTATTCGTGTGAGAATAAGTACATTATCTGAAACGTCAAGCCATCACTACTGCATATAAATGAAATTCACAATGTTTTTTTTTTTTTTGACAGATTACCGAATCCCACGTCAAGAGCTTCCAATTCCAATCCGTCCAACTCATCTCCTCGTCTCGTCCCACGCGTCGCCATCGTGATTCGTGCCCCATCAAGTTAAAATCCCGGCGCGCACGGCTCACTCAACCACAACCACACTTCCGCCATTTGCAGCTTCTTTCCCCCGGCCTTCATTCCCACACCACCTCCACGCGCCACACCTGCCAGTCGTCTCCGCTCTCCCTCCTCGACTCCGAGCGCGTTCCATGGCCACAATCTCCTCCCTTCTCCCCCGCGGCAACAGATTCTAAGCAGCGAGCTCAGCTTACCGCCACCGTTCCCCGGGTCGTCTCCATGGCCACCACCTTCTCCCTCACGCGCGTTCGGCCTCCGATTCCCAGAGGCAATCCTCTTTCCCTCCAGCGGCTTCGCCCGATCCACTGCCGCAGCTCGGCGTCGGCCTTCTCCCACTCCCGGCGCCTCCACCTGCCCCAATTTCCCCCGCGCGGTGTGCTTGCTGGTACCCCACGCGCCACGGCGGACCCGTCCGCCTCGAGTACTGTCGACGCGGCGGCGGAGGCGGAGGGAGCCGGCGCCGCCACCGTGCTGCTCGACGTGAGCGGCATGATGTGCGGCGGCTGTGCGGCGCGGGTGCGGGCCATCCTGGCGGCTGACGCGCGGGTGGAGACGGCGGCCGTCAACCTCCTCGCCGAGTCCGCCGCGGTGCGGCTGCGGGCCCCGGCACCTGGCGCGGGCGAGGAGCTCGCGGCGAGGCTCACGGAGTGCGGGTTCCCGACCACGGCGCGGCGGGGCGGAGCGGCCGCGGGGGCCGGGGAGAGCGCGCGCAAGTGGCGGGAGATGGCGGCCCGGAAGGAGGAGCTCCTGGCGCGGAGCCGAGGGCGCGTTGCATTCGCGTGGACGCTCGTCGCGCTTTGCTGCGGCTCGCACGCATCCCACCTCCTTCACTCCCTCGGCATCCATGTCGGCCATGGTGAGCTAGAATTCAGAGCGTGTGTTCAAGCTATCTGACGGATCAAACTGAAGTTTCAAAGGAGTTTGAGTATTTCTCTGATCGGTTTGTGCATGATTCAGGAACATTTTTGGACCTATTGCATAATTCTTATGTGAAATGTGGCATTGCTGTAGCGGCATTGTTGGGTCCTGGAAGAGGTATAACTTTCGCCAACATTATGTTATCTTAATAGTCCCATAATTAATTATATGCACGTGTACATATTATTATATTTTAATTGTACTTATGCAATCCATGATCTCTGAGAATTGAGTATGTTAAGACAACTCAGCAATAATATTTAGGTTGCATGAAGATGTCCCTCTCCCAAAAAAAGATGCATGAAGATGAATAAATTTTACCACATTTTCAGCACCGCTTTTCTTCAGTTATTGCATTCACCTTTCTCACATCATTGTGTTATGCCTCCAGATATACTTTTTGATGGTTTTAGAGCATTCAGGCAAGGGTCTCCCAACATGAACTCTCTAGTAGGATTTGGCTCTGCCGCTGCATTTGCCATCAGTGCAGTAAGTGGATTTATAGTGGCCAAATTTTCTATCCAGCCATATATAAGACTACTAATGTAGCACTGCATTTCTTAAGGTGTCCCTGCTGAACCCTGAATGGGAGTGGAACTCGACCTTTTTTGATGAACCGGTGAGTCAAAACTTTAATGTTACTCTGCATTTTGATATTGCAATACGACAAAATCAATGTCAAATCCTTGAATTTAGAAAGTCTATTTCCTTTTCCCACATTCCTTCAACCAATCCTTGAACACTTGACTTGTGAGTTCTATTCTGCATAGAAAAAATGTTGAAGAAAGTTGTCTTGTAGCATGCAGGTCATGCTTCTTGGATTTGTACTACTTGGACGATCTCTAGAAGAAAGTGCAAGGCTTAAGGCATCTAGTGATATGAATGAGCTCATTGTAAGTATTGATTTATATCTAATTCATGTTCAAGTGAGAGTTTTTTCTCTGTTTACATCGCTGCACCTAGAAACGGATAACAGGGATGGTATATAATCTGTATTCCCACAAGCAGTCTAGGAAAATGATCATTTCGTTAAATGACTGATAGCACAGGAATGCAGTTATTCTTGATGCAAGATAATTGATTTGTTGAAAACTGATTGTGACTGGTGTTCTTTGGCAGTCACTGTTATCACCTCAATCGAGGTTAGTCATTGCTTCTTCAAGTGATGACCCTTCCTCGGACAGTAGTATGAATTCTGATGCAATCACAGTTGAGGTTCCTGTTGATGATGTCCGTGTTGGAGACTCAGTATTGGTCCTGCCAGGAGAAACTATACCTGTAGATGTAAGGAGGCACACCATGGTTTCATTTTCTGTGTGCTATTATTATTTGCCAATCTAGCGGATCAACAGATATTCATTCTTGCAGGGGAATGTCATTGGAGGATCAAGCTTTGTCGATGAATCAATGCTTACAGGAGAATCCTTGCCTGTAGCCAAGGAAATAGGACTTCCTGTATTTGCAGGAACTGTGAATTGGGTATGCATATAATTTATTGCCTAAATGTCCAGTCATTTTTATTGGTCTGTATTCTAATAATATTCTTTCATGATTTTTTTATAAAATGTTTGAAAATAATAAATGAACGTCAATTGGAATTGCCTGTCCTTTATGTCATGTATCTTTCTCATTGATATTTAACGGTACTTGTGACTGATGTTTAAATGATGCTTTAACCAAAAACACTTCAGTAAATTATTTAAAACGGACTCCCTTCTTCAACGTTGGTTTATGCCTTTCAGACTTCCTAGCTCGATAAACTAACCACCACAGTTTGAATTATTTTGAAGGATGGACCTTTAAAGATCAGAGCTACATGTACGGGACCATCGTCAACGATTTCTAAGATCGTCCGCATGGTTGGGAAACACCCTTTTACTCTGACATCAAAAGAAGCGGAAACAAGTCTTAAGTATATTTATTTTATCCTTGAACAGGTTGAGGATGCTCAAGCACGTGAAGCTCCTGTACAAAGGCTTGCAGATTCAATTGCTGGACCATTTGTGTATACTGTTATGACATTGGCGGCAGCAACTTTTTCATTCTGGTGTGCTCTTGTTTTTCTTTCGTCTATACAGATGAAGTAGCATACATGAAAAGCTTGTCATAACCACATAAATATTGCTTTTCTGACCTTTTCCCTTTCGAAGGTATTACATTGGCACACATTTATTCCCAGAGGTTCTTCTGAATGACATTGCCGGCCCAGATGGGGATTCGTTACTTTTGAGTCTGAAGCTTGCTGTAGATGTACTAGTAAGTAGCCCTGCTATAGTTTCTTTTTTTTTTTCACTTTATAGAAAAAAACTAAACCCTTTAGCCTAATATACTGCACACTAAGTATGGAAATCTATCATACTGACTAATTTAACAATTGATCAACTATTTCACTTAATATGGTGTGGTTAATGCACATGACAAATCGGAAACCAATTAACAGTTGAACCTGTATTGAAGTGGATGATAGACTGATGGTTGGATAGATGTTGCATAGTTTGCTTTCAAGTCTGAAGTGTTTATTTGCATTAATTTTGTAAACTTTCTCCCTGCAGGTTGTTTCCTGTCCTTGTGCACTTGGATTAGCTACACCTACAGCTATCTTAATAGGAACTTCCCTAGGTAACTTTCTATACCAACTACCCGTATTTGGATTCGTTTGGGTTATGGATGTTTGATGATACAATTGGGATCATACATTCTTAGAGAATCTTCAATCTTCATGAGCAAATTTTGGTTCACTGCATTATACCTAATTTGTCCTAACATCCTGATGCTTCCTTTTACTTCAACTAGGTGCAAAAAGAGGATTACTTATTAGAGGAGGTGATGTTTTAGAGCGTTTGGCTGGAATAGATACTCTTGTTCTTGATAAGGTAGATGCTGCTTCATTTATCATTTTTACTTTTCCTGGCAACTATTTTAAAAAAAGTTGGGGTATTGTTACAAATGACGTCTCTATTCCATTTCTAGACTGGGACGCTTACAGAAGGAAAACCAGTAGTTACTTCTATTGCTTCTCTGGCATACGAGGAGACAGAGATTCTTCGTCTTGCTGCTGCAGTGGAGAAAACAGCATTGCACCCAATTGCAAATGCTATAATGAATAAGGCTGAACTGTTCAAACTGGATATTCCAATGACTAGTGGGCAGCTTACAGAGCCTGGGTTTGGCTGTTTGGCAGAAGTAGATGGTTGCATAGTCGCAGTGGGCTCTTTGGACTGGGTCCACAATCTTTTTGAAACTAAGGCATCACCAAGTGAACTGAGAGATCTTAGAAACCATCTGGAGTTTGTGCTGTCTAGTGAGACATCATCTTCGAATCACTCAAAATCGATTGCTTATGTGGGTCGTGAAGGAGAAGGAATTATAGGGGCTATTGCTATATCAGATGTTTTACGAGAAGATGCAAAATTGACCGTGGACAGGTATTTTCTGGAGATATTATTTACATGTTAACTGTATTTCCTCAGTTCAGATATATTTTCTGACAAGTTTACGCTTAGACATATGGCATGTTTATGCTAGAGGCTTAGACAATGCATTTGTTATTATTTACGTATCATGAAAGTGTTGCACCTATTACTGTCTTTTTTGTATAGTTCAAGTAGTGCCGTATGTGTAAACCTTGTTTTCTCTTTCAATTATCAGGTTGCAACAGGAAAACATTACACCATTTCTACTATCAGGAGATAGGGAAGAATCAGTGGCAAGCATTGGGAGTACTGTTGGTATCAAGAATGAAAACATGGAGTCCTCCCTAACTCCACAGGAAAAAGCAGGTGTTATATCAACTTTGCAAGGGGAAGGGCACAGAGTTGCAATGGTAATGGATTTCAGTTCTTTATTGACGATCTATTATGGACAGCACGAAAATCCTGCCATTTTTATTTCGTGATTGTATATGATTACCTCCAAAAAGGTGCATTGTAAAATTGTACTGTATCTCTTGCTTTAAAACTCGAATAACGTTAAAGCAAAGTGTTAAGCATGGTCCAAAAATAGAAGTTTGACAAAGTTCACCGTTTGAGAATGCCTGAAAAAGTTTAAAATTGCTTATTGTTGGCAACTATATATTGTATATATGTTACTACTGAAGTTGTTTAGTCTTATATTACATTAATTTTTTCCTAACAACGTGGACTTGTTACTTGCTGTTGTCCAGGTTGGTGATGGAATAAATGATGCACCATCTTTGGCAGCTGCAGATGTTGGAATAGCTATGCGAACTCACTCCAAAGAGAATGCTGCTTCTGATGCAGCTTCAGTTGTTCTATTAGGCAACAGACTTTCTCAGGTAAGGCCCTGCCCTGCATGGTTCTTTCTATCTGAGGAACTCGGTTGGCATCAGCGGTGATGAAGAATAATCTCTTGCCCAGGTAATAGATGCATTATCCCTGTCGAAAGCAACAATGGCAAAAGTTCACCAAAATTTGGCCTGGGCGGTGGCATATAACATAGTAGCCATTCCTGTTGCTGCTGGGGCGTTACTGCCTCAGTTTGATTTCGCCATGACGCCATCTCTTTCAGGTAATGTTTTATTCAGATCACTATTACTGCTCTGTTATGTTTTCCTTGCTTCGATGATGACACTCTTGGTTGATATCGCGCAGGGGGACTGATGGCCTTGAGCTCCATCTTTGTTGTCAGCAATTCTTTGCTTCTGCAGCTGCACGGATCGTTTCAGAAGACAGAAAAAAATGCAGGGAGCTGATTTGAGCTCAAGATTAAATTAATTTGGTTTGTCCCAGTTGTAGGATAATGTTCAAGTACAAAGAAGTACAGGATCATAGAGTGTGACTGATACTGGTCTTCAAATTCCGGCTCAAGGCATATATATATATAGGCTGAAATTAGTAAGCATTCTTGTCAGTTGTGACATGTACAGTTTACATTAGCTAGCTATAATTGTAAAGATAGTAAAACATATGTATTAAGGTTGTAGGAAACATCTGTATTAAGGCATACGTGGCCTTTCCCACGACCCTGGAACATCATTGTAATGATACTACTGTAAACGAAATATTTCCAACAGAGATCATTCGGCAACTTGATTTTTCCTAGTGACAGTACATAGTTTAAGAAACAGTGAAAAAAGTAACTCTAGCTGGTGGTTTGTGGCCACACTATAATGGCCATCTAGGAGCACCAGCACATGAATACATGAGATTATTAGCGACTCCTAATTTCCTCTCTACTCTACTGTCTTGGATTCCATTTTCAACATCTTTCAGCATTCTTCGAATCCATCGTTCTTGGCCCAGTGCACCTTCTTGCCGCTGCTGCTCCTCATCACCTTCTCGTCGACGGCCTTCACCCCGGCCTCCGCCGCGGCTGCCGACTCCGCCTGCACCTGCGCCATCTTCCTCCCGCGCTTCCTCGCCACGACCGCCTTCTCGGTCTCCACCTCCTGGTACTCCCTCGCCCACCGCCGGCTCACCACGCAGGTAGCCGCCAACGCCACGGCCTGGGTGAGAAACATGCCCAGCAGCAACACCTCCTCCAGGAACGCCAGCACGAACTGCTCCTTGCGGTCCCTGGTTGACCCGAGGAGCCGGAGGCTGTGGTCGTGGCGGAGGAAGAAGGCGAGGGAGGCCAGCGCGTGGCCGGAGAGCGCGGCGAGCGCGAGCCCCGTGTGCGCGGCGACGCAGAGGTGGGTGAGCTGGGCGTAGAACGCCACGACCGCGGATTGCACGGTCGTGGCGTGCACGGCGACGAGCGCCCAGCCGAAGGGAGTTGGGTGGGGGCGGAGGAGGAGGACCGGGCCGAGCGCGGCGGCGGCGAGGACGAGGAGGGAGAGGTTGAGGAGCCAGACGAGTAGGTTGGGCAGGGAGCAGCAGCTCCTCAGGTTCGAGTTGTTGCCGCCGGTGGCCGACGCCATTGCCTTGAGAATGAGAGTGGATTGCTGTTGCTTGTATTGAGGGGTTCTTGAGCAGAGCAGAGGAGCGTGCGCGGTGGAGACTGGATGGAGCCGGGAAGTGCGAGAGGGAGGAGGTTTAAATACGAAGCCGCGGGAGTGACCGTTGCACGGGGTGAAGCAACGGCTAAGTTGGCGCCGGGAACAGAGCCGATGATTACTGTTACTAGGAGCTTCCCGTGCCGGAGGAGCCACCACACACTCTCATCTGGTCGCAGCCTTTTGCTTCTCTTCGCCCATTTCGGTTCTGCCGTTCAAATTTTAAATTAAAGCATGTCTGACTCGAAGAGACCAACGTTTATAGATAACGTTTTTGCTCTGTAACAAACGTTGGCGGTTCATGCGGGATTTGCCATAAACAAAAGCATTGCATCCGTCCAGACCAGCCACAACATAAGCGGCAATCCACTCTCCACAGCACTGGAAGTAGGGAGTACTAGAAACTGAAGATCAGATCAGCAAATGTTTTCATAATCATTCGATGTACATCTGACAACCAAAAAAACATCTTTACAAAGAACCTGTTAATTCTTGGTGCTAGTTCATGAGTTCAGTTAAGCTACAGAATCCCATACGACCAACAGCGGAATTTGGGAGGGGTCAACACATCATATTCACATATCCAAGACAACATTGTTAGCTAATTGTCCTGACTATAGAACCGGGAAAAGAGTTATGTATGCTCCTCAGGTTGATGCAACAATAGCTATGAAACGGACTTGCCAACGTCAGGGATCTCCTTAGAAACCTGCAGCGATAAGACAGAAAGTTAGCTCCCCAATCCAGTATTCAGATTTTCATTGGCTCCATTTAAAATAGATGGAAGACCTGTGAAGAAATTAAACACACAGCAATTGCAAATATTCCTAAACGTAAATTGAGCAATCACCGCTCCAACCACTTTCAGTACAGGTTGCGATTTTTATACAATCTGTTCCTAGATCAAGGAGGTCCTAACCATTTCTGCCAGCTAAAAGAAACAAAGCCCATCTAGGTAGAGACAGAAGGTGTAGTAGTGTAAACACACACACACACACACACACACTTACTTTTAATGTCCCTACGAAATCCTACCGTTAACTGAAGCAACTAGATACAAAAGCAGTTAATAACTTTCTTCAGCAATGAACAACGCATTGTAATTTATAAACAGGAAAAGTTAGGTCATAGGTGAGATAAACATAATGATCCATCTCCACAAAAATACTGAAGGAAGTTTACAAAGTACCTCAAGAGTCATAAATCCTAATCATGTATCTGATGTCCTGCCGACACATAGGGCACAACGGTTCAACCTCACGTTCCATTCTTAATGCGCATTTGCAGCAGCAGACAAGATGCCCACAGGGAATAAAAGCTGCTTTCCTTCTCTTTCTTAAGCACACAACACATAGTTGTCCATCTCCTATTTCATCTTCATCACTAGAGTCATCTTCTTGAATAGCATCTTCAGCCTCCTCAAATAATCGTTGTGCTTGCCTAGCCTCCCTCCGCACTTTGATTCTCTCCAAGCCCCTGCATCATTACCAACTTCAACTTATCAACACACAAGACTGCATAAGATGACATTGCTCAAAATGATCCAAACCAAGATGAAAAGTTACATTCGCCTAAAAAAATTGAAGAATTACACATGGTCTCTAGAACTAATTAATGTATATCAGTCAAATTTTCCGCGATAATAAAACACCACACATTGATAGGTTGAGACAGCTTTGTCTTAATACCAAGTTCAGGACAGACCTGTAAATGGCATGGCCCACCAAGCAAACTGATAATGTTCCAAGAACAATACTAGCCCAAAAGAGTTTTCTGGAATCTGAAGCCAGCTCAGCTTGCATCTCCTGCTTGGTTAGCTCAGACCTGAGTAAAGGCAAAGTGTTGAAGGCTTGGAATACACCAAGAGAACAATGGAAATACTTGGAATCATGGTGCTTGTAATCAATAAGAAATAGTACAAAAACCTATGGTCAAAGAGCTTTCTTACAAGAAAAAGGGAATCTCTGGGCACGAGATGATCTCAAGACTTCCATCGTTTGTTCGACACAATCCTATGGCTGTAAGTTCCTTGCCGATGGGAAGTATTTTTTCCTCATCCAACAATGCAATCTATAGAACAAATAATCAAACAGATCAAGATATATATCCTAGGAACCTGACTCAATTGCATTTTGAGTGAACTTACCGGATACCCATTGCCAATGATAGTCTGAAAAAGTGTGTAAGGAGAAGTCTCAACCGGGATAAGTTTATGATACACAGTCGTAAGAGGTAACGGATGGTCTGACTTATCCAAATTCACTGTTACTGTCGGAGTCCGGTTTCCATGCACAGAATCAGCAAGAGCAAATTTGACCTTGAGAAAAGGGAAATATTGTTAAAATTGAACTAAAAGTTATCCTAGCTGCAATAGTGTATGAGTACAATTTCCCTCAAAAAATAGTGTATGAGTACAGATGCAATACCGTTCGAAAAGATGTTATGATTTGCTCTTTCCATGATCTGAAAATGAGAGCATGCAGATCAAATGTCCATCCAAAGATACCTCTCCATTCCGTGAACAAGCACTGCATAAATATAATCATATGATATCAGTCACTTAGAAACCTATAGATATTTAGAAGATACAGCACTGTATGTTATAAGCACAAGGGGGAAAAAAATCAGGAGGCAAAGTTTGCAACGTTCATAATCTACTGTGATGAAAAAGGGGGGAACTAGCAAATTTATTCCATTGAAATCAATGAGGGTTCCAAAACTATCAATATAAGTAAACCCTAACTTAAAGAAGACAACCATCTATAGAAAGTGTGCAAGTAGCACCACACCGCAGTTTAAGACTCGGAAACATCCTATATACATATCTACAGCACGATGCCCCACATCTCTGCTGTAATTTGATTCCAAGATACTATTTATTACAGTACGATTCCCCACATCTTCTGCTGTAATGTCATCACATTAGGGATGTTTGATATGGTATTAGCTGTGTATTAGTAAATTTCAGTTTCAATTAAATAAATACTTATTTTGTAGGCAACCTATGCTGTTTACTAAGGTTATTATTGATCACGGACTAAATGTTTGGTTTTTTTGGGAGTCAAACACTGTTCTTTCTTTTCTATAAAATCTGCGAGTTAGCGACTGGTGATGTCCCACTGCCATATGATGCGTTAGCTTCTGTTGAGGTACACGGGGCTCAAGTGTAAGGGCGTGTTTGGCTCCCAGCCACAACACGCCATGCCAAACCTTTGGCGGCTATGACAAATGTTCGGTGCTGTTTGGTCTGTTAATAAACTATGTCTGCCACAATGTTTTAAGTTCTTTTCCCGCTACAAATTCTGTGTCGTTTTCCTCCACGAAACCTTTCGCGCAGCAGCGGCGGTGGCGTGGCTGCCTGTGGCTGGGAGCCAAACAGGCCCTAAGTGCGCAGCACCAGGGATATTGTATTTACAATGCATATACCAAACTATGGTGTATCCCTATGCGTATGTGCACACGCTGTAACCACAGCTATCGATAGTATCCACATCTCTACATCAAACAATCATGCTCGGTCTAAATTCAAACGCATCTACAGGACCTACAAAAACCCAGCAAGTCAATAGACAATTAAGAATCAGGACGACTGCCTTAGAGTGCACTTTCCAGAGTTCATTTCATGGTCACTGATAACATCAAAAGCCACAAAAAAAAAGGCCTGCATTAGACCACTATTGATCATTGGATCGCACTTTTAATCTGCTCTTGAAGAAGGGTTCTCATCAGGCTTGAATATGAAAGCATTAAAAGGTTACAGAAGGCTGGTCTCAACTGCACAATTCAACAAATTATCCAGAATTAATCATGCAATTCCCAATAACATACCACATCGGCAGAAACATGAGAGAATCCTCAGCTGAACGGATCGAGAACCTGTAACTAGTTATCTACATAGCGCTGGAAACTACAGAAATATTAACAGGTGCTAGTAGGATGGCACTACAAACACAGTTGAGACCTCTACCTAGTCAGCACTGAATCATGACCACTCGTCCAATTACTCAAACTGTCTACAGCTACATCAGTGGAATTACAAGGGGCATCATTACGCACCTAATCCTTGAGCGTGTTTAAGTCTAGGAAAAACCAGTACCAAATCATCCATGTCGACTAGGGCTAGGGCTAGCATAAACCCTAAATCCGGGCGATGCACATAAGAGACGTGTCTTAAGGATACAACAGCGTGAACTCACCATCTGGGTGTGCTTGGTGACGACGCCGCACTCCCCGGAGCCCGGGCCCTTGAGGAACGAGCCCCCGGGCAAGGTGCGCACGAAGCCCCGCACCGCAACGAGCCGTGGCTCGCTACTGTCTTCCGGGAGGATGGAGCGAAGGCCGGCGATGGAGGTCGCCGTCGCGGAGGCCACGAGCCGCAGCTCCTTGGCGGCGGCGAGGTACTTGACCCACGACGCGATGGCGACTGCCGCCGTGCCGATGCCGAGCACGGCCCCGTCTAGCGAGGCGGCGAAGCGCACGAGCGCCTCGGCCGTCTCGCGGTCACGCGCCGACATGGTTGGGTTGGGTAGCCGCCGTCGACACGGTGGCCGGCCGGCGCTAGCCTTCTCGTTTCGTTTTAGTCTTTTGCCGGTGCGGTGCGGTGCGGGGTGCGGGGGCCGGGTCGCGTAGTTCGGGTTCGAGACGGTGATAACTCTTGCGGTAGGCGTTGGTCCGTATGTGGCGAACTTTCCAGGCTGGTCGATTTGCTTACGGTAACGGAATACACTACTCAGTACTCCCTGCCCTTTTCCAAAAGGAAATTGAAAAGTTTGAGATTTGTATTTGTATTAAAATATAAAAGATTTTACAGATAAGACAAACTTTGAGGTTAGTAGGTGAATGAGTTAAGATAAAATGAAATATATAGGGAACATTCCTTTATCATGAAGACCATTTTCATCTTGAGATGCTAAGATATCTTATAGCGTATAACAGGAGTAGTGGTTACCATAATGTATTACAATCAATTTTTTATCGGGTTGCAAGAAAAATTTTCATGTACAATCAAATATTCAAATGCCACAAGTTATGGGGCATCAGAACAGTCAATCGAGTCAATCGTCTGGTCGGCTTGAAAGTTACAAACTTCTCATATTTTCAATTTTCATCATGTACAAATTGGTAAAAGTATTAGCGGCACCTTCCTGCTTTCCCAAATCGCAAGGACTGGTGGCATTTCACGGTATTGGCTGCACAGAGGAGAGACACGAGAGTATGTCCCTTCTATTAACTAGTCCTACGAACTGAAGGAGAGCAAGCACAGATCTGACGAGTGGGGAGGACCATCCAGGTCAACCATCTACAGAAAGACCATGATTAAATCCAATTAAGATATAGCTAACTAAATAATTTTTCAAGATTAACTAAGACAAGTTATATACCTTGAATCCTATCTGATCATAGAGTCTCCAAGCTGGTAAGTTATCCTTATGCACATGAATATAAATATTTTCAGCACCTATAACACGGGTAACTATATCAGTGGATGAAGCATTATCATCTAGGATTCGATATTTTGGAATCACTCAATGCTTTACCATTAAGTTTTGCAGCATCTATGGCCAATAAAAGCATGTTGCTGGCAATCCCCTGACGTCTTGCATATTTAGCAACGCATACATTTGTTACATACCCAAATTTTGGCCGGTCTGGCTGATAGATTCTATGGTGAAGTGATGACTTTCCAGGTTCCTGTGAACAACTTCCAAATACAACTTCTGAAGACACCAGCACAACTGTACAAGTATTACAAAGTAAAGATGCTATTGTAGCGTACCGCAGGAAATTTCTCCCCATGCAGAGGATGCCTTACACATACATCTAAGGTACCAACAACACTATTAAGAACAGTTCGCCTGAAGACATCATTCTTAACCTGCAACATTAAGTATGAAGTATCAGTAGCCATAAGACAGTGAGATATTCTGCTGTGAAAATATGAACTATCAGTAAATACAGTTATAAGAGAGTTCAAGAATGTAAACTGAAATAGTCAACAACTAGATAATCAACAAGAGCAGCAATAGTGAAGCTTTCAATAGTCAATTGTAAGATAGCAAATATGGTTCATCTCAGTTGAGACAAGTCTTATGAAATAAATAGGTTCCATTAACAGATGTAATGAACATATCACACAGAGCTTTAATCTCCTACCGCAACAAAACAGATGTACTTCTCTCCCTGCTGCTTGCTGCATCGCTTCTTTAAGGCATGAAATTCCTGCAATGGAATGACGATTCTGCTACATGTGAACCACAGGTCCAGAACAGAAACTATTGAATGATCAGGAGAAGTTTACGAGAACACTTCGACAAACTGCCTAGAGAAAGCTATTTGAAACGTGATAATTATAGTTTCTTAACATTCCTCTATTTAGAAAGAACATGTACACCCTATCCCAAGTTCATTCAAGCATACAGAAAAGACAATTGACTAGATTGCACAAGTACCTGCGATGCAAACTTTCTTTTAAAGCTCTCTACATAGCTGCAGAAAAATTAATGATACAGAAATGTTAGCAGCAAACAATGACAACAGTAAATCTATAACAGTACAAAGACAATGACCACACACATCATTTCCTTTAAATAAAACACTCACCGATCGCCTGACTGATCTTCAAAGTGATCCTCTGCTCTCAGCCATGCAGCAATCTATCAAGGAAGAACTAAACTTGTAACATGTAGTGTTTGATTAATTTATAGTTCCATATCACTGAATAAAAAGTCATGCTAAAATGATTTAGAACATGAATGTGGAATGTCACATAATCTTACGGGCTGAGAAAATAATAGCATGCAAACAAAAAAAGCATGCAATAGTAAATAGTTGCCAAAGACCATCACATATACTTGTGTAAGGTGTGTGAAGTGTTAACTAAAGGCCAGAACCAATGTCTAAAATTTTCTAAAATAAACAAGAATATAATACCCAGTATTCCTCGTCGATTATAGCTTCACGAGCAACGTAGCAACCAAAAAACTTTTTGTATTTGCAATCACTTTCATCAATTGAGGGTCGAAGACGATTGAATCGTAGATCAGATGGCTCAGAAGGAAGCAAAGGTGTTGGAACCACTGATGGCTGATTGCATAAGCTTGATGAAAGCCCAGGGTGAGACACTCCTCTGGCAACATTGAGGCTATCAGCGACCATTTCCTCATTTCCTCCGTTTGAAGAAACCGCAGATTCATCTTTCCTGGGAGAAATAAGTATTGTGCATGAAAATAACGAACAAGCTTAAGGTACTAATCTAAACACAAAATTGTTTCAGCACTAGTTCTATGCTTGCAAATCAAGGAAATTCCATTTGACACTCAACACTTCACTTCAGTGGAACCACATAAGTTCAATCATAGTCGTAATGGTGTGTGTTTCATTCCAATTTTACCAAATCAAGTCAAAACATTACAAAAAGGCGAGTAACAGCAATCACTACAAGCTTAACGCATAAGATCTTGTCAAAATGTAGGAGAACATTTTTCCTATCTTTTCTATTTCTGGAACCACATGGACACATGGGGAAGCATCTGTCACCATGTTTCTTATTTTAGAACCACAGGGGGTAGCAGGCCAGCAGCATCTTTAATTTTTTTCCCATTTAGGTCACAGTCGTACTATGAGTATCGGCGCAATAAACCAGTGTTGGACAAATTTCGCACTAAAAAGGGTGATACAAGAAGAGTCTGATCCTACATTGAACCAAATGCCTTTCTAGTCATGGATATAGCTTGTTGCGTGCAACTAGCTAATCAATACAAGAAGAGTACTCAACAACGCCCATGTAATTTTGCTGAACCATATTTCCTTTTCTTTTCGACATATATTCCCTGATTCCTTTCTTCCCTCGTCAGACAAGGTGCTCCCTCCCTCCATCACAATCAGCAACTACCGCCACGAACCTCCCTAACAACCGAAGCCAATGACCCAATCGACCGCAAAACTAAGCCAAGAACCGAAGAAGGCACTCACATAGGCGAGGCGGCGAAGCGCCGGTGCAGGACGCCCCGGCCGCGGAGCCCACGCCGCGCGGCGGCCAGGGGCGGCTGCGGCGGCGTCACGGCGCCAGTCGCCATGCTCGCTGCAGCAGGCCCCGCGTGGAAGAAAGAGGCGGGGGGACGGACCCCCTAGTGGCTCCAAGTAGAGCAAGTAGCCGCCGCCGGCGAGGGGGACGAGAGCAAAAGTTGCGGCAGAGCAAATGCCGGAGGGCGGCGCGGTTCGCGTGGGCGTGCAGCGTGGTCTACCTGCCCGCCTGCCTCGCGTCCACATCTGCATTTTTTTTTTCTTCAATTTTCCCCTATCCATTTCGCTTGTTTATGTCAGTGTGTGGGCCTCACCGATGGTCGGGCTTTCCCGGTGGTGGATGGCCACTTCCATTCCGCACGCGCCAAAGTCTAGTCACGGTGGTCCGTCAGCCTCCACACGGCTAGGCTGGCTACATGATTGGGTAATTGTACTGCCAGCTATGGATACATTTTCTTATGGGGATGATTCACATGTTGCGGTACAAATGTGTTTAAAAAGGTTCCAGAATATTTGTATTTGTGTTGATAGATATGTCCTAGATTATGCATATATAGTAGCTGACTATTGTTATACAGGATTTTTTGTGTATGTAGCGCTAGGTGAGAAGAAGAACAAGTGATTACATATGTTGCCTTTTGTTCTTGATGACTAATGTTTATGATTCACATATTCTTCGCGATCATGGTTCATACCACCCCAACACTCCTTTGCTTAGAAAAAAAATAAGATATGAGAGAACCTTACTATTTTGATTACAAATTGTATTCAATTGAACTAGATTCCACAAATTGAACTAAACCTTCAACATGTGCATTAAGAAGTTTGAGCTGGCAAATTACTGTTGAAAATAATTTTGATCTGAGAACTCCAAGTTCAGATGTCAAACTAAAACTCCAAACAAAAGACAATCATATAGGAGAGCAAAAAATTATATAATAACATGAGTTGTAAAACTACGATTTCTCATTTCAACTCACTCTAACATCTAAGTGTCCTCCTCACATCGACACGTACTTCATGCACGCTCCACGTGCGCACGATTGCGGTTGGGTTACTCTCTCTATTTCGTAGCCGATAGGCCGGCCTTTCCCGTTGTCATGATCTGGCAATGGCTCGTCGTGGATTTGGTGATGTGAGGTTTCTCGGGCCTCATTGCTGGTGTCTTGGCCCATGTTTATGACCAACCTACAAGTAAGTGTGGGGCTTTATTGGTAGTGTTGCAACTCATGAATCACCTACATACAACACAAATTCAAACACCCAACAGCATTAAATTTGATTAGTAAAACAAACATCGAAAAAACGAACACAACAACAAGAAAAGAATTCAAAGCCCCACAATTTTGGTGGTGATGGCATACCAACAAGATGCACTCTTATTTGAAGTACAAACACCATAATACATTAAAACAAATGACTCATCGGACCAGGCCTCCTAGTATGCTAGAAATGGAGAATGAAAAGTTAAGCCACGATACGTCAAACCAGGCCTCATAAAAAATCAGCAGGCGTGGACCCCTATCACACATGAATAATCCACCCTGTTCGGTAGGCTGCAGCTGCCGCTGCGGGTGCAGAAAAATAACTGCGAACACTGTAGCTGCTGCTGAAGAAATAACTGCAAACACTGTAGCTGCTGCAAAACAGCCGAGGCGAACAAGGTATCATCAGGGGTATTAAGCAAAGTGGCTCATGAATCTCCTATTAGTTTTTCTTTCATGCATATTAGCAGAATTTGTGAAGAGGTAGATCATGTTCTTACTAAGTCAGTCGATCGCTTGTTTGAAAAGAGCTGCCATCATGTACCTCTAGATTTTCTCTGTATTGTTCTATATAACAATTAGTGTATAAAATAATGAAAAGCTACCTATTGCTCCCTCTCTAAAAAGATACTTTAACTGCTTTTGAAAGTACAACTTAATCGTTTTCGTCATCTAATCTTGAAATTTTGATATCATCAAGGTTAAAGCATTTGGATGGATTATAACATAAGGGCCCCATTATACATAGGTCATCAAGGCTACAGTAATATTTTGACCGGTATTGAACTGAACTACGACTTTGTTGAAAGCAGTTTTGGTTGCAATGTTTTTGGGCGTGAGCTAGAAATGTTATTTTCAATTGTGACACGACAATTTTGTTGAAAGCATTGAAGGAGAGAGGAGAGGACTCTAGCTAATGTTGGAATGCTAGTGCATGAAGACGAGCTTGCTTCCGATTCATTTACTAATCTTTGGTCATGTGGTGTCCTTGGGCATGTACTAATGTTGCCCCGTGATCTCTTTAGATACGGCGCTCGATCGGGTATGAATCCTTGTCTATTTGATGCTTCTAACGCTCCACAGTTCTAAACATGTTTTGGTGAGCAGCGATTCTATGTTGTCATGGGTAATAGATTTAGGGCATGTTATATGGCCAGCTTTTTCTATCTGCTTATGCACTGTAGCAGTACTGTAGCTATAGTGCAGAAGCCGGCAAAAGCGCAAAAAATGCTGATTAGGTTGGCTTCTTCGTTTTCATGAACAGTGATTTCACTGTTGCTACAGTGTTACAGTGCAAACCAGTACAAAAACAGGTGAATAAACTGGACAAGAAGCTAGCGCCAAACACGCCTACCATTCCCGTAAAAAAAACTGTCCGGCTTATCATTTTGGAGACCGACTCAATAGAATAGGATGGCAGCGTTAATCTTCACGCTTGTTTACTCGCCAATTGCAACAAAATCTGGATACGTGTGGTTTCGTTTAGGCCGATAACACGCGTAAGCAACCTCATGGCGCCGTACCGATCTGGTAGCTTCCAGAACAATAAAGTTCTTCATGATCAGACGATCAAAGAGCGCTAAAATATACTCTTCCTTTTCCAGCCGGTGTCGGAACCGTACGATTCGATCCTACGTCCGCAGCTGCAGTGTATTGTTAGGACTTTGCTGTCGAGCGACATGCCTCTCGGCATCTGATTCCAAGGTGCACTAGCTATGGAGAATCTCTACCTTTACGTCACAGTCCACTGCTCACCACCTATCGGGGGATAATAATGGACAAAGTGAATTTGTTCCTTTAGTACTACATGATAGGAATCAAATGAGGAGTCAAAAGTTTAGCCGATAGAAATATCGAAATATTCTCTTCTTGCTTCTGAAGATGGGTTCGGTAGCCAAACAGCATATAAAAGATATGCTCTGAAGAACCATATATCGTTGTTGCCTTCAGACTTTCATCAGAAAGCAGAGTGGCTTCACACCAGGTGAACCAGTCACCATAATGGGGAGGTCGACTTCCACGGAGAAGCTGGTGTGCGTCGTGGTGGCGGTGCTCGCCGTCCTCTCCCCGCTGTACATCGACCGGAGGCCCGAGCGGGAGCGCGACGACGACGAGGAGGACGGCGGCGGCGCGTCGGCGCTGTGGCTGCCGGGCTTGCTCGCCGTGCTGATCCTGGCCATCAACGTGACGTGCTTCATGGACCGACGGGTGGTCAGGTTCGACCCGTACTGGATTCACCGCGCGTGGGGATCCTCGGGCGGGCTCATGGTCATGCTGCTTCTCCTCGGCTTCGTGCTCAAGTGTAAGGCCTCCTTGTATAGTTAGCAGCTGGATCGTCGTCGTGGTGTCGGTTTTTTCTCCGGAGGATGTGTCGTCGGGCTTATCAGAGCATGCGTTTGCTTGTCGGACAAGTGTGCTGACTCGTGTTCAAGTTCTGTTGTGGCCTTCGCCTTGTCTGACTATGTAAAGTTTTCTTCTGAATTCTGATACGGCGTTGTCATTTCTGGTTCTAGCTGGAGCTCTCCTCTTGGTAATCCGTACATTAATTTGCACGATTGGCCTCTGCCCCTTCTCTCTCTCTCTCCGCACACAATTTGTCAAATGAAAGATTGCTTTTGACGGTGCACAAGCTGGCGGCAACGTGATAAGCTGCTGATGAAATGACGATCCGCAGAGCTGCGTAGGTGATGAGCGCTATCACGAAATTTTAGCACTATCTATCGATGCCTCGCCTCGCGGGGCTAATGGCAACACAGAGCCCACGTAAGCGCCGCGCGCACCGAGCAAAACGATGTCGGCCCGGCCTGTCACCGAGCAAACGCGACGCGAGTGGGGGCGAGTGGCTGTCGTGCAATCGCGTGGCCGAAAGAGAACGGCCGATGAATCGAACTGAACACAGCCGCAAAGCCCTTCTTCCATCGCGCAACGCAGCAGCAGCGTGCCAGCCTTCAAGCGTCCCTCGCAATCTCACGCCGCCACCCCCTTCTTCCTCCGACAATGCCCTCCTCGCTCCTCCCCACTACATCCGGCGGGGCCCACGTCTGCCCGTCTCCGCCTCGACCCCGCCGCCACCGATGCCGCCAAGTAATCGCGGCCGCGTCCGTCCCGCCGCCGTCGGAAGGCGTAGGCCGCCGCGCCGTCTCCCTGGCCGGCGCCGCCGCCTGGCTCGCCACTACAGCTGGCCGTAAGTTTCCTTGCGCCGGTCGAGTGTTCGTTCATTCAGGACGAGTGTCCCCTGTCTGCGTGTCTCTGAAACTGAAGTTATGCTATCTCTGCTCCCAAATGTTGCAGGGGCGAACGCCAGCCCGTTCGACAAGTACGTCAAAAGGTGGGCTACACTACAATTATCCTCTCTTGTCACAACATTCGCGTTGCGTTGCTGCAATGCAGTCTGCAATACAGGCTTGCAATTTTTGCATAGCATCTCCACTGATTGTTGCTGTTCCTGAATTGCTGCTGTATAGGAAGAAGCTGGAGCCCTTGGAGACCTACGTCCCGGCTGTGCTGCTCACTCGAGACCAGTTCGTGGATCTAGGTAACTGACACGTTGGATACCTGAAAGTATTGTGTTAATTGGCACCCTGCCCACCTTGAATGCTGGGTAACTTTGCAAAAGAGTGCATGGAAGCAATCAGACATTCATAATAAGCGTATAATATACAAGTATAGATTTTCCTTTTTCTGCACGACCAAATGTGAGCTCTGTTTTGGGCATATGTTCAGAGACGACGAATATGGTACATCTGCATTCTTCCCGTTCGTTACTGTGCTGGCTGCTTGAATGCTTGTCTTCTGATACGCGTAGGAGTGGAAATGCATCCATTTTGGCTGAGTTTTGTTGCTTTTGCATTTATCAGTAGTATGTTTTGACAGAACCTATGCATGATATATTGTCCTATCGACGCTTCATTGCAGATAAATCCTTAAAATTTGAGAAGCCAAAGTACGATGAGAGCAGATCATTGCTTCGCTCAGGGCCAGCATCATCTCTCCGTGTCAACATTAGAGCAGTAAGTTCCTGTTCTGGCCAATGTTAGTCCAGATTCCACATTTCTACTGCATTCATGCCCTTTCATGGCTAAGGCATTAGCTTAATGGAATATCCGAAAACGCAAGTTCTTGTTTCCAAATCAAGCAAACTGAATTCTTTGTGGGGTAAACTTAATGCAGGTAGCACAATATGCTTCCGATAATGGACAAGGCAAAGCTGCATCAGACGCTGTTGATGAATGCTTACGGTAAACATGATTTTCCACGTAAATACACTTATTAGCAGATTGAGTTTTGATAACTTATGGGATGTGTTGCCTTCTGTTTCCTAGAGCATTGGAAGATCTTGACTCGCTGCTACTACGTGCGTCACGGAACGACCCATCAACTTCTGTTGAAACCATGAGGAGCAAAATCAGCGTTGCCCTTGCAGCACTGGACAAGTATTACCTAATGCAGAAACCTTTCTCCTTCAAAAACCAACAGGGATCGTCACTCAAATCTCACCATTTTTTTGTTCCTTTTGTCTTTCCAGTCTGTTGCAAACTGTGCCATCTGCAGTCATGGATAAAGGAAAGGCGATTGCTGATGCATACCGGACTCCTGCAGATGGTTATGCGGAACAAAATCCTGCTGAGTTGGATCCCAGGCTCAAACAACTGGAAGACATCCTTTAAGGACAAATTTTGTTTAGATCAAGCTCTCCTACTAACTATTCTTGTCGATATGGCTACATTGTAGAGTGAACAAAGAAAAACTTTCGCACAGCGCTATCTTTCTGCACTCAGCAATATATTCTGAACCGGCTCCGGACACACTAGCTTCTCCAGTTTCGACAACAAAATACATATTCTTTTTTTTTTTTTTGCGAATAAACAAAATACATATTCCTATGCAACCAGACTTAGAAATAAGCAGAGTCTCCTCGCCTCCTGGAACTGGAAGTCACCGAGATATCTATCGAACAAGATATCCTCATTCTATGCAATTTGAATCCTTTTTACTCTTAATTCTTCTCTGCATCAATGCTGAATGAGAGAAGTCGGGAACGATGTTATGTACATCCCCATTTGCAAGGAGTAATTTGAGGCCTCGTTTAACAGAGTTACATGTTTTAAAAATCCGTGCATCCCCATTTTAATTTTACTTTGCATCAAATTAAAAAACTGAAACAGTTATAAACTCAAATCCAGAATGGATCTTGGATTTCAACGCAAATCGGTCATCGATGTTCGGCTCAGGTCAATTATCAGATTTGGGCCCGAGAAGTATCGGGCCGAACCAGGCTAATTTTCTTCCTTCAGGCCGGCACAGCATTCAAACAGGCCCAAGAATTCTCTTATCGCGCTGGAACAGATACGACAAGCAAACTCTTCCCCTCAAAAAAAAAAAAAAAAAAAGTACTCGCCCTCCCCATTCACCAACGTCTCGGGAACCGGACCCCAAGTTGCACGGATACCGACCAATCCTTCAATCAAATCAATCAATGGCGCGCGCAGTCCGTCCATCCATCGTGAGCCCATCTCCAAAAACAATCGCCCGCGCCCTTTTCGGCCTCCCCTCGTCGCGACACTCGCAGCTTCGTTCCTTCCTCATCAACGCAAAAAACAGAGCGGAAAACAGACGCATCACCTACGGCTCCTAGCTAGTGCGCCCTACTACTCGTTTGGAATCCTGCAAGGAAGATGGCGCAGGGAGGGAGGCCGGGGACGTGAGCTGAGGTGAGGTGACTCCGGGAAGTCGCGTACTCGTGTAGTATAGGTGCAAGAGGACAAGCGATGGGAGTAGGTTGGTGACAGAGAGAGGGATGGCACATCTCCCGAGGGAGATAAACCGGTGCCTCCCCCTCTGGTCGCCTTGTCCGGGCTCGACGCGAGACCTGTACCTCTACATGATCCGTACGTAAGCAGCCTTATCTGTAGACTGCAGCAGACTACTCTATACACGTAGCTGTACGCAGAGGACGACGACCACGACGGAATCTTGCACTACTCTGGTCGCTTCCCGTACGTTAATCTCCACGAGCTACATGTCTCCAACGGTACTGTATTTAGTGTTTGTTCACGATTACTCTTTTGGTTCTTTTGGTTCGTCAGAAAACTAGAAGGCCGAGCAAACAGAGGCAGCACGGCCCCGGTCTCGTTCAAGAAGAAGAGCCCCTGTTTTTCATTTTCTTTTTCCTTGTTGCCGGTTTCCCTGGGGCCTTCTGCTCCCCATGCAAAGGCCCCTCGGGAAGGGCGAAAGCGAGGAGATCCAGGTGCTCGTCTCGTCGTCACTGTGCGTGCGCCCGACGCGGTGGAAAAGAGCGAGAACCTACACGGCCCCCCGCAGCCGAGCCGCAGCAGGGGCACATCGTCTCTCGTGCCACGCGTGTCAGAAGGGCATTTCTGGGCAGCCTGCTGCCCCTCGATCGCCCGCACCGCAGTCAAGCATATGCTGCGCCGGCGCAAACCGCCCGAGTCGCTAGTGACTGTGCACAACAACGCTGGATCGTGAAAAATTGTCGAAAACAATACACAAGATTTTGAAAAATATGAAAAACAATACTCCAAGATTTTAAGTAATTGATTGTATGCCACTAACATAACTGTGGTGGGTACGACATGTCATAGACAAACCGATGGCATATAAAGTATACTTCCTCTATAAAAAAACCGCAAGTGTACTATCACTTGAAATCATAAACACAAGATTTGATAAAAGAAAAGTTGTATGGAAGTGGAACAGAAAAAAAAAATTGGAGGGAAGAGTTTATCACGCGAAATAGACACATCGTGCATTGAAGTTTTTAACGAAATTCTAGACATTAAAGGTTCTCATGCTTATAATCCTCCGAGCAGTTAAATAAATCAATTATATGGAAATTTTACATTCAATATTGTCTTCCTAGTGGCTTCGTAGGAAAATTTATATAGAATCAACAATTTCTTCATTTCAAAGAAGCCTTTGATTTAGGGCAAGTGTATAGGCATGATTGGTAGAGATTGTTGTGGCTACAGCTGGCTATTCCTGCAACCACATCACGACAACCAGCGAGATAGGGGGGCCCGGGAGATCGAGGGTGTGAAGATTGAAGCAACAACCATAGAAATCACTAGTCACTACCAATTTGGACCAAGTTTTATGCACTGAGGTTGTTCGTAATATATAGTTGATTCATTTTCAATAATAAGGTGCAACATGATCAAAACCAATGACTTGACAGGAGATTTATGAGGACAATATAATCAGGCAGGTTTGAAGTTAAAGTGTTGCACGATTTTCAACACTTTGAAATTGAGTGACACCGCCATTGAAGAGATTGGGTTTCATTTCATAACCTCCCCACCTAATAACCATGCAGGAAATGCTATGGCATGTTTATGAAACAACAAAATAAAATTTACCACTGAAGAGAGATATTTCTTTGATGGGTTCAAATCATCTAGATGATGTGCCATTTTGGGAAACAACAAAATGAACTAAACCATTGAAACTAGCTTAACAGAGCTTTGTTAAGACCAGTGAAGGTCTTGGGCTCTTGGCCCCCCTTATTATGATCAAAGCACTTCCTAGCACGCCAACAAAAGCTAGGGAGCGTTCGTTGCATGGGGTCTAAATTTTAGAGAGGTCTAAACTCTAAATAAGCTATATTAAATAAAGTTTAATTACAAAACTAATTACAGAACCCTGGTCTAATTTGCGAGACGAATCTAATGAGAGTAATTAAGCCATGATTAGATGATGGTTACTGTAGCATTACTGTAGCATCACTGTACCAAAACATAGATTAATTAGGCTCGTTAGATTCGTCTCGTAAAGATGTACCTACCTGTAGAAATGTTTTGTCATTAAACTTTATTTAATACTCTTAAATAATAAAATTCTCTTTAATGTGATGGGTCTAAAGTCTAAAGTCTAATGCAACGAAAGCACCTCTAGTTATGCCAAACAAACAATAAAAAACAGTTATTTATGGAGTACGAAGCTCGAGCTCGTCACTGGGTCTATGTGGATTAACCTCAGCTGGCCAAATTAGAGGTGCAAGTACAGGAGAATCCAAGCCCCAAATGGGGTAGTATTGGTTGTACAACCCGCCTGTCCAATCGAATCATCTCCGTAGATTTTGGTCAGGGAGGGTGTAGGTACCCAACACCATGCCCCTTGCTACTTTCGGCAGCCTTAAGCTGGGAAGATTTGTGCATCAATGACAAACAGATAGATGCTCCTCCTCGATCCTAGCCGTCCGTACTCGAATATTTTTCACGTGATCACTTACATGGAATCGCGCACGTACTTTCTGGCTCGATTCGTGTGAGGAGTTCGTCGTTTCGTGGTTTGAAAATAATGTCAACTCGCAAGTCGCAAGTGCTGAAAACATTTCTTTGACAAGACATTTCTAACCAATTTTATTTGATGGCGAGGAGAATAGAAAACGTAGGCACTTCGGTTACCAATGAGAGAAACATGGGCGCGGCGCTAACCCATTCGTACGCTAACCAGGGCCGTACCCGAGATTTTGAGGCCCCTGTGCGAAACACAGAATGAGGCCCTGTCTTTTCTTTTGAGTCTAGGCGAGCATGCACTTCCAGCCTTTTTTTTTTTTTTACTTAAGATGCGCTCTACACAACTAGAATGATTGTATTTTCTAACACTAGAAGACATAAGAAATAAAACATATCACTGGTTTGCAAACACAAAAAGAATTAAATTAAAAACTTTCTGTATGTAGGGATGCATTTGTACACAAAATAGTTTCGAATTCAGAAGAATTTGTTAGGAAAAGAAAAGAGTAAAATTCAGGGTTATTAGAAGCATTGAAATTCAGTACTAGTTTATTCTGCAACTACTTGAGTTACTGATCCGTCGTCGAAAGCTGCAATCCGGACGAAACTAATCAATTGTGCAAGAAAGGATCAAAATACCTATTTCAAATTATGTGATGTTGTGGTAAGCCAAATCCAGAGAGAGTACATTTATGATTAGACCGCTTGCATTCTTGTTACCCTGAGGAGGCCGATCATCAACAAATTATATAAGACATGAGGGATTGTACCTAAACAGAAAGGAGTTGAAAACAAAAATCGAGTTTAGGGCTCATCGTGATTGAAGCCTTAGGACATGAGAGGTTGTGTGGCACCATAGCTGCCAAGAGGAGATGAAATCGCTACATCAATAGGCAAGATCGATCTGTTTGTCGGGGAAACCAGGAGTTGATCTGATCGAATGGTGCCAGACTGATCAATCAATGTTTCGTAGGGAGGCAAACTTTTATCACCAGAACAGAAACTCATGAGGACCGGCGGTTAACAGGCCATATATTGTTTTCTTTTTCTCGCTGGATTAGTACACAAACTAATCAATTTTGGGGCCCCAAATTTTTGGGGGCCCTGTGCCATCGCTCACATTGCGCACCCAGATATACGGCCCTGACGCTAACAACGATGTAAACGGACGCCAACAACGAAAACGCATAGTCATATGTGTCCATCCAACAGCTGTTCTTGGCCTTTGGATCACCAAATCACCTGAGAAGATTTCCATGCATTTCCTTGCATGCATGTGGCACTGCGTTTGGTTTGGCACGTGAGAGAGAGAACAAGACGCAAGAGCCCAAGCCCAAAGATAGAGCGAGAGCGAGAGAGAGGGATGCGTCACACACATTCACACACGAGACTAGGCAGTAGGCAAGTGTAGCTCCTTGTGGCTGGCAGGCCCCAGCAAGCTGCCACACTGCAAGACGTATATCTATGATGGCACGGCCACCAAGGCAAAAGGAAAACGCCGGTCCACGCTCGCATCTGTACATGCAATGCATAGTCGCGCACCGAAAACTTTTGTTTTGCATGGCCTTATCTCCCTCATCTCATCGCCTAGTACGCGCTTGAGCTCTTCTCTTCGCATTCATATCTTTTCGCCTACGCACCTCCATAGCCATATATAGATCGCTCGTGTAAACGTCAAAAAGGGGGACTCTTTTTTGGGTGTTTGAGCACCACTCTAGATTTTTCCTCCTTTGCTTGCTTGCAAGTTACACGCTCTCTGAGAAAAGATCGGCGACTCCTTTGATTCCTAGTCCCTTTGCTAGTCTCTTCTTCTCGGTTTTGGAAGATGGACATGAACAACGGCTGGCTCGGCTTCTCCTTGTCTTCCTCGGCTGCAAGAGGCTATGGCGACGGCGGCGGTGGAGGGAGCGGAAGCGGTGGTGATGGAGAGGGCTCTTGCTCGTCTCCTGCGGCAGCTTCGCCTCTCGTGGCTATGCCGTTGCAGTCTGATGGTTCTCCTCCGTATGGTTCTCCTGGTAAGTTCTTGATTTCTTATCGACGTTCTGAACTTCTGATGGATGAGTTCTCTTAAATCGAGTAGTAACTGGTCAAGTGAAATTCCATATGTTCTTTTCCTTGCACAATTTGTAGGCGTGTATAGTTTTCCGTTCGGAATTTCTGAAAACTAGATCGAAGTGTAGAAATCATGCTAGTACTATTATGTGTCTATACATATCATTTTGACACGACATAGTGGTTTAGATTCTAAAGTAATTATCAAGTTCAGAACCTTTTATTGAGACCAAGTAGCAGTAGTTCAAAAAGTTGCTGAATGTAAGACTTCAGTCGCCCAAAAGGCAGTATCATTAGTGTTTGTCTGCAATCTGTACCGTTCATGTGCAGATTGGAGGCGCGCAGAAGCCAAAGGCCCCAAGCTCGAGGACTTCATGAGCGTAACTTGCAGCAACAAGAGCGGCAACATCCACGACGGTGGCAGCCACGCCGATCAGGCCAAGTACCACGACGTCCACGACCTCCAACCCTTACAAGGCTCCTACTACTACCACCACGGCCACGACAGCGGCAGCGGCGGCGGCATTGGGCTGGAGATCAACGTGAACGCCCCGCCGGCTTGCAGCGACCACCGCGTGCTCGCGGCGCATGACCATCACCATCATCAGCAACATCAGTTCCTGCCCCACCACGGCCAGCAATACTTCCTGGGCACGCCGGCGGCGAACCCAAGCCCGGCCGGCGCGATGCCGGTGATGCCGGCGATGTACAACGCCGCCGCCGGCGTCGGCAGCTCCATGTCCATCTCCGGCATCAAGTCCTGGCTCCGGGAGGCCATGTACGTGCCGGAACGCTCGTCGGCGCTGTCGCTCTCCGTGGCCGACGCGCCGGGCGAGCCGCTGCCGGCGCCAATGCCTGTCGCGCGAAGGCCTGCACAGACGTTCGGACAGAGGACGTCGCAGTTCCGTGGCGTGACCAGGTTGGTGCCGCTGTGCATGCTAAGTTAGTCGTTGACTGTACGTGTCGTCGATTAGCTTGAGTTTGATGATGCGTTGATCAATCTATGCAGGCACAGATGGACAGGGAGGTATGAGGCTCACTTGTGGGACAACACTTGCAGGAAGGAAGGGCAGACTAGGAAAGGAAGGCAAGGTGAGCTATGCAATTTTGTTGTCACTGTATTTCACTCAAAACTGCATGATTGCAACTAGTACGTGCAAATGGTTACTGACATCGACGTCTTGTTCTTGCAATGCAATGGCAAACCAACGAGCAGTTTACTTAGGTGAGCTATTGCTACCCTACTTGCCCTAACCTCTTGATCCTTGTTTGGGATTTTCATTGGTAGAACTGTGACCAATGCTGTTACTCCACATGGTTACCATGCAGGTGGGTATGACAAGGAGGAGAAGGCTGCACGGGCTTACGATTTGGCAGCGCTCAAGTACTGGGGTCCTTCGACCCACATAAATTTCCCGGTACGTTCAGTGCCTCTGTTTGCCATCTTAATTCCATGGAAAGTGTTATGTCAGTGGAAGTAGGGGCCGGCCGGTTCTGGTTCTGGTTCTGGTTCTGGTTCATTGCGGCTGCTCTTTAATTTGATTTTGATGAATCGATAGTATGACTACAGTTCAAGTGTTCCGTTTTCACCACATGGATTCAGTGTTTCCTGATCCAGTGTTCCCTGTCACACTTGTAGTTAAGCACTTACGAGAAGGAGCTGGAGGAGATGAAGAGCATGTCAAGGCAGGAATTCATTGCGCACTTGAGAAGGTAATGCAGTTCTTTCGCACAGTAGTAGTACTAGTTCTAATTACAATGAAGTAGTAATGTGAATTATGAACAACCCATCACCGTTGAAGGCTCATCATATATGCATGAACTAGTGTATCTGCACGGAATCTTTCACGTGCCAATTTTCAGCATGGCAGTAGGAGTACTTGTAACACCACTAGAAACAAAATTTCTCTGCCTGCTCTCACTGTTGTTTCTGCATCCTCTCACGAGTTTTTCGCTGCCAAATTTGTTCTTGGTGCAGGAACAGCAGTGGCTTCTCGAGGGGAGCATCCATGTACAGAGGAGTGACAAGGTGCTGCACGCTGCTCGCCCAAATTTACACCCCACCTGCTGCCTTTTCCAACACCCCAAAACTTCTGAACCACTGAGGCACCTGTTCTCAGTCCTGAATCTCTGATCTCACGAACACGCACACACACGCATCGATCGACCTGCTGCTTGTGTAATCTTTCTTGTTGTTCTTGCTTTCCCCATGCGCACAGGCATCACCAGCACGGGAGATGGCAGGCCAGGATTGGGAGAGTGGCAGGGAACAAGGACCTGTATCTTGGCACATTCAGTAAGTTTTTGTCACTTGTGGAGTGCATAGTTCTCCAAATCCACTCATATGCTAACAGAAACTCTTGCTGATCAGCAGTATTAGTACGAGTTTTGTTCGTGTTGGTTGCCGCTGTTCATCCGGCGCTAACTACCTGTCAACCTGCTGCAGGCACGCAGGAGGAGGCGGCAGAGGCTTATGACATCGCTGCGATCAAGTTCCGGGGCCTGAACGCCGTGACAAACTTCGACATCAGCAAGTACGACGTGAAGCGCATCTGCGCCAGCACGCACCTCATCGGCGGCGACGCCTCGTGCAGGCGCTCCCCCACGCGCCCACTGCCCGACGCGGCCCCGGAGCTCGCCGTCGTCGCCGGCGCCGACGCGGCGCCCGGCGGCGGCGAGCAGGGCGGCGCGTCCGACAACTCGGACATATCCGAGGGCCACCGCGGCGCGCACCTGCTGCACGGCCTGCAGTACGCGCCCGCCATGAAGTTCGAGGCCGGGGAGGGCAGCGCCGGCGGCGGAGGAGGCAACTGGATGACGGCGGCCGCGGCGGCGGCGCGGCCGGTCGCGGGAGTGACGAGCGTGCACCAGCTGCCGGTGTTCGCGTTGTGGAATGACTGATTATTAGCGAAGTAGCAAGTGTCGCATTACGTAGTTAGTGCCATGCATGGTAATGCATGCTTGAGGTGTGCCGTGTGCTGAACTGCTTATATGCTTTAGATGCATGTCGATCGCATGGTTGCCATCTTTTTTTGGTCTTGGAGGTGGCGACAGTTTTGCCGCAAATGTGTAATGGTTTGACATGCATTCGTGCAGTTCGCTGGAATTTTCGAAGTAATAGTCGATCTCACGATCTGATCTAGTACAACGATGCGGTATACTATGTACCTTGGCCTAGAACTCTACGGAAAGCAGTATGCCGAAGGGTAGCCTGAATTGTGATAAACCGAATCGCATAAACTCAGTGTAGTTCAGTAGAATAGCAGTGCAAGAAGACGTAGCCTACGCAGGCATACCGGCTCGTGCGCGCCAACGATGCAAACAAGAGCACTCTCCAGAGAAACCAGGCACCGTCGCAAACAGCAGCCGGCGTGCGTGAACATTCAACAATGGATATCGTGGCGGTGCACGTCGCGCCTCGGGTCCGGCACTTCTACCGTGCTAAGCCATCGGCGCCTTGGTCCGCCACTTCATGTCAAGGCCAGGAGCACGGTCCGGCAGGCGGCGGCAGTCGCAAGGGCGGTGTGATCACGATTCACGCGCCAGTTTTTTTTTTTTTTTTTTTAGAACTCACGCGCCAGGGTTATGGCTGCGGATCGTTGCTACTACCAAACGTTGGACGATGCAGCAGTCCGCGTTCCCGAAAACTTTGACATTTGGACGATGCAGCAGTCCGCGTTCCCGAAAACTTTGACATCATCACAAGGGGGTGACGGACGCCTGCGCTGCGCGCGGGGCGGCTCTGCTCTGCAGCGATGCCCTTGCGAAACCCAACACACGAGTCGAGTCAGTCACTGACGATCAGCGAAAGCGAGAGGTCCCTGCAGCTGCTGGTAGTCGCACGCGGGAATCGCTGCAGCGCTTTTCAACATGCGTGCCCAAAAGTGGCAGCACGCGGCACCTCGTCCCATCCACAAAAACAAGCTCGCACGCACCCGTTCCCCGACTGTGATGCAGCGCTACTACGGCAGTGGCGTGCCCTGTCGAGTCGTCACTGCAGCTAGCTGATCCCCGCCTGGGCCGTGGAGTCGTGGACGGGCGTGACGTGCGTCGCGTCTTTGCTCGTGAGAGATGCCAAAAATAAAGGAAAGGAGGTGGGTGACCCGATCGAGGAGATGGAGCGGATCGAAGAGAGCCCCCCGGCGCCTTGCTGCAGGCAGCATCGCCTGTCTTTCAATCCTGTCCGTCGCGGGCAAAAGATCACCGGGGCAAGATTCTCTCCTATAGCCCATTCCATCAGCGCCCGGGCTCTCTCGCCGTCGCCAATGAGGAAGGTTAACACGCGTCCCTACGCGCAATAGCGGAGCGCGTCCTCTCCTCTCGCCGCGCCATCTTCTTTCTCCACGACCTCCCCCTTCCGGCCCCGTCCACCGCCCTCTAACTGTTTCGCCGCATCGCCGCGCTGCCATCCACCGCCGTACCGATCGCCACCCACTCCCCCAAACTTTCTAAACCCGTTGGAAATAGAGGTCCCTACCGGCGTCGCCCCCGACAACCCAAACCCCAAACTCCGCCGACGCTAATTCGCCACCAGCGACGCGGCGGCGCTCTCGCCGCCCCGTCGCACCGCCCGCACACACCTGCGCTCCGCCGCCACCTCGCCCCCGAGCTCAGCCGCCTACGCTAATCCGCCACCGGCGACGCGGTGGCGAGGGCGCCACCGTGTCGCGTCGCCCGCGCTCACCCGCGCTCCGCCGCCACATCGCCTCCGAGCTCCACCGCCCACACTCACCCGCGCTCCGCCGCCACCATCACGCCGTCCGCCGCGCGTGGGCCGGGCTGCACACGAACGCGCACTCGCGCGACAGCGCGTCCGTGTGCGCGATGGACTTATCGGTCGCCTAAGCCTATCTCTATCCCAACATCTTCAATGACAATCCTCTCAATTCTCACAAGAGCGGTTCCAAGACAACGGGCCAGGCTTTGGGATCAGACACTCTCAACCTTTGCTTGACTGAACGGACCAGGCCGGTAGATTGGAAGAGAGAGAGAACCAGGAAACCAAACGGGCCAGGCTGTAAGACAACCAAGAAACCAAACGGGCCAGGTTGGAAGACATGCAACAAAGTTTACGCCATCCCCTCAAAAAGGAAAAAAAAACAAAGTTTATGCCAATGGTTGTCGCAGGTAAAATGTCGAGCGCGCAGAACGTAAACGGGAATAACAATCTCATTAATCATAGTCCAGAGATAATATCAAATACTAGCACATTATTACTTCACTATCTATTCGACGATCAATTTGAGAACATCGAGGGGGATGTTGCACTCCGGGTACTTGATGTGGCTCTTGATCCCGTGCCTCTCGACAGTCTCCTTGGTCAACTTGAGTATCAGCTCCATGTTCAGAAAATACAGCTCTCGGTTGCGCTTGTTGGTCCTCCTGATCGCGTCGATGGCTCCTGGGTAGTGGGGCGCGACCTCCTCCGGGATGAGCATAGGCCCGGTATCGTCCAACATGAGCCTCCTGTAGTAATCGAGGTCCTCCAAAGCCTTCTGGCCCTTGAGCGCCCTCTCCTCCCTCCTGCGTTGCAGCAGGCCGGACAGATGCTCCTTCGTCTTCTTCTCCGCCTTCCTCCATGGTTGACGACGCTCGGGGGTGAGGTTTTTCTCGTCAAGATGCGTCATCGTGTTCTCCGTCTTGGTTGCCTCCCCCTTTTGGAGCTTAGGCGCGCTCTCCTCTCCCAGGCGCTCCTGGGCCGACTGCTGCCTCGGAAGCTTGCGTTTGGTGTCCTTCTTGGCTTCGTACTCGTTGAAAGTCGCCTCGGTCAGCTTCAATAAGTCGCGGGCGTTCTCGCTGATCATCCTCATCGCGTCGATTCCGCCTGGGAAGTAGGACGCGTCCATGGATTCCGCCTTTCGTAGTTGATCGGTCGATTCGGCGTCGGGTTTGAGTTGATGTTGCCTTGGCTCCTCCCCTGCCCTGGCTATTATCTATGGCCCCTCCGACGCGGCATTCAGAAACCGCCTCTTCTTGAATTCCTACCCGGATGCGCGAACGGGCATGGCAGGAGACGTGCATTGACAGGGCTCAAGCTCTGCTCGTTTTGCAGAGCGTCACGAGGGTTTAATACTACAGTTAACTGTCATTTTTGTTCAGCATATTTCATTTTCTAAACAAAACACGAGGAGGACCACAATTGCTCAAATCAACCAATTTGCCAACTCAACGCAAAAGGTTCTAACGGAACAGAACTATATGTACAGATATTTCAACTCATAAAAGATCATTGGTTGCAAACAACGCCAGCTCGGCCACAAAAGATCGCCCCGAAACGCTCGAGGCCATTGCCTGCGTCAGTTGGCACCTCACTTTTTCTTGTCCTCGAACATCTCACTTTTTCTTGTCCTCGAACAGTTCAGGCAAATGGTGGTTAGTCAACCTGGTCCTGCTCGTGATGCTACCACGCTGCTTCTTCTTGAGCTTAGGCTTGCGTGAGGCGCCATGGATCATCCGTGTTGGTTAATGGCTTCTCACCAGCTTTGTATAGCTCCTTTCGATGTCTAGCATGTCCCGTGGCAGCTCGATCTTATTGTACAGTTCCTTCAGGTCAGCGACGACCGTGATCTTTGATCGAGAGGATCGTTGGGTACACCACGCCTTCCTCGGTGCCTGATAGCCACACGATGTCACCTGATTCTTTCAGAGCCTGGAAAACAGCAAACGAGAGGTTATACAGCACACCCCGGCACCCAACTTCGACATCTCTGATGCAACAGTGAATCAACAACCAGTCACCACTACTCTCAATACAGACTGCCCCCACGGCTGTCTCATGGAAACAGTAAAAATTTAAATACAACCTCATTTGCCCATATCACGCCACCACTTTTTGATCCATAAGATGATTTCATCAGGAGCAAAAAAAAAAAAAAAAGCATTCAAAAAGTGGGAGCCCAGGATACCAACTTCTACCGCATATTAACAAAAGGCTCAGTCAAGACTCTACTCTCTTTTTTCTTTCCAAAAAGGAAACTCTGAACATAAAAAGCTTAATGGTTTCTAAATATTTTACCTGCATATGCCCCGGTTCACTTGTGCAATCAATATTGATTCACATCATGCAAAATACATGAGAAACGGCAACATTACAGAGTACGGACAGGACTTTTCAAACACTATACAAATATCAATGCCATTACCTGCAAATCTTCCAATACAGATGGATAAGAATCTATAACATCCGCAACATCTAGAGCATCAGCATTGTCTCTGATCTTCTTGAGCAATCCATCTCTTACTTTCAAATCATGCTTGGGCTGCAGAGGCAATGTACAATTGGGATGAACACATACAAAGACTACCAAATTTCAGTGATCACCTAGCCCTCCGTCTCTAAGACAACTTAAGTAGATAGTCAATTCCAAAAATAAAATGTAATTAAATAAGAATCCTAGAAGATTATAGTTGTTGTGTTAGCAATTAAACAAGACTAATTGCAAGTTCTGGCGATGTGTTCAACTGACAACTGAGGTTTTTGAGGTGCGCATTCCTTTAGAAAGAGGGAGTCAAAGCAGAAGTGTTACTTGGAGCCCTTTTCTATAACAATGAATTTCATTCTTGAACGAGATTCAAGGCATTTACCTTGTACGAGTAACGCTTCCCATCAAATAAAACTTTGACATTATCCATAAAATACTCAAATACATCCTTATTACCAGCAATATCAACATAAGTTGCTTCATTTATTTGTTCTGCGGTAAAAGCCTGTCTTGTCTGCAAGCAGAAAAGAATCAAAGAAACCAGTTCAGACATATATTCAAGTGATGAAGGTCTAAAGAAAACATTTTTCTTAATTTGTAATAGGAAGTGATGAAACTCATGCAACAAATATTCAAGTTTTGCTCCTGGTTAGATCAGTCAATACTACCTCCGTTTTTTTATACGACGTTGGTTAGTTGAAATTTGAGCCAACCAACGTCATACAAAGAAGAATGGAGGGAGTAGTTTCTACCGTGGTGCATTATTGCTCAGGTACATCACTAAAAAGTAATGATCCATAGAAGTTGGACCTATGTAAAGAGTCATCCATTACACAAACGATAAAGCTCAACAGTGTTGTTAGCATAACCAATGACCAACAACTTTCCAAGACTATATCATCAAATGGGAAACCAACGTGGTATGGAAGACAGTCAAGTAACTCCATCAAGTTGGATCTTAGGCAGTTACCTTCTAAAGTAGGTCGATTACCAACTTGAGCTGTGATCCAGTAGGAGACTTCCTAACTGAATTGATGTGCCGTAGCCTTTGTGTGTCATTAGAAAATTTACTAGGCTGCAGTGGTTTTGCAGGAGCTAATGGGGCATTTTTTGGTTGAAACCCTGGAGTAAGTTTTAGCTTTGAGAATGAAGCTTGGCTTGCAGCGATACTGGATAGAGTAGTCTGGTATCTCGCTTGCTGTTGTTTAAATTTGTTGAGCTGTTCATTCAGAGCCATCTGGATAGTAAAAGTGCAAATATTTGATTGAACCTGTCCTTAGAGGCCATTGAAAAAAGTTCCTCTTCCTTATTGGCCACTAATTTTTTTTCAATTTCCTTGGAAGCCATCGACTGTAATTTGTATGCCTTCCCGGCCACTTTCATCCAATTCATGCTACACGGTGTTAACTTGTGTGAGCAAAGACCATGTTACTCCTGGTTGTAAATTTTAAACTGTATGTCAGTTTGTTAATGAAATAATATGGTGAGCATTAGTATGTCAGTTTGTTACAAATTTGTAAATTTCGACAATATTAATGTGGTCTCATGCTAACATCGCCCGCAAGGATTATTTTTTACCATACGCAAAATAGAGAATACTAGATGAGTACCCCGCAGCAAACTGCCGCGGGGCCTAATGAAGTTAGCTTCAATTAAAGGTTATGAAACTCGTGTTATATACGTAGTGCAAAGTCTCTCATAATTTGAACTACCAGGATGACAAACATTTTCATTCACTTAAACTCATGAAGCTTGGAATTACACGAAAAAAAAAGTTGGTTAGGCTGTCTAGTACTCCCAGCTGCTAACATTCATCACATTAAATGGCCAGTAGCAGCCTGCCTAGAACAGCTTATGGAGCATCGAACTGCCATTCAAATCAATCAGCATGCTTTAAGCTTAATATACAGAGCTGAGTATATTTACGACATGAATGACCAAGATCAACTCTGAGTACTACATCGATGCTTCACTGATAAGCCAAAGTGGAAAATGGCAATGCACCTCTGAATTTGTGTATGATCAAACCATACAGAAGTAGACCCCTCACCAAACAACTTCATAATAATAGGCCATCTGCAAATTAGCATAACAGGTTAACTAAAATAAGTAGGAAGTACTGAAAATCAATGCAGATTAACTGAAATAAGTAGGAAGAACTGAAAATCAATGCAAGGTAAGCAGTACAGTTGAATGAGAATCAGATATTTTTCGTAAGGCAAGCTGGAGATGAATATGAAGGCTTGCACTCACGGACTGTCTCCAATTTGCATTTTTTGCACGCCTTGCATGCCATACATGCTAAATTCAAATGAAGTATTTTAATCTTCCATCGAAATTGTAGTAAGCTACATTCTCAATATGCAGAATACAGTCAGATTGATGCAAGAAATTATGAGGGCCATCCGTGTAAGGAGAAACACAATCCAGGATAGATTTGGCATGCATATACCATTCGGGAAAGGATATAATGGAATGAGGACGGCATGCTGAAAATAATGTACATACTCAACGGATAAAATTTTCAAATCTAGCAACCGTGGACCACAACTTTCATAAAATTGCTTGTACTATGTAGGCATAGCAAAAATCAGAGATAAAATCAAACCAAATTACCAAATTACAATAGATGGTGTGCAAGATAAACTGAAACACGGATGCATTTGAATAAAGAGATGGAGAATAGATATGGGGGACGTACCTGACCACACAAAATTCCAGCATTTTGTGACCGGTCATGTCGCTGCCGGAGACGGGTGACCCGGGCGGTCTTGAAGCAAGCACATGCAGGTGCTATGTGGGAAAGCAGCTCTTGGATGACCTCGCGACAACATGTGAAAATCAAATATGAGATGATCACGACAATCTCTGTAGCCTTCAGGTGCATTCATCTAGGGAAGGGCAACATCCAACTGCAGAGGTAACAAAGCAGGTCAAAAAACTGAGATGCAATTATCATGAAAATCACATACCATCATCAGCAAAATCAATTTCTATAAAATCTCTGGTATTTTCTAAGGAGCAATCCGTCGAACACCTTCACTGCGACTAAATCAGCATGCCAGAAATTAGCTTAGAATTAACTGGTGAGTTGCAGACATGGTAATCTAGCTGTGCACGAATGGCCAAATCAAACAATGACCAACGTGATTCTCTCAGCATCACAGATAGCCCATCTTTTCTGTGCAAGCCGTGCGGCTGTCTCAAATAAGTCCAAACTGGAAACCGAGATGCGGAAAATCTCTAATGGATAGCTCGCACCTTATCCTTCTGGCAGTAAGAAGCCGTGCCCGCATGGCTGTAAGGGAGGAGGATAGCGTCGAGGGAGCTCGCCGGCGAGGCATCGTGTGGTTGGAGACATGCCGAGTTCGGAATGGGCAGATGACGTGTGGGCCGAAAACGCCGAATCCAAATTCAACATGAGATCTCCTCCCTCCGGACTTTTCCCAAATCCCGATACGGTCCTCCCCCAAATAAATACTCCACCAGGGAGGAAGAGATTCCACAGGGAGATGATTTGATTGACAAAGGGAGATTTGCGAGAGAGAGAGAGAGAGAGAGAGAGAGAGAGAGAGAGAGAGAGAGGGATTAGCCGAGATTGGCGTTGTCACAGCCCTCCCATCTGGATCTCATGCGCCAAATGTCCATGGAGCGGTCGCCCGGGCCGCCGGCGTCGGCAAACCCATGCCCCTGGTAAGCCTCCTTCTATCTTCTATTTTCTCTATATGCATGCCCAGTGGCAGCAGATTGTCGCAGTCTTCATATGACCTTCCTTTACGGAGAACAGCAACCAAAATACCTTTTTCTCCGGTTCGCCGCTTAGATTCGTGCAGGCTACTGCCTCCGTTTTTCTTTCGTTGTCGTTCAGACAAACCAGCTAGTTCATTTTTGAACTAGGGAACCTGTCCAAGGTTTACATAACCGACACGACCGTTCCGACCGAGCCGGACCGGTTTGACCGGTTTTACCGGTAACCGCGGTAACCGGTCGGAAACCGGTCCAAAATTCAAAAATCAAAATTTGAATTCAAAATCTCGGTTACCGACCGGTTTCTTCGGTAACCGACCGGTTTTCTCGGTATACCGACCGGTTTGATCGGTTTTCTCGGTTTCACTGGAAATTGCGAAAATAGGCTCAAAAGGTTGGAAATTTTGGCATCAGCTTTGCTGAAATATTCTAATAATGGTTACCAGACATTGAGAACATAGAATTCATCAAATGTTGCACCAATGAACCTCATACAACATACCACAATAGATAGCGTAAGTGCATTGTAGTATATTCTCACCAAATTGCCTATATTTTCTAAATTGCGGCTGTACAAGCAAGATTTTGCATCTCTACATTGGTGGTTCATCTCTACATTGCATACGAACAATAGTATATTTTGTTTAACTATGCAATCGATTGTTGCTTCTATCGATTGTTCATCTCTACATTGCAATCATAAATTCACAATAGTTTATTTTGTTCAACCAGCTGTACAAGTGCCTATGAATCGAATGGAAAACGAAAAAGGAAAAAACCGAAATGAACTAACCTCTCCCGGCCTCGCGCGACGACGAAACCGGACGGTTTCCGTCGGTAACCGCGGCTTGCGGCACCTAACCGACCGGTTTCATCGGTTTGTCGACGCCCACCGCCGCCCCCGCCGACGCCTCGGTTCCCGCGGTTACCGGCTCAAACCGAGCGGTTACCGACGGCGAATCGCCGATTCCGGCGACGAGGACCGCGATTTCTTGGTTCCGGCGACCGGAGATCGACGGGGAGGAGGGGACCAAGTAATGCGTGGACCGACTAGGGGAAAGGATAAGGTAATTTTTCCTTTTTTTTTATTTCTTTTCACTCTGAAATCTTCTCGCAATTATTTCACCAATCAAACGATCGAGTTTTTGTTAACGGTTTCCACCAATGTGCTGCAAATGCCTTCTAGTTTATTTACATATTTTTTGTTTCAAAACTTTTCAAATTTTCAAAAATTTTCAAATTTCAAAATTCGAAACCGGGGTACCGGACTAACCGGTCCGGTCCGGACTAACCGCGGTAACCGAGCGGTTACCGTCGGTATTGCGAACCTTGAACCTGTCCTAACGACTTCAAATAAAAATCGGAGGGAAAGGTATTTTGGTTGCTGTTCTCCGGTTCTCCTTTACGGAGAAAAAGGAGTACTTTCTTTTGGTGGATAGAAAAAAATGTAGCTTTTTCGTTTTTTAAGTAGGCTAAGGCCTTCACTCATCTCCTTGATGTTTTGGTGTGAATCTGTTCACAAGAAACGCTTTTTCTTTCGATGCAAGGAGATTTATATATTGGAGTGCAGTATCTCCGTGATCGAATAACGCTGCTTTTAAATTTGCGCAAACTACTTCTTGGCTGGATTAGCGAGTGCAAAATATTTGGTGGATAGAAAAAAAACATTACCTTTTATCAAGTGAGTAGGAAACCAATTCCTTACTTTCTGTTACCGAACTAAGTAAGGTGGATATCCAAAAGTATACTGATCGTCATGGCAGGCGGCCTCCACCATCTTGTTCGTTAGATTGACGTGACTTGTAGGGAGGTTACTATGCTCTAAAAAAAATATATGCACGGGCAAGTTTCAAAAGTGATTTTTCCTGTTGTGCAAACGTTGGACAATAGAAAAAGTGGATTCCTCTATATGCATTGGTTTGCTTGATACTTGCTGTTTTGAGCCTCAATATCTGAATTATGATGTGCTGTAGGGGCCACAAGAAGGAGCTGCCATTCTGAGGGGACTGAAAAAGAAATATTTTCTGAACTGAGCCTTCCAGAGGTATGACACTAAATTTTATAAATTCATGATATCTGCTTGAATCACATGAATCAGTGGCCCATTAATCTTGCTACAATCTATAACTTCCTTTAAATGTAATACAAGTCTAGAGAAGAAGGTGATTGCTTACTATGTTGGTCATGAGTCATATGTCTTAGCAGGAAACATTAAGTTCTATTTCCCTTACATTCCGACAAGTGTGACATGTTATGTCTTTTAGATTGTACATGCAATATGTTGTAACTTGAGAGTCATATCCTTTTGGGCGCCATATCTTACACTGGCTCCCAATGTTGTTTGATTCGACATTACATCAGCACATACATGGGCTTCTGGCTGTTTAAATATTCAGATGTTATGTTATCTATCTGTCTGGAAATGGATTTTTGTTAGGGTCCTTTGCTACCGATATATTAATGTTCACAATTATATTATGGATCATCCACTTCATTTCAGTCGACTCATGCAAACAGACCAGTATTCCTGGCCATGGCCTTATTGGGTGGTAACATTAGTTTATGGTGAAAATATTTGATTATATCTCTGTCTAATCAGTCTGGCTGCTGACAGTGTTTTTTTAGTAGCGACCAGGAGCTCTTTGTGCAATCACGTTTAGAGCACCTGTTTGCATTGTTACTCCATATTTTAGTTTATTTACTTCATCTCTCCATTTGAAGTTGCCATTATATCATTTCTAATGAATTTCTTCCCCATGCTTGTGAGTGCAGGACGTCTGGTCTCATATACATTCTCTGATGCAAATGCGAGATGCTGCCCGAGCTGCCTGTTTGTCCCGTTCTTTTGTACAATCCTGGAGATGCCACCCGAATCTCACTTTTAATAATGAAACATTGGGGCTCAATAATGAAACTGCAAGAGATTTCTACAACAAAGTTGACCAAATACTGGAAAAACACTCAGGTGTTGGTGTAAAATCACTCAAAATTCAGGTTTCTAAAGATTACACTGCAAAAGACAGCTGTTATCTCAACCGCTGGTTTCAGATTGCTGTCACACCAGGGATTGAAGAACTCACACTAAAACTGCCAATGAAGGCAAAGTACAACTTCCCGTATTCACTTTTATCTAGTAGGAGTGGAGACTCAATCCGTTATCTTCAACTTTCCGGTTGTTCCTTCCGCCCCACAGCTGAGCATGGTTGGTTAAAAAGACTGACAAAACTGCATCTTCAGGCTGTCTGTGTTAAAGGGGACGAGTTAGGGTGCCTTCTCTCCACTTCTTTCGCTTTGGAGCGGTTGGAAATCAGATATTGTGATGGAATAATCTGTCTGAAGGTACCTTGCCTGCTGCAGCGGCTCAGCTATCTAGAGGTTCTTGGTTGTGGCCGGCTGCGAGTGATAGACTGCGATGCTCCAAATATATCTAGCTTTTACTTCCAAGGAAATCCCAAGGTACAACTATTGCTTGGGGAAGCATTGCAAATGAAGGTGGTACATATATCTTTTTCTGGGGCGGTTTGTTATGCTCGTGTCGAACTTCCATCCAGCATGCCAAACCTTGAAACTGCTACCATATTTTCAAGCAGCGACGTATGCTATAAAAGTTTTGACTGGCTGGCTATATGCATTTGATGGTACTACAGCAGTCATACCTTATTCTACTACAAATCTGACATCTTTATGCAGATAACCAACACACCAATGCTGCATAGCAAGTATCTCCAGCTCAAGAACCTAAGAATTGTTCTCAGCGCGTTCACTTTTTCTCCGGCATTTGATCATTTTTCTCTGGCTTCCTTTTTTGATGCTTGTCCCTCCTTGGAGACTTTTGTCTTGGATGTAAGTTACTGTTCATCATACTTAGACATTAGTAAGTTATATCATGCCAGAACCATGACAATAAATTTTTTATTTTGCTCTTAGGTAACTCAGCGGAAGGTGGAGCATGTCTCGGTCTTTGCAGATCCCTCAGATCTGAGGTGGATGCCTGGGCAGCGCCATCACAAGCTCAAGATTGTTGAGATACTAGGATTCTCTTCTGCTAAGAGTCTGGTTGAGCTTACATGCCATGTTGTTGAGTGTCAAACATCACTTGAATGCCTTAAATTGGAGGCTCCTCAGAGCTCTTTCAGGTGTTCGCTGCCTGATAACCAATGTAGCAAGTGCTCCCCACTACATGTTGATGTTCTGATGGAGGCTCGACAAGCTCTCCTGGCCATCAGGACATACATTGAGCCTAAAGTTCCGTCAACAGTTAAGTTACATGTTGTGGAGCCTTGCAGCCGATGCCATGCTACTGAACTTTAGATCTCAAGTTTAGGATAAGTAGTTGCTCAAGGTTTTAGTTTTCAAATGCATTATCTTAGCGTCTGTTGTGTAGCACTAGCATTATCTACGCCGCCACAGTTTGTTCTAGGAGGTGGCGACAGTTTTGCCGCGAATGTGTAATGGTTCGACATTCACGCGTGCAGCAGTTCACTGGAGAACTTCGTAGTCGGATCTACAACGATGCTCCGGCGAACTTATCCCGCGAGCTTCCATTTTTCGCGTACTTGTTGACACTATGAAAGAAGGTGTACAAAATTGGCTGGTTTATAGAACTCTAGGCAAAGCAAGGAGAGGATTTTACTTGGTTGTGTAGCACTATAGTATGCTGAATCAGGGTTCGCTCAATATCGCTCTTGCTTTGGAACCGAAAATAAGTGTAGTTCAGTAGCAAAAGCAGTACAAGAGGACGTAGCCTACGCCTGCTCCGGCTCGTCGTGTGAACCAACGATGCAAACGAGTGCAGACCGCGGCTGCGCTCTCTCGAGCAACGGGGAACCGTGTACCACACAATACGGCAACCCACCGATCGAAGCGCCGCCAGCGTTGGTGAACAATTTCCGGGGCAGCGCGAACCGTGTGGCACGGGCGCCGTGGTGTTGCGCGTCATGCGGGTGCGAGCCGAGTCCGCCGGGCGAACTAGGCGGCCGGGGAGAACATACAACCGTGCTAAGATATCGGCGGTTCGGTCCGCCACCTCACGTCCTCACGGCAAGCGGGAATCGCTGCAGCGCTTTTCAACATGCGTGCCCAAAAGTGGCAGCACGCGGCACCTCGTCCCATCCACAAAAACAAGCTCGCACGCACCCGTTCCCCGCCTGTGATGGATGCAGCGCTACGGCAGTGGCGTGCCCTGTCGTATCGTCGTCACTGCAGCTAGCTGATGCCCGCCGGTCGGCCCCTGGGCCGTGGACGGGCGTCACGTGCGTCGCGTCTTTGCTCGTGAGAGATGCCAAAAAGAAAGGGGCTGTCTAGATGACACCCGGGTATACGAAGAGAACCCAGCACCCGGGCAAAAAGCAAACTGGAAATACCCAAAATTCCTAGCAATAAAAATTCGGGTATATCAGCAAAGGCAATCACCCGATTTTCAAATTCTTCCAGAAAAAGACGATTTGTACCAAAACAAATTTCGGCTATTTCTGCAAAGATCAGCACCCGAATTTCAAATTCTATCAGACAAACCTGAATTGAACTAAACCAAATTTCGGTTATTTCAGACATTTGTGCACCCGAATTTTTGTAAGTTGAATTTTGAATTTGAAGTCTATACTTTTTATTCTGTCTCAGAAACTCAAATGAGAAAAAAAAAATAGCACACATCATTTCCTGAGTTGCTGCAATTTGACATACGCAACTGACATCAATGGGCACAGAAAAGCAGATTATTGAATCAAAATGACCAGCAGAAAAAATTTAACAGGCATGAAAGAAGATTGGACTACAACCATCTAAGCAACAGTAAACATATACCAAGTCATTGTTCATAACAATTCATAGAAGTCCAGCTTCAAAGCACAATACAACTACTTATATAAGTTCTTAGCACATTCATGCTACACATAGTTACTGCTGGCAAGTTTTACTGCAACACAGGGAAGTAACAAATACATAAAACTGATGAGCAGGTTGACAAAGAGCAGTTACTTGCTGTCAAACAGCTTGACATTAGCTTCAGCTTTGAAGCGCACCAATCCAACACCATAGCATCACCTTCAGTTGCTGTGCAAACGTACATGTTTCCATTTGCATAAGTTGGTATCTTGAAATCATTCTTCCTCAGGAGAAAGTGGATAGCAGAAGTGGCAATGTACAGCTTGTCGACCTTCAAATCATGCTTCACTTTCTCCAGAGACAAACAACAGCTTCTCAGACACTTCAGGGTGTAGACCAAAGTACTCACGGATTGGGGTCAGCAGTGCAATTAAACAGAGTACTCTCCATCAAAGTACTGCTTCACTTTGCCATACTTATCCTCCCTCCTTGCACGACTTTCAGCGACTCCGTTTGCAGATATTTCTGTTCAATCAAAGGTTTCATACAATACATGAGAACTAAATAAAATAAGGAACTAATAAAAATTGTTCAATGTTGAAAACAGTATATTCAAGTATAGGCCCTGAAACATTTACGTTCCATGACTAGATGCACATATAATCTAGCAATGACATTCACAGTTCACTATAGTTACAACAATAAAAATGGTGTATTTAGTAGTAACAAAATGTGTAAGTACAGCAGGAATGCAGAGGCTGAATTAATAATCATTTAACTAGGAATGCAGAACTGACAGTTAACTGAAATTGACATTACTACTTGGTTGGTTCGCTGAACCAGAGCTCAAAGAGGAATCCAACCTTCTTGGGATTTTCGCTGCAGCACAAAAAAGAAATATAAACTTGACAACAAGACAATTAAATAATGAAGACCAGATAATTACATAACATCAAGTCAATGTTGCAATGACAAAAGATGAGAACAGATTATACTATTACAAGGACAAAATTATTAGAATACCAGTCATGGTATGCTAGACATGCATCAAATAATATATTGTCATTTCTAATAGCTAAAACCCGAACTAATTAAATATAGAATCAAGCTTGGAACTAGTTATTCACATGACAAAAGATCATATCATAACCTTAGATAAATTGCTATAAGAGTCAAATAAACTCTCAAAAAAGAATGCATATTAATCAAAGACAAAAGGGACAGAGGGTGAGAGGGATAGGGAGACAGAGAGAATGATAGAGATAGTAGAGGCAAAGCCAAAACCAGATAACCATAAACTTTGGTCAGAAATTATGTTCAAGGAACATCCATATGGTTTGTTCTTTAACGAAAAACCCAAAACTTATTTCTTAAGAACCAAGAACAAGATAGGGTAGAAAGACAACCAATAAAACAAGAGCGCAAGATAGGAATGCAAAATGTCATACGTCAGTCTTTCGGTTCAATCAACAAAAGATTATTTGAAGGCAACTTTGAAGGCAAGAATACTTCACAAATAAACAAGAAATCTGGCTCATACAAACAGTTAGAGTGTAGAAATGAGAACTAAAGATTGAAGAAAGAAATTATTTGAAAGAACCAAACTCACCTGGTTTGAGACGGTCGGAGAGTAGAGAGAGTGAGAGGTGGAGACTCTTCTTCGGTCAGTGCCAAAGGGGCATAGGAAGAGGAAGCGTTGATGGGTTCAACCTTAAATCTTTCAGTGCAGAATGACACTTTGTCATTATCCTTCTAACAGGATCCATAGCAAGCACCAAATCTTTCGGTGCAGCCCTAGCAGTAAAGATCCTATTATGGGAAAAAGTTACCAAAAATTCAAGTTACAAATAATCCAAAGTATGTAACCAAAGTTACATAGTAACACATAATTTGTATGGATAATAAAGTTACAACGAGTTAATTTAACTTGATGCAAACAAAAAGAAACAGAGAGTCAAAACCTTGAAAAGATTTATTATTGTCTACACATATACAAAATAGGTTTGAGGCCTGAAGCTAAATCAAAAAACAAGATATTAAAAGTCTCACAATTTTATTATGGAATACACATTTACAAATGGATTATTTGGGCCGTCAAGCAATCACACAAACCTAGAAAATCAAAATTCCAGAGATTTATTATGGTCTACAGATTTACATACGGAAATAGCGGCATCATCCAATCCCAAAATTCTAAAAATAAAAAGTTTCAAAGATTCATTATGGATTACAAAATTAAAAATATGTTTGGGACCATCAACCAATATAACAAAGACAAAATTTCAAACTAAAATCCTCACATACAGTTAAAAAACACATGATGTACAGTTAAATTGAAGGTGTAAGTTAAGTATGTGAAAACTGTACTAATATCGTTGTCACTAACCCTCTTACATAATATACATAGTATCCACAAAAGAGCATATAAAGTACAGTTTAGAAACAACCATTGTCGCTTAGTAGCAGGAACAAATTTGGAGGAAAGGAACAATTAATATCACCTCTTCAATGCAGCCAACAATGCCAGGAAAACCTCATTGGTCATCAGATTGTATCTAGGCCAAACCATCAAAGTCTGAGGACCTTCAGAAATTCCCAAGTTTTCGGCATCAGTCCTGAAAATACGAACTCTTGTGACCTTGTTGACATAAGGAGCAAATTTGGACTCGGGCTTCATCTTCCTCAAAGGGCCTCCTGAGAACCACTTCAGTACAATGAAGAAGCTTTTCCAGACATGCTACCAAAAATTAACACAATGAAATAAGAGAAAAAATAGAAAACAATACAGAGATTTTGTGGACCTGAAACAATCAAACATACAGAGATTAAAAAATTTTAGATAATTATTATTGGAAACAAATTTATAAAGGTTTTCAGAACCTGGCCCAATACCAGTATAACAAAATTGTAGACAAAAATATTACAAAAGAGACAAACAGGCTAAAGGTGTATGTTTAGGTCTGAAGTACTGTCAACTAAAAGTGACACCTTCAGGATACAAATATTACACTTAAACTAAAGGTGTATGTTTAGGTCTGAAGGACGGTCAACTTATGTCCCAAATTATGCAAAATTTCTATGTAATCAATTGAGAACCATAAACAACACTTAAGATAGACCAATGGTAATGTTGAAAAGACAAATAAGCGAATGTTTATAGAACAGATATTTTTTTATAGACAACAAAGTTAAAGGGTTCTTGCGAACAGATGGAAACTAAAATAACCATAAATTCAAAGCTTCAAAATTTTGTTATGGTCTACAAAACTACAAAAGGATTAGTGGGCCCGATACTATGTCGAAAAACAAGTTATTGAAAGTTTCAAAATTTTATTATAGAATACAGAAATACAAACGAATTTTGGAGCCGGTTCTACAAACTCAGAAAATCAAAGTTTATATATTTATTATGGTCTACATAATGACAAAGGAGAATTGGGGTCTCATCCAATCACAAATTTCAAGAAAAACAATACAGATTTATCAAGGGATCTAGGGGCCTCTCAGGCAACGCAACTAAAACAGAAAAAAAAAATCAAAAATTTATTATGGTTTGCAAATTTACAAAGGAAATTTGGGGCCTGATCCGGTAACAAAATACACGAAAAACAACTTTTCAAAAATTTATTATGGAATACAGATTTTCAAAGGGATTTGGGGGTGTCATCCCATCAGAAAAAAGCAAAATTTCAAACAACAATCCTCACATACAGTTGTAATGCACAGTACATACATATAAGCTGTAAGTGTAAATTGAGACTGAGGACTGTACATCAAACATAACACTAACTTATGCATAGAATTCGTGAGGCGGAAGCTAATTAGATTGAGTAAAATAATGAGACAAATTCAATGCACAAAAAATACTAATTATTAATATTGTGATCAAATTATGACAGGTTTGGGGGGGGGGCAATGCAATCCCAGAACGACAATGATACAAAATGCAGGGCATCTAACCCCTGGAGCAGAAATTAAGATACCAAGACAAGAGAATGTTCTTAAATGACATCTCAAGTGGTGAAAATTTGATTCTTCAGACAAAATGTCCTAAATTTAATTTATATGGTCCTTTATTTCAATCCCACAAGGGGGTCAAAATTTTCATAGTTCTGTGCAGATTAACAAATGAATGACCCAGTCAATCTAAAAATTAATAACTGGTACAGTTTTATATCATTGAATTTACATCTGCATTTTTCATGTAATAATATGCTAGGTCAACTGTATTTTATGTCTGAACTTGACGCTACAAAACAACATGAACACAAGAGGGGTTTTTTTTTTCACTAGCATGAGCAACAAGGACTTACCACAATGACTCACAACAAACCACCTCTAGTCTAGTAGGGATTGAAAGATATCCTGCAAGACTAGATCAACCAAGATATTAGGGAAAATTTAGATAAACAAAGATGCATCAATTCTATGAACCCGAAAACAGAAGTATAGAGAATAGGAATAGCCTAGATGTGAAGAACTTTTTCAGAGAAAAGGAAAGAACAAATCAGAATAGCTATAACAACAATTGAGAGGAAAGGTAATCTGAAAGCTACATAAAGCACCACATGCAGCTTTGAAACTCAAAATATATGCTTTGTGCTGCGTTAGTTTACAAATTGAGTAGCATTTACCCTAAAGTGTCGACCAGAACACTTTTACCTTTGTGCTGCGTTAGTTTACAACTATTCCACTTCAAATCATGGACAATTTGATTGACATTAAAGTCAATTGAGCACTATAAAAAAACATTAATCAAACTGCACTAAAACTTAAGTGAAAACTGATACAAATTATGGTGTGCACACATGATCTGAACTTGACGCTAATGAACCAAAGCATACTGTACCTATGTCAGGATACTCGATCAACATTATTGTGGATTTAACATCAGTAATATGCAATACTTAGCACATCAAAATTCGCTTTAAATTCAAGAGCATTAAGGATCATTCATGAAACCTAGAATGAATGCCACTAAACTGAAGGGCATGAGGGTGTTGATAAACTGAACCAAAGGAATATTGGTTGCTACGAAATACCATCAGATCGATGAAGCAGGAACAATCAACAACATGCAACTGCACACAAGGCAGCAGAGGGGAAAACATGTTTTGAAATCACTATCAGCGTCAACTAAATATATTTAGGGCAAACGTGGACTAACAGGTTCAAAATCGAGCGGAATGACATACATATTAAAATAAAAAAGAACCAGATGAATGTGATGACATTATGAGGACGAATCTCGCTGTTACGGTGATAGAACCTGATGCAGGAATAAATTAGGGGAAGTGGAGTCGAACAGGACAACCTAGATGATCGAAATCCAACAAAAATATGCATGGGGGCATTAACAAACTCATATGAACAGCTCGAACCACAGGACAGCATCAAATCAATAGGAGTAAGGGAATCGTGACAAATCCTAGCTACAGGAACTGCATCAAAACACCCCTGATCAGAGGCCGTTTATCCCTACTGTAGCATCGTACAAATCCTAGGAAGAAATGGAGGAAATCCAATCGAATCTCACGACCTAACGGTTCAAATTAAATGGAACAACAGTGATTGCATCAGTAACATTGAATCTACAACTCCAATCACAGTAAGAACAACAGCAAATCGAGAGGGGGAAGAAGGGGGAGGAGGACGAACCCTAAAATCCAGGAGGAGCGGGAGACGAAATGAAGCCAGACGAAATGGATTCTCCCGAAATTTCAGTGCCTCACCACTGCTATTTTAGGCCCACATGTTGGCACCGAGATGCAGCCGGGTCACGACATCGGCACAGATCGCGAAGCACATCGAACGAACAAAAATTCAGGTGACAGAGGGAGACAAAATACCCGGGCAGAATTTAGCAATTCCCAAAAGGAAGGAAAGGAGGTGGGGGTGAGCCGATCGAGGAGGTGGAGCGGATCGAAGAGAGCCCCGGCGCCTTTGCTGCAGTATCGCATGTCTTTCAATCGTGTCCGTCGCGGGCAAAAGATCACCAGGGCAAGATTCTCTTCTATCCCAGCATCTTCAACGCGACGATCCTCTCAATTCTCACAAGAGCGGCGATTTCAAGAAAACGGGCCAAGCTTTGGGATCAGACACTCTCAACCTTTGCTTGACTGAGCGGACCTGGCCCGTAGATAAACAAGAAACCAAACGGGCCAGGCTGGAAGACAAACAAGAAATCAAACGGGCCAGGTTCGAAGACACGCAACAAAGTTTACGCCAATGATTGTGTCGCAAATAAAATATCGAGCGCGTAGAACATAAAAGGGAATGACGCCTCTCATAATAATCCAGAGATAGTATCAAATAGCACGTTGATCTAAACATTGATATAGCTAGCGATCTAGTCTACTCAACTCCCGTTGTTACTTCTCTCTATCTATTCGACGATCAATTTGAGAATATGGAGGGGAATGTTGCAGTCGGGGTACTTGATGTGGCTCTTGATCCCGTGCCTCTCGACAGTCTCCTTGGTCAACTTGAGGATCAACTCCATGTTCAGAAAATACAACTCTCGGTTGCGCTTGTTGGTCCTCCTGATCGCGTCGATGCCTCCTGGGTAGTGGGGCGCCACCTCCTCCGGGACAAGCATAGGCCCGGGATCCTCCAACACAAGCCTCTTGTAGTAATCGAGGTCCTCCAAAGCCTTCTTGCCCTTGAGCGCCCTCTCCTCCCTCCTGCGCTGCAGCTGGGCGGACAGATGCTCCTTCGTCTTCTTCTCCGCTTTTCGCCATGGTTGACGACGCTCGGGGGTGAGGTTTTTCTCGTCAAGATGCATCTTCGTACTCGTATTCTCCGTCTTGGTTGCCTCCACCTTCTGGAGCTTAGGCGCGCTCTCCTCTCCCAGGAGCTCCTGGACGGACTGCCGCGTCGAAAGCTTGCGTTTGGTGTCCTCCTTGGCTTCGCACTCGTTGAAAGTCGCCTCGGTCAGCTTCAAGAAGTCGCGAGCGTTCTCGTTGATCCTCCTCATCGCGTCGATTCCGCCTGGGAAGTAGCAAGCGTGCTCGTCGGAGAAGAGTTCAGCGTCCACGGATTCCGCCTTAATTACGTAGTTGATCGGTCGATTCGGCGTCGGGTTTGAGTTGATATTGCCTTGGCGCCTCCCCTGGCTAGTATATATGGCCCTCCGACGAGGCATTTAGAAACCGCCTCTTTAATTCCTAGCCGGATGCGCGAACGTGCATGGCAGGAGAGCCAGGAGACGTGCACGGACAGGGCTCAAGCTCTGCTTGTCTTCGAGAGCGTCACGAGGTTTAATACAGTTTACTATCATTTTTGTTCAACACATTTCAGTTTCTAAACGAAACCTCAATTGTTCAAATCAAACAATTTGCCAACTCAACGCAAAGATTCTAACAGAACTATATGTACATATATTTCAACTTATAGTGTGTAATGTAAGCATCATGTGGCACAAAATTGGTTGCAAACAACGCCAGCTCGGCCATAAAAGATCGCCCCGGAACGCTCGAGCCCATTGCCTGCGTCAGTTGGCATCTCACCTTTTCTTGTCCTCAAACAGTTCAGGCATATGGACGTTAGTCAGCTTGGACCTGCTCGTGAGGCCACGCGGCTTCTTCTTGGGCTTAGGCTTGCGTGTGGCGCCATGGATCATAGCAAGTTCACGCCGCTTGGCCGTGTTGGTTAACGCTTTCTCACCAATCTTTTGTAGCTCCTTCTCGATGTCAAGCATGTCCCGTGGCAGCTCGATCTTATTGTAGAGTTCCTTCAGGTCAGCGTCGACCGTGATCTTTGATCGAGGATCGTTGGGGTACACCACGCCTTCCTGGGACTCGGTGCCTGATAGCCACAAGATGTCACCTGATTCTTTCAGAGCCTGAAAAACAGCAAACGAGAGGTTATACAGCAAACCCCGGCACCCAACTTCGACATCTCTGATGCAACAGTGAATCACCAGCCACTACACTCAATACAGACTGCACTGTAATCAGACCCACGGCTGTCTCATGGAAATAGTAAAAATTTAAATACAACCTCATTTGCCCATAATCATGCCACCACTTTTTGATCCATAAGTTGATTTCATCAGGAGAAAAAAAATAGCATCCAAAAAGTGGGAGGCCAGGAAACCAACTTCTATCGCATATTAACTAAAGGCTCAATCAAGACTCTACTCTTCTTTTTTTTCCTCTAAAAAGGAAACTATGAACATAAAAAGGTTAATAATGGTTTATAAATATTTTGCCTGTACATGCCCCGGTTCACTTGTGCAATCAATATTGATTCACAACATGCAAAATACATGAGAAACAACAATGTTCCAGAGTACGGACAGGACTTTTCAAACACTAAACAAATATCAATGCCATTACCTGCAAATCTTCCAATACAGATGGATAAGAATCTATAACATCCGCAACATCAAGACCATCAACATTGTCTCTGATCTTGTTGAGCAATCCATCTCTTCCTTTCAAATCATGCTTGGGCTGCACAGAAGAAATGTACAATTGGGATGAAGACATACAAAGACTACCAAATTTCAGGGATCACCTAGCCCTCCGTCTCTAAGACAACTTAAGTAGATAGTCAATTCCAAAATAAAATGTAATTAAATAAGAATCCTGGAAGATTATAGCTGTCGTGTTAGCAATTTAACAAGATTAATTTGAGCTTGCGCATTCCTTTAGAAAGACAGGGAGTCAAAGCAGAAGTGTTACTTGGGGCCCTTTTCTATAACAATGACTTTCATTCTTGAACGAGATTCAATGAAATTGCTAACAAAACATTATTCGATGCATTTACCTTGTACGAGTAACGCTTCCCATCAAATAAAACTTTGATATTGCCCATAAGATGTTCAAATACATCCTTATTACCAGCAATATCAACATAAGTTGCTTCATTTATTTGCTCTGCGGTAAAAGCCTGCCTTGTCTGCAAGCAGAAAAGAATCAAAGAAACCAATTCAGACATATTCAAGTGACGAATGTTTAATGAAAACATTTTTCTTAATTTGTGATAGGAAGTGATGAAACCCATGCGACAAATATTCCAAGTTTTGCTCCTGGTTAGATCAGTGAAGACTCAAGAGGATAGTTTCTACTGTGGTGCATAATTCAGGTACATCACTAAAAAGTAATGATCCGTAGAAGTTGGACCTATGTAAAGAGTCATCCATTACACAAACGATAAGGCTCAACAGTGTTGTTAGCATAATCAGTGGCCTACAACATTTCAAGGCTATATCATCAAATGGGAAACCAACTTGATATGGAGGACAGTTGAGTAACTCCGTAAAGTTGGATATTAGGCAGTTACCTTGTAAAGCAGGTCGATTACCAACTTGAGCTGTGATCCAGTAGGAGACTTTCTAACTGAATTGATGTGCTGTAGCCTTTGTGTGTCATTAGAAAATTTAATAGGCTGCACTGGTTTTGCAGGAGCTAATGGGGCATTTTTTGGTTGAAACCCTGGAGTAATTTTTAGCTTTGAGAATGAAGCTTGGCTTGCAGCGATACTGGATAGAGTAGTCTGGCATCTCGCTTGCTGATGTTTAAATTTGTTGAGCTGTTCATTCAGAGCCATCTGGATGGGAAAAGTGCAAATATTTTATTAAACATATGGCAGTAGAAAATATAAGAATGCAATAACATGGAATAGAAAACCCAACTACTTGTATGATCAAAACACCAGTAAACAATGCATAAACTGCATATCGCAGACCAACATGATGATTGCAAAGTGTGTGAAATCCAATTCATCAAACATCAGTCACGTACAGCAGCAAAGAGAAGGTGAAACAAATGAAGTTTTCTCAGCGTTGAAGGTTGTATTTCTCGAGAGGGTAAGGAAATCGGTGCCTCAAAGGAATGTGGATGAGATGAGGAAATCAGATCACGCACCAAGGATTAAACATTTTGCACATTGGATTATTGAGAATGGAATTATCTATGCTAGATTGGGAGTAGTTCATGACCTGTAGAACCAAATGAGACCTTTATACTACTCATCAGTTTCTTTTGTAAGATGTTTTAGATTTGTGAACATTTTATAGATAGAGGAAATGTCAAGAGGACCGAATGCCCATACTTAAACTTTCTTGCTAGAGTACCAAATTAAATGAAGGATGCATGGCAAAAAAAAATAATAATAATAATCTGAGTACTCTTAGATAGTACCATAAAATTCTTCCAATATAGCTCAGCATTAAGTTTCTGTATTTGCCATTTCACCCATATTACTAAGTTATTGTCTCAAACCTTGTCATATAACCCAATATATCACTAAAAACATTTAATGAAGGCAGCTGTTCAACAGAACTGAATGGGAGCAGAGGATAGTTTAAAAAAAGAGACAGAACTAAGGCACATAAATAACACAGGTGCGATGTTTATCTTTGTCAGAAAATGGTAGTTCTGGACTGATTACATTTTGCCATCTACACACGCTCAGCAAATCAAAACCATGTGAATGATTTTCAATTGTATGTCGACCTACAATATGTAACTGTAAATGTTCACACATTGCCAGGTCCATACGAACACAAGCGATAGTCTACCGCGTGCTAAGGTTAGCTAGTATAACTTGTAATAATTCTGCAGTAATTCATCTGGCACCATTCCCAGCAAACATTCGGATTCCAAAAGCAGAATCCCCGTCCTCCTATAAAAAGGGATCGCAGTCTCGTTCGAATTTGACCCAAATTCTATGCGATCCTAACTCCCGCCGTTGCCAAGTCCGGATTAATGTACATGCGACCTTATTTCCGAACAGGAACGAGAACAATTTCCGGTAGCAAGCAATGTTGGATGAGCGGGAGATTCGTAGGCGTCAGTAGCACCTACTGGATCCGGTACGGCGGGGCCCAATCCGGCTCGCTGGACGCCTCCTCCTCTGAGATGCCGGTGGACGGAGCGGCAGGGGCCGAGAGCTAAATCTTGCCGGCGGCGATCGCCGCAGAAACCTAGGGTTAGCCGGTTAGGGCGGCGTGGGGAGCGGGAGCGGTTCGCGTCTGCGCCCAACCTGAACTTGCTCGTCGAGCAGCGCGTGGCCGACCCCAAATTTATTGTCCGAGTCGAGGCGGTGGTGCGGCAATGGCCGGGCCCCCAACGGAGAGTCGGTTGTTCTATGGGCTTCATTGGGCTGACATGACGGATTTGGGCCTTCAGTTTCTTTGGATCTGCTCTTCGTTCGCTGGTCATTGGACATAGCAAGAGTCCCACTCAAAGAAAGATAGTGTGAGATGCAGAATTGCAGATGGAGACAAACGGATAAAAAGGTGGAGGACACACACGTGGGCGTGGGCGTGGATGCACGCGCGAGCGACAGCGTCAGACGAGATACCAGCGCCACGTAAACAGACACATGATGATATGATTATGAGCTTCATACGGTTTAACGTACACTGTCCTCCTGCTGCACTGTGTTTCAGCTGGAGCAAGGTAGGTTTTCGCATTTTGCATGCTTCCGTGGAACGGTACAGTGAACCAACAAGTCCGCACTGGAGCAGCAAAAAACGATCCGGCCCAAACCCGGTATAGTAAAAGGGGATCATGGAGAAAAAGAGAAAGCGGCAGCATCGATCGCGCGCATTTTGACGCAAATGATGCTGCTCTGCTCTGGTGTTCTTGGATCTGCTGCTTCCGCGATCGGTTTCTTTTTGCTTCTCGGGCTCCGTACGATCCAAACCTTTGGCCACATGACAGACACGGCACGATATGGACGAGTGAGCCAGCATCGCTTGGCAGCACACCAACGTGCCGCGATCATTGACAGAGACATGTAAAGAGGAGTGCGCGCGTGTTTCGCTTAAACAAACACCGGCTTGAACAGAACGTACGCGGGTCGTCGTCAGCACGCGGTGGTCTGATTGCTAAGCTCAGACTATGCTGATGAGTGAGTCTCAAGAAACGGGTGGTGCTGGCTAAGGCACGCGTGGCTCTATCATGGCAAACGAGCATGATCAAGCAAGCACGCATGCATGGATAACAAACTGCAGGATCGAACAAGTTTCTCCGGAGGCGCGTGTGAACGTCGTCAGAACGCAGGTGCTACTAGACCACGCGCCGGCTGCGCTGCCTGCCGCCACCGGGGCCGGAAAGCAAAAGAGCAAAAGCGCAACGCAACGAAAGAAAAAGAAGCGATCGACGAACGCCGAGGCAGAAGTGATCGAAAGAAGCGAAAGCGGCGAGAGCCGGCGGTGAGCGTGCCCGCTCCTCTTTTTCACGCGACTCCCTGCAGCGCGCTTTCCTTCCCCACCCGATCGTCTGATGAGCTCGGTCTTCCTCATGATGCGCCATGGCGGCCTGCTCCTCGTCTCGGGATCACCACCGCCTCAAAGCATCGATCGATCACTGGTCCTATCCTATCTGAGCTAAACCACCGGAGTCACTGTACACGTTGTCTGTTCCCACTGCACGTATCTCTCCCTTGCCGCCGCTGTCTCCTGCATGCATGGCCCTCACCTTCTTTACCTTGCACTGCATGCTCGTCTTTTCCCTTTCTCCGATCTCGAAACCGTGTGGCGGTCATGGAATGGAAGGAATCTGCTATCCCCCCTGGTTTCCTACATGGGACCGAGGCCTGGCACGCTCGTGCAGCTAATCCAATTCGTGTCTGGTGCGCGCGCTTGAATGCATGCATGGTCTCGACAAATTTCCTAGCAGACTTGCAGGTCTCTGGGGTCGTCAAATTTTTCACTACAGTGTCTGAAAGCTCTGTCCTAAGTAAATGGTGAATTTTCTCCACGGCTCTGTCCTGATGACGGTTGAATTTTCTCTCTCCTAATCACTTCTAGTTTCTGAAAGCTACATAAATGAACATTTCTTAACGATGTAAAGTGCTGAAGCTCGCCTCTAGTTTCAGAGAGACGGTATTTTAAGTGGACGACACGAATGATGCACAAAGGTGCGGCGCGGTGACCTCTGAGCTAGCTCTTCCCAAGTGCGTAGGAAGGTATCACCTTCGCTAGAAATTCCCTTTTGTTGCCAAATCCGCGTACAACTCACATGGGCGCAGCTCGTTAACCTCGGAGTCATGTGGGCGGCACACACTTTGCCATTGTCGATTCACGTTGCCTGTTTACCTAAAGCTCATGCTCTCTCACAATTTACAGCTAACTGAAACTGTCCTGTCTGAATGATCGTGTTCATTTCAGGGACCATTTGACGATCGCATAGGTTAATCATGACAGCTTTTCATCGCCGTGGCTTCGAAACAGGTTCGGATTAATTAACCCACAGGCAAGGGTTAGTTAATTGATCAGCCGCTGCCTTCCCACTATCTGAAGCCCTGGGTTTGAAAATGATGAAACTTTCTGAACATATAGGAACCTTGCAGACAAAAAGCATGCGTGCATGTAGGTGAATTATTTCATAGGATGGTCCATCATGTGACCATCAAATTGGTGTCTTGCGGTAAAAAGGAGATGAACCACGCACGTTATAGCTAGTGCTATTGTTGATTTGGAATTCCATGCGTGTACTTGGCTTCCCTGCTAAATCAGAGAATTATCAGGTGCCTTTTGCTCAATCATCGCAGCTGCAGTTTCAGATAACTGCATTCATGCATGCAGTCGACTATATCGAATATTCTAGCAATAATTCACCGAATCATGGAAAAAGTGAACAAACATATCTGCTATCATAGCGCCATCTATCCATCCTGATCAACAAGAAAATAGCAGGTTTCAGCGTCCACTACACCACTAGGCAAGCAGAGCAATCACAATCAGATCGACGGATGAAGCTACGGTCTAGCCGCCCCACCCTCTAAACAAAACTACTACTCCAGTAGCATGGAGTGAGATCTTGTTGCTATCAACCACCAGCGCACGGCTGCACTATCTGCTAGCTATCCTGTAGACATTGGCAAGAGGTGCACTACTGGAATCTCTGATCGTATCAGGAGACATGACGTTGATCGATATTCAGGTGATCATTTGGTGTTGCAGCATAATGCGCAACTAAAGCACGCTTGCTTTTTGCTCAAAGAGATGATCCATCGTTTTCGCGGTTCCGTCGTCCATGTTGCTGACAGACACCAGTTGCTTCTGCGTTGGAAAAGGGCGTGAAACTTTCACGGTGAGAGTGTGTGGAATTTGATCAGGTGTGACCTTTGAAGCAATTCGGTGGGCTGTGCCTGGTCTGCAGTGGGAAAGAAAATATACGATCACGCTCTATTCTATGGATCTAGCGAGTTCAGTATAGTAGGTCTTCGATGTGATTCTGGGTGCACTTTGAAACGACGGGGTGTTCGTTGCATGGGGTCTAAATTTTAGAGAGGTCTAAACTCTAGATAAACTATATTAAATAAAGTTTAATTACACAACTAATTACAAAACTCTGGTCTAATTCGCAAGACGAATCTAATGAGGATAATAAAGCCATGATTAGATGATGGTTACTGTAGCATTACTGTAACAAAACATAGATTAATTAGGCTCGTTAGATTCGTCTCGTAAAGATGTACCTACCTGTAAAAAAGTTTTGTCATTAAACTTTATTTAATACTCTTAAATAATAAGATTCTCTTTGATGTGATGGGTCTAAAGTCTAAAGTCTAATGCAACGAAGGCACCCGACAAATGCGCAGGAATGAACTGTCGTGGTGAATTGCAATCACCGAAGAAAAATAGTTACTTCTGTCGTATACGTATGAATCTTTACTAGCCATGCACATGTCCTAACCAGCTGCGTGCTCAAACTAATTAACATCCAACCCGGAGGTAACCACTCTTTCAGCTGAAGGACCATCCTAGCTAGGGTCTCGAAAGAGAGCTAGGCTAGAACAAAAGTGTGGCCTTGGGAGGGCATAGGGGTAGCATGATTAGTGGATCAATCTGGCGACAAGGACACTTAACAAGTTAACATCTCCCTCGAACAAAGCCACCATTTTTTTTCCCTGACCTGTGCGTGCGTGCGCCCCCTTCCATTCGCCCCAACCTTTCCAACCGCTTCACCACTAGTTAATCTCTCCCATGACAGCGGTGCACGAAACACACTTTCGGAGGAAGTATGGCAAGACAGGCTGGGCGCTTGGCAAAAGAAACAAATCTGCGTGCGGGCGCCACCCGTGCGACGGAAGCTGCCAGGCACAGGGCATCGTGCGTGCGTGCATCTCGTCCCAGTCCCAGCTGCGCCTCTGATGCGGCTGCCGCGGCGCTGGCCGACCGCGGGCAAAGCGAAAGAAGAGAAGGCTGCAGGGGCTGCCCGCTTTGCCGCGCACCGCGACGCGGGGGGACGATCCCTTCGGCCTGCGGCAACGCCGCAGCACAACGTGACGTCCCAGCAGCACCCGCTGCCTGCCGGCTGCCCTTTTGCCTTGCTTTGGCCGGAACCGACCCGACCGACACAGGCATCTGGCCTTTGGCTTGCTAGCCGAGTAGCTGAGCAGCACGTCGCGCTGTCCAACATCTGCCTGTTCTGTGTAAGCCGTTGCTGTCGCACACTCGCACTGTGCTCTTTTGTTGTTGCTCTCATAGGTACTGTACGTTCGCTATGATCAAATGCTCAGGTCGGATCGGTCTGGAGTATGCGTTGGGTGAGACAAGACTGAAGAAGACCCAAGACGACCTAAAAGGTTGGCTTCTGCCATTTATTAGGGTCCCTTCCATTAAAGGAATAACCTCGGCTAATAACCACTTGAAAGAGAGATTCTAGCAATCCTAACATGCATCAGTAAGGATAAACCTCGACTTGACAAATTGAATGATGGAAATTCCAACGACAGATTGCATAAGCAATACTGTCAGATTGTTTCTCGATTACGGAGTATTAGATTAGGTCGGCATCTTCTGCTGTCTTTAGTTTAGAACTGCGTAACTTCATGGATTCCCTAGCAGGGTAGTACATGCATGGTACCTGATCAAAACAAATTCAGAAACAGACACCGCTCACGTAAATAAAAACAAAAAGAGACGAATGCAGCATGCATGAAAAGCTGTGCGGTGTTGCACATGGTGGAAGGCGAAAACAAGAGGCGAGAAACAGCGAGAGCAACAACCTGTAGCCGTGCACAGCGAACACAGGGCAGTGCAGCGTGTATCACTCGCTGTCTCTGAATCCTGAGCCCCAGACCACCAGTCCATCGCCAATGAAGAGTCGACAGGTACGCTACCCCATTCCCGGACCAAACCAACACAGCAAACAACCGGAACAACCCACAATGCAACACGCGGCCGCATCAAGCTTCACCGGTGCGTGCGTCCCCCTCCCCACACGCCTGTAGCCCGCACGCCCGCGCGCACGATCTGAGGAACAGAACCGAGAGATCGCACCAACCTGTCTTGTCCTGTCCTGTCGAGTCCATCCACACACAACCGCCGCTCGAGCCTCCATTACGTTTGAGATCGACCAGCTAGCTCCACGGCGGACCACCACTCACTGGCTCGTCATGCCGGAAGCGTCGAGGCATCATGCACCTCACCAAAGGCGAAAGCCCAACCTACTAATCGACCGATCGATCGAAATCCATCGCGCGGGGGGCGGCGGTGCGGTGGTGGACAGTACTGGCACGCATCCGCGTCCCCAACCAATGAAGCCGCCCGTATCTATCCGCCCATCATTTCATTCCGAGCAGGAGATGAACAGCATCGCCATCGGGCCGCCCACATTTGTCACGTCAACCAACAACAGCCGGCCCCGGTGCGCGCGGTCTCGGCGGCCACCGGCGTTCGGGTTCGGTATGTTTGTCAGGCCGCGACGTGCCGCGTGAGGCGACGGGTTTGAAAGGATGTCTGAGTTCGAAAGGGACGGTGGGATGTGCAGCGGAGGCAGCCGCGCCGTGTGGTCTATTCGCGTCACTGTCGCCGTGGACGGACTGGCGATCGATCATACGCCTACCTGCTCTTTGGCGATCGTTGAAAATCGATAGATGTGGGCGGATCTAGTGGAGATTTTGCGACCGTTGAAATTGATAAATGTGGGCGGATCCAGTGGAGATTTTGATCTGTGTATATGCATAGAGTGGGATCGTTTCCAAGTCGTCTCGGAAACCCGTCGTTGCGGACACACACGTACTATTCAAAGGGTGTGAATGTGTGATAACGAAACTCGATGTAGGGTTGTGCGCGTCCTGCTGACAGTGTTGCTTTCGAGCGGCATGGGCAGGAACAGTAATAATTTGATGAAGCCTTGGAGAGGTGTTCAATTATCCAATTATTTTTTTTCGTGAAACGCATGCTTGGGGTCTTATAATACGGTGCGACGGTGTCCTCGTGCTCGTAACCTCACCGCCGTCACACTCAACCCCTCGTGACCGTGTCTCCGGCCGCCACCACCATCATCACCTTTCGCCAAAACAGCAATCGCTCGCCCGATCGAAAAACGCTGGAACAGGAACAAAAACCGCTACTGCTGCACATGAAAACAACACGAGAGCGATCGTGCAAAGGAAAAACATGGCAAAGAATCGCTCGCCCGATCGAAAAAAACGCTGGAACAGGAACAAAAACCGCTACTGCTGCACATGAAAACAGCACGAGAGCGATCGTGCAAAGGAAAAACATGGCAAAGAGAAAGAAAACATTCCCCCAACCACCGTCAGAATCGATCCCTTTCCGTCGCGCGAGGCCGCCGCCCCGAGTTAGTATCCGGAGTCCGGACCACGGGATCGATGGTCCCCGAGCTCTGGTAGCGAAACCACAGGCTCTCCCTGTTGCTCCGGGCCCGTCGTGTCGCCGGGCGAGTCCTAATCGCTCATTAAAGACGAACGCAACCGGATTAATTAAGAAAGGGAATCTCACGGCCTTGCTCACTTTGGTCACGGTGCAAGCATTAGATTATGCCCGGTTCCACGTATATAGTGGTAGCAGCAGCAGGTGGGGAGGCAGGGGCGTTTCGCAGCGCACGAAAACGCCGCCGCCGCCGTACCAGCGCGAGCACGGGGCTATTGTTTTATGCTCCCGTGCGCCGCGCTCGTCAGATGTGAGTGGTGGCTGCTGCCTGCTGGTGCCCGCGCGCACGCACGCAGGGTTCAGCTCCCGTCGCGTGTGGCACCGCTCGCCACGTTCCTGCGTGTCTGCTTATGGATCGTCTCTGCTGCTGCGGCTCGGTTCGTCGACACGGCGCGTCGAAGTGGCAAGGTAAACAGTGAAAACCCAATGATGCGGTCACGTGAGCCTTGCCGATGGGTTTAACCACGAGAGGGACGGGGAGGATATGATCATCATGTGATTCATTCAGCCCACTCGCTCATCCTTGCGCAAGTTCACGCATGCGGCGCTCGCTAGATAACAACAGGGGAAGACGAGAAAACAACGTTTTGTCCGGATACAATAATGCATCTATTTCGGCGCCGTTTATCGCCTAGCGCACGAGTGCGCCATTCGAGCCTGGTCGAATTTGCAATTCGATCGCCTCGTGTTGCGGAGCTACTAGTCTTTGTATCACATTTACAGTGGAGAAAAGTCTTTGTGCACTCTCTGTGTTTTGAAAGTGTAACAGTCATTGTACTCTCGTGATATAACCCAGCGCCGGCCGGACTAGAAATAACAGCATTTTTACGTACGAAATGAACTGTGGAAAGATCTAGCAGCGTGTTAATGTGCATCTCCGGCCCGGTGCCCCGCACGTACATACGCAATAGTGTGACGGTGTAGGACACCTCACTCTCCATCTAACCAGAGTTAAACCTAACCTCGGAAGCATGAAGAATGGGGCACGTTTACTCGTACTCCACTCCCTTCCCTTGTTGTATCAGACGACACGTTAAAACGAAACCTGGGACATGGTATCGAAATGGAATTTTACCCAACTGTACTGCACTTCCGATGAAATGCGAACGCGTGAGTTTGCAAGCTTGCAGCAGCACTGATGCGGCTGCGAGGAGTACATACAGAGCACAGCTCACTGAGTCAGTGGGTAGCGCGCTACCGGTCGGTAACGATAACGTGTGTAGGGGCCCACCGGCAAGGAGATCGGCCACCCGCACGCCCAAACCCGAGTTGGCTGGGCGCCACCCCGTTTCCGTCGCCACGTCCTCCTCCCTCGCCGCTATATTTGCCTGCTCCCCCTCACCCCTCCTCTTCCCTCCTTTCACAGTTTCACACTCCTTCCTCTGCACCTCCTCCTCCCCCCTCTGCTTTCCGGTTTCCACCACCATTCACCTCACACTTGCCATACTCTTCTGCTCCATCCACCACTGCTACTAGACTAGAGGGCAGCTTGCATTGAGCTCTGCTTGCTGCCGCGTCTTGTGCGGCGCGTGTCAGAGCGCAAGCTTCTTTGTGTTCACCTCGCACAGGCACCGGGGTACCCTCTTTTTCGTTTCACGGGGATGGAGAGGTGGGGGGCGAAGTGCGCGGCGCCGGAGCCGGGGAGGGCGAGGCGGTTCGCCGACCAGCCGTCCTTCTCGTCCTCGCTGCTCGACGCCATTTACAAGTCGATGGACGAGACCGAGGACGGCGCGGCGGAGGCTTCCAAGACCAAGAAGCGCGACGAGGCGCTGCACTACGGCTACTACTACAAGCCGTCGCTGGCCGGGAGTTACCGCGCCAGCAGCAGGGCGCCGGCGACCACGTCGAGCTCCTCGGAGTGCTCCAGCTACGGCGGCTTCTCCTCGTCCGAGGCCGAGTCGTCGCAGCACCGCCGCCTGCGTCCCATCCGCACCAGCGTCGCCGGAGCCGGCGCAGGCGGCGCGCCCGCTCCAGCTCTCGCGCCGGAGAAGAAGGCCAAGAAACCGGGCGCCGCCATCCGCGCCAAGCTCCGGGACCTCCGCAAGCCGGCGTCCCCCGGCGCGCGGCTGGCCGGGTTCCTCAACGCCATCTTCGCCGGCAAGCGCGGCCCCGCGACGACGCCGCCGTCGGGGTCCCGGGCGGCGGAGTCCGCGTGCTCCACGGCGTCCTCGTACTCGCGCTCCTGCCTCAGCAAGACGCCGTCGACGCGCGGCCAGCCGAGGCGCACCGTGCGGTTCCTCGACAGCGACGTCGAGGCGGCGCCGGCGTCCGCGGAGCGGCGGAGGGTGCAGGTCGGCGCGGTGGAGCAGATGCTGCTCCGGCGGATGGAGATGGAGAGCGACGACGATGACGACGACGAGGACAGCAGCGACGCCAGCTCCGACCTGTTCGAGCTCGAGAACCTGGCGGCCGCTGCCCCGGCCGCCGGGGGCGCCGCGTACCGGGACGAGCTGCCGGTGTACGAGACCACCAGGGTCGTGCTCAACCGCGGCATTGGCCACGCCCACGGCCACGGGTACGCGCACGGGAGGAGTACCAGAGTCGTGTGATTAATTTTGCTTCAGGGCGTCGTGAACGGTGACTGTAAAATGGTCGGGTTAACTGTAAAATTCAACCACTCCTAGTTTGGCAGTTGGGGCTAGCGCTTGCTGTCCCTGATGTAGTGATCTTTGGCAGTTTTTCCTTTTTGAAGTTTCTTTTCTTTTTCGATTTTCGATGGCGTGTGCTTAGTTCTGATTTTAGTGGCACTAATTCAGCAAATGCTATGGACATTTCGCTCTGTCTCCCATGTGTCTCTGGAGAAAATTGAGAATCCTGCTCCTGAGTGCATCCACTCTGTATCTCGGTTGTTCTGAATGACGTTAAAGAACCAACTTACGCTTCTTTCTTCAGTGCAAGTCTTTCATTCGCCCGTCAAGCTATCTGAAAGCCACCTTGTAAAATTTCTGCAAGATCCCGGTGTAGTTATATTTTAGTCCTCGCCACGTCTTCGGCAGCTGTTCTTAAGTTCAACTAAACACTCATGGCGATAGGTCTTAAAAAGCGAGGTCCAATCGAAAGCAATCGATTCGGATACTGAAAGGGTCGAGCTCAGTTGGATATCTGACGACGTTTCTATCTCATCGATGGCAAGCGCACTACCACACCAAAGCGTCCTAGGTAATCAGAGCGTGCGGCGAACAGAGCACTGCGTGAAAAAGATAAACAAAGATATCAGATGGATGGATGGATAGCATGTCATGATCGGCAGGCTCGCCGGCGAGAGAGATTTGCCGGGGTTGCACACGCTCCGCCTGCTGCTGCTCCTGCCGCACTCTGCAAAGGGGATTTACCAATCATTTCTCGAATCATTTCCAGGACTCGTGTATGGCCGGAGCACCATCCTGTGGATGCCACAGCTTTGCAGAAACGTCAGCTTGCTTCACACTTGTTTCAGCGTTTTTTGGTGCTGATCAGCTGGAGGCTACAGTTCGTTGTGTCGCCGATTATTGGACACCATTACAGCTAGCGAGCTAGTATACCTTGATGAGTCGGAGATGATGGAGCAGTGCCAAGCAGATTGCCACATTTGTGCCGTATACCTTAGTTTCGCAGTGGCGAAACCAGGAAACAAGGCCTCTATCCCGGTTATCTGTACGGCCTCAACGATAGAAATGCTAATATTAGAAGCTCATGACTTGCTACGAAAGTAAACTCGATCATGTGATGTGTTAACTGCACCCTAGCTTACCTCTACCCACGCGTGCGCCGGTGAATTTGTCTCCATTAACGACAAGTCTACAAATAAAATCAGGTAAATTGATGCTCTACATAAAATAGCTCAATACATTAGTGAGCAATATCAGTAACATACATTACGGAGGTTCCGGGTCGGGTGTGAAATAGGACAGTCAATTGTTTCGGCTGAACGGAAGATTTGTTTCGACTTTGAAACCAGCCAATTGTTAGTAAGCCGTATGGAAGATCAGACGAACCTTTCACCTTTGATTATTCTGCCACCGTTTCATATGTTCGACTTTGATGGTTTCTCCGGTATGATACACCGTCCTTTTTAATCGCTATGTATATATTCCCTCCATTTTTTTAATGATGTTTCAAAAAAGAGTTTTAGTTCAAACATCACTAAAAAAAAGAGAGGAAGGAGGGAATATGGCATTGTAAAACCTTTGTCCTTTTGGAGCGCAGTGTGTCCTGTGTATGCTTGAACGATTACCCATCTTTATGTTGGTAAGTACCATACATCGATTTAACAGGCACACGGAGGATCCTAGTACTGCTGTTACTGCTTCATGTGTTGTCCACTGCATGCCTACTTCAAAATTTCAAAACCGAAATTAAAGGGCATGTTCGAGTTGTGCAGTTGATCGTGTGCATATGCCCCCCGCTCCTAGGAAATGCATTAGAAATGGAACGTAAAAGGAGCTGTAAAAACTGTTTGTGTTGAAGAAAACTGATGTACATGATCCAGCTAGCCAGCATAAATGCAACCAAACCTCCAGCGTCTCCGGGGCCCCCCACTCTGTCACTCCAAGCTTGGTGTCACAGTCATCACCTGATAAACTTATGAACAAAATCTTACCCTTTTATCTGAACTAATCTCAACAGCTGAAAGGAGACTGTGAGTGCTCTATTGTAGCATTATTTTCTCACAAATTTCTTTCATCTTTTCCCAGCTTTGGTGAGTCCCCAGTCAAAAAGATGAGGGGGTTTCGAGCCTCCAGCCGTCGTATTCGAGTTATTTCTTTTTCCTATGGCTGGTTCCATCAATCGATTCCCATACTTTTGGAGCGTGGCTGTACTAGACTAATGGCCGCGGCAATTAGAAATGAAAATATAGTACTGCTTTTCATGGATAGTAGGAATTACATCACTGATCATACCGTACTACTACCTGTAACTAATCCTCTACGCTGTTGCTTCTTTCTTCGTCGAGAGAAGTGCAAATAACTTGGCATGCAGTTATATTCTTTTGCATGTCAAGTTATCTTCATGGGCGCGGAAGGCTGAAGGCCACAATAAAATTATTGTAGCCACTCCATGGCTCTAATGCAAAATCATTTCAGACGCTTATATGAAATGACTCCATGTACATGGACCACAAATCCTAAACCTACCTGAGCACGCAAAGCTGACGATCGATGCAACTCGATTCCACATTAGCAACTTGGTCTGAGATGGCATGCATAGAGACATAGACAGCTACTGCAAAGTTGATTAGGACTTAATCGAACCAGTTGGAGGGCTAAATTGTACTACTGGAATAGGGGTAGGGACCACAACACCACAAGAGGCCGATAAGCATCGAGAAAAGATAAGTTCTTCCAGCTCATTGTCTGTACTGTGCACACATTCTCTATAATCGCCTACAAAATGGTTTAGCTAGTACAACTGCCATCCTAGCTTTGCTATATTCCGGCTATAAATATAGAGGGACAAAGATCTTCAGGGCTGATGAGGAAAGAAAGTTGGGGACCCCTACACTCAAAGAAGAGGGGCAGAAATGTTAGCCTCACCCAATCTACTGCTCCTAGTAGTGATGAAATGTGTCTGCAATGTTTTGGCAAAAATTGTGACAATTTTCAGGCGACCGTTCTTTCTTTCTCTATTTTGATCTCTCCTTTTTAACAAACAAATTTTTTCTCCTTTTTGCTTTGAAGACACATGCCATTTTTTCCCATGCATCTCAAGGTAATTGATAGACTTGTTCGGTCACTGAGAATTTCATAGGGGTTACACAAAAATTACACGATTTCATATGCAATTGCAGCGCAGCAAATGGAACCCTAGCTTCAAATTTAAGCCATTCGATTAAGCAACTTTATCACCAGCTTAGCCTACGGTGGCAAAATGGGCTGCCCTCGTGAAAAAGAAGCTACTATCATGCTATACATTGACAAAAGTTTAGCCACTTCCACTTGCTGGGATAAGATAGGTGTGTATTCAGGACGAACACATAAAAAGGTGACGAGTTAATTAATTAAAAGAGAGGTTTTACTTGCCCATTAGGAGTTGACCCATTGTTAGGTTCTCCAGGCACTAATTAAACACCGTTAATCAGTCCTATGATACTCCCAAATGCTTATTTAATCAGGTTCTGGAAAGGATCGATTGTGCGTTGAAAAGGGACGCTAATACTTATACCATCTTCACTTTCCTGAAGCGTATATACTATAAAACAGTAGTTGAGCAATACTGAACTTGCAAATTCTTTGTGGTTTTGTAATATGGCATGGTTGTGTCATTGTGGGAGTTAGGCAGCCAGGACGATCTAGGCCATGAGGCTACGAAAGTCTATGAACCTAGTTAGGAGATTTCTTATTTCTATAGCATCATGAGGCAGCGATGGCGTTGCCTTACATTCTGCAACTATACTATTCGACCACATGTCCATGCCTTTGCATTGTTGGGGGGGGGGGGGGGGGGGGGGGGAATCTTTGAGTGAATTGCACAAAACATTAGGTTTTGAGACCTTATTGTCACCTTACACTAGGTTTAAGACTTTTTTGCATGAAACACTAGGTTTTAGCACAATGTTTCTCACTTTGCACCACCTTTTACCATTTCCTATCATTAGACCCACATTTCATACTCATATACAATTTGGATGAGAATATAAAATAGTAGACTGTTAATCCCTTCACCTTTTATTTGATTTTCATTATTTGGTTTTAAATTATAGAAATGAAGCAAAAGCACTTCAGGTCTTTACCTGCAGAATTTGAAAGTATTTTTCTCCCTTTCAAACAAGACAAGAATATTTGTGCTAAGGTGTGTTGCTCTCTATAAATCAAAAATGAAATATTGAAAACCAAAATAAAAGGTGAAATTCAACTAACTGATTATGGCACATAATGGTGGACACCTGATTATATTGCAGATACAAAAAAAAAAGAGTATTTTTTTAGAAGAGATTATGACCGTGATCATGTAAAATACTATAGCATTATCAGATTATTATTATTTAATTAAATGCATACAAAAAGTATATGTGAGTATGACTTGTGGGTCATGGGCTAGGAAAGGGTAAAAGATAGTGCAAAGTGAGAAACAATAAGCTAAAACCTAGTGTTTCATGCAAAGAAGTCTAAAACCTAGTGCAAGGTGAGAATATGGTTTTAAAACCTAATGTTTTGTGCAATTCACTCAAAATCTTTCGACAGCTCACTACAGTACAACTCCTCAACTCCTTTGTGTATCGAAAGGAACTGTAATAATTTTGAAGAAATCACCCGGCATATCCATGCACGCCAGAGTTGAAAGCAGGGTGAGGGAAATCCTGACGTCCGTATATCGAAAACAGAAGCATGCATGCATGCACACGTACGTACCGCTTACGTACGTAGAGCAACAAGTAGATGGTACCTTGCACGTATGCTTGCAGGTCACTCGTAAATTAGCTAACCCGTCGGCCGTCGTCAGCCAACAAACAGACAATATTGCCGTTAACCCGGCCGCTTGCTGTAACGTTACTTCGACGTGCATATGTGCCTCCGGCCCTTCGAACACGGTCACGGCGCATGGCACAAGTTTGAAGCTAGGCAGCTAGCAATAGCCCTGAGTTTTTACTCAAACGATTGCAAGATTAAACTTTGAGAGCACGAAACTTACCGCAGTGCCGAAACTTGAGTCGTTTGGAACACGAAAGCTAAGGCAACGAAGAGAGAAGAAAACCACAACCGGATCAACTGAAACAGAACGTCAAAAGGGACACTGGCAAACAAAGATCATCGATCCAGCAAGAGGGTCCCCAAACCGGCGATCAAAAGAAGCGCAGGGCCACGTGGCGCCAATCCCGAGGCACGGGCCCTGCTAACGATCGGCGGATCGATCAAGCGAGCTTTTACCGGCCCCGCGGCATGCATGCGTGCGTCGGTAAGCAGGACTCGTAAACGTGAAGCTCTCTCTCTAGCCATGCATGATTCCATTCCATGAAGCTTTCGCTTGGACCAAGAGAAAACGCTCGCGCCTCCGCGCGTCCTGCTGCTGCGGCAAAGCCGGTCGGGCTCGCGCGATCGATCGCTGGGCGTGGTGGGATCGATCTGCCCGACCGATCGCGCCGGATCCGATCCGATTGGATCCCCACATCTCAGGTCATGCAGGCTGATGGAGCTTTACCCAACCTTGGAAGCTGCAACGACCGTGTCGCGTCCGCGCAGGAGCCGAGAAAGAGAAAGCGGCGAGGCCGCGTGGAGGGGGATGACACGTGGGCCCAAAGTGTCATTGGGCTCGGCTTTACCGCGTGCAAAGCTACGGGGGTCGTACAGTACGAAAGCGTAGGAGCCTCAAAAGGATCGAGGGTGTTTTAGGAATTGTTCATGCATGGGTTTGGATTGGATGGTTGGGATTTTTTGAGGGATAGTAGTAGATGCAATGATGTTCTCTGTCACCCTGCCTGCCACGCGCGATCGCCTTCCCACGTGCGAGCCTACGATGCTAGTACGTACGTGTGCCGATCTGATCTTTATTTTCTTTTGTTACAGTACGGATCGGATACACTTATGAAGCTTTGCTCATGTACCTGTTCAAGGCCACAATGATGCACGAACCATTGCTGAACGGGGCATGTAGAAATACTGCTACACGAACAGCGGTTGCATGGACAAATGCTGCCTCGGATCCAGCAGCTTGTCACACGTTTTCCTCCATCGGGACAGGCTGCCAGCTGGTGTAACCAGCCGAAGTTTACGACATTTCCGGCGCGGTGGTGTCGGACGAGCTGGGCGCGTGTCGGAGGGTGTGTTTGTCCACTGTTACTGTACAGTGTGTCCTGACCCCGTCTGCACGTCCATTCCAGCATCACGGGACGTGGCCTTGGATCTCCGTATTGAGTACCCGCACGTACGTACGCGCTCACCGCGCGATCACGTAGACGTACTACGTCAATTGTGCTGCCTCTGTACTCAGCACCGCAGGCGGTGGATACGCTGCCCCGTCCTTGGAAGCAGCTTGTTCCCCCCCATCGGTACGCCTGGTTTTGCCCCGCGGGAAAAATTTGCAAGGAAAAGCGGGTGTTGTTCCGTCTCAGCTCACGAGACGGGGATGAATACTGCATTATTGCTGCGAAAGCATTTATCCACCGCCGCTAAAGCGCAAGCAACTGCGAGAAGCCTGGTGTGGTGACCCGACAGCCGAAGGCCCATGCAATAAAAGAAGCAGGTGAGATAGGCCCATGCGACGCGACGCGGGTACTGGTGCTCTGGGAGCAGGCAGCACTGTACGACTGGCTGCACAGCAGCAATTTGGCAGCGATTCAAGGCGGGAATCACGACGGTGATGGACTGATGGTACGTCCTACGTCCGCTCAAAATTACTCGTCGTTTGATTGGGCGTGATCGTTTTTCGGACGGAGTTGACACTTTGTTTCTTCTTTCAAATGGTTTGTTGCGATGCTAGTGTTGGACCTGACCCTTGTCACTCACTGTTTCCAGCAGGTCCTAGGTGATCAGTTGGACAACATTTTGGTGAAAACAACTTGTTCAAGAACAGAAACAACTTTTGAGTGTACCTTTCGATCCTTTTGTTTTGAAAACCAACGTTGTTTAGAGGAAAGATGTGTTAATGAACTCCGATGAATCTCGGGATCCGTAGCCGGCCCTGGATGGGGGGTCCATGGCGGACATCTCCCTGTGGCAGCCTGTAATCCTCAGGCCTTTGTGGTGCACGGAGCTTGCAGCGGCAGCATGCATATGACCATGGCTAGCGTTTCCTTTCGCAACTCATTTCATGGCCGAAACGCATTCAAGAGAAGTGGATTTGAACCTGGATCTCCCTTTTAATGGATCGCGTGAGAAGCGTTAAATTGGTTCACAGCTCCGGACGCAAGAAAGGCTGGCATTGGGCTCATGAGCTCCTCATGCCTGCCTCATCAGTGGACAGTGTCTGTGGCGCCCGCGGTCGCAGCACCGTCGTCTTTGGAAGCCCTGTTCTGTGTTCTGGCGGTGCAGGGTTGCAGCCTCGCCAGGGAACCTGCCTCATCATTTATGCATCACACAGTGCACAGGTTCCCCAGCCATCATATCCATTTATTCTAGGACTGTAGTTCCTCGCGAAATGCCCAAAATAGAGGCGAAACCAAAGGGGGGCAAACCATAGCATAGCAAGATCTTCCTAATACGCTGGTTGAACTCAATTCTTTATTTCATGGTGAAGAGAAGAAATCGTCTGAATTATATTGGGCGACTCGGGCCACAGAAAGTACAAGAGGTCGCCTTATTCATCTCCGGCCGCCAGAACACAGAACAGTTCAAAGGGTGTGAATGTGTGATAACGAAACTCGATGTAGGGTTGTGCGCGTCCTGCTGACAGTGTTGCTTTCGAGCGGCATGGGCAGGAACAGTAATAATTTGATGAAGCCTTGGAGAGGTGTTCAATTATCCAATTATTTTTTTTCGTGAAACGCATGCTTGGGGTCTTATAATACGGTGCGACGGTGTCCTCGTGCTCGTAACCTCACCGCCGTCACACTCAACCCCTCGTGACCGTGTCTCCGGCCGCCACCACCATCATCACCTTTCGCCAAAACAGCAATCGCTCGCCCGATCGAAAAACGCTGGAACAGGAACAAAAACCGCTACTGCTGCACATGAAAACAACACGAGAGCGATCGTGCAAAGGAAAAACATGGCAAAGAATCGCTCGCCCGATCGAAAAAAACGCTGGAACAGGAACAAAAACCGCTACTGCTGCACATGAAAACAGCACGAGAGCGATCGTGCAAAGGAAAAACATGGCAAAGAGAAAGAAAACATTCCCCCAACCACCGTCAGAATCGATCCCTTTCCGTCGCGCGAGGCCGCCGCCCCGAGTTAGTATCCGGAGTCCGGACCACGGGATCGATGGTCCCCGAGCTCTGGTAGCGAAACCACAGGCTCTCCCTGTTGCTCCGGGCCCGTCGTGTCGCCGGGCGAGTCCTAATCGCTCATTAAAGACGAACGCAACCGGATTAATTAAGAAAGGGAATCTCACGGCCTTGCTCACTTTGGTCACGGTGCAAGCATTAGATTATGCCCGGTTCCACGTATATAGTGGTAGCAGCAGCAGGTGGGGAGGCAGGGGCGTTTCGCAGCGCACGAAAACGCCGCCGCCGCCGTACCAGCGCGAGCACGGGGCTATTGTTTTATGCTCCCGTGCGCCGCGCTCGTCAGATGTGAGTGGTGGCTGCTGCCTGCTGGTGCCCGCGCGCACGCACGCAGGGTTCAGCTCCCGTCGCGTGTGGCACCGCTCGCCACGTTCCTGCGTGTCTGCTTATGGATCGTCTCTGCTGCTGCGGCTCGGTTCGTCGACACGGCGCGTCGAAGTGGCAAGGTAAACAGTGAAAACCCAATGATGCGGTCACGTGAGCCTTGCCGATGGGTTTAACCACGAGAGGGACGGGGAGGATATGATCATCATGTGATTCATTCAGCCCACTCGCTCATCCTTGCGCAAGTTCACGCATGCGGCGCTCGCTAGATAACAACAGGGGAAGACGAGAAAACAACGTTTTGTCCGGATACAATAATGCATCTATTTCGGCGCCGTTTATCGCCTAGCGCACGAGTGCGCCATTCGAGCCTGGTCGAATTTGCAATTCGATCGCCTCGTGTTGCGGAGCTACTAGTCTTTGTATCACATTTACAGTGGAGAAAAGTCTTTGTGCACTCTCTGTGTTTTGAAAGTGTAACAGTCATTGTACTCTCGTGATATAACCCAGCGCCGGCCGGACTAGAAATAACAGCATTTTTACGTACGAAATGAACTGTGGAAAGATCTAGCAGCGTGTTAATGTGCATCTCCGGCCCGGTGCCCCGCACGTACATACGCAATAGTGTGACGGTGTAGGACACCTCACTCTCCATCTAACCAGAGTTAAACCTAACCTCGGAAGCATGAAGAATGGGGCACGTTTACTCGTACTCCACTCCCTTCCCTTGTTGTATCAGACGACACGTTAAAACGAAACCTGGGACATGGTATCGAAATGGAATTTTACCCAACTGTACTGCACTTCCGATGAAATGCGAACGCGTGAGTTTGCAAGCTTGCAGCAGCACTGATGCGGCTGCGAGGAGTACATACAGAGCACAGCTCACTGAGTCAGTGGGTAGCGCGCTACCGGTCGGTAACGATAACGTGTGTAGGGGCCCACCGGCAAGGAGATCGGCCACCCGCACGCCCAAACCCGAGTTGGCTGGGCGCCACCCCGTTTCCGTCGCCACGTCCTCCTCCCTCGCCGCTATATTTGCCTGCTCCCCCTCACCCCTCCTCTTCCCTCCTTTCACAGTTTCACACTCCTTCCTCTGCACCTCCTCCTCCCCCCTCTGCTTTCCGGTTTCCACCACCATTCACCTCACACTTGCCATACTCTTCTGCTCCATCCACCACTGCTACTAGACTAGAGGGCAGCTTGCATTGAGCTCTGCTTGCTGCCGCGTCTTGTGCGGCGCGTGTCAGAGCGCAAGCTTCTTTGTGTTCACCTCGCACAGGCACCGGGGTACCCTCTTTTTCGTTTCACGGGGATGGAGAGGTGGGGGGCGAAGTGCGCGGCGCCGGAGCCGGGGAGGGCGAGGCGGTTCGCCGACCAGCCGTCCTTCTCGTCCTCGCTGCTCGACGCCATTTACAAGTCGATGGACGAGACCGAGGACGGCGCGGCGGAGGCTTCCAAGACCAAGAAGCGCGACGAGGCGCTGCACTACGGCTACTACTACAAGCCGTCGCTGGCCGGGAGTTACCGCGCCAGCAGCAGGGCGCCGGCGACCACGTCGAGCTCCTCGGAGTGCTCCAGCTACGGCGGCTTCTCCTCGTCCGAGGCCGAGTCGTCGCAGCACCGCCGCCTGCGTCCCATCCGCACCAGCGTCGCCGGAGCCGGCGCAGGCGGCGCGCCCGCTCCAGCTCTCGCGCCGGAGAAGAAGGCCAAGAAACCGGGCGCCGCCATCCGCGCCAAGCTCCGGGACCTCCGCAAGCCGGCGTCCCCCGGCGCGCGGCTGGCCGGGTTCCTCAACGCCATCTTCGCCGGCAAGCGCGGCCCCGCGACGACGCCGCCGTCGGGGTCCCGGGCGGCGGAGTCCGCGTGCTCCACGGCGTCCTCGTACTCGCGCTCCTGCCTCAGCAAGACGCCGTCGACGCGCGGCCAGCCGAGGCGCACCGTGCGGTTCCTCGACAGCGACGTCGAGGCGGCGCCGGCGTCCGCGGAGCGGCGGAGGGTGCAGGTCGGCGCGGTGGAGCAGATGCTGCTCCGGCGGATGGAGATGGAGAGCGACGACGATGACGACGACGAGGACAGCAGCGACGCCAGCTCCGACCTGTTCGAGCTCGAGAACCTGGCGGCCGCTGCCCCGGCCGCCGGGGGCGCCGCGTACCGGGACGAGCTGCCGGTGTACGAGACCACCAGGGTCGTGCTCAACCGCGGCATTGGCCACGCCCACGGCCACGGGTACGCGCACGGGAGGAGTACCAGAGTCGTGTGATTAATTTTGCTTCAGGGCGTCGTGAACGGTGACTGTAAAATGGTCGGGTTAACTGTAAAATTCAACCACTCCTAGTTTGGCAGTTGGGGCTAGCGCTTGCTGTCCCTGATGTAGTGATCTTTGGCAGTTTTTCCTTTTTGAAGTTTCTTTTCTTTTTCGATTTTCGATGGCGTGTGCTTAGTTCTGATTTTAGTGGCACTAATTCAGCAAATGCTATGGACATTTCGCTCTGTCTCCCATGTGTCTCTGGAGAAAATTGAGAATCCTGCTCCTGAGTGCATCCACTCTGTATCTCGGTTGTTCTGAATGACGTTAAAGAACCAACTTACGCTTCTTTCTTCAGTGCAAGTCTTTCATTCGCCCGTCAAGCTATCTGAAAGCCACCTTGTAAAATTTCTGCAAGATCCCGGTGTAGTTATATTTTAGTCCTCGCCACGTCTTCGGCAGCTGTTCTTAAGTTCAACTAAACACTCATGGCGATAGGTCTTAAAAAGCGAGGTCCAATCGAAAGCAATCGATTCGGATACTGAAAGGGTCGAGCTCAGTTGGATATCTGACGACGTTTCTATCTCATCGATGGCAAGCGCACTACCACACCAAAGCGTCCTAGGTAATCAGAGCGTGCGGCGAACAGAGCACTGCGTGAAAAAGATAAACAAAGATATCAGATGGATGGATGGATAGCATGTCATGATCGGCAGGCTCGCCGGCGAGAGAGATTTGCCGGGGTTGCACACGCTCCGCCTGCTGCTGCTCCTGCCGCACTCTGCAAAGGGGATTTACCAATCATTTCTCGAATCATTTCCAGGACTCGTGTATGGCCGGAGCACCATCCTGTGGATGCCACAGCTTTGCAGAAACGTCAGCTTGCTTCACACTTGTTTCAGCGTTTTTTGGTGCTGATCAGCTGGAGGCTACAGTTCGTTGTGTCGCCGATTATTGGACACCATTACAGCTAGCGAGCTAGTATACCTTGATGAGTCGGAGATGATGGAGCAGTGCCAAGCAGATTGCCACATTTGTGCCGTATACCTTAGTTTCGCAGTGGCGAAACCAGGAAACAAGGCCTCTATCCCGGTTATCTGTACGGCCTCAACGATAGAAATGCTAATATTAGAAGCTCATGACTTGCTACGAAAGTAAACTCGATCATGTGATGTGTTAACTGCACCCTAGCTTACCTCTACCCACGCGTGCGCCGGTGAATTTGTCTCCATTAACGACAAGTCTACAAATAAAATCAGGTAAATTGATGCTCTACATAAAATAGCTCAATACATTAGTGAGCAATATCAGTAACATACATTACGGAGGTTCCGGGTCGGGTGTGAAATAGGACAGTCAATTGTTTCGGCTGAACGGAAGATTTGTTTCGACTTTGAAACCAGCCAATTGTTAGTAAGCCGTATGGAAGATCAGACGAACCTTTCACCTTTGATTATTCTGCCACCGTTTCATATGTTCGACTTTGATGGTTTCTCCGGTATGATACACCGTCCTTTTTAATCGCTATGTATATATTCCCTCCATTTTTTTAATGATGTTTCAAAAAAGAGTTTTAGTTCAAACATCACTAAAAAAAAGAGAGGAAGGAGGGAATATGGCATTGTAAAACCTTTGTCCTTTTGGAGCGCAGTGTGTCCTGTGTATGCTTGAACGATTACCCATCTTTATGTTGGTAAGTACCATACATCGATTTAACAGGCACACGGAGGATCCTAGTACTGCTGTTACTGCTTCATGTGTTGTCCACTGCATGCCTACTTCAAAATTTCAAAACCGAAATTAAAGGGCATGTTCGAGTTGTGCAGTTGATCGTGTGCATATGCCCCCCGCTCCTAGGAAATGCATTAGAAATGGAACGTAAAAGGAGCTGTAAAAACTGTTTGTGTTGAAGAAAACTGATGTACATGATCCAGCTAGCCAGCATAAATGCAACCAAACCTCCAGCGTCTCCGGGGCCCCCCACTCTGTCACTCCAAGCTTGGTGTCACAGTCATCACCTGATAAACTTATGAACAAAATCTTACCCTTTTATCTGAACTAATCTCAACAGCTGAAAGGAGACTGTGAGTGCTCTATTGTAGCATTATTTTCTCACAAATTTCTTTCATCTTTTCCCAGCTTTGGTGAGTCCCCAGTCAAAAAGATGAGGGGGTTTCGAGCCTCCAGCCGTCGTATTCGAGTTATTTCTTTTTCCTATGGCTGGTTCCATCAATCGATTCCCATACTTTTGGAGCGTGGCTGTACTAGACTAATGGCCGCGGCAATTAGAAATGAAAATATAGTACTGCTTTTCATGGATAGTAGGAATTACATCACTGATCATACCGTACTACTACCTGTAACTAATCCTCTACGCTGTTGCTTCTTTCTTCGTCGAGAGAAGTGCAAATAACTTGGCATGCAGTTATATTCTTTTGCATGTCAAGTTATCTTCATGGGCGCGGAAGGCTGAAGGCCACAATAAAATTATTGTAGCCACTCCATGGCTCTAATGCAAAATCATTTCAGACGCTTATATGAAATGACTCCATGTACATGGACCACAAATCCTAAACCTACCTGAGCACGCAAAGCTGACGATCGATGCAACTCGATTCCACATTAGCAACTTGGTCTGAGATGGCATGCATAGAGACATAGACAGCTACTGCAAAGTTGATTAGGACTTAATCGAACCAGTTGGAGGGCTAAATTGTACTACTGGAATAGGGGTAGGGACCACAACACCACAAGAGGCCGATAAGCATCGAGAAAAGATAAGTTCTTCCAGCTCATTGTCTGTACTGTGCACACATTCTCTATAATCGCCTACAAAATGGTTTAGCTAGTACAACTGCCATCCTAGCTTTGCTATATTCCGGCTATAAATATAGAGGGACAAAGATCTTCAGGGCTGATGAGGAAAGAAAGTTGGGGACCCCTACACTCAAAGAAGAGGGGCAGAAATGTTAGCCTCACCCAATCTACTGCTCCTAGTAGTGATGAAATGTGTCTGCAATGTTTTGGCAAAAATTGTGACAATTTTCAGGCGACCGTTCTTTCTTTCTCTATTTTGATCTCTCCTTTTTAACAAACAAATTTTTTCTCCTTTTTGCTTTGAAGACACATGCCATTTTTTCCCATGCATCTCAAGGTAATTGATAGACTTGTTCGGTCACTGAGAATTTCATAGGGGTTACACAAAAATTACACGATTTCATATGCAATTGCAGCGCAGCAAATGGAACCCTAGCTTCAAATTTAAGCCATTCGATTAAGCAACTTTATCACCAGCTTAGCCTACGGTGGCAAAATGGGCTGCCCTCGTGAAAAAGAAGCTACTATCATGCTATACATTGACAAAAGTTTAGCCACTTCCACTTGCTGGGATAAGATAGGTGTGTATTCAGGACGAACACATAAAAAGGTGACGAGTTAATTAATTAAAAGAGAGGTTTTACTTGCCCATTAGGAGTTGACCCATTGTTAGGTTCTCCAGGCACTAATTAAACACCGTTAATCAGTCCTATGATACTCCCAAATGCTTATTTAATCAGGTTCTGGAAAGGATCGATTGTGCGTTGAAAAGGGACGCTAATACTTATACCATCTTCACTTTCCTGAAGCGTATATACTATAAAACAGTAGTTGAGCAATACTGAACTTGCAAATTCTTTGTGGTTTTGTAATATGGCATGGTTGTGTCATTGTGGGAGTTAGGCAGCCAGGACGATCTAGGCCATGAGGCTACGAAAGTCTATGAACCTAGTTAGGAGATTTCTTATTTCTATAGCATCATGAGGCAGCGATGGCGTTGCCTTACATTCTGCAACTATACTATTCGACCACATGTCCATGCCTTTGCATTGTTGGGGGGGGGGGGGGGGGGGGGGGGGGAATCTTTGAGTGAATTGCACAAAACATTAGGTTTTGAGACCTTATTGTCACCTTACACTAGGTTTAAGACTTTTTTGCATGAAACACTAGGTTTTAGCACAATGTTTCTCACTTTGCACCACCTTTTACCATTTCCTATCATTAGACCCACATTTCATACTCATATACAATTTGGATGAGAATATAAAATAGTAGACTGTTAATCCCTTCACCTTTTATTTGATTTTCATTATTTGGTTTTAAATTATAGAAATGAAGCAAAAGCACTTCAGGTCTTTACCTGCAGAATTTGAAAGTATTTTTCTCCCTTTCAAACAAGACAAGAATATTTGTGCTAAGGTGTGTTGCTCTCTATAAATCAAAAATGAAATATTGAAAACCAAAATAAAAGGTGAAATTCAACTAACTGATTATGGCACATAATGGTGGACACCTGATTATATTGCAGATACAAAAAAAAAGAGTATTTTTTTAGAAGAGATTATGACCGTGATCATGTAAAATACTATAGCATTATCAGATTATTATTATTTAATTAAATGCATACAAAAAGTATATGTGAGTATGACTTGTGGGTCATGGGCTAGGAAAGGGTAAAAGATAGTGCAAAGTGAGAAACAATAAGCTAAAACCTAGTGTTTCATGCAAAGAAGTCTAAAACCTAGTGCAAGGTGAGAATATGGTTTTAAAACCTAATGTTTTGTGCAATTCACTCAAAATCTTTCGACAGCTCACTACAGTACAACTCCTCAACTCCTTTGTGTATCGAAAGGAACTGTAATAATTTTGAAGAAATCACCCGGCATATCCATGCACGCCAGAGTTGAAAGCAGGGTGAGGGAAATCCTGACGTCCGTATATCGAAAACAGAAGCATGCATGCATGCACACGTACGTACCGCTTACGTACGTAGAGCAACAAGTAGATGGTACCTTGCACGTATGCTTGCAGGTCACTCGTAAATTAGCTAACCCGTCGGCCGTCGTCAGCCAACAAACAGACAATATTGCCGTTAACCCGGCCGCTTGCTGTAACGTTACTTCGACGTGCATATGTGCCTCCGGCCCTTCGAACACGGTCACGGCGCATGGCACAAGTTTGAAGCTAGGCAGCTAGCAATAGCCCTGAGTTTTTACTCAAACGATTGCAAGATTAAACTTTGAGAGCACGAAACTTACCGCAGTGCCGAAACTTGAGTCGTTTGGAACACGAAAGCTAAGGCAACGAAGAGAGAAGAAAACCACAACCGGATCAACTGAAACAGAACGTCAAAAGGGACACTGGCAAACAAAGATCATCGATCCAGCAAGAGGGTCCCCAAACCGGCGATCAAAAGAAGCGCAGGGCCACGTGGCGCCAATCCCGAGGCACGGGCCCTGCTAACGATCGGCGGATCGATCAAGCGAGCTTTTACCGGCCCCGCGGCATGCATGCGTGCGTCGGTAAGCAGGACTCGTAAACGTGAAGCTCTCTCTCTAGCCATGCATGATTCCATTCCATGAAGCTTTCGCTTGGACCAAGAGAAAACGCTCGCGCCTCCGCGCGTCCTGCTGCTGCGGCAAAGCCGGTCGGGCTCGCGCGATCGATCGCTGGGCGTGGTGGGATCGATCTGCCCGACCGATCGCGCCGGATCCGATCCGATTGGATCCCCACATCTCAGGTCATGCAGGCTGATGGAGCTTTACCCAACCTTGGAAGCTGCAACGACCGTGTCGCGTCCGCGCAGGAGCCGAGAAAGAGAAAGCGGCGAGGCCGCGTGGAGGGGGATGACACGTGGGCCCAAAGTGTCATTGGGCTCGGCTTTACCGCGTGCAAAGCTACGGGGGTCGTACAGTACGAAAGCGTAGGAGCCTCAAAAGGATCGAGGGTGTTTTAGGAATTGTTCATGCATGGGTTTGGATTGGATGGTTGGGATTTTTTGAGGGATAGTAGTAGATGCAATGATGTTCTCTGTCACCCTGCCTGCCACGCGCGATCGCCTTCCCACGTGCGAGCCTACGATGCTAGTACGTACGTGTGCCGATCTGATCTTTATTTTCTTTTGTTACAGTACGGATCGGATACACTTATGAAGCTTTGCTCATGTACCTGTTCAAGGCCACAATGATGCACGAACCATTGCTGAACGGGGCATGTAGAAATACTGCTACACGAACAGCGGTTGCATGGACAAATGCTGCCTCGGATCCAGCAGCTTGTCACACGTTTTCCTCCATCGGGACAGGCTGCCAGCTGGTGTAACCAGCCGAAGTTTACGACATTTCCGGCGCGGTGGTGTCGGACGAGCTGGGCGCGTGTCGGAGGGTGTGTTTGTCCACTGTTACTGTACAGTGTGTCCTGACCCCGTCTGCACGTCCATTCCAGCATCACGGGACGTGGCCTTGGATCTCCGTATTGAGTACCCGCACGTACGTACGCGCTCACCGCGCGATCACGTAGACGTACTACGTCAATTGTGCTGCCTCTGTACTCAGCACCGCAGGCGGTGGATACGCTGCCCCGTCCTTGGAAGCAGCTTGTTCCCCCCCATCGGTACGCCTGGTTTTGCCCCGCGGGAAAAATTTGCAAGGAAAAGCGGGTGTTGTTCCGTCTCAGCTCACGAGACGGGGATGAATACTGCATTATTGCTGCGAAAGCATTTATCCACCGCCGCTAAAGCGCAAGCAACTGCGAGAAGCCTGGTGTGGTGACCCGACAGCCGAAGGCCCATGCAATAAAAGAAGCAGGTGAGATAGGCCCATGCGACGCGACGCGGGTACTGGTGCTCTGGGAGCAGGCAGCACTGTACGACTGGCTGCACAGCAGCAATTTGGCAGCGATTCAAGGCGGGAATCACGACGGTGATGGACTGATGGTACGTCCTACGTCCGCTCAAAATTACTCGTCGTTTGATTGGGCGTGATCGTTTTTCGGACGGAGTTGACACTTTGTTTCTTCTTTCAAATGGTTTGTTGCGATGCTAGTGTTGGACCTGACCCTTGTCACTCACTGTTTCCAGCAGGTCCTAGGTGATCAGTTGGACAACATTTTGGTGAAAACAACTTGTTCAAGAACAGAAACAACTTTTGAGTGTACCTTTCGATCCTTTTGTTTTGAAAACCAACGTTGTTTAGAGGAAAGATGTGTTAATGAACTCCGATGAATCTCGGGATCCGTAGCCGGCCCTGGATGGGGGGTCCATGGCGGACATCTCCCTGTGGCAGCCTGTAATCCTCAGGCCTTTGTGGTGCACGGAGCTTGCAGCGGCAGCATGCATATGACCATGGCTAGCGTTTCCTTTCGCAACTCATTTCATGGCCGAAACGCATTCAAGAGAAGTGGATTTGAACCTGGATCTCCCTTTTAATGGATCGCGTGAGAAGCGTTAAATTGGTTCACAGCTCCGGACGCAAGAAAGGCTGGCATTGGGCTCATGAGCTCCTCATGCCTGCCTCATCAGTGGACAGTGTCTGTGGCGCCCGCGGTCGCAGCACCGTCGTCTTTGGAAGCCCTGTTCTGTGTTCTGGCGGTGCAGGGTTGCAGCCTCGCCAGGGAACCTGCCTCATCATTTATGCATCACACAGTGCACAGGTTCCCCAGCCATCATATCCATTTATTCTAGGACTGTAGTTCCTCGCGAAATGCCCAAAATAGAGGCGAAACCAAAGGGGGGCAAACCATAGCATAGCAAGATCTTCCTAATACGCTGGTTGAACTCAATTCTTTATTTCATGGTGAAGAGAAGAAATCGTCTGAATTATATTGGGCGACTCGGGCCACAGAAAGTACAAGAGGTCGCCTTATTCATCTCTCCACTGGGCCCATATGTCCGGGCAAGGACATATGCACATACATCTCATGAACGAGCACGGGTTAACCAGCAGAATCAATGTCTCCTGCTCCATCACAGCTCAAGCCTGTTCGAGCAGCGCATCCACCATCCAGGCTCGCTAATGAGAATTCAGTCTCTGGACATCTACCAGTTGATAAAGATCGCCACGCCGTTGGTGTTGCAGAGGAAGAAATTGCCTGGAGAAAATATTTGTGCACATGTTAACCAAGTTGAAGCTGTGAAGGATTGCTGAAGAAGGCCGCTGGCTAGTGTAATATTTCACTCTACTTACCTCCTCTGCTCAATCAATGAATAGTCAATTTCTGCTATTATAGTTGTCTCCTCATGCTCGGTTGTTGCGATCACCTCCCCAAACTAGCAGTGAAGTGCAAATAGTTACATAAAACACGACCATATGTATGCTAGTTACACGACAGAACAAAGACATGGCATCTGAAAATCTCAAATCAACTTACAGGTCCAACAAGAGTGGAGTGACCCCAAGCAACATAACCTGCACTTGTGTCTCGAGCTGGACCACATGTTGCCACAAACAGCTGATAACAAACAGTTGATTAACATTTGATAGCATAAAATTGGAAATATGACTGGTATGTTAATGTTAAACAAAATGAAAGAACAGCATAGTAGCTCAGCATACCTGGTTGTCCGCAGCCCTGCCATTGCAAAAATAATGTCATCAGTGTAAAAGCAAAAGAAGGGTATAATGGACACATTTCAGACAAGGAAGACAAGTTGTTAGCTCATTATGTAGCCCTCCCATCATTATAATAATATAATAACATGTTGAGGCAAAAATTGATGCAGTACCTCGCCCTTTGCAGCAACTCCCAGTGCAATGGCCCAGTAGTCATGTTGAATGCACCAGGATAGCACAACAAATGAGCACCTGTAGTCAGTAAAATGAACTTAGTCCATTTTGTCAGTGTTTTCAGAGATCCCAAGCAGCACCAACCCATTCATGTGCTTATACTTGTAAACTGTAACTAGAAATGTGAAAATGACACTCAAACACAGAGTTACCAGGTTAGGTTTGGCTAGTAGATTATGAGACTAAGTTTATCCCCCTAATAAACATCGAATAGGCTGTTACTAGATGCCATGTTTCAAATACAGTGGAAAATGTCATAGCATCACATATTGCAATATTGAGTTACAGCTTAACTAGAGATGACTATGCTAAATAAGATAACAGTTAAACTGTGGATTACAAATATAGGATATGAGTGAGTACCTCTTGCAGCATACAACATTGCTAATTCTTGGAAACGGATGTCATAGCATATACCGATACCAATTCGCCCAACATCTGAAAAGGAAATCAACAGTGTCATTAGAAAAGGAAATCAACAGCATTTCAATTAAACTTTATGTTGTCTAACTTTATTAAAAAAAAAGGGAAGCCAGCAAGGACTGGTTGTGTTCCAGAAACTACGTGCAAACGAAAGAATATAGTACTAGTGATATAGCTGGAACAACAGAACACCCGACTCAAATTACGGAAACCCAAAGTTAGAGATGCGTGGTTGTCCCCATGGTACTGGTATGGTAACTAAAATCTTTGCATTTCTTATTTGCTGCTGAGGGCAGAATAATTGCTCAAACCTGTATCTACAATAGTAGGAGTCTGCCCAGCAGTAAGGGTCTTTGACTCCTTGAATGTAATCTTCCCAGGAATATCGATGTCGAAAAGATGGATCTGTCAGTCATGAAAATATTTAATTGTTAGAACACATTACAATGACCTTTCATTGGCTCGATACCTTCAGTTGTTAAAGGAAAAAATGTAGCCTCGCAAATTGTAAGAGTACATAAACAAATTGGGTAAAAGAATAAGTTTTCAGCGTCACCTTTCTATGTTTACCCTTAAGCTTCCCATCTGAACCAAAGACGCAGCATGTGTTGTACAAGTTTTTCCCAGAACGTTCTGCTATAGACCCACCAACAAGAGTTATTTGCAAGGTGCGAGCAGCCTCTGACAACATCGAAAATGAGGGAGCTGCATCGCCGCCAGCTTCAATGTCCTCAGCGTACTCTGGAAAACTGTCATTCGAATATGGGCCATTCCAGATTTCCTACAAGCATGAACACAACAGCTACAGGTAAATGCAACAAGGCACAATGAGCACGCACACTCAGTTAATATCCCCTTAATATTTCTGAAGCATGACTTAAAGGAGAGGAAGAAAATATGGAGAGCAAGAAATTTCACAGTTATCTATACCAAAAGGCTAAAGGGTGTATCTGTCAGGCTGGATCCATATGGAGACGCAAAATATGTTTGGTTTCTAGATCAAATAATATTTTGCCAGAGCAGTTCAGCATGCTAATTCTTTTATGCCACAACCAACCCCTAATATGATTATTACCATCACTTTTCATGATACATTTCGATCAAAAAATTAAAGCGTGCAGTACTCAACATTTGAAGGTCATGCCATATGCAAACCAAAGCCAATATGCATGATCATGAATGGAACAGTAAAAAATACAGCATGTCCAATGATCACACTGCAGAGTGCAAAACTGTATCAATCAAGCTCGTATCTCTTACATTCACAAATCAACCTATCTAATGATGTTAAGGATTGAGACTACTATGCGACAAAATATGTTTTGTTCCTAGAACAAACAATAATTTGCCAGAGCGGTTCATCCTACTTAATTTTTTTTATACCATAACCAACCCCTAATGTGAATTACCATCACTTTTCATGATACATTTCGATCAAAAAGTTTAAGTGCTCAGTACTCAACATTTGAGGGTCATGCCATATGCAAACCAAAGCCAATATGCATGATCATGAAATGGAACAGTAAACAATACAGCATGTCCAATGATCATCTGCCAGAGTGCAGAACTGTATCTGTCAATCAAGCTCGTATCTATTACATTCACAAATCAACCTGTCTAATGATGTTAAGGGTTGAGACTACTATGCAACAACCACCACGAATTTGCTGAATTAATGGACTCACAAGTCACAACCATCCCAAATACCTTCCAAGTCCGAAGTCAACTAGACAGTAGCACACTTGTCAGTAGCAGAAAGTTCGACAAATATTTACCGGGAGGAGCACGAGCTTGGCCCCTTCGGCGGCGGCCTTCTCGATGGCCGCGCGCGCGTGCGCGATGTTGCGAGCCTTGTCCGCCGTCACCGAGAGCTGGCACAGCGCCACCTTGAACTGCGGTCACAGAAGAACCCCACCCTCAGATCATCCATCCCTGACCTGACCTGGGCCCAAAACCAAATGAATTCGAACGGGGATGGCGTCACCTTGGAGAGCGGCGGGGTCGGGAGCTCGAGCGCGGGAGGGGAGCGCGCGGCCTCCGGTCGGAAGGAGGAGGCTGCGGTGGCCATGGCGACGAAACTACGGCGGATGCGCAGGAGCGGGAAGCGGGCGGAGATGGTGGAGCTCGTGAGGCGGGGCGCGAGAAGGGCGGCGGCTGTGGATGTGGCTGCGGCTCTCATCTCATAGACGGCGGCGTGCTGTAGCTAGGTAGTGACGAGCGAGGCGGCGTGAGTCGTGACGGCGACTCGAATGGGGGTGGTTGGCGAATGGATCGGCATCTCCTGTTCGTGGGCCCAGCTTGTCAGTGGGATGGTGTGCGAGCGTTTGGTGGTGACAGCACTTTTTTGGTGCTGCTTTGAGAAGAGGCAGGCGCTTCGGACACTGCCGGTTCTCTCCGGCAAGGACATTTCCAATGGATGGCCATTTCCATGCCGGAATCTGGTCGCCGGCCGATCATCCACGGTGCCCGCCTGCCCGGCGCCTTAATTGGGTTCGCCGTGGCTTCCAAGCACATCGGAGGCAGAACATTTTTCACCGCCCAGAATCGGCCCAGACCAGAGGCGGAACATTGTCCATATGGGGCTGGGCCGTCTATGGACCGTTCTGATCCGATTCTAGCCTTTCAATCCAACAGAAATGGATGGCAGGCTTCGTCAGCTCACATGCGTATCATCATTCCTCTCACATCGAGGTTTTAGAAAGCTTTTGCTATTGCTGCAACCTAGGAACTTTTACAATTTTCCTTATAAACAACATTTTCTTTCTCGAAAACGTATTAGCAGTTAACCGTGAGAGGAAAATCTTGGAGAGAAGCAGCGCCACATCAAGCTGATCAGGAGTACCAACTATTCTTGGAGCACTCGCACTGAAAAATGAAACGAAACGGGAGCTTTCGTCTGCAGTGTGACAGTGTCGGTATACATTTCATCCGAACTGGTGGACAGACGACAACGGTGAACCATGATCCCATCGATATAGGTCATAACCTTTGCCATCGCATTAAGCCTTTCATAGCTAATCAAAGAACTGTCTGATTATAAGCTGATGATGTTCAGAGAAAATGTGATGTCAAGGATCAGGAAACCTGTCGAGGTCGCGCCTGATCGGTGTCCCGTTCTGCTGACCGCCCTGGTCAGTGTTTGGTTTACCGACCCTGCAAGGCAGCTACTGGTGCTTCCGTGTGGACAAGGTAATGGAAAGAGTGACCTTGATGCGCACTTTAGTCTTGACCTTAATTAGCGTGTAACTGTCCAGGCATCAACGCCATCGCAAAAGTGCACCGTGGAATTGAAGTAGGATGTTGATGACCTTACTGTTGACACGATCAATCTCATGTGCTGTTTTCGTCGCAAGTCGCTGTTGAGCTTTGTGATGACGACGAGCAGCGACATTTGCCCTGCTACTCGCAGTGCCCTTGGCTTCAAGATGACTGGAGGGAGGCAGGCGATGAGTGAGTCATCACAATCGACGTGTCACGTGCCGACGATTATGGCTGTTGACTCCATCTCGATCTCATTGCTCTCAACGTGTGCAATGCTTTCTGATTACGCTGCTAACAAAGGGCGTCTGTCTGCCTGTATTAAACTCTCTTGTAATATTTTAACTGCTGAGGTTTTTTTATCAAGACACGGAAGAGCCTTCTTATGCGCTCTTGGCAGATTCGGCTGCGGTAGGGACCGGATGCCTAATCTAACCTACGTGCAGCTTCCTGATGGCAAACACGCGACAGCAGAAAACCGCATCCGAACCAAGGGTCCATAGCCTATCAATCAGGGGTGTTCATAGACGGTTTCCTTAAACCGCCGACGAAACCGGCGAGGCGGCGATGAACTGCGGGTTACTGTTCATTGCATGCGGTTACTGTTCATCCGCAGGTGTCGGAACAGTAGACGGTTCCGTCGCCGGTTTTTCCGAACCCGGGATGAACAGCCCTGGCTATCATCACTCGGGTCAAGGCAAGGGAAACAAATGCACAATGCACCGGCGTGCCGGACCAGTGACCCGGCACAATGCACAGTACCGGATCCGGTGAGATTGTACTGGGTCGCTGTTATCCGGGCCCCGCCGCCACAGTACCCCACCTAACCCGATCCGGAGCGGCTGGGTTGGACTGGCCCTGGACTGGACCCACGGCCCACGCGATAATGGGGCCTGCCTATCGTCTCTCTCCATGCCCTGATCTGATGACGCGCGAATTATTCTATGCGGTGATTAGCGATGTGCTCAGCTGTTGCTGTTCGTGATGTGTGCAGACGAGTGGATGGGCAAGCAGCAAGCTTCCTGCGACTTCTTCCGGCTAAGCTAGCAGGTCAAGCAAAGAACTTCGTTGGTGTGTGAGAATCGGGGAGCACGATTGTTTTAGGTGCCGGATTAAAGTACGCGGCCTAGCAAACATCACCACCTACCGTCTGATTTCTACAAGTGTGATTATCTGCATTTCCTTTCGCTGTCGTGCCCGCATTTTCTCTTCGTTTAAAAGTGTGCAGCTGTTTTCAGGCTCCAATATCAAGGGCACGCATACGAATCAGTTCTCGTATTCGAAACTACTTGTATAAGCAAAGCCAACTGGAACGGCAGCGACATGCCGTATAAGGGGCCGTTTGGCCGGGCTTCAGCTCCGGCTTCGCCCGCGGCTCCTCCAAAAAAATTGCCAAACGCAGTGCTTCTTCAACCGCTCCTCCGTGAATTCCGGGCGAAGCCGGACGCAAAAAGGGGCCGAAGCCGGGAGCACCTCCGGGGTCGCTTCGCCCGCTCCTCCCCTCTGGTCCCACCAAATCCAGTCGCCTTTTCCTGAATTGCCATCGGCTGGTTCTTCTTTCCCCCGACGATGGCGATGGCGCGTGCGAGGGAGCGTCGTTGGGCTCGACGGCCTCCCCTGCCGCCGCGCACACCATGCATGCCAGCGAGCTTGTGCGGCCTCTCCTACAGCCCTGCTGCCGTCGCTGGGCTCGGCTCAGCTGAGAGCTTCTGCGAGAGATCAGAGAGAGAGGGAGAGAGAGAGAATGGATTCCAGGGAGAGAGAGTAGCGTGCGAACGAGCTAGTGGATGGACGAGAACGATGAGTGTTGTGTGGCCCCTTGAGAAATGGATTAGATCGCTGAGTTGAGTCTGAGCGTAGGAAAAAAAATACTAGTACTAAGGTTTTTTTGGTAATGGTACTCTTTACTTTAAAATAGCATAAAAATTGAGGTGCAACAATTTTTAATACTATTAATTATTAGTACAAATTTTTTACAAAGTTAATTATCAGTACATATGAATTACATGTATATAATCAAACATTATGTCTAGAGGCATTATGGACAATTGTCTATTTCATCTATTCATACAAATCATGAGAAGTCAGAGGAGAAGCCGTTTTGCCAAACGATTTTGGACACAGTCACAGTCACAGCCGGTTTTCTAGAGAAGCCACAGCCACAGCCGGAGCCTTGACAAACAGCCCCTAAGTGTATAAGTTTTCCGCTGCACTTATCTATCACGCGAATGAAAACTTCTGCGATTTTCTTTGTTTCCTGTCTCTAGTCGTGGGAATCCGGAGGTTCATCAAAGAGGCGCCGCTGTTCCTTATTCCGATACGCGCGAATCAGGAAGCTGATCCGATGCCAGCAACTGTTCCCCCTCGCTGTCTCGAGCTCCGCTTCCCGGGTGCTGCATAGACGAATAGAATGATGCGACTGCAGATTCGCGCCTAACCTTCCATCCCATGATGCAAAGCCATGACAGTGATCGATGCAGCTAGCCATGACCATAAGTCCGTGACAGATTCGCACCTAGCCTTCCATTCCATGAAGCAAAGCACACAGAACACAAAGCAGGGCGCACACAAGTTCAACAACAAATCCATAACAGGAGAAAGATTATAGTAGTAATAGAAGTGCAAATACGACAAGAAATCAACCGAAGTTGTTGTCTCAAACTTCTCCATTTCACAGAAATTTTCATCATCATCAGCCGCATCAGCAGCAAGCAGGCAGCAGCAAAAGCCAGCAAAATTTTGCATCCTAAAACCCTCCTTCTAGTGCTTCTTCTTGCCCTCCCTCTATAGCACCGGATCAACAAGAAAGCACACCAAAAAACAACTACGAGTGGAACATATGTACAAGATTCCTAATTAACCAACCCCCATGGCCATGGATCGAGATTGCTTCGAAGACGATTCGGTCGAGTCACTTGACGATCGCGGTACGGTTAGGAAGCAAAGGATCTCTTCTAATCGAAGGAGCCCTCCTTGGCCGAGAGCCGCTTGAGGAACTCGTAGGTGGTGACCATGGTGGCGGCGGACAGCGACATGGACCCCCACCTCGGCCCGAGCCCGCGGTAGCACGCGGCCCACCCACCTTCCTTGAGCAGCCCGCGCATCGTGCTCGCCAGCGTGGGGCGCGAGGCCGCGGCGGCGTCGGTCTCCATCACCTGGAGCCGCGTCTTCACGGTGTCCAGCGGCATGGTCACCAGCGCGGCGGCGCCCCCCGCCGCCGCGGCGCTCGCGGCCTGCACGGCCACCAGCGACGCGTGGCTCTCGGAGCGGTCGGCGCCCACGACGCGCCACAGGCAGCGCTGCGCCACGGCGTAGGTGGACCACCACACGGCGTTGGACGGCGCGTAGGTGAGGATGGAGAGGCCGAAGCCGCGGTACAGGCCGCGGACGCCGTCGGCGAGCAGGATCTTCCTGAACGCGTCGGCGCCGCCGCGGTAGCGGCAGGCGGTGGCGGAGGTCTGCACCATCAGCCGCTGGCTGATGACGTCGACGGGGGTCCACACGACCTGCGCGGCCACGGCGGCGGACACGCCGGCCGCCGCGGAGGCCGCGGCCGACGCGGCGGGCTCCGAGACGCCGAGCCGGATGGCGGCGGAGCCGACCGAGCTCTTGGTGGCCTCGAGCGCGGCCATGTAGAGCGCGCGCGCGGGGATCGTGCCTGCCAGCGACGCGCCGAACCCGCGGTAGAACCCTCTCACCCCGTCCCGCCGGAGGATGGCGGCCGCGGTCGCCGTGGCCGCCTGCGGCGGCGGCGCCACCTGCAGGTGCGTCTTCACCACGACGGCGGGGTACAGCGCCGCGGACACGCCCGAGAAGAGCGCCGCGCCTAGGACGAAGAACCGCGACTTGTCGAGCATCTCCCAGTTCACCTCCGCCGGCAGCCGCCGGATCTCGTCCGCCGCTGCAGCCGCCGCCGCAGCGCCGGTCTCCTCCTCCATGTCCACTGCACTGAAGCTCATCCTTCCACTAACTCTGACGCTTACCAACTCGCCTAGTACCAAAACCCAATCAAACCTCGCAGCCAACAACTCAAGCCAGGATCAGGTAAACCATCTCGCCCACAACACTCCCCTGCTAGACTGCTATAATCCTCCGGCACCAACGGCGACTTCTCCGGCGAGCACGCACTGCACACGGGGGCAAGAAAAGAGGACTGGAGCACTTCGGACCCTTGAAACGGAAAAAGTGGGAAGCAGCGAGCAGTGTGCGATTCTTCGAGATCCGGAGGGGTTAACTGAATATTTATACGGAAGGTTGGTGGCGTGGCCACACCGCGCTGCTGCCACTGCCTTATCCTTGATCGATCCCGGAGCAGGACGAGATGCCCGTACCGGTGACCGGCACGTGGCCGCGGAGATGCGTGTCGGGATGCAGGTCTTATCGGTTACTGTTGCGGGGACTAACCGGAGACCGCCGGTGGGCGTCGCCCATTGGCTGGATCTCGCGGGAAAGCTGGGCCACCGTCTTGGGTGAGTGTGGGAGAGAGGATGCCTTTTTTTAATGGCGCGAGTTGGAGTGTTGCGCACACAGAGACACACGATGGCTCGCCCACAATAAAAGGCAATCAATTGTGAGAAATGGGTCGCCGACAAGCCGGCCCGCGCATTTTCTGTGTGCTGTCTTACGTGGGCCAATCCGAACTTACAGGTAGAGATATTAGCTCCGGGTTTGCTTGTATGGTTGACAAGTTTAGAAGTTTACGAACTCTGGTTTCATCGAAAGAATTGATTGCTAGAAACCAAAAAACAGTAGAAAAAACAATTGTTAAACAAGCTAATTGATGGCGCCCGGTCGAAGAAGTTTTTTGTCATCACGCATGAAGCAGTACGGATGACCTTTGGTCGAGATTAGGTTCGCGTGTATGGTTGATAAGGATGTCTAAGCAGTCTCTATTCGAAAAGGATAGGGAACTGTGTTTTCCATCTCTTTTTGCCTAGTGTAGCAAAATTTGTTCTTGAAAGAAGTGTGACAACTTTTCGAGCCGATGAACCTCACACAGTCACACATGCATGGCCAAAGGGTTCCCCACGTCTAGCAGCGTTCTACCTGGAAATGCACCAAAATAGTTCGAGAATGCCATTTTGCCCATGCATGCGCAAGCGGTTTCCAGTCAACAAAAGAAGGAAAAGCCGCACACCTGGGCGTAAAGCAATTCGGGAGGAACGAGGAGGGAGTCACGCCTCAAGCGTGTGCCGTCCAAGTGTTCAACCACATTCTAATTTGGACACGGTTCGTCTCGGTTCCGTGGGCTACTAGCCGCCCACAGACGCGACGGCCATCCATTGCAAACCCAATGACACGTGGGTCCTCTTAGTACGGTCCCACGCGGCCGTTGTTCGATTGGATCAGCAGCTGCAACTGCAAGCAGGCGGCGGCGAGCAAGTGGTGGATCGCCGTTTGCTGAGCGCCCGTGGAGTTGGAGGACCCGGTGGGCCGCGGGCAAATCCAGTGGCGCGCTGGGCGGGGCCGACGTACGTGGCCGTTGGATTCTCGAGGGGCCGTCCACACGCGCGCGCGGCGCCATGGCCGGTGGTCGAAGTAGAAAAGAGCCGTGCTGGCCGCCGAGATCTTGGCTTCCACAGGCGCACGCCTGTAGCAGGTCAAGACGACCGACGTGCGACAACTCCGTATCTCGCTCTCGTCGTTGGAAATCTTTAGCTATTCAGATGCACGCTCCTATTTCTCGTCAGGTTCCCAAGACCTGCAGGCTGTTGTTACGTATGACTCGCTCTACGAGTCCGTAGTATTTGATTAGCAGGTAAGCTCAGGACTGATATCAATTTGTCAAACTGGTTTAGAAAAGCAATCAAGTTGCACTAACCAATACGAGCAATATGCTGCAAAGATGTCGCTTCCAGTTTGCGACGAGGAAAGCACGTGCTCTCATCTTCTGAGATTTTTTTTTTTTTTTTTTTTTTGAGCAAACGTGCTCTCATAGATTTTGGCTGAAGAAGATCTGTATTATAACAAAAACGCCGAAGCACGTGCGAGCGAGTGCTCCAATGCTCGTAATCTAGCGTCCCCGCAGATTCCATTCTTTTGATTTTTGGAGTATAATTTTCGTGGACTCCAAAAATTGACCACAAGTGTGCCGGTAGTCCAAGCAGCGCCGAATTCAGGAATGACTGGTTCAACAATAAAGGAGCTGATTTTTCTTTCGCAAAAATAAAAAAAAGAGCTGATTTTTTGTTTGCGAGGAAACACTCGGCCTTTTCGGCAGGTTGAATCGCAGCTATTATACTGAAGCGACTGCTGAAGAAATAATTGCGAACACTGTAGCTGCTGAATCGCAGCTGCTGCAATACAGCCAACCGAACAAGCTGATTATCTTATTTTTAGGTCCAGCTAGATGTAAAATCGACCGTGCATCATGTGTCTGCATCAGTACTTCAGTAGCTGTCAAGTAGGTAGGTTGATGACACCAGGCAGATCTCGTTGCAAGTCCAAAGGCGTCCGAGAGGATAATTACAGCCTTGTTGCTGTCGAAGGGCTGCTGCTTCCTTCACTGACCCTGTGATCAGCCGTCTATCCTCCCCGGCTCACTCGTTCTATCTGCCCTTCCTCTCACCGTGGAGCCGTGAAAGCAAAACATCACTTCGGAAAGATTAGCCAATGTAACGCAGCTTTAGCCTTAGCTAGGATGCCCGTAAAATAATCGACTATATCGCAAACGTGTTTCTTGTTAAAGGAGATTTTTTATGGTTTTTTAACTGAAAGCTGATTGAATGTCAGTAGCACAAGATCATTTACAATAGCATGATTTCCATCCGGCCAGATACATCACCCCAAGCTTAGCTAGCTCATCTGCTACTGCATTACATGTTCTGGGTTTATATAATCACCCTGACATCAACAAAGTCTTGAGTACATGAGGAACTTTATATTGCAGAACCCCATCCGCTGCAAGATCAAAACTTTTTTTAATGTGGATTTTGAAAAAGTCGGGAGTAAACAGCATTTCTTCATTTTCGAATTGCTGGTGTAAGGCCCGGCCCGGCTCATCTCACTGTTGAATGTTCGTGGGCTAGTCGCCCCACCACATTTCAGGCCTAATGCTTGTGTTTTCGAGGCTCTCGGCTTGAAAAGTGGGCCCGTGAAGTGGGCCAATGCGACGGGGAAAAGAAGCCCGGATCCTTCGGACGACCCGTTACCCGACTTCGGTGTCATCTTCCCCACGGGAATAGACTCGTGGGCGAAGTCCGATCAGGGTCTGCTGCGAGGCGGCGAGGACAGTGGTGGTGATGGAGGCCGAGAGCCCGCCTATTTGGCGGGGAAGAGGCGGAGCAGGACCGGGACGTGGGGCGACCGTGGCCGCGCCGCCACGGTGAGCAGCGGCGATGTGCGTCTGTTCAGCCACCGCACGGTAAATGGCGAACTCGCTCCCATTTTTTTTTCTTCCTCGATTGAAACCGATATGTGCTTGTTTAAGGTGAGGTCCACATCTAATTACGAGCGCGAAAGGGGCGAATTTATTGAGATTTACTGGACCGTTGGCTAGTTCTTGGTCCTTTCCTGGATCGTCAACCCAAACATACACCGCAACCGTATATGAGTTGCTGATTGTCGTGATTGATGCTGATTCAGTTGACCTGGCTACCTACTAGCGACTCTGCTATGCTGGAACTTGGAGCATCTCCCAGCTCTGATTCGTTCGTGCTCATTCACTAAGCCAAGTTGATGTCGCATGACAAATCATCTAAAATTTCTGATAAGAAATGTTGACTGCTACTGCTAGCACTTCGTCTGACAAAATTACAAGGAAACTCAAAGTGTAAAGTTTCCATGAAGTGACACATTAACGTTCAGTGTAGCCTGCATCAGAACAGTTCATTTGAACTGTTCTTAGCCCAGTGGCACATTTTGTTTTCCGTTTCATTGTCCACCACACTCTGAACTGTAGTTAAACTCATCACAAATTCTGGAATGCATTTTCTTATGCTGACATTACGCGTAGAATTCCAGGAAAAATAATTTCGGGCATGGCATTGCAGTCCATTATGCCAAGACGTGTGATCTTCTTCTGACTTTTACGACAGCTTGATCCGATCTGCTTACCTCCCCCAAAGCAATTTGCTGTTGTAACTTTCTGCGTCGGTCCTATCTAACCCCTTCTGCTGATTCTTGATGCCATCTTTCACCAGACTTAATCACGTGGCGTCTGGACAAATCAGTAGTACTAGAATACCATTACTAATATTTCACATTTAGTACCGTTTGGTTGTCAGTTGAGAACATGGATAAGATTGCCGTTGGAAAATGGTGGCGTTCACCGTCCAGTCCAGCATAAAGGCAAGGCGTGAGGGGAGCATCACGCTTCGTACCCATATATTGGCTTTGGTTGATGGTACGATTAATGGATAAGGATCAAGAGGCACTCAGGTTGGTTGGGATCCGGATCCCCTGAAGTGACTCACAAAATTCAGGGTACTGTACAGTAATTTCTATGAGAACGGCTACAGTGGGCTGAATTAAACTCTGTAGCAGTTACTGTTTGAACACAGTTTCTCAGGTTACTGTAGAAAACATTTTGGTACTGTATCATGCGCGCTGTAGCGAATGATTTGGACCGTTCAGCTCAAATTGGACGGGGAGAAAAGGGAAAAATTCAGATTACTGTAGCGCACCTGAATTTTGTTCTCCACTTCAGGTGATCCCGATCCGGTTGGCAAGGGTGCCTTCTAGAATATTCTAACTTGGCATTTGGGTTTGAAAGTTCAAAGCCCGTTGCTTTTGAGGTAGTGCGGTGCCATCACGTGTGCCGTGGCTTCGGCAGCCGTGGTTAACGCTGTAGTGCGTGATTACGACTTAATCGTATAATGAAAGATGTGCTTATCCGAGTTGCATCAAACTCAGTTGACTTCCAGCATTGGTTTAGCATTTATTATTAAGGTGATTATATTTAAACTTTGTGGAAGTGTGGTGATTGAACTCTCCTCAAAAGTTTAAGGGTTTCCTGATCATATATAAAAAAAGGGAGAAAGTACATTTTTCTTTATTTATTGTTGTTTTTCTGACATAGCAGATTCCCTGACTCTTGTTAAATTGTTCTTCAAGCTTCTGAAAAAACTGGAAAACAAATCCCTGGCTAGTTTCCCTACTGAATTCCCTTAATGATTTTGCATATTCATTTGGGACCAAACAAAAAACGTTCTTCTCATTTGATATTTTTCTGATATAGAGCTATACTTAAAATGTTCACTAGTCAAAATAATATGCATTCCCTTTTTTAGCAGGAAAGATATTCTTTTATGTCCAGAATTTGATCACAAACCAATCTAAGGAATATTGTTTATATATTACTGGGAGTATATCTTTAGCATGCAAGACGTAAAAAGCAGTTTTAGAGGATATTTTTGGTGTAAAGTGAATGTATAACATGGTACACGTCACGATCCCCACTATGTTTACCACTGAAAAACAATTCCAAAATACTGTCAATCTTATCGTCGTCCATGTGTCGCGAATCTTATTAACTGTATTAAAACAGGGGAGCATGAGGGGGGTTGTTCATACACATCCAAAGCCTAGCTACCTGGGAATCTCGAGTCACTGATTCCATATGAACCACCTAGTCATAAGTTTTAGACTCCTGTAGCACTATTACCGAAATAGAATAAACTAAACACTTATTGTTGAGAAAAAAAACCTAGTCGCAAAGAGACAAAACAACAACAACAACAAATAAAAATTGGTCCCAAAAAAAAAACTGGTAGGAGTTGGATCCATCAAGCTGTCCACGCGAACAAGCAGACAAAGGAAGAAGAAGGAAAAAAAAAGGAAAAAAAAAAAGCAGCATAGCGTTGGGATGAGTCACCCCGGGCGTTGCCACAAGTGGCGCCTGCGAGACATGCCGCGACGGCTATTGATCTGAAAGCTACGTAGGCATACATTTTTAGGGGCAGATAGCGACAAGAAGGACTGCATCTTCAGTGGACGTCTACGTGATACGAATACGATGTAAAATCCCTGCTAAGCAAGATTAAAATATTATGCCACGAAATATCAAGCCTGTTCATGTTGGTTTATTTTACTCCTTCTCACGGAATCACCGTAATTTACCCTCCCAAGTCTTTGCATCTACATGTTTCCCATATTTCTTTAGAAAAGGTTGCGTCAGTTCAGTTGATCTTTCCAATAGTAACTGAAATAGAAAAGCAATTTGGAATATTGTCCCGGTTCCTAAATTCACACGGTATGTTTCGAGATATGGCAGCACGCTAACCGTCTCGCTGAGTTTGCTGCACAGATGTTCAAGGGCGTGAAGACAAACAGATGACATAACTGATCAAGAAACACCGCAGTGACTTGCTGAAAGCTGCATGCAGACATGTCTTCACGGCAATTTTTTCATATCCATGGGTAGGTAATACGCTTGTACTAATTGCTTGTGGCAACATGTTACTGCAAGTTGTACAAGGTGTTGTTACGCATTTAGCCGAAGATACGAATTTGCAGTTTTGCATCATAATTGTTAAAATGTATATTCTTTTGTTTCTTTCCTGTCATATAAATATATAACTCTCTTGCTGGCATCTTACAAGTCACACGCCTCTCTTAATTATTCAGTTCCATTAGACTAAGCAGTTGGCGAGCAGACAGAGGAGGAGAGATAAAGGCCAAACCACCCAGCAGAGAAACCAGGCAAGACTGCGAAGACTCGCCCTGTGTGGAGAGACAGAAGGAGACCTTGCAGAGGGGAGAAGCAAGGCAAGGTGGGAAAGAGGCAGCACGGGAGGAGGGCTGCAGCAAGGGGAACATGCTCCCTCCTCATCTCACAGGTCTTCTCGCTGACTCCTCTCTTTCTCTCCCAGCCTCTCTGATCTGTGTTCTATCTCTTGCCTGTGCTGTGGCCGGAGCTCCATCTGGCAGCTGAGCTTGTTTTAGGACCGTTTCTTCGCGATTCTGGTTGATTTGTGGTGGATCTGGCTGGCGTCTTGATTGCTGGGTTGTTTTTTGGGGGTGATATGGTGATGAAATTTGTGGGTGCATTTCTGAGTGGAAGTGAGGTGATTGTTGATGTGTCTGCCCTGTGCTAAGGGACTAAGGCCTTCTTGGAATGTGTTAGAGCACAACGTATGCAGGATTGTGCTTCTAATTTGTTCGTTTTGTTGGTTCCTTGTGAATTTGTCTGTCGAACGAATCCTCGTGGTGTTACAGGTGTCAGTTGTGCTTGGTTAGTTTATGGTTAAGGTGGAAGATATTGATTTGGACAGGGAGCTAGCAAAACTATAGCTTCGTTGGTAAGTAAGATCGATGTAGCAGTGGTTGACATGCAAGTTAGTCTTCAGCAATTCATGCATGGAATTGTAAGGAGAGGAGGTGGGAAAACCCAGTGATCTTAAGATGCAGAGCTAATTTGCTAGTGGGCCTTTTGACCAAACTAACCAGTCAGGAAGAACCCTTCTCACTCTCGTCACATGATTTTTTTGCTCATAAAAGTTTCTGCTTCAGTGGATATGGTTACATGAACAATTTTCTGTAGGGAGCTTCTGATCTGGTGCACAGTACTCTGTGCAAATATTAGCGGTCTGAGAGCATATGCATGAACACGTTACACCGCTTAGATGATCAATTTTAGTGAATTTTAGGGCCTATAGTTGCATACTGGTTTTGTTCATGAGTACGGTCGATTCTAGTACGCTTTCGTGTGTCACCAGTACCATATTAGGCAGACTGTATTTGTTCCAAATATCTAATTATGTTGGGACTGCCCTATGCTTATATTTGAACAGTATGAACTGAAATACAAGAATTGAGAATTTCCATGAGATGAGACGTAAGAAATCTCCAAGATATTGTTTCATTCAAATGTTGCGAGTACTTTGTCCTCTTTTATATTTTGGTAGTTTATTAGTTAAGCTAGAATTTTAACACTCACTATTTCTCTGTAGCAGAAAATGGCACAATAATGATTCAGTTTGGTCATCAAATGCCCGATTACGACTCGTCAGCAACCCAATCAACCAGCGGAAGTCACCAAGAAGTGTCTGGAATGAGTGAAGGAAGCCTTAATGAGCATAATGACCGATCAGGTTTGTGCTATTCTTGGCCAATACCCATTCTATTGTATTAGTACAGAATAGTGTTGTATTTTGCCTTTGTGCATAGTCAATGCTCTATGACCTTTTGTATATTCTTGTACTGCGACTAGGTAATCTCGATGGTTACACCAAGAGTGATGAAGATAAGATGATGTCAGCTTTATCTCTGGGCAATCCAGAAACTGGCCATGCACATCCAAAATCTGACCGCGGTCAGTCCTATGTAAGTTTCGGTGTTACTAAGAACTCCACTAAGTTTATGGTTCAATTGTTTGCTTGTTCGCTGACTAGTGAGCATGTGATTGAGTTACACAAGGTGCTTACCTTTCCAGGCCATATCATACCCGTATGCTGATCCATTCTATGGTGGTGCAGTGTCAACTTATGGCTCGCATGCTATTGTAAGTGATCTTTTGTGCGTCCAGCCTGTTCTTTCATTAATTTCTCCTACTTTTTGCTACTTTCTGGTGCTGCAACTCCCTTTATTTGTTTGCTTGGCAATGTTGTTGGTGTACCTTTTTGGGGCCAACTATTGGGATGTTTCTGTGCCTGCATGTATGCCTTAGGTGTTCTGCGCCTCTGCGGTAGTTAAGAGCAACGCCTATTGAGACATCCAGCCAGCATCATTGAGATCAATTTACCGTCTTTTCCACATAACATCTGTATGTCATCTGTTTAAATTTACTACCTTGTTATGGCCCATGCCAGCAGCCATGTTTTTGGTCCACAAAGTTATCTCATCGTCATACTCCTGGTTAGCGTGGCTTATTTTTGCTAGTTCCAGAAAGTTTCTGTTGTTATTGCGAACCTCCATTGCTAATGTTAATTGTAAAAAAGAAAACTCACTTTCAACTCGTGAATGATCAAGCAGATGCACCCTCAGATTGTGGGAATGGTACCATCCTCTCGAGTGCCACTACCAATTGAACCAGCTGCTGAGGAGCCCATTTATGTAAATGCAAAGCAATACCATGCGATCCTCCGAAGGAGACAGCTCCGTGCTAAGTTAGAGGCTGAAAACAAGCTGGTGAAAAATCGCAAGGTACAATGTCGCTGCTCATGGTTTGTGCAATTAGAATTTCCTTGGATCATTTTTCATATTGATCTTTTGCACCCATTTTCTACACTCAAGCTTCTGAGCAGTTGACACTCCAAACATGACATCTGTGCGTGCAGCCATACCTTCACGAGTCTCGGCATCAGCATGCTATGAAGAGAGCTCGTGGAACAGGCGGGCGGTTCCTCAACACGAAGCAGCAGGCAGAGGCTCCCGGCGGTGGCTCCTCGGACACGCAACGCATGCCGGCAAACGGCGGCATGTTCACGAAGCACGAGCACAACTTACCACCCGGTGATCTCCGTTATCACGGGAGAGGTGGTGCTTGAAGGAGTCCCATGGCAACTCATCCTTGGCTTATGTGTGTGGCGCTCGGCAATTCGTCTCATCGTTTCTGTGTAAAACTGAACCTGGGTAGCGTGGGTGAAACTGTAACTAGGTGTGTCCGAATTGGCGGTCATTCGGCTTTGTACTAGTACTTGGTATGCGTCTTGGGTGCGGAGACGACGCTGGTGTTGACAGTTTCGCTGATCGTGCTATACTCGTGAAGCGTGAAACTGGCACCAGTTTGCTGTAACTTTTATCAGCTGACAAGGACCGTAATAACCATTCTGCGTTTCTCATTAGGATTAGTCAGGAATATTTATGCGCCAATTAGAACTAGGAGTAGTTTATATGAGGATTGATTCAACTGCAAGCCGGACCATTCACGCAACAACTGCGCCGGCACCTCAGCTGACCATCGATGTCTCTTTGCCAGTTGCAAATGCATCTCTGTGAGTGTGCATTTGTGCAGGGAAATCGGGTTCATGCATCTGAGTCAATGATGCCTCCAGTTTCAAATGCGAAGCGTTCAGAATTTTATACACCAATGGCGCCGTCGGGAGCCGTCCTGCCGCCGATCTGTTCGCAGATGCCGCTGACTGATTCGCAGGCTTGCCGTCGCTACCGTGCCGCAGGTGGACTGGTTGCCTCGCCGCCGACAGTACCACGTTGCCGATGGAGTCACGCCGGGGAGTGCCTCAAGGAAGACGAAGAGTAGAAGAGCAAATACAAAAAAAATGATGATCGGAATAAAGTTGAATAATTATCCTAAATTTGATCTACTAAATTAATGAGGTGTTACTATTTTTTTTTTGGCCAAAAGTACCCTATACCACTTTAAAATACTACCATACTACTACGAGGGTTTTAAAGTAGTATGAAGGAGATCTAAACAGTTGGATTTAAGAAAACGGACGGTCCACAACGATTCAGATGCACCGTAAAGGTTCTCTTATGTTTTGCATCTTTTGTTCGTCTATGACGGCTTGCCTTCCAGTACGGAGTACGCACCCTGTCCGATTTCTTCCGTTTATTTTTATTTCTGGAACTGTTGAAATTATTTTGACTGTTATGAAACCAACAGTCATCGAGGGCGTCCAGTCTCATTGCGCCGTGAACCCCGTGATTATGGCCGCGGACACGTTCGATTGGGTTCCGTCTTTAGCCAACAACGCGGCACCATTTTTCAGCCCATCAACGCGGCCCGAAGGCCCTGAACGCCTGAACCAACAACGCCCGAATCGGTTTCGGCTTCAGCACGGGCCTCCTCAAAAATGAACTGGCTGGATTCGATTCGATCGGCCCTCCGCGCTGTTCACTCAGTCTCAGAGTAGGAAACAGCAGCTGCATCAGCCACAGCAAAGAAAATTCAGCAGCCAAACCCGCTCGTGTCTCGTTCCTCCCGTGCTCCAGGCGGCGGCTAGGGTTCCCCACGAACCAACTGCGCCGACGGCTAGATGACGAGTTCATCCGGCGAACATAATGGAACCCCACCGCCGTCCGTGTCCTCCAGGACGAGTATTGGCGCAGGCGGATGGGGCAGCGGCTCTCCACCCGGCGGTGCATCTGGGTGGCCTGTTGGGGCGCACGCCACCGGCCCTCCATCCGGCGGCGCATCTGGGTGGCCGCCCGCCGGGGCTCCTGGCGTGGGCTCGGGCGGGTGGCCCGCAGGCCCACGTGGCGTCGGAGCTGACGGGTGGCCTGCTGGGGCGCACGCCGCCGGCCCTCCTTCTGGCGGCGCATCTGGGTGGCATGCCGGGGCTCCTCGCGTGGGCTCGGGCGGGTGGCCCGCAGGCCCACGTGGCGTCGGAGCTGACGGGTGGCCTGCCGGTGCCACCGCCCCGGGGCGGGCGGCTGGATGGCCAGAAGGTAATGCGCCCCAAACCCGACCCCGACCCCTTTCCTCTACTCCGCTCAAGAGAATGAGCAATGTACTCCAATCTGCCAACCGACCGCGCACCTATTCCAATCCGCCAAACTCCGGCATCCCCCCTTGTATCCTCCTCGACCAGATAGCCCATATAGACTATGATGGCAGCGACCAGAATGCGACCACAGCTGAGGCCTTGACAGACTTTGGGGCCGTCAAGGTCACCTTTTTCATGGCCAAGCCTCCCTTGCTCTCCCATTTCTCGGTTCATTGTCCAGGCTTCACGACATTTGACTACCTGAGAAACCCGAGGATTAATCTTTGTGTGGACAATGTCGCATTACTCACCGTGTAACATCCCCATTTTTTTTGGAAACCCTAATCATGGTCTAAATCCTCGGTTAGTGCAAATTGATCACAAAGTTTAATGATCATATTGGAGAGAATAAATTAAAAGCAAATCATTTGAAAATAGTCAAATATGAGCTTGAACTAAAACTCCAAAATTTTACATACAAGTGGGTCCATCTGATAATTTCCTTGGTCTACATGTACCAATATAGAAATTTGGAGAATTGTGCAGATTTTTCTGATAAGTGGAAGATGCTCAAATAATTTAAAGACCATTTATCCAATTTCTAACTTGACAGAATTTTAATTCAAAATCCACACCGAAAGTTGACAAGTGTCAATGAAGAAAGTGTTCCTCCACGTGAGTTCTTTGAGAGGTGAATTTCTCAGAATTGTTGGAGCACTGGAACGTTAGGTTTCAATCAAGTCAAGGTAGCATGTGCGAAATTCATTTAAAAAAAACGACGTGGGACCCCACGTGTCATCCCCTCTAGCCTGCAACTTGCTCTGCTCCGCCATTCCCGCCACTGTGCCACGCCATTCCGTCGCTTCAGCGCCAGCGCCGAGCGTGCGCCCGCACTCAAGCGCCCAAGGCCAGCACACCAACCTCTTGCTTATCCTCTCCTCTAGCTAGCTGGTCAAGTCGTCGTCCTCCTCCTCTTTCTCTACCTTCTTTCCCACAGCCAGCCGCCATGGCCGCCTCCACTGAGCTCGCGTTGCCCTACCGCTACAAGCCGACATCGAGCAAGCCAATGCCACCCGGGGAAGCGCAAGAACCCCCTATATCTACTCCCGGCTTCTTTTTCTTACATCCCCTACTGAAACTCGAGATCAACGCGAAGAACCAACAATGGCCAGTGCATGACCGCCGTCGTCCTCACCGCCAAATTCGCCTCAACCGGTGAGTTTCCACTCGATTCCTCGCGCACATAGCTTCCTCACATACCTACGCATCCCTTTGTGTCATCCCCCGTGCTAATCCACCATCCAAATCGGCGGATTTGGAGGATTTCTGGCCGCCAGTTTTGCCCTCCTGCTTTTACTGTTCACGGCCTAAATTCCAGAAAATGGGAAAATAGTTAAAAACTTCAATAATTCATATATGTAAGAATATAACTCAGAAAAATGCAAAGTAAATTTTGTTGGGTTCCCAGTAGATACATCTACACAGTGGTGTAACATAAACATCTGGAAACGTCATAGTTAATTTTCTAACATTTAGAGAAGAGGAACTGAACATCATTTATATAAAAATATCTGCTCATGCAAAAATTCTGAATTTTGGCATACACACTCCTAATAGGTTCACCGAACATCCCACCAAGTGGTATCTTGAAATGCACCCTATTTTTGGAGTAATTTCAATTTCAAGTTTCTAAGTAAATCATTGTTAGCATTTTATTTCCGCATTTTTTGGTACCAAATTTTGTATATGTTGCTGTGCATAGGAGTATCTTGCTAAGGGAAAACACAAGATCAATTATGGATCTTCCAGAAGCATGTTAAAGAAATTTAGGAGGAAATCCTTGTACACACTTAAACAATTCAAAAAAAATATGAATCAGTGTGCGTAAATTCTATTAGACCAAAACACGTAAATCACATCAATGCCTATTTAAACATGTCATTTTGTATACAACAGCAACATCATGTCATAATTGTCAAGAAAGTTCCATGAACATTTCTAGTGACTTTGTACATATCATTGCATTCATTTATGAACCGACGCCGGAACCAAGGACATGTAAATCATAGCCGAGGAGCGTGGTGCTGCTACTAACATATTGGAATGTGCTAACATTTCTCAAACCCAAGGCAAGCCCCGGTGCACTCCTATGTTTGCAAAGTTTTACATTTTCTCACATGTACTTCGAGTCGTGAAATGTGCATTAAGTTTGTAGGAGTTGTTTGTCAACTTAGATGTATTTACCTTAGGAATCCCTGGGAATGGTTCCTTATGTCCAGCCACTCGTTAGACATATATGCTAAGCTTAATGTGGAGTCCTCGTTAGCGATAGCGCGTGGTATGGAGACCACTCGACATAAGGGGTTACTGGATTTTTCTTTCACTCACATGATGATGATAATGAATTTGAGACCGAACGGGGAAGTTTCATGTGTAGGTTGGGGTGATAAGGCTCGCCTTGTTCGCCATAGTCTCGTTTGTGTCGATTGAGGACCGTTCGTTGTGGCCCCGCTGAGCAAGTTTGAACAGTACCGGATGCATGCTAGTAGCATGGGAACTAGTAAACTGAGTAGCTCGATTACTGTATTGTTGGACGGTGCCCCTCCTCTCTTTTGGTGATGAAAATGGTATGGTGGTTGCGGGTTTGTGTAGGAATGGAGGGCACACGGGCTAACCACGGATTGCCTGGCGCGGGTATCGCGTGGAGGACGTGTGTCCGGGAGAGGTGAAATCGGCCCGGCTCTATGGTGTCTTGTGAAAGGTTGCCGTGTGTGACTCTTTTGAGTGTGCGTACGTCGTGTATCTCGGGTTTCGCTTGCAGGTGTAAATCGATTCGAATCGCCGTCCCTCGCGGTTATTGAGTACCACTTGTTCACTGTGTCACATCGTAGTAAGAAGTGAAACATGATGATTATACTTGCTGAATTGTACTTTAATTAATTGTATTGCAACCTTGTATGGATTAGCATATGTGCTAATATTTATGTTTATGCAAGAACTCTTTTAATTTGGCTAAAATTTGAAAGAAGGACCAACTTTTAGTGCTATTTTTATACAAATATTCCCATTAACCTTGGTCAGCCCCCTACATGTTAGGAGTCAGTCTTAGAAGACCATTTTGACGGGTAAGCCTTGCTGAGTAATAGTTGCTCAGAGTTTGTGGTTTAAATCTTTTTGCAGGTGATGTTTTGGCTCAAGAGAATGAAGCATGTTTATGGGCTGAATGCGCTTCATCATAGGATAAATACGTCGAGTTGTATATCGCTTCCGCTACGCTTTTCGAACTCTTTTATGTAATCAAATTTAATCAAAGATGTAATAATTAAGAATTTTTTTACACTCTATTTTATTTATGCTTATGTGTATGTATTTTTAGACTTTTGCGTCGTCAAGTGTCACCCGATTAAGATCTTGGTTAGCCAAACCCCTTATTAATTTGAGGTGAGATGCTACACACCGTATCCTTCACCTGTGGGTCTACTACAGAATACTTTTTGTACAAATGCGGTCATGGGCGGAGGCCAACACTACAACATCTAGAGGATGTTGGGAAGGTCTACTACAGAATACTTTTTGTACAAATGCGGTCATGGGCGGAGGCCAACACTACAACTAGGGCTGGACGAAAAGCTCGTGGCTCGTTAGCTCAGCTCGGCTCGTGACTAACTCGGCTCGGCTCGGCTCGGCTCGTTCACTTTTTCTAATGAGCCGAGCCAGCTTTGTAGCTCGTTATGTTTAACGAGCTGGCTCGAGCTGGCTCGTGAGCCGCTCGCGAGCCAAATGAGCCAGCAAATCCCAACAAACCCAGCGCCCCTCGTTCCTCTCCTCCCTCTTCACACTTTATTCTTTTCCCGAATCGTGCCGCCACCACACTTTGCCTCCTCTTAAGTCCCCATCACGTACCCGCCTCACTGGCCTGTCACCCCGCTCCCTCGCCGTCCACTTGCGAGCTTGACCGGAGGAGCTCCGCAAGGTTATTGCTGCCTCCTTTTCTCTGTCACAGCGCTCGCCTCTGTTTCCCTCTGTCATCGACGCTGCAGCCATCAACGCCAAAGCTTATGGCGAGCAGGAGCTCATTGTCCTCATCGCTCTCTCCAAGACTATGGCGACGATGGAAGGGGACCGAGTCAAGATTCAAGCCACGGATACACGACGTGATGCGCGACGGCCGACGGCTGAATCCGGGCGGTGCCCGCCCCCCCCCCCCCCCCTCCCCCCTACTCTCCTTGTGCGGTGGTGCCGGCTCCTCCCCGTCACCAGGCTCCATCCCCTCTCGGTCGTGATGACCTCCACGATGTCGTTGGCCTCTGCCTCCCCGTCGTCTTGTTCCTCAAGTCACGACATAGATGCTGGAGACGAGCTTAACGAGCTGGCTCGCGAGCCAGCTCAAGCTCATAACGAGCCGAGCCGAGCCAGCATTCTAGCTCGTTAAGATAACGAGCCGAGCCGAGCCAGCTCGTTATCCTAACGAGCTGGACCGAGCCGAGCCGAGCCGAGCCGAGCCGAGCTGGCTCGGTAGTCCAGCCCTAACTACAACATCTAGAGGATGTTGGGAAATACTTGAATAATGTGCTGTGCTTGGCCTCAGTTGGATTCCTCCCTCGCGGCGACGACGGGAACTTTATGTTGGTGGCTTTGGCGTTTCCTGAGCCGTGTTCTCACAAGCATGAGCTCCATGTGTTCTGCAATGAGAAGCGAGTGTGGTCTACTAAATTAGTATTACTTGAAAATCTTACTAGTCTTCTTAGTGTTGAGAAAGTTGTTATTCTTGGAGCTAAGCTTGGTTTCGTCGATCTGTGGAAAGGCATCCTTATCTGTGATGTGAATGCTAATGAAACCAAGGTCCGGTTTATTCCATTTCCTCAGATGCTCCCTGGAAACTTATCAAAAGACCAAACAGGTTCAGCACGTCTGATCAGAGATGTTGTGTTCAGTGATGGATTTTTGAGATGTGTTGAGATTGAGCACGAGGTCAGTGAAAAACCACGAACCTGCAACGTGGCTACCAAACCCAAGAATCTATCACTGATCAGTGTGTTTCATGATGAGGACTTGATGCCGGTTGGGAACAAACAAGAGGTTGTCTTGGAGTACCGTGGGTGGAATATCATTGCATGGAAACGGGATTTAAATTCTTCCGCTTGTTGTTGGCACAAAGAATACATGTTTTCTGCTAGTGATATCAGTGTCAGCAATTCATCTCATAATCGTTTGTTGTGTGATCTTGGTGGAGGAAACTGCTCTCTTCGTGACTTATTCACGGTAGCTCCCACACTTACATTGGACTTTAAAAACTCTCTCTACCTCATGTCTATGGTGAAAACAAATAAAAGGTGTAGTGTGATGGTTGTTGACATGAAAAAGCAGAAATTGGAATATCTGAAACCAGTTTCCAGGCAAAGGCTCAACTTTTCAAGTCCAACACACTTTTCCACATCCATATCTAAGTATTTGAGCATGGGTTCAGGTAATTACTCACTGTTGTGAACTGATGCTTGTCGCTTACCAAAGTTGCTTGCTAATTTTTTGCAGCCGTTCTAATGTTTTCAAATATCTTCTATAGATGGAACTTGTACTGATGAGCAGATTGGCTTGGGCTGTTTGAATCTTGAGGTATATGCCTTCATCAGCATATCTTGTGTATGTTGATTTCTTACGTTCCATGCCGTAACTTGATATTATTCTTGCAGCCGCAACCAGAGGAAACTGCCAATTTGTGCAGCGCAAAAGCTCTCAGGGATAACTATCCGCGTGCCCAACTTTACTCCATTGTCACCAGTCCTGGCATAGTTCCATGCAGCTATCAGCAGCAGCATCGTCTGTCAGAAGTGGCTAGCCCATTGTGGCAGCGATCATCATTGCCATCCCCACCATCAGGTACTATTCTGTCTCGTCTTCGACATAACTAGGTGTTGGTAATAGCCGATTAGATTGGTCATGTGCGCTGCTGAGTTAAGAGGCCTATGTACACGTAGGAAATGACACTACTGAGACCAGTAGAACTCTACTGTTATTGCTTCATAGATTTCATGAGTCGGAACATTGCCTTGCTTTGCTATAAAATTTGTTATTCATAACCATCATTGATTCTGCTTGACCAATCAGCCTTTTATCTGTGCATTTCTAAATTATGGCACTGAAGACAATAAACAAGTAGCATATTTAAATTTCATTCTATCTTTTGAAATTCATTCATCATCGATCAGGTGATCCTTTTGACTTATCCATTGTTATTTTGTTTTGACACCTGGTCGTGCAGTAGGGTTGATGTGCTTCATCATCATAGCAGTCTTATACATCTCTAGATTTCTATTGAAACTCGAGAAGGGTTGATAAATAGAGAGGTTAAGATGATCATCATGTCATTCTTATACACATCTAGCTTTTCTCTTCCATGGCTCGAAAACTTGCGTAGAGATCATCAAATATTTAGCTGGTAGGAAAGCAAAGCTGATGTGCTTGCAACGTTCGAATCACAAAGCAACTCCTGCATCCACTGGTTCTGGCCACCATGCACCAGTGCCACTGTGTATGTCGAATTCAGTCTCATTTTAAATTTTTACTTTGTAAAGCCGTCACCTCTGATGTATGTCTACAGTGACCTAATACTAATGTTCTCATTTTTTTTATTAGATGAATCCCGAATTGGTTGGCGCGATGGATCGTGGTCAGCCTCCACTTTTCAGACGGATGAAAGTATCCACTCGTGTATAACATCTAGCGATGATCGCAGTCCAGGGATTCATAACATCCGCGATAGCTCTCCCGTTACCCCCTGTGGCCAAATCCCATTCTATGCCAGCCACCAGCAGCTGCAGCAAGATGTTGCAGATACATTGTTGCAGCCGCCAACATCATCATGGTCATGCTCGTCAAATTATCAGGTATGAGGTGTACATTGTCCCTGTTGCTGATATTTCCTTTTTGTGTTTCGTAAGTCGTAATACTGAGCCTGTCTATGTGGTTCAAATTGGAAACTATTGGGCAGAACCATGGTGGTTATTATCATTTCCATCCTATTATCCCTTCTGAGGTCCAGTACAGGCAGCAGCCTCCACCACTATCGTGGTATAGCCCTTCTCTTCAGAAGCGACAGGTGCAAGCAGGAGCACCCTTGTTTCAGGTATGTACTGTCATCATTATGTTTGTTGCCGATGTGCACTCCCCCCCCCCCCCCCCCCCTTTTAACGTGAAAACATGATCTATCCGTTGCATTATTGCAGAGGACTTCACGTTTGAGCTCGTCGAGGTTTGCAGGGAAGGAGGTCAGCTAGCCACCACTAGGTAAGCATAATAAATGCAAAATTATGAGCTCATCGATGGGTGTCTCTTTTCACAAGACCATGCACAGGTCTTTGTTCATCCACCAGCTCATAATTTTGTAGCTAGTAGCATACATATTTGGGCCATGTCGTGCTGCATATGAACACTTATTTGATAACAATATCAATTAGTTCCTGTATAATGTCCCTACATATAATTCTGTTATTCTTTTTAAACTAGACAAACCCTTGCATTCCACATGTTGTGCGTTGCGACTGTAAAATGCTACTTATAACTGACCTAGCGAGATAAGTTTACTTTCTGCCCTCTTGTTCAAGTCAATAGGTTTAACTTGTTAGTTTCTCTTTCTTTTCTAGATTATTGGGACTGAATTTTAAGATCAAATGTTATGCATCATGCATGTGACCTGTCTTCTTCCTTTGAGGGTTTAAATAATTTGTATTTCTGTATCACTTTGTGAGGTGCTTTCTTATTTTGAGGGTTTGCATAGTACTCTAACCACGATATACTGGACTACCAGCGGTCTTCTTTATTTATAATAAACTGGAGCTCCTTATTCATTTGTAGAGTTTCCAATTACCAAGGCGTTAAGTAATGACTTTAAGCAATGATCTATGTGTAATGGAATCGGAAATCTGCTTAGATATTTGATTCCAGAGTTGACTTGTGCCAGCAATACTTCTTCCTCGGACCTTGATTTTATTTAGTTGTCCTGCATGCTCCCTGTTAGACTGAACACTATTTGCATAATTTATTATACACTTTCCATTGGTTACTTGCAAGTGTGAATTTCAATGTGTATTTGTATTTGAATTAGCTGATCTTATTTGTTATATCCGCAATATAATACATGTGATCTTTTGCAGTTCTGTTCAGCTTCTTCTGCACCCACCAGAGTAGCCGTGGACTTATCCTATGTAGTGGTTATTATAGTTAAATTATTGTACTGAAATGTGGGTAAATCACTATATTAGTGACTCTTTGGCGTAGTTTGGGGATATCTATCTCCCAAGACATATAGGCGGTATGTAATCTGCAACACGATTAGATCGGTGAACTTTGTTTCGTGTGGATTTTGGCGGTGGTATGTATCCAACTGTGTTAATTTTTTTGTCCTTATGGTGACTTTTGGCTGTCCGGTGGATGTATAGTGTATACAATTAATCACATCAGGGAGGAAAACTCTAATGCATGTTTCTTTGATGTTGATGAATTCACGTCGCCTTTTATCGCAGTAGGCCTCGAAGATGTAGTATGTAGGGCAACGTATTTCATTTACAGTATTTTTTTCTCTTCTTTTTTTTGATGTTTCGCATAGCGAGTAGTACGGACTTGGATCAGCCAATCTATGTGCATTTTGGTCCAACATGTACAGCATAATGAACTCTTTTTTTTTCTTTCTGAAAAGGGGACTCTATTAAGCATAAAGCACAGTACATTGCTGGAGTTTTACAGGAAAAAAATCATGGAACAACTGAGAATTACATTGAAGTGTCCCACTGAGGAGCTTTACCACGAAGTTTTTGGCCGCCGGCAAGGATCGCCGAGACCAGGCACGATCCACCTTCCTCTTCAACAGACGACTCCAAACCTTGGATGTGCCGCAAGAGCCAGCGCCTGGAACCTCCATAACGCATCACAAGCATTGAACGAGTTACGGCCGCTGCCGCACGAAGATAGGAAAATGAGATGATGAAGCACATCTCTGACCACTGCCGCACGAAGATAGGAAAAGGAGAAGAGGAAGCACATCTCTGACCAATCCAGCTTGCAGGCAAGCAGTCACGCAGGCAGCAGGGTGATTGTCGAATTGAAGGAATCAAATTGTTGCTCTTCTTCTTCATGACTTAATTTGAATCGGTTAAATCAAATTGTACCTTGCTTGTCGCTTGACTCGTTGCCAAAGAGCAAGCACGACAGTCAGTTTGCCTATCAGAGCAGAGGATTCGAGCAAGCCCTAAGCAGACGGTCACCGCCGCGCGCAGCCCCCGCCGGCAGCCATGCGCGCCTCCACCTTCCGCGTTCTGCCCGGCGCCCACCGGCGCACCAGCAGCAGGGCCTTCTGTGTTCTGCTCAGCGTTCTGTTCTCTCTCTCGCTTCGCTTGGCTCGCTCGCTCAGCTCGGCATTTTCAGGAATTCCTTTCTTTTTCTTTTTTTTTAGATGGTTCAAAACTCGACCTGCCGGGGGTAAGACCGCCCCCGACGGCATTTACTTAAGGAGAAGAGCCTCTCACGCAGGCCGAGAAAACCCCCGAACCCCCTCTCCGATCCTACACAGGGACTCAGCTGGCCGTTGTGAGCTTCGGCGCGAGTCTTTACCATATGATTTGATCCGGGGAAGACGAGGGGATTTTTTTCTCGCACTGCAGCTCTCGCTACAGTGCAGTGCGTCACCCAGGCTTCGAACCCGGGCGGGCACGCTGCAAGCCAGTGGCCTTTGCCACTGCGCCACGCGCGCCTCCGCTTTTTTTTAGATGATTCAGGAATTCCTTTCGGGGAAGGAAGACAGGCAGGTGGGGGTCGTCGCCCGGGGGCTGAAACTGGGGGTGCGTCGCGGCCCACCCCGTATAGCTCTGTGCCTCTGCCACCGTAGGATGGTCTTGTCCGACCGTTAGCCGCATGCGTTGTTGATGTAGACGACATCTCAATTGATGAATCAGCGTTTTCGTTGTTGCTGTCTGGGCTACGCTGAAGAACCGTTCAGAAAATTGTGCGGTGATGATGTTCTTTACCTTAGGTCCACGGAAAAACCATGGTTCAAAAGGATCTGTGGTCGCTATTGATCTTGCAAAGAAGGCCGTGAAATCATTCTGATCATCATCTTTTCCTTTACATACGTTATTCATTGAGGCGTCCGTTGGAGTGATCGGTGCCTCGTCGGTTTGTATGAACTAGGGTTGGCTGCGAAACTGATGTTCACACTTTATAGGAGCGCAAACATATCTAATTGCCCATATTTTATGCGAGATCTTATCTTTAGATATCTATTATCTATTATTATCTTAATATTTGAAGAGAAAAAGAAGTCACCACGTTCGCTCTCAAGGCCACGAAATTACCACATTAATCGGGAAAAAAAGAAAGATATGAACTGTTGGATTTTATGATGATTTAACGGTCAAGATTAATGAAGATTTTATGGTAAATACAACTCACAATAGCATTATTTTCGGAATAAAAAATGCCAAATTTGAGATACAACCCACGTATGGAATAGATCCATACGTGATGGAGCTACCAAATTTGAGGAGTACCGACTCTATTTTCTCTTTTCCTGAAACGGAGAGTCCCATACAGCCACGCTTCTGAGTTTCCTTTATGTCTCTTTTGTTACCATCTATATATTAATTCGTAATAAGGAAACAAAAGGAAAAGAAAGGAGGCAATCCAAACGTTGAACATGAAGACACGAGGGAGGAGGAGAAGAGTTGCGGCAGCCTCAATGATCAGATTCGAAGTTGATGGAGGATGAGGTGAACGGTAGAGAGGCTCGAGGCTTCGACAGGGCTCGACATGGATTGATAACCATGCAACATCAGATAGCTTTCAACATCTATGGTCAAATACAGGCGCAGCTGGCAAGGTTGGTCAGGTTCGGTGTCATAACCGGCCAGCCGTTTATGCATCAGCGTCAATGGTCGGAAGCTGGCGACGGTCAATCAGGTTGTAGACATGGGCATGGTGGAGTTATTTTTACATTGGCCGCCAATCGATCGAGTGATGAACAACGCGTTCTCGGTGAGGAGCCCGGCACCATGAGATCCAGCAGAGAAAGTTTCAGCTCTAATGATGAGGCTACGAGGAATCCCCCGATTGAATGTCTAGAACTGCACATGGCTATCCTGGCCAGGAAGGGACGATGGCGATGGATGTCGTGACGTCGGGGTCCAGAAAGAACGAATATGTTGCCTTGCGATGCAGTTCCAGGGGCGCATCAGCGTGCAAGTCCATCATGATGTGGCCTAATTCGCTGGATTGGAACAAACAACTCAGATTGTTCGGTGACTGTAGCCGCCGCTTCACCTGGTGGAAGAGAGAGAGAGAGAGAGAGAGAGAGAGAGAGAGAGAGAGAGAGAGAGAGAGAGAGAGGCATCATGTAGGCTGTATATGTACCGTGCCTTGGTTTTCAGCTCACAAAGGTATGCATGCAGATACATATAATTACTAGAGGTGGTAGAACATGTATAATGGCCGTCTGATGCAAAAATCAGACGACGATGTTTGGTTTTCATGATATAAATCGCAGGGAACAAACAATGAGACAACTATGCAGTGCTCAAAATGCTGCAAGTAATGTGAGGATGGGAGCACCTGACTCAGACGTTGAAAATGAAGATCAGGGGGGAAATGATGCAAGTAATGTGAGGATGGGAGCATGCTACACGCAGGCATGGAAAAACTGAGCACAGTAACCTATCGAGATCATATATTGTTGCCATAAGAAGTAAAAATTTCTACATATTGGACACCTCATAGGTACCTATATATAAAATAAGCAATAGTATACAAGATTAATTAGTCTGGCTCTTACTTAGATTGTACGCACAAATTTCTTTTATATGATTGATTCTCTTTAGTTCTCATATTTTTAGTTTAATTACGTTTGTAAGATATATTTTCAACTATATTTTCTTTAGTTCATGTTTGCCACATATTTTCAGAGTCCCATTGCTAATATCTGATCTTCTCAGAGTCCTAAGAAACTTGATAAAATTAATCGTTATGAGTTGAACATAACTATTAGAGTGTACCATGTTTAAACGACATGGTCCAACTCTCATTTACCAAGAAAAGAGAAACGTGCATGCCTCCATACACCAAAAAAGGATGGACAGTTCAAGAACATAGGACACACATCGACCATCCTTTGGATTCTACGATGTCGATGGCGGCGGCACCTTGGTGAGCTTGACAGGGTCGCTCAGGAGCGAGGAGGAAGAATTGCAGGGGGTGGGCTGATTGGGCCGGAGTGAAGCAATGCATGGGAAGAAAACAAGGTTTGGCAGAGAGCGGCTTGGCATTGCGGTGGCCGGAGGCAAAGAATCTTGGTATAAGAGTGGGATATTCATCATAATTACACATTGTGACATATATGTTGGGGAGCTGCAGCCCACGGCCACTCTGTCTCCGCATTTGTTTCGATGAGGGTGCCGATGAAGTTTGCCAAGATAATTTCAGTCGAGAAGGAAAAAAACAAACGATAAATAATCAGAGAAGAAAGAAAGATTTATACAGCCTCAGCATATCTATAACAATTTTAAAAAAATTGAAGAAAATTTATGTACAATGGAAATTTTAGACATGTCCATTATATAATACTATGAATTTATTGTATGAAACAACTTAGTTAGCGGAGCTAGCCGCGCAATTTGCGCGGGCCAAGAGAAAAAGGAGTCACCACATTCGCTCTCAAAGCCACGAAATTACCACGTTAATCGGAAATAAGAAAAGCTACGAGCCGTTGGAATTTATGAAGAACTAACTGTCAAGATTAAGTAAGAGAGTCCCAGCAATAACAATCATAAATTCGGAATACAAATAAAGAAAATCTCATCAGGATGTTTGGAAAAGAGCAAGAGTCTTTATACGGATTAAATAAAGAACACCATATCAATTACTATAGAAATTCACGATTGTTGTAGTATTAGCCCCTGACAGTCCACATTGCCTGATCAATACGTCGGGCGAGAGATAATATACGATGAACTGAGATGAGGCGGACCAGCCGGACGTCTACCAAGATCGGTCCATGGGCGTGACCTTAGGCTTCAGCTTTAGCAAGGGAGAAGATGGATTCACTAATTTCATGCATGAGACGCTCGGTGTGTTGCCGTCGGCTCGCCGCCGGACCACAGGGCAGCCTGCCAGCTCATGGCCAGAGGATGACCAGGTAGACAAGGATTTGGTGATGAAACGCAATGTTCCCGCAGGGACAAGCCTGGTATATGTGCGCATGCTGCGGGCAAGCGAAGAAGTGGCCAAGACACACGGCACATCGTCAGCAATCTGGCATTCGCCATGCACGTAGTCAGCGGCCGTCGTCGACAAAGCTGCGAGCTGTGAGGCAAGGAGTATATAGAAGCCACAAATGCTTCATTCATTGACGGAAGAGAGCAGCAGCTTCCATGGATGCAAGGCCGATGGTGCAGCAAAAAGCTTAGGTATACGTCTTATCTTCGCCAATTAAAGAAATCAAAGCGCTATGTGTAGAGTATATCTGAAATGTATAAAGGTTTCCGTTTTAATTTACACCTGAAATTTAAAACTTGAATAGAAGGATAGTAACACAATAAAAATCCCTAAATTTATTTTAATAAAAATCTAGCCGCACAAATTGCGCGGGCCACCTCCTAGTTATTATTATCTTAGTATTTGAAGAGAAAAAGGAGCTACCACGTTCGCTCTCAAGGCCACGAAATTACCACGTTAATGGAAAAAAAAGAAAAATAGTTTGTCCTTATACATATTATTAGTAAATTACCCACCACTGCCATTACGTAAAACTTTGACCAAAACACCCTTATGCCATAAACAAAACAAAAGAAAACAAAGTGTAACTTCCAAATAACACGAAGAGATATCGTCCAACAGAACAAACAAATTGTTCCCCGCGAGCCGCCTGTCCAATGTGCTCGAGCAGCAGCACACAGGCATCAACGAGGTCAACATGCTTGATCTTCTACCCAAGCCGCCGCTGCCGAGGTCGACGTTCTCGGCGGGCACAAGGCAGAGTCCATCAGGATGGTTGGTCGCTTTTCTCGATCCGCGATCAGCACACGTGCTTGCCCAGCTGCCCGCGCACGCCCCCGACGACGCGTCCGCGCAAGGCGGATCCTCTCAAATTACACGTGCCCGCCTGCCTTCCCTCGCGCCGCCACGACCGCCCTGCACGAAGGATGCTTCTCGCTCGGGCACTGCTGCTCACCGCACCCATGCAGCAGCGCTCGCCCGCGGTGGTGTCCGCCATGGAGCCCGGCGTTGGCCGCGTCGAGCCGGCCGTGACCCTGGACAAGGTGCCGTGCTGGACCGACGTCCCTGACCAGCTTCTCTTCCCCGCTGCCAACGTGGCGTCCGGCAGGGCGGATCCGAGCCTTTGGCCTGCGCCTAGCCCGACTTGCCGGTGCCGGCGAGCGATGTCCACGGTCAGCGCCTTGGCCGTCCAACTATTGTGCTGATGGAGAAGCAAAGATCGGCAAGCAGTAATAGAAAATAGAAGCCGAAAAGAAAGACGGCTACATGCATTCCAAATGCATTGCCGCAACTACTCCGATCAAGATCTTGCGAGGCTGCCGTCATTCAATGCAGAGAGCACAGCCATTGGCTCATTGGAGTTCGAGTTCGCCGGCGACGATGGAACGAGTAGCCGCCGAAGTTCAAAACATATCCCAGCCAAAGAATGTTCCCGGTGAAACCGCTCACCCGTAAAGAGATGTCCTGCGTATAGCACCCGTCATTAATTGCTGCCTGAACAAACCAATGGACTATATGTCAAACGTTCACCTACGGTGGCTTCGCATGCTCGCGCTACAACTTGCTGCGGCCACGGGGTCATTTTTTGTTTTTGTTGCCAAACGAACTGGCCAAGACCCGAGAGATCATGCAGAGAAGTCAAATACCGACCCATGCTTCAGTTGAAATTTGTCGACAATGGAGCAGAAGAATAACGGCTGAGTTTGTGCGTGGAAGGGAAAGAAACGATGGAGCCTATATATATGGAGACAGAAAAACCAACAAGCTAGTGAGCAGACATACTTATTAGTATGTGCACTGATCTCCAGCTTCTCTTGCCTCGAAGCACAACTCTATCTGCAAATCCCTGACAGACGAGAAGCAGAGGCACAACTCATGGAGGCTAACGGATCCATGCAAGTTAGTACGAGGCCTGAACACAGTTGTAGCGCTAGCAAAGGAGGATGTGCAGTAGGGATGCCTGCAACCGAGTAGCAGCCGAGCAAGATGCTGTGCTATAGCCTTTAAGGATACTGCTCGCAGCGATGGAGCCTGGAGGAGGCAGAGATGACAGAATCAACACAGCACGGTTTCATCAACAATGTGGAATGAAGAATTATCAGGTGATTCATATAATTCTAAAAATCAATTAAATTCTAAGAATAATGGTCAAGTTTTCTGCAATGGCAATTTTGTCCAGACACTGTTTTTAGTGAAGTTGCACTGAATTTGACCAAGTAAGAAGAGAAATTCATCATACAAGACAATAACACATACTGAGTTAAGTTTCGCCCACATAGATTTTTGCCATACATCAGTTGTTGAATCCAAAGATAACCAGAGTCAACTTCTTTTCGATTTGATAGATCATGTTCATTGGTTCATCAAATGGCATTTAAGATGATGCAAATTAGGGAGGAATACTTCTTAGGATTCCTACCACATTAGTCCAAGAATTGTGAATACATATTTACATCAGGAAGTACAAATTACGCATGCATGGATATATAAGCTTGATGCCTGCAAACTGGATTTCACAACAGCTTATTTTCCTGCACAGCTGGGTGTGTTTACCATCATGCTTGCCCTTACTGCATTCCAATATAATAAGCGACAAACAAAGGGCTCAAGCTTGATAACATGAAAATATTATTGTTGATATAACTTATTAATCAGAGTATTGCCATAAGCATTTAATTAATGGTAGTGTCAACTATTAATGTACAATGTCTGATTCTAAATTATGTAGCAGTCAACTCAAATGTTGTGGGACTACTTCATTTTGAAGTATTTTTGGAGTATACATTGATTATAGAATATTACCTTATTGATTTACCCTATGAATTAATATTACATAGAATTTAGCAAATATGGTCAATGAGCAATGTGGCGAGCAGTCAAGAAAAACATGCACAATAAAGTAACATATCATGCCTCTCTTAAGTTAAAGAGGCATGCAATATTTTCATGCATAGAGAAGAATACAACTTCATTCTTGGTGAACATCATTCAGTAAGTTATTACCTGCTCATCCTTTGTATAATATAGTCTTATCGTTTGTATAATATATATAGTCTTATTGTTTGTGTAATATTTATAGTCTTGGAACCAAGAAGAAAAACTTATATTGATATGGAATGAGCCATTATAAGGTATTGTTCAAGAGTTTTTAATTGTGATTCAAAAGGTACGTGATGAGCTTTGCAGAAGAAATTTGATTGGTGCATTGTGTTTTCATTTTATTTTATTTTATTTGTGAAGAGCTGCATTGTGTTTTTTACCATATGAAGTGTCTTCATGTTTCCATTTCATATTCTTTTATTCAAAAAAATTCTTAAAAACAAGATAACTATGACACATCCTTTCATCACACTCCTGGCGTTGACCCAAGTAGTCAAATAACATGTCAAAAATATGTAGCTCACTAATAAATATCCACGGAAGTATCAAACTAATGTCCGTATATATGAAGTCATAGACACACACTCATTCTCCAAAAAAAGATATGTCAACATTTTTCTATAATATATGGTCCGTTATGAGTATGTCATTTGTAAAACTAATTTTTATATTGTTATGCCACATAAACCTTATGAAAGACAAAATATTTAAATGGTCAGCACGATATCCTACCTACCACTATGTGATATTGATAGAACGCCCAGACTAAGATTGTAGATTAAAAAATAGTTATGTTACAGTTTTAGAGGTTTACGAAAAGGGATATAATTTTATAGAGTTCTTGGAACATAAATAAATAACTCCTAAATCAATTAAAACAGAGCTAGCACAAAAAAAAAGTCTAACAAAGTTATGTAATTAAACTGATAAATTCATGACGAACCATAATTTAAAGTAACAAGTCTAACCGCGCAATATGCGCGGGCCATCTTGCTAGTTGTTAAGCAAAGTAAGTATGAAACCAGTTCTTTTTTTTTTTGAGCCGAACGGAAGGGGGGGGGGGGGGGGGCTGCCTATTTTTTTAAAATAATTTTTTACCCACCCAGGCAAGCACGGCCGCTCGCAGATCAGCACACCGTGTCCACCGTGAGCTGCACCCCTGCACCTCGTGCCAGTGAGCAGGCAACGCCAAGCGCGCTCGCGGGTGATACGAACGAGTCTCCTAGAAGGCCATGAGAAGTCTGCGGCGGTGACTGCCGTGCTGCTGTTGCTTCGGCGGCGGCGACGGCGGAGGAGGAGGAGGATCGGGGAGTGCGGCGGACGGGCTGGTGTGGGACGTGCACTGAAGGCGCACGCGCTGGGGGACTACTCCGTGGCGAACGAGGAGCTCGAGGACCAGGCGCAGGTGCTGGCGGCTCCCTCGGCCACGCTCGCCGGCCACGGCGGGACCGAGGCCGCGCGGTTCGTCAACGCGCGCCTCTTCTCCCTCGTCCAAGGTGAGCAATCGCTTTGCTCTGTTCACTTCGAATCGAAGCTCCAAAGATGACATTTTTTTTTGTTCCTGGAATGGATGCAGAGTTCGCGACCGAGAACGGCGGGCTGTCGGCGGATGTGCTGACGAAGGCGTTCGGCGCGACGGAGGAGGAGTTCCTGGGCGTGGTGCAGGACTCGTGGCAGTCGCGGCCGCGGATCATGTCCGTGGGCTCGTGCTGCCATCGAGGGCGGCACGCTGTACGTGGCCAACCTCGCCGACTCCCGCGCCGTGCTCGGCCGCCGCAACAGCAACAAGGGCAGGAGGAATCGTGTGGTGGCGGAGCGCCTCTCCCGCGACCACAACGTCGCCGACGAGGACTTGCGGCGTGAGGTTGCCGAGATGCACCCGGACGACTCGCGCATCGTGCTCAACAGCCACGGCGTGTGGCGGATCAAGGACATCATCCAGGTGTCGCGCTCCATCGGCGACGCGTACCTCAAGAAGCCCAACCTGTGCAGCAGCAGCAGCAAGGGAGGGGGCAACGGCAACGGCAACAACGCGATTCTGCAGCACTACGTGTGCCCGTTCCCGCTGCGCCGTCCCGTCCATCAAGACGCGGAAGCTGCTGCCCGGGGACCGGTTCGATCGTCATCTTCGCGTCCGACGAGCTGTGGGAGCAGCTCACCGACGAGGCCGCCAGCCCGAGGAAGGGCGTCGCCATGCGGCTCGTGCGCGCCGCGCACCTGGAGGTGGCGCGGAAGAAGGAGATGAGGTACGAGACGATCCAGAAAGCCGAGAAGGGGTACAGGCGGCGCTTCCACGACGACATCACCGTCGTCGTGCTCTTCCTCGACACCTGCAATGGTGCGGCGCAGTCCAGCCCCGACAGCATCGACAGCACATACGCTCCAATTGACGTGTACTCCTACAGCCCCGGCGGCGACCAGGAGGACCCGACGAGGCCCGTCTTGCATTGATCCATCGGCCGGCGTTCCTCGATCGCGCTGCGGGGACTGTTCTTTCAATGCTTGTGTTTGCTCTCTGAACGTAAACGAGAGTTTACATGGTTGGGTCCTAACACACCTCGAGCTGCCACTGATTTTGCGCGCGTTCTACATCTTCGCGCCATGGTCACGTAGATCAATCCACGGGGCTCTGCTCTGCTTCAGGATTGTGCAGTAGTATTTCAATGTAGTGTCAGGTCCTGTTTCAAATAGATACAAGAATCGATTTATTTCCGTTTCAAGAAATATTTGTTGTAAAGAAGTACTATTGACGATTCTCGTCATGTGTGTTGCAATGTAAATCTTCGTTCATTCTAAGAAGAGTAAATTTCACAAACCAACCAAAACTTTGGCTTTATAGTCATAAACCCACCAAATACAGTACATGTTTCACAAACTTACTAATAATTTAAGGTGTCGTTTCAAAAAACCACTATATTTTTAACTCACACCGTATTTCATACTCTGGTCACATGTGTCAGTTGCATAGTAAAAAATCCGAGACCGTACAAATTTGATGGATGAGTATGCAGTTGACATGTGGGGCCATAGTATGAGATACGACTAATTTAAAAATATGGTGGTTTCTTGAAACACCCAAAATAATTGGCGGATTTGTAAAACGTGCACTATACTTGGTGGGTTTGTGACTATAAAACCATAGTTTTGGTGCGTTTGTGAAATTTACTCTTCTAAGGAGGCAAAATTTGTGAATCTTCAGCTGCTGACTTGATAAAACATTTTGTTTTGTTACATATGGCCTCCTCTGTTCAATCTATTATCTTAGTATCTGAAGGGAAAACGAAGCCACCACGTTCGTTCTCAAAACCACGAACATTGGATTTTATGAGCATCTAATGGTCCAGATTAAACCAAATACTTTATGTACGACTATAATTCATAAATACATAAAATTCGGAATAAAAATAGAAAGAGGACGTGCATGGTATGGAATCCGGCCAGCCGCGTCATTTTAAACTAAAGGCATTGCCCCGCTTTGTATTGAAAGCAAGAAGTTTGTTACACTGGTGATACCAGTTTGACCATACGCCACACCAGAATTGGCAGCCCTTAGCTACCGAAGTACTTGCATTCTACTGAGTTCTACCATTTATCTATTACAACCCAAAGACAACCAGAGTATATTGTTTTAAGGAGGTCCTAAGAGGGTGCCAAGATTACTTCTAGCTCTATTCTCTTCCGCTTCAAAATGCTCCTTGAATCTCTCCAGAGTCAGCTCCACCTTTGCTTGAGTTGTTTCATTTGATAAGGTCTTCCATTTCCGCATAAGTGCTTTTGCCCTGTGGACCACTGCCTGTGGGGATTTGCAACTCTGTTTTAATGATGTGGCCAGCCGCATCATTAAGATGCTATTGCAGTCCAAAACAAGATCTCTGCCTTAAACGATGTAATATAATATCACCGGCTCCATTAATTCTACAAATCAATCTAGGGCTTCGAACCAAGAACAATGGCAGGGACGTGATGTAGCCTGAAGATAGAAGACGACGAGATAATTCCAGCGGCAGAGACGAGATGAGCGGTCGCACAGCCATGAAAAAAATGTTTTTCACGTGAACATGTTCTTGGAGGCAGCAGGTGGGACATGCTTAATGAGCGAACAAGATCGTCGCAGTCGTAGTCGCAGAGGGTTCATGGCGCGCGAACACGTCGAGCAAAGGCTTTGACTGAGGCGACATAATGTGAGTCGTAACTTGACAAATCTGGCTGTGTGAAAGACGAACGAGAGATCAATTCGCACGCCACCGTGCTGGAGCACGAGCGCAGAGGCAACGCGAATTTGCAGGGCGCCATGGATGGATGGCGACTGGCCCCCATGGAACACTTCGACGATGTTAAAATTTAGGACGCGCCAGGCATGGACGACATAGACCATGTGACTGCGCGCGGGCACGTCAAGGGCCAACGTCGACAACACCGAGCAGGTCGTGATAGGAACTGGCACTAGCAGACTCGGCGATGCGCACTGATCACACATTGATTGGAAGCGACTGATGATCATGAGCATGCGTTTCAATTCAAGCCATCCACGAAATTGCATTGGAGCGTGCGTGATTTGAGGAAGCAATTGTCGGAGCCATGGTAGAGCTACGCAGACATAAGGATCCGATGACATGTGCGAGGCACTACGTCCTCGATCAATCTTCATATGGCGATAGGCTGCAGCAGCATTGTGGCAGGCGTCGACCGGTGTTGTGCGGGCTTGATTTGGAGCCTCGGCATGTGCCTAGCAGGTCATTGAAGTCGTGCTACTTCTGGAGCTGTGAGGTTGGGTTCAGTCGTGGCTTCGTCGAGGAGATTAGATGCGTTGCGAGGAAACATCAAAGCAGTTGATGGCCCAACCACGCGTAACGTTTTTCACAACACCCAGAAAGATATCAGGAGAGGACGATATCGAATAGCTGCTATACTGGTGATGGAAAGAGCATGCATGCACTATAACCTACGGGCCAAGATTAATCTGAATGCTGAGAAGCAGCATCACAAATGCTTGGTGTCTCTTGCAAATGCTTGATGAGAGAAGAGCAAATACGGTGTTGTAAGCCGGATGAGCTTTAATTAAGTTTGCAGGATTAATTATTTGATATACAAATAATGCAATGGAGGCAAAATTGGGAGGGATCGGGTGATGGTTTTTTTTGCAGAACGAAGCTCATAGAGAGTAAAACGGAGCCTGCTAGCCAACATGCCAGAGTAGACGCACAGTTGCCACCTGATGGATGTGCTGCTTGGTGCCGCGTCATGAGCAGAGAGCAAAGGTGAGAGGACCTGGACGGAGCGTGAAAAATTGCTAAGACGATTTCTTCCGTCCAGGTTGAGTGATTCGTTCATCCATCTTTGGCTGGCAGTGCATGGCCGGGCTAATTTCTGTTAGCAAATTAAAGACACCGATAGGAGGATTTGTTCGTTTCTGGCTTGATTGTTTAACCAGGTGGAGGGAGGATAATGATAAAAAATGCAAGTGAAAGAGACTGCGAAAAAAGAGCGTATAACATACAAGAAAAAAGATAGGTGATGAGCTCAATTAGTGCCTATTCAGAAGAGCGTATTGGTAAGATTGTTTAGGATTCTTCTCTCAAAAAAGATTGTTTAGGATTCAGGACTTAGGTGCCACCATGTTCCTTTTTCTTCCAAACTGGACTTAATGAAATATTTGATGAGAAAATATCAGTTTTTACCAGAAAAATTGCGCAAGTAATTTTGAGAGGTATATTATTAATCTTGATAATCCTAACTGTTTGTAAGCCAAAAAACATATAAAAGGTTTGCATATCTTCAAATAATATGCTTCAAAAATTCAAATAAGAGATTTTAATCACTTATGTTGATGCAGTATAGATTATAAACTCTTGCCCGCGTAATTTTGCGCGAGTCACCTTGCTAGTGTGTGTGTGTACAGAAAGTTTATTCTGCGGGTATGTGCACTTTAATTCAGATCTGCACAGACCCCTAGTTGCAACACGTAACATGTTCCATCCGTGTTCTTCAGAATTGTTGACCGAACGTAGAATCCAATCACGCATTTTGTAAGCAGTCAGAGGCAAAACTCTTTCCCAGCGAGTGTACTGAGTGTTAACAGAAGATATTCTTGCGCTCCTGTAGCGCGTCCGGCACATGTGCCGCAACCAACTCTGTTGGTTTGTTGTATTAGGTTTTCCTAACTTGTAGCTAGTTTGCTTAACAACCAATGTATATCTCTTGTAATCCTGTGCGCATATATACGCACCCTGATCAATGGAATCATTGTCGCGTCATTCTTTCCTACTTTCATGGTATCAGTGACCAGACGTTACACGTCTTCCTCCTGCTAGCGCCGCCATGGGCGATCCAAAAGCTTCCGCTCCTTCCCTCTCCCTCCAGCTTCTCAACATCAAAAGCCTTCTCCCCTTCAACCTTGAGTACGAGCCCTCCAACTATTCCCAGTGGAGCGAGCTCTTCTCCATTGCCCGCCGCCGCTTCAATCTCTTTCATCATGTTGACGCCAAGACCACAGTCTCGAAGGAGACCGACTGGGACCAGAACGACGCCATGATCGTGTCCTGGATCTACAGCTCCATCTCCGACGAGGTTCGCGGCCACGTGTTCGCCCGCGACATCTCCGCCCTCAACCTGTGGACTGCCATCTCCAACCTCTACCTCGACAACAAGCAGGCTCGCATCTTGGCGCTCGAGGCCGAGTTTCACAGCGCCTCACAGGGCGACCAACCTGTCATGGCGTACTGCCAACGCATGAAGGGCATTGCTAATTCCCTCCGTGATCTCGGGCACACGGTCTCCGACTCGACGCTCGTGCTCACGATCCTCCGGGGTCTCAACGAGTCCTTCGCCACCACGGTCAAGATCATGACGGCGGCCGACTCCCTACCCAACTACCTCGCGTGCCGCTCCAAGCTGTCGCTCGAGGAGTCCTCCCAGCCCAAGGCCACGAACACCACCGCGCTGTACTCCAATGCCAAGCCTGCGTCGCCGTCCCTGAACCGCGGTAACTACTCCAACAATTACCGTGGCAAGGACGAGCCTCACTACAACAACAACAAGAAGAAGCAGCGCCAAGGATCGGGCGGTTCCTCTGCTGCTCCCGGCTTCCCCTTCTTCAACCCGTTCGCCGGCACGTTCCAGATGTGGCCGGTTCACGGACAAGCACCGCGACCTCCTGCATCGAACGCGCCCGGCATCCTTGGCCCGCGACCCAACCAGTCGCCGCAGGCGCATCTCGCCAGCACGCCCACGCCCTCGACCGGCTCCAACGCCTCCTCCACAACATGGGATACTGCCGCCCTCATCCAGGCCATGAACAACCTGGCACTGCAGGGCGCCAACAATGAATGGGTGGCCGATTCCGGCGCTTCCTCGCACCTCACCTCCGACGCCGGTAACTTGTTCTCTCTCAAACCTCCATCCTTCCCAATGTCCGTTGTTGTTGGTGACGGCTCTCGTCTTCCTGTCACCGCAACCGGACACACTACCCTACCCTCTCTTTTTCGCGCTCTTCATCTAAAGAATGTCCTTGTCTCTCCTCAGATTATCAAAAATCTTTTGTCTGTGCGTCGTTTTACCACTGACAATCTCGTTTCAATTGAGTTTGACCCTTTTGGTTTATCTGTGAAGGATCTCCGAACTCGGACAGAAATTCTGAGGTGCAATAGCTCCGGGCCGTTGTACACATTGCGCCTGCCGTCCTCCTTGTCGCCGCAAGCTCTACTCTGCACTGCCGCCCATTCTGAGGATCTGTGGCATCGTCGATTAGGTCACCCAGGCCATCATGCCATGTCGCAATTAGTTGCTTCCTCTTTTATCAAGTGTAATAAACGCATGCTCAAAGGCTCGCTTTGCCATGCCTGCCAATTAGGTCGCCATGTGCGACTCCCGTTTGCTTCGTCTGTCACACAAACAACTAGTGCTTTTCAGCTTTTACATTGTGATTTATGGACTTCTCCCATTATCAGCATTTCGGGGTTTAAATACTATCTAGTTTGTTTGGATGACTACACGCATTACACATGGACATTTCCTCTTCGGCAGAAATCTGAAACTTTCTCTGTTCTCAAGCATTTCTTCGCTTTCATTCAAACTCAATTTCACACTACTGTGCAGAACTTGCAATGCAACAATGGACGTGAATTCGACAACACCGTTGCCCGCCATTTTCTCAGCGACCTTGGTGTGCACTTACGTCTCTCCTGCCCTTACACCTCCCAGCAGAATGGCAAGGCTGAGCGGATGATTAGAACAATCAACAACATTGTGCATTCTCTGTTGTTTCAGTCCTCCATGCCACCTCCATATTGGGCTGAAGCCCTTCACTCGGCCATTATCCTCCTCAACCTACAGCCTTCCAAGCCAATCAACAACCTCACGCCACATCAAAAGCTCTTCGACACACCTCCTTCCTATGAACACCTCCGAGTCTTTGGGTGCCTTTGTTATCCCAATCTTTCATCAACCGCGCCCAACAAACTCTCCCCTCGCTCCACTGCATGCGTGTTCATCGGATACCCAACCAATCACAAGGGCTATAGATGTCTTGATTTATCCACTAATCGTGTTATCGTCTCACGACATGTCGTGTTCGACAAGAACTCGTTTCCTTTTGCAGAGACCACTGTACGCCGCCCTGAGCCGTACACCTTCCTCGACGACTCCCCCGGTGCGGTGTTTGTTCCACGGGCCACTCCACCTGGTCCTGTGGCTGGCAACGGCGGCGCGTTGCCTGAACCGCCGTCCTCTCCTACACCAGCACCGGCGCCCGCCACGACCGTGGCGCCGGAGAACATACCTGCGCCGAGCTCGTCTGCTCCGGCGCCCGTTCCGACCATGGCGCCGGCATCCACTCCCGCGCCAAGCTCCTCTGCGCCTGCTACTACAACATCGCCCGGCGCGCACCAGGTTACTGTGCCCGCCGCGGCGTCGAGCGTGCCCGCCACGACATCGAGCACGGCGAGCGCGCACGCCGCGGCGTCCAGCGTGCCCGCCACGACATCGAGCACGGCGGGCGCGCACGCCCCGGCGTCGAGCGCGTCTGCCGCACCGACGGCTGATGCTGTGGCGCCACCCCGACCACCTCTCCTCACGGCGCCGCGTGTCGTTCCCACGGTACCCGTGGACAACCCCCATGCCTTGCGCACGCGTGGCAAGCAGGGCCTCAAGCTACTGCCCAAGGACGTCCTCGATCTCCATACGACCACATCTCCGGCCCTCCCCACCTCATACAAGCAGGCGCTCCTTGATCCAAATTGGCATGCCGCCATGGTGGATGAGTTCCAGGCACTATGCTCCAATCGCACATGGACCTTAGTGCCTCGCCCTCCTGACTCCAATGTCGTCTCTGGTAAATGGGTTTTTCGTTTGAAATACAATCCGGATGGTTCTCTTGCTCGGTATAAGGCCCGCTGGTTTCTTCGTGGTTTCTCTCAACAACCGGGCATTGATTTTGATGAAACCTTTAGCCCGGTTGTTAAACCTTCCACCATTCGCACAGTTCTCTCAGTTGCCTTGTCGCATAAGTGGCCGATCCATCAATTGGACGTCAAAAATGCTTTTCTTCATGGCACTCTTACTGAAACCGTTTATTGCCAGCAACCTCTTGGTTTTGTTGATTCTGATCTGCCTACTCATGTTTGTCGCCTCAACAAATCGTTGTATGGCCTCAAACAAGCTCCACGAGCTTGGTTCAGTCGATTTGCCTCTTTTATCACCAAACTTGGTTTCATCTCTTCCAAATGTGATCCATCATTGTTCATCTTCTCCCGAGGTGATCTTGTCGCATATCTCCTTTTGTATGTTGACGACATCATTCTTACAGCCTCCACACAATCCCTTCTCACACGGATTATTTCTTCTTTGAATGGTGAATTTTCAATGACTGACCTTGGTGATCTTCACTATTTTCTTGGAGTTTCTGCTCATCGCACTGCCAATGGCATGTTTCTTTCACAAGAGCAATATGCTATCGACATTCTAGCTCGTGCCAATATGTCATCTTGCAATCCATGCTCTACTCCACTTGAGATACGCACTAAACTCCGAGCTGCCGTAGGAGCTCCTGTTCCCAATCCTACTCTCTATCGCAACCTTGCCGGAGCCCTCCAATATCTCACTTTTACACGTCCTGACATCACTCATGCTGTTCAACAGGCGTGCCTTCATATGCATGATCCGAGAGAATCCCATATGAATCTTGTTAAACGTATCCTTCGTTATATCAAAGGTACCATCAGTTTCGGACTTCATCTCTCTCGTTCCACCAGCCATGATCTTGTGGCATATTCCGATGCAGATTGGGCTGGTTGCCCCGACACTAGAAGATCCACCTCCGGTTATTGTGTTTTTCTTGGCAACAATTTGCTTTCTTGGTCTTCAAAGCGACAAAACACAGTCAGCCGCTCTAGTGCCGAAGCTGAATATCGTGGTGTTGCAAATGCCGTCGCCGAAGCTACTTGGCTCCGTCAGCTGTTGTGTGAACTTCATCAACCTCTACGGTCAGCTACGGTTGTGTATTGTGATAATGTTTTGGCAGTTTATTTATCTTCAAATCCGGTGCAGCATCAAAGGACCAAACATGTGGAAATTGATCTTCATTTTGTGCGCGATCGGGTCAGTTTTGGTGACGTTCGCGTTCTGCATGTGCCGTCCTTTTCTCAATATGCAGACATCTTCACAAAGGGCCTGCCTTCACCGTTGTTCATCGACTTCCGGGCCAGTCTCAACGTTCACAAGTCTCCCAGTTGACACTGCGGGGGGGGGGGCGTGGGGTGTTAACAGAAGATATTCTTGCGCTAATGTAGCGCGTCCGGCACATGTGCCGCAACCAACTCTGTTGGTTTGTTGTATTAGGTTTTCCTAACTTGTAGCTAGTTTGCTTAACAACCAATGTATATCTCTTGTAATCCTGTGCGTATATATACGCACCCTGATCAATGGAATCATTGTCGCGTCATTCTTTCCTACTTTCACTGAGGGTGAAGCAGGTCGTCAGCCGTCATAGTCGTGGCGACGGTCTGCCTCGGAATACAGGCGACGTTGAAAGACGACCAACATCGTGGATCGGTTCAACAAGCATTGATTCATGACTTCTCCGGTCAAAAAGACTTCGTATCTTCCAGATGGCATTTATGTGCGATCTAGATCATGGGACAGGGAACTGAACTGATAAGGTTGCTTTGAATATTTGTTGCTAGTGAGTTGTGGTGGTCATTCTCGTTGTTGTGGTTCATGTGGATCCATTCAGTGAAGAACGTATGTGTATGTCTTCTATCTTTAGTACTCCCTCAAGTTTTTATATGATTTTTTTTTAATTAAACTACCTCAGTGTCAGTTAAAAACTAGAGAGTAAAAGGGAAGAAAATGAAACGGACACGCGGCTTTCTTGAGTCAACAAAGTTTATTCTGAATTATTCAAAGTTCAAACACGAAATGCACCGGACACTTGCTATGCCTATGCATCACGTATACATACTACTCCCAGCAAAGCGTTAACGCGTTTGTGCATTTGTCGTACATGAAAATGAATGTCACACCCGGTTTTAAGGCCAAAACCGAATGCTCATCTATATGTGTGCCCAGGATCAAGTTTCACACATATAGGACAAAGTATAGTAAAACAGAGTAACCAATGTCATAAATACATCGTACAAATATCACAATAAATGTCTCAAAGGACTAAACGAATACAAACGCTAGCGGAAGAATCCATAACGCCACAGGCAGTCGACCGGAGGCTCCACAAGATTAGTCTTCACCACCATCTTCAAAGTAGTCCATCTTCACTCTCTGAGCAGCATATCATGATTGTAGAGGAAATAGCAAGCGTGAGTACATGTCGTACTCCGCAAGTGTGGGAAAATATGCAATATGCAAGCTTATAACAAGAAAGGCTAAACATGGGCTCAATTGCACAAATGCCAAGTTATTCTTTAAACACATTTTCAAAGCAACCTATATTACTAGATGATATGTGTTAAGTTTTAAGAACAAGTATTCATAAATATCATAACTTAATGCTCACGAAGAACCATTAACAAGTGATCACAAAAATGATTAATGCTCACGAAGATCCATTAACAAGTATTGTTCACGGAGAAACCATCAAAAACAAGCTCACAAAATGACTGATGCTCACGGAGACCCATCAATCCCCCGATACTCACGGAGACCTATCGGGCGTTGGTATTCACGGAGACCTACCAACACTAGTGTTCACGGAGACCCACTAGTCAAGTATCAAACAAGAATCAAACAAGGTTGATGCTCACGGAGATCCACCACCCTTTTGGTGCTCACGGAGATCCACCATCCTGAGTTCCATGTTGCTAAAAAGTTACCAGCAAATTATTTAGTTAAAGTGAACCATTAGTCATCGTTAATTATGCTCAGGTGAGTGACCCCAAAAGCATGGCTAAGCATTCGCTACCAACCCATAAACCAAGACACTACAACAAGGCGACAAGGAATGATATGGAAAAGGGTATAGACTCATGGGATTCAATATTAAACAAGCATGCATGTTTGCAAACAAAACATTTCAAACATAAGATCAATATGGTCAAGGACACTTGCCTCAAATATAAGTGCTGCTGCTCAGAGTCTTCATGTCTTGACGTTCCTCTTGGTGGTTTCTCGAACACGCATTTCTATATAACGGTAACATGCAAAGCAAACGAGCACAAACAATAAGAAACAGCACACCAGGCAGTACCAAAATACTACAAAAACAGTACCAACAGATAGTACTCGTCTCTATGATCGCGTGAGCGCAAGAATCACTTAAAACGGAGCTATGAGTCAAAAGTTATGATGTTTCAAAGATTAAGGATTGGATCAGGAAAAACAGAAACGCTTAGGGACAGAAACGCGAGCGTTGCCGTTGATTGGATGTATATTTTTGGACATGGTTTGCACACTACTATGCGCAATGATGTGGAACATATTGGACATATGGTGATTGGGGCACGAGTTCATCTGAAAATGAGATCGAAGGGTTGGATCTGGATGAGGTTGATCTGCGGCAGTTGACGGTGGTATAGCGTTCCTGGTCGTTTCCAGTGAGATCTTGGCGAATCCTTTGGGTAACTAGTAGTAGGATTGCTGGAACACATCAGGGTATTGAATTTAGGTCAGTAATGTAGAGGGATTTGGTGGAACACGAAAAACAATTACCATCAGGCGTGCTGGCAGATCCAGGACAGGGAGCAGTAGTCATTGCGAATTATATCCCCGTTGATCCAGGTCAGATCTTGGGCTGAATTTTGGATATGTTGTAGAGGACTCTATTGCGCACCTTCTGGAAAAATTTGGTTGCATTTGGATGGACGGATCGCCGGGAACGTTGATTCCAATATGTGACTGTGCTGCTGGACACGAGGGTGGCGACGCGTGGCGGCAGCTTGACGGCGTGGGAGGGGTTTGGAGGGCAAGGAGGACGTGGGGAAGGCACTCATATATGTAGAGGGGGTGGCCTAGGGTTTGGTGGAGGGTTTGGGCTTGGCCCATAGGTGGGGAGAGGTGAGGAAAGGTGGGCCTCGGCCCAAACGGCAAGGAAAAGAACGGAGAGTTGTGAGGGGATGGTGGGCTGCCTTAGTGTTCGGCCCATGAGGGCTTCAAGGCCATGGGGAGGACGTGGAGAGGTGCCCAAGCATTCATAGGTGATGTCGAGATAGTGTCCTAATGAAAGGAAATTGGGACTAGGAAAGAAAGTGCATTATCTAGCGTTAAATGATGTTTTTCTTTCCTTTTGTGCGACGACGGTAGGTGGAATGAATGTAGATGGAATCATATCTTGGGTGTAGAATGTGAATGACATCATGTCAACATTATGTTGACGGTAAGTTGGAGCTCTGGATCTCTAGGATCAAGTATGCCAACATGGGAACCCGCGCGCGAAATGCGACTAGCAGCGAGGACAGCTAGGTATGGAAGCGGCATGGTGGCATTGTGGTTGTTTTAGGGATAGAAGAAGACGACCAGGGAGGCCCGATGCCCATAGAGGAGGTGACATAGGATTTTAGTCGTGAGTTTGTTTGGCAGCCAAGGAGGGAGACAAGAGGGCGACCACAAAAGGACACCGTGGCAGCTCAAGCAGGGGTGCTACTCCGGCGTTTCTGTCGAGGCGGGGATGTAGAGGGGCAAGGGTTAGGACTTTTTGTAGCACGGCCTCAGGTACACACATCCAGGACATGGGCTTGTAATGTGGGCCAAGATGTTGCGACAAAATTGGATAGATGCAAAGAAACTGGATGCAAAAGGAGATGTGGGAGGAACAAGGAATAGATAGATCATGCGAGGGGAGCATGAATCGAATTGCCATGTTCAAGCATTGTGATTGCTTATCTGCCTGCTGCTTGCTTGACAAGGCTGCTAGGACCCAAATAGAGAGTAGGGAGAAGACGAGAGTATAGGGAGAAGACCGGGATGAACAAAAGAATAAAAATGACATCTTGGCTGGGTTGGAGGACAACAGGTAGATAACAAGATTAAAGTGGTGAAAGAGAGAAGGCAAACGATCAAGTTAAGCTGGACTGTGGAAAGAGGAACTCAGCCCATGGAGAGAAAAGAAAGAAAAAGGTGAGGAAGAAGAAGACGGGCCATAGAAAGATTCATCCTCGTGCGGCTAGGGTTTCTTTTCTTCTTTTCTATTTCTAACTTATATATTAAGCGAAAACGATTGCTAGCGAATTTGAAATACATTTTTCACTCAATAAAAACCTAGTGCATTCTACTCAGCATGAATGCAACAAACGAGTTTTTATATAACCTACATTAATTATTTAGATTTAGAAAATAATTACATTTGCCTAAATAAATGTGACAACTCTCAAATATTAAAGCAAAATTTTAAACTATTCTAAAAAGTTTTAAAATTTAGTGAAATTTATGTCACATTCTAAAATTTGAAATTTTGAGGTGTGACAATGAAGCAGAAAGTTCAGACTTCTGCGATAGAATTTTATCTGGAATGTAACTTGAAACAGAGGCAGGCCCACAGAATTGTGCTTCCTCGTCATGATTTATCTTCGTTGACCCCTCTTGACTTGGACCGAGTCTCGGCAGCGCATGTGTCTCAGCCTCTGATTCTGTTGGTATCATGCATGAATGAATGACTTGATGACCAAAATTACGGAACTCACCGTTCAAAAAAAAAAAAAACTACAGAACTCACACGGAAGCCCCTCATCTCAATACGTCACGAGCGTCAGCATCCGTGTGCTGCCAACATGTTCTTGTTGGATCATCTGCATGCAGACCTGAAAATAAAAATACTTGGTCGATTATCTTTCGAAAAAAAAAAAATACTTGGTCGATTATGTGTACACAGGCTGCTAGTACCATGGATTCGTTTCGAGCTGCCTGTTGTTGAGTGTTGACTACGCCATGATTGGACAAAAACCTGAGGTACCTCGGCGGTCTCCACTCCGTCATTTGCTTTCATGCAAATTTTGAGCAGGACTGCAAGGATAACAACTTCTCAATTTTGTACTATATGAGTTATCGACTACTCCCTCCGAACGAAAAGCAAGACAACTATTGACTATAGAACCTCAGAAATTTTCAGGAACTTTATATAAAATTGTAAAAGAGGGGTCTACAACATCTAAACATTGTCTAGGCATTGACATCATATTTGTTTTGTTTTCCTTTTGCAGAGGAAACAAGGGTATTATTCATTATCCAAAATGTTTAAAGGTATGTAGAGAAATTTCCGTGGCCTGAGGAGCCAGACATATGTCCCAGGAGCGAATGATGAACACACACTCTTAGCTAATCAATGTGCCTCTCCATTTTTTTTTTGTTTTTTTGTTTTTGCGACTCAAGAGACTTCATTCATTAATCAACGCCGGGATTACAGTCTTTAGCCAACAGGTTAATGATACAGGTCGGGGGAACATGCCACTTACCCGCCCTTGCATCACCTGAGACTTGTTTTGCTAGAGTATGTGCTACCATATTACAATTTCTACTAGCATACTTCAAAACGAAAGCTTGGAAAGAATAGCTAATCTCCCGGATTTCCCGAAGCACCACCATGACGCTAGAGCGTTGATCGTTTCCAGCATTCCACAGTGTGACCAGCTCTTGGCAATCAGTCTCTATATAAATCTTTCGGACTCCCGCCTGCCTTGCAAGAATTGCTCCATCTCGACATGCCAACTGAATCTCACCTACAAGGCCTTTTATTTCTGAAGATAACTTCACCCAAAATTCCAATGTGGGACCCCTATCCTCTAACTTTTAATCACCACCAAACATTCAGTAGGTATCACACATCGTGATCGGTTGCTGTCAAGAGCCAAAGATAAAGCCTCATTAAATTCGATCAAGTGCTTCCTGGGTAGCTGGCTGCCTGATTCAAAGATTACATCGAACACGCTCAAGCTTGCAGCTATGAACATGCCTTGGCTATCTCTACAAATTGCTCCAACAGCATCTGCGTTTTTTTATTATTTATTTTTTTGAGAAACAGCATCGACATCATGTGGATTTTGAAACTTCTGAACCTCATACGTCGGCCTGGCTGGGCTAGGCCTGATGGTCCAAAATTCAAGCTGAGCTCAAAGAATCCAGCCCGGCAGGGCTAGCTAGGCGCCACGTGAACAGGTCTAGGGCGGCTACGCAGTACGCATCAGATGCGTTATCATGGGAACTCACTAGCGGATCCAGGGCGGCCCTTGCTATTGGCCTCCTAAGCAGTTTGTTCTGCTCGAGCATATCACTAGTTTAATGGCTCTTGCCAATGGCTTGGTGCTTGTCGATCAATCTATCAGATGGAAGTTGCTTTTGTTCATGTCTATTCCTCTTTTCTTGTGACGAGTGGGTAGCAGACAGCATGCATGCAAATCATACTCTTCATTTGAAGGACCACAAATCCACAATACATTCTCGGCGACGTATCACTGTTCCCTTTCTGAGTTGGAAGGACACTTTCAGAAAGAAAGGAAACTTGAATGAAGTGTTACAAACAACATTGATTAACTGATTGTAACGACTGCATGTTAACATACCACTTCACTTGACATATTGTTTGCATCATTTTCTTCTAGGAATTCCTTTTAGATTTTGTGCAGTATATGTATTGACATCTCCTAACAACATGCATATTTTTTTTCCTTTTAGGTGTGATTCTTAGTTTGCCCTCAGTCCCATGCACTGGCGGACCTCCATTGATTCAAGGGCCCAAAAGTTTGACAAAAATGAATAATGCATTTGTATTTGACACGAGTGCACATTTACACAAGTAAGTAGGATCAAAATATTATCTCTTAGAACGTACAAATAGAGAAATCAATTCACTCTAATATAAATGATCTTGTCGAGTGACACAACTTTTGAACACGTACGTGGCGCACGTGCATTTGTACTAGTATAACAGAGTAGAGAACACATGTGCATGCAGTCTGCTTAAAATTTTGTCATGGTTCAGAATCAGACTACAGGTCCATCATGCAACGTCGAGTTCTTGTTCTTCAACTTCAGGCTCTATAAAAACGTGAAGCTGTTACTAGTAAAAATTATATCTACTACAACTGCTACGTCAAGCTAATCCGACATTACCAGGATCCCCACTTTTCCCGAGAGCAGGAAAACACTCGGGAAAAGCTTTCCCGAATGTAGCACTCGGGAAAGCCCACTCGGCGTTTCTGTACTCGGGGAAGCCCACCTTTCCCGAGTGTCTTTTCTCGGGCACTCGGGAAAGCCTTTTCCGAGTGTAAAACCGACACTCGGAGATGAAAAGAACCGTTTTTATTTGTTTTTTTGACAAATCCATTTAACAAACATGAACTCTGACTTTGGCGGCCCGTGTACATCCACTCACGGTCATCCATCCTCTAACATATCACCGAGTAATAGATAAATCAATTGCATCTACCGTTCACTTATACAGTCTAATAGGTGAAGATAGATCCTAATCCCACCCGAGGATGTGCAGATGAGGTTAGTTTTCATGCTCTACTCCTATCCGAGACAGAATTCCGGCAGCACCTCCCTGCTGTTCTCCAAATACACGTCCTAACAAGGAGATTGTGTATCCGGAGAACAACGGAGAGATGGTGCCGAAACTCTGTCTCGGATAGGAGTAGAGCACGAAAACTAACCCATCTACACATCCTCGGGCTGTCCAAAAAACGTGGACAATTCGAAACATATACGGCTATACATATGCAAAGAACTGCATATTTCAAACCGTATCTCTTTCGAACGGGAGACGCCTAACTAGGTTTCGCATGACCTACAGACATGAATGAAAAAAGATGGTCTTTTATGTCTCACCTTGCTATCCTGCAAAGTGACGACTCGAGGACGATGCTCGAACACACTCTCCTTGAAATTTCAGCAGTACCTCCCCTAAATGATGAGGTTTCCAAAACCTGCAACAAACAACGGCGTTGGCCGACAACCACAAATCATATCACAATCTCATTTTACAATGACATACACAATGCGAACCACAATCCTTAATCGTAATCGACATCCGTTTCAAATTGACATTCACAAATCCTATTTTCGAATTCCTCGTTTCAACCTATTACTCATTTGCAAATATTTCACAATATTTCACAATTGACAAATATTTCACAACCAATTCATTTGTAGTCACCAATTCATTTGCATTATACAAACAGAAAACACTTAATCAAATTACTAATCACCTATTCATTTGCAAAAACAGAAAAGAAAAAAAAAAGAAAAAAGGAAGAAGAAGCAGAAACTCACCTTGCTGGACAAGATGCTTGACGATGCCGGGGGAGGGTGATGGGGCGGGGGCCGACGCCGGGGGAGGTGGGGCAGACGCCGGGACGCGGCGGGGCCTTGCCGGGAAGCGGCGGTGCCGGGATGCAGCACGGCGGCGCCGGGGCGGGGGCCGTTGGCAGCGCGACGGGGGCCGGACGGGCGGCGATGGGTAGGCGGGCGCGGCGGTGGAGGGAGGCGGGCGCGGCGGCGGAGGGAGAGCCGGGATGGGTGACGCGTCGTCTGCGGTGGAGGCAGGCGGGCGCGGCGCGACGGTGGAGGGCGACGGCGCGGCGCGGCGGTGGAGGGCGGCGGGCGTGGCGTCGGCGAGAGGGCGGGGAAGGGGAAACGGGCGCGGCGGCGGAGGGAGGCGGGGACGTGGGGAGCGGTTGCGGCGAGGCGCGTGGAGGGAGGCGGCGGCGGCGGCGGCGCGTGCGTTTTGGCTAAGGTCGGCGAGAGGGCGAGGAAGAAGCAGAGCTCGGGCCGTTTTGGCTAAGTCCCCCCCCCCCCCCCCCCCCCCTCCCTTTCCCGAGTGTTTCGAATCAGGACACTCGGGAAAGGCCCCACCCTCCCTTTCCCGAGTGCCTAGATTCAAACCAAGTGTCCTGATTCGAAACACTCGGGAAAGGGGGGGCTAGGACTCCGCCAAATTTTTCCTTTCCCGCTCTAACAATTTCCCGAGAGCAAACAGCTTACCCAAGTGTAAAACACACAGGCACTCGGGAAATATAATTGATCAGCAACTTAAAAAAAAAAATAACAAACAAATTCGAAAATTCTTCAAATTTTTAGGTTGTACTCTTTATCTGATCTATTGTTTATAAAAAATATGTTTGAAGTCAAATTAAATTTTTGAAAACCACTTGACTCCTAATCTTAAAGACCATTCCTAAAACCTATGCCACTTCTTCCGTGATTGTCCGTTTTGTAAACAACCTACGTGACTCCTTGCGCGAAACCTCGTCTACTATTTATCACAATAACTACATATGATATCGTGACATCTTGACAAATTTCACAATTTTTTGACATTATTTGAATTTTATAGAATTTTTTTTTAAAAAAGGTCACACACTCATTGTCATATTTCATGAACAAAATACTTGAAATTTCATTTCATTTTCTGTATACGGCCTTACGACGAACTCACTAACATGAATATCATTTTTTCATTACCTCGATTCCATTATTCGAGCGACTTGCAGTTCAATTTTGACTTATCATCAAAAAATACAATTAAAGAAAATAAATTACTAAATTTAGTAAACGGTTCGTGAAATTTACAAAATTTATACATGAAGTATATTGAAGTGTACAAGTAACAGGAAAAAAGTTTGGTAGCCAAAATGTGGAAAAAAAAAACTTTTCCCGAGTGTATGCAAATTACACTCGAGAAAGGCCCCACTTTTCCCGAGTGTCTGTGCACAGACACTCGGGAAAGCCTCCTGCCGCCGTCAACTGTAACGACCGCTAGTTGCCGTGGGGCCCGCTCTAACTTTTCCCGAGTGTCGACGACAACCACACTCGGGAAAACCTTTTTTTTCCCGTTTGTCTAGGATTTCCCGAGTGCCTCGTCCATGCGACACTCGGGAAATGTTGTTTTTCCCGAGTGTCTATGTTTTCCCGAGTGTATTTGTTTTGACACTCGGGAAAAATTGGCTTTCCCGAGTGCCCGATATATTACACTCGGGAAAGGTATCGACAGGAAAAAACGGATTTCTGGTAGTGAGAATAATTAACCTAGTGGAATCAGACGCGTGTTGGTTTGTTAAAGTAGTTGCTGGAAGAAAGGGTTCGGTTAAACTAGGCTTTGTGGGAATTAACAGCCGCAACTTTAGACCTTAACCTCATAGCGGATTAATGTGTTCATCTTCTCGCGATAAGCGCTTCATGCACGAACACAGTCTCAGTCTGCGCCGCCGGCTCGGCCGTGAAAGCAACTGATGCCGAGTCTTTGCCGGCTGGGATTAGGCGGCACGGTTGCACGCCACATACCCCTGACTGGCGGCTCGTGTGATTTATCCTGAAAGACACTTCAGGTGTTGGACCTCAGACAGTAGTACACCTTCTGATCCAGAAGAGTATATCCCATTTGACATATTCTGGAATGCGAAATCAGCAGTTTTCTTGATCCTTGGATGGGCATCCAAGAGCCCAACTTGATCACGTTCCCTCAATTGTACCCATCAGGTCCACTTTTAATCCCTGTCCCTTCAATCCATCCTCCATTTCCCCAAGGTCACATTGAGGTATGCTGCAGGTGTAACAATTCTTGCTGCTGCGTGCACTGGCTCCGGGGATTTTAAAGCTGGAGCATGGGGTAAACGGAAGCATTTTTATAGAAAAATGTATTTTTTTAAATGTTCCTGTTTTTATGCTTATATTCTATTTTACCCTGTATAAACTCTTTGTATGCAAGAACCCAGAAGCTGGAGGAGCTCTTCTAAATACGTCCTACCGTCCTACTGTCCTAATATTATATTCTCTCAAGAAAGTTTGCTGCCTTATCGCATGGGACCGTGTCACCCTCGCTAAGATTGAAGGGGGGCTCGGGGTTAAGGACTTGGAAACTCAAAACCACTGCCTCCTTCTGAAATTCGTCCACAAAATTTTCAACGGGGATGACGCGCTTGGCGGGATTGGCTCCTTCGTGATCTCCGCCATGACCTCGGGAGCGACCTTCCGACCGATTCCTTCCTAGGCCGTATTGTCGACGCCGAACTCTCTTGTTACCGATCTCTAACGCATGTTGAAGTTCACGACGATACCTCCACTTCCTTCTGGTTCGATGATTGGTTAGACATCGCCCCCCTCTGCGAAGCCTTCCCCGTCCTCTTCTCTCATGTCACTCGAACTAACAAATCTGTAGCAGCCACCCTCCTTCCCATGTTTTACCTCCCCCTACGCCCTCGCCTCTCCCGAGCCGCTGAGACTGAGCTTGCCACCACAAAATTGCAATGGTTACTTTGGATAATGAACCGGACGTTCGTATTTTTATTTGGGGATCACCCTTGTTTTCCTCTCGTGCAGTGTACGGGTGCCTTACCGAGACTGGTGCCGACGACTCCAACGGTGTTACCATCTGGTCGACCAAGCTTCCCACCAAAATTAAATTTTTTGCCTGGGTGTTTTGTAGTGATAGGCTTAGCACTAGGGCTAATCTTGCTTACAGGAACATCATCACGCCGGAGGAGAACGTTTGCCCCAGGTGCACGGGCATTCCGGAGGACAGCTACCACCTCTTCTACACTTGCCCCCCGGCAGCCGCGACCTGGGCTACGCTCGGCATCGACACCTCGCCCTCCTTCATCACGGACCCGTGGCGAGCACGACACCCCCTCACACTTGCCTCCACAGGTCTGGCCAGACATCCTACTGGCCCTCCTATGGCGCATATGGACCGGGCGAAACAACATGATCTTCAACGCACTCGACGACGACGCCGCGGCGATCATCCGCAATGTGATTGCCGACCTCAGCTTATGGCGACACCGGTACAAGTCGCCTGATGCCCGCAGCAGCCTTGATGTTTGGATTACACATCTTCGCTCATCACTCCAGCAGTTCAGCTAAGGTGCTCCGTGTGTGTGACTGTGTGTATTAGGCTGTGTGTTCAGGCTGCTGTAATACGATGTCTCTCCCCTCATGTTGTACACTCTAACCTTCCCCCTCTACCTCCCTTAATCCATTAGCTGTGTAATTCAGTGCCTGCCGTAGCACTTGTAACAAACTTATCGCGCCTCTCGCGCTTTCGAATGAAAAGTAGGTGGGGAAGCACCCCCCCCCCCCCCCCCCCCCGAATAGCTCGGGAAAAAAAAAAAAGAAAGTTCGCTGCTTCCGACTGATCATTTGAACTGTAAAAGAAGGCTTTCCTCTTTCATGAAAATAAGTTAACAAGGACAATATAGTCCATGTCTAATTGACTAATTGTAACACTAAGCGCACTACTGCTACAAAACCCTACTCTCTCCCTTCTTTCTGCAGCCAACCCCTTATTAGCATACACTGGCTCAACATAACTCGATTCGCAGCCAGTCCATCGATGGAGCTAAATACCAGGAGTAAGCATTCTAGCAACAGCAAGGGAAAGGCCAAAGCCATATGGCCAAGATCTTAGAAGAGGAGGAGGAGCAGGAGGAAGCTGATGACTTGAGCTCAGGCAGCTGCGAAGCCTGCGAGTGCTTCTTCTGCGCCATCAAGCAACCGGACGCCAGGGTTCGCCGCGCCAGCCTCGCCGCTTTCTTCACGGATCTGCCATACCGCGAGGACGACGACGGCGGCAGCGGCCGTAACGGCCGGTCGTGTTCCGCGGCGGTCGCCGCCGTGTGGTGCGCCGCCATGGCCGCGCCCGACGACCCAGAGCTCCCGTCGCCGGGCGCGATCCGCTGCATGTCCCTGCTCCTCGCCCGCGCGCTCGCCAACGACGAGTGGCGCCGGCGCGGCGGCAACGCGCGCGTGCCGTACAACTCCTCCTACGCCATCGGCTCCTACACCATACGCTCCCCCGCGCACGCCGAGCTCGTCGTCGCCGCCGGCGCCGTCCGGCCGCTGCTGGCCCTCCTCGGCGGCGCCATGACGTGGGTCGAGCGGCGCGCCGCGCGCGCGCCCTGGGCCCCCTCGCCAGCTACGACCCCACGTTCCCCGCCGAGGCGGTGCCGCTCGCCGTCCGCGCTGCGTCCGCCGGCGTCGCCGACGTCTACGAGAGCTTCGTCTCCCTGGCGCCGTGGAGGAGACGGCCGCAGTATCAGCGCGACCTCTTGGCAGAGGCCGCGCGCAGTGGGAACGTCGCCGACGGCGAGGGGTACGAGGACTGGAAGGCGGAGGACTGGGCGAGCCAGCTGCAGTGCTGGTCGCTGTACTTCCTCAATTTATATAGATGGCGTACAAGAGGTACGGCACTTAACCATTTATACAGTCAACCGCACGTCAGTTTATATAGATGGCGTACAAGATTACAATCTTATCTTTAATTCAAAGATGCCAAGTGTTGTTCTTCTGCAGTGCAGCAAACTCTGCATCATAGCCGCCTTCCAATGATCATGCTTCAATGCCTCATTCACGCTTTGTGGTTCCCTAATGACACTCACCATGCCATAACGAACCGTCCCATCTGTGTAGAGCTTGGGCTTTGAAATATTGTTCTGCAATCTGGTACGATGACGCTGAACAGGTGCTTCTGCCTCTGGAATAACAGGAACGGGAGCAGCAGCAGCTTGAACAGGAGGCACAACAGCTGGAACAGGGACAGCAACCGGAGCAGCAACCGGTGCAGGCTCCACAGAAGATCCGGGAACAGCCGCAGCAGATTCACCTGGCCCGCCTGGGTGCGCTGTCCCCGAAGATGATGCAAGCGGAGCCAGCGACGAACCGCCACGCGGCGCCGTGGCCCACGCGGAGTGCGCCCCGCACGCGGAGAGGAGGTAGGAGCTCCCGCAACGGCACGTGGCGTGCGCGGAGAGGCTGGAGGGGGCGTGTCGGTGGGGGACAGCCCGACCGTGGCTGAAGGCAGCGCAGCCGAGGTCGATGCGCCTGCGCAACCTCGTACAGCAGGCGGATCAGCACCGGATCGCGGGTCCGGATCGTCTGTGGCTTGTGCGGCGGGCGGATCCGGGACTGCAGGGGCCAGAGTTTCAGTAATCTATTGATCCTGAACATCATGTATCTCAAGAGCAGGGTTAGCGGCATTAGTCCCACTATCAGTACTAGAATTTTCTACTCCCGAATTGCGCAAAGTTGGATGAAGGAGTAGAATTTCTTGGCGAAGTAAGGCTCCAGCATTTGGATGCAATTGAGAGAAAGGAAAACAAGTTTCATCAAACATAACATCACGAGAGACATAAACACGCCCCGTAGACGGTTCTAAACACTTGTAGCCCTTGTGAAGAGAACTATAACCAAGAAACACACACCTCTGGGAGCGAAACTGAAGCTTGCGTTGTATTGAATGGGCGAAAATTGGGCCAACACGCACACCCAAAAACTTTAAGAAAGGAATAATCAGGTGTAACACCAAACAATCGCTCAAGAGGGGTTTGAAAATCAATGACGCGTGAGGGCAATCGATTAATAAGATACACCGCTGTGGTGAAGGCTTCATCCCAATATTTGAGAGGCATAGATGCATGAGCTAGCAAGGACAAGCCAACCTCAACAATGTGTCTATGCTTGCACTCTGCAGCACCATTTTGCTGATGAGCATGGGGACAGGAGACTAGGTGAGATATACCAATGGTGCAAAAAAAAGAATTCAATTTTCGATATTCGCCGCCCCAGTCGGTTTGAAGAGCAAGAATCTTTTTATTAAATTGTCTCTCAACAAGCTGTTGGAACTCATGAAAGCGTTGAAAAACTTCAGACTTGTTTTTGAGAGTATAAATCCACACATACTTGCTATAGTCATCAATAAAACTCACATAATATTTATTTCGTCCAATAGAACTAGGAGCATCACCCCATACATCAGAAAAGACTAGTTCTAAAGGAGCTTTAGACACACTAAAAGATTTGGGATATGGAAGTTGATGACTCTTTGATTGTTGACAAGCATCACAAACCGACTCAACACGAGACTCACTATCAAAAGGCAAGCTATTATTCTTGATGACTTTCTAAACTATAACCGAAGAAGGATGACCCAATCTACTATGCCACTGGATAAGGGAAGGTCTAGTGGCACCAAGGACTTGCTTGCCAGCCGGAGGAACTTGATCAAATCTTGGAAGAGGATAGAGGCCGCCTTTGCATCTACCGCGAAGCATTGTTCTCCTCGTTGCTCGGTCCTTAAGACAAAAGTAGGTTGGGTGATATTCAAGAAAGGCATCATTATCACTAGTGAGTCGATGAACAAAAACTAGATTTTTGTTGGCTTGAGGAATATGCATAACATTATTGAGATGAATAGGTCTAACGGGAGTATGAATGCTAGTAATTACCAGTATGACAAATGCGCATACCTGCTCCATTGGCAGCGTAGACCTGTTCCTGTCCATGGTACTTCTCCCTGGTGGTGAGTTGTCCAACTCACTGGTTATGTGATCGGTTGCGCCTGAGTCGGTGTAGAAGACCGGGTCACTTCCGTAGGACTGCGCCGCCGCCGCCACCTTTTCTTCACCAGAGAAGGACGCGTCGAAGCGCTTCCAGCAGCGCTGCACGACGTGGCCCTTTTCACCACACAGCTGGCAGATCTTGGTTGGGCCACCACCACCATGACCGCCGTTACGGCCACCGCCGTCACCTCGTCCTGGTTCGCCGCGGCCGCGTCCACGGCCACCGCCGCCACGACCGCCTCCGCGTCCTCCACGAGAAACAGCGTTCGCTGTCATGTACTGCGATGAGCTTTGAGCATCGAGGCGTGCCTCGGTACTCAGCATCTGAGCGTAAAGATCGCTCAAGGATATGTTGTCCGCCTTGCTGCACACGGACTCCACAAGAGGATTGTAGTCGGCGTCAAGTCCTGAGAGGATGTAGGACACGACATCTTCCTCATCTAGCCGCTTGCCAGCTGCGGCCATCTCATCTGCAAAGCCCTTCATCATGGCGAAGTAGGCAGAGCAGGTCTTGTCTTCTTTGCACGTGGTGGAGAGCTTCTGGCGGAGATGAATGACTCGCGCTTTGGATTGCGAGGCAAACATCCCCTGGACCGTCTTCCAGACTTGCACAGCAGTAGTGCAGTCCACAACCTGAGAACCTCTCTCAAAAGAGATGCATTGAGGTAGCTCAGCAGTTGTTGATCCTGCGCAACCCAGGTGGTGTGAGCCGGGTTGGGAACCTTCTTGGTCTTCTTGTCGGCGTCTTTGATCTCGATCGTCTCCTCCGGGACGGGTGCAGATCCGTCGAGGTAGCCATACAGTTGCGCACCGCGAACTGTTGGCAGAACCTGCGCCTTCCAAAGCATGAAGTTCTCCCTGGTGAGTTTCTCCGAAACAGGATGCCCGAGGGCAGGAGAGGAACTCGACGAGGAAGACATGGTTGGCGCTAGATGTGTTGGGTGGAGAAGGATGCTCTGATTATTACAATGTAAAAATGGTTAAGTGTCGTACCTCTTCATGAGGCCGCACGTCAGTTTATATAGATGGCGTACAAGATTACAATCTTATCTCTAATTCAAACGATGACTTAACCTCCAAGGTATATCTATACAACAACAACAACCTGGAGATAAGATCATGCGCCTTCTAGAGATGGTTACAGATATATTTCAACATTGACAAACTGAGGGAGATGAAGGTGGAGAGGAAGGAGAGGGAGGAAGAAATGTCTAGGGACGAACTGCTCAAGAGAGAGCAGTTAGCCAAGGAGAAGAAGAGGCAAGGAAACAACAGGTTCATGGACGGCGACGTGGAAAAGGTCATCGAGCTGTACACCGAGGACTTGGATCTGTGCCCGCTGAGCAGGAGGAGCGAGCGACGCGATGCGCGCGCTGGCGCTGGCGCGGCCGGCAAACGCGCACGCCCGGAGCCTGTGGCGCGCGCCGCGCGCAGGCGTACGACATGAAGGGCATGGCCAGGGAGAGCCTCCTCGACTGCCTCGCCTTCGCCGCCGCGTGGCTCGACCGGCGCCGCCGGAAGCAGCACACGCGCCGCGTGAACCCGAAGCTGACGTACTGCGTCGCGAGGATGATCGGCAAGCAGATGAGCGTGACAGGGTTGTTCGCCGGCATGACGACGGTGAATAACGTCGTCGATCAGGTAGGTGGCGGTGATCGCATTCTGCGGTGCAGCGAAGACGACGATGATGGGGACAATTAATGAAGATGATCCTAATGATGATGGTGGAAGCGAGGAGTTTTCAGATGATGGATTAAAAGTTTGCACATCAGGTCAATGAACAACGAACTTATAGTATAGTACAACATTATGTGTTTGTTATCTTATCCAACCTGATAAGTTTTACTGATCATCATGAAGCCGGTAGGAACTTGCCGATCATGAAGGGAGACACTTGGAGGAGGTTGGTACGGCGACTATAAGCTGCAAAATCATTAGTTGTCTCATGATCCACCCAGCATGCAGTTAAAGTAGCATGTGCTGAGGTTGATCAAGAGCTTGAGTTGCCAAACTTCATCGCCAGAGGAGTGACCCAAGTCGCCTGACACGGCCACGCGCAAAGTGGCGGCGACGTGCTCTGGAGTTCTGAGGAGTCCTCAGTGAGGACAGCCAGCGCGCCCAGCGCGTTCGAGGACGCGGCCCCGCACGGCCACGCGGGGAGCACGATGTGGCGGTTCGGTGCAGCATCGTGGAGTCGGCGTTCGTCCCGTCGCTGTGAAGCGGGCGGCATGGCGGGCGACATACGGATGCGTCGAATAGCGGGTCTAGCTGAAACCGGCGGCCGTCCGTCACAGTGGAGGAGAAGGCCATCGGCGGTGCGATGGAGCAGCATGGTTCGGATGAGAAGGCAAACACTGGGAACGAAGCGAGTCAGCGATAGGTGGTGGACCTAGTCTCGCCGCTCCGTGTGGGCCGAATAAAGGGCCGTAGCTCTGTCGACCTTTCGGCCTGGTGGCCCATGCTGGACGAGCCGCACCGGAAAGGGGCATTCCCTATATATAGCGCGGCTTTGTTGTAGCGCGCTTTAAGATTCACGCCAGCAAACATCCAACGGCCGTTATTCAACCCACCGAAGTCCACGCGCGGTGCCCTAGCTGCCTCACGTGAAGAGTTGGGACCTCCATCGACACGTGTCGTTGTCTGGTTGGAAGAGGCGGGAAAAAATCTTTTCAAGAAATAAATTTCAAATGGATTTTTCTCTTCAACCGTAACTCTGTTTTCGAATTCGTTTGAACCATGATGATCCTTGTAATTAATACAACAAAACAAGATCCCACATGAATATATTTTTTGAATTTTTAAAAATCAATAATTATTCTCATATGAAACAATTGTTTTCAATTGCTGGAATAAATGTTACTATCTCTTGGAACAATTGTTCCCCATTGCTAGAACAATTGTTTCTTTTTTTGGAACAATTGTTTCTCATTACTAGAACAATTATTTTCCTTTTTTGAAACAATTGGTCCTCGTTGCTGGAACAAATGTTCCTAGACGATAGAACAATTGGTCTTCATTGCTGGAACAAATGCTCCAAGTGATGGAACAAATTGTTTTCATTTATTGTAACAATTGTTTCTATGCGATAGAAAAATCACAACAACTGAAATAGTTATTGCAAAATGTTTTATTTGCGAGAGATGCTGAATCAGTTGTCCTATGAAAAAAATCCGTAAACTTATACGTTGCATGGAAAAATAAAACATCCTGAATGAATGCAAATAGCAGTGGTCAACTGTAAGCATAACGGCATAAGCCACCTCAAGTCACGTGCGTGAATAAAAAAAAAAGATCGGCGTTCCTTTCTCCCGTGTAGTAGAAAAGTCGCTCGCGCGCGCAGGAAACGTTTGTGGGCCGCGCGCTCGTCCCAACGCTGGCAGGCCGCGGGCCGCGCTACACCGCAGCTCGGGGTAGCGCGCTGTGCACATAGGGGGGTCGGTCCCCCGGAAAGGGGACCAGAGGCTAGGTTTCGCTGGTCCTCTCCAGCCGCTTGCTACTCGCCATCGTTCGCCTTCTCCCCACTATCGCCTCGCCTCCCCTCCCCGGCTCTTCGCTACCAGGCTACGAGATACCGCCGCCGTCCACCGCCTCCACACTAACCACTCGACGTCCCCGCTGCCTATCCCGCCCACGTCCTCCTACCCACCCGCGTCCATCTCCGCCTCGCCGTCGCCGCCGCCTCCCCCCGCGGGGTCGAGGCCACTCCCCTGAAGACACCCCCCCGTGGCCTGCTCAAGATGAGCAACACGGGCGGGATCCGGAATCCGAACACGGTAACCTTTTTCCGCTCTCAACGAATACAAGTGGCTTACTATTACTAGGAACTGGTCTTGCTTGTCGGTTTCGAGGGAGTTCCCCTCTCCGTTTGGAATGGAACGGTTTAGGCTTACTTGAAGTATATAATATGATGCTCCTTTCCCTCGAAATTTCTAGATTGAGAGACCTACTCAACCCTACTATTTGGTTGGTTGTGTGATTAAGTCGAAAATCCTTTGCTTACAACGGCTTATTATGATAGATTCTATGCTACGGGTATCAAGAGTTATCATTAGGGCTGATTTGGTTGATTATATTATAGATTCTATGCTATGGCCTATTCACTATCTAGAATGGTTCGTGATCAGAACCACTGCTGTGGCTGCCATTGCAGCTGCAGCTGCAGCTGCCAACAACAACGGCTGCAGCTGTAATATCCCGCAGCCACAGCAAACTCTTGTGATCGGACCGTGTTTATTTGAAGCGTTACAATTTTTTTAAAAAAATTCATTTTGCAGTGTCGGTATGAACGAATTATCGATTGGAATCTAAATGCACGCTCTGTCTCCGTCTGTGGCTCATGGGATGATTTTGCTGAATGGACGACTTTGCAAACGAATGGTGTGACGCACTGGGGCAGCGTGTATGTTGAACCAGGAGTTTATGACATTTATTTTTGGGTTGATGGAGCCTATGCAATACATCCCACAATGAGCAGGCGGTTGAAAGAAGATGAGAGAACTCAAGTGAACATATTAGAAGCTGCTGTATGTTTCAAGTTTTACGTCTGTAATTTATATTTCTTGACAACTAGGATGTCAATAGTCTATACTGATGCTTTTGATTTATATTTCAGGTTCCTCTGCCACTAAATGCCCTGCCCCGTGTTCCGCCACCCCTTGGAGTAGCTCATCCTCGTCCAGGTCCATATGGTGTTGATCCACATCTGCCAGAGGTGCTCGTGCCAATAAAGTTTCATCAACAAGTTGCTCATGATGAACACGTTTTAGTAGAGGGATCTTGGGACGATTGGAAGTTAAGGTGTGGTCGAAATCCTAATGTTATCGTTTTGTTAATATAATTTGCTCTAATATAATACATGGTAAATAAAAATGTGTAATTTTTATTGATGAATCTTATTATTTCAAGGGAACCGATGGAGAAGGCAGGCAACGACCATTACTTTCTGAAAAGCCTACATCCAGGATGTTATCCTTATAAATACATTGTTAAAGGAGAAAGAAAACTAAGCAAAGACGCTTATCGAGGAACGGGAATTTATGAAGGAACCAACATTCTACAAGTTCTGGTATGATTTAAGAATACTTTGTTTTTTGTATTATTGTGGGTGCCACTTGTTTGACCATGTATTAGTATGTAAGGTGTTTTCTTTCACTTCTAATTATTGTTGTTGCTGTTGTTGCTGCTGCTGCTGCTGCTGTTGTTGTTTATTGGCAGTCTGGAATTAATCCCTTTAGCTGAATATGATCTTTTTATTTTTCAACTTTTAATTCGTTGCTGCATGCTATTTTGCAACAAATACTGCCATTATTTACTGAAATTAGTTCCTTAGTGCTGAAGAAAATATTCTTTTTCAGCCTGATCCTGCCACTGTAATTCCTCAGGGAGTTGAATGTAGTATGCTCGATAATGTTTTAGCATTGCCTAATACCAACCTTACACAACTGTTCAAGTTCAATGTGGGTGCTGAATTTGGGGATATAGACACAGAAGTAGCACTATATCCTATGACACCTATTGGCTACTTGATATCAAATGGTTTCATTGGATTTGCCAAGTCTGCATATCTTGGGAAACGGAAATCTTGGGCTGGCACTTTTAAGCCAAGTGATATGGTCATGATTGACAAAAGATACTGTATGATCATGAAAGAACCAACGCATCCGTTGACCAGGGTGAACTTGTTGCTTGATAATCTTCAAATGAAAAAGACCCTTCTTCAGAAATACAAGACCGATGGGCAGTTTCCACCATACTTTGTCAACTGGTTTTACATTTTAGACAACCCACCTGCGGATTTCGACACCAGTGCTGCTGCTCGGAGTATTTACTTTGATTGCTGGGCCAAGCCTGCTGCTTTGGCCACCTCCCCAGAGCGGATGCACTTGTTGGTATCTGTAGCTCAGTTCTTCAAGCAACTGTCTGACAATGGAAAGACTTACTATGCCCGACTATTTGTAGATCTGTTGCCTGTGAAACCAAACATTGATTGGGAGGCTACGGTGAGACTTGACGCACTAATGGAGTCTGTTTTCATGGAAAGAAAAAAAGATAAAGAGGAGCATGGCATTGCGACAAAATCAATTTCTACCAGTTTGGAATTGTCGTATTTTTTGAGGGTTTTTTTTGTTCATGTTCCACAACATACCTTGGTAAGAACTTCTTTCATAATTTTTACTTCTGAGGGTGTTTATATGTATCTGTACTCTCAGTAGTGTTATGATATTTAATGTTACATGCATGATTCTTATACTGCATTTTTTAATTAATATACTCTATATGGTCCTATCAGGGTGTTAATTGCACATTACTTATATTCACAAAGGCTCAATGAACTCTGGCATTACATTGATAATTGATATGACATAAATTTAATTATGTGCAGAGCCACCCATCAGAACCTGTTAAGTTGCCTTGTGGGCCAAATGGCAAGCGCCCTGTAAAAAGAAGAGCTGATGTTGTTAAGGTACCTACTAAAGCATACCTAACCTTTTATTGATTTCAAATTAGAGTTTTTTTATTCAGTTTGTTCTGAAATTTTTTATTTTAGGACAAAAGCACTCAGCGTTTAGAGTCCCATATGGAATCAGATCTTATAACATTTCACTACTTTGAACGTTGTGTTGGAAAATTGGTTTATCTTGTGAGAAAGCATGAAGACAAGCATCCGTTGTAAGTAGACAATATAATCTCTGTATTCCATATTATCATATGAGTTAGCACTGCAGTTCTTTTTAAATGTGTTATGCGTAACTTGTAGGTTGCATGCTGCATGGGAGTCGTACTGTGCCAATTTGCCACCAGTCTCTTCTTAAAGTAAGATTACCAAACTATTTTCCCCCAGTTTTCTGCCCTTCGCTACATTTTTGCGAAGTTGATTGATGTTTTATTTTGAACCGTATGAAATTGCATGTATTTCATGCTCATGATTTATTCACTGCGGGATTTGATGTTGTCTTGCTGATTTTTTTTTTTATATAGCTTATAGGTACGTGGTGCTTTGGACTCTGAATATAGTTTTTGCTGTCCCCATGTATTACATGCTGCTTTTGTCTATGATTAGAATGCATTATAAGCAAAGCCCAATGCCCGTGCTTTGGCCCAGCACCATGAATAAAAAAATTCCATGTTCTTACAACCACCTTTATGTCATATAAACAATACCACGAGTTGGATCTAGGATATGAAATGAAGCTGAATAGTAAAAGTGCATTCACTTAGTGTTATATATTCAGTGCAGTATAGGTAAATAAAGTGTAGGATTAGAGTATTGGTGATGGCTGATTGACCATCACCGGCAACTCAGAATGAATGTTTGAAAGGTCGTGTCTCATTGCATTTGGATAATAAAGTAGTTCTAAGTGAAGAATTAATCAACAACAATATATTAATTGTATTATCTTGCTCATGGAATAGTTTCTTTAGTGACAACGAATCAGAAGATCCATTTGATTTCCATTTCAACCCACTAGAGATTAACATAATTTTACCGAAAGTGGAGTGCTGGATTATGTTGTGAGGTACTTTTTGTGTTTTGAGGGTTTGTGGTACTCTATAACCATGATATATTGGTTTGTAAGGTTTCTGATTACCAAGGTATTATTTGATGACCTACAAGTAATATCTGAAATCCGCTTAGATCAGTTTCTGATTCCAGAGTTGACTTGTGCCAGTAATACTTCTTCAACGGACCTTGATTTTATTTAGTTGTCTTGCATGTTCTCTGTTAAACCGAACACCATTTTTTGGCTTGTGGCAGTAATACTTCTTCAACGGACTATTTGCAAAATTCATTATGCACTTGCCATTGTTTTCTTGCAAGTGTGAATTTCATTGCGTATTTGAATATGCCGACCTTGTTTGTTCATATGTGCAAGTGTGAATTTCATTGCGTATTTGAATATGCCGACCATGTTTGTTCATATATGCAATAATAACATACATGTGGTCTTTTGCAGTTCTGATCTGCTCCTTCTGCCGTTCTGCGCCCACCAGAGTAGCCGCGGACCCATTATATCCCATATTATTTTAGTTAACATATTGTACTGAAATGTTGTTAAATCACTCTATTAGTGACTCAGGCATCGAATGGGGGTATCTGTCTCTGTAACTCACGAGAATTTAAAGAAGACATGGTTGTCACATTATTTGATCGGTGAGCTTTGTCGTCATGTGGATTGTAGGCGTGGGATGTATCCAACTGTGTGTTAAATATTCTGTCCTGTTTATGGTTATTTCTTGCTGTCTGAGATGTACTAGCTAGGTAAGGCGCGCTCCGCCGCGTCCGTTTATGGAGCGGCGATTAGGAGGCCGTAGAAGCGCGACGTATTTTTTGGGTTCGAATTTGCATAGGTGTCGCATATATTTTAAACGTTGCCGAGTGTTCTGTTGCCGGATGGACACGGAGGACCGTAACAGAACTTTCTGCTGGGCTATGGGTCCCGCAGCGTGCAACGCGTCTGCCCGCCGGTTCATGCAAATTGTTGTTTTCTGTCACGGGCGTAATTGTTAACTTTGGCTTCCTGCTACACGAACGGAAGCGACGCAAGGGAAGCGGCAAGCCATCGCCGGTGGGAAGGTCGCCAAATCTCGGTCTTCTTCCTCTCGCTGTCAGGTGAGCAAAGACGCATGCTATCTGTGATCTATTTGCGTCTGGATATGAAGTGCATGTCCTTGTTTCTTTTTCCTTGCTTGCGACGCAGGGGCTGCCTGTGTTCGTGCATGTTTGTATTTTTTTTTCCTGCATGTCATCTGGTGCGGTTGCCTTTGTGCATGCCGCCGGATCTGTTCTTAGGTTGCAGCATTAAGTTTACTGAGCATGCTAATAGATCCAGGGTCTGCTAATTCTGTTCTGCCTATTGCTTTGTAGTACGCATTCATGGCCAGTTGTTTCTGTTTCCTGGAGCCGACAGAGGCAATGGTGACCAAGGAAAACGACCTCCGAAATCTGGAACCAAATGGTAATTTTCAGAACAACTTATTGGATCCGTACATGGTCGTTGCTGCATAAAGGGGAGGAAGCAAAAGCACATCTGAAAAAATGGCTGCAGACTTTTGGAGACGGTGATCATGGAGATCTTTGCAAAATTTGGATGGAAGTTTAGGAATAAAATCGAAGTGTAGCACGAGTGATGTTCCTGTTGTGTTTTTGTTGAACTCTCTTTTAGGAGAGGCTTGAGCTTAAGTGCTCTTTTCATGTAAAGAACAGCTTTGTACATCCTCCCAAGGATGTAGCGGCTGGAACCATGTTTTCATTATCTAAAAAAAGCATGTTGTGGTTGGGATTGTTACCTCCGAGGGTAGAGCGCTGTTGCAGGTGTTGCCGCAGTAGGAATCGTGAACACCTTTAGCCTGTGGCTTGATGTTCCTCTGATGAACTGTTTCGTAGATTTTTTATGCCTCTATGGCAAGCTATGTATGAACCTGTGTTGATTAGTTTCTACGTTGTGTGTCGATGATCCTGTGTTCATATGCCTGTAAAAATGACCCTATATGTATTGTGCTGTTGTTATAATAATGTTCTGTTTGAATGGAACTTCTTTTGTTCAGTAAGATCATATATATACAATGCATCTGTTGTGCTCGTGCTTGGTTGCTAGTTTGTGATCAATTGCCATGGTAACAGATGGGGAAGAGCACTGAAGCTGAGCATCCAATGCAGAATAAAATGGTCCGAGGCCTCCCAAGTCCTTTAGATTACAACACGGCATTACATAAATAGACTTGTGCTCACAGCACATGAATATAAGATGTCTGAATGACAGTTCTAACTTAGACGCGGCAACAGGAACGACCATGGCACACCAGCCCTCTGATCAAACCTTACCGTGGCTTGGCTGGTGCATGCGCCTCGGTTGCTCGCGCGACCCCTGGCTCTTGTATCCCGGGCTTCTTCTTCCTTACCTGATCGATTCTTGGTCACCGTCACCGTGTACAGGGCTGCTGGTACAACGCCATGCGTCTGCCCCGTCGGCGACTCGCTTGACACTTATAGGCAGTAGGCTGGCCGGCAAAAGCTCAATATCTTTCGTGTTGTTCCTGCAAGAACTGAGATTAGAAACCTGTAGCCTCTGCATTTTGGTTTTGTTACAGATTTTTGTTGGGCTGTATGGAAATAGGTGTGGTACTCACAGAAGGCGCCGCCGGGTGGCGGCATTTGTGCCTGCTTCGGTCCCTGCAGCGCGCGCAGCATGTCCTGGGTAACAGGGTAAGCTTGTCAATGCGGTTGGGGAAACCTGGACCTCCGTTGTAGACGAACAGCAACTGGTTTCCTTTCCCTGCTTCTTTGGTCACGATGGTGGTCTCGATAGGCAGCAGGTCTTGGTAGTTGCCGCAGATGTTTGCCAGGTCGCCGCGCATCTCAGCGTAATTGGTGTCGTTCTCTGCATACACCTTCTCACCACTTTGAGCAACAAGAACACGAAAAAGGTGTTGCATATTGAAATAAAATACCTCACGTGTCAGCTTTTAAACCTTGTGTGAAATTTTAGTGCATCGATTTAGATTCCAAAAATCATGTAAATCCGTGTTTTTTTTTAGAGGCAAACAAGATTTTTTTAGAGGCAAGTAAATCATGTAAATCCGTGTTACGCCATGTAGTTGTTATAGAATTTTATTTTGGTACCAAGTTGTATACAAATTTTTTGAGTTATTTCACCAAACATGAATTCAAGTTAAACTTGAAATTTGAATTCAAATATGAAAGCTAATGAATATGTGATGACTATGCTGAGAAGCTTAATGCTAAGACAATAGAATGGGCATGTTACAGTGTCTTGTATTGAAATCAACCATCTGCCTTTGCAACTAGCTGTTTGGATGAATGGTTTAGGGAGGCACACTATTTTGCTCAACTTTCCATTTTGCTTGTTGAAACAAAAAGAACATCAGGTATGATGTTGTGTACAAGCTTCTCAAATTAGTATTTAATAATATGGGCATCTTGTATTTACAGTTTATATTATAATTCACTATTGTTGTGGGCGTCTTGTTTTTGGGTCCGTCACTGACGCCGGCGTCTTGTTTTTTGGGTCCGTCACTGACTCCAGGACATCTCCGTAAAAATGCATCCACGATGGAGTACTCGAGCATTCTGGTTATTCAATATATACGTAAAACCATCATTATTTGGAGGGAAAAAAATATCAAACACTTTTTGGAAGCAATAAAACACTATCTCGGTGCAAATGTTGATTTAGTCGGAAAAAAAAAACATTCTACATAGGAACTGTGTAGAGCACTTGACCCTTTTGATTAAAAGGTAAAAATAAAAATAAACACCAGAGATGAGGTACGTTCAACCCTTAGTTACGCGTCTGCATCCCAAGCTTGCTGCATCCAAGTGTTTGAACAGGGGACAAGAAATATATGTTAGGCTGTAATTATTAGATCCTTGCGCGTGAATTGGTGAAAAGCCTTCCATATTCTTGTTTCCCATATCAATCAAGACCACACCAAACTCTGTATCTCGCGGATTCACCTTGGAGAAGAGGTATAGTGAGTTCGTATTATCCATGCCCAGGATGGGAACACACGCGTAGAGCTGCCTCAATGTCAAATTGCTGCCACCGCGGTCACTTAGCGCGGAAACATGAGCCGGGTCGTTGGTATGGATGTCATCGACATGAAACAAGGAGTCCTTGTGCCAGCTGGTCGAAGAAATGGTCCTTCTCCATGCAATCAACCGCCAACCCATGTACTTATAGGTTACCTCTTCCTCTTCCGGCTCTGGTTCGCTGTCCGGGTTCAAGTCCGCGTCGTGGAGCACGTCTGCTTCTGAGACATCACCAGGCAGCCGATGAGGGCGATGAGGCTTCTTGTTAACTATGCGCTGATAATAGTGTTCTATTTCAACGAATTTGAGCACACCATCCTTGATGGCAACATCCCGAAATACCCGTGCGTCGCCCGACTTGTCAAGAGACTTGTTGCCTGGGAGCAACGCAGGAAAGGGGATGAAACGGACCGTGGGGTCATCAGTGAGCACAGAGCATATCAGAATCCCCTTCCACAGATCAACAAATCCAAGCTCGGTACTTCCAAAGGCCATCACCTTCTCTATATTACCGAGTCTCTCAAGGCGTTCAAGCAGCAATTCCTTGCAAGTCCATGTGCTCTGCTTGGACCGGAAGACATGGAGCTCGTATTGCTTAGTAACAAACGAGTAACCAAGAGCGACCAATACGAAATCATCCCCACGGGGGAAGAAGCCGATGGAGGTCACCATGACGTCTGGCTTTTCCTTGAAATAATCCCCAATGTCTTTGAGATGTTCGAGTAACGGACGGCGCCGATGTCCTACCTTGTAGAAGAAGTACTCGGTCCTATAGCCGCAACCGAAGCAAACACTGACAAGGGCGACATTGTCCACTGCGTAGTGGATGCGCGGTTTCCCAGCATAGTCGTCATGTGTAAGGCCAGGACAATATACGCAGAAGTGGGAGAGGCGTGGCGGTTGGGCCAAGACGAAGGTGACCTTTATGGATTGACCATAGTTATCAAGGCACTCGGCTGTGGTGTTATTCTCGCAATCTTCGATGTGTGCCGTCTGGTCAAGGAGGCACCAAGCAGGGAGAACTTCAAAATCCGTGCTCGGTAGGTCGAGCAAGGTTTTTCTCTTTTTCCGAGGATGAGGGAACCCAAGTTTTTGAAGATGAGGAGGCAACGGAAGAGTCGTGAAAGCAAAACCCGTAGTTGGGTTCGGATTCATCACTGCTTATATATATAATATTAAACGTGTTACATCAATACTCGCCCGGGGTCTCCCTTGGTATATAGCGCCCCTGAAGGCTCGTTTCTGGCTGCCTTTCCGAGGTGGTACAATAACGCAGCTGTTTCGGACTAAGTGGACCGAGCCACGTACCCGGAACTAGAGGGGCTAAAAAAGGGCCGAACCAAGGGGAAGGCTTCGTTGGCTTAGGCCCGTTATTACTGGGCCTGATTAGTAAGTACTACGCAGCTTAGGCCCGTTACTACACATTTCATCCCTCGGAAAGAAGCAAAATAAAAGACTCGCTTGACACTTCAATTTTTTCGATCGCTCCCACAAGGTTCTCGCCTCAGATGCTCACGAGCCACGGAACCACAACCCGTTATTATTCCCTTCTTCGCAATATTTTCCATGGATCTTGAAGGCATCCGCACGAGTTCGTCAAGCAATTGTTGATACCATGTGGAGTACGCTCTCCAGTCGGCAATCGCTTGCTCTTCTGACTAATCAAAGCAACGCGTCGTTTGCTTACGCGACACAAACGACTTTTTACTACTACTACGAACTACGCTTTCACTTACACGATCGACCATCATTCTCATGGAAATTCCTCAAACAATATTCGTTGTGGAGGGAAAAACCGGAGGCGGCCATACGAAGAAAAAAAGGGGGAAGCCCGCGTCCTCCTCCTCCGAGGGCGACGGACGGAACCCTAGCCCACCGCCGCCGCCCCTAGGCTAGACCACGCCCTGCTCCGCCTTGCCGCCGCCCGAGCGGGCCGCCGGCCAAAGCCAGCGCGGCCGTGAGGAAGGCGGCGGCAGGGCCTCCGCCCGCTGCTCAGCGTCGAAGCGACCCAGCGCCTCCTCCGTCCCTGCCCGGAAACCAGCGCTTCAAGGTCAAATCGACCAGTCTCATGGTCGGATTTGGTGCTCCCCGCCCAGATCCGTCCCCTCCCTCGCCGGATTCGTCGCCGGTTCACGTCCCGTTGTCCTTCCCCCACCCCTCTCTCTCTTGGGATCTGAGGGTCACGGGAGCAGCCCCCTTCTTCCTCCGGCCATGGGTGCTGCCTTGCTCGCCTGATTCGGGTCTCCACGACCCGGATTCGGAAGTCCCCCGGCGCTGGGCCGGACGCCCTTGCTCGTGGCTCGGTGCCGTGGTGAAGGCTTGGCTGCGCGACGACCGCGGCGTGCGTGGCTGCTGGCGCTCCTGCTTGCGGTGTGGTGCCGTGACGGGGGCGTGGCTGCGCATTGACGGCGGCGTGGGTGGCTGCCGAGCGCCCTTCCTTGCGGCGTGGTGCCGTTGCGAGAGCGTGGCGGCGCGTCGGCGACAGCGACCCGCATCATGGAGAAGTTACGGGGCGGAGCTCGACTGCGCCTTCGTGGCGTGGCCGGCGTTGCGGGTCTGCGCGTCTACGACGTCGCACTCTGCGACACTTGGTGGTGGTGGCTACCATACTTGCTGTGATGTGATGACCTGCAGTTGAGGGGGGTGAATGTGCTGGGGGTAAACCTTGCCCGGTCTGCCGGTGCTTGCAACGACGACGTCTTCGGGCGCCGTTTTCCTCGCTGGAGGCGTTGCTGCAACCCATGATCCTCTCCTTGCGAGCAGCGAACATCTCGTGCAACGAAAGTGCCGCGCCCGGTGCGTGGGGAGGTGCCATGCCTCCGCACGAAGACCGGCAATGCCGCTGCCATGCTCCACATCTCTCCCTCGTCAAGATCCTTTGGAGAATTGTGCGTGTCTGTGCTCCATCTTCTTTTCAGTTGCAGCTCTACAGTCTTGGCCAAGTTGTTGGTTGTCGCCATGGTTCGGCGAGTGGTTGCTGCTGACGCCTCTGCTTCATCGTCGGTCTCCCTGTTGATGTAGTCAAATCATATGCCGGGTGCTTTCACGCTTGCTTGCCCTCCCTCCTTTGCGGGTTCCTCCCCACAAAGGGCGTCGGATGGTGGCTCGTGAAGACCGGATGCTCCAGAAAAGGTGGCCCCGTCAGCATGAAGGGAAGTCGGCGTTGTCCAACTCGCAGTGGTTGGAGTGCCTCCCCCGTCCTTAGCCCCCATCCTGTTGGGCGGCCCTTTCGTCATTCGAGGATTCCTCCCCTTGTTGGAAGGTGGAGGGTGACAACAGGGCGGCGTAGCTACGAGGGGCGGTGTGGCGGTGCAATGACTGTTGTGGTGAAGGCAAGTATGTTGTTTGGTGGTGGCGCTTGTTGACGAATGGTGGTTGCCTTTAACTTGTGCTCAAGGTTAGGGCTAGAGTGTTGTTTCTGTAGTTCTCTGTGTTCTGTTGCCTCCACCTGTATATGCTCGTTGTGCTTTGGGCATTCTGTTGTAATCTGTGGCTTGCCACAATCTCTGTAGGGTTTTTGTCTCGTTTCCTTAAAAAACGAGGCCATTGATCCGTGATCTGCCACACTTTGAATACAATTCAGGTGGGGATACTCTCCCCCCGGTGACATTCAAAACAAAAACCAGAGGCAGGTGGGAGGCCATAGGTGCATCGGCACGCGGAATTCCGCGGTGCCGAGTAGAACGTTCAGAGTCCCGACGTCAAGTGAGCTCTCACCCAGGACTGGACGGATACTGTACCCACGTCGCTCCAGAAACTGATCGCTGCCTCTTCTCTTCTCCCATGCTTATCCTCCTCCACCACCGTTTCCCGGATATAAAACGCCAAATCCAAGTGAAACGCTTCACTCGCACTCGCAGAGACAAAAAGGAAAGCAAAAGGTAAACGAATCGAAGCCCCTCTTCCCCCTCCCCCCTTTGCCGTATCCACACAGCCGGATGTGCAACTCCCCCAGACGCCGGACGCCGCGCCAAGTAAACCACGCGCGCGCACGAGCACGCCGCAGACGCTCGCCAAGAATTAAGGGTGGGGGCGTATACCCCGCTCGATTTGTAACATTTCACTTTGATTTTCTATGTTTAATTTCTTCTTAAAAAGGTTAAGTTTTGAAATTTTAAAGATAATGCCCTCTCTTCATGCGTGTAAAGTAATGTCACACCATGCAATGCATTGGCAAAAGATCACAAACTGATTCATGTTAGTTGCTCTCTTTCTCTGTGTACAACACATGTGACACACCCATTAATCTCTATACTACGTAATAAAACTCATCCCGTCGTCCGTACGTCCCATCAAGGTGACCCCCTTCCATTAAAATAGGCCTCTCCTGCCAGACCCCTGCAACACCAACCACGAAACAAATGTCCACCCTTCATCAAGGATTTGATGGCTCCGATGCAATTCGTCGTTCGTGCTGCTGAGCCTCCGCTTCCCGCAACCGAACCCGCGTGCCATGCGGAGCCACCCCGCGTACCAACGCCGAAACAGATTTGAACCCTTCATCACACATCTCGCTTCTCATGCAATTCGTCGTTCGGCGCGCACCTCCGCTCCCCGCACTCGCGCTCCCCGCTCCGCTCCGAACTCTACGCTCTCCAATGGCATCCCCGCTCCCAACCCTCAATGTCCTCGCTCGCTCTTCCTTGCGCCGCCATATTTCCTCGCGCTCTTTTTCCTGCGCCGCCACCCAGCCGCGTCGCCGGACGACAGCCACCAGTGTTGAATGTGCTCCACGCTCGCCGTCCTCGATCCAAGGCATCCCGCTCGATCAGCGCAGCCAACACCGCCATCACACCCCGTCGACCTCGATCTGCGCCGTCGCCACCGCCTCCACACACCGTCAACCTCGATCCGCGCCTCCACCGCCCCGTTGAGCTCGATCTGCGACGCCGCCGCCGCCGCCTCGTCGAGCTCGATCTGTGCCGCCGCCACCGCCTCCATGCCCCGTCGAGCTCCATCTGCGCCGCCGCCACCGCCATCACTCTCCGTCAATGGAACCAGCACGGGCGACGACGATGACGCGGCAAATCGATCTCAACACGAGGCGCGGGCAACGACGAGGACAAAACTTCTGCACCAGCTTCATCTCCCGTGCCCACGCCATCAAGATCCACCTGAGCATCGCCAAGGTCGCCATCTGGGCGCGAGCGAGGACGGACGACGACGACGGCGCCACTGCGTTCGTCTTATCGCTCTAGGGTGCGCTCAGCTCGGCCCCGGATTCGCCCGCCTTCGAAATTCCTCCCACCTCGTCCCAGCCACTGATTTTGGCGTCCCGTTTGGCGTCCTGTTTGATTGCGTCGAACTCGATTGTCCAAGATGAGCTCCAAGTCCGGGGAGCTGCTGGGCATCGACCCCATCGATCTATGATTCCCATGTGCGTCTCTCTCTCTACCTGTTCCCTGTTCATGCAGCCCTTGATTGATTGAAAATTTCTGTTGTTAATCGCAGTGGTTTAGTGGAATTTTGTGAAACATTGATGCGCTATATTGAGTTTCGAAATTCCATTGGACCTTTATCCATGTTCCCAGAATTTTCTTCATTTTTGTTAACTTTGAGTTTTGTTCTCTGGGTTACCTCTGTAGATTATCATGCAGAATTACATTAAATGATGGATACTGAATTACATTCTCTGGGTTACCTCTGTAGATTATCTCACAAAAGAAGATTAATTCTAGGTTGACATGACCTGTTTTTGCCTAGAGCAGATAATCATTAGGTTCTTAATGTTCTTGCCCTTTTTTACCTTTTCAGAACGTACCTGCAAGATGTTAGTGTGAACCATATTGCCACGAATTTCAGTATCCATCATGGTGTTCGCTCAGGTTTGTCTCTCAGATTTACCTTCTTTTAGATGCCATGTAGATAGGATTTCATCATTTATGTTTTTCAGATGCAACCATGCAGGTATTGTTCTCAGGATTGAGGCAATGTCTGCGGTATCCTGTGCACGTGGTAAACAAAGATGATTAGCGAGCCACTTTCCTGTAATGGAAGATCATATAGTAGGTGATCCGTTTCAAACTATTTACTTCGCATTATACCAAACAAAACAATGTATGGTTGCATGCTCATTTGACTGTCCTAAACTTTTTCCTGCATCGTTCTACCTATATTAGGAATTGTGTGTCTGTTGCTTCGATGAAAATACATGCTACAATACTCTGTTCAGGCTAAAATATTCTATACAGTTTGGTCTTCATCTGTAACTGTCATGGATCGCTCAGAACATAAGTGGAAAACTACTCCTAATATAGGTTATAGGTCTAATAATTATGGGACCAGTTGTGTTAAATTATGGTTTGTTCATTAGCTCTATATGTGTCTTCAGATTACTGGAAATTATCCATGCTTGAACACATATACTCAAGTTGACCAGGTCAAGAGATGTGAGGAATTAGAATATCTTGAAGAGACATGCTATAGCCATATGCCATTGTAAATCTGAATAGTACATGCCTGAATTGCTTGCATGCATGCTTGGTTGTTTTGGTGAAACTAATCGATTCACATGTATTGTAATGCTGACAACAAACTATATGAGCTTCAGAAATAAAACGAGGAACCTTGTGGTGAGGTCTGTTTTGCATTTCCTGGGAAACAGGTATGTTAGATGTCCTTCACTTAGACATTCTCTGTGATTTTTTATCATCAAGAGAATCAACAGAACATTAAGCTCTTGCCGATAGAAGAATTATTAAAGGTGGTCACCATGTTTGGTAGCCATGGAGTTCTCAATCTGAAATGTTAGAACCTTTACGGCCTTAAAGGTTGTCCCCATGTATGCTAACCACTTCATGAGTTGTGCATGTTTTTTTTTTCATGCATGGATATATACAGCTTACATGGTATCCATACCAGAAGTTTTATTCCCATGTGAGAAGAGTAGCACTGGTTTGGTTCCCATGTGAGAAGAGTAGCACTTCAATAGCTTCTGTACTTTTATTATGTATGATGTATCGTGCTAAACTTTTACATCTAGGTAATCTCCTCTATAGCCCAGCATACATACCGTTTTCTATTGAATACCTGCACTGCTTTAATGAATGAAAATGAGATTACTGAGTGAAACTATCCCTTTTATTTCCAGATTGACGTTGAACTGCTAGCTCATTTAGTGGAGGCAGAAATGATAAAGAGAACAGTAAGCCTCCTCGCTGTCATCTTTTTGGTTTATCATCTCAGAACCTGTCCCTGCTGATTATGTTTTTTTTTTGTTTTTAGAAAGAAGATACAAGGGCACGAAGTTCAGTTCTGTCTGTCATTTTTTTGGATACAAAGCTTGAGGAGCTCTACCTTCTAATTTTAACACAACCATGCTTCTGTAAGAGTTTTACCACTGTAACTTATAAAAATATAGTGTTTCATGCTAAGTCCTCGTGAAGACAGTGAAACTTTTTTTTTTTTGGAAACGTGAAGACAGTAAAACTTGAAACACGAGATCAGCCACTAATTATTTTGTATTGTAGTTTTCACACTGGTTTCATTAGTTTGGGACTGATAAATGTATTATGTTCGACGGATTGACCATGTTTGAGAATCACATTTCGATCTGATCAACTGTGGGCTGCTGCATTTCCTTTTATGGCTTATGCCAACTTTCGTGCATTTTGTTAACAAATGGCTAGGTCGTTTCCTCTCTACTTCTCTTCTACTTTTTCATTGCTTTGAATAACAGAGCAATTAAATTGGATGGAGAACTTTGCATGGACTTCTCTTGAGATATATGCTTTTGGCAGAGTACCACACCATGTGAGGATGGGAGAGGTATTTTGCACAGTTTTGACCTTACATTTTTAGTTCTCATAACCCTGATAATTTGTATGGAATAGGTTAATATCATGAACTTCTGTTTAGTTCCTTAAGTAACTGTTGTTGGATCTTCCTTTTTCAGCGATTACTGGAAGTGAAGTTCAGCTTTCTTATTAGTGTTAACAAATTTTGATGAATGCATAGGCTGATTGAAAGTACAAAAGCAACAGATTCCTGCATTTATATAAAGGACATATTTTTAGTGACTTCATTTATATAAAAGACATTTTTTTTGTCAATTCAGTTCTGCTAGACAGACCTGATTCTAATGCTAAGCAACAGATTCCTGCATTTATGATTTTTAATTAGCCTAATTAACTCAGTTTTGTTATTTTTGTTCTCATTTATTCACACATATTGTCGTCCAGACCATGTTAAAATATATTGGATCAGCTGTCAGTAAACTTACAACGTGATGTATGCTTTCCTTTATTAATGTGGCTATGGTTTTGAGTATTTTTTTTCTTCTAAAGTTCTAGACTGAATTTGTGCTAACTAATGTTTGCGTTTTTCACTTCGGAGCAGCTGTAGTTAATATTTTTTATGTTATCCGTCAGTTGAACTGAGATAGAGCAAGGTTGAGCAGACTTATACCTCCAACAATACTGGCATTAGAAGAATTTGAGTATGTGTGCTTGTTCTGAAGAATTCTGAAAAGTAAAATTATACTCATACCAAGCTGAGTTTTCTAACTGTGATGTTTCAGCTCAATTGGGTGAATAGCATCCATGTTTTTTTTTGTGAAAATATTGAATAGCATCCCCATATTCTGCTTTGTTATTGCATTATACTCCATCCGTTTCATATTATATGCAGTTTTAGTTTTAGACACGGTAACTAAGAAGAGGGGAAAAAAGTGATAGTCACAGAAAACAATAAGTAGTGAAGGAGGAGAGAGATAGAGATAGGCACAGGAAACGGATCCGGATGCTCAGCAGTCAGCCCTTTGTGCAGTCGAACGTGCAGTCGACACTTTCACCGTCCGATTTGACGAAAGGAATCCTGCTGCTGGCAACACACCCGCTCCTCATCTATCGTGGGCACAAGGATGAGAGAACAGAGAAGAACAAAGCTTCTTCCTCCTGGATCCCTAAAAAAGAAAGCTTCTTCCTCCTCCCAATCCTCAAGATGGAAGAGTGGAGCTGGCTGCAGGCTGCGGCTTCTCTTCCATGCGTGCAATCTCGGGCGAATTTGATCCTGATCAATTGATTTTCTTCCTCAATTTTATTTTTCTCTCTCCAAACCCTACCCGCAAAATCCTAAAATTAGCCACATAATGCATGAGCTGGACAAAATTGACTATACATTTGTATTCTACATCTCCTAAAGAATCCATTTTAGTGTTCACCAACATACATCAACCCGGATCTTACCATCGGGCATGGATCTTCTCCGAGCTGTTCCTGTCTGGTTGAGTGGTTGGTGAAGAAGAAAGCCGTAGGCAGTGGAAAGAAGGAAGCAGCAGTAGGATTCGTTTCATCAGATCGGACGGTGGAAGAGCCGACTGCAGGTTCGACTGCACAAAGGGCTGACTGTCGAGGATCCCGATCCGATGCACCGGCAAGTGGGAAAGTTGCATAAGGAATCAAGAACTACTTATATTTTGATAAAAATTTTGAATGCTAGAACTACCTATATTTTGAAACAGAGGGAGTACATTATGCATGACAGATTGAGTTTTGTAAATGCAGTTTCAGCTGAATGATTTAATTGCTTTCACTACGGGAAACCGGTTATATGCCGTGTGTTCCGCGGTTTGCCGAGTGCCTTTTGTCGGGCACTCGGCAAACAACGGATTTGCCGAGTGCTGACACCAAAACTCTCGGCAAAATGATGGCACTCGGCAAACCCAGAGTTTGCCGAGTGCTGGAGCTTTAGCACTCGGCAAAGCCAGCATTTGTCGAGTGCCGCACGTGGCACTCGGCAAACTCTATCATTTGCCGAGTGCCCTACAACGGCACTCGGCAAACTATTTTCTTTTTTTTTTTGTTTTTGGCCTCTCTTTTTTTCAGCCATGAATGTATGTATGCATGTTACTTCATGTTGAAATTTGGTATTTTTCTCGATTCGTTTGTTATATTTAAGTAAATTATTTCATTTAAAGTATTTATTGAAGATAATTCAAATTTGAACTACAAGTGATTACAATATTGAAATGTAGATACTCAAAAAATGATACTCATGTTCCTGAGTACAATGTGAGGGTGTAACCATGAAATGAAAGGAAAAATTGCGCATCTTGTACATGAAATATGAGGTTGAACAAGGGGTGAAATAATATTTTAATTTTATAAAATTCAAACAAAGTCTGAAAATTACGAAACTCGCGCTGGTATCATGAAACCATACGTGGAAGCCGTGCTAAATCATAGAAAAAGTTTCTCAAAAGTTGTGACGCGTGTTGTTTACAAACCGGAGGTTCTCTGAAGAAGATCCATAGAGTTATGAGGTGCTCGTTTAGATTTTAAGTCAAAACAACGGTGACATTATTGTTTCACTCTAATTCTTTTTTGTTAGTTAATAGAACTTAGGAAATGTATTTACACAAATTTTGGTGATTTTTTTAATTTGTTTGGTATTTATTTATTTTTTTTCAACTGTCGACTGAAAAAGTATATTTGAAGAATTTGATTTTTTTATTTCAAATTACCTCAGATGGATGAACATCTAAAATGAGAGCGGAAGATCACAACAAGTTATGAAAGTTTGTAGTTAATGACATTTTTATTTGAAATCATATTGTCAATGAAAACTAATTGAATTTCTCAAATTTTAAATTCAAATTTTATAAATGGCCTCGGATGGAGATATTATCAAAATAATATTTGTAGACCTCCACGAAATATAAAACTTTGTAGTTGACAACTTTTATATTTGAAATTGTTTAATACCTCAAATTAAACACACAAAGAAAGTAAGAAAACACAATTGCCACGTCATCAATCCATCCATTCCAAATCCAGCCCTCTCATTGGTCCAATCCAAACCACATGGATCCCTCTCCCTCATCTCTCTCCCTCATCTCTCTCCTTCCACCGAACCGGCCATTCTTTCTTCTCTCTCTCTCTATCTCTCTCTCTCTCAACTCCACCGGTGGCCCAAGGCAGCGAGGAGGCGTGGAGGCCGACGAGGAGCGCGGAGGCGGCGAGCAGCCGGCACGCCGTGCGCCGCTGCGCACTCCGCTGCAGCCCGCGCTCCGCAGCAGCTTGCAAGCCGCGCCCTCCGCTGCAGTCCGCGCTCCCCCGCAGCCCGCACACAGTGCGCCCCGCTCGTCCGTGCCCCGCCGCGCGCGCCGCACGACCTGCTCGTCCTGCCCCGCGCACCGCGCCGTCGCCCTGCGTCTTGCGCGCCGCTCGTCTCCACGCGCCACCTGCTCGAGGTCTGCGAGCTCGCATCGCCGCGTCTCCTCTGGCCTCCTCCTCGCGCCACACGCTCAGCGCCCCACCTCGCGCAGCGCTCCCTCAGCTGCTCGGCACGGTGCGTGCGACGGCGGCGGGGTGGCCGGTGGTGGTCCCTCAGCTGCGCACGGCGCGGCTGCGTGGTGGTGGTGGTGGGCGACGGTGGCGTGGTGGTGGGCGGCGGTGCTCCCTTGGCTGCGTGCGGCGCGGCGTGGTGGTGGTGGGCGGCAGTGGCGTGGTGGTGGTGGTGGTGGTGGTGGGCGGCGGTGGCGTGGTCGTGGTGGTGGGTGGCGGCGGCCGCTGGCGGCGGCAGGTCTTTTTTTTTTAATTATTTCAATAATGTTTGCCGAGTGTCGGTTTTGGCTCTCGGCAAACACTTTGCCGAGTGCTCGACAAAAAGCACTCGGCAAACCCGTCTTTGCCGAGAGCTGTTTGCCGTCCGGGCTTTGCCGAGTGTTACATTCGGTAAACTTTTTGCCGAGTGTAATACTGGCTTTGCCGAGTGCTTCGGGCACTCAGCAATTATGGGCTTTCCCGTAGTGTTTCATATTTTTTAATGAATGATTGAATAACTTCCACATCTTCTGATTCTAAGTTCCAATTTTTTATATAATGTTTCATCAGACTTTGCTACTGTTGGCTGGCTGTTGATCAAATGATCTGTTGTGCTTGAAAGAAAGGACAGTGGACTGAAAAAGCAGGCCGAACGGAAGGCAGGACAACATTGCGAACTGAGTCCGTGCGAAGTATGTTTCGGTCATCTGCTTTCTGATGTCCTGCCTTGTTCTCTGATCGCCGGTGAGCTGGTTAACGCCTAAACTCCATGCAACTCCGAGTCCTTGAGGAGAATAAAAAAGGTATGCACGCTTGCACTTGCTTCCACTCCTCCTGTAGCTTCATGAAGTCAATTTCTATACATGTCTTGCTCCATTTACTCACGAATCTACTTATTTTCTGTACACTTGAACCATGGTTTGATTATTGACCTGGATAATGGAACTACCAGTTCCAAATATTTTTGAATGACTGATTTTGTGCTGAATTCCTCCTTGTAGGTGAATAGGTGATGGAATGATACAATTCTTTTTTTGCTTTAATCGACAGTGAATCACATGGGTGTGCAAGGCCCTGATAAGTGGGTATATCTTCTGAGTGTCATGAAATATTTTTTGTATGCATAGTGAGCAGTGGGGGCCCTCTTTATTCTATGAATCAGTTTATTGATTCAGTTTGACTAAGTGAAACATGAGGGTCTAGATAATATATACATCATTTTTGCTTCATGATTGTGCCAATTTCATCATTGACAGGAAAATGTCCATATAGTGAGCAAAGGATTTAGTACTAGCAGCTTGCCCATGAATATGATCGAGCCAGCAAATGAAGTGGAAATTTTGCATGGGCAAATCTTGTGTTAAAAATAAATTGTATTTATTTCACTGCTATTTCTAGAAGTGGTTCACATATGCGAGCTGTGTAAATTAAATATTCCACCCTGAGTGAAGGTTTATTTATGGTTGTTGGAAAATAACAAACTGTTGACTAGAGATGCTCATTAATCATAATCATTAAATATTCAACCCTGGAAGATCAGTATTGTATTCCCTTGCATGCACCTGATTTCCTTGATACTTCGGTTCTAAGGGAAATCCGTGGCAAATCTATGTTGTTGGCTATTGTCTTTTCGCGCCATCCTGAGATTGGACTCGAGGGATGGTAAGTAGCGACTTTTCGTATCCCTGCAAGTACAGGTACAACCACAACCGCTCGGGGGTTCCATGGTTCTATTGGAATAATTCCTTTCCCATTTCCATGGATATGAGCGGAACTATTACTTACTATTTCATCTAAGCTATTTCATCTAAGTGGAAGAATCCAGGATTTTTTTACTAGGAATTCTGCCATATCTCAAAGCGGATAAAGAAGAAATAGAAAGGCTCCTAAATAGCATTCGATAGAGTTCCATTTCTTCGGAAACCTGTTCCCAAATTCCTCTTGCATGAAAGCAGTCACGTATGGGTCCTTCCCTTCCATTGCATAGCTGCGCTTTTTAATATTGGAAAAAGCCATATGACAGTCAGTGAACCTGATGTGTGACCTTGCCAGATCGATTGCAGGCTTTGGAGCAGCCATAAGAACCTACCAAAAATCATCCCCCGGGGATAAAGGAACCCTTACAAACTGTCTAATACATTCCCTGGTCGAGGCAAGGCTATTCAAACAAGTCTGAAAAGACTCAATCATGTCCGATGAGACGGCACTGGCTATGGGAGCACCTGAAAAAAAAAGGCCTTTAGAATCTAGGGAAGAATATTATGCCATATATCTCACTTGTACAAAACAAATTCGAAGAATTAGAAAAAAAATACTAGAATTTCATCCATGGGCATGAAAGGAATTCAAGCATGGGAAAGGGAACGCCCGGGCAAGGGATTTACCTTATTTCGGGGTTGCCTCCACTCGGGATTGAACCTCGTTCCGGGGTTGCCTCGCAGAGCTCGGTTTTACCATCCCTCGAGTCCAATCTCGGGATGGCACTCCGCAAATATCGATCGAAACTTGAACCCTTGTATCTATTTGACCTATCCCGACAGTGGGCACTAACACACTTTCCCTAAGAACAACTCTTCCCACCTCGTGCCCCAAGGGCTGGCTCTTCTTTCACTATCTAGGATTTTTTTTGCCTGCCCCTTACCTTATTCCCGCAGTTAAGCTTTCAGTGCAGTCCACGGTCTCCGCAACGACAGTCGTATATAACTTTATTTCCTTTTTTCCTCCGGCGTGAGAGGCGATTCCCCCTTTTCCATTGAAGTAGGGAAGGGGGTGATTGATCTTTTTTGAATCAGGCCTTAGTGACCAAGTGGTGGTATAAGCTTCATTGCAGATGAAAAGAAGTCCCTGTGAGCGGAGCTACAAAAGGAAGTTCAAGCTCAAGAAATCCTCTCAATAGGGATTGGAGTTTTCTCTCTTTCTTGGAGTCACCAAGAGTGTGGGGAGAGGTGGATCTTCAATCAAAGGTAGGAAGTTGTCTTGCTTGCCATCGTGCCTCTTTTGACATGCCCCCTATTATCGGGATGTTCACCATGATTCCTTATTCTGGGTTAGCCCGCCCTATGTTCCCTATTCTGCACCACGGTGGTAAACCTATCTGTAGCTCGCCTTCTAGATTGAAAACATCCCCGGGCATTGGAGTTAGGCTTCACCGGCTCCTCCAAAATTATGTTAGGATCGGCTGGCTCATTCTTATCATCCGAAAATAAAACAGAGACAAAACAGATTTGTGAACAACTTATAATGCACGCATTAGCTAAACTGTTATTAAATATAGTCATACAAGATGTATATGGAGGAGGTTGTTACGCCTTACAGGAAGTGAGTAACATGATTTACGGTGCGGTTCAAGTTGTTGTTTTACGGTATAGCTTCTGTTGGGTACACCTTGTAACCCGTCTTTTCAGCAAACTTCAACTCTTCGCTAAAGTACGGAAGGGGCGAGGCCCTCATTTCGTTGGCAGAAGCAGAAATGATCCAATCCATTCGGGGCTTCGGGGAATCCAAAAACGAACCTGATTAGAATGCTGGTGCTTCCGGATCCGGAAATGCTGGCGCATCTGAATCAGGGACGGGGCTCGGACTCTGATATCAATCAATAGCAGCCAGCCAGTTAGTTGAACCAATGCCAGTTGACCGTGTGAAAGAAATAGATCCAATTGACGGTCACAGAACCACTACGGGATAGTCTCACGGACTATCTTTGTAATGGTAGCAGATATGCTCATGCTCTTCATTTTCCAGGATTCATGTTTTTCTTGTTGAGATTGACGACTATGGCATGCACCAGTGAGGTGGAAGAAAACCCTACCAGCATCGTTATACTTAGAAGCTGATTTGAAATCCATCTATTTTTTTTTAGTAGTCTTTTTAGTCTTCTTTAGTTTTGTCGCTTTAGTGAGCCCATGCTTAAGTATGTTTGGCAAGAAAATTGTTACTAGCTCATTCTGGTGACAAGACAAGTGCCTTATCTACTTCTAGCTGTGATGTGTAAATTTTTATGGTTTATCTAATAAATAGTTCCACATTTTGAAATGAAGTACAGTCGTGAACAGGGGCGACGCTACGTATGGCTTCCCGAGTGCCGCGGCAACAGGGTGATTTGGGAAAATCGGTCATTACCATGGATTATTAACCACGTGTGCACCACCCAAACTCAGACATGTGCACCACCCTGCCCAGCCCGACAACGAAGCTTGCAGCCCAGGTAGGCCCAAAAAGCACCCAGCCGCACAGCACAATACAAAGGCACGCATCGTGTTTTCAGAGCAGACTGCTTGCAACTCTGTTTCGCTCGCGAGGGAAAGAAGCTACGGAACCGCGTACGCCCGCGAAAGAAAAATCGCAAAACCGGTGAGCAATTTGATCTGCTTGTCGGCGAGTGGGCACGTCGCTTCCCTCGCCTCAATCCTTACCCAGCGGCCCTCCTTCTCCACTTTTCCTGCTGCAACCACGGGTTTGATGAGACAGTTCTCAGCTTCTTGTTTGTTCAACTGCTTTCAATCCTAGAGACGGGTTTCATGACTTCAATGTTGACAGTTTGATGAGCCTAGCAAAATTATATCCCAATGATTTTGATTCTGTGGAGTTAAGAGAACTGATCCATCAACTTTCCTTTTACATTATTGATGTGCGAGGAAATGCTCAATTCTCCAACTTACATACTATTGTTGAGCTTTCCAAATTAATGGTGCAGACAAGGAAGCATCTCTGCTATCATTTGGTTTACCGGCTCTTTGAAGCTAGTGCATGTATTACCAGTCGCCACAGCCACAATTGAAAGGTGCTTTTCAGCAATGAAAATTGTGAAAACATATTTGCGCAATCGTATTAGCGAGATTACATGAGTCACAACCTTATTTGCTACGTGAAGAAGGAAAAAATGGAAAATGTAAAGAATGACGTAGTGGTTCGTCGCTTCAAAGCGATGAAAGAACGCAAGTATTAGAAGGTAATTTATCCAAATGTACATATATTTAATAGTTCAACCGATCAATTTTATTCGTTCAAAAATGCTAATTACTTTTGCTTAAATTTTTACAGGACATCAAGACGTATTGCGGTATTTTCCTAGTACTAAATGTATTTTGATCATGGTTTTCTATCGCTATATATACTATAGAAAACTCAACTTTGGTAAGCTTTCTATCGCTATTTCTTTTTCATGTTGAATTTACTCTCTTGTGCACGTTTGAAGTGGCACTCGGGTAGCTCCGGCTCTAGCTTCGCCACTGGTCGTGAAATTAAAAAGAAGTAATAACATGATTAACAAATTAAGAGTATGTTTTTTTTACCCCAAATCCCTTAATTTTTAGCTTTGCGAGTATGTTGCATTAAGTGTTGGAGGTGCGAGCAGCCGAAGGTGCGAGCATGAGGGTCTAAGGTGCGTGAGTGTTTGAGATAGTGTGGGAGGTGGGAGCATGAGTGTCGGAGGTGAACGAGTGTCAGAGGTAGTGTCGAATGCACAAGGTAGTCTCGGATGTACAAGCATGAGTGTCAGAGGTCCATGAGTGTCTGAGGCAATGTCGAAGGTACGAGCATAAGTGTCTGAGGTAGTATTGGAGGTGCATTGAGTGTTTAAGGTAGTGTCGGAGGTACGAGCATGGGTGTCGGAGGTACGAGCGAGGTACGAGCATGAGTGTCAGAGGTGCATGAGTGTCTGAGGTAGTATCAGAGGTGCATTTAGTGTTTAAGGTAGTGTCGGAGATACGAGCATGAGTGTCAGAGGTAGTGTCAGAGGTGCAAGCATGAGTGTTAGAGGTGAAACCGATTCGAAAAATAATTATGTATTTATTTTTTACTATACTTGACTCATTTCATAGCATGATATTCATGTGCGATATCATGTACCGCTACATAATTTTGAAGCATGTGATATAATGCACCGCTACGTAATCTTCGGCTTCCGTGGCATCGCACGGGCACTCAACTAGTCCCATTATATAAGTCGACTCAACTTTTAATAATCATGTGGGCTCAATATCATAAAGACTTCTAATAATTATATGGGTCTTCAGAATATCTGATTTAATACGTAAACCAATCGCAAGTAAATGTAGCAGGTCCAACAACAATTGAGGTTCAACGTAATTCACATTTTATTGAGGAAATAACGTAATTGAGATTTTACCAAAAGCTTTCAAGAAATTAAGGAGAAGAACAACATTAAACAAACCTATAATGAAGAGCAATTTCAGCTGTACTAGGCCATTTGTACCCACCTTTCAAATCATAAACACATGGTGCCCTTCCCAAGTAATGGTCCATTGACGAACAGGTTCAATGTGTCACACAAGCATACTAACTTGAGCGTTAAAGCAGCCTGGCTAAGAATTGCTAATTTGTACTTCCTCCGTCCACAAATGTTAGCATTTGTTGACTTTCAGACAACACTTTTGACCATTTGTTTTATTCAAAAAATTAATGAATATATTATTTATTTTGTTATGAATTGTTTTATCACTAGATATATCTTAAGTATAACTTATTTGTTTTACATTTTTTATAAATTATTTGAATAAGACAAATGGTCAAACATGTATCTAAGAGTCAATAAATGCTAACATTTGTGAAGAGAGAGTAACCGTTAAACCTACACTGTATTCTCGGCCGGTGCTGTCATGCTCTCCTGTGCATGGATGTGTAACCATCTGTGTCGACTTGTGGTCTAGAGTCGTCAGAGCCATGGAGTCAAGTCGCGCCAACGAAAGTCGAGAAACAAATATACCTCGAAAAGATATGGTTAATTTTGAATGCGATGGCTGTAAAACCGATTCATGGCGTCGAACCAAGTAGTGTCCCTCGTTTCATTCCTCTGTGGATGCAGGTCGTGGTGGACACCAGACGAACAGATTGTCGTCAAAAGCGAGCCTCGCCATTTTCGTGCTGCGGCGCGCGCTGTAGCTAGCCTACTTGACCGCGTGCCCGCTTGCTGCATCATTCTTCAGTCCCTGGGATTTGGGTGCAGTCGGCGCCCCCTGATTTGCGCCGTCCCGTCCGTTGCTGCGGATGTTCCGAACCAAACAAACCGGATTGCTTCGGGTTTGCTCGCTCTCCCCGCTGCCTGCCGACGTCAACGTCCACATTTCCAGCGTTCCGTACGAGAGAAACAAAAGAGAGGAAAAGGGAGTAGGAAGTTTCCTGGCGGCGCGCGATGCGCCTGGAGCGAAGCAAAAGAAAGTTCCAGCCGGCGTAACCGTCACGTACAAACCGGTGGAGCGCACTGAACTATAGGCACCTGCACTGCTGCGCACACGACACGACTGATGGTCAGTCAGGTCAACTGAAGAAAATCGGTGGCCATCCATCTGTCCGTCAACAGAGGTAGCTACCGGACCTTGATGCTACAGTACAACAACCAGGTGCTCCGTTGTTCCTTTCAGACGCGCCCATGCTCTGTGGTTAGTGGGATGCATGACGTAGAGTAATCTAAGTGCGTGTTCGTTTCATTTAGAACTAAAGTTTAGTCTAAAGTTTTTGCTATTTAAGAATATTAAATAAAGTATGATTACAAAAAATTTTACAGAACTTTGAACTATTTTGCGAGACGAATCTAATGACGGTAATTAATCCGTAATTAGACGATGATTACTGTAGCATCATTGTGGCAAAACATAACTTAATTAGGCTTATTAGATTCGTTTCGCAAATTAGCACCCATCTGTAAAAAAGTTTTGTAATTAGATTTTATTTAATACCTTTAAATAATAAGATTCTCTGAACTAAATTTTAGGACTAAAGGAAACAAACAGGCTCCAAGGTATGAATTTTTTTTTGTGTCAGCCTCAAACCACCTTGTAGCTATTCTTGTGTCAGCCTCAAACCAAAGCTACAGCACATGAATTTTTTTTGGCTTCAACACAGCTGTGGGGTCTGCATAGCAGTGAAGGAAAAAGTTGTAGCAGGTCTTGGAGCTCGGCGCTTGCTGTTGCGACAACTGAGCTTCTGTCTCATCCCTTTTTGCTGCAAAAGCTGACAGCTGTGGGCTACAAGCCAAGGGTTGGGGTTGCTCTGAGGCCCGGTTCGTTTCTTTTAGCGCTAAATTTTAGAGGTCTCTAAATAAAGAGAATTTAATACTAAATAAAGTCTAATGACAAAACCTTTTTACAGATGGGTACATCTTTACGAGACGAATCTAACGAGCCTAAGTAAGCTATGTTTTGCTACAGTAATGCTACAGTACTGCTACAGTAACCATCGTCTAACCACGGATTGCTTACCCTCATTAGATTCGTCTCGCGAATTAGACCAGGGGTTCTGCAGTTAGTTTTGTAATTAAACTTTATTTAATACTATTAAATGATAAGATTCTTTTTTTAGACCCCTCTAAATTTTAGATCCCATGAAACGAACGCCCCCTAAGTAAGTGTAGTACAGTATTAGGTTGTTACGCCTAATGATAACAATTCCTCAAAATGAAGTGGAATCGAACCGGCCGCACATTTCCTCCGTCCGTAGAGCTTTAGAGCATCTCCAGCAGTGTTGCCAAATTGGATTGCTATACCTAAAAACTGCTAGAAAGCTTAAAAACGGCTCAAAAATTGCTCCAGCAGTATAACTATATGGATTGCTATACCTAAAATTTTTAGGCTATAGCCTAAATTTCTCTCTCCTGAACCCAAATATAGCAATGCAAGGTTGGATTGCTAAAACTTGTGATGCACTGGCGGGAAAGGCCAACTGCCCCGCGCGTGACATTTCCCCTCCGCCCTCTTCGCCGTCGCATCTCCCTCCACCCACTGTCGGCACCAAATCGAGCAGCGCCGCCGTCGGGATCCCGCCACCATCCACCGGATCCGTGCGCTACAGCCTCAACTCCACCCTTCCCTCACGCCGCCATGGAGCTCACCCGCGGAGGACACGCTGGACGAGCTCGCGACGCAGGGAGCTCGCCCTGTGCTTCCGAGCCCGCGTCACACCGCCGCATCCCACGGCCGCCGTGGACGAGCCCGCCGCCCGCACCACGCGCTACGACCGCGTTGGACGAGCCCCCACCGCGCTGCCTCGACATGCCGCCCTAGCAGGACTTTTCCGCGCCGAGGCTACCATGGATGGCCAGGACTACCTCCCCGCACCCCCTCCCCATGGCTGAAGATGAAGCAATGGTTGGATTTGGGGGTGACGGACGGAGATTGACGACGAGGTAGTGATTTCTGCCATGGCCATGAGCTTTTGCAGAAGCGCCATTGTGGAAACATGTAATTTTTCTTAATTTTCTTGTGTCTTGGTTTTTTTACGAAGAACCCCTAGAAGTTAAGCGTATATACAGAAAGCTTTATAGGTCTCCAGTTTTAGGTATACTGTTGGAGACGAAAACAAAATGAATTGCCAAATCTTCTCTCTCCTATACCTAAACTCAATTTTAGCAATTCGTTTTTAGCAACTCTGCTAGAGATGCTCTTACAAACCACATGATTGGGTGGCAGGGACGCGCGCGATCGAGAACTTCAATTCTTTCCATCGCTCTCACAAGGTTCTCGCTCCCAGATGCTCACGAGCCACAACCACAAACCGCTTCTATTCCCTTCTCCGCGATCTTCGCAATCTTTTGCATGGATCTCCAAGGCCTGCACTGCGCATAATCACGAGTTCGTCAAGCCAAAGTCGATGTCATATTGTCATGTGGGGTACACGCTCTCCAATCGGCAATCGCTCGCTCTTCTGACTAATCAAAGCAACGCCTCGTTTGCTTACTCGACACAAGCGACTTTTTCATAGTTTCATGCAAGTTTATATACGAACTACGCTTTCACTTACACGATCTCGACAACCATTCCCTTGGAAATTCCTCAAACAATTGTTTCTGGAGGGAAAAACCGGAGGCGGATGGTGGCCCATAGGTGCATCGGCACGCGGAATTCCACGGTGCCGAGTAGAACGGTTCAGAGTCCCGACGTCAAGTGAGCTCTCTTTCCCTGGACTGGACAGATCCTGTACCACGTCCCTCCAGAAACTGATCGCTGCCTCTTCTCTCTTCTCCCGTGCTTATGCTTATCCTCCTCCACCGTTTCCCGGCTATAAAACGCCAAATCCAAGTGAAACGCTTCACTCGCAGAGACAAAAAGGAAAACGAAACGAATTCCTTTCCCCTTCCCCTGCCTCACCCTGTGCTGTGTCCAGAGGCGGACGTGCAATTCCCCCACACGCCGCGCCAAGTAAACCACGCGCGCGCACGAGCACGCCGCACCACCAGACGCTCGCCTCCCTCACCGCCAGGAGTGGTTGGTGCCCCGCCCCACCGGGCCAGCAGCTACTACTTCTCCAGCTACCTCCTTCCCTGCTCGACCGGCCTGTCTCAATTACTACTCCGGTTGGCTCTTTGGAGCGGCGAGAGGGCGCGGTGGCGATGCTGCAGCTGCTGATGGCGCTGGCCTTCTCGGCCGCGCCGCTGACGCTCTACGTGCCGCCGGTGCGCAGCCTCAGCCTCTTCGTCGAGGCCATGGAGGCCGTCTGCCGCGACTGCGCGCCATACTCCCAAGGCGCCGTCCTCCGCTTCCGCCTCGGCCTCTCCCGCATCCTCGCCGGACTCGCGCGGGCACTCCGCTAGGCGAAAGCGAATCCTCCCACCGCCGGACGGCTTCCTCCTGCCTATACACCTACAAAGCAGTCGTATGTTGCATACACAACACAAACTGGTCTGCTCTTCTTATTCTCCTCCTCCCCCCCCCCAATCTATATGGAGTAGTAGCGGTTTTTCTTCCTGTTAGGATCTTTTTCCTCCCTTTTCTTCTGAGGATTTGAGGTAGTAGCATGTAGAGTGGGAAACGTCAATAATCTATCCAAAGGGGAGATTTTGTGAGGGATCATAGCTCTTGTTAATCAGGGTGTGCGTTTGCGTGGGATGTGTCGAACCATAATCCCCCATGGAATTTGATGTGCTCTGTAAATTAGTTGTGCATCAGGTGAGGATTTGCAGTTGTGAATGCTTCAGTTCAGAATTTCATACGGGAACGGAATCCCTTCCTCTTTGACCTTTTCGTTTGATCCAGTTGCTGTGTGCAAAGGCTCCTTTATTTGACTCAAAACTGTTCAATTTCTGAATTCGTGACTCTTTTCTTATGATCCATGTGTTCAATTTATGCCTGCAAACTGACAAGCAGTTGTCACGAAACGATGCCATGTTTTCCCAACTTCTTCCCTCCCCTAGGACACGACATGTGCCGGTTATGGGGGGAAACAAAGCAGTTCTTGTGCCTGATTGATCACGGCATTAGCTTTGACAAGCTGGCAAAGCTGCATACTTCTCTAACGCAAACGATCGCGACCCTTCGCCGACGCGCTATTGAATAGCGGTTTCTGTAACCATCGTGCGTTTCCAGCATCCTTAGCCGCTCGCACGTTTCCTCACAAGTGTCAGACGTTCGGGCCGTTTCCCACTCGGCCAAATCTTGGTGTGCCGGTGTGCCAGCAATGATAGGCCCGAATTGTGTGACCGAGATTTATTTTAATTCTCCCAAGAATTGGTCGTGCTAATAAATTTGTGCGTCTGATAAACCAAAGATCTCTCTGAATTTTTCATTCGGAACAACGGAGTTGTTGGCATCAGCGAAGCTCTAAATAAGTGATTAGAGTGAAAGCGAAATGAGAAAGTTTCTAGAATGCACACATCACCTAACCATTTTGTTATTCTGTCTCGTAACAGCAGCCGCATGCTGGCGTATTTCGTTGTGTTTTTTAGAGGATTTCCAGGATCCAAATTATGGTCTCCGTTGACTTGTCCTGGAGCACACGAGGAGTAGCATCTCAGCATCCCGGAATCCCGGCGAGAAGGCTCCTCCATGCTCTTGCACGGGAAGCAAGGGTCAAGCGCGGCGAAGTGCAGGCGGCGTATTTGCTTTGCTGTACAAAATTTCAAGCTCACAACTCACAAGCATAAGGCCGTGTTGAACAGAAAATGATAGAGGTCCTGCAACACGAGCTTTTCCAGCTAGAATTGAGATCCGAGAGAGCTTTATTACGAAATTATCACCGTTACAACCATCTTCTAAGGGTGTGTTTGGTTGGGTTGTGGCTGTCAAAAAAAGCTGATGTAGGCTGTGGGATGTGAAAAAAGCTGTTGTGGGATTTAAGCTGTGAGAAAGTTAAAAGCCGTTTGGTGAAACAGCTGTGGCTTTTGAAAACTGGCTACATGTCATGTATATGTATGTATATACACATACATATATAACATATTCATATGTATATAAATGTACACACTTGTATATAATATTTATATATACATACATAATGTATATGTATGTTTTATAAATATTATATGTACATATACATATATATGTATATATTATAAATATTTTATGTCTATATAAATATTATAAATAAATATGTACATTTTTATATAATATTTATACCTACATATGTAAATGTATATGTATGTTTTACAAATACTATATGTACATACACATATATATGTTAATATTATAAATGTTTTATGTATATATAAATATTATAAATATTTTATACATATTATAAATATTCATATGTATATGTGTACATATGTATGTATGTATACATGTATATGGGTAATTTCTTCATACTTGTGAAAGCCAAAGCCCAAAAAAGCACCTTCCTACCTGCTTTCAGAAATGAACTAGACAAAAGTTGCTTTTAGCTGTGACTTTTTTGACAGCCAACCCGTTTAGTTAGGCTTTTGGCTTTTTTGAAAGCCAAAGCTAAAAAAAACCCAACCAAACACACCCTAAATCAGATGTATGGTACAGTTGTACAGTACATTTGGCGGTACTGATAAGCAGACGTCGCAAATAAAGAATACTGATTATTGCTAGATTTAGTTCCAAACCAGCGTTGATAAAATGAATCAACAACATACGATTTGTCAACGTCCAGTCTGTTAGAATCACCCGATGGCATCATCCCTATAATTTACAAGTATTACTTTAAAGCCATCCATTAAATCAGGAGTACTTTAGTATTATGTCATTCAACCATTCCCGTGACAATTTACTACAGTAAAACAACGGACTATTGAACCCAGATCCTTCGGCTCCGCAGAAGCCGTCACGTGCAAAAGGATAAGAAACCATCGTGTGCCTTCCCGCTTGATCGGTCAATCACTGTCACCAACATATCAAACCTGGCATGGACAATGATACACGATCACCCCTTCTATCAGGAGAGCTTTTCGCATCCAAGACGCAAGTCACCAACGGATGGCATCCTTCCACGAATCACCTGGAGTTCCTGACAGAGAGCAAAAGTTTCTGGAACTCCCCTGATACAACATGCAGTGCCTACGAAACTGCCGATGTGTAGCATTGCAGGACCGCTGGTGCAGTAAGGAGACAACGACCGGTTATCTCAGGCCACATTTGTTGCCTCCTGTTTAGATTTTACGATATGTTCCAAGTTCATAATCCTTACTGGCTTCCCTAGGCTCGACTTGTCCTCCAATCTAGCTAATTCAAGAGCCCTTGAGCAAACAGGGAAGGACATTTCATCCCACGAATCCAAAATTATGCCTGACCCCAGGCATTCATTTTCGCGATAGAATGCCGCAAACTGACCGGCTGCTAAGCCCTGGTCATCTTCAGATAGACGCACCACCAAAACATCTCCATTTTCTTCATTGTGCTCTTTTTTAACAGAGCAATCATGGAACTCAGGGCTATGCCGTACCTGATAGTTAGAATTTCGATATCAGCATAGACATCAGTTAATTGAGACAAGACCATATAATACTGATATTAAACAAAACACAGAACCAAACGTAGCTTCTTAAAACCACTAAAAGCTGTAGAACCACATTGTGGATTTCGATCAATTTTGGGCTAGAAAGTTTCAGACTACTCTAACCATAGTTCATCAAGAACCTAAAGGATTGGTCACCCTCAACCCATGTATCTGTCCCCGAACATGGAAAATAAAACGAAATGGTCATAAAGCCAGTCCGGCATGGGTTCTTCCATTCGACCCATTCTGACATAGGTGCAATTTATTGCCGAAACAACTAACCCTAAGCAAATGCAAAATACTGTCAAGTGTCAATTTATAGCAGGTAACCACTGAAGCACATTTTTCTAATTCACACCTACTTACCAGCCTATTCAACGTTGAACAGTGCCATATAGAATAGGCAAATTACAGTGTATTATATTGCCTTTGACAGCAACATATGTACCACTCTCTTATCGTGCATTTAAGTTGTTCGCTATTTAACATTGAGCAATACAAGACAGAATAGATCAATGGCAGTGTACTATACTGCCTTTGAGGCTACTAGACTTGTACCTTGCATTTAAGTTGCTCGTTATTTGCAGGCCCAGAATTTTTAAACCAATTCAGTGATCCGACACGAAATGTGCGCCTCCTCTTATCCAGTGAATAGTAATTCCTTGATACAAAAACCACATTATTCTGAACATCTTTCTCAACCACGTACCTGAATAAGATATAAAAGCAATCCAGTTTATAAATTCAGATGAACAACAATAGTTTCATGGAATATGATGATGTCATGCAATTAGCTGATAACACTGTAGCAAATTGAGATTGAGTAAGCTTCAAAAGACAGAACGTACCAAGGTCCTCCAGGAAGACGCAATCCTTGTCGTTGACCAATTGTATAGAACCAAAATCCACGGTGTTTCCCTAGGTAATCTCCAGACTCAGCTTCCAGAATGACCCCCTCCATCTCTCCAATATGTCTTTCAACAAACTCACTAAACTTGACCTAGAAAGAGATACTTTATATAGCTCCAAAATATCATTTACTAAGGACATAAATCACTAACAAGGAATGTGAAGCATTACTTTTCCAAGAAAGCATATCCCTTGCGAGTCCTTTCTACCTTGGTTAGGGAGGCCCATTTGAGCAGCCAGTTTGCGCACTTCATCCTTAATAACATAATATAAGATAAAGATTTATTAGAAAATTATGGCAACTGATTGAAGATATGCAGGCGTTCTTTGTTGAAAGTCCAACTACCTTTGTCACACGTCCTAGAGGGAAAAGAAGCCTTCGAAGCTGAGATTGAGATAGATGCGAGAGGAAATAGGTCTGGTCCTTGACCTGGAACAAGAGAATAAAACAGGTTAACTGATATCGCTATACAAGCAATCTATGTCATCTGCCATGTTTCTCGGCAAGTTGATTTCAAGAAATAACTAGTAAGCAGTTATGCAGACTAATACATCGCAAATCAATCTATATGAATGGGGATTATGCAAAGTACCTTGTCCTTCGATAATTGTAAAATTGATGGCTCTTCAGTATTTTCAGAGGATGGATGTGTTACATGTGCATAATGTCCTGAAGCTATGTAATCAAATCCTAAATTTTCAATAGCTTCTAAAAAGGCTCCTGCACAAATAAAATGTTTAAAATATCATAACCAGAAAAACACCTTTACTGAAATACATATTTTCATAGTAGAAGGCTATATAGTCATCAGAAAACATTGTACACACCGAACTTTATTCTTGTGTTGCAAAGAACATCAGGATTTGGGGTACGACCGCAGCGGTACTCGTTGATGATATGAGATACCTAGATATCATATTAACAATACTTTCTCTCAGATAAATACAGTAACAGGTGCACCGGACAAGGTTCAGATGAAGCTTACCACATGGTTCCAATACTCATCGGATAGATGGACTACCTCCAATGGCACATCAATCTGTAAAACCAGACATCAGATCCCCGTCCTTGTCGCCAAAATTTAGACTGTCTACATAAGCTAATTGCTGAGCACTAGCAATTTTTTATGAAACACCACTCTTCTGAAACTTTGAATGATACCTTGTCACAGACAGCTTGTGCATACTTCAAATCCTCGTCCCACGGGCACTCGGACCAAAAGTTCCGGAAATCTTCCTACAAATTACGCAATCAGGTTCATGAGATATCCTACAGCAGAGCATTCCATCAGTATTCTGCATAGCGTACCTGAAACCATATCTTGAGGTAGAACGCGGTGCATCGGTGGCCAGCGGCGTGGAGGAGGCGGAGCGCGACGCTGCTGTCAACCCCGCCGCTGACCAACACCGCCACCCGCAGCGGTGCCCTGCTCGCCGCCGCGCATCGCGTCAGGTGCTCCTCCACAACCACCGCGTCGTCCGCTATCCCGGTGATGGGCGGGGAGGACGAGAGGGCGCGGAAGGGCTGCGGCGGCAGGAGGGAGCGGAGGAGGGGCTTAGGGTTTAGCAGGGCCGTACGCCGGACCAGCGGTCGGAGGGCGGGGACGGTAGAGGCAACGACGCGCAGCATGGAATGGGTGGCTTCAGCTTCGAGCCGCGCGTATTCGCGATACAGGATTGGGTTTTCACCCAGCGGCCGTGCCGTGTTTCTGAATTTAGGCTTTGTTCAGTTCAGACTTCAGAGGGAAGAAGAAGATGGAAAGCGCATTTCCTTCTTAGCTCTGTGGCCTCCGTCTTCTCTAGGGGAAGACGTATCTGTGTTGGTAGTTGCATGGTGAATGCTCAAAATGATTTGGCTCTCCGTTTCCCCATTGGGGACTACAGGATGGTTGAGTAAATCTTGATTCACGCATGGGTTAATATGTTTTAGTCAAATTATTTTGCCTCTTTTCTATTGCACGTTGGATGATTATAATTCAATTGGTTAGAGCATCGGTGGTATTGAGTTGAGATCCTTCAAACGAAAGCTAAGTTTTGCTCGCTCAAACAGAGCTCGCATTTTTCTAATTTTTAAACAATTCTTCACCATCTCATTCCATGAACAAAAGAACATATATTTACCTGCCAATAGCATGTATCCTGAACTCTTTTCGGTTCAACAACCTTAGAACACGTGCCTAGCTTACCACGCAGATATTAGGTTTATCGATACATCAGTTAAGACACATATAAAGAGGCAGCATAAGACTAAGGGAAAATTTCTTAGATGCCATTGCAAATTTGCACAATCCCAAATATGCCACTGTCAGTGACACAGATGGGCCTCACCTGTCACTGAGAGGCCAGTGGCATATACGGGATTACAATTTTTTGCAATGGCGCCTAAGGAATTGCCCCTAAGACTAAAGGGGGCATAGGCCCCCAACTACCGTCAAGTCATTTCAATGCACACCAATAAATTAGTTATTCATGCTTATTCATGCTATAAAACACTGATTTTTTGGGGTGATCACAAAAATAGTTACATTGACTCTGTCCTTCAACATATAATATTTGCGATTGTTTATACCACTTCATTAACTTAGAGATCAAATCAAAGTGGATTTTTTTCCCACTATTTTTGAGTTGTCTTACATGATTGATGCATGGTGCATAATAGCTTACACATGAAATTGAGCCAATGTCTTGAGTTTAAGTCCTCGTCTTACGCCTCAGTGAGCCTCTACGTGAGGAGTGTTGAACCACAAGTGAATTATCAACTCTTTACTATCAACATAAGCTTTGGTCTAACTGATCGGTGCATATAATAGCTCAACATTTGTGACTAGCAAGATTGTTTCAGAAAAAGCTAGCAGAAGAAGATTGATTTTGAGCTTCAGAATATAATAGACCCAGTCGATCAAGATATTCATGACAAAAACCTCAGCACGGCATGCAAACTCATAACCCGTCAGAATCAAGAGTACATGAACTTGAAAGCTAAAACTTGTGCACATGTGGATGTGCATAGAGCTAGATAGGCAAAGAGACACCAAACAAAGCTTGTTGCATGCATGCACGGTGTCGAGTTACACGTCCCAGACCGGGATGGGGAAGCTGCAGCATCCAAACTGGTCGACCTCATGCAGATCGTCCATCTGAAACGCTCCGTTGACGCCTCCCGCGCCGCCGTGGCCTCCGGCGATGTCGTTGAGGTCGGCGGCCAGCGCGTCCCAGTCGAACTCGCCGCTGCCGAACGCTCCCGCCGCGTCGCCCTCGCCGTACTCCTTGGTGACCGCGCCGCCCTCCTCGTCGGCACCGGCCTTGAGCACGCCTATCTGCTGCAGGAACTCCCTGAGGTCGAGCTGGGGCTTGCCCGCGCCGACGTCGCACGGCGCGGCGTCGTCGTCCGCCGCCGTCATGGCCACCGCCTGCTCCAAGGCCTGGAAGCAGGACATGGGCGGCGGAAGCAGAGCCGCGGAGGCAGCAGGCTCACCGCCGGGAGTGGTCACGGTGGAGCAAGGCGAGGAGGACGCCGGCGGGAGGTGGAGAGGCGTGAGCTGCTGCTGGGGCGGCGCTCGCGCCGGCGTCTTCGAAGGAGAGTTGTTCTTGAGCTCCTGCAGCCGCTGGTGGATGACGTGGACGTTGTGCTGCGCGTTGAGGTTGAGCAGCCCGTAGGCCGGGACGGCGGCGACGGCGGCGCCGCCCCTGGCCGGGAGCCACCTGAGGCGCTGGTGCGCGGCGGCGGCGGTGGAGGCGCGGAGGTGCGGGAGGTTGAGGAAGGCGTCGGGGCCGTAGAGCCTGCGCGCGGCCTCGTCGTAGGCGAGCGCGGCCTCCTCGGCGGTGGCGAAGGAGCCCAGCCAGATGCGGGTGCGCTTGTTGGGCTCGCGGATCTCCGCCACCCACTTGCCCCACGTCCGCTGCCGCACGCCGCGGTACTCGCACGCAGCGTTCTGCGGGCCGCCTTTCCCACGCGTCGGGCCCTTCTTCCACACACGCTTCCGTCCCGCGAAGCTCTCCATGGATTTCTCTTCTCGATCGAGCTCCTTCCTCTTCCTCTCGCGAGAGCCCCCTGCCTGCTGCTATAGCTCGATCCTGCATGAACTAGCAGATCTGCAGGATGAAATTTGAAACAGCAAAATTGACGCTAATGAAGAGTGCCGCGCGATCGATCGTACCTTGTTGGACGAGGAATGAATTTGAAGCGCGACGAGGAGGGTTTTGAACTCCAACTTTTGAAGTGGGCGCGGAGGAGTGTAGTGAAGTGGGTGAGGAGAGTGTGACGAGCAAGCGGAGGAGCGGGATAAGTAGGGGATGGCGCGCGGGTGTGATGCGTGGGTTTAAATGTTGTCACGGCCGGGAATGCATGCTCGTGTCCCGCTTTTCCAAGACCTGTGAGCGTGATCGAGCTCCCGGAGGCGGCACCATGTGACCGTTAGGCATCTCTAGGAATGCATCGTACCATACGATCGATAGCGACGAGAATTTTCTAGCCTGACTAGTTTCTAGTACAATATTTGAGACGTTCTGTGTTTCTCAATGATCGAGCTGATCAAATTATTTGTTCCACTTGGTGAATTTACTTGTAGCTGATCGATTGAGGAGGACTCGGCAGAGTACCGTTCGTTATTGATTGTTCTAGCTCGTTTCCCTTGATTCCCAGCAATCACTCACTTATGCTAGCAAACATTTCTGCAGTATTAGCCCTTTGGAACAAGAATGCAATTTGCATCTGTCGAAATGGGATCGATTTTCGGTGCACCGTATGCACAGCCATGGATATGCGACAAAAGGACGTAACGTTGATACGTTGTCACGGTAATAGAGGCCAGAGGGGTGGGAATGCGAGCTATAAAGATCCACCTCACAGCATTGTTGCCTCTCACGAGCGTCCCTCTTCACATGCTTCTCGTCCACGTCGGACAGGGCGCATCGTGTCCATACCATTGCCATGCATGCATCTGGCTTCCTTGTGCGACATGCTTGTTTGACCAGAGTCTACCTTGCAACCTACGTTCGGCAATTAACAAAATTTTTTTCCTGCGAATCAGGCAATTAACAATTAGTGTGCCCATGTCTCACGATATCCCTGCTGCATGGCAAGGCAAACACTCCAAGATAGTGTAGTAATGCATCACGATTGGCTGTTCAGAAATGCATATTGCCACTGATTTTTTCTTTATTCATATGTAGTATTGTAACACTGTTTTGTTTCCAGAATGCTACTAAGTTCATGCCAAATCGACATCAAGTTTTTGCTCTGTGAAGACAAATAACACTGTAATGAAACAGGATTCTTTTTCAGAATAAAAATTGAATTGTGAGCATAATAAGTGGAATTAGTCTACACATTGATGCTTTATTACAGGAAGAAAACAATGCGCTGCCGCAACCTTCTTCGTTTTTATCTAACTCGGCTATCAGTCAGGAGAGCAGGAGCAAGGAAAAAAAAAAAGGAAATACAAAGTGACTATATTTTCATTTTCTAGTCTCATGCGTCCTTTTTCAAGAACTCTAGCCTCGTATCCTGAATGTAAGAAAACCTACTATATCTATCCTATTGTTAAGAGACGGGGGGAAGCAGAGTATTCTATTCTTTACAGTTGCAATGCCTGCCTAACGCACTTCAGGAAGCTTTGGAGCAGATGTCCGGCAACCCTGTTTCCTTTGTCTGCAGGAGGTCTTGCCTCCAAGGGTCATTGTATAGTTTATAATGCAATACCTGTTAAAGCATTCTTTCTCAGTAAATGTGAACAACACAGAACATAGGGACATGGAAAACATGAGGCACCTTGTCAGGTAATATTCTGGTAACACTAAGTATATGATATAGCAAAGTAAGCACATAGTGTAAAATGATTAGCTACTATAAATGTAAAGATCTTTTTCAGCACTATCTCATACCTGATGCTAAGTATGCTAAAAATCCATGCTAAAGCTTGAGGAACAATTTTGCTATGGGTTTTGTCTAGTTACCTGTATAAATGTGGCAAAGGCATCATCAGCAGCATCTAGTTTTGAGACCTCAACTGACCAGGGTGCCTCTTCAGAGTACAATCTTTTCTGTCTCTGAGCCTCTAGCAATATAGAGTCACGGTAGAAAAACCTCTGCCAAATCTGACGCACATTTCCCAACATAAAGTCCACTTGTGTTTGATTTATTCCCTGGTGCAATGCAAATAGTAATTATGCTGCACAGGTTATGTCCAAAAGTAAAGATTTGGAGTAAATACATACTTCAAGTTTTCTAATGAGGTCTGGAATATCATCTTCACGTATACGGACTGCAAAGCTATTGTAATTCAGCACATTCTCATAAGGGAGAAAAATCCCATCCTACAATTTAGGTAAAGAAAGCAGATAGATTTTGATAAGAGCTCACATGACAAGGTGTTTTGTCATGTTGAACAATAATCTAGACATATACACATTGTATGGTCTGTTGATATGCAATACAAGTAACATAACATTGTGTCACCTGAATGATGACAGGAATGCACCCTTGAAGCATGCTGTCCTCCATGCGCCCACTCCAGCCGTCTCCTGGTAAGACACCACAGAAAACAGAGTTTGCTAGTTCCTCGTAATACTTCTCGGTTCGTAAATTGGTAACTGTCACATTGGTTGAATGCTGCCTTCCAAGGTTTCCCTGTTTGTTCGGTGTGGAACTGAACTCAGCTGCTAGCTTTTGCCGAATACCCATGCTATACCTGCATTACGCAGCGAAAAATTGACAAACAATGTTTTCATATATCTAGACATATAGTATATAGCTAGAAACATACGTGTCTTCTGGCCGGCCTCCTTCAAAGGCTGGACCTAGATTACCATTAAAATAGAAGAGTGTTGTACGATTGATCCTTGGTCTGCGAAAGTACACTGTAAGGTTCTAAGCAACATAAGTAGTTCATAAGATATGTCTCTTGCCCAGATACCTTGCCCACAGTTTTAGCCATATGGCGCCAGGGTTAGGCTCCTTCCATGCTGGAAGTACAAGATCCTTTCTTGGATCAAAACATGGATGGCTGCCTCTTCTGTCCAAAGGAATATGATCCCAGTTGTCTGCCCAATAAGCAGTTGTTGAGTTCATATGTTTTGTATTTGTGTTTCCCCAATGGACAAGCATCATGCTGTTCCAGATCTCTCTTGGAGCATAGCAGGCACCTTCATCCCATGAAAAGAACTGCCTTTTTGCAAGTCGTAAGAATATATCAGCCATTTTCTATCCAAGAAGAATTTAAGGAGAATTGTACTACTAATTTCATTGAAACATAATACCCACCCAAATATGATCCCTTCCAGAAGTACGGTTCCAGTAAGGATAACGCTGAGCTATGTGATCGTAAGCCATTCTGTAGTACTCCAGAGTATGATAGCTCCTGAGGCGCAGGTCCCTCTAAAATTAAAACTCAATCAAAACTCAAATTACAGGAGAACAACACCAAGACCACTAAAGCCAACATCTAGATGTGAGTTCTTACTGGCATCAGCAGGTGCGGGGAATCATCAGATCTTGTTATTAAACATGAGTCAAGCACAGGCACGTAGAAATAATCAGCTTCATCCCCATTAAGAGTGCGGTGTGGGCTAGCAAGAATGCTCTCATAAAGTGCCATCTAAAAGGAAAATGTAACAATATTCAGATCTTGTGCCAAGACAATTGATTTGCTGTGAGCATAGAAGAAGAAACATAAGCAAACCTGGGCACCATACAATTGTGGGAACCATATAGTTCTGTTTTTGTCATCATATATTCGGTTCACACACTGTAACTTGAAGTGTCGTCCCTGAAAAATAAAATATGGATCTTAATGCGTAGCAAAGCTTCAAAAACACAACAGACACAATTTATGACGATATACTTACTTCAAGAAGATGACTGTCAAACTCTGCTGGCAAATCATATACATATATAAGTGGCCGTTTCTTCTGAACAATAACCTTAACATTGGTAGGGCCTTTGCTTGAACTTTTCAGGTCTGATAACTTCATTGGTGACTGGAGCCATGAAGGCCAGTCATTTGCGAGTGAATATGCTGATGGGATGCTGCAATCAATCCCAAAGTATCCGCTATCACACTGAAAGACATCCTCGATTGAGATCACAGAAAATACAAACAATACATCAAAATCATTCTCATGTCTAGCAAAAGAGCTTTCTCCGAGACATACCTGACAGAAACCACCATGACAATATCCGTGCCCAGAGCACTGGTTGATGCAGCTACATTCAACACGTGTTTCACAGAACTGCCCCCAGAGTCCATCATATTTGCAATCACATTCTTTTTTAAACTTTGTTTTGGATGAATATGCATCCTCAGGGACCACATTACACCATCCTGGCTTACTGCTGTTTGTTGTGAATATATTTTCCAGATCAGGTTTTTTCCAATCAGTAAGCTTTGGACCATCAGGTTTTGTAGGTGGGCTGGAAGATGGACAAAAGAAGCTTAATCATACAAATTAACTACAAAAACACATAACAGAAGTAAGAGTGATGCTCTTACATTGTTTCAAAACCACAAGCTTCTGCCACCGGACGATCTGGGTATTTTGTTCCTGGTCCACAAAAGCACATTGCTCTGGTTGTGTCACAGTGAGCTGCACACATAGAAACTATCCATCGTCCTGCAGGCCATTCAGGGGAACTTGGGAGGTTGCATTCCAACTTCATAACCTCCTCACATCCTTTCCCTATATCAGTGAAACCATGTTGTGACTTTGAATCTTGATTAGGAATACGCTAAAAATTAAAATGTACGTGAATCTTTAAAAAGCAAAGAGAAATGTCGATATAGTCAAGGAAGTATACAAGTATATCACTTTTTTAATGAGTGACACTTATGCCCTTTCATTTTCAATAAAGAGTTGGGTTCAACAAACCCAAAACAATAGCGGGAACAGACCATTATTAACTAACAGAAATACAGATATAGGTAGATTAACATGGCTATAATTAGATGGCTGAAATTGCTACTGCCTTACTGTTGCACTAGTTCAATCTCATATCCAATAACGGTTACAAGTCACAGAGATTGCATATGAAGCTTTAATACTTCTTAGATCATGAATCAACACACAACAAAATGAAAGGTCGATTTTGTTTCAGATACACAAACTGGACGCTCTTTGCTCTTGCAGGACTGCAAAATAATCTCAAGGAGTAAACTACAGATCTAGGCGATCCAGTCTTTGGTAGGTAGCATTGTTTTATCCAATATAAACATCCACAATCAGTCTTTCTTCTTTTCGTATTTCTATGGAGTATGAAATGTTCTCTTTATCATTTTTTCTTCACCCAACTCTCAAGTTCTTTGAAACCAGGCTTTTTAAGTCCTAAAAACCATTAAGTGAAACAAATTTCCTATTGTTTGCACTATGGATTGTCAAAAGTAAAAACTGAAAAAGTTAAGACCAACCAGAATATCCATGAAAGCATCTGCATTCCCCCAGCTCATAGTTGCACACCCCTCGGCCACTGCAGTCTTTCTCGCACCGCTTTGCACCTATAGCCTGATGGGCGAAAGAGCAACCCAAATTAACCCAAAGACAGCCAAAGCAAAGCAAAATGATCAGTTACAAAAGTAAGCGCACACCTCAGTAACGTTGACGGATGAAGAGTTCGCATTGCACCCAGCAAGCCACCTCCCAATCTCAGCCTTCCAAGGCGCGCCACGGAACGTCACAGCCCCGTATGAATCAGAAGGGAACTGCCCCCTGAGACGGGAGTTCACTACCCCGACGCCTGGGAGCACGTTCCCTGGCCGGGTTATACTGCTGCGAGCACCGAAGTAATTCAACGAGGAAGGGAGGATCGGCACCATGAACACATGGACAGCCGAGACAAGCACCGCTAGGGCGCCAGCCACACCCAGGAATGCCACGGGGCATTTCGTCGAACGGATTGTGGGCATCGTCGAACTACAACCTCATCGATTAAGCCAGCAGCCAAAAGAAATTTTGGCCAACAAGGTAGGAGAAATCCACCATCGACAGCAAGAACCAATCAACTCAAACACCACGGAACAGACAAAATTCTCGAATCGACCCCATAAAACACAAAAAAGAAGCTGTGGATGTGACACAAGACTTCGAATTCGCTGAACGCCTTCGGAATGGCGAAACACAGGAATGGTTAGGCGCCAATTGGAGTGGAAGCTGAAAGGCCTGACCAGGATTAACCTTCTGATGAACAAGAACTAGGGAGGCGCGAGCATCAGGCGACTATTCCAGCGTCTTGAAATCAAGGACGACCGCGACCGGTCGGAGGCTCGGAGCGGATCTTGGAGAAGAGTTTAGGTCCGACAGTCCGAGGTGTGGCGGAAGTGGCCAACTGGCCATTTCGTTAGATTCACACATAGTGGTATCCATGAAGCGCCCCTTTATTTTAATACTTCCTCCGGTTTTCTTTTATATGACGCTTTCGACCAGTTTAACCAAATTAAAGAAATGTTGAGATGACTAATTTGCTCTCAATCATTCCTTCCCAATCGCTTCGTCCCTGAACCCGTCATGCTCGTACCGGCGCACCTCTCCCCCCTCCTCACGACATGGGTGCAGTGGCGGAGCTAGAGCTTAACAAAAGGTGGTGCGAAACGTCTTTTAGAGCTTCGCAAGCTTGTGTTTTAAACATTTTATAATGCATATATAATAAGAAAAAAATAAATATCATTGAACAATTATTTTGCTGTGAGTGCGGCCGCGTCCACAGCTTACAACTTAGCTTTGCCCTCGGCCGCGGAGCCACTTGCTGCATGGCAGCATGCCTCCTCGTCGGGAGCCCCTTCCCCGAGCCGTGCATTTAGATCCATTACGCTACCAAAGCTAGTCCATCCTCAACAGCGGATAATAGGTAGGCCGCTTGCTTGTCCGCGCTCTCATGTCCACGCCCTCATGCCGTCTGTGTATTGGTTGCTATTCTGAACTATCGTCGAGCTCCTCCTCTCGAGCCTTCATGGCACCATGGCGGCCTCAGCTCATTGGGGCGTCGGGTATCTGAGCTCACCGTGCCAACTGCGCTTGTTATCTCGAATTGAAATCTGGCAATTGAAGCTCGCACCCCATTGAAAGAATTGACATTCAACCTCGCGCAACTGACGAGGCACGCCAATATTGACTGCCACATCATCTCAGGGACCCAGATTGAACCGGCCAACCAAGGTTCAGGGACTAAACTGGCTTTTTTGAACTTTGAGGGATGAAACTGAACTCCGGGCGATAGTTTGAGGACGAAATTTCTTATTACGCCAATAAAAAATAAGTATTGTGGTTTTATTACCTCAAAGGAATGGACATATTGCAGTGGAAGTATTTTAGTCTGTTTGAAGTTTGGACAGCAAAGTAGCAGTAGAAGGGCAAAGACACTAAAATACCAAGCATGTAATTGTGTCACCTTAGGATACCACTTTGAGGTAGAAAATAAAAGTGCAGTTTCTTTGGTCAAACAGCCAATCATCATAAGAAGAATAGAATTTTGCTATATCTCGAATTTTACCTATGCAAAGACTCAACCTGTATAACTATACATATGCCTTTCGTTTATTTCCCGGACCATCAAATTAATGAATCAAATAGGAACTGAGAGTATTTGGAAAAATGAACCAATGAATTCTAACTACATAAAGTGTTGCTCGTTATGCTGCTACTCCACAAGGAAAGTGCAGGGCTTCAAGAACCAAAACATGCTACTGGTGCTTCCTTCTGCATCACAAGCTCTTGGATTGTTCATATCCTTGACCCCAAAAGGTTGTCGCAGAGCTTCTCTTTTGTTCTCCGGATCCTTACTAGGTGTCCCCTTCTCCTGTAGAATAGATAATTACAGAAATTAGTGCTCTGCATAGTCGATAATAAAAGAAATATAACTGGGAGTGAGGATTCAACACAACAGTAATGAAATAGGTGATCACTGTATTTATTTGAAGTAACAAAGATGATTTCAATGACGAGACCGTGGTTACACGTAGAAATGTATGAATAAGGAAGATAAGGAGGCCTATGAAGGTCCCATGTCAAGGTAACAGGTATAGCCATAACATGGGGAAAGGGGCAGATTTTTTTTTTTTAGCAGAATTGAGAAGTTACTGATCTACAGGACATGGTCATGCAAATTTAACATAGAATAAGCTCTAGACCATGTATCAGAAACTGAGTTTCTACAGCACTACAATATTAATCTTTAATCTTTCAAGCCATTTTATCATATTATTAGTATATTCAATATCATCCCCTTGTGACTAGCCTATTCGCCTCGCTGCTTTGCAGCAGCTGTTTTGCAGCAGCTACAGTATTTTAGTCATTTTTTCAGCAGCAGCTACAGTGTTCGCAGTTATTTCTTCAGCAGTCGCTACAGTAAAACGGACGTTAGTTCTGTAAAATACTCTTCAAGCTGCATTGTCAGACGGAAGTCTATGAAAAAACCAATGGCATTTATTCAGTGAACTGTAGGATTTATCAAATCATGACAGAACAGATTCTTCCATCTGATCACAAAATCAATATCACATTGCCTTTAAAATTTGATGTGCATAAACAAATGATATAAATCAATACCACATTTCCTGTAGGCGCAGACATTGAACAAATAGCTATAACAGGCATACCGGAGTCATCTTCAGTGGCTTCCTGAGTGGTGACCCTGAAGTTGCCATCCCTCCTGCTTTAACATTCTTGACGCGGTTTGGTGATGGTGAAGGAAACCGCTGTGGAGTAGGCGGTGTTGCCTTCACCTCCTTCAGCACAGAGGGTGACCTTTGCTTCCCTGCTTCCACCTTCAGCCCCACCTTCTTTCCCTTCCTGCACAAAACCAACCATTCACAATCTTAGCGAAAATAGCTAGTTTTCTACGGATTGAACGCGCTGTAGCGAGTCTTTGGAATTTACATTGAGCTTGGACTCTTCTTCACAGTTTCTTGTCTTGCCAGTTCTTTCACTGCCGGCGAGGCAACCGGACCACAGTCACCATCATCACAAGACACCTTCTCTTCCACATCGTTCCCTTTCCTGAAAAGATCAAAATGTCAGGGATCTGAAAGCCCAGTCGGACACCAAATGCATGCATTGTTTCGATGAGAGAAGAGTTACATTGGGCTTGAGCTGATTTCCTCCTGGGTGTCTGTGACAGGCCGGCTGCCGGCGCCGCCAACCATCCGCTTGAGGTCATCGTAGAACTCAGATATCTGGCCAAGTATATCCTTCCCGGAGAAGAGGTTCCTCGCCGAGAGGGTGCTCTTGAGCTGCCTCGGCGCGGCGTTCTTGCTGAGCAGCGTTTCCTTCTCTGCGTTGTCCGGCCGCTTCTCCGCGCTGGACTTGATGGCCTCCTTGGCGTTCTTGGCCCACCGGGAGGCACCGAACGGTGGCCTACTTGCGGCCGCCGCCGGAGGAGGCGGCGTGGCCAGCGCGGGGTCCTGGTTCTCGCCGTCCTCCCGGAAGACTCTCTTCTTGGGCGCCGCCTTCGGCTTGGGCGACGCGAAGGTGGCGACGGCGCCGCCGGGACCCCCGCCTCGCCACTTCAGATTGCAGTTTCCGTCTCTGAGCAACGCGATGGAACAAACGAGATCAGAACAAGCAGGCGCGCGACGAACGCCGGAATTTGTTGGCGAGGGGAAATTGTTACGCACCTGAGATTGGTGGTGTTGGCGTTCCTTTCGGCGAACGGCAGCATCGCCGACACTGATCGCAGTAGCTTGCCCTGCTCCGGGGAAAGAAACGTGAGAAGATTCAGCAAATCAAGGAAAGAAATTGCGCGCGAGGATTCAGGATTTGGTGATGAGAGACATACCTTGGGGCTGGGGCTCAGCTTGACGAAATCCTCGGCCGTCTTCGGGTGCCGGCAATCTGCAGCGCAGCAGATCAAGAAAATCAGCGCGCTCCAACTTGAAGCAAAAAAGCTCGAATTTTGCACAGAGCAGAGATCAAATTCGCAAGAAACGAAGTGCAAAATTCATCCCCAAGGACGATTGCTCTAAGCGGATCAAGAACTGGGCTGTTCTTGGACCACCACCGGAGAAGCCGCCACCGGCGGGAGGAGGAGAGGAGGGGAAGGAGGCGCGCACGTACCGGGGCGGCAGAACCATGCCTCGTCGTCGATGTCGGCGCGGCCGGCGTTGGGGTCGGTGAGATCAGCCCAGTGCGGGGCCACGATGCCCTCGTAGGTCTCGTCGCGCACGTACCGCGACACCACCCTGCTCCAGTCGATGTCCTTGGGCTCCATGAACTCCATCGCCTCCCCCGCTCTCTCGTGTTCCTCGAGCAGGGGCGCGAGAGAAAGAGAAGGCGGGGAGGAGAGGAGGGGAGAGAGACGTTGGGTTCCGGTTGCTCGGTCCGCGCCGGCTTGTTTCTCGGTCTCGTGAGTCGCGAGTGCGGAGGCGGTGGCGAGGCGAGCCGTTGCGTGTGTTATGAGAGTCGGACGAGGCGACGACCCGGCCCGTTGGCTCCCAGACAATTTTCCGACCGTTGGAGACCGCCAGCCTAGAGGAATAACGATACAATAATGAAGGCGAGTGCCGTGAGTCACGGCACTGAAGTTTTAGTAGTACTGCCGGTAACTGACAGCGGGCCCCAGAGGATCCTTGCAGCCCTGAAACGTCCAGTAGCGCACGACGGATGAGACGGATGGTCAAAGCGAAGCACGAGTAGTAGAACGTTCCTCTGCACAAGCATCGAGGAAATGGTATCGGTCGCAGGCGTCACCTGAGATGGGAGGGGCAGACATCAGCAGGCAGAAATGCAGGATGATTCGCCATTCGGTACTGAACGTTGCAATCATCAGATCTCCACGGTGAAAGGCCGAAATATCAAGTGAAAAGGACAGATTTTAGTTACGGTGCAAGCGTGCAACCAAGCGAAACACAGAACAGGCCGAAATAGCAGAAAAACATCGAGAAAAACTGGAACTACATAGGTGCCGTTCACATATCTCATAGTAGTATCAACAAGGTAACGAAAATAAAAAAGAATAAAAAGAGCATCCCTAATTGGACGCGATGTCCTCTGCATACAAGAAGCTGTTGGTCAGCTTGCCACAAACTCACTTCTGATGATCGATTTCCACCGTGCAGTATCCTCTACTCAGAATCGGCACCAAAATCATCTGCAAGCAAAACCCTTGCTGATCGGCGTGCAGTGTTCAGAGAAGGGCAAAGCGTTGGATGTGGACTCAACTCGGCTGGGGCAGCGGGTTCGTCTTCAGCCACAACGAACGACCAAGCATGGCTCTACCATGAACAGCCATGTACGAAGCATTCAGCCTAACATAGGAAGTGGGGAAAGAGGTGCATGGTGAGAAAATACCCGTGGAGAAATAACAGTGGGTACAAAACGGGACTATACTTACTTTTCAACATCAGGTATGTTCATCGGATTATAGACCTCCTTTTGCTCCATGCCTGGATGACCACCAGCAACAGACGTCATGTCCCCGGCTCCCTCAACCTGTCATATTTATTAAGTATCATTACAAGGCCAGAGGAAATCAAAAGCAGTGGACATTAACATTACAGTTGCAACAGCACATAAAGTTAATTGTACTACATATAATTCAAAGAGTCCATTCAAAGTCAGTTCATTTTTAATAAGCCTTAAAGAGCAAGCTAACTTTGAAGTTTACTTTTCTAAAATTTGGTTGGTTTCGATTTTGACAAACCGCATTTGGAAGAAGGCAGCTTGGTCAAGTTCTGTAGCGGGACTAAGACAATAAAATGCTTTTCTCTTTTCAAAATGCCCTTTAGCAAAATCCATTTGTTTCGCAATCCACTTTTTTTGGTACGACGAATGGCCCCTAACATGCTGCAGCAGGTTGGGTTACTGGTTTTCCGAAAAAGAAATCCCTGAGGAAACAGAACGATCTTGTCATAGTGGGTTGTAGAGCCATTAGACCATTAGAACTCAAAATGCAACCGGCTTTGAAAAGAAACTTCCTAATGATCCATTGTTGCAGATTCAGATGATGTGCTACTGGCTTGTCCTTGGGGCCATTTTACAGAAAGAAGGGAGAGAGAAGCTTCGTGATGGAAGAAATGCAAGCTTGATCATGGAAAGCTGGCTGGAGGCATTTCTTGAAGGTGTAGTTACTTTTGCATCTATTTTGGTGTTTCTAGTGCTCGTATAATGCTGCTATACCAGCTCATTTTGTCAAGTAGCAACTATCAAAACCTCTGTAAATTTGGTTTTGTTGCTCAAACACTGGGAAACTTTGTCCCTTCTCACACCTTGCTGTCAGCAAATTAACATCCATTTTGGCTCTTACTAGCAAAAGACATCTAGCAGCCAAAGTCCGCACATGTGAATTTATGTAAACAAGCAGCTCAATTATGTAACTGAAACAAGATTAAACTTTTTATACAATTACATACACAGTCAAATCACAAATCATTCACATATCACAAAGCAGATAACCGGGGTATGTATCAGAAATCAATTATGTACAATGGAGCATGAAAGAGTCTGTTACTCTAAAGATAACGGCACGAACTGTTATAGTACAGAGGCAAGACTAATGATTCAAAAATGCATTTGCTACAGCTCAGAATCTTCCTTCACCCATTTTCTGATTTTCATATATTAAGTTGATACGGACATAATTATCTATTTCTGGAATAATTTCGACAAGTGATCTAAAATGGGTGTGCACTGTATAAAACAGAGCTCAACAAAATAGGAAAAAGACAAACAACACAAAAGGAAGTAGAACGAAATTAAAGTGGATCGACATGATTACCTGTTGAGGATACTGGCTGTATCCTGCATAAGCACTGTATGCATAGGATGGGTCCTGAGCATATCCATATGCATCGTACCCATAGCCGTAATAAGTGCTTGCCCACTGATTTGGATCTGCTTGCTGATTCCAGGCAGCTGACGGATCCTGCAAGTGGTAGCGTAATATAATAAAATAAAGCATCAACTTTGATTTAAAGATTTTATTCTAGCAGGTGAAAAAAAATGTCATAATGCGAGGTTAAATGAAAAATCAAGGGGGTGGAAGGTGCAACGAAGGACAACTGTTGAGAAACATATACGGAGTAACAAACAAGCAATTCACTATCGGGCTATCTTACAAGACTAAGAACAAGAACACTACTGTGAAGATCTGGCTGATTCTAAATTATAAGTGTCAGGACTAAGTAATTCTTATTTAACATGTTTATCAGTGCAAATTCCCACATTATCAAAACTTCCTCCGGTTGATTTTACCAATTCCTTGTCAAGAACAGATTACAGATTATCATATAATTTGCACAGTAGCAATTTGATGAGATATACCTGCTTACTAGCAGGACTTCTACCCCATGAAAGCCGAACTGCTTGTTGGCCTATCATTGTGCCATGAAGACGCTGTACTGCCTCTTCAGCTGATGCCCTGAAACAGCAGATTTTTTTTATAGTGGTAAATAAATCATCAGGAGAATATATGCGGCAATAATAGCCAAATGTTCACATGATAACAATTGAAAATTTTGCTCACTGCTCAATTATCAATAAAAGGGTAGCACACTAGTACTGCATCGACATGTTCTTAGTATTTCCTTTAAACCATGTGGGTGCCTCATTCCCCTGTACACATAAGAGCCATGCTTATATTTGGACTCTGGACATATGATAGATCTGCTTAGGATGTGAACTTAACCAGCTTACTATGAGGCATTTGTAATTTGAGCTTCATGTTCAGTTCATACAATAAAAACAAATTTATATTGTCGTACATACCTGGATGCATATTGTACGAATCCACATCCTTTGCCAACTGGAATTTTCACATATATAAGCTCCCCAAACTGCACACATATCTGCCTCAGCTCATCTTCTGTCACGTTCGAGTCCAAGTTACCGATAAATATCTGCAACAGTGTCTCAAAGTAAAAAGCAGAGTCAACGAGGAAAATGGCTAAGTACATATGATAACGGTTCTTACTGTGGTGTTTGTAATGTCACTGTCAGGCTGAACTGTCTGGAGCTGAGGAACTGCGTAAGCTGTTGCTGGATACATCGCTACATATTTAACGTAAGCAAACAAGTTATAACAAATCAAAGGAGTCCAAAGACAGTGAAGAATCGTGTAAGATCATTACCTTTAGCACCTGAATACGGAAGTTGTGAACCAGTGGATTTTTTAGGAATTGCAGCGCTTATCCGCATAGGTCTTGTTGAGCAGTACTGGCCATTCATTTCTGTCATTGCACGGTTCTTTTCATTTTCATCTGCAAACTTTACAAATCCATATCCTTTAGATCTCCCAGTATTTGGATCCGTGACAACCTTGGCCCCTCTGACAGATGGATAGTTCACCCGGAATGTCTCCTGTAGTAAGTAATCTGTGACATCAGGTGCCAGGTCCCCAACGAAAATCGAGTGATCAGGTCCTGCATCAGGACGCCTCTCACCACCGCTGAAAGAGGCCCAGTTCAATCTGAATGTATGCTCGGTTCCAGGCATTTGTGTGCCATTGTAAGTCTGCAGAACTCTCTCAGCAGCTTCATGCGAAATGAATTCTATGAACCCATAACCCTCTGGAAGGGATGTTAGTTTGTTGCGTATTATTTTAACAGATTGTACCTGCGATTTCAGAAAACATAGGCCTTAGCACAATGATTTTGAAAGGCGCTCTCGAAAGGTCAACAGCAACTCCTCCAACAACACAAACAATTCTTAGTATTTTGACATCAACATGATACTTTCAGCTCAATGCTAAATAAAGACAATAAGGCAACTATCAATGTATCAAACGGTGTGGATAACAATTTTTTGAGTAATCTTTTCTTTACTAAGGAAAATAGGTTTATATTCTTCAGCAACCCCAAGCTAAGAAAGTTGACAATAGCATCCTACCAATATTGCTTTACAGATACCCAGAATGGCACAATGTTTTCCTACAAAAAAAAAATCCCTAAAAAGCACATTGGCATACATAATATAGGCCTTGAACATTACTTGAAAATATACTATTGCTGAAGTAAGGACTAAATTCGCTCACTATTGTATTTTATCTGTCCAACATCAGCACATCTATACCTATGACAGTTTCCAGGGTCAGGTTCAGTCGCTTGGAAAATAAAACACACAAGACCAGCCGGCTATTACAAAAAAAAAAAAAAACGATTAGTTAATTTTACCAAGAGGAAGGAAGCAACGACTTCAGTTCACGATCCGACAGAAAACCCTAGGACAATAAAACCTTGAACTCTCGGAGAAACGCACAGAGTCATCAATCTGAATAGCTGCCTAACACAACCGAATGAACATCAATTGCTGCAAGTACACTATGACGAATCAATCGAGAGCTAGAAACACCAGCTCGCACAAATTCAGCCACCAACAACACACAGCAACACAATCGCGCATTCAGGCTAACCAGCTCACGCAGCTCCAAATCATCAAACTAGAACCGCACATAATAAAACCTAAGTGGAGCGAGCAACCCAATCGAGGTGTCACGAGTGCACATGTGGAAGGACAAAACCTACCTCGCCGGTGTGGGCGAAGCAGCTGTAGAGGTAGTTCTCGTCGGTCCAGTACTGGAGGTCCCCGATCCACAGCGTGCGGACCTCCTCCAGGCTCGTCGCCTGGTGGTATGGCGCCGCCATCGAAGCGTCGCGACGGCGCGGCGCAGCTCGTGGGGCGGAGGCGCGGCGGGGGCGAGGCGGGCTCGGGTCGGGTCAGGTCTGGTCCACGGCGGCTGGCGGCTCCGGCCTCCCTCTCTCGTTCTCGTAATTTCGTTTGTCTTTTTCTCTGCTTATTACTATTATCAATTAATAATATAATTTTGCGTGTTTGTGGGCCTTTTGGACCCACGTTTGGATGGTCTGGTAGTTTAATGGGCTGCTGGCCCTTACACTCATTGTTGGGCAGTCCGCGGCGGAGTTGGCCCGAGTTCGGGATTTGATCCATTTGGCGAACACCGGTTGCTGTTCCGGCGTGGGTGAAGGAGGCGGCGCACGGCACGGCGGAGACGAAGCTGCCTGGATCGCCGTACCTCCGCCGCCCTACAGCTCGCAAGCAAGGCGGAGGACGATGACGGAGCCCGGACCGCGCAACCCAGGTCCAATTCGGACCGTACATAGTGGATCTGACGTCCGTACGCGATCCGGGGAATAGCGACCACCCCTGGCCATCGGCTCATCGCGCATTCGCGTGGCCACGGGCACGGCTCGCCGTCGCTTTCCAGACGTTGTTCGCTTCCTTCTCCTACTCCTGCCGTCCCCGATCAAGATGTTTGTCAGAACAATAACTGGTACCAGCCATGCCTTCGCCGGCTTGCCGCTGCGATCGATCTCGGCCTTGACGTCATGCTCGCCGGGGCTGTCTTGCGGGCGGCGCTCCTCGATCGCGCTCCATGACAGGGTCGGGTCGCCCAGGCCGGTATGTCGCCATGACCCATGAGCGGGATCGACGTCGAGGCGCTCGTCCGACATCCACGCCGAGGCCGAGGCTGACGTCCGGTTGGAGGAAGTCGTGGCGGCGCAGGCATCAAATTGCCTCTTACAGCGTCCGGACGGATCGAGCTGCTCACCCGGCCGTCCCCCCGATCGTCGTCTCAGCAATACTACCACCAAGTACCAGATCATGTTTGCAAGCATCAAATTGCCTCTTACATGGAAATTCTACTGGAGCCGCCGCCATTGCTTTGTAAACTGGGAACCTCGCAAGAATGCGGCGATGCTTCATTACATTCTCAAGGTGATCGCGATGGATAAGGTGCTCGCTCGAGGGCGGCCCCCGTCTGTCGCCAATTGCGAGTCTGCGACACAGGCTCACGGCACTGACGCACAGCTCCAGTATTTCTCCGGAACAGTTAAAAAAAATCTTTGCCAGAACTGATCAACACACTTAGAATAAATGAAAGAGAAAAAATATAAATGCTAGTACAGACAAAGACAGGAACGGCATGCAACAAAATTCTGACAAAACAAAATACTGTAGATAAGTAAACCACAAATGTAATGAACAGAATTTCTGGTGTACATCTAGTGGAGTAGTGGACAGATAGCAAGCATAGAAGTGGTAACTGGTAAGAGATAGCATGAGCATGGCAAACAAGTGCAGACCAACATGCAAAAGCAGCGTGCAATAAATCATTTTTTTCCGTCCGCAAAATCTTAATCATATTCCAGTAGCACAAACTAGCGCATGCCAGCGTGAGCGATCGAGCACATTTCCGTCTAGCAGGTGGTCTTAGTTAACAGTCGAACTCTACAGCCTACAGCAAACCTCTCGGAGGGTAGCGGTTCCAACTTCAACCTACATCTGATTATAGCCTATATATGTGGTAATATGATGCTAATACACAAATCTAAAGACGGGAGAACAAGCTGCCTTCAAGCAGAATATCATGCGTCCGTTGGGGCACGCTGAGCTTCTGAGCGCAAGAACTTCGTGGTAGCCACATAACTCATTTCCTGTTGGGCTCTTCCCCGGGAACTTCAGCAAAGCAAACAGGGCATACCTACAAAACAAGTGCGCTTTCTTGAGCCAAAGAAGCAGGGCAGAGGAGACCGAAGGCAGAGATGCAACATGTGGATTTCTGGTTGCTGACCTTGTTTATGCTTAACCATCTTGTCACGCAACTGGCATGGTATACATGCTTGCAGGGAAGTGTCATCTGCAAATTTCCTCTCCTGTACTCCATTTGACAAATCACACACCTGTCAACCAAAGGAAAAACCTGCAAGTTAAATTCATGTCCATTCAAGAAGCGGCAAAAAGTTGTTGCAAACAACTGCATCCACTGTGATAAGCATGAGGCGTGGAACATTGATGCAGCCTAATTTCTGAAGACGTGGCCAACTGGCAAAACAGATAACAACAAGATCTGACCTTTCACGGCGTGTTTTCTTCCTTGAAAAGAAACCACACTTGTATTTTGTGACAGGAAGCAATGAAATGTGCTCTTGGGAGAGACCACGGCTCTGAGTTCCAACTGCCTCACCCAGATCCAACAATTCCTGTCAAACAAAACTTATTAGTGATGGAGGTCCGGAGGTAATGAAACGAGGGAAGGAAATGGTATATGTATATTAAATGAAAATTTTTGTCAAAGAATGATTACTTGAAAGATAGCTTAACCACTTATACCATATCGTTATAATGTTATTTCAAGAGAAGCAGTGAATGAATGTTGGTGCAGCTCAACAAGAAGGGTTCCATATATATAGAAGAAAAAAAAAAGGAAGACGGATATTTGATTGTCCAAGTAAGAACTAAGCAATGAAAGATAGCTATGAAAGGCTATTATTATAGAGCAGCCATGGACAATCTCCCAGAAAGCTATGCTGGCTACTTAACAATGCTTCAATTCTAGAATTCCACACAAAAATGCAGATCCAATTTGTGGCCTGTATCCATGGTAGGAGAAATCCCCATTACAGTGGGTAAATGGAAAACTATCTTTCCCACAGTTGAACACTATTTTGTGAAAATAAAGAGCTGAACGTAAACTAATTACGAAAACTGACCATTTCAAAAAAAAGTTTAAGCAACTAAAACATAAGGGTTATATATGATTTAACTTGGAACGGTTAGTAGCTGTGTCAAAGGCAACCAAAATTTGCAGCTAAAAAAGTATGTGCACAGTTGGAAAGCATGTCAAATTTCTCATTAATTCAGCATCCATTTCAATAAGCTGGTAATCTGAAGCACCCAAATGAGTACTGTACAGATTGACCAATCTCTGCATCATTTTTACCTATGTGGTTTAAACTCCAGGTATAAAGCAGATCGAATAAGACTAATGCATATTCGAAGTATCTGAGTAACATTAGACAGGAAGGAAAAATCACTAACCTCATAAGTCATATTGTCAGGGTCGATATTGTCTTGCCAAACAACCTGAAAGTATGACCACAACTATCAGTGAATCAATTGGAGACCAAAACAACTCGCGGCACATAACACATACATGGTATTACATATGGGACAGAAACTACAACAATAACATATTTATGATAAATGGAGCTACATAACACATATTTATGATATACACATAATGTTAGTGAAATGTTAAGCTATTAGCTATAAGAAAGATTCTCCTACATTTTTCGAGAGAAAAAAAAAGCTATAAGTCCCAAAGATCAATGGGGTGCAAAGCCAAACAAATAAAGGAACGAAATTTAAACACACTGGATATATAAGATGACTTCGACTTGGACACACACAAAACACAAAATATCAGAGTTAGAAAGAAGAAATTCCCATTCAGTGAAAACTACTACTGCCACAGTGAGGAAAATCGTGCTCGAAGCATTCATATACCTGAGGACTACCCGGACTTTGGTGTGCTTGTTGTATGCCTGTAAAGGAACAAAGCAAAGTGTCAAGTAAAGAAGGGCTAATTTTGAAAGGAAAAAAAAAGACGTTTTGCTTAAAGATGTTTCAAAGTTTAATGCTTATGCTTTGAATAGGTTCTTTAAAAATGCTAAAATAGGAGTTGCAAAGTTTCTTTCTAGCTTGAAGAGTCAAATGTTATAACTTACTCCTTCAGCGTCATATATAAAAAAGAGGAGGAAGTATCATTTTCAGTGATGTTAACTGGACAAAAAAAATCTTAAATATTCGCCCATAAAAATCGTTTAGTATTTAGAAAAAGGATCATGATGCCGGATGGTTTATACATGCATGAATATGGCTAGTAATACCTTGTGCATGATACTGATAAGATTATGGATGGTACCGATAAGATTTTTAGCTATCTTAGGCTTCTTAGCTAATATCATGTACAAGATATTACAAGCCGTATCAATCAAGATCAGGTAATTATATAAACTCTCAACTTTTCAATGAAATGTGTGCATTGAACATTCAATATAAAAAAAATGCACAAGGTAGTCTGTTTTACAGAAACCCAAAACATATAATGGAACAGCAACAGAAGTATAAGACGCAAGCATTAAGAAGCTCAGTTGCCTAGTTGTCTTATCCTTTTGTTTTCCTTCCAGCAAGAATCTACTCAACTGGAGAGTTTTAGTAAATGCTAACATAAAAATCTTATTGTACAATAGCAATGATCAATGGACCGGTCACACTCACACACTCCCAAACTTTTCATCTCATGCAACAGATTTTGGGAAAATGAAGATATTCCTTCATGTAGACAGACATATCAGACATCAATGGTGAGAATCATGATGTATGTGTGTGGTGTACTGGTCCCTCATAGACATGAAAGGGTATAATGGGGGTGTTATTTTGTTCTCAACACAATTTGGATGCAGAATACCATATTCATGAACAATTCAACTGAATATATGTCTCGAGATGCAATCAAAGTATGCATGACTGATATATATTCAACTAAAACAAGGCTGACAGCAGTAGACTGAAGTACAGTTCAAATTGCAAATGAAGTTGATAGTGCTAATTAGGAAATCCTTACAGATTATCATTAGCAGATTGACCAGAGATGCTGATATTCCCTAAATGAAACAACTTCAAGGCCTCTGAGTTTCAACTTACATTCCTCTGTAGTGGAATTTGCAGATGCACGAGGAGTTTCGCCACCCTGCGGGACAACATTGGCAGAGTCTGTATTGTTTACAGGTGTAGTATTGTCCCAAGTTCTGCGTCCAATATCTGCTCGATGCATGTACTCATCCACATCATAAACATGTCCGTAGCTGTAATAATTCCCTGCACCAGAATATCCATACTTATACGAGTTTGTATGCATCATTGACCAGTATGGATTAGCCTGCACAAGAGCAACCAAATACGAGTTAAACATGTGCCGGTAAAAAATAGGGAATCAATGGCTAAAATATTAATTGTGTCTATTACATCCATTTTGGATCTAACATAGCTTTCTTGTAAGAATTTATGGCTACGTAAAATGCTCTCACATTTCTGAGGCAAATATGTAGTGCTGTAAAATCAAAAGTTTGGCAATCAAGGATTTAGAAGGATGAATCATCTGTGACTATCCGATAAGATAAATTGCGAAAGTTGGCAATGCTGTTCAATGTACCTGATCCTGGAAGGCATCTGTAAGAGCAAAGTCACCATGAGCATATGTGAGACCTTCAAAAAAATCCATGAAGCTCTCAGTGACGGTGTACGGAAATCCGGTGTTTATGTAGTGGAGTTCCATCTGTCGACCCTGGTTCATGTATTCTGATGAAACATGCACCTAAAGAAAATCAACCAACAAAACTGGCATTAAACTTCATCCCAGGAAGAGACAATGCCAAATATATGGTTCAAATTAAATCAAAGTAGAAGTAGGCTATTAGCTGTAAAAGAGAATTAAGCATGTGAGTCAAAGGACGGTATAATTTGCACACTAATAGTACAGATGAATTAGAAGACGCCCAGCAGACATGTCAATTAAACCTACGGATCTTGCTTTATTACAGTGTGGCTTTCAAGGACACGGCTTGCAAGCTGAAATTCGCATTGACAGCACAGCACAATAACCAAATTATCATACAGCAAAATGATCTAACAAAAAGTTGTCCTTTTTACCGTCACTGTTACAATGCACAATGATCAAACCGTAGAACTACCGACACATTGCATGAATCGATGTGCGATAAAGAGTTCAGACAAATAAGAACAACGTTCTCAAGATTCCAGCGGCGGACTTAACGTGCGATTCGGTTGAACCCCTCGACCCCACTAAACTTTGGAAATTATAAACCGGCATCAATACTCCAGATATCAGCAGATAAATCGAGCGAAATGGCATACCCATTCCCTAAATAAACGTTTGGATTTGATTGCTCACAATAAAGAAAGGGGAGAGACAAAGAAAAAAAAAACTCTTAGAACAATCCATCCAAGCAAACTAGGGCTGCCTTACCGACACAAGAAGAAAAATGCAACTCTGGACAGATCTCCGCCTCCACTACCAACAGAGGGAAGGAGGAGGCGGAGCGCAACGATTGCGCGCAAGAGAAGAATTCGAGGTGGCGGAGTGGGGGACTGGCTGTGTGCCCGGCGCCGCGTTCAGGGGAATGGGGGTTCGTTTGGTGGTGCAGGAACCCGGGACGAGGGAGTGGAGACCTTGCTTCCTGCTCCGGCAAGGTGCTGGAGCATTGCAAGGTGAATTTGGGGGTGGGAAAGGCAGGAGGAAGAGGAGGACGAGGCGAAGAACTGGAACAGTTCAGAAGGAGGGGTTCAGAGCTTTGGCTGATATCATAGGATACCAGGAGTGGGGATGGCAGATTGTGGTGCCACGGTGGGGACAGATTGAGGAGAAAAACTGTTTTGTTTTTCCTCTCGATTCACTTTGCCATCGCCGAAAATAAGTTTGACAGTTTTCTCTAGCTATGTTTTCTTCTACATTTCCTAGTTTCTTCGGGAAACATGCGAAACGAATAGAATGGGAATTTTTGGTTGCATCTTACGTACAAAAAGACCCAGTGCAAATTCTAGCTTGCATTTTACAGCCCAGTTGCCCACACGCCACACATATCCACAAGATCTTTTCCCTGATCTCCTGTTCGAAATGAATAAAATTTACCAACAGTGTGGAGTGACTACTGACCGTGCACATTTGTCCCGTGTGTTATAATGTGACTACTGACCGTGCACAGAAATGAATTCCTTCAAACGTAATGACACCAAATAGACAATTTAACAGAGTTTTTTTTTTTTTTGACCATGACAATTTAACAGAGTTACGGGAGCATCCTGAGCTGTATATAACCAACAGTACGAGAAGGAATGAACGGAGACTAGTACCGCGCCCAAAAAGCATATGATTATTGCAACTACCAAATCACGGATTAATTACCAAGACAAGACCATGAAAACAGCGCGCCGTACGAGCTTTTACGCGGCTGAAAGTACACTGGTCGTGATTCCCAAAGGGTACTTGGAGATTTTGTGTGTGCAAGTGCCGAGTTACCAGTAAAGAGATGGTGCGTGACTGTGTGTGGGGCATGTTGGCAGCTGCAGCCCTCTGCAGCCGAGCAGTGCAACGAACCAGTGGCGTTGTGCTGCGTTCGTTCGTTCGTTCGTTCCAGTCAAGTTTATTGACACGGTTACATGCTCTTCATACTCTGAAACGAGCTTGGGGAAAGGAAATCAGTTGCTTGTTTTAGTTTTTGGCATGTTTTTTCTAACGTGTAAGCAACAACAACTAGCGCACATCCTTTGGCACGCAGTGCGTGCTCAGGTCTTAGCTTACAAGCTAATGCAAACACAGAGTGTGGTCAGTTTCTGAACCAGCGTTATCTTGTCGTAAAAACTGGCATGTTCACAACCGGAGCACTGTTCGAACTATAGTTTGCTTTACGAAGCTGGAACGGGGGAGGTGCTGCCTTGCCTCGTAGCAGGGGCGACGCTACATGGCCTCACCCGAGTGCCATGGCACCAGGGTGCAAAGTAAATTTTAATGAATAAGAGCAGATTTTCACCATATGTGCACCACCTAAATCCAAACATGTGCACCAAATTGTCATACAAATGCTGAAGTGGCACTCGGTTCCCTGAACCGCTAACTTCGCCACTGCCTCGTAGATCTCCGACGTGGCAAAGCTGGTCGAGCCGATCAGGGAAGGCCTTTTTCCCGCCGTGCCACTCTTCCTCCCGGCCGCCGGTTGATAGCGACGTCGGACGGCTCACCGCTACGTGGCGTCCTCTGGTTGGAGGGATCCCTCCTCAAAGCAACTTGCGATTTCGTTTTTAAATCGATCGTTTTTCTATTCTATTCTAGGGCAATTAATCGTGTAGTTTAACCAGCGAGCATTAGATTCGGATAAAGCGAAAAGGCCGCTGCCGCGCGACACAGATTCTACTGTAACGTGAAGTTTCTAATTCCTTCACCGACGTCTTCTAGTACTCAATCACTGTCTGTGGGGCCACTCTTAAGTGGACCTACATGCCGGTCTGCAGCGCGTTATAACTATCGGTGCGAGAAGTACGCTTAGGTTGCACGCAAGGGTGCGGAGGCCAAGGGCCCACGCCCCGGCCGGTCCTGCTCGCAGGCGTGACGCTTGGAATTCCTCTCTCGCCACGGCAGGGCCAGCGTGCTTGGCGCACCGCACCGAAACGTACGCGCGGGTGTGGAGGTTAGAATGACACGCGGGCCCGGCGCGGCAGCGGGCCGGTCGTGGAGCCCACCAGGTACCGTTCCTCCGTCGCTTTTGTCCCCCTCCCTGCTTTTCCTGCTTTCGCGATGAAAAGCGTGCACGGGACGTGAGAAGATCACGAGCCCGGAGAGAGCGGCAGCCGTAGCACGTACACCCGGTCCATGGACATCACGGCTCGTAAGTCTCGGCAGGGTTTCGGGGATTTTGCCATTTTCGGCCTGAGCCCGTTCACGATCTTGACGTGTGATAAGTGAGATGCAGCTCATCGCTTACCATGCATTGCTGGGACAGGAGGCTGTTCTTGCTGGTCCATGGAACTGGTCCAGATCGAGTAGGGAAAGCAGCGAGAGGAGGGCGTCGTCGGCGTGGAGGGATTTGATGAGATGAGACGAAGGGAGAGAGGAGGGGTGCGTCTTCTTTCGCGGCGGCGTCTGCGCTGCTGCCTTCTGGAAGGTACTTGTCCGTCCGGCCCGGCAGAGGCGGCTTTTCCAGCCGGGGTACCTAGCTCGGGCCCCCGAAGCTGGCAAGGCAAAAGGCCGCCGGCCTCCCGTGCCCGTTTACTGCAGCTAAGCTAGCTAGCGCCGTATCGTATCGAGGCCTTCCCAACGGCTCAAGCAATGGCCAGCTCCCCCACCAAAAGAAAAGCAATGGCCTGATCGATCGATGATACGATACGACCTCTAGTAGTAGCTGCTGCTGCTACAAAGCAAATTTGCTCTCAAGGCTCGAGAGAGAGAGAGAGAGAGAGAGAGACTTCTACGAGTGCTTGCCGCTGTCAGATCACGCAGATGCTCACTTGCAAATGTTGCGCCGGTTCTGGCATTCGCCGCGGTGCGCGCTCCATGTGATGCGGAGCGCCGTGTCGAGCGGCTACGTCTCCGGCGGCCGTGAAATTAAAGCGTGCAGCCTAAGCGCCTAGTCGGCAAGATCATATGTAACGGCAAAGGTAGGTTCGATCGACGCAGGCGTGCGATACGCGGCACGATAGGGACCGGCACCTGATGATGTTCATCTCCTCAACCAAATTTGCATTGGATTGTACTGATCAGTCCCATGATTCGTGAACATTTTATACGTATTGTCACTCCTGACACGCGCCCGGCTGCCTGTCGTGTTTGCTCTGCTCGGTGCAACCCTGAGCATGAGAGGCCGTGAGCAGAGCTTTGGCCGATCATCAACTTTGTGGAGACCGTGGAGCAGAGCTCAATCGACGCGATTGTTTAGCTTTGTGTAGACTACCGCGTGCCACGCTTTGGAACTCTAGGCAGTACGTGCTAGTTCTGATTCGTTGAGCTTTTTTTTTTTTTTTTTGCAAGGCTGATTCGTTGAGCTGACAGCGCCTAACTCCACAAGCACACACCGGTATCTCATCGACACGTCATGCATGCTCTTTCTTTTCCTGAGGAGGACAAAGGGCTCCTGTTCATTCGGACTTTTTTTTTTTAAACGGTCGATCTGTTGGTTTCACGGGGAACAAATTAGGCAGGCCATGGCTGCAGGTAATTAACCTGCACGCCGAACGTCGTAGCCATCAAAAAGCTTGGTGCGACTAGTAGTAGGCCAGGAATGGGTCACGATGATTAATAGCTTTCATCATCTGTATGTTCTTAACCCTGCCTTCCTTCACTGACTCGAAATGTTATACGCTACTAATGATATGTATGCATGCATCGTTCAGGATAAATTGTATCACTATATCATGTAAGGTAAGGGAAATATAAAAATATTGCAGCTAGGATAGCTCCGTACGTATATGCTTTTCTCCTTTAAGCACATGCGACCTTTGTTACGATCGTATGCTCTCTCTCTCTCCCTCTTGAGATCAACTCGTCCTCTCGCTCTTTTGTTTGAACGCGCGAGGTACACATCCAATGGGCTCGAACCGAAAGGGGAATTCAATGGGCCAAACTCATTGGATGTGCCAAATTCAATTGAGCTCGAAGCCTCGAACCATCCAATTGGAGATACCATTCAATGGGCCAAACTCGCCTTGATGGGCCAAATACAACGTGTTGAGCCGCTCCTTCAGCCCTTCTGCACGTCCCAGTCCGATTCCGAATCCCCTGGAGTCCACCCGATAAATAGAATAGGCCCGCCGCCGATCCGACACTTGTTCCCACCGCGAGCAGTCCGTTCCGATTTCCGTCGAGCGCTTCCTGTTTCCCATCTCCGGTGACGCCGCAAATGGCATTCAGATCGACGCGCCTCAAACCCGCCGGCGACGATGCCAAAGCCTCCCACCGGCCGGCCTCGATTCTCCTCAACCAGCGGGTCCAATAGCATAAACCAGGAAACAACAGAAGTCAGAGCTCAGTCCAGGGATGGCCATGTCATCCATCTCTCCTTACGGATCCACGAGCCACCGGCTCTGTCCTCCTTCTGCCTCCAATGCCACAAAGTCCCCGACTCCGACTCTGCCGAGGACGCCGACTTCCAAGACTGGGCGGAAGGGGTCGGCGCCGAGGGCCGTTTCGTCCTCCTCCGCGCCGGCTTCTCCAGCTACGTACGGCGGAGACGAATACTTCATGTACAAGGCAGCCGGCGACGGCAAGCCAGCGTCGCTCGATCCGGTTCCGCTGCCGAACGATCACCGGATACCCACTCTCGGCGAGTTCGGCATCGTGCCGCGCGGTCACGGAGGCCATTACCTCGTGGCCGCTCTCTGCCTCGGCATGGACCCGATGAACTATCTACTTCACATCTACTCATCGGAGGATCGACGATGGCGAAGCATTCGGCTGCCCAACCCGTGTCCTGAGCTCAACAAGGTTATAACCAGCAAGGTGGTCACGCTCGGAGACGGCGAGCTCGGCTGGGTCGATTTCCAGCATGGCATGCTGGTCTGCAGCAACTTGCACGATGAGAGCCCCGGTGCACGGTACGTGCCGTTGCCGGACCCGTTGCCTGAGAACAGAGGACGGTTACAAAAATTGCACCCAGGACCGTCCACACGGAGGTTTCGAGATCTCACCTGCGTCAACGGCGTGATCGAGCTCGTCGAGATGGAGCACCGTATTGTTGTAATTACTGAGGATACAAGTGACTCCGGCCGTAAGGAATTGTTATGTGATTCAGAATTGATCATGTCGCGCAAGCGCAAGCGCGCAGACGACGGCAAGCCGAAGCAGCTGCTCAGGAGGGACGGGTGGAAGCTCGTGACATGGAGTCGGACGGTGTCGTGCGACCGTTGGCGCAAGGGATGCGTTGTCGATGTTGATGACATCTCGATTGATGAGTCAACGCTTTCGTTGCTGCTTCCTGGGCGGAGCGGAACGACTTTCCAGAGTGCGGCGTTCAGAGAAGTGTACCTGGCTTTCCCCGCCATGAGCTCGTGCGGTGACGACGTTGTTTACCTCAAGTCCACGGAAAAATCAAGTGGCTCCAAAGGATGCGTGGTCGCTATTGACCGTGAAATCATCCTGATAATCATGTTTCCCTTTACATTGTTGAAGAGGGTGATAGCCAAAACAGTGGCATTGGATGCTCTGCGTGCTCTATTCATGCCACCTTTGCTTTTCAAGTGGATGCTCTTTGGATGCCCTGCTCTGCCTGGCGCCCTACGTCTGTTTAATTGATGGCCACAGGACACATGTGTGTCCGGGGGTGGGCGCCAAGGACACGGCGCTCACCCCCTGGGCGCTAAAGGACCTGGCGCTCATCCCTTGCCAGGTCAGCAAATCGGCCGCGTGCCCGCCAGCTGACGTGGCAAGGGTGAACGCCAATTTAAACGGCGCCCACTAGTTCAACCTGAACGCCAAATCAGACAACGCTCAGAAAAAGGTCTATTTCTGGACATGTTTTGCCCAGGGATCTATATATGAAAAACTTTTTCAAAAAATGCTAAAATATAAAAATTACACCTGATTTGTCTCCATATCTGGAGGTTGGACTGGGCCTCCATGTTCTGTGCCTCGGCATGGGCACACACTAGTTCTAATCTTTTCGGGCCTGGCCCGCGCGTCGAAACATTAGTGAAAAAAATAATTTCGCTATCTCCCGGCAACAATGTAATGATATCTCATTGCCGATATTTTACGCGAGATCTTATCTTTAAATATTGTTAAGCAAAGTAAGTATGAAACCAATTCTTGCTAGGTTTGAGGCCAACGAAACCGCGTACTCCTTGATCCATTTCCAGAAATTAAGGTCACCATCGCACTTAAAGTCACAAACCTTCCTTCCCGCCATTTTACGTCGAGCAGGCGCTTCGTAGTATAAATAGCCATCTAACTGCGCCTGTCAACTCATCTCGATCAAGCAGAAACAAAAGCACTAGCAGCTCGCGCACAAGTGTATTTTTTAGCTAGCTAGTAATTTTACTAGCTAGTTCTCCATACTATACAAGCAAAAATGAGGTCACTTGCCGCCATCCTCTTCGTCCTCGCCGTCGTCGCCGGCGCGGCGTCCGCTGGGTTCGTTGACCCCCCGGAAGACACGCCGGCGGGCACCGGCGCGCCGCAGCTCGGGCGCTTTGCGGTGCTGGTGTACAACCTGAACCGGGGCACCAAGCTCAGGTACGTGGGCGTGTCCGACAGCGAGCGGCACCCGGACAAGGGCGGCGTGAGGTACCATATGACCGTCACCGCGGCGGACCCTGCCGGCGCCAGCGCCCAGTACGGGGTCGTGGCCTGGGGGATCCCCAAGTCGTACCAGTGGATGCTCCTCGAGTTCAACAAGCTCACATCTTCCCAAAAAAGGTTCAACAAGAGAACCAACTGATCCAGTAGCAGCGTGGAGCGAGGCACGTATCCGCGTCGTTAATTATGAGGGCGGGCAAGTATATACGTACGTATGCTACATATGCCAGCGGAAAAGGCAAATAAAAGTGTGTGGGTGTGTGTGTCTACGTACTTGTGGAGAATTTGACTATCTATAAACGGCTATACCATGTAATGTAATCACATCTGTTCTCTTACGAAGTTAATTACAAGCGAAGAGAGCAAATGAAGATAAGAGAAAAGAAAAATGCTTGAGTAATATTGTTACTACTTTACTTGTTGTTTGAATGGAATGGTAATTTGTGCTATGCAGTATTAACAAAGGATCACCAGGAATCTTTATTCAGTTAATCTTCAACTCACATATATACTCCCTCCGTTTTTAATTATATGACATCATTGATTTTTTTATTAAACTTTGACCAATAATATATATGAAAATAATTAGTTGCTTAACGTGAAATGTATATTGTAATATCTATCATCAAAAGCACTTTAATATTAATGTATACATTTAACTATTTGCTTTATGAATAAGACGAATGATCAAAATAACGAATAAAGTCAACGGTGTCATATATTTAAAAACGGAGGGAGTACCATTTTACATATGCAATGTTGGCTCAGTTGAATGCCTGCTCATGTAAATATATAGTTTGGTCACTGTCTGTTATATTGGGTTTACTAAAAAGTATACATCAAGTCTCAATTTACTCCCTAAGCTAATTAAACTAGACCAGTTCACCCCTTTGATGTCTTTTTTATTCCTCTCTATAAAGTGGAATTTTAAGTTCAGTTTTGTGCTGGTGAATGATTTTTTCTTCCAAAACGAGCGGCAAATATGTAACATATGGTTCCATCATATCAAAATAGTAAAAAAAAAAATTCTAATATATGTTGTTGTAATTTAGTGTATGTCCAATATTTTTACCTCGAAAGTACAACTTGTACAATGAGGAAAAAAAGAGAGACAAACGTCACAAGCTAAGGGTGAATTGACCCAACTTAAATAGTTCAGGTTGTAGACCTCATTGACCATGATCGTCCATAAAAATACCTTTTTCCAAGACGATGCAGTTAGGCACACCCTGGGACACATAATACGCAGTCCAGGCCTTCCTATTTCTGATTCACTCGAGATCGATCGTCATGGATCTCGAAGCTTAGCTTTAGAATTGCAGCACATAGAAGGAAACAAAAGGAAGTACGTTATGAATTCCAAGACTCAAAAGGAAGCTGCAAAGATCACACATGATCTTCGTGGAAGATCTCCGCTCAATTTTCTGTAGTGCAACTTGTATGGTTACGTACCCGTTATTCAGTTTGAGGACAAAAGCACAAGCAAAGCACACTTAGATATGCATAACGACGAAAACATTTGACTTGACTCCTCTCTGAATCCAATTTTGTAAACAAGCAACTTGCAAATTTTTGCGTGTATGTTTGCATAGAGGGTTACAAACTTGCAATCACGGTTACGAGCAAAGTCCCATGTTTCCGAGGACAAATAGCTGTCTTCTCCTCGTATATACGACATGGTCAGAGGCCCTTTTCAGGTAGGTGCATTGACATCTCGAGATCGTCGTTAAAAATAGTTCGCCCATACTAGCTTTCAACCATGCACCTAAGCGCTCCTGCTGAGTGCTGACCCTCCACATTGACCTGCCACGAAGAAATAGGACCTTGCAGGGCGTCCACCCTACAAAACCACGAGACGACGCAACGAAATGTATCTAAAACCACAGGGCGCGCTCACCAAGTAAGTCTCCAGCACCCAAATGCCAAAGCCGGCAAGCGACTCGATCGCGCCGCGTCGTGCCGATCTCGATGCCCCGTCACGTTGGCCATGTGTGCTCCCTTATGCAAGCTAAGCTAGTACGTGTCATGAACAATCGGATGCGATCATACCAGCACTAAAGCACCGGATCCCATCAAAACTCCGAAGTTAAGCGTGCTTGGGCGAGAGTAATATTAGGATAGGTGACCTCCTGGGAAGTCCTCGTGTTGCATCCCTTTTAACGGCCGTAGCCTCATGTGAGGTCAAGGCCGGGAACCGCTTTTTTCCCATTATCTAAAAAAAAAAAACGTGTCATGAACAATCGAGAGCTGATTCATGGTTTTGCCAACACATGTACGCTTCTCCTGATCGATTGAGTTGGCTATATGTGCACCACTCAATCTCGCACGCAAGATTGACCATACCACGGTTGACCTTCACCTCACAGCTGTCTTGGCCGCGCGCGTCGGCACTCGCTTCAGATGGACGCGTCGCTTTACACTTTCCCGGCGCTATAAAATGTCACCCGCCCGTGGCCATGCATTGCCCACAGACAGTCACACACAATCCAGCTCGGCTAGCGCTTCGGCCACACAGTCACACACTAGCTAGCTAGCTAGCGACACTGCTCGCTCACTCAAACAGCTAGCCATGGCGACAAGATCGGTGCTGCCGCTGCTAGTCATCGCCGCCCTGGTCGTGGTGGCCGCGTTCCCGGCGGGGACGGACGCGACCTGGACGACGGTGATGAACCCTCGGGACCTGGTGATCACGCAGGTGGGCAGGTTCTGCGTGATCGTCTACAACCTCCCGCACCGCACCAACTTCGAGTTCCTGAGGGTGGTGCGCGGCGAGACCGAGCGGGTGGGCACCGTCACCAACTACCGCCTGGAGCTGGAGGTGGCGCCCACGCACGGAGCCAGGTCCAAGCTGTACGAGTGCGACGTCGTGGGCGTGCCCGGCTCGCGCGCCAACACGTGGAAGCTCAAGGACTTCAAGCCCATTGCCGCCTAGAAGATCCCTCCATCCATACAATCTTCTTCTTCTACTTCTTCCCACAAACAAAGCTACCATTGTCGTACTAGTTTATTTACATGTTGTTTTTCCAGGACTTACGTGTATTATGGACGACCGCGCAGGCATGTATACACCGAGGTGTATGCCTGTGCGTACGTGTTTAGATTATCTTTGCATCTAGAATAAGGTAGTCTCATCTCATCCGAAGGGACTTCAGGAGACTGCATTTTGTTGTGGGGTTCAATTTTCGTGTCACTGTATCAAGCATGTTCATTACTATATTGTAAGCGTGTCATATCAGTGTCCTTGAAAGGGTGTTTCTCAGAGTTTCTCAGATGTTCAGGCCAAAATTAGTTGCATTTTCTTTCTTTTGAAGTGTACAAAAACAAGAATACATGCAGAGCAGAGATGGATGCCGAAGGTGATTGTACAAGAAACAGGACTCGAAACCCAAGTCAATGGAGGATCTAGATCAGACGTTGGCAATCTCTATACAAGCAGCGCACAAATGCATTACAACGAACTCACAAAAAAAATTAAAAAAACATTTTTAAAATTGCCACTATGTGAAAAACATAAATGAGGAGACTTGTTGGATTTGGAATAAAAAGTAAAAAAAATGTAGAAGTGGTTGTTACTGGATCATTTTTTAAAGCATACACGGAAACTTTCCGATAGAAATATAAACGCAGTTTCTATTATTATACAAATAGATAAACAAATCTCTTGTACTTTTGCAAACTTTTCGTACAAGGGTTAAATTATACGATCGAAAAGAAATACGATTCCCAAGCACAAGACTCGTCAAAATACCATGCATAACACACAAAATTTGTTGGTCACTACACCGAAACCTTGTACAAACTTGTGTTAAAGATTTTAATATTTTGTCCCAGCCATCTAAGAAAATGTGTTAATTGAATATGCTGTTCCCCCCTCTAATGGTCCAAAGCTGACTCGAAACCTACTCCACATTTTGGGAAAGCCTTAGTCTTCAATTAACAAATTTTACCATTATTTTCTATTGTAATATTGAAAACAAACAAAGAAACTTTGACGTTGTTGAAGTATTGTTCGAGTTTAATCTACCCACATACATGATTTTCTTGTTTATAAATAAAATTCTTAGATGATATAGATATTTATAGTTAAATTTCAATCTTGATGACTACATTTTTAAAAATATATTAATTGGTCCCTCAAATCTGAAATTCTAGTTAGGACTAAAATTCTAGTTCAAACTTTGAGAACGGAGAAAGTATTTATGACTAGAACGAATAATTATATGCGCGGTGCTTTTTTCAGTTCAACCTACGCTCATGCGCTTCCTCTTAAATGACTATGTATCAAACATTGTTATCTTGATGATCCCTTGACTGGAACGAGTAATTATATGTGCGGTGCTTTTTGGTACGCATGTCACAACAAGAAAAATGGCATGCAGTCACTAAGGTACATGGTTGATCCCTTGATATTTTGTCCACTAACCTTAGCTACATTTTGGTGAATACACCCATTTTCGCTATAGGTTTATGGCAACCAATAATTGCATGTGTTGGTCCCTAAAACTATATAACAAAGGCACTCTTTGTTGCTATACATATTTAACAACCAATAATTCTACATATTGATTAGTAAAGATGCATAGCGACCAAAGAACTTGCAATTTGGTGACTATTGTCAATTTTTTCATAACCACATATATGGGTCACTAAATCTTGGTGATTAAAAGTTCACTAAATCAGGAGTGAAAGGGGTCTTGGTCTAACGGTTAAGGTACCTGAGTAACACCTCTGAGGTCCTGGGTTTGACTCTCCGTGGGAGCAAATTTTCTAGGATTTAACGGCTTTGTGATGCTCATAGGGATAGCGTTTGCGTATATGCGTTCATAGAGGTGAGTGTGCGTGTGTTGTGAGTGTCTGAATTATACTTTGTAATCAAAAAATAAAAAAATGCAAGCCTCACGCACATTTAGACTTTCGATGGAACTCCCTCTCTTTTCTTTACGCCCTTTGATAGCGTTGTGTAGTGGCAAAATGCCCGATTAGTTTCTGTATGTACGTGAACGAGATCAGTCGACTTTTGATGGAACTCCCTCTCTTTTCTTTACGCCCTTTGATAGCGTTGTAATAACGGAAAAACGGAAGAGGTTGGGAATTCTTTTCACTTGCTGGTGGCAAAGTTGGAAAGAGAGGAAAATGAGGATTTTTGAACAGAAGGAGGAGAGAGAGACACGAGTTGCAGCTTGGATCAGGGATGAAATCCGGCTGTTTCGCTTGGCTGTGTCGACAAGGAGCGATCCCATCGCTGAAAACATTTGAATGCTGCTTTTGTTTTCTCATTTTTTGCTGTGTGTCAGCCTTAGGCTGCCGTTTTGTGTCTCAGCTCCATGTAATACTTTTGTTAAACTGTTGTAACTGCATTTCTCTCCTGCCTTTTTTAAAAAAATAAAAAAATAGCATTGTAATAACTAAGGTCTCTGCCTCTTGATATCACCAACTTGGCAACTTGCAGCACTGGAGTGTACTCCAACCCACCCGGCGCAATGAAATTAAGGAAGACATCTGCTTGCTTTGTTACCGATCAAAGTTCAAGTGTTCTCCACTAGCTCTGGTGCCAGTCGCACGAAATCCGCGTATTTTCAGTTCATGCAAGTAGCAGTTTACCAGTCGCACGATCCCATCGCTGAAAACATTTGAATGCTGCTTTTGTTTTTTCATTTTTCGCTGTGCGTCGGCTGCCGTTTTGTGTCTCAGCTCCATGTAATACTTTTGTTAAACTGTTAGAGCAAGGATTATAATCACGCCGGCAAGCGGGCGAATTCTGAGTCCAGCTCAGCGGAGCTGCTCAGCGGTGACCGTGGGCTCCATCATATTTTAATGCCCTGGCGTGACGTGGGAAGATTTGATTGAACAAGCGGTGGGCCAGCTGCTTCAATAATGCGTTGCGCCCGCTCGGTGCCGGCGACTCGCGAGTCACCCGCTTTCCTCTCTCTCTCTTCCTTTTTCCCTCATCCACGTCAGATTTCGCCGGCTGAAGAAGCCTCATAATACTTGTTCTTATAACTGCATTTCTCTCCTCTTAATGAATGGCAGTGCTCCTGCCTTTTTTCAAAAAAAAAATAGCGTTGTAATAACTAAGGTCTCTGCCCTACTATATATGGCGATCTCGAGGTGGCGCAGAAATAACTAAGGTCGGCCCCTTGATATCACCAACTTGGCAACTTGCAGCACTGGAGTGTACTCCAACCCACTCGGCGCAATGAAATTAAGGAAGACATCTGCCTGCTTTGTTACCGATCAAAGTTCAAGTGTTAGCTCTGGTGCCAGTCGCACGAAATCCGCGTATTTTCAGTTCATGCAAGTAGCAGTTTACGTGCTTTTTCAAATTGATATCCATTGGCGTAGGTCAACCAAATTTCTGCGTAGCAAAATAGCGTTGACCGCAATAGCCTTTGACTACGTATAGTTCCTACGTACAACTCTTTACGAGCTTGTATTTTGCAAGGTGTTGCCAGTTGCAACTAGATCTTCACCGATTTGGAAAAGGTTCGAGATCGATATGCTATCTTCAGACTTCAGGTGGATCGTACCTCGTACGGGATTCAGTTCTCGGGTATGGCACTCACGCCGCGTCAACGCCGGTTGCGGCCGAACTGATCATCTAGCGCAGGATTGTCATGCTATACCAGCTGGTTCAACGATTTTCACTGCAGGTATGTATGCCACCTGTAACACCCTGTGTTTGCCCATGTTGAAAAATCACTAAAAATTTGAACTTTTTCAAAATTTGAACAAATTCAATCAAAGTAGAAGTCAAATTCATGCCAAATTTAAAATTTCGAATTTTAAATGTGCATCAAACATCACCATGTACATATTTGGAATTTTCTGATTTTATTTATGTGTTCTTTTGGTTTTAATCCTTTTTCATTCAAATTTGAATCTTAGAAATTTTTTGGAAATGTTTAAACTCCTTTTCCCACCTGGGCCGCCCTTCTTCCTTTCTTTCCCCCGGCCCGCTCTCTTTCTCTTTTTCCCGCGCGCCCGCCCGCGGCCCAGCTTCTCCCTCCGGCCCAGCGACAGCCCGGCCTGCCCTCCCGCGCCGAGCCACTGACAGGTGGGCCCCACCTGTCAGTGTCGTCTCCCTCCTCTGGCAGCGGCGCAGAGCGCCCATGTCGGCCGGTTCGCCTCGTCGCGTCGCGCTACACCGCCGCCGCAGGAACTTCACGTGCACGCGCGCGCCTCGCCGTCTCGTCCCGTCGCTCCATCCCGTCCGCCAACCCCGCGGCAGCGCGCCCATCTCCTTCCGCGCGGACCAACAACCAAGACCGGCGAGCCCCATGCCCAACGTCATCCCAGCTCGTCCACACTCCCGTCTCGTCGCCTCCGGCACCCTGTGCTCCGCGCTGTGGACGTCGTCACGCTCTCGTCCTCCGCGCCAAACTCTGCGCCGCGTCGCGTCGCATTGAAGCTCGGTGACCGAGCCGACGACCCCTCCTGACCGCGCTCAACGGCTCGCTCCGCGGCCGCCTTTAAAAGCCGCAGAGCTCCGCGCAGCGCCCCTCCTCTCTCTCCCGCGCTCAAACCAGCTCCATTGCAGCCCAAGCATCCCAATTGCCCCTTTTCCCCATCCTCGGCCTCAACTCCGGCGACCGCCCCGTCGAGCAATTGCTGAGCAACCAGTGGGCCTCCGTCCCCCTTTCTTGCTCCTCTCGCTCCCTCTCGCTCCCTCTAACCTCGTGAGCCTCACCATTTTTGCAGCTGAGCTGCGGAACATGGCGGGCATGGGAGGCTAGGGTTCCGGCCACCGCGAGCGCGTCGACGTCGAGCCTCCGGTCTCCTCCACCTTCTTCGAACCCACTGTGAGCTCCGCCTCCCTCTCCTCTCTTCTGAGCCCCTCCTTTTCCTTCCCCGCGCACGGGCGCGTGCTCCGCGTCGAGCACCGCCACCAGCCGCCGTGCGCCCTCGTCGCCGGCAGGCTTCCCGGCCACGCCTGGCCAAGCTGAGGCGCGCGCCGCACGCGGCGCACTTACGCGCACGCGCACGGCCACACAAACGCGCGCAAGCCCGCGCGCATGCGCCTCCCCCTCGCGCGCAGTAGCACCGCCGCGCTCCGGCGAGCACGCGCCGCCGCTCCGGCGCCCCTCGACGTCAACACGTAGCCGTAGGAGCTCCGTCGCGCCGCGTAGAGCCCGTAGGCGTTGACCTCGTCGCAAGACGTGCCCTGTAGCCGCCGCCGGTGAGCTTTCCGGCGACGCGCCGCCGCGCGCGCCCCGCTCCGGCACGCTCTCACCGTGTCGCGCCGCCGTCCTCCGTGGCGCGCCACGTCGGCAGCTAGGCCCGCGACGACCCGGTCGTCCTCGCCCAGTCAGCACCGGTGCACGAACCCGGTGCACCGTGGACTCCTCTCACGTGCACGCTCGGCTCACAGAGCTGGTGGACCTAGTCCACGAAACAGTACTGTACAGTGGACCTGACCCCAGCGGCCCACCTGTCAGCCACACAGCCTCTGGAATTTTGCTAAGTCCACACAGTTAGTGTACACAGCTTAGCATTTCGAGCACTTTCCTTTATCAGAAAAATTCCATAAAATTCCTAAAAATACTAGATTAATTCCTAATCATTTGCAACACTTGTTTGCTCCATAATAATTAGGATTATGTCTATGATTAATTATTTAGCTTAATCCTAATTATTTCCTATGTTGCAAACTTGTAAAATCTATATCTCTTTCATCATAGCTCCGATTCGGGTGATTCTTTCACCAAAATTCGTCTAAATTCATGATCTACTTATTGTTACCAAAGCCCTCTGTTGTTGATCTCTTTTTGGTCCTCGTTTGATTTACTTGCTTGTTAGTTCAATTGTTTGATCGGTAGATTAATTCGATCGTGGTTTATTTGCAATCAATAGAGGAGCAAGTCTTCGAGGAAGGAGCTGAGGATCCGGATTACGAGGACTTAGAATAAGAAGACCTTGGTGAAGGCAAGTTCTAACCCCTTTGATCATGTTGTCCCTATATTTGCAAATATCCAACTTAAAGCCCAGTTTAGAAATAAAATGTGCATGATGTTTAAATGTGATTTAAATGCTTAGTATGATCCTAAGTAATGTTGATTGTCATGCCTTGGCATTGCTTATCCTGATTCCTTTGTTAGACCTAGGATTCACTATCGTTAATTCCTTAATGATATGCTGAAATGATATGCTGCTTAGGATTTATTACCATGTGTACTTAATTAATCTTGCTATACATACTTTTTTGTGTGAAATGGTGTGTGTTTGGTGGAGTGTGTGTGAGAATATGAAATATGGGATGGTAATATACTAGTGATATCTATGCAATCCATAGTGGGGATATTCCTGGCGGGAGCAGGCGAGGTAGTCCTCAGTGGGGAGGCTTATCTCTGGGATGCGATTCCTCCTTTGAGGATAGCTATTGAAGATGCTTGCTTCGGTCGTATAAGGACCGGTTCATGTGCCGCCTTGCCTAGCACCTTTCGTACAACCACATGCCTTGAATGGGAAAGGTTTGGAACCACACCCTACTATAGTGTTCACCCGGTACCCACCTGGAGGGCAGGAGTTGCGGCGGAAGCCAGGAGAAGACTCGACATAGCAGGTGTCGGGATCCGGCATATGGTGTTTATTCAGGCCTTTCTATATGATAATGATGATATTGTGAAGCCCCTGGTTGCAGTATTTCCGTGGTGGTGTCGTGGTGACACCAAGTAGGTACGGGACTATTAGTGTGCCTGTCCAATCCATGACGATGGGAAGGGCTGGCATGCCTTGTGGGGAATTGTGTACAACCTCTGCAGAGTTAAAAATCTATCATGATAGCCGTGTTCCACGGTAATGGGCAACGCGAAAGCTTGTGCCACACAATGATTAGTATAACGGTGTGAGTTACTTCATTGGTGTGTTTTTTTGGAATACTCCGGTGTGGAACCGTGCGCTGGTTTCCTGCCAGCATTAAAACTTGGGAACTGGCGGGATGTACTGCATCTCCCCCAGGGCCACAACCCCACTAAATACCACTGATAACTTTGATAATAGTTTGTGAACTGTTTTGTTTTCCAAACAACCGTTGCATAAAACTGGCTTTCCGCCCAGATGATAAACCCTCAGCCTATCCGTTGGCTTTACCCTTGCATTCAGTTACCCCTCATTGTTAGGACTTGCTGAGTACATTAAGTACTCACCCTTGCTTTAATCCTTCAGATGAAGAACCCGAGTACGTGGAGGATGGTGATGAAGAGTAGGGTCCTATCTACACTCAAGATGCCTGTGCTAGTGCTGTTTCCGTCTTCCGCTGTAGTAGTGTTTAAGTGGTTCTGCTGTTGCAGCCCACCAACTTGATGCTTGTTGTAATAAAGTGGCTCTTGGCCGGTTGTTATAAGACCTTTTATGTATGAAGGCTTGTATGAGACTCGGTAATATTTATGTAAGTGATGACTCTGTGATATCAGTCTGTGTGAAGTGTTCGTATCAACGTCTGATCCAGAGACTGGTACGGTAAGCACTAATGCTCCAGAAATGGGTACGACACCACCGGTCAGCCGTCGTGTGTCGCACCGTGCGCAAAAAGCGAGCGCGGAATATACAGTGATCTCTTCCCGGTGCATGCCGACCATGACGCACCAAATGCGCCGCGGTGGTGCGTTTGATAATGTTTGGAGGTTTTTTTTTTTTTTTTGAGAGACGATAATGTTTGGAGGTGAGCCGTTCTGCGGGGCTTCGGATGCAGAGCTTCTTTTGCCATTTGCCAACTCTGCTAACTGAAAAATCAGAGCTTCTAAACTGCTAGTAATAGTACACCTAGAAGAGAGAAGGCACCACCAATCGATACACACGTTGTACTAGGAACGTCCGCAGCCCCCGACGTGTCTTTCCAAGCCCTACGCCAGAAAACCGAGTTCCAATACACACAAAACATTCGCGGGCTCGCGGCCAGCGGCACCGCCCCGTTGAGCTGCCCGTGCCCCCTGCACTATCTCTGATCATTCATTACGGTCTCATGCATTCACATAACATACCTTCAGGTCGACTCGTTGCTGGCATGCTTTTCCTACACTATAAAACTCCATACCCTTACAAGCCTCTCGCTCACAGTATAAACACCTAACACATACTTACCTGTACGTGCTGTACTAGTAGTATTCGGTGCCAACAATTAATATATACCCAGCATGAGGTCACCAGCGGTTGCTGTGCTCGCAGCGGCGTTCCTCGTCGTCGCGGCGGCGACGCTCCCGGCGGCGTCGCGTGCGGAGTGGGTGGCGGTCCCCGACGTGCACGGGGACCTGGTGATCAGGCAGGTGGCACAGTTCTCGGTTCTGGTGTACGGGCTGGCGCACCGCAAGGACGTAAGGTTCGTGGACGTGGTGAGCGGCGAGACGGAGGAGGCGGTGGGCGGCGGCACCAACTACAAGCTCGTCGTGGTGGCGGCCAAGGCCGACGACGGCAAGACCGCCGAGTACGAGTGCCTTGTGTGGGGCGTCCCCGGCTCGCGTTCCGACACATGGAAGCTTCGCAGGTTCAGGAAGATCCATAGCTAAGCTTGCTGCTGCTGATGCTTGAAGTACGTGCACGAGCTCCTCAAGTGTGCTCGTTTATATATAACCAGTTATGATCATCATGCATGCTTCATATTATACTCGAGGCATATTTTTGAGAGAAATACGATCTACCGTCATTTACGCACTGTATTAAGCGTGGTAAGTAATAAGGTTTGTCCCCCTTTAAAAGGAATTTTATGTAAGTTTGCCATTGAATTATGTGCATTGCACCGCTTAATTGAGTAAATTGAAGCATTATTGAACAAAAAACATACGGATTTGTTACGCATATGCCCTGCCAAATATCTGTGTGCGTGCATGGAAAACATCAGTGAAGAAATACTCATCAATCTGTTCTTTTTTTTTTCTGAGCACATGTCATCGATCTGTTCTGCTAAAAGGAATCGTGAACAATTTCTTCTCTCCGCAATCTACCGCGCCGATGGGCCGAAAACGTTTCGCACCCCCGTGGACTAGTTGACGAAAGCCGCGTTTGATTACGACGAAGCCACTACGCATGGGCCCGCAGTAACTAATCTTGCTGAATTGAGCCCGGATTCAGCTAAACCTCCGTCCTTTGGCAATCGAGTACCTCAACTGTATTTTATTTTTTTTATTTTTTTGCATGGGACCTCAACTGTATTTCAACTTTGAGAACGGAGGTTTCGAGGACCGAGACTTTTTTGGGCCCATGTTCATTCGCTAAACGTGTTCAATTACGTACTGGCCACCCTCGAGGTGCACGAACAGCTTCGTAGACTTCGCTAGGACCATTTTAACCAGAGAGTTCGAGAATAGTTTGGTAACTAGTTGTATCAGCTTGATCTACTTTATTTTTTAGTATAATGAGCTTGATCTACTTGGCAAGAAGAGGACAAGACCTCTCGATCGAAGGTGTTTCAGTGTAAACTGCGAGTAATGAGAAGAGATCTTGATAATTTGACCTCGATCCATGATGCTCCCTTCAGAGTCTTCACTCGTCTAAATTGTGCTTAGCCTTGTTCATCGAGGTTTCGGACTACGTATTGTACATCCTTAAAGTGGGTTTCCCTATGGAGCCGAAGTCAATGGACAGCGACGATCTAGATGTACGTGAACAATATGCATGGCGACTTCACGGACGATGAGATTGGACAAGGTCGAGAAGGTACTATACGGGCCTGGTGACCATCGACATGGAAAGGTGGCATCCGGCGCTTGGTATGTACGCCCAGTACTCCTGGTTAGCAGCCTCTAAGTCTAATGCTGATTTTTTGATTGTTGATGACTACGCAACGACAATTACATTAGTCATAGGTTCAAAAACAATTTACATTAGTCATGCATGTAAGTATATGCATGTGCATGCTCCCTGATGTATTTTTCTGCAGATCATGTCAAGCTTTTCGACGAGAGTTTTCCACAATACCAGCATATACACAGTTATTCTGTCTGTAAAACTTCCTAGAGAGAGAGTTCATGTGGTGTTGTGGTGAAGCCATGTAGACATTGACCTGATTCAGCAAAGTCATAATTTTCCGCATCCTGTTCAGTTCGATCCTAAACCACTGCACTGACAATACCGGTGCAGGGCTATTTTCGTGGTTTCGAAGTCGAAGCACATCCCAGCTGCTATGTTATCTTCAGCTACAAGTTGCAAAAGGCCCTGGAAGCTTCGTTTGTCCTTGCGTGCTCCATGCCAAAGAACCTCACTCGGGAAGACGAACAGCTAAGCACCCTTGGTCAACAATCTCGTGCTTCGCTGCATCAGTACACGACAGCAAGCTAAACCACATGCTCTGCTAGCTGTAATAATGGGCTATTAGTAGTTAATTTTCCTCCCTTTTCTGCACTATATATAGCAGCCGTATATTGGACTCTTCATGCACGCATCACTCTCATTTCTCCCGCGCGCTAGCCCTAGTCATTACTACTCAGCAGCTCGATAGAATAAACATAACACCAGCTTGCTAAGCACCGACATAAACCAGGAAACAACGATATGAAGCCGTCGTCGCTTCTTGCCCTTTCCTTCCTCCTTGCAATTGCCGTCGTCACCAATGCCGACGAGAACACGAGTGCGGCTCCAGCACCAAGCCCACCAGATACCAGCCTGCCGCCGCCTCCACCTGCAGTTAGCACTTCACCGCCAGCATCACCACCGCTGCCGGTGAACTCTCCGGCGTGGTCGCCCGTGACGGACGTGAACGACCGGACGATCCAGCAAGTCGGGCAGTTCGCCGTGGTCGCCTACTTCTTCAACACCGGGAAGAAGCTGGTGTTCGTGAACGTTGTCGGCGGCGAGACCCAGCCCTACAACGGAGGCAACAGCTACCGGCTGGTGATCACCGTGGCTGGGGCTGGCCCCGTCGCGGAGATGACGGCTCGGTACAGCGTGTCCGTTTGGGGCATCCTCGGCACGACGACGTGGGAGCTTTGGTCCTTCGCGCTAAATTAAAGCCACTGACGTCGAGATGACGAGGCCGAGAATGCTGCATTTCGATCGAGTGGTAATAAAACGTAGGCGCGTTAATTTATTCGTTGTTGTTTGATCCTACTTCAGTGCGCAGTAGAGCATTTAGGAAGAAATCTTCCGTGTTGATTCTTCATGAATTGTTGTCGAGTGTTATATATGCTCTGTATTTCTGCAACTAAACAGTCATATTTTGCCAATCAATTTATTTCCCAGGCCAATGTTCCCCAAAGTACAATGATCAGCTGCCATTTGTTATTCTTGCTCTAATTTAAATCCTTGCTATTGTGCTACTTAGTCCATTCATTAATGCAGATGTTGGTCAATCCTTCGCTTTAGTGAACGACAGAGGAGACCCTCTTTATAATGCAAGACTGGAAAAACACATGAATTCTGTAGAAATACAGGTGGAGAACACAGGATTGAAAAACATAAAGATGTTGTAGGAGGAGCCCTTTGGATGGCTACCGGAAACTCATACAAACAAAATAGGAATATTAGGTCATGTATAATCTACATCATGTAAGGACCGTGTGACCGAGAGAGGGAGGGGGTGTGAATCGGTGCACACTATGAACTTTTTTCTTCCAGTATAAATCACCCACTCAACTCCTAGCAAGTAGACCTAATGTATATAAAGAGGCACACTAAGGAGAGTCCTTAATCTAGTGAACTTATATAAGAGCAAAGCACAAGCACAAAGATAAAAACTAGTTCACTAGGCAAGAGCAAACCTAAGATACACTACAAGTTAGACAAGCTAGAGCGAAGTACTAGATGATCTACTAAAGGTAGGCACACTAAGAAGAGTCCTTAGATCAACTAGCAAAGGAGCTAAACATAAGATACACAAGCAACCATATGAAGAAAGCAACTAGAGAGCATATGAAAACACCAAGGAAACAACTAGAGCAACAAGTAAGCAAGTCAATCTCAAATACTACTAGCAAGCAAGATAGAGCAATAAGTAAGTGCAAGTAGTAAAAGAGAAGGGATAGAAATGCTCATGATATTTCCTGTGGTATCGGGAGGATGACGCCTCCCCCTAGTCCATGTTAGGTCATTCCCGTCGGAGTCTCGACCCCTCGTTGGCGATCCCTTCTAGAGCATTTTTCACCCTCCGAGTGAAGACGCGGGCACGTCCCGCCGGCAACTCTGGATGCTCTTCTAAAAGTAAGGATCCGCATGTGATGCGGTCCAAAGGGCGCTCTCTTCACGTAGCTTCTTTCACACGGGAAGCCCGAAGACCGTGTACAAACTTGAGGTGGCTTCCACGCTCCTTGGCAAGCTAACCACCGTCATCTAACCGGTCTAGGTCTTGCCATAAACCAAGAGTAACAACCCTAGTTGATCCTCTCAAGCACTCACTAGCCTAGAGATCAAAGGATGCACATGGTGTCACTCTTCTCAAGCACTGGGATCACTCAAATCCCTCAAAGTGTTTCTTCTTTCTTCACTTGGCTTCTTGGCAGCACCTCCCAACCTATGGACTGTCCAAGAGCACCTCAAAGAGACAAGCAACCAGCTATTTATAGGCTCCACCACCTACGAAACTAGCCGTTGCAACTTTCTGCCCAGATTCCTCTGGTCACCAAATCATGCGGTGACTGGCACCGTATCATACGGTGACTTCACCTTCTGCTGGAACTTGATCTTCTCCATTGATCCTTGCTTCCAACACCTTCTTACTTGGTTCCTGCACTTCTCTTCTGCAACCCTAGCACTTGGAAGACACACCATGCATCCAAAGATCTCTAAGCTAGTGTTTACCGAAGAGTACCAACTTGAACCCTCTTGATAGTCCGGTTTTTCCTATGGACTCAAGCTAACATCTAATCAAGTCAACACTTGCTTGAATCTATCATGTCCTTAGCCTTGATCCATCTCCTCGACCGTGGCTCCGTCAAGTCCGTCCATGAGTTGATGAGGCAACCAATCATCCTTGATTTGAGGTAAAAGGTTGGTTCGTTGTCCCACTCACTTCCATATGACCTAAGGATAAGATACTCAAAACATATGTTAGTCACATGCATGGTTCTCATCCAATCACCAAAACATTCATACCTTGGGGATCCCTAACTCTAATGGTCATTAAGCTTACACAGCACTTTACCTCAACTAAAACAACATAATATGTTTTGATATTCTCGTAACAAAATAAGCACAATGATTTTTTTTTTATTAATTCCCTCATGAGAAAGGCCACACCTACGGACCGGGCGAAGCACGGCCATCAAGTTCATTGGGCTCCTGGCAACCAACGGCTTTTATTGAGCGGATGGACCAAAAGGAAAAGTACCTCGCTCGAATGGACCAAAAAGAAGCAGCAACTAATGTGGGCTTGTTCCGTAAGTGGGCCGAAGGCCGTTCGATGCGACTTTTTTGTTTTGTTCTTTCCCTGTAAAGTTGACCAGTTTGGATCAAATCGATGTCATGTGTGAATTTTCTTTTGCAAGTGATGCCATGTGTGAATTGACGTCATACAGTTCAACCTCGTTCATGGACGGTCCGATCCCACCAAAAAGAACGGTGTTATACAGTTCAGGCTCTAAAAGTAAACCATATATACTTGCTCGAGGTCGTGGCTGCCGACAACACCCAATCAATGCATTCCGGGTTACAGTATGACGCTAGTAGATCCTAAATAAGTGCAATTTGAGCACCATGCAATGAATCTGAACCTAAGTAGCATCCGGGAGTTCACAGTAGCTGGCATGCATAGTAGTCTACTCCAACATGTACACATATACTAGTATAACTGTTCAAAATGTTGACAAGTGAAGATGCCAATATAATGCATGGTTGTGTGATCTATGATGGAGTGCATTTCCAGGAAAATATTGGCCGCTGACCTGCACGAGCAAGGGGTCTATCTACTCTGGCCAGCCAGGGATGCAGTACGTAGACTTTCTTTTTCGAGAATTGTAAGTACGTGCTGTCAGGTGACCTGTCCAATTTTCTATGCCCAATTGGAGGGATTATTCAACTGTGGCTTTGCGAGATCAGATATATGTTAATTACATTTGACTCATTACCTCGTTCATGATGTTGACTTGTGAACGATGACTATGATAAAGCTCAGTCACAAATTGTTCAGTCCATAGCTGTTCCGTCACAAATTGTTCAGTGATAATTCAGCCTAGCTACGTATACTATATAAAACCGTGTACGTGAATGCAAGTCAACCGTTGGTTTGCAATGCCAGGGTGTTCACTCAGGGCCACTTGACTGGATCGGAGTACACTAACAAGTGCTGCCCTCCCCAGGTCTGAAGACGCACCCAGCTGCAGCCTTCCCTTCATTTTCACGCACTATAAATAGGCCGCACAGGACACAGAACTCTGCACCAACAAACAAACACGTCCTTTGTTCACGGGCCACAGCTCCTCACACTTCAGCACGCTCTAGCCGCTAGCGATCAGCAGAGCACGCACTGTGCAGTGTGCAGTGTGGTTACGGCGACACACGTCGACACCACAAGAGGCCGACAGCCGAACAAGCTACGTACCTTGGCAGCGCACGATGAGGCCGTCGCTTGTTGTCCTTCCTCTCGTGCTCGCCACCTTCCTGCTTGCCGCTGCCAACGCCCAAACCAACACCTACACGGCGCCGGAACCGAGCCCACTGCCTCCTCCGTCGCCACCGTCGCCTGACGCAACAATAAGCCCACCACCACCGTCACCACCGCCACCCACGGAAAGCCCACCTCCGCCGTCGCCGCCGCCAGCCGTTGCAAGCCCACCTCCTCCGTCGCGACCGCCACCCACGGCAAGCCCACCACCGCCGTCTCCACCTCCTCCACCCCGTGCAAGCCCACCACCGCCGTCCCCACCTCCGCCGCCGCCAGCTTCGACGTGGACGCCCGTGTCGGACGTGAACGACCCGACGATCGTGCAGGTGGGTCAGTTCGCGGTGCGCATCTACGCGCTCAGCACTGGGCAGGTGAAGATGTCGTTTTTGAATGTGGTAAGCGGCGAGACGCAGCCGTACAACGGCGGCTACAACTACCGGCTGGTGGTCACGGTGTCCGGCGGCAAGAAGGCGCAGTACGACGCCTACGTCTGGGGCATCGTCGGGACCATGTCGTGGAAGCTCCTGTCCTTCGCGCCCCACTAATTAATGATGTACTTAAACACATGCATGCATGGCAGCATCGATCGTCATGCGTATTTTACCAGATGGATTGACGTACGTCTAGCTAGATAGTTCATCTTACATTCTTACTGCACGTCGTTACTTTCTTCCCTTAATTAGCATGTTGGCATTGTTACATTTTTGTTTCTGGAGTTCGATTTTTGTGTCTCTGGTTAGGCTCATCACTCCGTATGTATTTTCCTGTAACTCTTCCATTATTACCAGATAATAAAATAAAGTAATTGTATCTTCCTTCTCTGGTTGGAATATGAACAAATATGCACTGAACTTTACCATTCGTGTTGTTCTTCCTGACCAGCGAAGTTTCTCCGGTGACCTTTGTTCAACGAGCTTGGGCCACGCGCGTGGTTGGTGGGCGCGAATCATACGGTCCACAGCCAAACTCTTGGGCCGAGCCACGAGTTCATCACCCATACACTCGTGGGCCGAGCCTGTTTTAACATTGCTCGTTCAAAAGGTTACGATGTTTCTCTCTCTCTCAAAAAAAAAAAAAAGGTTACGATGTTTATCAGCAAGTCTACTCCCCTTCTGTCTCAAAAAAAAAAAGTTACTCCCCTTCAACATTGCTTTTACTTACTCAGGCATACTAAACACCTATAATCGTGATTTTGTATGAACGTCTATATGATAGGCACAACCAATAAATCTTGCAATTTGGTGAACTCATCACAAGCTACTTGTTGTCGATTGACGGACAAGTGGCCCACTTCCTTAAATTAATAGTATAGTTAACGTAAGAAAACAATGTCCTGAGTCAAATACCTGAAGATAAGTTTATCAAAAGAACACTAACCAACCGAGCTATATGCTCAAACTAGCTAGTGAACTGAGTTTTGACTGGACTAAATGATGTCGTAATGCTTAGTGCCGACAACATCCAATTAATGCATGCTAAGTTATAATATGATTCTTCTGATAAAATATTGTCCCTCACATAAAACTAAAGTGTGTGGTTCTAACAACATGCATTGCATGATACTCCCTCCGTTTTTAATTATATGACATCGTTGATTTTTTTGTTGAATTTTGACCAATAATATATATAAAAATAATTAGTTGTTTAACGTGAAATGTATATTGTTGGATCTATCATCAAAAGCACTTTAAGATTGACTTATACGTTTAGTTATTTTCACAAATATTTATGAATAAGACGAATGATCAAAGTAATGAAAAAAGTCAACGGTGTCATATATTTAAAAACGGAGGGAGTAGTAGACAATCAGCATCCGGGAGTACAGTTGGTGACAACCATGCGCAGTACCCGATCCCAACACGTACGTACTATATATGAAACATAAAAACCTCGTATATTATATTAGTAATTGTTTGAAAAACTTGGTATGGAACTTATGTGTATTTCCTTTTCGCCAGTAAAATCTCATGTATATATGGAGTGCCGTTCCTGAAAGATACTGGGCGCTACGCCTGCAGAATCGTGGGAGCAAGTCGTCTCGATGACTCGATCGATCACTCTGACCCGGCCAGGTAGACTTTGGAATGCATTCACGAGGGTATCGGAGATGCTGTCGCTTGTGACCGGGGTGTTCGTGTGCCGCTTCTATTCTAACATCCGGTTGCAGTAATTAATTATAACCAAGTGCAATTTTTGGGTAAGATCAGGAGTGTCGTCATTACCGTCGGCTCAATTATATGTTATTCCTCATGCCTTCAGGTATCATTCAAAGTTTCCACAGCGCTGATAAATGGCGTATAGTTGGTCAATCATTTTTGAGGTTTTGTTTTCCACAAATTAATCATTTTTTATCACGGTGAGCTGTAAACTATATTCAAGACTTCTTTTAAGCAAGCTAGGGCAGGTCGCTGCTATGGAGTAAGGTAGAGTAGAAAAAGATAATACATGCAGCTGTATGTACTTCATCCTCTTTAATTGTCTTTAGGACACCAAATTCAGTTCACTTTTTAACTAAAATTGTTGTCCTAACGACAACAATTCAAAATTAAAGGGAGTACTTATCAGTTGGCTGTCTATATGCAAACTAAAACTTACTGTGTAGGCAACAGAATAAACACAGTAAACTGACGGATTTGCTAAAACGAATAGCTTGATATACACATAAAAATGATATATTAGCATCATCAAAGAAAACCAAAAGGATAACTAAACATTCAGCTTTTCACCATTTTCTCGTGCGTATCCTCTATCCTCCATGGAGACAATGTTCTGACGCTTATTGTTGGAGATGGCGCCACTTGACGACAAAAAACAAGTCGGCATCATCTCCTGCTCGACCTAACAGTACATGAAAATTAACAGGACATGAGGCTCTACTCGATCCTGCTATATTCGCGCAATGAAGTCAACCTTAATTTGTTTTCACCTAGGTGACGGAGTACTATAATTACGTTAGTAATTGTACTAGCCGGTGCCGACAGCCACACTCCGAAAAGGCATGCATGCACTTGCCACACTATAAATAGGCCACTCAGGGCACAGCTTTCATTCACCACCACCACCAAGTCCCCCTTGTCTCGCAGTCACAACTCGCTCTAGATAGGGATCATCACCAGAGATCGATCGAGCACTAGTGCACTGGGCACGCACGTCCTCAGTCCTCACACAAGGCACAGCCAATAGGCCACTGAACCTGACAACATGAGGCCGTCGCTTCTTGTCATTTCGGTCGTGCTCGCTGCCTTCCTTGCCACTGCCAACACCCAGAACTCCACGGCGCCACCACCACCACCGGACACCCAGCCTCCTCCGCCGACGGCGTCCACGTGGACGCCCGTGGCGAACGTGAGCGACCTGACGATCGTGCAGGTGGGGCAGTTCGCCGTGCGCATTTACGCGCTCAGCACCAACGAGCTGAAGATGTCGTTCGAGGCCGTCATCAGCGGTGAGACCCAGCCGTACAACGGCGGGGTCAACTACAAGCTGCTCATCAAGGTGTCCGGCGGCAAGAAGGCGCCGCAGTACGACGCGTTCGTCTGGGGCATCCTCGGCACCATGTCGTGGAAGCTCTGGTCCTTCACGCCCCACTACTAATATAAGCAAAGGCACGGCATGATCGATGGCATGCACGCATCGTGCATGCGTGCAGATGGTGGACGTCTTTACAGAGAAGTTCCTCTTATATATAGGTTGCTTTTCAACCACTTTGTTTGCAGTGTATCTTTTGCAGCACCGTCATATTTCATCGTCTTTATGTTTCAGATTACGCACATGACTATATGAGCTTATGTTGTACTTCTCTGCTACGTTTTTTATCTTTTAATAAAATCAGACGTACTTTGTCTTTGCTCTAGTAAAAGATCTATGCTCCGTTGTTGTACTATTTTTATACGTACATGTATTACTCAGGTATACTATTCCGTGTATTTTGAGCATATGTTAAAATGAGGAGGACAATATTTGTATATACTTTTTCCCTGTTCTATCAGACCAGTCCCAATAGCGTGTCCATTTTTTTTAAGAGCGCCACATAAGCAGCAAGATAAGTATTTGATGGTTAAAATATCCATTGAGAGTGTAGCCTCATCCTGCTTACACTACTGGAAACTGTACCATCATCATATGGGCGAGCTGAAGAATCAAGCTGGAACATCCCAGGTAGCGCCCAAATTAAGTCAAGCCCGAACCCCGAACCTCACGGGATTCAGTTTCGTTCTCAACGCCAGATCTACTAGCGTGATCTAATCTTATAGTAACTCGTAGCATATCCAGAACCAAGACACGTGTAGTAATTAATTAATTATGAACGCACACGAATCATGATACTGTACGATACGAACACAATGCGTATCTCCACCAGAGGTGGTGCACTGGATCATCGAACCCGACTCGATGCCAAACAAGATTCCGAGGAGAATTTAGCATACCGTGTTGAGCCGCAGGATCTTGTACCAGTTCACCGGATTGCATGGACCGCCCCCATATTGCGCATGCACACGTTCGATGATCCGGTGGAGCCGATCGTGAACGTCCGTCCGGATCTGGAGGCTGCGCCACACAACCCCACATCGATCGATCCGTTGCCCTCGCCCCCGCCGCATCGATCCCGCCCTCCTCTCTCGATCGCCGCCTCAATCGCCGCCGTCTCCACTTCGCCCTGCCCTAGCTAGCCTCCCGCTCGCGCCGCCTCCTGCTTCCCCTACGCCGGCCTCTCCGTCGCCGCCTGGGTGTCGTCTTCATCAGGTCGCGAGGCCGCGCGCGGCCTTGATATCTCGACACCGTCCCTGAATTCCTGAGCCAGTATCGCCGTGATCCCTCATTGTCGCTGGAGTTACGCGGCGGGCTTACCGGAGTTCCAGAAGGCTGGGGTAACGCGAGCCGGATCGTCCGGTCTCGTTGGTCGATTGACGCGCGCGGGTGTCCTCGACTTTCAATCTGATCGGAGACAATGGCCGTGCACCATACATACACAGAAGAAAAAGAATTTGATAAACTGGAAACAATGAGCATAGTCGCCTTCTAGTCCCTGTGTGCCCTCACCGGCCGGAGAGAGCAGTCGATTGTAAGCTCCCGATCCATCGGACAGGTCGAGATGGCGGGCTGCCTGTGGCCGTGCGCCACTGCGGTGGTGTCAAGAGATAGGAGCCTGTTCCGGTCCAAGCCCAGGACTCCCCCGGAGGTGGTGCAGCACGTCAGAGAACTCCTGTCCTACGTCAAAGATCACCGGGAAGGATGCGGCGGCGGCAAGCACGACTCAAAGCGTGAGCACAAGGTGACAACCGGCCTTCTCGAGCAGGATTTTCTTGCAGTGGTTCCGTTCTTTTTATTTTGTTCCCCCACTTCCTTAACAAGAGATTGCAATGTGACAATGCCCATTTATTTTTATATATTATCTGTTTAAGGATGCCCGGGGATATCAACATGCCTTCTGTTATTTAGTACTTTAGGATCCTGTTTTGTTGCAGTCAAAGTCTTACACTTTGACAAAAAAAAAAACATTTAATTCGTATGTTAGTGGGGAAATCGTTTTTTTTTTTTTTTGGTCGGATTGTTCATAAGGAGACAAACATGTTTTTGACTAAGATGAACATGTTATTGTTCCTAACGATACACGGAAAGCATCATAGAATCAATGGCCCAGTATAATGTACCATTCTCTCGTTATATCTTAGTAATGCATCTTGCTCAAGCAAAACAGAACTTTTTACTCTCTTGTTATTACCAACATTATTATTTGAAATAAACAATAATATTCCAATTATAAAATTAGCGTAAATGCCCTTTTGACTGTCAATATTTGATAAGCTAATAACTCTTGGTTTAGGATTAAAACCAGAATTGATTTGCTTGCAGATGGCAGACCTAAGCAAAAGCATCAAAGAGATGAAATGCATTCTTTATGGCAACGGAGAGGCAGACCCTGTTGAAGAAGCTTGCGTGCAGTTGACCAAGGAGTTCTTCAAGGAGAACACGGACACCTTCAATCTATTAATTGTTTGCCTTCCATGCTTGGATTTGGAGGTATCTCAAGAGATTCCATATATCTTTTTAATATAAGATCTCGTTACTATTTTGATTTTTCTAGCCAATTTCAATAACATATTGAAGTCAAACATATCCAAATACTTCTAAACACGTTATTATTTCTATCTTTAGACACAAAAGGATGTAACTCAGGTCATTGCAAATTTGCAAAGGCAAAAGGTTGATTCAAAGCTGATTGCCTCAGATTACATTGAAGCTAACCTGGATCTTTTGGATACTTTGATGTCAGGGTAAGAAACAAGTCAAAACTTACTCATTGATATCAACATGCTCAACTAATCTAGTCATTTCACAAATCTTTGAAGTGTTTTCTTTTTGCTGTGCAATAGCCCATCAAACCATATAACTTAGCATTTAGAGAGCCATTACATACATATGGTTTGTGTTTATGATTATTTATTTTTCTTTAAAACTAACTGCAAAGGTATTTATGCTACCTGTGTGAAGGTACGACAATATGGAAATTGCGATACATTATAGCACTCTATTACGAGACTGCATACGCCACCAAGTTGCTGCAAGGTATATATGACCTTGACCTCCATTGCTATCTCTTACAATAGTGAAAACACTAAGTTTCTTAATATTTTAAAATGTTACCATCACTTTCATTTGTTTGTGGTGGATAGTATTAGTGGTTCATCAATTTCTTTTGTTTTTCATCTAATTTATTTATGGTTCTTTTTGCAGGTATGTTTTAGGTTCTCAGCATGTTAGGAAATTTTTTCATTACATACAGTTCCCAGACTTCAACATATCATCAGACATCTTCAAGACGTTTAAAGTGAGTATGGGCATGGCTTTTGAATTGAAAATTTTCTACTATTACATGCATAAACATTATTAACCAAACAAAATTTCGTTAAGTTTGTGATGTATACAGTAATTGTACTATGCTTGCTTTAACAGGAGCTCCTTACACGACATAAATCCACTGCTTCTGAGTTCCTTTCCAAGAATTATGATTGGGTGAGTATTTTTTCCAACCGGTTACTTGAACCGGAAAACAAATTTATTTTTGACATTTACATTTTTTCATGTACATTTCTAGTGATTCTGTGATTTCTAATTGCACGTCATGTACTAGTTCTTTGCAGAGTTTAACTCGAAATTGCTATCATCTTCCAACTATATCATCCGAAGGCAAGCTACTCAGGTATGTTTTCTTTTTGTCCTTGATCATTGTCTACTTTTGAGATTTCTACCCACTGCATTGGACTAGCATCCATGACAGCAAATTCTACACATCTTATTTGAACACTGATATGATTGGTTAAGCTTTAACCCATTTGTCATGTATCTCTTTCAGCTCCTGGGAGATATTCTTCTTGAGAAGTCAAATGCAGAAGTGATGATGCGCTATGTTAGTACAAAGGAGCACCTTATGATTCTGATGAACCTTCTAAGGGTAAGATATGGTTTCTACATTCAACCATGCTGGACAACCATAATCATGCGTTATAACTGTCCCTTTCACCAATAATATTACTCTGGTTGCACTTGCTTGATGGATATTAACTTCTCAATGCTCATTGCCAGGAGCAAAGCAAAGCTGTTCAACTGGAAGCTTTCCATGTCTTCAAGGTACGTTCATCTAATAGTGCCAGCTCCCTACACTCTACTGGAATGCTTTCAGTGCTGTAAACTCATACTACTTTCACCTGGCTATGCACCAGTTGTTTGTTGCCAACAAGAATAAGCCACCTGCGATTGTGAGCATACTGCGCACCAACAGAAGCAAGCTCCTGAGGTTCTTGGGAGACTTCACTCTTGACAAAGGTATTATCTTCACATCAACTATTTTCCTGCCCGGGTTAACCGAACCCTACCTAACAGGGTTTATGTTTTGTTTGACGCAGAGGATCAGAAGTTCGAGACCGACAAAGCTAAGGTCGTGTCTGATATTCTGGGGCTGGCGATTAATTGTTAGGTTGGAGAAGTCGACATGCCAAGTAGTTTAGGCCCTGCTTCCCGTTTTGTTTCTCAAGTTTTGTTCTTCCAGCTCGTTGTTTTGGAACCGCACGCGCCGCGTGTGAAGCTTGCTTGTATTTCTCTTCCGGTGCGTGATGTGCTGGTTAATTTGTGGGCTTGCCGTGTTTTCCTAGCTTTTTTTTTTTTTTTTTTTTTTTGAGGAGATCCTAGCTTAATTTTCTGTGTCTTGTGTGTCGTGTTATTTCCTAAAGTGGTCCAGATCCTTCCGTGCGGCGCTGGGCTTGCTGGCCTTGTGGCCTGCTTTGCGACTAACGGAAAACATATTTGCACGAAGCAAATACTTATTTGCGCAGTCGGCCCAAGTAACGCGTTCTTGGCAAGTACAAAAGGAACGTAAATTGAACCTACCCACATATTTCGCCCTTCGATTTCTCAAACGAAAAAAATTAAGCTTGATGCATCTAGATTTTCTCCTTCAAATCACCCAGTTTGGTGAGATTAAGCACCTGGAGCCTCGATCGTTGGGTGGTTGAACCGCCGACGGCCGACCCCAACTGGCCAGGCTCTCAGCGCAATCCGATCGACTTGCAGAACCGATTTGTCGCGCGTGATCGGGGCACTTACCAAGAACGCCCTGCTTGCCCGTCCGCCAGAGCTGCTCCGGCTGACCGGCTCCGATCATCACTAAAGATAAATCGACACATGACACCTCAGGGAAACCGATCATCCAGTATGCAGAATTGCAGATTATCTATCATTCGGTTCTGAAAGAAGGCTGATACATTATATATACACGTTACAGTTGCATATTCTCAGGGGCGAAGACATACATAACACTCGCTCCCAATCATATCGCGCCATAATAAGGCAATTTAAAAGTAAGATCAGATCGATCAAGCGGAGAAGAAGCCGTCGAAGGCGGCGAGGCCGAGTCCGGTCTTGGGCTCCATCTCGCTGAGCCGCACCGCGAAGTTGACCCGCACCCCGGACGCTGCCGCGGCGGCGGACTCCACCCAGGAGCTCAACACCTTCTCAACGGCTGCGAAGTTCCTCGCGCCGCTCCCAGGCGCCTCACCGCCGTTGGCGTTCGGAGCTCCGCGCTTCACCCTCTTCTCGAACTCCTCGGTCACCAGCAACGCGATGTCCGCCATGGAAGCTTGCTGCACCACTAAACACTCACTTGCCAGCCCTGCTCTTCTTGCTTTGGTGTCTTGCTCTGCTCTGCTTTGGAAGATGCTGTGATGAATGATGAGCAGCCTCTACCGGTGCAAGCTAATTTATAGTCGGGGCCAGTACTGACTAATGAGCCGGTAATTGCTTTGCTGTTGCTCGGAGCTCGGTTTCGGATAAGCCTCACGCGATTCGCTTTTACTTCTTAATTCTGCTGTCGCGTCGCCGGTTTGCGCCGCGCTCGCCGTCTGTTTGTTTTCGGCGACCCGCGGCCCTGTCCCCGTCTGCTGTCTCCTGTTTTTAATTCTGTTGGCCGGTGCGGCACCCAGCGGCGTAGAGTGCCCTGTGCCGCACTGCGCTAGTACGTGTTACATGTTCTCTGTCTCAACGTTTTAGTGGTATATACATGCGTCAGTCAGTATTGCAAATCAGAGTCCCGCTTAATTGCTCAAATACGGCAATAACACGTAAGCTGAGTCGTTGGACTGGGCTTAGTACGCTACGGGAATATTTCAAATCAGAGCCCTGCTTAAAAGTACATCAATAATACAAGCTGCTGCGTGTTGGTTATTACTTGATTATAGGACTTGAGACTAAAAGACGATTTCAAAGCTGCGTCCTTCTCTGTGAGAAGGCCCGGTCTTGATTAGAGGACTTGAGAGACGGATATTTTTCTACCGCGTCCTTGTGACTTGTGACTTTTGTGAGACGTCCCGGTCTTGTGATGTGAACGTAAACAGTCACATGTTTCATGTCTCCGTGTGGATCCGCGTCATGGTATCTTCACAGGGGCCGCACATCGGCACATGCTCCTGCTTCCCGTCCGCGTCCGCGGTTGTCCTTGTTTCGAGCGTGGTAGGTTTGTGTGGGTGTGGCTGATGATTCGGTGATGGTGGCGTTTCTAGATGGTTCACAATGCCATGTGCTCCCCATCAAGTCGTACCTTTTAATGAACTTGATCATCTTTCATACTATAATCAACGGGTTAGTTCAGACAGATTAAACCCGGACTTTGGCTGCGTCATGGTCTTATCGCGTTTTCTTGGACCAACTCAGCTACTAGCAAGCAAAAGCATCTTGTGCTTAATTTAGGACCTCTTTGGTAGAACTATGGTTGTGTTGGCTTCGGTTGTGGCTGTGGTTTTTTTCAAAAAAACGGCTGTGCTGGCTGTTTGTACGGCTGTGCCTAAAACGTTTGACAAAACGGCTTTTTCTGCAGCTTCTCCATATTTTTAGGGACAAATATAGAAAGATGAGGGCGCCGTAGAGAAAAGAAGCCGATAAAGCTACCATTTTGTGGCTTCATGTTTCACTTTATTTTTGGATACGGCTTCCTCCTTTTTTTATGGAGAAACACTTGAGGAAGCACCCCCTTTGGTTGAAAAACATGAGAAGCCGCTGAAGAAGCCGTTGGAGAAGCCCTACCAAAGGGGCCCTTAGTTGTATCCGGAATTCCGAATATGAGTTCTTATATTAGTACAAATGTAGAATGGACAGGCCCAAATGAATATATTGTAGATCAGAACACCGTAAAACCTCTTTCATTTAATGGAAAACACATCAGCCGGCATCTAAGTAACCCTCTACTGAAACTGACTTTACAAGATCTACAGAACAAGCGACGCAGGATGTAGAATGCCTTGTGAGTGGAAGCGTTCTGTGTATTGCCCATAAAGATGGGCCTGCCTTTTCCTCCATTATTGAGCAACTAGGAAAAGTAGGTCAAAACGTGAACCAAGCACAAAAAATCCTGGTGCCCATGTCAGCCGTGTCGCTATCCGTCCACGGTATTAGGCCAAGGAAACGGAGCATGTTTTTTGTAAGGCAAACCGCAGCTTCACATGGTTCGGCGTAAGCAGTTTTCCTCCACCCCAACAGCATGATCTAATCGAAATGCGTGCACGCCAGAACAAGATCAAACTACGCTTGACATATATAGAAATCTGCACGAATTCTATCTGTACCATATATTGTACACGGTGGCTGTTGTTCCTTTACTAATAACAAAGCACCTGAGGAAACAAGGTTGATGCATGCGGGGTACAGCTCAGAAGTCAACAGTTTACTACAGTGGCGATTCTGAATTCTGAAACACACCATGCAACAAAAATGCCGCCACTTCTTCAGGAGTTTACAGTGGAAATTCTTCGAGGCAACAATGGAGTACACATTTCTACAACAAATACGACCGACAAAATGCAGGGGCTCTTTGGTGCGTTACAGGCTTCGTCGTGGCCCCAGATTCAGAGGCTCAGTAGAACCAGCAATCAGTTTGCACACTGCAGATCGATCAAAAACATGTCCCAGTAGTCCCAGGAAGCCTACAGAAAAATTGACATAGATCTCCTTATGAATTAGTACTGCACAGTATTTCGGTGAATACGGAGATTGCTTCCTGCACGTATGACGACTTGTGATCATCGGGGACAGGTGCGCTTAGCATTGTCTGAAATGATCCCATGTACAGGTCCGGTGCGCCAGGGGTGTTCATAAGAAGCTCACATAGCTCCTCTGCCATCTTTGAGTAGCATGCCCTGCAATACACATAAATTGTGAGCAACATCAGAGAGAAAATCATCAAAAATAAAATATAGGTAAAATCAGCATACAGATGAGTTCCAAATAGAGCTAATCAGGCCAGCTTTATAAAAATAATATGATGACCATGATTTCTTCTGGTAGCTTGGGATCTACTCAAGGGCACACAATTGATAATACAGGTGAAATTATTGTTACTATTATACTACCACCACAATTGACAATACAGGTGAAAGGCTTTGTTGTTGTTGTTGTATACTACCGCCGCCGCCGCCACCACCACCACTACTACCGCTGTCAATACTGCAACCGCTCCTACTACTGTTGTTAGACCAGAACCTAAATGCATGGTGACATATGAACACTGCATCATGTACCCGGAATAGGGACAAGTCAATCGAAAAGATTGAATGGATGCAAAAATTTCAAGGAGACCGATCCTTTCAATTCTTTTCATGTACTGGATTAGTAACGTTCAAGAATCACATCTTACCTTGCCTCAACAGGTAATTTGCTTCCCCACACTAGCAATGAATCATTTAATCGTCCAAAGAAACTACTGCATGATTCATTTTTCTTCTCAAGTGGATCCTGAAAGATAAAGTGAAGTTACTTCCATTGACATATATTTGAGGAATGTTGTATTTCTAAAGAATAAGTTCTTACTGAATCGTCTATGGCACTTTCTTCTTGCATTGAGGTTTTTAGAATGTAATAATCAATGTATATTCCAGCACCAAGGTCCCAGTCAGCAATTTGAGACTTGTGGTTCTCCAAAGCACTTATAACGTTCCAGATCTCCTCATGTTTTGCTGAAACAAGTGTTGAGAAAATAAGTGACTGGTGCTCGTGGCATAATGAAATACTGCCATGTTTATGAACAAAACATAGCAGATAATTAACAAGAAGACAAGATGAAGCTTACCAAGATATGTTTTTTGTCAATTACTAGGTACACGTGTATATTATGTAGAAAGGTTATACATTGAATCAAGACCCTGATTAAAGTATTTAGTTTACTGCAGTGTAGGAAAACTTACATGAAAGAAACAAAGAATGAGCCACAGAAGTCATGAAAATAGTATGAGCTTTCTTCCAATTACCACACTCAATAAAATTCTTCAGAGCACCCTGCTGATCTCCATAGTATTCAAGATAAAGAGCCTGTACATACAGCTCGTTAGCTAAATGAGTATAATGTTTTTTTTTCTCAGACTGCCATTACAAAATAGTTGCAATGCTTATTAAGGGTCATATATTGAGCAAATATTTGCATGACATGTATTGTAAAAAGCAAAAAAAATATCTTCTTACCAAAGCTTCATTCATCCATTCTTCTGGTATAGCAAGTTCTACAATATACTGCCTTTGTGCATCATCTTTACTCCATGACTCGCAATATTGTGACAAAATTTCCCTGATTAACTTCTCATGGATATATGGGGCGTCTTCACGATGCGGCATATGTAGAATAACATAGATGGCCCAATGGATCTTCCCAAGACATAGTAACTGATGCACAAAACTCAAATCTAGCAAGTGAAGATCAATCGAACTGAAAGCACCAATAGCTTCCAACACAGAACGCTGATGCCAGATTACATGGTAGTCCAAGGGATCGTATGAAGATGAGAATGCACTAAACATAGTTTTTAGAAGCCCAAACTTCTCATCCTGATTGGCATGAAGCAGCATTAGGTAAAAAGATATGTCAAAACGGTCGCCTGGGGACCAGTGAAGTGCTTCATCAAGAGGTCCTTCATCGATATATACAGGAACAGGATAGGGAACTTTGCCCTCACCAAGGAACTGTTCGTAAGAACGAATGATGATATCGAGTGGTGTGTCAGGTGATAATTGGTACCACATGATCAAACCAAGGTACCTTTTCCAGTCAATTGGTGAATCTTGTAAGGCAGCATGTATGTTACCAGCAAGCAACTCATATACCTTTAACCTTTCTTCTTCAATATAATCAAAATCGAGACCATTCATTTTCCATAGGTCCAGTTGCTGAGCAATGTCAGATCTATTTAACATTGATCCACCAGTCTGACTCAGCAAAATTGCCAACCGGACATCACCCCTTGAAGCAGCAACTTCTGTGGCTGTGTCTAACTGGCGACCAGTCAAGAGAAGAAGAATATGTTCCAAGTACTGAGCATCATGTAAGGAACCCACCTCTCCTTGCACTCGATGACAAACACTGTCCTGTAACCAACTACTAAAGTCTGCTCTCCTAACCAAAGGAAGTGCTTCAGGATCTATGTTGATAGAACCTTCTTTCTTGTCTAAAGCCATGCCTTCCTGATCATCATCGCCAAAAGTCTCCAACTGGTTGCCCACTGCTCTTTCTGAGAACAAGACCCTAATTAACTCCCACACTGTAACTTGATGCATTAATAGCACACGCGAAGACATAGATAAATCACTGACTTCAAGCTGCCTTTCAATGATATCAATATAAGACCTGCAGATGTCTGGCAAAACAAAACGGTTTGTCACAACTTTCTGAAGCTTTAACTTAAACAAGTCGGCTTCAGTCTCCAGAAATTCATGATCAAGACTCTTATGGAGGTCCATTGGATCAGAGAAACATAGTTCTGTTAGCTCCCCCTTAGCTTTGTTCTTCTCATCACGCACAACTTTGTCAACAGCAACTTTCTCGATGTGAATAACAGAAGATAGGCCAGTTCCAGGACTACTGACCAGACTTCCTGAATGAACAAGTATGCCATTTGGCCCCCAACCAACACGAAATGATTTTCCCATAAATAAAGCAGCATCTACTACACAATTTGTATATATTTTTCCCGCAACAGGAGTTTCTTGTTCAGCTGGCAGCTTAAAGCCTTCAACCTTGGTCATTCTCACTGGAAGTCCTTTATTATGCCCAGACATTAGAATACCCTGAGAAGATGGACCGATGTCTGAAGAATTTACATTGTACTCCAGCAGCGCCTGTGGTTCTTTCCTAGCATGCATACCAGATCTCCTGCTCACTTTCTGAGAAGAAGCATTCAAAGGAGAAAGAGACTTCAACCTCGAACCTTTAGCACTTGATGTGGGTGAATCAACACTCATCCTGTCTCTGGTAAGGTACCTTTGATCAGATGGGAATCCATCCTCCATATCTTCATCATCTTCGTCATTGGAAAACATCGCCATCCTCATTTCTTGCATCTTTGCGGGGTCAAGCCCAAGATGAGCAGGTAATGAATGAGAAAGCTCCATTTCGTATCCCTCTGAAGGTGGGTCTCTTACTTCTGCAATCGGCTGTCGAACAGCTGCCTCGTCCATTGCAACATCCTCTTCATCCTCATCCGCAAACCCAAATCTACTAAAATGATCAACCTCAAATTTCCATTTGCCATTCACAGAATCGAATGAAACAAATCTAGCGCCTTGCTTTTTTGTACGGCGCCTTAGCAACCCATCCAAGATGCTAGGCTCTGGCAATTCCTTCAAATACAGCTGCAACACCACTTCCGCTGTTTTGTTAAGACCATGTCCTACAGGCGGCTTATTGGCCTCATCGTCATAAACCACCACACAATGCCGGTCAAACCTGACAATTTTATTCAGATCCAGCCCCCTCACATCAGTATCACTAAGGAACCTAACCTGCCCATATCCGGTCCTTCCAACAATGAAGTTCGGAACCCTGCTGCAGTAGCCAGGATCAGCCGCCTCCCGCTCAACTAGCTCATCAATAGACGGCCTTGTGAAATAATCAGAGAAACCCAGAACAGGAAACAGAGCACCCGCAGCCATGGGCAGAAGTGAGGTAACCCAGAGTCAGCAGCAGGGAGCGAGGGATCACTGCCTTGGCACGGAGAACATCATAGCAGCACACGTCGGCCCTGGACCAGAGAAAACAAGCTTCAGGTGAGATGGAACAGTGTATATGAGAATGGCAGTCTTATTGTCAGTGGCAAACCTATAGAACACGACCACCGGTCAAGCGGTCAGCGACGGAGGCAGTGAAGGCGCGGCACCGGAGCGTCCTCGACGGCGGGCGGAGGAGAGGAGCGACCGTAGTCCGGCAACCGGCGCTTCGGAAAGAGGCCGCGGCGGCGGCGGTGGTGGCCGCACCGGATCTAGGGTTTAAGGAACGGCGAGGAAGGGGACGAGCGGGAGCAGTTGAGCAGAGGCCGCGCGATGCGAGGGGAAACGCGGCAGAGACAGACTCTCTCTCTCCGCCAACGCCTCCCAGGCGACAATGGTTTTTCGGCCCAGGTTACGTGCTGTTCGGCCCATAATAAAACAAATCCTCGAGGATGGGCCTTCTTGTTTGAGGATTGGGCTGACTGCTGCTAATAGGCGGACTATCTTTACGTGGGGCAGACTAGCACCGGGCCAGTTACCTGGACATTTGCCAATTTTTTGGGGGAACACGCTGAACAAAGAAACACACTCCACAATCGCAGGTGGGGAAAAGACGTGCAAATGGATTGACAGGATCGCTCGATCGCTCTGATTAACAAGTTCTTTTATTAATAGCGGGGAAGTCAGCCAAATACATTCTGAAATTCTAATTTGTACTTCCCCTTCATTCATTTATTCTTGGGGTTTTCTATTTACCATGACACCACCAGAAGCACATCGTCCAGGAACAAGCCCATCTGCTACTGGGTCTGTCTTTCAGTATCACCGCCTGCATCTTGCTTTGCGGATGGGGTAGGCTCGATGCAGACGAATTCACAGAATCCAGAGCATGTTCCTTAGAGCCCTGACATTGCGTAGTCCATGGCATCCACCAAAAAGTCTGCAACAAGAAGATTTTTCTCGTTAGTCTGGATGATCAATGCGGCAATGGAGCCTTCTGTTTAGGGTTGAGACTGTTCAAACCTGCATCGTCCTTTGAAAAACACATTGGTGGTTTTATTCTGAAAACGTTGCCATGCAGGCCTCCTTTTCCAACTAGTATCCCGAGATCTGATAAACAAGGATTATGAAGCAAAAAGAAAAATCAGGGATGGAGAGGACCATGCACAATCATTGAGGGAGAGGTGGAAAGCAGCACCTTTGAGTTTCTCAAAGAGTTCAGCAGTCTCCGCCTTGGCAGGGGTCTTCTCCTTTCTGTCGGTAACGAGTTCCACACCAAGCATCAGTCCCCTTCCCCTAACATCTCCTATGACTGACAAGAGCAACACCCATCAATAAAGTAAAGTAGCTAAATTATACAAAATCAAAATTTAGAGGCAAATATTGAACAGAAAATGTTAGTCCAAAGAACAGCTGACTACTGATAATTCTGGGTCAAATAGAATGTAAAAGGTCTGGGCAGGTAATAATCCAATATAAGTGCCGGTAGAAGAATGGAATCCAAGACGAGATTTGTACGTTCATGCTTCTGCTGGAGCGACTTTAGACGCTCCACCAAGTGAGATCCAACATCAGCACAATGAGCCTGTCGTTTCTCCTTGTCAAGAACCTTAAGCACGGCCAATCCACCAGCAGAACAAACTGGATTCCCACCGAATGTGTTGAATTGGATTTTTTGAGCCAATACACTTGCTATCTCAGGAGTTGTTACAACGGCCCCCAATGGTAGACCATTGCCAATTCCCTGAATCAGAGAAAATAAGATACATGATCACATCAGTATCAACATATAGTGCCACCAAATGCGAAAAAATATGACATATTTTGCCCAGGTCTATAAGGGCACGCTTGGATGTTAAAGAGTACAAGACCTTTGCCATTGTTACGATGTCAGGGATAACATCTTGTGTCTGAAATCCCCAGTAATGACTTCCAGTACGACCAAAACCACTCTGGACTTCGTCGGCTATACAAACGCCACCAGCCTTCCGCACAATATCATAAGCTAACTTTAGGTATCCAGGAGCTAGTTCGACAGCACCGCCGACACCCTACAGCCATGACAATGTATCAGCAAGATCAATACTAGGCAGTAACTTTTTTTAGGGTGATGCTTAACAACATCTATATATTACAAAAAAATCATTTTAGTATATTATATATGAACTAATCAAAATTCAGACCTGGAAAGTTTCGGCAATGAAACCTGCAACCCTTCCTGAGCTTCCATAAGTTATCTGCTCCTCAACTTCCTTGGCATAAGCTGCAGCGTCTGACCCAAAAGTTCCCCGGTAAGGATCTGGGTTCATGACATGGTGTATTTCACCCTGCAAAAACTTTTGGTGAGGCTGTGATCATTTAAATTCAAAACACTGACCGGGGCTATTTTGCTCGGCTGTAGATATATAATGAACTATAACTGAAGAATCAGCTTCTGCAACCACAGTGGTTATGAAACTAAACTGTGCGAACTAATGGCAGAGCGTCACAGAATAAAAGGTAAGCTTCAGCTAGAGAAATGACGCACCATGACAAAGTAAATTCTAGTTCCACACCATAACCAAATCTGAGCTCAAGATTTGATAATTCAATTAGTAGCAATCAAACACAAACCTGAGGAATCGGGTACTTCCACGTCTGCAAACCAGTCAATCCTATCGTTCCAGCACTTCCACCATGATACGCATTTCTGAGAGCAATCATACTGAGATTACCACTGTACAACCGAGCCATCAACATTGCCAACTCATTCGCTTCAGTCCCAGAATTGACAAAATACGCAACCTGTATCACCAACATTGTGAGGTGGACATACTGATACGAGAGCATAAATGAATCACCTGCATTATGACCGCACTGAGGGGGGACAGTGTGAGGGGGGACAGTGATTTACCTTGAGATTGCCTGGCATTTTGGAGGTAAGTGCTTCGGCAAACTCGACAATGGCGTGATGCAAGTATATGGTGGTGGTGTGCTGGAGCAACTTGGTCTGCTCCACCACAGCATTCACAATATCTGGATGGCAATGGCCGCAGGACACTGTCACGATGCCCCCGAAGCAATCGAGGTACCTCTTCCCCTGCTCATCATACAGATACTGCATCTTCCCTTCCACGATATTGAGCTGTGAATTCAATTAAAATGGAAATATTTCACACATCGTGTTTACTGTTTCATTGATTACTGAACATGATTACAGAACGGTCTCTCTACGGCAGGAATTCGTAGCATGATCAGTTTCATCAGAATCGTACATGACTGAAGGTAAACCACTACCCGCAAACACTACAGTATATATCCTCCTTAAGATACAGGAGCTCATTGTTACGATCAGCAGCACACTAATTTGTGATCAAATCGGTATCTCACCAGCCAGCACACTAATTTGTTGTGTTCAATATTTGTTCACCAAAAACTCCCGTCTTTTGGGGAACATTTCGTTACATGCAAAAACACAAGTGTTGGTGTTACGATCAAATCGGAAGAAGTTGTTACCGGCTTCTGGTAGTAGTGGAAAACCGACGGGCCGAGGACCTTCTTCCTCTTTTCGAGGATCTCAGCGCCGGCCATCCCGGCATACGGGCGGGGCTGGTGCTCGAACGGCGGCATCTCCGGCGGCGTCCGCGAGGGCGCCCTCTCGGGCGCCGCCTCCGACGAGACCAGCCTCCGCAGCGCCTCCGCCGGGCACCGCCGGCGGCTGGCAACAGCGCCACGGCGAAGCAGCGATGCGGCCATGGATGAATGAACAACCAGGGATTGGAGATGAACGATGGCAACAACGCCACGGCTGGTTGGTTATACTCGTAGTAGATGATAACGCGATATGGGACGGCACGGAAGTGGAGTGTGATTAGAAGAAGGTGGGGTTTAGTGGGTGGGGTGGCAGTGACGTGGCAAAGGTCAAGATTCCGATAGAGACGCATCTGGTGGGATCTATCCGAGGTGACGTGGTGCGGCGTGTGCATGGTCACTGACATGTGGGAGAACAGCGCCGATAATGCATGCGGTGGGTGGTGGCGTAGGTAGGAGTTTGGGGTTGTCAGCAACTTTGGACGGAAGTGACGTGAGGAATGTCCGTCCGTATCTCCTGCAGATCCCGTGCAGCTACAGCTGGCGGCCCGTCGGTGACTCGCCAGGTCAGCCTCCGCCTTCCAAATCCTCGTCGATATCTGCTGGGCTCCTCCTACGTTCACGTTTCCATGGCATAGAGCACGGCTTTCGTCAACTTTGGCATGGCTTTCGTGCAGAAATGAACAGCTACCTGGTATCGACGTGGATGGATAGATAGGAACCGGGCGTTGGGATCCTGTGCCATAATTTCTGTTTGTCTACGGCATGCACAGTACTCCATAAGATGTTTAGAACTGATGTTTAAAGTAAATTCGGAAATAAGTGCTGAGAGGGAGCTACACAATTTAAATGGTGTTTATTTCGTATTCTATTAAATGGTGTTTAAATAGGGATTTCCACATATAAGTACTGTGTGCTGATATAAGAACCACACTCTGCCACACAGTTTAAGCATCGTGTGCCAATTTAAACACTTTTGTGTAGAACGGGAGACGCTTTGAAGCTGCAAATTGAGAGACGTAGAAGAGAGAGACCCATTATAAGCTGGGCCTATTGGGCCATATCCAGGCCCAATTAGTATGAGGCCTATTGGGCCATGTTCAGGCCCAATTAGTTGGGCCTACCGTGGTGGGCGCATGGCGTGCATGTGGGCTCGGCCATTCCCCGTCATGTCACGGCCGGCCCCTTGCCCCGGGCCATGTCGTGCGCGGGCGGCCACACGCGGCGACCGAGATCCGACCGAGCAGCAACGCGCGCGGCCGTCACGCGCGGCACGTACCTCTCCCGCCTAGCCACTGCACCGCGGCATAGGTGCCGAGCGAATGGCCCGCACGCAGCAGCTTCCGATCGCTGGAGAAACAGGGGGCGTCGTCCTGCGCTGCCGGAGCAGTGGAGGACCAAACCGGACGCCCACAATAGTCCCGCAGGAAAGTTCGTGAGACAGAGCGCCTTTTCGTTTATGCGATCTGCCACCGCGCGGCGGTGAGCCCGTGGAATCGGAGCCGGTGGCGTAGGCCCCCGACGACGGAGTTCAGTCGCTGTACGTAGCAGCAGTGGTCCAAGAGCACCACCGGTGCAGCAGAGATGAGGTGAGGACCATCTATCTATCATCTTATCAGCAGCAGCAGCAGCAGCAACGCGTGCCCAGCCTACCAACACACAAAGCCTATTGGGTAGTTGCCGCTCCGATCTATGTGACGGTGCCCCGATCCAACGGCAGGGTCTCCCGGGCCTTGACAGCGACCGCCGGCCGGCCATGCCATGCATCCCTCCCTCCCCGGCCGGTGGATCGGCGCGACGCGAACAGTTCGGCACCGCTAGCTCCGCGTATACTCTTGTACTTCTACGCAACCGCATTAACCACGTGGTCGCATGCATGCATATACTATTTTTGGAGTATATACTCACTCCTACTACTAGTGCCAAACTAATTAGCAGTTGTTTGTCGCTGAAGAAGAGTACAAACAGTTGACAGACTCTTTGGGTTCGCATCAGTCTAGTCTAGTGGCCGCTTGGACCTCGTCGTTTGACTGACAAGACAAGTGAAGCACATTTCTAGGGCGCGCGAGGACAGGGCTCCTCATTATGTGGGCACCGGCCTGGCCGGCCACCTGCCGAGCGAGAACCCAGCACTTCACATCGCGGACAGAAAGCTTGCTCCCTCCTCAAATCGCTCCCAAACCATCTCCAGCATCCTCACTCTCGGCTCTCCTGCGCACACGATTTTCCAGCTCTGCTTTCCATGCTAGACCTGCGTGACCCTGAACTACTACTGAAGTGCCGAATCCCTTCCATCCAGGGTTTCGGAACTCATAAACTAACACTATTTTGAGAGACTTGGATGGGAGCTTGTCCCTTTTCTGAGAGCGTGGCTAACTCTTAGCTGCTTTTTAAAATTATTTATTGGATAAAAAAAAGAAAGATAATGCTGCTAACTCTTCTTCAAGAGGTAGTCTCTAAGTAAAATGAAACAATAAAACATAGGACCCATCCCTCACTTATTCTCTCTAAGAGATAGCTGCTGTCTCTTAGCTAACTCTATCATTAGGGACGCTCTCAGCCGAGGTCCAGAAATGGCTTCGTGTGTGCACTCTCTCCTGCGCAAACCTCTCGAACTGCGAGGGAGCCATTTCCTAAGCGTGTGGGTCAGTAAATTAAGTGCGCTATCTGCCAATAATGTCTTGAAACGGGAGAGTTAACCCTACTGATGATGTATTACAATAATCCGTCACGTTGGATGGGACGGAGGTTTTGGCTGCATCTGCAGTTCTGTAGTATACAACCCCTCAAGTTTTGACTAAGGGTGTTGACGAGGAGAACTCGGATACTCCTGCACAGTTGTTGAGATTTGAGCAGTAAGTATACAGTAGAAACGTGAGTCAAGCGAATACTTAAGGTCACAAGGCACTGTTGGTTAGGACAAAATAGCCCCTGCTCTTATTAAAGCGCGGTCCACAACCACAAGTACTCCTATCAGTTTACTCAAAATAATCATCCCTTCTTCACCAGATGAGTATCTGATATATGGAGTCTTAGAACGAAGGAGCAATTTACCAAGGAAAAACGAGTTAATCATTTGTCGGCTCTTAAGAGCAGCACAGCACTGGTTGTCTCTGTAAGAGCCTTGATTTCCGAAGACATGGCTCATCAACTATCCTCTAGCTAGGGAGCGGCGATCCGACGCGACGCCCCCATGTCTGGACTGGAGAGATCTTGCAGGATCGACACTTGGTGGGTCCCCGTGTCGGCGACTATCCAAGATACTACTACTCCTGGAGGAGTCCTAGCAGATTAGACTACCCCAGAGGATAGGTGTCGAGAAGTCCCATGCATTTGAAAGAGCAGGCCCAGCCAAAAAGTTTGACCCTCTAGGTATTAGGGCCATGTCGATCTTGATCCTCCGACCCAGGTTAACCTTACCTCTGTCCTATTTGAAAATTAGAGCGTGCTGCCTCTTTTTGAACTCCTAAATCACGTTGCAATTTAACTATTGCTCCGTCTCTCTCCTTCCCGCTCATCTGCCTGATGTCTGTCTCTCGAACCGTCTCCATGTTATGTGCGCACGTACGCACGTCCGCACGAGGGGCCTTGGTTTTATATTGGGAACGCACATTGCTCGAGCATTTTGCCGTATCAGTTTTAAGGACACTGCCGTGCGGTAACTGGTAATTTGATTGGCTGATTTACATACAGAGAGATGGATCGATTCTCCAAAGTGGTTGTCGTCACTCGTCAATGCAAACTTGTCCATTGGCAATGTACAAAACATCAACTCAAAGGATACGTTTGCAGCTGGGGACAGCTACATAAGCTATTAGAAGCTACTAGCAGTACCTTGGCTAGTACAAGTTCGTATATATCCCTACTAACCCCTGGTACATGAGAGCCTAACATACTCTATACCGTAAGAAACCCTTCACTAAACGAGGGCACTTCGGTTAATTAAACATAGGAAACAAACACACACCATCTCACAAAGAAAAAGAAACATAATTAAGGTTGTAGTCGAAGGCGAGCGAGCTAAGGAAGCTCCTTCTTCGTTCTTCTTCTTCCCTTCAGCTGCTGCAGCTAGCGAGAAACTAATTAATGAAGGGTCGTCACCGGAGTAGGCTCCGGATGATCTCGGCCTGGGGGCTGTCGTTGTCCATCGTGGACATTAGCTCCGACAGCCGGTCCGAGAGGTCGTCCACCTCCCTGTGCAGGCTCTTGATGTAGCTGCACGTCTCCTTCAGAAGCTTCGACGCCGACGACTGCAGGCACCAGACAAAACAGAGACCCAAACCGAGTTCTTGTCAGACTTTGCTGCACCGACGAAATGGAACTGCTCGTTCGTACGGAACATTGCCCGGCATATATAAGAAGTCGCGCAGGGATGCGCATTTGGAAGAGAAAACTCTGCTAGTAGTATACGGAGTAGGAACGTACCCTGCTCGCGTTCCGGCGGCGAGAGGTCTCCGGGAGGAGCGCCTGGAGCTTGGAGATGAGCTCGTTGATCTCGTCGTCGCTGATCCTGCCACGGCGGCCCGACATATCTCCGGCGACGACGAAAGGTCCTCGGAGGACACTTGGCTTCGTCTTCTCCGCTGCCTCACCCTTGTCTTGCAGCTTGTATTTGTACGTGTGCGAGCGCACTCGAGAGCAAATAAATTTGCAAAGGGAACGGGTTGAAAGGAAAAAATGTGAAAGGGATTTTGAAAAAGAGAGGGTTTGATGGCTTAAACCTAGCTGGTGAAGTGCACTCAGGGGAGTGTTACTGTGTGTGAGCGATGAGAGGAAGCTGGAGCCAGCGCAGTAGAAGTTTGCAAGTAGGGAGTGAGTGGTTGTTAAGAAAGAGATGGTGTATTAATAGGAGGAGAGGGACTGAGCGAAGTGATGGGCCCACCGCGCCTTAAGTCCGGCCCAATCCCAGACAGCCCTGGCCCGGCCCATGGGCTCCAGCACAAACACAACTAAAGAGAGAGATGTGACGGTGGTACTACTTTTGGCAGACAAGGTCAGTGTTCATCTCGTTAATGACGATAGGGGACCTAATTACTATGTTTCCAGGAAATGAACAGCGCGTCGAGTGTAGTTGTGGTCACAAAACGCAGCATTTGCTCCGGTAGCACAATGCTAGTGGAGTGGTCACCCGTTACATGGGCTCATTGTATCTATCATCTTCGTAAGCAGTACCAATAGTACCAAAAGGAATTTGATTGCAAATCTGAATATGAAACAGTGCAGGCTTTTTGTACACATCAATCAATGGGAAACCTTGACTTTGGAGAGCCGCATCATGCAAAGCAAGGACCAAAAAAAAAATGGGCTGTCAAAGGTAACAAGAACTTAACACGAAGAAGACTGGTAGATCTCACCGGAGGAGGGCTTTTGGCTTTAAGGCCGGTTGCCGGGCGGGGAGGAGGTGGACGCGTCGTGACTGCCTCCTGTGTGGGGACGAGCCCTGAGATTGCGTGATCTTTCTGGGATCAACCTCACCTCATCTGGGGCGGTGCGGCGTGGTCCTGCTTGATCAATTTCTTTTGAGATCTTTTTCTCCGGAGCCGCTGCTCTTCTTGCATGCATGATAGTATGCGATATCGTCATAAGTACTCCACGAATATATGTGCGAGATGTCGTAATGCAGGAGATTCAGACGTCAACTTCCTGCATATTTTTCAGACTCGAGTACCGTCAGGTAGTATATGCGCGTGTGTAAGCTGACCACATGATAAGCTTCTGCAATGGCGGATGATCACCGGGAAAGCTTACCTCAAAAAAAAAGAAAATCACGGGGAAAGCATGCATCTTCGTGTCGAGACGTCAGAACCGTTTGGTTCACTGCTTTTAGGCCTTCTTCTGTGAAGTCTGAATGAAACTCGCGGATTGCTTGCTGCCGTACGCACGCGCGTGCTAGCTGCTCCTGCTGTGCTGAAATTGGGAGGTGGTTTCGTCACTGTGCAATCATCAACTGGACGGAGCTGGTCCGAAGGGCCCGCGTGGGACTGGGAGCCCCGGCCGTGAGACCTCGATCGGCAGGCAGAGCGAGCAGCGAACGAAAGAGGCGGATTTCAGTGACGACATCACGTAGACACTTGTCAGTCGTGCCCAACGAAATGCCTCCGCCCGGGGACATGTGACGATGATGGTACCACGTACGTACGTACCGGCATGACGAGACGCGTCAACGGGGGTGTTCGTTTCATGAGGGTCTAAAATTTAGAGGGGTCTAAAAAACAGAATCTTATCATTTAAGAGTATTAAATAAAGTTTAATTACAAAACTAACTGCAGAACCCCTGGTCTAATTCGCGAGACGAATCTAATGAGGGTAAGCAATCCGTGGTTAGACGATGGTCACTGTAGCATTATTGTAGCAAAACATAGCTTACTTAGGCTCGTTAGATTCGTCTCGTAAAAATGTAACCATCTGTAAAAAGGTTTTGTCATTAGACTTTATTTAGTACTAGATTCTCTTTATTTAGAGGCCTCTAAAATTTAGCGCTAAAAGAAACGAACAGGGCCAATATCGACGTCCGTCCTGCAGTAGGACAATTGTAGTACGAGAACAGTGCTCGTGACTATATACTGAAAACACCGTTGCCATTGCCATCCCTGACTGGTAAAAGAAAAGAAAAAACGAAAAACATCCGGGCCAATTTGGAGCTGAACAAAGTACGGCGCGTGCGTGGAAACCCAAGGGCAGATGCCCGGCGCCGCGCGATTCAACACGCCCGTCGTTTCACGTCCTTGCGTCAGGACAGTTTCACATGCAGAGCAGCAGCAAGCTCCAGACAACACCAAAGGCAGCCACCGAGGTGATGTCTTCGAGGATGATTTGGGACGCGATTCGCCGAGACTGGGCGACCTATCTAGTCAATGATTGCGCCATGATGCCGCTGCGCTGATGGTGCGGCGGCAAGCGCGATTCCCGGCCGGCCCGGCAACGCGACGTGGTTACAGGGTTGCTGCCAGTCGCCGTGCTACTGCCTACTGGCGACCCCGTTCGTGAGTACAGGTGCAGCAGTCTCGTGACGGAGGATGGATGCACCGGGGGCACGCGGCGGGGGAACGAACCCCTTCGCGAGGGAATGGGTCACGGTTCGCAGAACCGCGATACAACCGCACGTGATTCTGTTGTCTTTTGGCTTGCATTGCCCGTGCACACGCCCCGGCAGACCAGGTGCAGCGACATGCATGGTCGGCGAGTGATGACGCGCCGTGTTGCTAGCTCCCAGCCACCCACCGTGTATGAGACGACGACGTCACCTTCGTGCTCGGCGACCGGCGGCGAGAGTGTGATGTGAGACCCCGCCCCGTCACCGCGTGCAGTGCTCGGGCCGGCCCCATCCGATGCAAAATCGATTGGTTGGCCGGGCGTCTGCAGGTACCAACCCACTGGCCAACGGCAGTGCTTCGCGGGTCTCTGGGCTAGTAGCCTGCGCGGCGCGTACGAGAGAGAGCCCAGAGGCCTGGCAGGCAAAATCACTCGCAGCTCTGCTCTGCTCCACAAGTCACATGCGCCTGGGCGGGCTCTCCTCGCGGTTGCGGTTGTTGGCTGTCTTCTGCCTTGGGAAACCGGACGAAACGCGAGGAGGACAAACAGACGACGTCATTTGCCTTTCTGCTGCTGAACGCGGTATCAGCAGGCTGTTCTTGGGAAATCATCAGAGTAGTACTAGCATCTGACCGCCCTGAATTTTGAAACGCATCTCTCTGTTTGTTTTCCCGCGATAAAACTCAGCGGCACAACATGAAATCGCTCTACGACGCTCCAACGGGAAGCAGAAACCTTGGCCCGATTAGCGCGACGGTTTAGAGCCCCTTAATCTCTGGACCCGACTCGGAGTACAAGGCCTCAACTGGAAGCAGCCCGCTTCGCGCGGATGTTTTGATTTTTCTTTTTCAACTGACATCGCGACTGCCCCTCAAAAAAAAAAAAAAAAACTGACATCGCGACTGGAGTTGGAGACCATGCAACCGGTCACTTGTCACTTCACACTTTTTTTTTTTGCCAGGGAATCACTTCACACTTTGAATCTGAGCGTGTACAAGTACCGAAAGATACTGTACGCTTCGACGCGGAAAAGTTGTAAAAGGCACGTGCAGATACACGAGAGAAACCGCGCCACGGGCATACGTATTTCTCGGTTTCGGCCGCACTCACCAGCCGTAAACGACGACTGACTGGAAGGGTCAACCGTGGAACGAAGAAGCATATGCATATGGGCAGGGCGCGACGACGGCTCGGACTCTTCAGAACCAGCCGCTGCCATGGGTAACGCGCGTTATCGTTGCAACGGGAAGCGTCGACGGCGACGTGACGGGACGGCCGGCGGCTGACTGGCCCGGGAAGGAAAACGTATTGCGTGCGTGGACGCGTCGCCAATCGCAAAGACGCAATATCGCATCGCATGGGCGGCGACGCGGAACAAGGGGGACGAGAGAGAGAGAAAAGAAATGGAGCGAGGCGTGGTCGATGCGTGCTCGCGAATAAAGGAGATTAGGCATAGATGCACAGCCAGGACGTATGCACTGAACATTTTCCCCGGAGATGTGTTATTCCCCCACTCACATATTCTCTCGACCCGCGAATTTCGCAGCGTGTAAAACGGACAATGATGTTCGGTTACGGCAAGATTCTTTTTTTTTTCGTTTTCTTTTCAAACATCGTTAAGGCAACATTCTAGAAGAACAGAGCGAAGCCGCTCGCTGATACCATCTTTGTTCCCAGTTTCACTAGTTTCCTGCCTGCTCAATGCTCATACTTCATCCATTCTTTTGCATTTATATAACTCCCGTTAGCTCTAATTTAAGCTAACGGGTGTCCTATATATATATAAAAAAGAACGGAGATAGTACATTTCGGAGCACATAAAAGCCTGGAAAGCATATCAATTTGAGGGGAGAAGAACATGGTCCTGCCTAGTGACAAACACAACCGGCCACAACCCGACGGAAAGAATGGAGGAATTATTGAGAACTGGATACCAGAACAGTACTACAGCGACGTATACGTCAGAATTATTGAGATCCTCCTCTGAACGCAACGCATTCCTTTCCATTCCATGCCGTCGAATAATTGCGAGCAGGGAAAGAGAGAGGGAAAAACAAAAAAAGGCAAACCCGCCGTGCTGTAAAGCGCCGCAGCAACGTAGCCACAGGGGAACCCGGACGCCGGCAGACTGAGAATGAATCCTCTGAAACCGATAGTACAAGCTCCGCGAGTCAAACCAACAAAGCTTCACGCAACAAATCGAGCGCAATTTGTTCATCGGTCCTCTCTTCTCTGTGTAGTCACTTGCTGCTCTGTTGTTACGTTCCTCGAGCGTGTCAGCAATTTTCTAATCCACTCGAGATTATACGGGGTTTAATCAGGCTGTGTTACCTGTTATGGAAAGGCACCTGATTCTACCAAATTAAGCAAAGCTTTATTGATCTCGTAGCCTATACAAATGGAAAAAGGCCTAGTCATGATACAGAACCAGCCAAAACAGACTTTGGCACACAGCTCATGAAATCTTGGCATTCAAACATGCTAGGAAACAAAAAGAAAAAAATCAAGTCGAGAAACAAGGCCTGAAATGAATGGAAAAAATTTAAATTTGTAGCATCTCACTGTACTGAAAAAAGAGCATGCGTACTTGTTAATTCCAGGATACGTCACACATGCTACTATATACTCCAAAAGAGCATTATGAACAGGCAGGATATTACAAATAGAGCGAATGAAAACAAGTCACTTGCATGATTTTAGTTTATGCAATATGCTTTGAACTATATTTCTATATCCTGCATTCCTAAATTTGAAGCCAGCAAATCAAATTTAGACAAATCCAACAAGATGCATTGTTATTTACAAAATATATGTCAAGCACAATAATCTCTGTTCTTTATTGTAGCTAAAAAAAAGTAGCTAAGCACGCTTCATAAGCTCCAGATTTCAGGGCATCCCAACAGATTACTCACTACAAACGTTGCTAAACTACCTGACCCTGATTCATGAAAGTTAGTTAACATCACTAGAACAAATTTCTTCTATTCAAATGACTGGACATCTCAGGTTGTAAATCAGGAAACAGTTCATACGGTAAGGAGTGTAAAGCCTTCTATAGGCCCAATTTTCATTTTAGACGGCAAGATCCTCATTTAGACAGGTAATGCACGCTACATGTAAAAAAGCTAACATCCACAAGTAACACTAACATCACTTGCAAAGTAATCTCTATTTAAATATTTCATTCCAGGGTGGGTAACATATATTCAGAGTTACAAGGACTAGGAGTAACCCAACCAAAAGAATGAGGTATAATCTTGTAATTCAAAATACTGTTGAAACTCTGCGGAAAGCAAAGGAGCACACCCAAAGGACAGAGCAGATGCAAATCACTATCCTTTCACCTGAGGAAGTTCCTAACGAGATCCTTACATTCACTTATCACACAGTACAAATAGAGAATAACACATCTAACGGGTGAAATAACTAAAATTAAACATGCAAAATTAACCAGCTTGATAGCATTCAGGAATCATTTCATAATAATACATTAGTTTTTTACTTTACACGAAAATGATAATGCTAGTATAAAGAATATATAAGTATAAAGGTGTACATTAGAACCATACAGGAAGAAGAAATACTGCCTACTATAACATGACTTCTAGACTGACATCAAGTGCCTATATATGACCTGGTTTCTTTCAGTATCGCAATTCTGTTCACAGTTTACTCGACAACTAGTTCAAACATACAAATCAATCATTATCACAAAAATCACAGAATTCAAGCAAACATGAACCCAAAAAACGAATTAATTTAGAGCAATATAGAAGCAATCTTGGATTTTCAGCAAGTACTTGCCGAAGCATTTTACCCAAGAAAAGTTCACAATCAGCACTTCAGACGTATTGACAATTCGGCACCTCAGAAATATACTTGAAGAAAGAAAGGGACATTACGAAGCTGACAAAATCAATACAAAAATTAGCATTTGTTACAGATACAGGCGAATCAAGTATTTCTTGAACAGGCCGCTCATTAATAGATAAAATCCCTCTCTGAAAGTTGTTTCTAGATTATTAATATGACATTTGTTTTGCATAGTCTCGTATCTTTCAAATCAAGAGTAGTTCAACAATGCAAATGTAGAAATGGATTAGCAGGGAGGAAACAGAAGTATTAGAACTCAAGGGTTACATGAGACTGCTTTGGCTCAGCAGATGCCAGTTAAATCTGAATCTGGGCAGAAGGCAGGAATCGCTAAGAATCAGGGCTGAAGCAATTGTACAGGCTGCCTCTGTGCATACCATCCTTCATAAATATCCACTGCATTTATCTTTTATTCAGTGGATTCAGCAACTCATCACGGCACAGTTATACACAAAATTCCCGGATGGCTTTCTGGCAATCAAATTCCACACAGGCGGCCGCTCATCCGGGACCCATGAGTTGAGCTCAATCGTACCACCGGTATAAGTCCTTGGGCCACCGATGACAATTAACCGGTCCCCACATGCTCGGAAGGCAAGACCCCACCCATTCATAGACACAGACCGCTCAGGCAATTTTCCAAGAGTGATCCACTTATTGTTCTTCTTGTCATACTTCTTCAAATCCTTGTCACCGTAATCAGCTGCATAAAGCTCATTGTTGACTACTGCAATTAGAGGAGGAGCACCAGTCACACCATTGAGGCCCTCAGACATGTTTTCGATGATCTTCCAAGAACCCCTCTTCAGGTCATACTCCTCACCACAAGCGAGCACCTTATTCTTGTTGGCCACTCCACCGATCACATAGAACTTGCCATCCATGAAAACCCCAGAACAATTCTTCCTTGCCCTATTCATGCTGGGAAGGGGTGTCCAAATATGAGTCTCAGAGTCATACATCTCTGCAGAGCTTAGTATGTTGCCGTTTGAATCAGTACCCCCTGCAACATAAGCCTTTTCCCCAACACTTGTTGACCCAAACAGGCACCGTGGTGAGTTCATTGGATCAGCCCTAGTCCATGAATTGGTTAAGATGCTGTATCTGAACACAATCCGTGCCATCCCAAACACTAGTAATTCAGTGCCCACAGCAAGTGATTCCTTGTCAGAGCACATGAAGCATTCATCCGGCGGCATCTTGGGCACTTGGATCCAACGCTCCCGATATGGGTCATAGGCATCCCATTCAAGGACGTTACAAGAAAAGTAAACCCACTGCTCGGCCACCCCATTCAGCCGCCTCAGGCGGTAGATCTCACCGGTGCGCACCATGGATCGGAAGTCCCGGCTCAGGGAAGCAACTGAGCCGTACTCCGACCGGGATAGCCGGAGCAGGCAATTGATGGTCAGGTCACGTCCAATTGAACCAATTAGGTTGCTCCCAGCGCCAGGCTCTTCTGCACCACCGGGAGCATGGTGGTGGTGGCCGGGGCTCTCAAAGATGTCCGGCGTGTGCGGCTGCGGAGACGGCGGCTTACTGCGCTTGCCGCCGCCGTCCGCTTCGTCGAGGTCTTCTACCTCGGCATCTTCCGGCGCCGGGCGCTTGCCGCGGAGGACCTCGTGCGCGAGGTACGCCCACTCGGACTCCGGCTCGCAGGAGCTCGGCAGGGAGCGCGACACGAGGTAGGCCTTCCCTTCCAGCATCATGCCTTCTTCTCCCTTGCCCCAATTTTTTCCTTGTTGCTTTATTATTTTCTCCTCCTCCTCCTCCTCTCCTAAGACTGATCCACAAAAGGAAATCTTTGCTTGCTTAGTAATCTCCTATCTGCAGGCGGAAAAAATGGAATGGAAAAAAAAGTAAAGGAAGATGAAATCAAGGGATCGAGAACAGGGCCGGCATATGAGATCTGCAGAGACCGCGTGCAGAAAACATACATATAAATCGCATCTTCAGCTATAAAACCTATCGATCTCTCCGAATCCATCAGCAAAACCAAATCTTTCCGCCTCTCAGCTCATCAGAATCCAGTCTAACCAAACAAGCCGCGAAAAGAACATAAAAAAAGAAGGGAAACACGCACCTAAATCGACGCCATGGGAGATCGCAGGCACCAAATCTGAGCTCAAAGATCGCGGCTTGGAGGCCAATCAGCTTCTCCGAGTCACTCCGCACCCGAGAAATCCCCTCCCCCAATCGGTGGTTGGCCTGGTGGCGGCCCTGGGCTCTGCCGTCCCCTCTCGCTCTCCTACCGATGCGTGAGGATTTATACCTGTAGAGAAGAGATAGATAGATGGATGGATAGATGGCTGGCTCTATCTACTGATGCCACTTGGTTACGACTGCCGCTTCTAATGCTTCTGGCCTCTGCTGCAGCCCCTGCTGCCTCCCTTCCTCTCTCTCCTCTCTCTAGCGTAGTGCTCTCTCTCTCTCTCTCTCTCTCGTGTAGTGCTTGGGGAAATGGGAGTCTCCCACTTTATTTCTTTCCCTTTTTATTCCCGCTCTTCAATTTCTCTCTCCTCCTCTGCGCCCCTCTCTCACTTTGTGTGCGTCTGTCTGTTTTGGCTCGTCGGAATTGGAAACGGGGCAGGCCTCAGAAATAGAAAAGTGGGGAAGCGGCCACCGGCCAGCTCACCTGAAGCTTAGCTCGATTATTTCTGTGCTGTGCTGTACAGGCGACGGCGTGTGTATTTCCCGTATCATCCTTTCACTTCTTTTCATTTATAATTATCCGATGCTGATTGGCAGTGGTATTCATAGAACTCTGTTCGTACAAAAATATTTTTTTTGTATCTCCTTGTCATTGTCCTTGGTACTCGTCTACTTCGCAGGCTACATATACAAGTACCGGCCTAAAGTCAATTCAGCTACTATTCTGATTTTATTATGCGTAGAGACAATCAGTGCACCGAGCAGTGCATTATGAGTGTGAAGAAATATAAAGTGGCGTCCTTGCAAAGAATCTTCAGCTGATTAGTACTTTTAATGTGGTTTTTAATACTCTTTTATTCTGATTATGGCAGTAGTAGTAGCACATTAGTGTTTAGATGCAAATCAGCACATACATTTCGTCCCCATTTTTGTATAGTCCACTTGATGCATTCAGGTCCTAAACTACAGAGGTCCAGGGCAGCGAGGACGCCCTTGTCTTTGCCTGGCTTAGATCCGTTAGAATTACGTGTGGCTTTGTAAAGCAATTTGACCAAAGTACATTTATTTGAGAAATTAGGTCAGTTTTAGTACTACTTTTTTTTGCGAGGAGTTTTAGTACTACTTAATGAGATGGAAGATTTTTTTGACGGGAAAATGAGAGGGAAGATTGCCCCTTGTATGACTCAATTGCTTAATGTTCAGAAGACCATAAAGATCATAAGATATGCAGTCCTAGCGCAGAAATCTAGCTGCTTCGGTAATTAAATATCATTACTGCTAGCGATGGAGTGCTAGACAAGAAATCAGACGATGAATTAACATTAACCTGAGGAGTTAATTTCCCTGAACAAAGAAGGAAGCGTCAGTTTTCATTTCTTGCAAAGCAATAATCTGTTGGTCTGAAGCCGTGGACCAACGACCAGAACCAAAAGGGTCCAGTAAAATCTGCCACTGCAAGAAGTACGCGGGAAATTTACCGGCCTCGCCAACAGTTGGACGCATGGGCGTCGCTGAGCTGATGCAGTTTTTTTTCAACACAGAAAAGTGCAGGCAACAAAAGCCAGGCCGCGTCAGCGTCCGGTACTCACTCGGCGGCTGAGAAAACTGCAGCGCACCAACCAAACTCCTCCTCTGTACCTGGTGCGGATCCAACCGTGACCGCTGCTGCGGCGCCTCCACCTTTCACCTGTTCATTCAAGTCAGTGCTGCATCGCTCTCCACGCAAAAAAAAAAAACTGGCAGTTTTCCGTTAGTAACAAACAGCCACTAGTAGTATATAATAGGCTAGTAGTATATTTGCTCTAGGTTAACTTAGCGGCACCTTCAATTAGATCGATTATAACAGGCTAAACGTTGACCAGCAAATCGTGCCATTTCTTGACACGCAGCCAAGGCCTGTAGGGTTAGCAGCGGAGGAATCTTTCCGGTCCAAGCAAATTGCCTCTCAGTTTACGGAAAATTCAAAACGTTCGGGTGTGCGTATCCATCTATTATCAGACAAGCGACAGATGCCGCGATCTCAACGACCCGTCGCTCCCATATGCACGCAGGACAGCGCGCGCACATAAAGCGACGACGGCGACTGGTTTTAGTTGGAACGTTAAGCAAGGTCACGCTCCCATATGCATCATTCCGGTTAGTGACTATGCGTGGGGTTTAGGGGATCCGTCCTGAAAAGAAGTGCCCTCCAATCTATGACACCAAGTGCAACCACGCTGCTGCTGCTAGGAGTACCAACTTTACCCTCCCTCCACATTGTTGTTCGTCCTTTTCCTCCTCCTCTCTTTCTTTCTGTGCCTCCTTTTCTCAGTCCGTAATGCACCTGTCAAAAAATTCCCTGCTCTCTCGCCCAGCCAGCCAACCGTACTTAGCTTTAGCAAATTGGAGGATGATGACAAGTTAACCCACCAGGCAGGCAATGGGAATAATTCGAAAGCCTGTGCTTTTTTCCCGATCAATGGTGCCTCGGTGGAATCGGTGCCGGAGGAAAAAAAGATGAGGAAAGACAAGTTACCGGACGGAAGACGATTTAAAAGTAAACGAGGGCGAGCGAATGCGATTCGCCTTGTCACCGATGTGAAAATGCGGCTCACCCGAGAAGAATAACGTACCCAGCAGTATGTGCCAAAGTATATGGCCAGTGCATGTCAACGTCTGTAGCCTGTAGTACATAAAATTTACTTATATCTTTTTGATGAAGAAGGCCAGTGAGTGTACATGATGAATTTTGTACCAGTTGACCCCTCTACTCGTCGCTGGGGTTGGTGCTGCACACGATTCGAACGTGTTGCGGTTTTTTACCCGATCGAGCTGCTCTTTTCAGCGCGCGGAGAGGTGTTTCTACTCAGCGCGCTTACGGCGACGTTTCGCGCGCGACGGGCTGCAGGCCTGCGGCTAAACCAATCTATAGGCGAGGGAGAAGTGGAACGAACAGCTGTGGCGAGGACTTGTGGCGCATGGCGACAAGCGAGCAAGGGAGAGAAGTGACCGTGGGACGGGGTGGAAAATTAAATCCAAGTCAATGTATATGGACGGATGGATGGATGGGGTAGGGTAAGAGGAGAAGCAGAGAGAAGAAGAATCCTGCAGGCCATGGGTGGAGAGGTGGAGCAGGCACATGCAGGCGTGAGTGAGCTGTGACCACTCCTAAAGCGATTTGTGCGCTCGCTCACATGGCTTACCGCCCTCCTGCCCCTCTTTCTTTGCTTACGTACCTGCTGCCTGTGCGATGTGATTTTCCTTTGTGTCCAAGCATGTTTAAGGCCCACCTCTCTCGTCTCATCATCTTGCTTCTTCCCATGCATGTTACGTTACGGGGCTGTAGCCGTCGTGGAGGAGCAGGTCCCGCTCGTGTGTCAGTGTGTGTGTGTGTGTATGCATGCGCTCGATCTGTCGCACACGCGCGCGCGCGCACGCTGGAACGAACGAGGGGGTTTGTTGATGTTGGGTTACTACTACAGCCACCAAGTTGTTGCGAAATTAAATGTCACTTGTTCATCATCCCGTCCGTGCGAGACTGGTGCACACTGGACGTACAGTTCAGGAGGAGGAAGCTTTCTAGTTAAGCCGCGGGGCGCTGACGCCTTGCCGTTACTACTTGCTTCACCTCCCTTCCACTTGACGCCACATTTAAGTTCCCCGAGTTATTCTCTCGTTCGCCTGACGAAAAATCAACTGAAGCAGGGTGTTGTTAATTTGCTTAGCAATCGAAGATCTGATGAAAAAATAATCCAAGGCTCTTGCAGGTGCGACTAGGATCCACTGAGACAGACGAAAGAAAGAATAATCGGAAGAAAAAAAAAAAGAGTTAACTTGACGGGGCCCGCCGGCCAGACCAGCGACGAGCATCGCGCGGGCCGCAGTCGCACGGCTTTCGCTTCGGCGATGTCCAATCCGCCGCCGTGACCGTGACCCAGAAGAACGCGCTGCCGCGCGTAAACTGGATGGAAGCCCCCGCCCGTCCCATCCGTTGATACGGTCCGACCCCGACGCCGCGCGTACGCCACGCGCGATTCGACTGGGTGGCGGCCGATGGACGCGTTCCCGCGCCGCGCCGCCCCGGTCAATCCACCCGTCACCTCCGACGGGGACGCCGCACCCAACCCGCCGCCGCACACCCCAGCCCCTTTTTTTCCCTCTTCCATTTTCACATTTTCCTTTCGTTCCCGTACTGGACCCTACCCTGTGCTGAGGTGCTGACGCCGCCGATCGATGATGCACCTGACCAGCAGGTACGTTACGTGCGCTGCTGCTGCTGCTGCATGCCGGTGCTCCGCATGGTCTCAGGTAGAGGTGACCATCGATCGATGGGTCACGGACTCACGGGCCACCAGAGGCCTCGTCCTGCAGGCAGTTGGGGGGCTAGCTTTTCGGGGAACCGGACGAAACGGCTGACAGATTCAATGAGATGCATGGCCGCGTTGGTGAAACCTGGTTCTTTGCCTGGCCGGCTGTCCTGCGTGCTGCTGACCCACCCCCTTACCACCGCATGGGTGGCTGGCTGGCTCGCGGGCGTGGTCCACGCTCCATCGGAGAGAGCGTGCTAGGAACCGAGGACAGAACGGAACCAAATGTGTGTGTGGGCGGCGGATTCGCGTCGTGACAGCGAGCTAGGGACCGGGTACAAGGTAGTACTAGTATGCGGCCGTGGAATCTGATGAGTAGTATCTCGTCGCATGGCATTTCTCGCTAGTTTCACCGGAATACGGCGCGCGGCCCCAATCATTGCACGTTACCGTCTCCGACTAATACTACACGTCCAATGAAAAGGCAAGTAAAATCTTTTCCTTGTTCGAGGACAAGACAGAGACGCGCCGATGGCGGCGCGCGCCGGGATGCGACCGTAGAACGACGGCGAGTGAGTCGGTGACTGACGACGACGTCGGCGTCGACCGTTCCGTACACGACGAACCGCACGCGCTGGCGTTGTTTTGCTCACGTGTCGCGGCTTGGAACTTGCGCGGTTGATCGATCCCGTCCCGTCGTCCGATCCGCCGATGGCTCGTGGCGAGCTCCGACTGGACGAGGAGGAGGAGGAAGGAGGCAGGAGGACTGACGATGATTCTGTTCTGTTTCGTTGCTGCTGGATGGGCTGGCTGGCATGCGATGCGAAGGAGCTGGGGTGGGATGGGATCGCGCGTGCCAGCACCTGCCCACCTGGTCGGATGGCGACGGGTGGGCGCCGGCCGCACGCGACGCGCAGTCACCGCGCCAACTACCACCACCACGCCCAGCGCCTCCGCCTTGTCCAATCCGTCCGTTTCATTTGCAAAGGACCCGCCGCCCCGCCGTGCGGTCACCTGGAGAGGCCCTCACTCAGGCCGGAGCCTAACTTGTCGTGGCGACGATGTTTTCGACCCAGATCACCGTTCATCGAGCCCATGCGAGCCCATCAAGCTCTCAACCGAAGCGTTGCCACCGCAGCAGGTGTGACGACGATTTCTGATGCTCCTTTCGGCTCCGACGCCGATGCCCGATTAGTGATGATCACCATTTGGTTCGCAACAGCTGCGGCCAGTGCCAAGGTCGCAGAACAAAGCTAAGCAATGAGGTTCCACTCTGAATAAAACAAGGGAAACGGAGCACAAAATAGAGACGGTCTGATCGCCTGATTGTCGATTATCTTAGTCCCTCCACAATTGACAATACTGGCTTCGCAAAGACAAGTTAACTGTTAATCGAGGGTTAAGTAACAGATAGATGTAGAACCGTCAGCCCTCATAGGTATCAGCAAACTGTTGCTCACCAGGACACAAAAACACAAAAGGGGTAAAATATAATAGTCGGCGCACAAAACCAAACAGATTATACAGCTAGCCAAATGACGTTTCACCATTTTTGCATGGAAAAGAAATGATTACTGTAGTTCATAACTTCTTAGTGCTCCTCAGTGAGGACCATTATCCACCACCAACAAACCACAAAAACGTGCAGAGCAACTTTTGCATCAAGAGCTAGAAAGAGCAGACCCGTGAAAGGTCCAGTTCTTTTTTGTTCTATCACCGTCAATTGCAACCCTTGCACTTCTAATGGGATAAGGATATAGATGGCCGGCTACATATAGCAATGGCTCAACTGAACATTTGATCAAGATTGAAAATACAAGTCGCTGTCATGATGCGCTCCGATTGCGTCTACTTGGACTTGGTTGACTTGTGCTTCTTCTTTTTTGGGAGTGATTCTTCAGTACTTGCGAGGTATGATTCAACTTTGATGTTTCCCTGTGCCTCGCTCTTTCTGAAATCCTTTGCCTTTTTCTGCAACCAGACAACATATTCGGCATGATAAGTGACAGTGCTAATTAAAATACACAACACTCCCAAAACCAGTGAGCAACAACAGTTGCTGAAATACCAAAGCACAAGACAACTAAAGCAGTGTACCTTTAAGGACTTGGCTATATCGGCTATCTCATTATTGCCATTAGTAGCCTTATCAGTTTCGGATGGACCTGCAGTGTTCTCCTGCGGCAGATAACAAGGCATGTTTAATCATGAGTGCAAGATGAGAACCAAAATACTACTTAAACAGGGAAGATATTCTAACCTTTGGAGGAACAAATGCAGCCTCTCTCTTTCTTTTGTTTTCTTCGGATTTTCCTGCTTGCTTCTCAAGCTTCTCTTGCCATTTCTTTGCTGATTTATTTTTGTCACTCATGAAATACTCACCACTCTCAAGTTCAAGATCAATCTAAAAGAAAAAAAAAATCAATGTTTGATCAATCTATAGCATAGTGATGCAATCAACATGAAATATTTTTAACTACTTGGCCCACACAATACAAGACATAAGGAATTGGCTATGCATGCTGTTAACTCCAAATACTAGAAATTGCACTAATCTTAAAAAGACAATAAAAGTAAACAAATTATATGTGTGTATGGACTGAGATAAGTACAATTTGCAGGATAGACTGCTACAACTAATAATCATTTTTGCACCAGTCATGAGGTATTGAGGTACATACGAATCACAGCGACTTAGGAACAATAAGATGGAAATAAAATGCATCAATTGGACTCTACCTTGCTAGGCTGTTGAGGTGGTGGAAAGGGTGTGTATGGTTTCTTCTCCTTAGTTTGATGAGGCTTCTTTTGCTTGACATTTTTCCTGAAAATAAAAACAAGGAGGAATCAGATACTTATAATATACTTGAAATTGATCCTCTACAGAGAGAGAGGATGCAAGTCACTCACTTCTTGAAATTTGGGAGAAACCTATCCCAGCTTTCAGTGGCTAGAGCGGGATTTTTAGCCAGCTCACGTTTGATTAGGAGCTCCTATATAGTTCAACAGTAACTGGTAAGCAACAAATAATTTGTTTCCAGCGAAAATTAATTCAAAATAACATCTAAAGGGCAAAACCAGTCACCTTGATGTGGTACACTGGATGCTTTACATTCTTGATGCAATCTTCTACAATCTTTCGAACTTGTTTCAGTCCCTTAAAGGTACCCATAGCTGAGACCGTGTTTCCCTTTCATTGGAAAGGCAAGAGAAGTAATAAATATCATTCACAAATAGTTTAAAAGGACAAGGCCCTACAATGCAACAGAAGACCCCGCGATGCAATGTAAAATGAACCAGCCATAATAAGGTGAGAAATTATGGAAAACCTGCACTAGTATGTAGCAGCCAGTCAAAATCTCAATGGCCTGCGTGACATAAATCAAACATGTAAGCAATAACGGTATGTATAATAATCATGAATGTAAGACATTAAAAGAGGTTTTCGTCAAAAAGACATTAAAAGAGGTTACCATAGGAATTTGTACCTTAAGGGTAGATAAATTAGGTCCTAAAAGACGTTCTCTCCTCTTAACAAACCGTTCCTGTAGATTGCACATTATAAATGACTGGATGAAAATGAAATTAAATCGGAGAGGCATAGTGGGTGAGGGTGAGGCACCAAGGCCACTAAATCCCTAGTTCTGTTTAGCACATTAGCATATAGTGGCTCTATCGAGAACTTTGTTAAAGTAATTACACAACGTAAAATAACAGAGATGAAAGAAACCGTCGATTGTAGCAAATCAAAACAAAACTCACATACTTAGATTCAATGAACTCTTAGGAGGCGATCAGCACAGCATATGTGACGATATTAAAAAAGGTTTGTGGTTACAAACTTATGTACAATGAGGAAAAAAAAAAAAAAAGAATCAGTGAGGCCTGTAGAACCCAGAGCACAGCAAATATGAGGGAAACAAAACTATAGGATTACTGAATATTACAGGAACAATAAAATGCTGTTAGCGATGTTGCGAATAGCCAGAAGGTTATTTAGTATGTCAGTTTAGGTTCATCATTTACTTATCAGTTGCAAGAATATTCTTTAATTTGTTCTTCATAGTCCATAATATACTGTTTTGAAACACATAGAAGGTCCTTAAAGTGTTGAATTGATGAAAGCTAATCTTTAGAGGAGACAAAATTGAAGTTGAACAATAAAGAGTCTTACCTTATTTCTTACAAGACTACCGATCTTGATAATGTCACAGTTCATCTCATCATTGAGTACTTTGATTGCCTACAAATATCAGTATAGGTTTATAAATGAAACAATTCCACACAGCTATCCCAAATAAATGAATTAAGGGAAAAAAATCCATAATTTGCAGGTAAGACTCAAATCATGAAGTACGCAAATGACATACTATGCAAGCAAATCTCAACTCCACTCAGGTAAGATGTTACCTCACAAGACTCCAGCAAAATCCCATACAATACAAAGGTCAAGCCTGGACAAACTAATCTCTGCTCATATAAGCTAAGCTAACATACTGAAGTCCGACAGCATGTACCGTATACACGGATAAGGCTTTGGGTACGAAAAACAATATCACAACTCAATCACGAGGGCCTAATAAATATTTAGCATACCTGAGGTGCAGGGACGCTTCGCGACAAGAGCTTAATGAGGTCTCTAGCCTTGATAATAATGTAGGGGTCCCTGGTCTTCCGGGTGGTCGAAACCGTCATGGATCCCTCCACCTACACATATATCACGATAGGCATCAGAGCGATTGCTTAGCCCCCAACAATGTTTCCACTCAATCACAAAGGCATAATCGCTCATCACGTACCAAATTGAGCTCGCAAGTGATCCCGAATTCCTTCAAGGCGCCCTTAACGATCGGCCATGCCTCCTGCAGGTACTTCTCTGCACCCCAAACAAACAAGCAAGCGCTCACCATTTCGACTCTTAACAAGCTCAAAATGTAACCCGGTTCTAACAAACTCAAAATGGAATTTGCCTCTCTCGTTTTAAAGGAACCGCGGGAGGGAAGACGAGAATAGAATGGAAGTCCTTGCCTCGGTACTGCGGGAAGAGAGTGGAGAAGGAGCTGACTTCCAGCATGCCGCCTTCGTTCCACGAGGGGTCGAACTTCTCCACCTTCCAGCGGTCGATGTTGGGGTCCTCGTCCCACGGCTTGGGCTTGTCGTGCTTCCCCTTCTTCCGCCACTTCTTCCCCTCAGGCGCATCTTCCGCCGCCGCCGCCGCGGCATTCGCTTCGTCCTCCGATGCCATATCTGAACAAAAGAGGGGCTACGATTCGATGGTGCTTTGAGGGAGAGGAGCTGGACGCTGCGGCGTGCTTAAGCTTAAGGCCGCCGAGCTGATTAGGGTTTGGCTCGTTTGCCGCCGGCGGGGGAGAAGAGGGGTGGGAGGGGACTCGATAAACCTTTTCTTCACAGTGCACCCTGTGTAGTGTGTAGAGGCCAGAATGAGCACAGGCCGTGCACAGTGGGCCGAGCCATTTCAACTGGTGAGGCCTCTCTCTCATCCCAACAACGAGCATCTCTCTCGCCGCCAATCTCTAAGCATGCGGCCCAAAGAAATAGAAACGGGCCTTTTAAGCCCAACTGTTTTCATTCACACTCCTCGACTCGACTCGCCAGCCGCCACGCCGTTCTGTGGTGAGGTGACTGCCTGATTTTTTTTTAACCTCTCAAAAACTGAATATAAATATAGTATTTATTTGTAAAACACGCCGACTCACTCCGACGCACACGAATACCTTTACATCTTATACCTAGAACAAGCAAAACGCGTCATCAAGAGATATCAGAACCATCAGGCCCCGATGCGCGACGAACGTCGCACTCCCTTTGTGAGGTGACTGCCTGACTGATGAGTCTGAAGCAAAACTAAATGCCTTCGCTTCCGCTTGCCCTCTCCTTCGGATTCCCCGCAAAATTCTGGAGGATTCCACTCTGATCTCCGTCGGCTCCCCATTGCGTGTCCGTTATGTCATTCTGCATTGACTTTGGGGAATGGCGGTGCGATCTCCCCCGCCTAGGGTTTCACCGTGTAAGGTTTCCGTTCTCTTCTTCAAATTTGGTGGTCATACCCTGTTTAGTTTTGATTTGATTTAGGTAATTTATGGCGCTAATTGGTTGCTAGGAGTTGATGTGGATTGTGCTCCGTCTTCAACACGCCTGTTCTCTGGAGAGACGGTGCGAATTTGTTGCGTTTGCATATGCCCTTGTTGTGATGTTTGCGTAAAATCGGAATGTTGATGAAACCTCTTTAATATTGAAGTGTGATGGCCGTGATGCGAAGGGAAACAAACGTCAACTCTGTCGGTTTGTCATGCTTATTTATTTGATTGAGTGGCTTTCAAAGCGTTTGCACAACAAGAAGCTAAGAGTGACCTCGACATGTCAATTGCTACTGCATCTCGAGCTGGTGAAACCAGAAAAAAGCTGCTCTGTTTTTGAACTATATTTTTTTTCTTTATTGCGGTATCTATGTGACAATCATATCATGCTTTGTGACTTATTCGCTAGGGAGAAGCCAGCAATTTTGTCCACTGGTGTCAGCATGAAACGGTTTTCTTTGCTGTTTATCTATGCCTTTATAAGAGTCTACATTGGTTCTTTAAATCCCTGTCAGCTACAGCTTTTTTTATTCATGAACCTTCAATCCTATGCAGGTTGCTATCATGGTTCATGGACATAATGTAAGTGAAGAGATAATATTTGTTAAACTGCAATGGTACATGTCTGATTTCCCGTCAAATGGGTCCTATTTATTTTTCCCAACTACCTTTGGATGCTTCCAAATCATATCATAGGCAAAGGTTCCATGTCTCCTACTGTGCTTTATTTGCTGGGTCTTAGAGACTAGAGTTATCCCTATATGCAAACTAATGTAACATTGGTTTGATTACTTTTTGACAATCAGAACATATATCAGTCTGGATACTGCATTACATATCTTATATTCTAAGCATAAAAGGTGACTAAGTAAATACACTATGTTATTGCAGTTAAGAAGTATTGCTGAACACAAAAATCTCTGGAAGGCTTTGTTCATGTAAACCTTCACTTGCCATTCACACAAAATAACCATCAGCAGTTATCATTGATCAAAAAGGAAATTCTATATCTCCCACAGAAATAACTAGAATTCAGAAAAAAAAAAGGGAATGGCAAAGCATCTGGGAATAAACGATTAATTTCTATCAATAAACCTGCTAAAGGCCCAAACCATAGAGTACTTAACACACCCCGCGCGCGCGGGGGGGGGGGGGGGGGGGGGGGGGGGGAGGCTATCCCTCGTAAGGTATCGCCATTCAGATCATCTCGAATCCAACCTAGCTACAAATTTCCTTTCCATATGTGAAGCAATGCTTTGAACACCTACAACTACAGTTCCCCACTTGCATAAAATTGTTCTGATCTAACAGATATGAATCAGGCAAAAGAAGTTATTTTCTCACCTATGATCATTACACATTTGATACATATTATTTAACTGAAAAGTTATCCGAACTTGGCACTTGGCAGCAGTTACCTTGCTATGCTCTTTTTATGCATCTTTTCAGGAGCTCTTTACCATGTAACTTAATTTTCATTGATCCCCTCATGAGATCTTACAAAGACCATGATGGTATCATTTGCTGAATGAATTCCACTATCTACTTAAAGAGTAAGGTACATATTTAGTTGTTGCTGACCTAAACCCATAGATGCTTTCAAATAGTACCTTGGGTCTAGAAGTATTTATTTTATTTCTTGTGTACCAACTGTCCACCCTATTATAATCTAGCTTTCAATGATGAGCATGTTGAGGTCCTGCAGCAAGATCTGGATTCTTTTCCTTGTTAATTCGAACGTCTATATTGTATTCAATATTTCAATGTAGCACCTAGAACACTGTCAGGGCTTTTTGTTTTTTGAAATTCATCAGTAAGCAGGTCTTGGATTTCCCAGGAGTGGGTGTGACTGGGTGTATATTTTCTAGCGTTTTTAATTGTAGACATCTGACCTTCAGTATCTCCAGGTCAGATGACACCTCTTGTGTCAGAGTTATACCTGTCATTTTCCATATATGGTTACATGCCCTGGTATACTTATGTACAGTGGAAGGTTCTTGCATAACAGACTCAAATTTAGGTAAAAATAAAATCTTTGTTTCCATGTCTACATGTCATTCGTATGATCTACTTTCATTCCCATTCAGCAATAGAACTTCCATCTGTTTAGTGGTTTATGAGTATGACAACATACTAATTGAGATTTTTATAGAGTTTAATTCACCAGTGAAGACAATTTAACCATGAACAATGCAGTAGCAAATGCGAGAATATTTACTTCCATAACCTGTGAAGATTGATGAGAAGACCATTTTATGACCCACATATCCTAACCATTCTTGAACTGGACCATCCTTTTGAGGATCTTTTCAGTATCAAACCATGATGCTTCATAACTGTCCCTGGTTGATCTGCAATACGGATTTACTTGATCCACATGATTCACATAAGCCTTTTCAAACCTTACACACAAACAGGGTGACAGAAGAAAAATAGGTGAAGCATGTGGGAGCCTGTTTTGTAGCGACATACGCTGATATAATGCATGTGATTCCTACCGTCTGTTTAGCAGGCAAGGCCTACTTGGCCTATTTTTTAGTAGGTAGGCGGTACTCTTGATTCTCTTGCTTGATCTAGTGTAGACTAGAACAAGAGATTGATCTCACTTGTTTGTGTGTGTGTCCATGTCCTTGAGTAGTGCCGAAGGGGCTGTGCATAAATATAATCGTGTCCACGTGACAACCTGTATGATGTTATGAACTAATTGGATTCAGCACATGTGCCCCGTCAGACATGCTGCCATCAGGATACGCTTAGATCATGACACCACTTGCTGATTTTGATTGGCAGTTTAGCATTTTAAACTGCATTAACATCGTACTTAAAGAGCTACATGGTCACTCGCAGAGTGGCTTACCTTGAAATTTGTGTTATACAATTGATGTTAATTATGCTCATTACAAGGCTAGTGCTCTTAGCTTTATGGAAGGGTCAATGGGTCAATTTTATAAGCTGACAGCACCTAACGATCCAGGATTATGTTGCTAGTGGCAGTGAATCTTGTGGATTGAATATTCAAGAGACAATGAGAATTTGTACTGTCTATATGCTGTCATTGGCTGGCTAATCAGATCTTAATTTGGCTAATGGGATACTTTTTTACTTACTGTGCTCTTCCTATGTCATTAGTCCGTCATTATCAATTTATGCCATGCTACAGCATGCAGGTTCTTTGTCCATACAAATGTATACGATTGATGAGACTTAAGGACCTATTTCCAGCAGTAATCTGTCAAAAAGGGGGAAAGAAACCTTCATTTTCCTCATTGATCTAAGAGCAAAAGACTAGGGTCTTTTACATTAGCTTTTTCATATCATAGTTCAATGCTTAAGATATGACATCTAGATTTTGGTGGTTGATGCATAATCAACATTTGAAATTTTGGATGCAGTTTCTCTAACAGTATATTTACTTGTATCTCTCTTAAATGACAATCAAATTGAAATGCCCGGAAACTATCACATTCCCCTTTGTAAATATGTTCCACTTTTAACTGTCACTGGTGTGAAAACTGAAAAGTTATGAATCCGCAGCAGCAGATGAGGAATTCCAAGATGATGGTACGAAAATGCAAGGACAAACGCATACACACTACACATGCCCACTCTGTAAGTTATATTGTCAAGATCATATTCTAATACTTGTCTCATAAGCATCTCAAGGTTATGAAGGGCTAATCTATTTTGTATTAGCATCATTTGTCTCTGCAAGAACTTCTAACAGCTTGCTGTACAGCTGGTAGTTGCACTATAGCTTATGTATAGTCGCATTGACTGGTCAAACCGCACAATGATTCTCCTGAGTTGTCCCGAAATTATTCTCTTGGAAGGACCTATTCATTATATGATTTGTAGATTTACTATTTTGTCAGACACTTCATTATGTAACTCATCACATTTAGCTCTTGCGGCTTACAGAAGATTAGATGGATAGCTGGTGATGTATAATGGTTTGTTTTAGTAATTATAAGTAAAACCTATTAACCTATGTTATGCTACTTGCATCGTTTTATACTTATTTAATTTATTAATATTTTATGGAAGCTTGTACATGTTATGCAATTCTAATTATTCGAGCCTAATATTTATTGTAAATCACATTTTTTTTTTGGTAAGCCGATAAAATTGTTTGTTAATCCTTATTTCTTATTTCAGAAATCATCTTATCATATGTCAAGAAAAAAAAATAAGAAGAGATGTGCACGATGGTTACTCTGTTAGTTTGCTCTGTTCAGCCATGGATAGTTTCATCATTCTTTTCTTGGAAAATGATTGATGGTTACGTCATGCATAGTGTTTTTTTTCTTATTAAAATATGCAAGAGCAAACTTTGTAAGGCACAAAGTTCAATGATGGAATTTGAAATTTCCTCATTTGACTGTACACGAATTTAACTTTTGCCACATGCCAATCAATTAGAATGCAGAGTGCCTGGGAAGCAAATGCATTTTGATTGCAGTGTTGAGTAGTAAACGAAATTTGCGCAGCATTATTGTTTCATCTGGCTTTTCATTTTCCCATCCTGTTTGGGAAGCTAATATATGCATGATGAGGTTTATACTGAATCCTTAACAGCTTGTAACTGTAGAACTAGAACCATCGTTGTTTGTTCATGTGCATATGTTAAATACCAATGTGGGGCAAAACAATAAAACCCGCATATTTTGGTAGGTCAAGTAACATGGCATGCATGGTTCCTTCTGACAGTACTGGTCTCTAAGTCGGCTTCCTCACTGGCATTTCTTCATCTTCCGTTGATTGGAGGCTCCCCCACTTGCAGCGCAATGCACGAGTACCACAACACTTATGCAAGTTCCTCGGTATACCCTCTCTCTCTCTCTCTAAAGTATTGACTACTAGAATATATCATACCTGTGAATCTATTATTCTGGCCACCTGGTACTTCGTCCCTATAGGCCAGGTCTAGAGCTGGAATTTAGACTGTCTTAACTCCAAGGGAAGCTTTCTTATCTTGCCTGTCCATTGGGGTTCTCCTTATGCAGCTAGCCAGCTAGCACTATTTAACACCCCACCACACACCTATTTCTTGCTCCCATGCACTCTTCCTTCTCTGTAAACTTCTCGCTAGCCTGCTATTTTGCCTGTGTCTCAACTCAGTCTAACTCCTGCTACCACTCTCTCTATCTCTAGCAAAACTACCCTCCCCCCATCTCCAGCAACTGCTCCATCAATTCCAGGCAACCACATTAATCAAGATGTCGAACCGGAGATCACGGTCTAGGCAGTCTGGCTCGTCGAGGATCACTGAGGAGCAAATCAGTGACCTCGTCTCGAAGTTACAGGACCTCCTTCCAGAAGCTCGCCTTCAGAGCAATGCTAGAGTATGTACACAATTACCTAAATTGCCACTTTGTGAGCTGAACGGTTAGCTAGAATTTCTAGCTGTATTCACCGTTCAGTTGTATCTCATCATTACCGTTTGGCATTCACTGCATGAAGGCCGATGACATGTTCTAATTTCCATGGGTTGATATGCTAGTTGTTACATCTACCGGCTTGGCCAAAATTGCCAGCCAGAGTTGAATGGCTTCTATACTATTACTGCAATTGCATTGCATGACCTACTCACGCTTCAACAGTTATTTGCATCGAATGGCGTCGCTCGTGTTAAAAACTTTTTTTCTCCTTGTTCCAATAATGCAGGTGCCATCTGCGAGGGTGCTGCAGGAAACATGCAACTACATCAGGAGCTTGCACCGGGAGGTGGATGGCCTGAGCGAGAGGCTGTCGGAGCTGCTGGCGACGGCTGACATGAGCAGCGCGCAGGAGGCCATCATCCGCAGCCTGCTGATGTAGCGAGAGATCTTTTCATAGCTCTCAGTTCCAGAGTTCATAGCCTAATTAGAGTGATCTTTGATTAGTTGTTCGAGAGTCAGGTTACCTAATTCTCCATGTACTCACCTACGTGCATACGTACTGCTGTCGTTGTGTCACCGCCTAAGCCAGGACCGTCCTTTTTTTGTGTGTACTTAAATTAAAGCCATCGTTGTTCGTGCAAAGTTTATATCGTTTCTGTGTGTTTTCTTGCCACTGTACTTGTGGAGAGGACGGCACGCGCCACCTCATTGCCTCTTTCGGCACCTACTGAATGTGTTGCTGCCTCTTTGGGCGCAGGAAGATTCTTGGGCCCTGCCTTCTTTCGGTTGAAACAGGAGGTGGATGCAAATGTGGCTTCCTTTTCTCACTTTTGTCTAATCGTACATATTAGTAATTACAAATGCGGCGGATGCAGTTTGGATATGAATAAATGTTTCGATTACCCGCAAAAAAATGTTTCAAATAAAGTTTGGACTATTAGGTAGAATCCATGGACAAAAGCCACGAGTTCATGCGAAATGAACAGTTCTAAAGGCATCTTCAGCCTAACCAATATGGGGTAGTTAGGCAAAGGAAGGTAATGTATCTTGGTTGCTGCGAACTGTGTCTGTCGGTTAAAGTGTAGCATTGTAGCCAGGTGCTTAGCAGGGAAAATTAAAGTGTAGCCGTGTGATCTATGAATTTAAAATCACGTTAGTTGTTGAAGCGATCTACTTAACAGCTGAGATGAAACGATACGATAACCATTTCAATTGCCCGACTCCTAGTAGATGGGTGGAAAGATCTGAGGTAGGAAAAAGATCCAATATCCTGATAGCGTATCGTTTTTAAACGAACCCTACTGGTTCTGCTACCCTCCGCGCATCCAGCGCCGTCCCCGTGCTAGCACTACCTACCTATACTTGGAAGTCAAATGAACGAGGAGCAGGAGCTCGATCCCAGTTTATTTATATGCTGCTGGCCACTACGCAGCACATCATCCCTTGCGTTTTGTTCGTCAGAAAGACGAGCAAGAGGCGATGTGCTGAGCGGGCGACACGAGACCCCTTGTGCAGATCGAATGGTCAGAACGTTCTTTGGTCGCTTGCAAGTTGCAAGTAGGGCTGGACGAAAAGCTCGTTCCTCGCAAGCTGGCTCATTTTGGCTTAGCTTGGATGCTAATTTTAATATGCCAAGCTAAAGATTTAGTTCTCTGTTTTTAACGAGCCAGCTTGTTTTTTAGAAGCGGGAATATATTGATATTTCGGCCTTTGCATTGAAAAAAATGCATGTAGCCAAAAGGATTACAAATAACAAAAAAGCTCCATTCCAAAAAGCACACAGGCTAGGAATAACAGAGCATAAAAAACACTCTACTACAACTAAAGTCGCCTAACAACCAAATAAACTACCTCTCCTCTGTCCACATAGGGTACAAGAGGATCGGAAATCACCTTTACCACAGAGAAAGATTCGTCTTGTTGACATCATCATGTTGTCCTTCTCCTTGGCAAGTCGCAGCAGAGGCTTGCAAGGGTTCACCGTATCCTCAAACACTGCCTTATCCAAGGTCTACATTGTGCCATAGATCGAACACCATCTTCTCATCCTGATCATCGCTAAGCCATTTTAACGAGCCAGCTTGTCAGCCCAATGAGCCAAAACACACTTCAAGTAGACAATTACTGTCTTATTTTTCAATAATCTGAGCTCACAATGCTATTGCAAAGTCACAAGTACTAGAGTGCGATTCATTCCTATCTAAGCCCAACTAAGAATATCCGCATCTTAGTCACTAGAGATTTAGATATAACTTGTGTACTTTATGTCGATCATTTTTAATGTTCAGTTTGTGAGCCAAAACAAACTAGCTCTCAATCTTAACAAGCCAAGGAAATCAAACTAGGTTTTCAGCACACTCCGTTAAGAAGCCAAGCCTCATCTCGTTAGAGCGGCTTTGGTAGGTATGACGTTGTCGCGAGCCGTTCGGCTAGAAAGGAAAAAACCTTTTTTCTTATTTTGAAGCGTCTCAAACTAGATGCAATTGTTATTGTAGTATCTGTCCATATACTTACACACACCAATTGATACCACGACCGCTATACAGCTACTAAGCCTCATTTTTTAAAAGATCATCAAAAACCATTAAAATCCGATGCGGGAGAGAGGTGTCACACTTCTGGTGTGGCTCTACATGGGAACCACCTGTAAATTATTTCGTGGGGGGAAACCTCAGCGGGGACCATGCGCCGCCCCCCCCCCTCCCCAAACAAAAATGTTAAGATTTTCATAAGACTAATTAAAGTTAGGAAAAGTTACTGTTCAGTATTGAATGCCCCCCCTCTAGCTCTAGGTAGTCTAACGCGTGCATTTGCCCAAGCTCCGTCACTGGTGGGCTGTCAACGGGAACTCTTCGCCGAGAGGCCACAGGCCCGTCTTTAGGAAGGAAAAAACTTGACAGCGAAGAAGCCCTCTTGGTCTCCATCCGAGCCGACGGCCCGCTCCTGCTGTGCCGAAAGCGGCCCGTGCGCGCGGGGGCGGGCGGTGCACGCGTTGCCTGTTCCTAAAAAAAAAAAAAAAAAAGGAACGCGTTGCCTGGTCAGGAACGCGTTGCGCCGGGCAGAAAGAAACCCAGGTGGTGGTGGTGGGGTTACGAATCGGGCCCGTGCGCGCGTCGCCGGACAGGTCAGGAGAGCGTAAAGCCGCCTCAGGTCGGCAGCTTACCAGCGGGGGCCGCAGCCCGGAGGAGGTCGGCGACGCGGAGCGCGACCGCGAGTTTTGTCCCGTTCCGTTTGGCCCTCCAACCAATCCGTGCCCGCGTGTCGTGTCGTGGGTACGCGGAGGGGAAACAAACGGACCGACCGCGCGGCACGGCGTGTCCACTTCGCGGTTCGGGGTGGAGGGCCCCGGCGGGCGAAGCGACGGGAGCCGGGTCCGGCCGCCCATTCATTCGATCCGCGCGTGGATCGATCACTCGCCGAGAGAGAGAGAGAGGACGGCGCGGCGGCGGCGTGAGGAAGATGCCGTTTCGCGTCGTCCACTTGTGCGCACGGCTCCCACACGGAGCCTCCTCCTCGGGCATCTGGCGCCACGGCCACATACATACCCCGCCGGTGCATCCGGCCTCCTCACTGTCGCAACGAGACTTTGGTATCCCCGCGGAGAAAAGCCAGGCGCACGCCTGCCGCTTCTACAGGGAATTTGTGCGTATTCGAAAACGACCGCACCTGTAGTTGTACTGGCCGCACTACGCGCGCTAGCTGCTACTACAATTCTCCGATGATGCGATGGTGCGTGAATCCATCCCTTCGTCTGGAAGGAAAGCAAAGGAATCGGCAGCCATACACAGACGCCGCATCTCTCCCCATCTCCAGTGGGGAAAGGCCGGCTGCCACTGTTGGCGCGTGAACAGCGATCCGGAGAGAGATGCCCACAGCTCCCTGCTCCCAACAGTGCACCGGGCGGCATGGCTCTGGCGCGCGGCGGGCACGCGCGCTACGACGACTTGGCGTAGAGCCTACGAACGAGACCATGCGAGCAATGGCGTGGCCACACCAACCACATTCCTCCTTATCCCTCTCGATCGCTGATCAACTTTAACTCGGCCTCGGTAATGGAGGCCCGCCGGATAGCCTCGGTATGCAGAACCTCTCCTCACTTGCAACCTCTGCAGCTGCTGCCGCGACGCGAGCGGAATGGATCGTGTCATGTGCTTGACGCGGCGACCACCCACTTGTCCGTCCATCCATACATATGCGTCCGTCCGTCCGTCTAGCTACCCACCCACTACCGCCTGCCGAGAGCACTCACTACTACTCCTAGTCACTACTGGACATTTGATTTTCAGTTTGACTTGATGGGGGATTACCGTACTAGCATCACACCACACCACCTCTAGAAGCAGCAGCACTACCTTCTCTCTCTCTGCCACTCCATTGTTTAACTATAACTACGCCACCACAACTCAACAACACATATTCGCTGCGGCGAGTGATCGAGTCCCAGAAAAGAAAAACACTCACTAGTCACTACTCGCAGCAGCACAGAAGAAGAAGAAGTGGAAGCGGGTATCATTGTCCGCTTGTCACAGCTGATGCAGCAAACGGACATGCTGACTCGGAGTCTGATGGCCGGTTGCATATATAATACCGTTGTCAATTGCCGTTAAGATTTCCGCGATCAAATGGCATCATCATCATCCCTCCACTCCGTCTCTTCTTTTTTTTTTCAAAGACAAGACAGTACTAGCTACCGGATAAACACATAAACAACGCCGTGCACAGCACACCATTGTCGTGTCTCATAATCCGGTCGCCATATGCACACGGATCGGGTGCTCTGCTCGGCCTAGCCGCATCTTGATAAATCAATCAATATATGCTTGCGCTTTGTATAAAGTTTCCCCCCGCCTGGTTATTCCCCTTCTCCCCTTGAAGACGTGAATGATTGATGTATCGCATTCGCTTTTCCCTAGATGCGGGTACCGAGAATTGTAGCCTTACATACGAATCTCTTCTCTGCACTACTAGCTCTCCACGATGTTTACTCGCTTATCTGCTCGCCGGCAAGCACTAGCTAGCAACTTACTACATTCGCTCCCGTCACCGGCGCACTTTACAGTCTAGGTTTAGGCGCGCAAATATATCCGGTTCCGATACGTTTATTAGGATATGATATTTTCTCAATTATCTCATCACTTGGTCGCCCACGCCTAAAATGCATATGCTCCCAACAGGCCACTTTTCCTGTACTAGATAATTTAGGTGTGGGCAAGTGTGTGCAAATATCTCATCTATGGGTAAACCCCAGAAAGATCACGTTCCCTCCCTTTCTGAAGCCCATCATGCACTTTCAAAGTCAGCGAAACGGCGGCCATATCTCTCCAACAAGGACACATGATTGTATAGGATACAAGTATCGAGAACCTAGAGTTTAGTAGGATGACATTGTATGAACAAGTGAGTACTGCAGAGCTGATGAACAAGGGAACAAAGCTCTAGGCCTGACTTCTTCCATTTGCAACCGACGGGAGAATTCAATGGGCTTCCAAAAGGGAGCAAAATCCTGCTGCTTCTACGTACAAGCGTCCATGTGGTGACCTCACCGTATTTGTTGCCGATGCTTCGGGTCTTCATGGAATTGGATTGTACTCCTACTAGCTACCATGCAGTTTGACTCCGGCCTGGGGCCGCCGGGCTACATGGATAATTTGGCCGTTGCGTCCATCCTTCCGTTCTGTGCTAGTACTAGCTACATACTCCGGAGTATATGAATGCGTGGTGTTTAGGCCAAGTGGAGAGTAAATGGCACAATCTCATCCGTCTCTATCCAATCAATTAATCTCAAGGTCACACGCTCCGCATGCACAAGGCATACCAAATACCACATCACATCTCGTTCCACTACTCACCTCCTGGACCATGATTTCTCGTTCATGGCCGGGAGCTCACTAAAACACCTGCGTCTTGAAAATTTTAATATTATTTCGTCCACAAATAAGACGGGCCATTTGCCTCAGCGTGCTAGTAATAAGTGTTTTTTGATGCCATGTCCCCCTCTCTCAGGACAGGTAAATGCTTCACACGTCCAACTGATGTGTCCGGCTCTTAAAGGTTTAGTTTTTGTGCTCGGTCTTGGGACCCACCAGGCCTTGCTGTGCCTGCTGATGGTAGCGAAGTCGGACCAAACCCGTCGATCGTATGCTACCATCAACATATACTTAGTCATCGAGAGAAGTAATTGCCCGGTTGACAAGTGATGCTTGGGTTTGGAATGTTGGAATTTTGTAGAACGAAACCACGTATGCGATTCTTAGTTTCTGTCATCAGAAACTCTAGCAAATTCCTGCAAGTAGTCACGATACGAAGGCCTTATAGACTTATACGATTCCACACTTATTTAACTAAACAAAATATACGGCGTACGTGATTCCTTGTTTCTTTCAGGAACTCTATCAAATTCCGGCAAGTATTCGCGATACGAACATCTTGCGATTCCACACTTATTAACACAAAAAAGAACATACGGCGTACTGCGTGTTTCTTTCAGGAACCTCTTCTTGCCGCGTGCAAGCAAATTCCCGCAGGTATTCACACGATACGAATGAAGGCCATATACGATATTCGACCACGCTTATTATTCCACCACACTTATTTAACCAAACGAAATAAACGCGATTCCTTGTTTCTTTCAGGAACTCTGGCAAATTCCTGCAAGTATTGAGGATACGACATTTATAAGAGCCAAAGAAAAAAAACTACTAGTGCTAAAATAAAGGGCGTCGTCCATTCAAGACGACCGTGGTCAAAGGAGGAGCGGACAAGTGTAGGACTGTAGGTGATGCCGACGGATGGCGAGCCGTCCAGTGTATCGGTGTACGCATGCCCTGTTCTTCGTCGCAAATCACGGCCCTTTTCGGATAGCAGAGTATAATAGAGCTTCACGGGATCTATAGCATTATTAGCAAGCTGCTAAATCTATCTACTACCTGATCATTATGATCAATGAAGAAGCCGGTGGAGATGCATCCATAGAATATTCTCGCGGAGACTGATCTTTTGACCACGGGTTCGTGTTGTGTTGTGTTATGTGACTCCATCCGTCTTTGGCACGTCACTGTGCGTGGGCGGAACGCAGAGGGCAGTGGACTTTGCGCAAAAGGCCGGCGAAAATTGTTAGTCACAGTGGTTGCCTTTTGGCTTTTGCTAATTTAGCAGTCGACGTCGGCGTAGGCATGCAGCGCGGCCAGGAACAGAGGCAGAAGACGCGCCGGCTCTCAGGAGAGCCCCGCTCTCTCTGCATGGCGGGAACGGAACAGTAGAACAAGGGTCAAAGGCCGGTGCTACATGCACCCGTTACTGTGTACACGACATTAATATTCCCAAGATGGATATAATGGATTTGCAGGTTAAATCTGGATCAGACGACCCAGAAATAACGGCGGCAGTGCGGGGCAGGCCGTATGGATAAGGCATCGAGAAGAGAAGAGATGCCCTGTGAGCGTAGCACTGGTGGTGTATGGCACAGCAGGAAGTAGGTGAGGTGGACGACGAGAGGCCGCATCCGGGCTCGCTCGGTCGGTTAGGGTGGACCCGGGCCGGGCCGGGGTCGCGGCCGCACCCGCAGATAGCTCCAGCGCGCGCTCCACGGCCTTTAAATGCCTCACCCTCTCGGCCGCTCCAAACACGAACCCACCTCACACCTCTCCTCACTCCACGCGCACTCGCACAACACCTCCTCTTTCCATTCTCGTCTCCCCGAGACTCCAGCGCACTCCACTCCTTGTTTCCCCTTCGGTTTCCTCCTTGGTTTCCTCTCCACCTGGTCCTCCGGTGATCGGCGGCGGCGGCTGCCCTGTGTGATCGAGCCGTGTGTCCATCATGGCTCCTCGCGGCGACGGCGAGCTGGAGCTCTCGGTGGGCGTCCGCGGCGGCGGAGGCGGCGGCGGTGGCGCCGCCGACCTGGCGGAACCCCCCGTGCCGATCAGCCTCGGCCGGCTCGTCCTCGCCGGCATGGTCGCCGGCGGCGTGCAGTACGGCTGGGCGCTGCAGCTCTCCCTCCTCACGCCCTACGTGCAGGTATACATACATACATACACGGCTTCCCAGTTCCCACACATCTCATCGATCATTCATTCTCATGTTGTTATTATCGTGTATGAGTATGACGTACATCGAGGCGCTTGCATGCATATATGCATGCATGTATATACGGTACGAGATTATAATATGTTTTGATTCATGACGTGCGCGTACGCCTGGACCGGCGCGGCGTACGTACGTCGTATACAACGCTTTGTTCCTTGCACGCGCAGGCTAGTGGCAGAAAAATATACGTACCTTCTTTTTTGGACTGAGTATAGTAGGAACGTAGCTTTTGACAGAATTAACTTTCGTCTCGGCTAGGAGCATGGAAACATGGATTGAATAACCGGCTTGCTTTGTTTGGAACAGCGGTACATCCACTTCACCATAAAAAGCGTGCTGTTTTTTAAACAGCGGTAGATTTGACGTTGTTTAATTCACTCTCCTCCTAAAGAAGGAAATAACTTTGCCAGAATTATAAGTTTAGTTTTGGCTGGATTTAATAACCGAGTTGCTTGTTTGGAACAGCGCTACTTCCACTTCACCATAAAAAGCGTCCTTTTTTAAACAAAACAAAAGAAAACAACGGTAGATTTGACGTTGTTTAATTGTCTCCCTTTCTCTCAAAGAGAAACAAAACTTGTGGTTACTAGACCCGCATGGGGCCAAACATGCATTCGATGCCTGTAGTTTGTTGCCTTGATGATGATGATGTTCTGCATCGCCATCCTCCAGGGCTATCTATCATCTGATATGTGGGGTATTAATGCTCAGCAACCACAAACTAAATACCCCTCCTGTTGTCCAGCCTCTTTAATCAAGTGGTTTTCTTTCGCTTTTCTATACACGCAGCGTCGTCTGAACCTCAAGTTTATTTTTTCGTGGACACTAGAGTACGAAAAAGTCAAGCCTTTCAAAACGTTTCTGTGTACTTAGGCACAGAGACAAGACGTCTTTCGTCACATCGTCGTTGCTGATGTGGACTAGTCACATGTAGTCGAAGGATCATTGGTACTGCTATTACACTTCACTTACGCCTCTAATATTCTCTTGGCATGAAGTAGTGTTACTCACCAGCACGTCTCCTCGTAAAAGCAACCTTTCCCTTTGAAGTCTACCTACAACGGCTGTGAAGAGCTTCCCATGATGAACCAGGCAGGGACACGGTGCAGGGTCGGTGCACTAGTCTCTCATGTAACTGACACCTGTCTCTACATGAAAACAAACAAGTCGTAATAGTGCTGGATAACGAAACATCGGACCATAATGACATCAGTCCACCGTCCAAATTTCGTTCCAAACAAAGTCCACACACCATAGCCGTCCCAAACTAGTCTTCAGAAGAAGAAGTAGAAAGGAACTCAAACGTGTGCAACGTGTGTTGGTCCACACGCACTGGCGGAGCCAGTGCAGGGCCAGCCGGGGCCCTGGCCCCTCCTTGCCCTGAGAAAAGTTCTGAAGACTCTGGAGTTATGCATGCATCACTCATTCACTTGTCTATCTCGAGCACATGTTTTCCTTCTTCATTCTGCTTTCAGCCACCGGCCTTGAACGAGTAGACATAATTACAGTATACAGGATGTTTGCTGCTTCCTTTTGCTTAAAAAATCAAACGTTTTACCTCACACATTTTATTTGTGATTAGCGCCTTTTAATGACCTTACCAAATCGGTCCCTCCTGCACTTTGTGGCTGGCTCCGCCACTGTCCACACGGCCAGCGTTCTTTCGATCGGTGCCCATACCTGCCAAAATGAAGTGTCCTTATCCGGAATGTTCATCCATGGAGAATCGAATACGGGAATCATTATGTGTCGTGTGATATGGCCAATTCGGCGGTTACTTTTCGGATAAAGTTTATGCTTGCCGTAAGCCTACTCGAGCCAAGTGCCGAACTAGCCGGTTGGTGCATCGGCACGCGCATCTATCAGGTTTGATCTGGCACCTTGCCTAACCAACCGCGTCCTGCAACCTGGAATGTCAGGTTCTGGGTGCAGCACCAAATGAAAAACGCAGTTGTTGGAAGGCAGAAATATGCGCGAATAAAAGTTTTCCATGAGTCCATCATAAAAGGTTCTGGGTGCAGCACCAAATGAAAAACGCAGTTGTTGGAATTCCATTTAGAGCATCTCCAAGAGAGCCCTATAAAATTGGCCACATAAACTTGTTTTTAAGAGCAACAAAAAAATTATGAGGGACAATTTGTCTTCCCTCCTCCAACAGTCTTTCCCTAAAAATAGATCAAAACAAATTTGATTAGGCCACATCAGCATTTGGGGCCACAAAAACAATAATTGTAGTGAAAAAAGAAGGAATAGGGGCCTCAATTCTTCCCCTGTTTGTAGCTACAAATGAGAAAAGTTTAGGGACTATGGGAAAGTTAGGGGTTGTTTTGGAGCTCTGTTGGAGATAATTTTTTGCCTAAAATCCCAATAATTAAATTTAAGGGAGGTTCATGGGGCTCTCTTGGAGATGCTCTAAGTCTAGGAATTTTACTTGTAAAAAATTCATATAGTAAAGGACAAAACTTTATTCCAGGAAGGACATATGGGAAGATTTTCTTAGGATTGGAATCTTAATAATTCCTTAGTTTTTCCTCTGCCCTAATATTCCTTAGTTTTTCCTTTGCACCAAAATTCCTTTATTTTCCTTTATTCCAAAATTCGGTTGTCCCTTCGAGGAGCTTTAGGCAAGATATAGAGGAGCTTTTAGGTCAGATATGTTCCATCTGCACTTACAGGAGAATTCCAATTATCTCGCCATGGGCAGGAAAAAGAAAGGGCAAAAGTTAATAGTAAAACTGAATATGACGTCAACCATTCACTGATGCACATAATTCCAGAACTGTTGACTGTCTATTTGTGGCCTTGGGGGTTATGGATGTGTGAGCCAAGTTCATAAGTAGACAGACACTGTAGTGGTTTTTGTTGTGACATGCATTCGGGACCCTGGCACAAACCGTTTTGACTTGCATGTTCTAGGAGTCCCGCGTTCACGCTTGGTTGTACAGAAAGATTTCCGGGAAGTAGCAATATGCAGTCTAATGATGGTGTTGCTTTGTTAAAAGGTTTCTGATTCGTCAGATTCAGAGCCAATTACAAGTAAAAAAAGACCGGTCACTTCGCTGTGCTAAACAAACCGAATTAGTTGTACACTTGCTATCGTCCACTGATCTCTGAACTTTGCCTGTATTTTTGCAGACTCTGGGGCTTTCGCATGCCCTTACTTCCTTCATGTGGCTATGTGGTCCTATTGCTGGCTTAGTGGTGAGCAAAAAAGTCAATACCATACTCTATCTGCTTTTGACATGACTTTGTACTTATGCACTATCCTTCTCCAACCCTGCAGGTTCAACCGTGCGTTGGTCTGTATAGTGATAGGTGCACCTCAAAATGGGGACGACGGAAGCCATTTATTCTGATAGGATGTTTGCTGATTTGTGTTGCTGTAAGCACCACTGAACCTTCACACTCTCTTTCGAAACTTACAGTTATTCCTTCTTTATAGCTCCGTATTAATCTGTATTTGCTAACTTTTGCTATGCAGGTTATAATTGTCGGATTCTCATCAGACATTGGAGTTGCTCTGGGAGATACAAAGGAAGACTGCCAGTAAGTTGCAATACTTCAGGGCCATTGTCTCTCAGCTTACCTTTTGGTGCTGCCATAAATTGCAACTAATCTGGCATTTGATGTAATACAGTCTCTACCATGGTCCTCGTTGGCATGCTGCAATTGTATATGTGCTGGGATTCTGGCTTCTTGACTTCTCTAACAACACAGTGCAAGTGAGTATATTTATATGAACAGTTGAGATTAAGTAATTTAAACAATGAGCTATTATAAGCCTGACAATTTCCATTCCACTGCCAGGGTCCAGCACGTGCTCTAATGGCTGATTTGTCAGGTAATTTTCATGACTATCTCAATTCAGAGTTTACTAGCACTTGCTTCTTAATGCAAAAAACATTGATTATTGTTGTGAATTGGGAACCTGATTGCAAATTTTTTTCGCTCAATGTGTAGGTCGTCATGGCCCAAGTGCAGCCAATTCAATCTTCTGTTCTTGGATGGCATTGGGAAACATCCTAGGATATTCTTCTGGCTCCACAAACAATTGGCACAAGTAAGACGATCTCGTATTTAAAGTTTATCCGGCTCTCTATCCTGCAAAATTGTTTACTGATAAGGTGCATTCTGCGTACATAGGTGGTTTCCCTTCCTCCAAACAAAAGCCTGCTGTGAAGCTTGTGCAAACTTGAAAGGTGCATTTCTGGTGGCAGTGGTAAGTTTTGCAGTCCCTCACCGTGTGTTCGTAGAATAAATTTCCTGAATGTGCAACATTGAGCTGGTTCTGACCATCAATATTTCTTTTGTGTTTTTCAGCTGTTCCTGACCTTAGCCTTGGTTGTAACCCTGATCTTCGCCAAGGAAGAACCATACAAAGGGAACCAGAACCTCCCAATGAAAGCCAACGGTCAGGTTGAGGCTGAACCTACCGGGCCGCTTGCCGTGTTCAAAGGCTTCAAGAACTTGCCTGCTGGAATGCCTTCCGTGCTTCTTGTGACTGGCCTCACCTGGGTATGTTGCTGGTCCATGATTTCTGAATACTCTTGTACTAGTAATTTTTTCCTGTTTAGTACTGACCTCAGCATTTGTCCCCGTAGCTCTCCTGGTTCCCGTTCATCCTCTACGACACCGACTGGATGGGTCGTGAGATCTACCACGGTGACCCCAAGGGAACCGATGCTCAGATTGCTGCCTTCAACCAAGGTGTCAGAATAGGCGCATTCGGGTTGCTACTGAACTCGGTAAGATACGGTTCACAGCTGCTGCTGCAACTTCTGTCAGCTTGTCGTAATCGACACATTCCTGATTGCTGAACACGAGTCTTTTTCGGCTGCACAGGTTGTTCTCGGATTCAGTTCCTTCTGCATCGAGCCCTTGTGCCGGAAGCTCGGCCCGAGAATCGTGTGGGTGACGAGCAACTTCCTCGTCTGCGTCGCCATGGCTGCGACCGCGCTCATCAGCTGGTGGTCGCTCAAGGACTTCCATGGCTACGTGCAGGACGCCATCACCGCGAACAAGGACATCAAGGCCGCGTGCCTCGTCCTGTTCGCGTTCCTTGGTGTCCCTCTCGCTGTAAGCATCGAACCCGACTGTCACGTCACTGACGGCACTCCGCTGTTGCCCGCGCTGACAAAATTCTGTTTTTTTCTTGCTCGGTGCAGATCTTGTACAGTGTCCCGTTCGCAGTGACGGCGCAACTAGCGGCCAGCAAAGGAGGCGGTCAAGGTACGTAAAACTTCTTGCGGTCTCTTCATTCGTACTAGTTCTTTTTGTTAGATGTTGTGAGTGACGGCATATGGTTGCTCATTGCAGGGCTGTGCACTGGAGTCTTGAACATCTCCATCGTTATACCTCAGGTTCGTAGCACTGCATTGCAACCATCATAGTTGTTGACGCGTTTCTGTCCTTGAGCGGTGTGCTCACGGCTCCAAATGGTGTTTGGTTTGCAGGTGATCATCGCTCTGGGCGCTGGTCCATGGGACGCGCTGTTCGGCAAGGGGAACATCCCGGCGTTCGGCTTGGCGTCCGGCTTCGCCCTCATCGGCGCCATCGCGGGCCTGTTCCTGCTGCCCAAGATCTCCAAGCGCCAGTTCCGGGCCGTCAGCGGAGGTGGCCACTGAGCGCCGCCGCCTGGCCGGAGCACGGCGGAAGTCGTGCAGAATTAAGAAGAGTTGTATGTTAATTTTGAGACAGAATAAGGAAGGGAAGAAGTGTGTGTCAGTATGCTTGTGTGTAATGGGTGGCAAGTGGGGTGAGCCTCCATCACCAGCTGGGTAGCAAAGGGTCTGGGTCTCTGCTAGTGTGTAAGAGGAACCAAGCGAGCTGGTGCGTTGTGAAGGCTCGATCAGTAGCTGTTGGACTACTGCTTGCTCTCCTGTTGTGTGTGTAGCAGACTGAATTGGGGATGGGGGGGATTGAATGAATGTGCAGTATGTAAGTGCAATTTTCGGAATTTGAAATATCAGAGACTAGTAGTTTTCTCTAAAGAAAAAGGATCTCTTGAGTACCCCTAGTACTCCTGTGCTACTAGTAGTACTACTCCTGTGCTAAATTTTTTCGAACGGAGTACCATAAAAATCACCAAAAACTTATGTCGGCATGCTAGTGTAGTGCAAGTGGATGATGATGATTGGTCTAGAGCTACAGCCCTACTACTATGTGTTGTCCGCGGTTTGAATTCTTCGATCGCAGCAAGCACCTTGTTTTGCTCTCCAATTGTCCCGTTCTTGCGGCTCGCTTTGCATTTAAAAAACGCGCCACAACGGCGCCGGCTTTGAATCGCCAACAACTCCAACTAGGCAACGGCGAACGCCCGTGTCGGGAGCAGAAACAAGGAACGCGTATAGGAACCAGTCCACGGCCGGCAAAAAATCTGGCTCAGATCTTGAACAAGAGTACTCCTCAGGACTCTGGCTCGTTCTTGGACAACAGAACTCCTCAGGAAACACCACGTGAAATATAACACAAGATCGTTGCCAATTTGGCATCGCTTGACGCAGCACTCCGAAACGGCGAAATCGAAAACAGGGACAGCGCGATCGTCGTGCACCGTTGTTGATCGCGCAAGAAGAATCCAAACAAAGCCCCTTCACAAATCACAAGCACCACATCCAAGTGGCGCGCGTAAAAAGAACGAAACCCCCCCAAAAAAAAAAGTCTGCACCAATCACGTCGCGCATCCAAAACCGCGAACGTCTCACTCAGCAGCAGCAGCACACCGGGCACCTGACGATGCCGTTCTCGTTGCACTCCGTGCACCGCCGGAACCTGCCGCCCCCGCCGTCGTCAGACACGTCGTCTTCTTCGTCCTCCTGGTCCTTCCCGTCCTCGTCGTCGTCCACGTACACCTTGCAGCTGCCCGAGCACACCTCGCAGAGCACGAACCGCACGTCGCCGCACGCCTCGCACTTGCCGGCCTCGCTCTCGCACCCGTCCAGCCTCGCCGCCAGCTCCCCGGCCTCGTGCAGCCGCTTCAGCTCCTCGGCGTCGCCGGCCACGAGCTCGCCGTCCACGAACAGGCTGGGGAGGAGCCCGACGGGCGCGGCCCAGCACTTGGCGCCGCCCCTGAGGCCGCTCAGCTCGTCCCGGAAGCCGCGGTGCATGGACACGTCGCGCTCGTCGACGCGCACGCCGTATCCCTTGAGGATGGCGCGCGCGAGGCAGCACGCCTCGTACGTGGCGCGCACGCCGCGCAGCGACGTGAAGTAGAGAACGGCGCGGCGCGCCTTGCTCGCCGGCGTCTTGTCCTCGCCGCGGTTCGCCGCGGGCATGGGCAGCGGCGTGACCTTGGCGAGGTCATGCGGCGCCGCGGCGGCGACCGGGAAGGAGAAGGAGTGGCGGCCGAACGGCGCGGCCAGCAGCGGCGAGTGGTGGTCCTCGAGGCCGGCCATGAGCGCCCACGCGTCGATGGCTTCCGGCTCGTTGGGCGGCGTCATGGTCGGCGTGCGCGGCGCCAGCCTCATGCCCCCTCGCGCGGCGGCGGCGCCGGTGGCCTCCGGCGCCCGCGGCACGGCGGCCTTGTCGAGCTCGAGGGAGCCGAGCGTGGACGACGTGAGGCGCACCACGTGGACGCCGATGTCGCTGGGGCACCGGGCGGGGAACGACTGGCTGCGCGGCAGCGCCAGCGGCGACGGGCAGTACCGGAGCTCGTGACGGGCTTGCCTCGAGGTGGTGCACCCCATGGCAGCGCCTGTGGAGTGTGGACAATGTGAGGAAGCAGGCTGTAGAGTATACCAGTGTGTGGATATGTGATCAGTCAGATAGGGACATACTAATGTTGAGTTCTTCTAAGCACTGGATGGATGAGCTGGAAACTAATCTTTGGGGATTGGGGTTTCTGGGGTTTAGGATCTTATATCTGGCTTTCTCCATTGGGGAAATAAAACTACTAGGGGGAGGTCTTGATCATTGCTGAGATTTACTACTACTCTATGCACTAGTTTGTCCATTGCTTGACCTAAAAAGAATAACAATAATTGGTACTGAAACATTCTCTCTGTTTTTTTTTTTTTCACCTCAAGAGAATGATTTTGGAATGAACATTCGCACTTTGGAGTTTGGACTCCGGAGTTTTGGAGGGAAGTTTAAATCCTAACCTCACTGCCCTTCATTTTGTTCCATTAATCATTGTATCGTAGCTGCTAGTGAATTTAACTTTTGGTTCGTGGGTTGCTTAGTCAAACAATAGATTTCTCCTTTTCCGCACTTCTTTTTGTGTATATGCATCTGCCCTTGATTCGAGGACCCTGTTCACTGGGCTCTGGCTTTGGAGCTGCTGTTTTGTAGCTATCACACGTAATTACATGTACGCATGCGACTTTACACGGATTTAAGAAAAAAAAAAGCGTGCAGAGACACGCCCTACGACAACACTAGAAGATCACAATGAGCATGGTTTATCGGGTTCAAGAAGTAACAGGGTTTTCTAGAGGAAAGTTACAGAGACAACTCTCTCCTTCTTCTTCTTCTTCTTCTTCTTTTTTTTTTTTTTTTGACTTTCATGATGAGTTGTGGTGTCGGCCCATTTCAATACTATTGGGCTGGTTTTAGAGAAAAAATACTACTGGGCTGTTTTATTCAGAGATAGTATCCGGTTTCCAAATTTCAGGGCGAGCCCACGTATCTAATCGTTGGATTCCCCTCAGAAAAAATCTAATCGATGGATGAGGCTGGGCTTTCACCAATTGACATAAACGAAACCAAACTGCAACTTCAAGAGTTAATTAGCTGTCCCTCAAAAAAAAAAAAGAATTAATTAGCTCCGCTGAAGCATGTTCACACAAAGAATCCCTTGTGAGTGAATAGCTAAGATAAACGATAAATACGTGAACAAATAATCCAGCTGGCTCACAAGTTGCCAACATGACCGGATGAGCTTAGAAAATTCTAGGCAACTGTAAGTTTGCAAGTCTATGCAATCTGCTGACGAGATCGATGATGTACTCGAACTAAAATGACGGTAATGCGACGTAGGTGGATAATCTTATTTATCAACCCATGACATTCCACCATTTGTCACCTTCGCACGCAACGCAACGCAACGTTCTCCGCAGCTGCCGCTACCCGGAGCTAGAAGTACTAGCAGTTAACAACCCTGCAGCGCGGCGCCCGCCGCCACGGAGAGAAGGAATAATCCTCGTCGTCGGCGCAAGTAGTGGAGCCCCATAGAAAACTACACGCGGGAGCGGCGGCGAACATGCGCGCAGGAGAGGAGAGATGTGGCTGGCACGTGAGAGTTGGGGGGCGCGAGAAGGTTCGGCGGGCTTGCTAGTGGTCGCCGCTGCTGTGTACACACCCACTACCATGCAAAAAACAGAAAAAGAAAGGACGTCGCTAGCTGCACACCCCCCACAACGCTTAGCACTGTAGCGCATATAAACGCACCTTATCTTTGTACGTTGTTGATGCGCTGGTGTGCCTGCCATATCGGTCTCAATCGAATTCATTCAGACAACATGTATATGCGGTACAGATCAAAGTTCTTGTATACAGAAATTCCGTCTCTTCGCGTGCTATATATAAGCCCGCGATCACCGGAGTAACTAAATTCATGATCTTCCCAATGCAAGCTAGTATATATGTTCAACCATCGACATGTATGTAAATGATACTAGTATGAGATATTTAAGAAGGGGTCGATGAGAGGAGGGGCCGGGGGAGGCAAGGCATTTGCCATTTGATGGAGCATGGCATGTCACGTCACCAGAGGGAGGACGGACGGGAAGGGTCCAAGAGGAAGCGGGCAGAGGCATGCGCAGCTGGGATGTGCTCGTTCTCTCTCCCTCCCACCTCCGCGCCTCTTCTCTCCCAACTAACAAGAAGAGCAAGGCCATGTGCCGCTGGCCTTGCACAAACGCCAACCAGCGCCAGGGCCACAAGGTTAGCACTAGCAGGGAGCACCCGAAATGGTGGGCCCGCGCCCATGAGCCATGTACGCTGCACGTCTCGCTGTGTGTGGGGCCTCCCTGCTGCTGCAACTCTCCGTGCAGATGTATTGCGTAGCTTCTCTCTCCGTGCACGGCACAGGCCCTGGCCGGTTTCGGCTATAGTGTTACCAGTTTTACCTGATCAAGCATAAATAAATCTATTATAATGACACCTCACACGGTGCATGAGCATACCTCACAATGTAACAAAGATCAACGGTCGGGAGGAACAACCCGGGGAGGGCCGCATTTGACGTACACCAGTTGATCGGCTGGATCTGATCTGACCACATGCGTGCGACGCGGTGCATGGTGTGCTTTCGTGCAGACGTCTCCCTCTGCCATCCATTCCTCAATGCCCGGCCATTTCCTGTGTTTTCTAAGTACGGAGCTCACGCAAGCCACAATCTAGCCAGCATCATCCATCTGCGAGTCCAGAGTGGACGCATCCACATCCGTCACCTACACATGAAATGTTCAAAGCCTCCAGCCTGCTGCATGCCTCGCGTCAGCTGTACCACATACACATGCGCGGAACGTGTTGGTGGGCTAGCTAGCAGGTTCGTGTTAGGATTTGGACATTTCGCGTAGCTTGCCGTCTAAAATGGACCCATCATCAGTAATCCGAGTAAAATCACTCGGTTGTTATTCTGTATAATCTGTAAATACACACATGGTGGAAGTGTAGTTTGCCTGAATTTTTTTTCCAAGTAAAGATGTTTGCCTGATCTAGCTTGTCCTTCTGTTTTCCATCAACAAGTGTCAGAAACTGACCCCTGTGTTTTCAAGATTCTGGAAGGGGGTGGGGCAGCGATGATTTTTTGCACGAGCTAACCAAGGTCGTAAATGAATGCTACCCGGATTTTTGTAATAAATGTTTTATGTAGCTAGGAAAAAGATAGGGATGATGTACTGAATTAATAATTTCGCAAGGACTGCACTTGGCTTTCCACATACCTCTAGCTAGCTACTTAAAGTTCTCATGTCATAAAGCATAATTGCTCTGCCTATGATGGATGGAGTGAGATACGCTACTCATCTGATCATCAAGTTGGAATGATATGTGGATTGTTGTCATTGTGGTCATCATCGATGTAGCTTTCATTGTTTTGAAAGAAAAATAGAAATGTACTCCATTTGTCAATTCCTAGCTATAACCAATTTTTGCTATATAGTAAAGGTGGAGCCAAACCGGATGTCATTTCTTTCCCCATGGTCCGTCGTGTTTGATGTATGCATTTTGTTGATCCACCATGTCTATTTATTCAATTTGCTACGAGTAACAATCAACTCATTAGTATGATCGTTGTATACTATGTACCATCGATGTATGGAAGCTCAAAGGAGATTTAAGGTTGTCACTTCCATTCCTTTCATGTTATTAACATAAAAGACATGAAAAGGACATCAGAAAAGTCGAGGAAAAAGGTTAGCAACAAATTATTGTAGATTCTACATAAAGGAAAAAAGGAACAGTAGAAGCTACACCTATTCGTTCTGAGGGTTAGCTTTTAGGAAGCTGGTCCATTGCCCTTCTGGCAGGTAAGACCTGATCAAACATTTGCATTGCCCAATTAATAGTTCTTTCTTTCAAAAAGAAAATATTAAAGCATTATACATATTTATTTATTTTAAAAGTAAAAAATACATTAGCCCTTATTACTATATAGGATAAGAAATAGAGCAAGTTTGTACCGATTCCCAAGGAATAAAAGAGAGCACTCTTGTACCATTTTCTACAGTACAATGTCAAAAAGAGGTCCTAGATTTTTCCTTTTCTTCAAATAAGTTGTTTCTAGATATTTGTTATGTTTCCATTTTCTTTTTCTTTTTTATTTATAGTGACCATCACCCTGTTCTCTCTCTCTCTCTCTCTCTCTCAAATACTCCCCATGCTCCTTGCCCTTCTCCTTTGATGAGGCCAATGGCCAGCAATGGCATGGCGTCCTCCCCCTCCTCCTTCTTCCCCCCAAACTTCCTCCTCCAAATGCAGCAGACGCCACCGGATCACGACCCTCAAGAACACCACCACCTGCCGCCTCCTCCCCTCCATCCTCACCACAATCCGTTCCTACCATCTTCCCAATGCCCCTCCCTCCAAGACTTCCGAGGTACGTACGCACACATCGACGGATCAGCAGTTGTTGCTCGATTCCATGGCAGCAACCCCCTCGCGGATCAATCACTGCTAGCGAACTGCCTCTAAATTCACTGACTGATCCACCCGCGCGCTCATGGTCAATTTGCAGGTATGGCGCCATTGCTGGGGAAGCGGCCGATGTACGGCGGCGACGTCGTCGGAGGCGGCGACGAGGTGAACGGCGGCGGCGGCGCGAACGAGGACGAGCTGTCTGACGACGGGTCGCAGGCGGGGGAGAAGAAGCGGCGGCTGAACGTGGAGCAGGTGCGGACGCTGGAGAAGAATTTCGAGCTCGGGAACAAGCTTGAGCCGGAGCGGAAGCTGCAGCTGGCGCGCGCGCTGGGCCTGCAGCCGCGCCAGGTGGCCATCTGGTTCCAGAACCGCCGCGCGAGGTGGAAGACGAAACAGCTGGAGAAGGACTACGACGTCCTCAAGCGCCAGCTCGACGCCGTCAAGGCCGACAACGACGCGCTCCTCTCCCACAACAAGAAGCTGCAGGCCGAGGTCAGTTCTTCCATCTTACTACTACTCGAGTATTTAGCACATTTTCTTCTTAAAAAGTCACTCAATTACGCTAGCTAGCTAGCTGTGTGGCGTCCATCTCTGCATCTGCTGATCCTCGCCGCCGGCAGCCTGCTGATCCAAAGCCGCTGTGGATCTAGCCCACGATTGATCCGCATCACGCTACGAGTAGCTGTTGATCCAGGTCTCTGTTTGGCTTCACTTCTTGGCCGGCTCAATGATTGGTACAGTAGGTGATGTCAAGCTTGGCTGAGCTCAGCTAGGATCCATGTGGGTTTCAGTGCTCGCAGCAGAAAGGTTGTTGGAAGCGGCGGGCTTTTCACTTGCGCGCGTACGTACTGCCTGTCTTTGTGGAATCTTGCTGCTGCAAAGACGGGGCAGCGAGTTATCACCGCTTTTTGGAAAGGTCAGCAGCAGAATATGCAGCGCTGCCACTGCTCTGCGGACTGCGGAGTCTCTCTGTTTCTTTCTCACTCCCTCTCTCATCACTGATCAGGCGAGTGTTTTGAGGAAGATGCTGTGGCTGACGCAGTCAATGGGTCGCGTCGCATGGCATCTCTGACTGTGCCTCGTCGTCTCAGAGCGCATGTGTGCGTGTCTTTGCTTTTCGATCAGATTTGCAATGATGTGTGCACTGTACCTTGAACGAACTCTGATGCAATCAGTACTCGTATGATTGGGATTCGGTTGCGAAGACGTTCTGATTATTTTTCTACTATCAAATACTACTCCTACTCAACTGGGGCCGCGTCGTACGAAGTACTAGCATCTAACTAATATTAGTAGTACATCATTTGATCATGTTTTCCGACGGATTCTCTACTTAATTTGACATGAACAGATGCAAAATTCTGACAAACTCTGAAAAGATCAATGTATCCTTTTGTATTTGTGTGCCCGTTGCTGCTACGTCAATCGACCTAATTTGTTTTTGCGTTACATTCACTACCAGCTCATTATTTAAAAAAATTCACTACCAACTGAACTGATCGTCCCTTGCGTCATTGCAGATTCTGGCTCTGAAGGGCGGCAGGGAGGCAGGGTCCGAGCTGATCAACCTGAACAAGGAGACCGAGGCGTCCTGCAGCAACCGCAGCGAGAATAGCTCCGAGATCAACCTCGACATCTCGCGCACGCCGCCGTCCGAGGGCGCCATGGACCCTCCGCCGCCGCACCAGCACGCCGGCAACGGCGGCGGCGGCGGCGGCATGATCCCCTTCTACCCCTCCGTGGGCCGTCCTACCGGCGGCGTCGACTTCGACCAGCTGCTGCATAGCTCGTCGGTCCCCAAGATGGAGCCGCACGGCAACGGCGGCGTTCAGGCTCCGGAAACCGCCAGCTTCGGCAACCTCCTGTGCGGCGTCGATGAGCCGCCGCCGTTCTGGCCCTGGGCCGATCAGCAGCACTTCCATTGAGTCATCACATATCACTGCAACGGTCGATGAACAATGAGGAGAAAGATTCGAGGAAATTGAATTCTTGGTACTGATGATGTGCATACAGCAAGGGAGAAAGAAGGGTGTGTACGATGATCTGATCGGGGAAGGAGCAACGAGACATTGAGATGGTGATGCAATCTGGAATTGATGAAAAGGGCTTGTAGGGGGAATAAGTGGGTAATGTAGGTAGCTTTGGGTTGAGTTTTGATAGTATCCTTTGTATCTTCATTTTTCTTCTTCTTTCGTTGACACATACATAAATTTGTGAATTGTGAGGCAGTGTTGTACGTTGTATAGGTGCATGGTGTTTCTTCTCACTTTGAATGGATCAATCATGTCAAGATTGAAGGGTACTGGCACGTCTCTCTCTCTCTCTCTCTCTCTCTCTCTCTCGGTCGGTTATGTGACATTTCTTGTATTTTGACTTGTAACCAGAATATCTAATGGCTAAAATCTCTTAGGTTGTGGTTCATATATCGATCAAAAAGACTAAAACATTTTATTGGAATAAAGTCGGACAAATAAATCGTGCATGAAACATTTTCCTTGTAGTTCATGTAACAAGTGAGATATTTTGTTTTTCAGGTCAAGTTTGCCCTTGTTACTGACGAGCAGGAACCCTGATCTAGGACGCGTTCGGTGTCCTCTTTAGACCCCTCTAAAGTTTAGCTCTAAAAAGAATCTTATTATTTAATAGTATTAAATAAAGTCTAATGACAAAACCTTTTTACAGATGGGTACATCTTTACGAGACGAATCTAATGAGCCTAATTAATCTATGTTTTGCTACAGTGATGCTACAGTAAATATCGTCTAATCATGTCTTACCTACCCTTATTAAATTCGTCTCGTGATTTAGAAGGAGGTTCTACAGTTAGTTTTGTAATTAAACTTTATTTAATACAAAATTCTTTTTGTTTAGACCTTTCTAAATTTTAGGCTCTAAAACGCCGAACGCACCCCTACTCCTATCTATCCGTTCTTGTGAAACAGTAGTATCAAGCATGCATGCCATCCTACAGTGCAATTAAGGCTACTTAAAAAGAGCAGAAAAGCATGGCCAACAGCAACATTTGGACAGCTAGACATGTTTCTCCGGGTCCCTTTCCCCTATCCCTGACAGATTGCTCAACAACCACTTACCCTACTGAAAAAAGGCCAACTTGTTTTTGACAGAGTTAAATCGATAGGAGTAGTAACAAATTGGCAATCTGACCAGTCGGTCACAAAGACAGGAAATACTTTATACACCAGTCTGTGTGGCTCTCACTTGTTTGGCCACTTCAGGCAAATACATGAATTGATCTCTTTGAAAGCCAATCATGTTACACAGGGTTAAACAGTGAAGAAGAATGTTGTGACCTACATTCACAAGCATGCCTATGTCAGGTGAGTGTTTTTCATTTCTCTCATCTCCAACTGCTGCAGGCTCGATCACATGTGCCATACATCATACATTGCCTCAGTACTGCTAGCATCTAGAGTTGACTGAACTGATTTTTTATAGTTTGACAAATGACTACTCCCTCCGTTCAGAAATAGATGTCACTGTTGACTTTCAGATATCATATTTGACCATTCGTCTTATTCAAAAAATTTGCTCAAATATAAAAACAAATATGTCATGATTAAAATATATCTAATGATAAACCAAGTTTTAAAAAAATAAATAAAATTTATGCAAAAAATTTGAATAAGACGAACAGTCAAACGTGATGTCTAAAAGTCAACAGTGACATCTATTTCTGAACGGAGGGAGTATTTGATGAGGTTGGAGTTGCTGGGGCACACAAAAATCAACAGCGGTAGATAGTTGTTACTTGCTTCTATAAAAACAAACAAAGGTAAAAAAATTTTTTTGGATAAACAAGAGCAAGCTCGCATGGTCGCATGTCAACTAATTAACCAAGCACATGAAAACATGGACAGAGAAATTTTAAAGGAGGGGCATGCATCGCTGGAGTGCATCACACACAGACCAGAATAACAGGAAAATGCTTCTTTTTTTTTTAACCAATGTGATGTACAGGAAAATATTTTTTGAGGGGAAAAGAATGAAGAGGTAAGTGTATGTGGCGTAGAGCCGTGGACTGTTCGAGTGTAGGTCACCTCACGACCAGGTCCACAGCTCGTGGAACAATCCCTTGTGGGATGATCAGCAGCGGTGGAGCCGGGGCGCCACAGGCAGAAAAAACCAAAGGACCTTGTCTGGCCCCGTACCTCTATGCCGAGTGGGCCCATGTGGTCCACCGTGGCAGCAGAAAAGCAGCACACCTTTCACAATGACAAAAAGTCATGGTGCATCTTCGCCGCCATCTTTTACTCTATGTAGTACAATTCATACTTTTGCGAAAAGATAAGTGGAGAGCTGGTTTTGTTTCAGGTCTCTCCTTTTTGTTTAGTTGGAGGTACTGAAGAATGTGCAAGCCAAGCATTAGGCCAAGCACAGTTCAGTATCGGCATGAACAGCTTGGTCCGGTCCGGATGAAATTTGTGAAATTCTGGCACACTACTGTGTCATTACACTGGCTATATATGCTGGTTATATATACGAACGCACGACCAACTACTGATTCCGCTCAATATTAAACCCGTAGAAGAGAGAGAACATTCTGTTCGCTTAATTTGTACCATTTCCTAATTGAGGATTATCCAGTGAAGCCAAGAGCGCCGCTTGTCACTTAGATCAACCTGCCAAGAAGTAGCAACCAGTGCCTCCGCTCTCAACTGTACTGTGAAACTTTTGCAAGAAAACCCCAAGATCATTGTTATGATATTGTGCATTTTCTGTATCTTAACTTCAGTAGCTGACACTACGCAGGTTCTTTTTTTAGAAAAAAAAAAGTGCCACAGATGAAGGAAAATGAAGAGCCGAAAAAGGCGAGTAGGTGTGTCTGTCCAGATGTGTACGAGATGCTCCCAATGGGCTCGGCGACGACGAATAATCTGGTGGTTAGTCCGTCCGAACTGTTGCATCGGTTCAGTGAGCGCCGTTGAGATGGATCACAGGATCGGTCAGTCAGGGCCGGGCCCGCATGCATGGTGGCCAGGCGAGGGGTCCCTTGTTCCTCCTCCTCCGATCCATGTGACAGCACAGTGCCCAACGGACCACCATGTGTCTTTCGCCACGTCCCAGTAGTAGCTTGCTGGCCTGCCAGTGACGCACAACGCGCGAGGTCGGTCGATCGTTGCGTCGCTAGCCGGTACGTAACATTTGCAAAATGGCATCGCCTGCAGTTGAGAGACGCGCATACGGCTGGCGGCGAAGTACGAGGGCTTTTGGAGCGTATGGACAAGGTGAAGGACGTAGTACCTTGCTGCCGTAGATCTCCGCGTCAGACGACACACGACATGACCGATGCTTCGTTGTTTAATCGTGTTGTGTGGGAGGAGGAATAAGCGAGGAATAAGATAGATGGCCCTGTTCGTTTCCAGGGACCCGTTACATTAAAAAGAATCTTATCATTTAAAAGTACTTAATAAAATTTAATTACAAAATCTTTTTACGGATAGGGGCTAATTTACGAGACGAATCTAACGAGACTAATCAAACCATGTTTTGCTACAGTGATGATACAGTAACCATCGTTTAATCACGTTTAATTACCCTCATTAAATTCGTCTCGCAAAGTAGCTCAAAGTTATGTAAAAAATTTTATAATTAAATTTTATTTAATACTTTTAAATAACAAGATTCTAAATGGAAACGAACACCCCCCAGAAAACCGGACAGCCAAGGGCGCGTGTGGCGGCAGCATGCAGCCCGCTGGGTGGTTAGTTAAGCGATGGAATCCGCACATGAATCGGCGCCTAAAGTCAGCTCGCCCATGGCGTCCTATGTCGATAAACTATGCGCGAGCGCATCCCCAGTCCCGTCCCGCCGACGAATGACAGGGAATAAGAGATCCGGAAGCATGTGTCTCCAACTGTTCTTTCCAACTGATGCGAGGCAGTAGTAGCATGGCACGCATACACACACAGACAGGCTAAAAAAACTACGCGTCCATGACGTGATACAGGTAGCATTTTATACGAGCAAAATGATCCTCTCCGTATCGCTTCCAAGAAATGGCCATGAAACAAACCGTCGTGCCGTCGTCTCTGTCGAATTTCTGAGGAGCCGTTGTTACAGTTTTTGCTGAACATTTCCACGAGGCTTTCCTCATCTTTTTTTGAGTTTTGAAACCTCGGTGATGGCAGAAGGCACGAACTCCTAATCCTGCGGTGCTTGCGTGCCTTTCGTGGAGTTTTCTCCGGCCTCGCGTCGAGCTGTTCGTTCGCGATGAGATGTCTGTTACCTAACGAAACGGGGGGAGAGGACAGACAGGTGTGAGGCACATGGCGTGCAGGGAGATGTCTGCCCGCGCGCGGCCGCGGGAACGTTCCCATGCCGCAGCCATCTGGTTGAGAATTTGCGTGGTGCGATGCAACCGCGTCCCGGGTCGAGCTCCATCCAGCTCGTCCGGGGAAAGTTTTCCTGCAGATCTCTGCGAATTGTGGTCACGCGCGACCACCGCTGTGTTCAAACTGTTCATCTTTTTGTCAGGCGATGAACTGTGTGATTCAGAGATGGACGGTAGCAGGGGAGAACCTTTACGGTGCACCTAAATCAACGTAAGCCGTTCATTTTCTTTAATCTAATGGTTTAGATGCATTTTATACCACTTGAAGTTCCCCCTAGTAGTATGGTGGTATTTGAAGGTAGTATAAGGAACACAAAGGCAGTATGGGTAAAAAACCAGCAGCATGTCCATAATTTTGTGATCTAATAGGTAATTATTCATTTTTATTTCCGATTGATCGATCTGTCTTCACCTTCGTCGGGAATTGAGCTCGCCAATGGATCAACGGCGCGGCAGAACTTTATAATCCCACATTAAGTGGGCCGCGTGATCTCGACGGGAGAGTGCGAGGTGGCCGGGCGGATCTCCACGAGATTGAAAACATCATTGCTTCAATCGTTCAAGGACTGCCGCGAGAATGAATTATGCTGCTAGCAGTAACTGGGATCAAATGCAAATTTGTATGTACATAGGCATTGGTTGTTTAGTAAGACACTAACAAGAGATCGGTACCAGCAAATCATTAATACATATCGGTAGGAATTAGTAAATCAGTCTTGGTTCGTTAACAATTCCTGCTTATACCAGTTCAGTGGCCGTAGCCCTTCATCGAGTCAGGTTCTCCCGGCGTTGTTCCACGAGCCGGCCGACCAGTCGACGTGGATCGGCGAGAGGCGGCTGCATGGGTTTGGCAGATATGGCGGTGATGTGGGATGGTCAAGGGGCGGCTGAGCAGATTCGACGACTGCACTGGATCGGCGACGGACGGCCGCCGGCGAGTGACTATTCCATCAATTCACTGGTTCGGTGACGACGGCCGCCGGCGAGTGACTATTCCATCAATTCATAACGATTCGTCTAACAAAGTCCTGATTACTCTTGGCGGCTTGGCTAATTACGAAATTAGGCTAAGCAATGGACGGTCAGATCTGTTTCATACCACTATTTGCTCCTTAGTGGTATAGTGCACCGTAAAGGTTCTCTAGTAGGGGGATGCTTGCACTTCAGCATGCATCCTTGCTGCGGTGATTTGTTGGAAATACTGTTTGGATAAATTACCTAGGACAATGACTGTGCATTGTGCAGTAGTAGATGTGATGAATGATCCTCCTCTTCTGAATTTTCTGTACTTCTTTTTTCTGACTTACGGTTTTTTTTTTTTTTAGATATTACACAGTACAACTCAGACACTCACAACGCACGCACACTCACCCCTATGAACGTACATACGCAAACCCTACCCCTATGAGCATCTTCGAAGACTGAGCCGGCAAATTCTCCAGATTCCCGAAGTCACCACTGGCGCCTCGTTGTCGACGGCCTCGTCGAATACCGCTGAAAGCACAAATGCCGTTAAATCCTAGAAAATTCGCTCCCACCGGGAGTCGAACCCAGGATCTCAAAGGTGCTACTCGGTTGCCTTAACCACTAGGCCAAGACCCCTTTCACTTTTTTCTGACTTACGTGTGACGGGGTACATTTACGAACCAGAACTGTGAACTTCCTTCCAAATCTGTATACTTGAAATCAGTGTAGTTTGTACTCCAAAGCCCAAATCTGCAGCCCAAAAGAGGCCCAAATATTTTGTTAGGAAGTGGAGGCCCGAAACAGTAAAACCATGTAAAGAAGCAATGAGGCCCGTATAACTTCGATCCCAGGCCCAAGGGTAAGTGGAAAATAAGCCCAGGAAACTCGTGGGTCTCAGGAGGTCTACGTGTACCAATGTGATATCGCCACGTGTGAAAAATTCACGCTGATGATAACCACCAGAACCCGGGAGTCCCCCACCAGCGCGCGCTTCAACAGTGTGGTTCCACTCCCTCCACCACCAACCAGAGATAATCCGCGGGAACACCATGTCGTCGCCGTCCACCGCCGCCGCCAACGCCGCGGCCGTATCATCATCCACTTTCCGGCGGGCGTCGCCTCCGGCCGTCTCCTTCCACGCCTTCCCATCCCTCGGCAAACGCTCATCGCCCCCTACTCCCCGACTCGTCGTCGCCGCGCGAGCCGCGGCGTCGGGCGCCCGAGCCGCCGGCGGCGAGGCCGAGACGGTGTTCTTCGACGGCGGCGCCCACTACGGCGACCTGGCGGCGAACCTGGTGCTGGGGCTGACCCTGCTGTGGCTGCCACTGACGCTGGCGGCCGTGTCCCGCGCCTTCATCCTGCGCTACCGCTTCACCTCCCGCCGCGTGACCGTCGTCTCGGGGCTCTCCGGCGCCGACCGCACCGACTTCCCCTACTCCTCCGTGACCTCCGTCGTCGTCGTGCCGCGCTTCATCGGCGAGTGGGGCGACATCATCATCACCCTCAAGGACGGCACCAAGGTCGACCTCAGGAGCGTGCCCAGGTTCCGAGAGGTCGCCGACTACTGCCGCAACATGGCCGCCGCAGAGGGCTCGCTCGCCAGCAGGTGAGGAGCTGAGAGGGCGACGTTCATGTTCACAATCCGAAGAGGTCTCAAAAGTGTATCTCCTGCCTTGCTCTGCTCTGTAATTCTTGTTTTTTCTTTATTTGGGGGGCGAGTATATCATCTACACGGTGACAAGTTAAATGATCCCTCAGGTTCTGACAAGATCGTGTACAAATATTCAGAGTCGGAATTATGGGTCTGTCTTCTACATTGGCAAGGTTTTTTCACTGGAAATATATTTTGTCATCTGCACTCATATCGATCAAGGAATCTTAACTGGAAATGAGTTTGTGATCATGTTACGGTCATCATACATTTGCATTTTTGATGAACTGTTGTCAAACACAATGACTTTGGATTCTTCAGAGTTTGGTCCTTCTAGTAGCAGGCCCTGTCTCCATTTGAATTGATTTGTGCATGGACATTCTTGCAATACCTTTCTTAAGCATTACTGAGTTTGTTACAGAGTCCCTATTTCTCTCTCTTTGCAATCAATCACATAATAGCCTTTAATGCATGATTGCTCGGAAGCTGGATTAGATTCAGTCTGACGGTCAGACCTCTGTCCAACAAGCAGCAAGGTTCTCAAAACCGACGGTAACCGCTCGGTTACCGCGGTTACCGGACTAACCGGTCCGGTCCGGTTAGTCCGGTACCCCGGTTTCGAATTTTGAAATTTAAATTTTTTTGGAAATTTGAAAAAATTTGAAATAAAAAATATGTAAATAAACTAGAAAGAATTTGCAACACATTGGTGGAAGAAGATCACAAAAAATCGTTGATTTGAAGGGGCAAAAAAATCACGAAAGAATTCTGGACGAGAAGAAAAGAAAAAAAAAAAGAAACTTACCTTATCCTCTTCCACCGACACCCCATTCGGTCCCCCACCTTCACGAACTCGCTCCCCTCGGTCCCCACCTCCACCCTCCGCCGCGCGCCGTCGAGATTCGTCGCTGGAGCCGCTCGCCGGGGCCAAATCGACGGCGAAGCAGCGTCGAATCGAGCCGGCGCCGCGGTAACCGAGCGGTTCGTCGCGGTAACCGACCGGGTCGCCGCGGTAACCGAGCACAGGCGCGGCGTCGGTAGCGGCCGGTCGTCGGTTTCCCTCGGCAAACCGATGGAATCGGCCGGTTAGCCGAGGTGAAACCGCGGTAACCGGCTCTGACCGGTCGGTTTTCTTCCGCGCGAGGTGAGTTTGTCTTTTATTTTTTTTTGGTTTTCCTGTTTTACATTTCATTGACCTAGTGTTATTGTAGTGGTGCAACTTAGGGATTGTGAAATTAGTGATGCAATCTTGGATTGCTATATAAAGGATTGTGAAACTAGTTTGTAGACAATTTAAATCCAATTTAGTGATGTGTAAAATGGCAATGTAGGATTTATCATTGGTTCTTATATGTGCATTGCTTGTATAGGTAGAAGTAGAATGTCAAAACTATGTTGTATGTTAAACCCGATCAACAGAGTTCAGGGCACACTTGTTGGCTACACAAGGAATCCAAGTCATGTCAATTGATGAATACAACGCCATGAACAATCCCCAATCCGACGTCATATGGTCGTGAGATGTATCCAAAACTATGTTGTACGTTAATGTGCACAAAACTACGTGTATTATGTTCAAAACTATGTTGTATGTTAAATTTCGTCAAGAACTATGTATCGGACAATTTATGTTGGACTTTGTATGAATTGTGGTATGTTGTATGAATTGTGGTATGTTGTATGATGTTCATTGGTGCAATATTTGATGAATTCTATGTTCTCAATGTCTGGTAACCATTATTAGAATATTTCAGCAAAGCTGATGCCAAAATTTCCAACCTTTTGAGCCTATTTTCGCAATTTCCAGTGAAACCGAGAAAACCGAGAAAACCGGTCGGTATACCGAGAAAACCGGTCGGTTACCGAAGAAACCGGTCGGTAACCGAGATTTTGAATTCAAATTTTGATTTTTGAATTTTGGGCCGGTTTCCGACCGGTTACCGCGGTAACCGGTAAAACCGGTCTAACCGGTCCGGCTCGGTCGGAACGATCGTGACGGTTATGTAAACCTTGACAAGCAGCAGGCCCTGATAATTCATTAGTTACAATGTTGTATCGTCATTGTAACCATACAGAATCCAAAAGATTCAGCACGAACGTATGCAAACAACATTGCCTGTGCTAATTGCTTGGTTTGTTTGTTGAGAGGAGCTAACTGGAATAATTCAAGTCACTCACTCCGGTTTCTTGTCTGTTTTTGTAGTGAACGGGAAGAATGAACAGCGCCAATCTTCGCTTGAAATTGCTTTATTCATTCCTTGAATCTTCATACATTCCAGCCTCCTACATTACTGACTGAAACTTGGCTTCCGAATCCCGAAATTCTATTTTTTTTTTCAGGAAGTAAAAATGTTTAGAACTCAAACCTTGAGCCATCACTTCTCCTGCAGAAGCTGCTTTCCTCCTCACTCAACTCCAGATTTCTGCAGGGTGTGCTGCCACCTTCGGCGTTACCACAAAACATGTCCGCGCACTTCCATGTTGTTTCAGCGAATCAGCGGCCAGCCCATGAAAATATCATCCATATTCGTGGGCTGGCCCGACCCCGGAAAGACATCTTCACATTTTACTATACTTTTCAACTGAAAATCGTCTTCCTCATTCCTAAAAACAATTCGTCTGCTTATCTCAAAAATGACAAAAAAAAAATAATTCGTCATTCTCTTTTTTTCAGAGGTAAAAGAAGAGAAAATTTTCAATCAGGTCAAGAGAGAATTCAATTGTGCGCGGACCAATCCTTTCGAAAGGATAAGAGCAAGTATTATAGGCAAGGTTCAGCCGGCGAAAACCAATAGGAAAGAGAGATAAACGAGGAGAGAGAGAGCAGCCGGTGTTTCACGAGTCGCCGGCAGGGAGCGGGCGAAAACAATTTTCTGGTCGTTCCTCCTATTAGATTCTTCCACGTCTGGTGTAAGTCATTAATCAACTATGGGGCCCACCACCACAAATTTGCAGCTGGGTCGCACGTCGCCCGCTTGCGGGCTAAACCATAAAACCTGCTCTAAGGGACTACTCGGACACTAGTCTGTTTGCATTCAATTGTGCGCGGACCAATCCATGGATGGCCCTATTGCTCGGACACTGGTCTCAGTGTGGAAGCAACGGCCCCCTGTCCTGGTTTTGGAGACTCATCAATACGGGCACCAAGCTGCATCCTTGGCTAATCAGAAAGAGGTTTCGGAACTGAACTCCGAATTGACCTTTCATCATGGTGTCTTCATGATAATGACGTGTTTCTGAACGCAACAGGTGACAAAGGAAGTGATTAAAAATTTGTTTTCGTCGACTGTTGTGTTGGGGCTGGACCTACTCTGGAGACTTTCAGGTCCTTGCTTGGCCGCTGTCGTGCTTGCGGTACACACACAGCCAATGATCACGGCTTCAAAATAATTACTTGCACTAATGGCTTTCGAAAAAAAAAATTACTTGCACTAATTAACGTTTTACCGGAGCTTGTTTCTATCAGCAAGTCAACCCGATTACCGGTGGAGACTGGAGAGAGTGCATTCATTTGTTGACATATTTAACGGCAACCAACAACTATCTAATGCTCGTTACTCAGTACTCCCTTGCTCATCTCATATGTTTCATAGTAAAATGAGTCGCAGAGGATAAGCATCAGAGAGCAGTGGATCTCCACCAGGAATTGAACACTTTGTCGGTTATCTCGATTGAAGACCGATGGTAAACTACTTCAAGTTGCTATAATATGTCATCGGCACTCGATTCCAGCAACAATTTGCAACTTAAGAAAGAAAGATCCTCAACTTTTACTCCTCCAAAAAGAACATTCCGCTTTCACAATCTAGAACCTTGTGGACATGTGTGTTTTTGTGGCAATCCTTCCTTGTCCTGGGCCTCCTGGCAAAGCAAAGATGCCTGAGATCATTGGTGCCATTGCAGCGCAGGCACTGAAGTGCTGGCCGGTAGTAGTGGACCGGTCTACCACCATGGCGCGGCTCGCTTTCTTTCTCCGATTCCTCCTCCCTTTTTTTCTTTGCATCTCCCATCTCGCTTTGCCTTCTCAGTGGCCTTTGTGAGCTCAGAAAATTTTTTGTCAACTTCTTGTTAGTGCGATGCAGTTGCGATGTGTTACTTCTTGTTAGTGCGATGTGTCGAGAGGCTTGAAATGCTCCCCGTTGCTCTGCAGCCGCAATTGTTATTTAATTGCAGGCAAATGGCGAGTTGTTTAGCATATCTGGAACGTTTTGACTGATCTTTTTAGCTCTCTTTGTGATGTATTTGGTTACGCAAAGCGGCTTTGGGCGTGCCATTTGTACCCGCTCAGAAAAATCCAGTACACTCCTCACTGCAGAGAGATAGTGCCTCACTGCCTAACCCAACCCAGCCACTCTGTCTCCCATCTACCAAACCACCAGGGCAACTCTGATGAAATCTTGAAAGGCGTCTACTGTAAATCCGCAACAAAAGGCTACAGCTGCAGCTGCGGCTGCAGAAAAATAACTGTGAATACTGTAGCTGCTGCTGAAGACTGCTGCAAAACATCCAAACGAACATGCTGAATATTTATCTCTTGCAGTGTGAGACACGGGAACGGTCAAACTCTAGCAAGACTCTTGCAAGCGCTAGGGCATCCTTTATTCTGAAACCTCCATCTTCTAGGTCCCCATAAGGTTCCTGTTATCCTATTCCTTTTTCACTCGTGCGGAATATTCAAAAATGTTTTCAGTAATTGGCTCATGGACAGACAAGACGGATTCAAGGACTTTGAATTGTTGCCTGCCGTATAGCGCATGGTAGTCGGATCAGGACATAACAGTGGTATTCAGATAGTGGTCGTTGGACTTGGACTTGATTCTTGCTGTTGTTCCCCACAACTAGACATGAACAAGTGCATGTATTTGCCAGTTAAGGCCATGGAGTGGTACTGTACTTTGTAAGGTTCAAGGAAAAAAGGTACTGTGCTTTCAATTCAGTCTTTACTCCTATTTTCCTATCTGAAATGCATATGCGGATGCCATCCTTATCAGTTGCAACATTTCTTGTGCATCAGAGTTGTAGTAAACTGACAGTTGCAACATTTCAGGCACCGTGAGTCTGTGACATCCGTTTCCTGATGTCATATGACTCCGCAAATCCCGTGTTAGAGAAACACACGAAGAAGCAGTCCCAATCTGTAAACCTGTCATCATCCCGTTGCGTGCTCAAAAGGGAAACGGGAAAAGGTAAAGTGACAGGGCAACGCATCAACTAGATATGTAAGGCTGATTGCCTTGGTCCTTGACTCCTGAAAATGCCAAGCCACACGAATCTCTTTTGCACACATGCAGATAGCTACTGAAATCCTTTCTCCAGGTCGGTTTATGGCTGCAGCCAAATGATCATTTCAGCTAACTAATGCTTCTTTCTAGCATGCCATTTTCAGTCTGAAAGCAAAGCTCTGAAAAATTACAATGAGTAACAATCGATTAACCGGGCCTTCGCTGTAGGGTTCAGAGCAGTGATGGATGGGCGATGCTGCTGCTTTTCCAGGCACCTTGGGGTCGTCTGGTCCTGCCGTCCTTGATTCTTTCTCGTCACATGAACAAGCAGTGCCATCAGTGTACACATGCAATGGATCCGTGGAAACTGAGAGGCTGCTGAGAGAAGTCATCGTCCTCAGGCCCACAGTGAGGGAAGATGGAGTCAACACTATAATAAACAATGAAGAAGAAGATGATGTTGAGGATAAAAAGAATGATCATGCATGTCAGTAAACTAGTTTGGTGCATAATTTCAAGTGTAAAGGCATTGACATTGTGTTTAGATTAACATTTTGAGTATCATCATGCATTGACTTTGTTTGTCACTGTCAGGAGTCGACAGACACAAGAGCCTGTCTGATTAATTAACGTAACAAGGAATACACAAGTAACCTTTTTTTTGGCGTATTATATCTGAACATATCTGCATATACAATCATGCATATGTGGTAGAAATATTGGAGTTTAGTATAATTGCAGAAACATCGGACGACGCAGACTAAATATATTTGCCTTCTTAGCCAATCTGATTCCGGCGGTTGAACGATTAAGAAACGAGCTCTAAAGAAACTTCTTGATGGACACTTGGATTCAATGAACTGCTGCTCCTATGAAACACGTTTGCCATCTGACCTCGGAATTAAACACGTTTATGTGTAGCACTGTGTCTGCGTGTCTCTTACTAGCGAGATGGTGCATGCATCTGGTAGAACGACCGGATCGACGAAAATGCTTCTGGCATTGGTGTGTAGACAAGCAAGAGCCACGCAAACACTGTCGTGTAGGCGAGCAAGTTGGACAGCAAAAGGAAAATTGTAAAGTGAGATTGATTCCATGTTCTTTTGTTGCATTTAAAAAAAGCGAGACTATAAGGCTGAGCGCAATAGAGAATTCCAAGGTCTCAAGGCTGGGGAAGAGTAGAATACAACGAACGACGAATAAGTTATGTGTGTGTTTTTAGGTGTTTTTTTTTTTCAACGACAGGAATTGTTTGATATTTCAAGTCTTCTTGCTGCACGTGCAGGATACTTTTCCCCACTCGCAAGCAATTTGTATTCTTGCGAGAGTTGATACTCCCTTAACAAGTTAACTCGTAGCTAATTACCCGTTCATTTTTTCATGCACTGTGCTTGGATCAAGTTCATTTTTTTTACTCGCTCATCTCTTTCATGCACCGTGCTAATTAATCGCAGTTTTTGTTCTAGAATTTACACCTTTGCTTTGGTAAAATACAGATCGAAATTCTATGATAAACGTCATGAAAGATTCACTGCAACTTCTGTAATTTTTACATTCGGCAAAGGGCATATGCGCAAGGGATCGTGTCCACGCAGGGGTATATACGTAAATCTCCCAGTCTAAGTGCATTGCAGAAGAGGGAGGGAAAAGCCACAGAGAAAGCCGGCCACCTCTCCCATTCACAGCTTCCACACCTCACCACCTGAGCTCGGCACGGTCGGTGGCTGGCTGGCCGCTTCCGTCCGTCGCTTTGCTTGCTCCACCTCTCCTTGCGCGCCTCCGTCCAGCCCAAGGTCAAGAGACCCAGCCGCTCCGCGCATCTCCACTCGCCACTCGATCTCCACGCGCGGTTCTCGGTGAGCCTGTGGCGGCGGCCTCGAGTTGACTCACTCAAGGTGTGAGCTCGGAGACACCAGCTGCGGCGCCGGCTCATTTCTTGGCTGCGTCTCTGCGTAGTACGTGCGTAATTTATCTTTCTCCGTGAAAGGTGTGAGTCAGTGGGGCGGGTTTCGATCTGGGAAAAGGCTGGTTGGTGCTTCTGCGAGGCTCTCGATTGGTCAGCTCTGAAGAGCTGAGCTGGTTGGGCGTCGAGATTTTGGTTGACTTATAGGTGCTAGGGGCAGCCGAGTTGCGTCTTGTTCTCTGGTTTCTTGGCTCTGAGGTTACCACCTTGCGGATTTTCCCCGTGAATTAGTGGACGAGCTCCGTCCGGAGCTTGCAAATTTGGACCTTTGGGGCTGGTTGCTCTGTTCTTGCTTGCCTCGTTGGCGAATCTTTGGCTCATTTGAAGCTGCTGTTCCTGTTGATTCCTTGCATTACTGGTTCATCTCTTGCTGCGCGTCACGAGAGGCCATCTGCTCCCGCCGCAGCTCTGTTTTCTAAGCAGAGGATTGAACTGATCCAGCTGGGGATCGTGAGCCTACGGAGCTCTTTGCTTGCGGCCAGCACAGTGGATGGGCGGTCGGTGAATTGGTAGAGAGCAAAGATGGGGAATTGCATGGACACCACGGCCCGAGTGGATCACAGCACGAACAATGCTGCCTGTGAGTGCCTTCGCTCACCCTCTTGATTTTTTTATTTGTTTGCTCTATATTTGTCAATTTTTCCTTTTATGGTTCTGGATTGTTGTGAGTGCTCAAATTAACTTACCCCTTTCATCCAGTAACCTTTTTTAGATGGGGGTATTTGTTCTGGTACTAGCTATTTTTGTCTAGCCTCTTGTTCTTATGTGCCATCTTGTTCCTCTCTGATTCCTTCTGTGGAATGAGATAGGATTTTGTGTCTACTTTTAGTCAGGGCTCTTTTTACAGCACTAATCCATGAATGGCACGGAGAATGAAGATAGTAAATTAGGCATTCCATGGCCAAACCCATGCGGAATTATGGTTGGATTGGGTTGCTGCTTTAGCACAACCACATAAAAAAATAGTATAAAAGAGGTTAGGATGTCAGTCAGAAAATTCAGAGATAGAAATATAATAAGCTGACCTTCAAAAAATAATGATTAGCTGCTAGGTAGCATACTATGAAGTTTCATTATCCATTGTGTGATCATCCTGATGTTGTTAATGAGGGCTATATCAAACAGGAGCATTAATTCATTTGATTGATTTTGCATTTAATGTTGGCAAATGGAGGGGAGGCAATTTATAAATTCAGGAGTTTTGTACCACATGTTTCCTCTTTTGTATGCGCACGTTCAGAAATTCTCCTTTGTATGCATCATGATAGTTCCTTAATTGTGCTTCTCACCGCGTTGTTCTTATACATGTGATGCTTTGTTTCTTTTGAGAGATCAGATCCATCCAAAGTGACTAGCAAGACAAGTTTATCATCTGTACCATCCACAATCAAGACCAACTCAAGTCGTTCAACTTTGACTGTTACATCTATGAAAGATCGAAGTGAGCTCCCTACTCCCCGGACAGAGGGTGAGATCTTGTCATCTTCTAATTTGAAGGCATTTGCGTTCAGTGATCTAAAAAATGCAACCAAGAACTTCCGATCGGACAGTCTACTGGGAGAGGGAGGATTTGGTCATGTTTACAAAGGTTGGATTGATGAACACACTCTTGCTCCTTCGAGACCAGGAAGTGGTATGGTTGTTGCTGTTAAGAAACTTAAACCAGAAGGATTTCAAGGGCACAAGGAGTGGCTGGTAGGTTCATCACTCTTCCACACATTTTCTGTCGTTGGACATTTGTCCTGGTTCCTAATTGTTTTTTCCCTGCTACAGACAGAGGTGGATTACCTTGGCCAACTTCACCACAGGAACCTCGTTAAGCTCATTGGTTATTGCTCAGATGGTGATAACCGACTTTTGGTGTATGAATTTATGCCCAAGGGAAGTTTAGAGAATCATCTGTTCAGAAGTATGTATTCCATCTCTATGGATCTGCCCTGCAAAGTTCCCAGTTGTTTATATCTTGCTCGGTAATTTCATGATGCAATATTTCTTTTCTTTAGGAGGTGCTGCTCCTTTGTCATGGGCAATAAGGCTTAAAGTTGCCATTGGAGCTGCCAGGGGCTTGTCATTTCTTCATGACGCTGAAAACCAAGTTATATATCGCGATTTCAAGGCATCGAACATCCTCCTTGATTCGGTATGCTCAACTATTAGGCCAACTCTGAATCTCAAGCATGCCTATCTTGTTGAGTACTACCTTTACCTTGTTCTTTTTCCTTATTTCAATGCAGGAGTTCAATGCAAAACTTTCAGATTTTGGATTGGCAAAAGCTGGTCCAACTGGGGATAAAACTCATGTATCCACACAAGTTATGGGTACTCATGGATATGCAGCCCCAGAGTATATCGCAACAGGTGGATTATCTTTTTTTTTTCTTGCACAATTATGAAATGTTGGGGGGTAATGGAATGCATTATTCCACCATATGGCTTTAGCTTTAAATAGAAGGTGACAATGACAGGACCTTGTCCTACGCTAAACCTCAGTTATTCCTACATGAAGCATCTTAGGTAGTCCTGGGTCATAATAAAAGACTATTGTATAGTTTAAGCTAAATGAAATTATTTTGGTGCCCTGACATTGGATAGAGTGTCTTTGCATTTCCTTTTTTTATGTTAATAACTTGGAGCCACCTGTACCGCGTTTAGTTCTGTGCCTCATGCCTCATTTCCTACTGAGCGTATTATTCCTGGATTGAGGAAATAATAGAATATGAAGGTGGTGATAAGATGCATGGTTATGTATGACTGGATCTGTTCATTCTAATGTTGCTTGTATTGTAACCTTGCAGGTCGGCTCTCTGCAAAGGCAGATGTCTACAGTTTCGGGGTGGTGTTACTTGAATTGCTCACAGGAAGAAGGGCTCTGGACAAATCAAAGCCAGGCATAGAGCAGAACCTAGTTGACTGGGCCAAACCTCACTTGGGGGACAAGCGCAAGCTCTACCGCATCATGGATACGAAGCTGGGAGGCCAGTATCCAAAAAAGGGTGCTCACGCCATTGCAAACATTGCCTTACAATGCATCTGCACCGATGCCAAGTTGCGGCCTCGTATGTCTGAAGTATTGGTAGAGCTGGAACAGCTGCAAGATTCCAAACATGGTTCATCTTCACCGCAGGTCGACATACGGAGGGCCTCACAGACTGTCCCGAAATCGCCATTGAGAGTCTAACCTTCACCGCGACGCTCACTTGGAGCAGCATCCCCATTGTCCGGATATCGCACCGCTCAAGTGCACTAGAAGGGAGGGCAGCTTAGAAAGAGGCCATGTACCTGTAGGTTGTGTATTTGTTGGTTTGAGCAAGAGAGCAGTGTAACCTTTGTTGTTACTGATGTTTCACAAATCATGACCATGTGTTTCACGGGAATAGCTGTCATCGTAAGATATTACCTTGCTGCATTGGTGCTCAGTATCGGCACGTCTCGCGATCTGTTAAATTTATCTGCTGCCGGGTTGATCCCAGATTGCGACACTCCAGGCAACGATCACCCCAACTATCATTTCAAGATGCATCCGTCTCCACTTTAAGAGTCTGTTTGGTTGGCAGCCGAAACTTGCCACGCCGAGCCGCAAGTTCGGCGTGCCACACCAACAGGCCACCGTTTGTTTCGTTGCCAAACTCTGGCGTGCCGAAGAATGTTCGGCGGCTACCGCACCCATCGCCACAGAAATTCTCGCCACACCTTCGGCGCAGCACACGCGCTGAAGAACGACGAGTGTTGCGGTCACCTTCCTGGTGTGATTGACCCTAAGCAAAAGCGATTTTGCTTGTCCTGGGTTAGAGGAGGCCGGCACCCGCGCCGACAAAACCATGCGGCGGCGGCGCCGGACGGAGCAGCAGAAAGAAATCGAGAGAGATGACGATCGAGCTGTAGAAAGATAGGGCAACTGAACGTAAGTGGGCTATATGGGCCTGCTAATACCAGCCCACGACACCTTCGATTTCTTTCTTTTCCCAGGTCGATCGTGGTAATGAGCTAATGATTGTGTTAAGATAAGTTTGCCAAGGGATTTGCATCTTGATGTTTTACGAAAAAACATTTTGAACACTTGGCTCAATGTCTCTTTTTTTCCCCTTTCCTCTGCGCATGAGACTTTGTGTGGTGCTGCAAAGCAGATAAGCAAGCAACATGATAAAAGGGAATCATTCCATCGTCACCTTAAAACAAATTAAATTATTACATATTGTATATTTCATATGTGATAAAGATATATGTGGAGGGTAATCTCATCACTTCATGAATTAGGGGTGACTATAGCAAGTGTGGCTACAAACCAAACAACTACCATATGTTTTTGCCAAACTTATGACAGATTTTGTGGATGTGATCCAAACACTTACCACATTGGATTTGCCACAATTTAACTAAGTTTAGGCGGTCAACCAAACAGCTTCACCATCAACCAAACAGGCCCTAAGTCGGTCATCTCCGTTGCCTCGTCACCAGAAAGTACTTTCAGTTGCGATGACTAGCATGTCATGTGTATAAATGGAAAGTCCATCTACGATTCAACAAGTCTGCAGATAAGTAGACAGATTGCTCAGTTATCTACAAAACTATTTGTAGGTTGATCCAGTTCAGTGGAGTCGTCGAGGACGAACAGATACATGGTAGGCTGGTAGTCAGCACTCCAGCATGGCGTGTGATGTGGCCAAAACCGCCTAAAACTTCTGCCACGCAAACCCGCTTGTAAAACCAGGTTAGGGACTTAATGAGCTGTTTGCAGTAGGATTTAGGTGTTAAAATACCATGTTAAAATATAATGTTTGGGGTCATTTCCACGCCCAAACATGTCAAGGGGTTATAAAGGTTTTTCCAAAAAATAAATACATTGAAAGCAAAAACAAATGTGCTAGCATATAACTGTTGCATTCTTTATTCTCATTTCTCAACAATGAACTCCTGAATTTCTATCCCAGTGTGGCGGGCACCGCCCTGTTTCCGTACCAAAACTTCATCACCAACCTTCAGCGAAGTCACAGGAATAGCTGTTCTTCCACTAGATCCTGTATCAGACGCAATACATGACAGGTAATAAGTTGATTGAAATAGATTCCAATAGGTAACTGTGAAGGAGAGAGAACTGATAAGTCAAATATTTATGATAAAAAAAATCTTCAAATTTGCACCCAAAAGCATTTACCTCCGTCAGGAGCGATAAGTGCAACTGTCTCTGCGTTTTGAAGGAAAATACTGTATGTATCATCTCCAGTGTTCTCCTACAGCAAGCCAATAATGATACGAAGTTGAGATTTGCAATGAACATAAACGATATATTTCAGCAATGAGAAAAACAAGTTTTCTCTACCTTTGCTTCTACAAGGATGAGCGGTCTTGATTCAATCTTCACACGACCCACGATTGCAGTACGCCATAGGCCATTTTGATCAACTACGACTACTTCCTTTCCTGATCCCAGCTCTGAGAGGTAGCTAGTTTTGCCCCCAGGGACAGTGACATATGCATGTACAGGCCCCTAAACATGGAAAAGAATAAAGTTGCAGGGGTCTTGTTGTGTTGCAATACAGTCTTACAAAAAAGTATTCAATACAGGCCCCTAAATTAGATGGCATGCTGCCATCTAATTTGTTGTAAGACTTACTGCATTCACCCTGAAAGGCCTGCTTGCAATGTAGTTTGTTTCCAAGCATTCTGAATGAACAAGGAACATTCCTCTTGCGTAAGATCCAACCTAAAACCAAGATTCCACGTAAAGATGGGGGGTGACTTGTATGCTAGCTTGAAGAAATCAGCAAAATGCCATGCAAAAAATACCAAGGTAGTACGGTGGAATGGTAATCCAGTCCAATTCAAGTAATTCATATAATGTTTTATCCATGTGTATCAACACTAACAAGCGAGAGATATACACAAACCAGAAGGCCTTCACCAGGTCGCATGATACTGCAAAGATCCACGCAAACACGATCACCCATACCAACAACTTCAACCTTTGATACAGTAGCCTTTGTCAACTCGAATTGGCTCTTTGCTTCGTTTCTTCTGTCAAAATAATCCTGAGTCAATAAAGGGGAAGAGAAAACAAACGTCTGGTAAATCATACACTCTGATAGAAAAAAAAAAGAGTAGAAGGAAGTAGTTTTCTTGTACACTTCCATATACATACAATACATAAATAGTATGCAATGCTACAGAACCATTATATACTTGCAGGTGTTTACTATTAAAAACCAAAATCTCTGCAAAAGAGTGGTGATGAAATACCTTGAGTTTAATGATATCATCCATGTCGTCTACTTTAAGTACAACTCCATCAAGCCCTTGCTCCAAGGCCTACATAACGAGGGCTAGAAACATGAAAAATAAACCCCAGAAAACATTTCTTACAAAAATACCTAATCGAGGAGTGCTGTATCCGCGCGACATGGCATTGTACTCTGAAAGCTCCAGATAAATTACCTCAAGAAAAACTTGAGCCTCAGTTGAGTTTGTCGAAACAGCCAATACAGCTCCTCTACATCCTTGAAATGCAGCCACTATATTTTCTGCAGGTATAACCTATGATATTTAGAAAGTAAATACAACTTAATGCCTCCGGTGGATAGGGTGGTTTATAAGGTAATGTTTGGAAGACACTTGTCAGACAAGCATGTAATCAACCAAGCAATTGGCACGGTTAATTCATAAAGCATGCCCTTAATGAAATATACTCCCTCCGTCCCAGTATAGTTGGCATTCTAGCCCTGGGTACGGAGATTAAGAAGATGAGGAATAAAGTAGGTGCGCAGGAAACGAGGAGCAGAGAGATAGAGATAGAGGTGTATTGGGAAGAGAAAAAGGTGTCTCGATAAGTGAGAACGCCAAGTATTTTGGGAAAACTGTGTGATGCTAGAATGCCAAGTATTCTGGGACGGAGGGAGTAACTAATAACCTAGAAAGTACTTGGAGACCTCAAACATGATAAAGTAACTCACTATGTTAATACAAGGCACCATTTATGTTAATACACAACAGCATGTATGTGATAAAAATAAATCAGAACTTTGAAATAGATTCGATACTAGGGGACAACGGAGTGGAAAACGAAGAGTAAGTGCTCATGCTGCTATGTTCAACTATGTTTACCTGCCAACCACCTCGAAAGTCTATCACTATGTTTTCTGCCTCAACATTGTCTGGTTGGACAAGTTCAAGCTCTCTTGGTGAAGAAACTTGCGAAATTGTGGCAACTTTTTTATTTTCTCCATCGAAAATCCCCAGGCCATCAATAAAGAGAGGATTGATGCGAGCAGTTGCTGGAACCAAATGAGCATACTGAGCCATAATCACTAGAATCTCTAGAAAGTAAAAAAAGAAAAGAAAAAAAGGAGTGAACATAAGAGCGGCGGATGCACCATCAAAGACTAACAAGTTAGCATGCTCGGTCAAGCATATCACCAGACTATATTCGAACCTTTTTCTTGCTGATAAAATGGCAGTCTTTTGAACCTAACACAGATCAGCGATAACACTCATACTAGGGTTACATTTAGCAGGGAATCCGGAATCGAGTTCTCATCAGAAACACAATAATCTCTGCCAAACCATGCAGCAAGTGTTCCGAATAAAAATATGAGGGAAACGTTTCTTGCTTTTACACTAGGAAGGAAAAACAGCTTAATTTGTGGTCTGGTCTCTCGGAACAATCACCTCCCTTCCTCTATGATACACAATTTCTGGAACCCCAAACCATCAAACTAGCCAAACAATTGTACAAAGTGATATTCATTCTTCTGAGAAAAGTTTCCAGGGGGTAATCAGACTTAGAAACTGAGATTAGAGGATCTGAAACAATGCCGAACGGGGCCTAACTATGATCTCGCATACGATTATCAAACTACAAGTGTGGAACCATTTCATATTGACTAGTTTTGAAACGGATACATATTTGAATCATATATCATAGGTCTTCACACTATCTAATGATCTAACACACTCAACTAATCTAGTTGAACCAAACAAATAATACAATCACCACGGCCAGAAAGAAGGGAAAGAACTGTACTTACATGACCAATCCTTGCCGAGATCTTTGGATCCGAAGAGGAAAGTGCTCCACCCCCTCTCCACGGCTGCGGTCATCACCTGCCGGTTCTCGGTCCATACCCAGACGGTCTTCTTCGGCTCCGCCGGGGCAGCTGCAGCAGCAGCAGCGCACATCTTGATGGAAGCGAAACGCGATGAAGCTGATGTTGATGCTGCATTGGAACAACACCGCCATGATCAATTATACCACAACAGGGAAATCAGCAGCCCTCTATCTAGCACCGCCCACGCAGTAACGAAATCAAGAGCAGTTTTCCAAAGTGGAGTTCGAATTCACGAAAGCGGATTGGCAAGAAACTAGTACGAGGAAACGTAAAATGATGCAGGAATGGAGATTGGGGGGGGGGGGGGGGGGGGGGGGGTACCTGATCTTCGGGGTGCAGGGAGAGGTGAGTTAAAGAAAGCTAGGGCTTTGACAGAGCCCGGGGAGGAGGAGGAGACTGCCATGGGGGACGATAGCTGCATTCCGCTAATTTTCTCGCTCGTCCTCCTTTTTCTGTCTTTTTCTTATTCTTTTTCCTGAGAGTGGATTCTCTCTCGCGTCCTCCCGTACTCCGCGCTTGAGAGTTGAGATTAACGACTACGTGGGCCTCGCGCGCAAGTGTAGCGGCGAGCGTGGGCTTGCATGGAGGCCCAAGTGTTGCACGGGGGAGAGAGATTAGTAATCGGGCCCAAAGCTGACGTAAGAAATTTGCAAGGCCTGGGCCTGGGTTGTGCTTGTGCGGCTCTGACAGCTGTTCGTTTCTTGTACACGGACACGACAACCAGTGAAGCAGTCGTGCCCGCCTGATATGCATCAATCAATCATCAAGAAGACTCCGTTTCATGTGGCTTTTGTATTCTGTCACCAGTGTGGCACGCGGGAAGGAACCTTCCGTTCCCGTTCCCCTAGCCACGACGTGTTGCCCGCGCATCACCAGTCACCACCCACCACCGCGTGCGGCTCGGAGGAGTCCGACTTCACGCCGCGTTTAGCTCGGCTCGGCTACTCGGCGCCGTTCGCACCTGCACGAGCAACCAACCTGCACGAAATGGAAGAACGGCATCATCTCTGGTTGGGCCAAGCGCCGCTTGACCGTGTCACACGCTTCCGGTGTCGTGACTCAGTAGAACCAGTGAGCTAGCAACTCAAAAAAAAAAAACAAAAACGAAAACAAAACAGTGAGCTAGGATTTGAGCCGGTGAAATCGAACGAGCCAAGTCAGACACGGGCTCGTGACAGCACAAAGAGAAGTAAATTAAGCAAACAAAAAAAGGGGGTGGCGGACACGGAGACGTGGTCCAAGGAACCGAGGCCTGTCTGTCCCTCATCATCTCTTGCTCTGGCCTCTGGGTCTGGTCAGGTCCAACGGCTATCCCGAGACATGGGCGTGTTCGTTTCCATTAGTAGTTCAGAGAATCTTGTTATTTAAGAGTATTAAATAAAGTTTAATTATAAAACTTTTTTACAGATGGGTGCTAATTTACGAGACGAATCTAACGAGCCTAATTAAGCTATGTTTTACTACAGTGATGCTACAGTAACCATCGCCTAATCACAGCTTAATTACCCTCATTATATTCGTCTCGCAAAGTAGCCTAGGTTTCTGCAAAAAGTTTTGTAATTATACTTTATTTAATATCTTTAAATAACAAAAACTTTAAACTAAATTTTAGTCTAAACAAAATGAACACACCCAAAATAGTACTCGTGTTTTACTCCGATGGATCCGATGGATCGTACAATCTCGCACGAAGACCCCCTTATTTGCAGGTAATCGGAGAACCCATCCGGAGTACTCGTGTTTTACTCCGTCAACCGCACCGAGTGCAATTTCCAAAACTACTAGGTCCTCCCCTGCAAAACCTCTCCAACGGTTCGTTCAACCTCCGTGTCTTCTCCGCCATATAAACGAGTTCGCTTCCCTCCAAGCACGAACCCTTGCACACACACGCACACAAACGGCCAGAAGAAAATTCGGCTGCCACACGGGAAAAAACAGAGCAGCGTCCACCTCGCAGCCATGGCCGGCTGCTGCGTGTTCCTCCGGTGGCCGTCGTCGTCGGCCTCCTCGCACTCCCGCCTCGGCTACCGCTCCCTCGACGACGACGCCGAGGCCGCGGGCCCGTCGCCGGCGACGACGACGGTGACGGTGGTGGTGGGCAAGGAGCGGCGGGTGTTCGCGGTGGACCAGCTGGTGCTGGACTCGTACCCGTTCCGGGTGCTCCTGGAGACGGTGGCGCGGAAGGAGGAGCGGCGGGGGCGGGCCATCTTCGTGGACGTCGACGCCATCCTCTTCGAGCACATCCTCTGGCTCGCATGCGACGGCCGCTCCCTCTCGCCGCTCCTGCAGCTCGACCTCAAGGAGATCATCGAATTCTACGCCCAGGACGCATGATCATTCTCGCTGCTCCTCCTGTGCATGCGGCACCTGAATTTTTGATTGATTTTTTCACCATTTTTCTTGCTCTTCATATGTTCTTCTTATGCTAATGTGCATATTGATGATCATCTGTTGGAAATGGGAAACTGGAAACACTGATGAAGTACAAACATGGCTGATGACAGCCATTTCTGAATTCCTATGTGTCTTGCAGAGTTGCAGTTCTATGTATTTGGTGCGTCCTTCAGAACCAGAAGCTTCACGATCAGCTTTGTTTACTCTGTTTCTCCTCCCCTGTCTCTGTTGCACGGCACGTCCTATTCTCCGTGCAACCGCGTAGGGAGACGTTGTCAAACATGCGACGTAATTAGAATCGGGTTCAAGATTTCTTTTTGAGGTGACGAGGGATTTGGTTCTCGTCATTTTCACTCGGGCTGGTACTAACAACACGTTATTTGGTCACAAGCTGTATACAATATGCTATCAGCTGTTTGTCCGACCTCTCAACATGATGTCCACCAACTCAAACAAACACCTTGACCGTTTCTTGCACATCATCTGGTGATCTAATAGTTGACTACCAGGCAACCAAGCACCGGAAATAACACATCACGACATGCGTGTGCTCGAGAAAAAAAACACATCACGACATGATTGTGGGCCTAACTAGACTACCAGAGAGGGGAATAGAAAAGGGTGGGGAGATCGTTACTTCTAGGTCTAAAGAACATCATTTGGTGTACACACTAGATTCCAGCTTTGTCAGTTATGTGTTGTCTCAAATCATCCTTATCGTTTCATAAACAATTCTAAAAGATATTGCAGATGGACCAAGAAATGTCAGAGAAATGCCTGCCTGTTTTGTTGGCAATCTTCATATTTCTGCTCATTTGGTGGTAGTCCAGTTATTTAACTCACAAGGAGGTAGAAGAATTCGACTAGTGCTCGTGTCCCATGAGTGACTGAGTCATCTGGATAAATTGTTCAGCAAAAGCTGCCGTACTTTTAAACTCATTCCCATTCACACAAGCACCTGCTCAGAGTGATTAACCCAAATGATCTTTCAGAGGTCATATCATGGGCTAGTTTGAGGCCCAAACATAGCTTGGCTATGCTGGCTTTTGAAAGAAAAGGCACCATAATCACAAGTTATCATTGGAACGTAGTACCAACCAAAGTAGCTAGTCCGCTGCAGAAATGTTCTTTAGAATAGAGGAGTTTTTTGAGAAACTAATGGCCATTAGTTTAAGGGTAATTTTGTAATCGTGGGCTATTGCTGGATGACGGGGATACTTGGATGCGAACTCGGCGGAGGCGAGCATGTCACCCAGCACGGGCACTCTCCACTCGGAGAGGCCGCAGGTGAGCGCCGCCGCCTCGCTCTCCCGGTCATGTCGTCCCCGCCGCAGCAGCTCACGAGGAGCAGCTCGAACATCGTGCTCATGGAGTGCGCGACAGAGGCGATGCCCTCGCCGTCGTCCACCGTCTTCTCGACGTAGACGACGCCCTCGTTGTCGCGTCAATAATTCCTGCTCGTCCCTGGCCTCGTCTGGTCCTCCCATCCCTGTCCAGTTGCCTAGCTTGAAGCGCGCCACCGTGAGCGACATGCTCCCGACGTTGGGGCTCCGCGAGAAAGTACTCCATGGTCTGTTCAGGAACTTGGCCCGACGACATAACGTTTCGTCTTTGTGCTTGTTGGTTTGCTGCTACAATTCTGTCACCGTCTAGTAGATGCCACCATTGATCCTGTCAATTGGCTTTGATGTTTTCTTGTCCTGAACTTCTGAAGCGGCGCAGCGCGTGATCCTCGCCTCCTCGGTGTAGAGGTAGATGTGCAGGCGGAGGTCAGACTTGGGGCGCGCCTGCTCGTCAGGCTTGTGGAGTCGTAGAGCAGCTTGATGAGCGGCATGGAGAGCGTGAGGACGGTGTAGTGCTCCGAGGTGTCCCCCGGTTGTGGATGTGCCCCGCACGTTGAGCATCAGGCATATAGCACCAGCGCGTCCCAGAATATGGCAAGAACAACACCGATCGCTCCCTTGCCAGCCAGCGCTGACGCTGGGATCGCCGGGCATCCCCTTGCCCTGCGCGGACAACGCCGTGGCGGCCCTCCGTCCCCTCCCCACCGCGCGTCCGGATAATTTTTTTTGATATTACCCTTAATAATGGCCATTAGTAGTGAATTTCTGATATTAAATCTACATCAAACTAATGATCATTAGTTTTGAAAAATTAATGGCTATTATTTTAGACTGTAAAACTCCTCTTAGAATAACCATTTGTATTGTTTCTCTAACCACCAGACAGGTTAAGCGCAGCTCCAGTTCATGCCTTTACTACTAGCCAATTTGATTGTACCACTTGATTGCCCAACAGTGACTCAAAACATTTTGGCAAAGTGATCACGGAACTTTTTGTGGCGTAAGGTAGACTTAGAAAAGGGGTGACATATTTTTTTTGAAAGAAAAGATGGCAGGAGAGCTGCCTTAATTTAAGTAGAAGAACATTTAGTGTTCTCTGGGCATCTTCTGCTCCCAACCAACCAACCTACAAAATTCAATCAGAAAGTTTGGTGCCATTCGAACCGAAATTCTTAACTGTAAAGTCTACGTACATCCAGCGCAAAGATCAGCAAAATGCTTCGATCACAGGTGTCCATCAATCTTGCATGACTAGTCCAGAATATTTCATCAATCTGGGAAATGAAGACCATGGAAATCTTTCAGTGACAAGTTGCCAACGCGTCGTCCAGCCGCCAACGCTATCATGGATTCATTGATGATAGAGCACTGGCAGTTGGCACCAACACGCGGGTGTGGAGAACTTTGGCAACCGTCTGAAACCCTGAAACCCTGCGTGGCTGTGACTCTCTTGGTAACAACCTTTTGAAACCCTGTTCGTTGCCAACAAATTCACGGGGTCACCGGGGAACTGACCCTCTGAAACCTGCACCACTGCAGACATCGAAGGGTAGATGTAGACAGACAGTGGGCAGGACACCACACATGCTTTTCCATTTCCTTGCAAGTTGCGACCACTGTGTGGAGCGATGGAAAGATGAACTAGCTGTCGTCTTTGATTAGAAAGAAGGCGTGTTCTTCAGGCCCGGTGATGAACCGAATTTTTTTGCTTCTCCTTTTCAGGGTACAATCCGCCCTGAGCTGGCCACACGGAGCCGCGGATTTTTCTTGCCGACCAATCACCATCCTTTGCTCCCGGAAAGGCAGTCCAGCCTCCTCAACAAGCTCGCAGACGCAACGCAACAAAGGCGTGTGAAGCTGAGTCACGGCTCACGGGTTTTGTGGGCCCAGGTCCTCAGACATCAATACGGCACACCCGTCACCAGCTGTGGCCTGTTCAGACGCGTGGTGTGCAACGGGTAGAGCAAGAGCATCTCGGTGCAGCCCTCACGGCAACCCTGATAAGGGAGGGATTAGGCCAGTCTCAATGTGCCTTTTATCAATATTAAATAAGGTGCCATATCAACAAAATAGATGACATGGCACATCAATTAAGATGAAAGAGGAGAAGTTCCTTTCATTCTAATGAAAGAAAGTTGGCACGATTTCATATATATGAAAGCTTATTGAAAGACCCATTGAGAGCAAAAACTTTCATCCTAACATGTTTTGATCAATCTCAATGCAAAAATTTAATATTATACTTTGCTTATGAAACCGTGAGATGAAATTGTGCATTGAGAGAGACCATTTCATTTATCATGTGAAAACTCTAAATCTGATATGGCATTTTTAAAAAATGTGAAATGAAAGTATCCACTGAGACTGACCTTAGCAGGAAGATTAGCCGCTAAGTCTGCAGTGGGCACCCACTGTTAGCAGGTACCAGCTGGGATCAGTATTTCTTTTTTTGCCTTGTCAGCCTATATATAATCCTCAGCTCTACCCCTCTTCCTCCTCTCCTCACGTCAGCCTCAGCACTGTGCCTCTCGAAGACAAGTCCAACACTGTTCCTGCGTGACTGCTGAATTTGCTCCACAACTCCGGAGGCAGCAGAAGAGGATAGGAAGAGCGAGCGAGCAAGAAAAGATCTTTCATGGAGAACCTGAAGGAGGTAATGGCAATCTCTCTGAATTCTTGCACAGACATCCTTTCCCATGAGCAAATCATTCTCGCTTGAGGAGTCCGTTCACCTGCTGATTCCTCTCGCGATCCGCGCTTGGAATCCATTCTCACAATCTCAGTGCGTGCGTGTGTGCAGCAGCGGGGCCACGAGGCGGCGGGCGCGAACGGGTGGATGACGGTGCCGGCGTTCGGGGACTGGGACATGAAGAACGGCGCGCTGCCGGACTACTCCATGGACTTCTCCAAGATCCGCGAGATGCGCAAGCAGAACAAGAAGGAGCTCTCCCGCGCCAGCCTCGGCGGCGACGACGACCTCGCCTCGGCCCAGCAGCGGAGCCAGGCGTCGGCCAAGGCCCCGACCACGCTCGGCCGCCCGGTCGACGACCGCCGCCGCCGCTCGCATGACAACCCCCCAACAGTAAGCAACCTCGGTTTTTTTCACTTTCTCTGACGAGCGTGAATTCGTGACACTGTAAAGACTTGAACGTTCTACTATCTTGCATGTGACAGGAGTACTTAGCACAAACTTAAATAAACAAGTACGGGCGAATCAAATCAAAAGTGGGGAGCGTAGTAAAAAACTAACAAGTGGCAAAACCAGTTCTTGGAATGTACTGCAAAAACAATATCTGCAGTACTGCCATACTAGTTTGATCACATCTAAAACAATACATTGGCATACACATTCACCACTTCACTTGGCATTGGGGAGCACATAGTCTGTAGAAGCTTACATTTCTGTCGCTGTAACAGACATCCAAGATTGTAGTATAAGCTTACATTTCTGCCTGATATTTTCCTGGTCAAACTCGCATTTCAAAGCACGGATAGTTTATACATGGACGGTGAAGAAGAGCATTTCGATGCAGGGAGGACATCAACTTGCATTTCAAGTCGTAGTAGCCAACAGTATATCCAATTGGGGTTCTTGCTATTGTCTTTAGGAATTAGGAGTGATATTTTTCCTCCAAACCTCTAGTCACTCAGTGACGACAGGAAATGGAGAGCAACGGAGTAAACTAGACTTTTGATCACAGCTGCTTATACTGCCCGTTAGCCATTCTGCAACTTTGGAGCGCGTAGACACGAACAGTGTGCATTGAAATTTTGAAACGCCTTTTGGATACGGGTAACAGGATACACATGATTGAGTGATTGACGTGAATGGTGAAAAAACTACTTCTCAATTAGACTGAAATCAGCGATATGTGATTAAGTAAAGGATGGTCATATGGTTGCTCACATCAAAATTGGACTCGTCCTGTAACTGAAGTGGCAGTGGAGTTGGTTCAACAACTATAGATGGATTCATGAATACATGACACAATAGCACCGCCAGTTCCAACTTTATGAATTAGTGATTTGTGGCAGCTGATTGGCAAGGACAAACCCTTTTATTTTCTTTGTCATATTCTCCATATCTATATGCCTTTAGAAGCATACGCTGATATTAATCGTTGTCCATAGGACATCCAATCATATGAGGAATTTTAATAGAGACCTAACTTTAGTTGAGTCAGTTAGGGGATAAGCGTCTCTTGGGTATTAGGTGTTATAAAGAAATGTAAAAAAATATGATGGAAGAAACTAAAGACTAATTTGTCAACAACCTGGCATCGTTGTACAACTTCTATTTCCTTTGCTCTGTTGCATATGTGAATGGAGAAATCAGTTGCCTATGATACTGATTGTTCATAAGTGAGGAAATTCTTCACTAGCCAAAATTGGACAAATGATTTCAGAATCAGAGTTTGATTGTTTTCACATACTAAATGTTCCAAAGCATAAAAATGTGAGATCATGCGATGAACTATTTCCAAAATAATTGCACAACAAACTTTTGCCTTACTATGTATCATGCATTTTGTATGTAATATTGAATTATTGATCTATGTTTGGGGTTAGTTACTGACCTGGAATGATTGACGCAGGGAGGCAAGAGGTTCCTGAGCTACTTCCAGTGCTGTATCAAGGCCTGAAGAACATCTGCTGCTACTGCCTGAGTTGGGCCACAGCACAAAACCACTGCACAACTAGGCTTTGGTTTGCCAACTTTTCAAATGTGTATTATATTCTCCTAGATGCTTATTCTGTTGGTCTTTGTGGAGAACAAAACAATTTCTGAATGAAGCAAGGATCTCCCACACTCTTTGTACGCGTCATCAACGATTTGCTCGTGACTTGTCGTGCGATGGTATCTTGTAAACATATATATTGGAGGGAGGAATGGCATCTACTATGTGTTTTTGTATGGTTGAGAGCCATGCTTAGTTTGGACTGGATATTGTAACCATGATCAGTAAAAAAATAGAGTTCTTCAATTTCATGGTTTTTTTTTTTTTTTGGATACTGGATTTCATGGTATGTTGATTTAGCATGAAATAAATCTTTGCCTTCTAAAAGTTGGAATCTGGCTTGCAAGGAACAGATTCTGTCGCATGTTAGAGCTTATTTTCGTAGGAACAATTGCCACATCATTTTTTTTACACTGGAATTATCACGTAATTTTGGGTGTGCCTGAAATACATTGCTGCGTACGAAAATACAAAGTTCTAACATTGCTGCCTTGCTGGGCGGCTGGTTCGCGGCCGGGCCGGATCCCATCTCGGACTCAAGCACAGTCCGATTCGGTGACACGATCTTAAGAGTCAATTGGCCCACCGAAGCCGACGACATTGCCGCGTACCCGTCCTTAAAAGCAACCGGGCTCCGTTCAAAAAAAAAAAAAAAAAAGCAACCGAGCTAGCGGCGTCGCGGCGACGGCTGCGGCGGAGGAGAAAGAGAAACGACGGGGGCCACGGGGCGGACAGAAAGGCAACAGTGATCAGCTCGGACATGGCGCTCGTCGAAGTAACGTTGCGGGAGGCCTCAGTATACGTGACGGCACCGTACACCCAAACGATGGACGACGGCCGCCGCGCCGGCGGCGGCATCCCGCTGCCCAGCGCCGCCGCAAGGGCCATCGATACGGCCCGTTGGTACTGCAAGAGACACGCCGCCGTGTGCGCCTCGGACGAGGAGGTGCTGGCGAGCTTCGTCCGGGAGGTGGTGTTCGTCAACTTGCTCAAGGTCAAGGATCACCTGGACCGCGGCTGCCGGAAGATCGCCGGCATGGTCAGGGGCAAGAAGAAGCCGGCAGAGCGGTTTAGGGGTGGTGGTTTGGGGTCAAGAAAAGCTTCACGTCCCCTGAGGAGGAGAACGGCGAAGAAGAGAAGTTCGAGAGGTAGAGGCGGGACGCCGTGGAAGGCCCTCCGTCCTTTGTTCGTCGCTGCATTTGCTCTGTTTGTCTTCGCTTGTTCGTGCATACGAAAAGACGACGGCGGTTAATATGGTATGAAATAAATCACTAGTACTTCATAAAGTACGAGCGCCTGGTTTATTTATGTAATTTCAAAGAAGAAATCAAATTGCCAATACCATAATCAAAGAGAATTGCTAAAGCTACATAATTGCTACGCGATTATTAGGATAGAAATCCACGTGGCATCGTGTCATTGACTAATATAATCTATGATCCTTGATTTAAGCAAAACCTGGCCTATCATTGATTGCCACATTAGCAGTGCGTAGAAATAGCGTAAGTTCTTTACGTGAATGTAGCATTGCTCATAATCAAATGACGGAAAATAACGCCCGGTACGAAATAAAATGCACGGATAGGCCAAACCCTTGAGTCGTTTTTACTATGAACTCTGCAAATTTTGATCACCCAATAGGCCAAACCGACGAAGATTAATTCAAAAAACCATCATCGTATGAGTTTGAATTACATCTCTTATCTTATCCGGATAGGGCCCACCTGGCAGCCTCAACGAAACCCGTAGACCGCACCTGGCGCACCCCTGCACCGCACCACACAACGGGGAGGCAGCCAGCAGCAATGGTGGGCCGGAAGCCGATGCGCCGCCGCCGGTCCGAGCGGGCTCCGCCTCCTCCGCCGGAGTCGTCCTTCGGCGCCACGGGACGGCCAACGTCCCCCCGCCACTCCACCTCCACCGCCGCGGTCGCCGCGGACCTGGACGACCTGCTCCTTACGGCCCCGCCGCCGTCGGCGTCGGAGCCACGGAGCTTCCCGTACGCGGTCAAGCAGCAGTGCTGGGAGAAGGCGGAGCGGGTGCCCGGGCGCGACCCGGAGAGGTGGCGCCGCGACGCGCTCGGGAACATCGTCTTCCGCAAGCTCGTCGGGTGCCCCGGCTGCCTCTGCCACGACTACGACCACATCGTCCCCTACTCCAAGGTAACGCTTCCCATTGCAATGTCGTCAAACACTGCTCCTCCTGTTTGATTGCTAAGTGCTCGTGCAAAATCCTGGGAATTCAGTTAGTCTTGGACAACAGTGGAGCAGCATTGATGCTATATGACTGACTAGCGCGTACCATTTGAATAATTTTAGTGCTTATAGATGATAATCTATGCCTTTTTTTTTCTGGCGAATTTGTTGCATCATTCATTCATCATATCACTGATACTTTTAAAATTGACAGGGCGGGAAGAGCACATTGGAGAATTGCCAGGTTTTGCAGGTAAAGGCATACCCCTTCTGCTGTTCGATCACTCTTGTACTTGATAATTTTTTAAGCACTCTTCTCTAGTTTCCCAAAAAGGGCAAATTTTTAGCAAGATAGTGAGTAGTGCAAAACTTACCATACTGTGTCTGTGTTCCTTTATTTGTGGATGGACCAATGAATGTAGGAGTGTGCTCATGATTGCAACACAATAAATTAAATTGTGTGATATCGAAACATTAGGCATTTAGTATGAATAGCATGACACATCGTTTCATTTTGACAAGTCAACCCACAACTGATGACCGATGCTGAAATTCCTGCTTGCAGGCTTCAGTGAATCGATCTAAAGGGAACAAGACCGAGGTGTCCAAATCCGAGCTCATACAGAAGAGTGCATACTGCAGGGTTTCAGGTAAGTAATATCTATCTTCAGGCTTTGTCTGTGAGTTATTCGGTTGCTCAGCTTATTAAGTAACTCTGTCTGGCACCTGCAGGACGCGACATGGATCTTTTTGAACTCTCTGCCTATGGGAATGTCCGACGAGGGCCAGATTCAGGGGGCTGCAAAATCCAATGAAGGAGATATGTATCTGAACAATGATGTTAATCAGTTTAAGTAGTCTTGAACAGAGAAAGCTAGTTATTTTTTACATTCGAATCATGTCTCTATTGTGTATCATGATAAGTGATATATCAGGAAAAGAATTCCGTATCTTGGAATCAATGATCTCCAGTTCGATTCTCATCCCGTAAACACAGGTTGTATGCGTTATTTTGTCTGGATTCTCCAAGAATATAACACATAGGATGTCTACTATAAGGTGGCTACACCAGTAATTTGCCCCCAACCTCCCATGGAAAGTCTATTTTCTTTTTAATCCAGATCTGTAGAAAGCTTACCATCATACGATTTATCTGGGGACTCTAATGACAGCACAGACCATATCTACTACGTAGTGTGAAGGTACAGTTCCACTTGATGTTGGAAATTGGGATCATGAAAAGTAACAAGTGATAAGTTGTGCGTTCAGTTCCGCCGTTTCATGGTACTGTATGTTCTTAAAAGCTTCTGGTTGATTACTTTATTGATGTCATCATGTATTTAAGAAACTTTTGCAATCACCATCCACTTTCCAAGGATTGACTACCAAGAATGTTATGTGAGTTATATCAACTTAGTTGTGCTTGACAGGATGCTGGCCAAAGATTCTAACTCCTGATCTGAGGCATCACTCTTTTTGACATTCCTTTCCCACGTTGAAAAGGGTGGTCAGCTCAAACATGTACCAATGCATTTTCTTTAATTGTGATATCACAATTATGCACATTTCTCCCACTTTTAGTATACTTTGGATGCAGGAGTGTGTACCCAGATACAAGAATATTTCAGAATTGATTGATCAAACATTTGCATCCGCAGACATACGAGAGTGACTGAGGATGTATGGAGTTCTATGATCATATTAAGTGACAACACCAAGTGAAGCAATATCCAGATCTGAGCGATGATGATGCGGCTGAGGCGATGATGTCTGGTATTATATTGAGAGTTTTTTTTTACTTCGTCCAGAAATCTTTATAGTTTTATGTCACTGTTTAAACTTGAACCATGAGTATGATTTCACACTCATTGTTGATTGAAGTAACTGATCTCATATTATCTGTCATTTGAAATAAAACTTAGTGTCAACATATCTGTGGATCATGTCCTAAATGGTTAACATATCTGTCATTTAGATTGTTGTTTTCCTAAATGCATTCAACAGGTGTCATTCTCAGCCATGAAGCTACACCACATATTTTTTCAATGTGGATCTAAATCTCGCACACTAAATTTCTGTTTACCATGAAAAACAAATGCGCTGTGACACTATCCTTGCAATTTCTCCATTATAGCGAAATTAATGTCTGCCATAAAGTGTTTTTTGAGAACACTATGCTACAAGTGTAAAGATTTGCATATTGCTTGGCAGGTTCTCCTAGCCTAGATTGAGTCAAAGATACAACTATCCAGACAAAATTATAACTGTTACACAATGTTGAAAATCACAAATCACTGACTTAGGGGGCTTCAAGCCGACTGGAAAATTGTATAGGACTATAGGCTATCTGATTCCTTCAGATTAGTAGTCCAAACTTCAAATGTTCTTTTCATTTTCATTTTATTTAGATAGGGCTGGAATCAAAATATTTGCTTTTATTATACACTTTTGGATGCTTAAACCAATACTATCAGCTCCAACCAATACTAGCATGCTTATTTTGTTTCCTGTTTCTGAGGATGATGTGCCCAGTGCCCGCTCTTAGCTATGTCCATGATGGATTGGTTGAAATCTCACTATAGTCTATTTTTTCTCTTTTTCCCTCATCTTTTTTCATTAAGCTCGACTTCATACATAAAACAAATATAAAAGCAACCACGATGAATTTTTCAAATACTTATTGTGAACTAGGAGGTAGGTATTCTCTCAGTGACCAGTGAGTCCACTTTAGTGCTCTAGTGCAACTTTTACGTTATTTGCCTTTGATTGGAAAGTGCACTAAAAAAAGTTTGCCAAAGTTTATGTCTTTAAGGTTTTAGCTGCCAATAATATGTAGACACCAAAAGGCAGCTGCTATTGGGTTTGACCTTTAGATGTCAAAAGGGATCACTTCACTTGCTTCATAACATGGCCGAAAGTCACAATGATAGAAATGGTGCATGTGCCCAAAACTTGAGAAAAATATGGGGTTTTTCTATGTCATGTTTGATTACAGAACACAAATGTGATCAGAAATATGCTTAGTTAAAAAAACCTAGCTTTTAGATAGGGAAAAATCAGCATCTTTAAGCACCCTTTTTCCTTTGAAAAAAAAATATTTGATTATTTTTTTTATATATCTTTACTGGAGGTTTTTCTTTAGATGCAAAATTGTGTGTGCTAATAATAAATAGACTGATAGATGGGCACTAGAAGTTTGATTTAAGGTCAAACATAGCGGCCTATTAAATTGGTTGACAATGGTCTAAGTGGAGTTTGCACTACCAAATGGCTATGACTGAAAAGGTAGTATGAGTGGTTCAAATAATGCATGTGGTGGAAACATTTTAAAAGCTGGAAGTATACCTAACAAACGGGGATTTTATAGTAATACCTACCAGCGTATGTTTCATGATGTGCAGTTAGATGATTTGTTTATATTCTGCACCCCAAATTTCATGTGCCCGTTGACGAGAAATAGTGTACTATGTCTGATCAGGCCCATAATATCAAATTTGTATAACAAACACTGCATCTTTGACATTTTTTAATAATCAGAGATGGATTTTTACTAGAGTTCTTTTTAAAAGACGAGGACATGCACTTTGCCACTTTTCAAAGAAAAAGTGCAGAAATTAGGTTAGTCATGTGACTCAAACTGGTTAAGAAGTTAAAGCCCTACTCACCATTCGACCATAGAGGTCTTGAAATACACCAATCATTAATTTGTTTTTGCAGAAATGTTCACTTTTTGCATTATTAGAAATAATACTTTTTGGATAATAGTGCATGTTGAATACCAGAATACACTTATCATATATTCTGATGGAACTTTCGGGAACTTATGTCTTCTTTGTTTGCATCTTTTCTTATTGGCTAGATTTTTCTGCAGGACAGTTGGCAGTATGTGTGAAGGCAATAATATATTCCGCTTTCAAATTTAAGGTCAGTGGGACATTCAGTAGTTGTCTATCGCTTTCCTACTTTCTTGTGCGCCCTTGTCCACTTTTTGCATCACTTTCATGATCCAATTATCTCAAATAAAAAGGAGAAAGAAACAAAGGATAAGAAACCCAGGGAAAAAATAATACTGAAAAAGAAAGAAAACCCACACTGTTTCTTCTGTGCCTGCCAATTCTTATTCCAGAAGCAATAGACAACGCATGGAAACAAGCCAGATATGCACAGAAGTATCAAATTTCCAAGGATACAGTGTACCACTTTTATACACTGGAATGAGCAAACAGACAGTTGCTCTGTACTTCAGATGCAATGCTGAAAGAAATTTATTGACCAAAAATATTCCAATCATTATATTATTTATCAACAAGTAAGGGGATTTGCTCTCCCTATCCTTCCCAACCCAAATAGCTATCTACAAATATCTATTATAGTTACAAGGCCGGCTTGCAGCTATGAGCTATGTTACACACTCCATTGCCCATACCTAGTTTACAACCCTCTAATGTACAAAATTTCAGCTATACCACGTTAAATGGTCTTTGTAGCACCAATGAGATGCTCAAGAGCCCTCCTGGAAGGTCAGTGAACGTGAAATCGCAGCTGGATTTCCTCGCAGGAATGGCAAGCTATTGATAAGAGTTGCCGTCTTTGCATCATCCTTCTCCTCAAAAACACTTGCAAGCTTACAGCCTCTGCCATCTTTGCCCACCTTGTCACCATTGATGCCAATAAGTGACAGGATAGAACTCCTGGCCACCTCGTCTGCGTCATCAATCCGGATTGTCTTCGGCACCCACACCTTGCCATGTCCTGTGGCATTTCCTTCCTCATCACCATCTCTAGGGCGCTTTCCTGATGTGAAGCAATTGGACTTTGTGGATGCTGGAGAAGCAGAGCTAGGCGATGTAGCAGATTCAGACTGGGAGTGAGGCGGCCATGGGGTGTTCCAAGCTCCTGGAACCATGCAGCCCCAGTACGCAGCAGCTGCCGGGTAGAAGGGAATTGCGATGCCTGGGGCGTAACAAGCGGGCGGTGGTGCACAACTGAGTGGCCACATAGTCACCCCGTTCATGCATGGATGCTGCAGAACATTTGCTGATTTATCTGCTTCAACTTTCTCCTTTTGATTCGTTGGCTTTGAATCTTCTGCCTTTGCAGGTCCTCCTCCACCACAAGAACCAACTGATTGGTCATCACGGTTCTTGATCCTGGTAATTGGGACAAGCTTTTCCTTTAGGTGTTTCATTTGTTCAGTGAGATCCAAGGAGGACATGTCAGAGCCAAAGCTGAGTACTGTGCCATTAGTTTTGGCCGAAGTACAGAGAGGATCCATGGGCAGAGCAGCCCGGACCCTCTGAAGGAAGTGAGAAGCAGCAGATGCACTCTTGCTCTTGCGGCGGCCTGCACCCACAGGCACGTTGCGCATGGCGCCACCTGCTGTCCAGTACCTCTGGCAGTTCTTGCAGAAGTGACGCGGCTGGTTGATGTTGTAGTTGTTGTAGTAGCAGAACTTGGTGTCCATGCTGTTGCACCGGGGGCATGGCAGGATCTTGTCAGGCTTCTTCAGCTTCTCCTTCTGGTTGGCCGTCTCACCCTGTTGGTCTGCTGATGAGTTCTTTTCAGCTGATGAGTCTTCGGTGTCTGTGACTCCCTGCTGTGGAGGTGAGCCCGTGGAGTCCTGAAGTGTGCTCTCCTGTCCCTTTGGTTCAGTAGTGCTGTTGCTACTTTGTTGAAGGTCCTGTAACCATGCAGACAATGTTGCTAAGTTCGTGCAAAGAGAGTTTTTCAATCGTGGTAACTACCAATGGAGCTGTCGGTGTATTTCGAAATTTTAAATTATAGTACGATGATGCAATTGATCTTGTATTATACAAAGCACATGTTCTGAACTCTATCTCAAGAAACAAATTAAGTACGTTGCAATCTGTAGTGGTTGATACAGCTGGTTATGGAGCCCATTAGAGTACGAAAAGATGTGTCTGCTTTCAGCAAAATCCGTGCAAACAAGGGGGAAAAAGGACCAATCAAAAGAAGCCACATATTCTAGAAATATGTTTCAAATTGCCAAACAGCTTATTCTACACAATTGCCACAACTTAACGAAAACAGCATGAAAACTGCCGTTAACCTTAAAGAAGACACTTCAAAAGATCTCTTGCTAATGGAAGCCAAACATCTGCTTGTCCTCAATCGAAGCATACTGTGATAAAAAAATCCTATCAAAGTTTGAACCATAAGTCACAAGACCCCAAAGTCCTAAGGCCACACTGATGGGACCAAACGAACAGCCTTTCCCAATTGAAAAAAGAAAAAAAATGATTCCCAAACCCAGTAATCTGTACTCCAATAGAATTTGCCAGCAGAAATTCAACACCCAGTTCCGAGTATTGCATCCAAGTATCTTATCACTCACACCGGCCAATTTCAAGTCGCAGCGAATATGGCGGGCAAGGGGTAAAAATTGGCAAAGGTTTACAAACCTTATCAACGTCAACGACTGCGGCGGCGGCGGCGCCGAGCTCCGGCACGGGGATGGTCTTCCCGAACAGCTTGATCAAGCAGTCTCCTCCTCCTCCGATCCTGCACTCCGCCATCTCTCCTCCTCTTTCCCCAGTCACCGCACCAAACTACTCTGTTTCTTGGCCTCTTCTCGCCTGTGCTCTTGGATTTTTCTTGGAGCGCTATTATTTTATCGCATCGTAGCTGCAACTAACAAGCAGGCAGCAGCAGCAGGAAGGATCGATGCCGGTGTGAGATTTTATCACCGGATCGATTTGTTGGGCTCGGTCCGGACGGGAATGGGGATAGTTTTAAGGAAGGCGGGAGTGGGGTGGGGTCCACGTAGGCGGGGCGAGAGGGGTCGAGAGCCACAAGCTTGATTTGTGGCCGCCGGGCTGTGGTATTTTGATTCTCCACACTATCTCGCTTTTGCTCCCAGGTCCCTCTCAGCCCCCCCTGACTTGGCAATCAAATCCTTCACTGCTGACGTGGACATGAAACTGGCTTTTTTTCTTTCTTCTCCTGTCCTCCCCTTTGGATCACGGGAAATTCTCATGAATGCTACGTTTTTCTCCGTAAAATTAAACTATTTACTGTGAAATTCTTGTATGATTCATGTAACGGGTCTTAAATTTGAAGGTAAGTGATTTATAGAAAAGCTTTTAATCCTTGCCTTAAATTTGTACTTGGGGTGCGGTTAGAGGTGAAGTTCGTTACGAGGAATTTGTTCAAACTCCGAGTGACAAAAGCAGCAAGCATTTTCCTAGATTAAGCATGAGAAAGCGTTGGCTCCAAAAGAGTAGTTGGAGCACGTACCATTTGGTAAAACCGGTGCATCTTTCATCATGTGGCTCCAGGCTCCTGAAAGCAGCGGAGCATTTTTCTGCTTAAGGCTGGCGAAACCAGGGACAGAGTTTTTTCAATATGTTTTCACATGTGTCATCTTCTACTTTAAAATTCTTTTTATCTTTCGCCCAAATGAATCTTTTCAATTCTTTTTATTATTGTACGCGGATTCATGTATATATATGGTTCATCGTTTTGTGCCTTTTATGTAGGGGACAGTGTGATTGTGATGTTTCCGTCGTTGCAACATTTGCAACTGCGTCCATCAATATGGCTGTCCTGCATTTACATTCCTTAATTGCCAATCTTAAGTCATGTTTGCTAATACATCTTCTTCTTTGCTGATTATACTTAAGTGTTCTTTGTTTGAAGCATAAGGTTACATCTAAACATATGGTAATTAGCTGTATATTAGACCACATGTCATTGAGAAGCTTTCTTGCCTATCACTATGAAGACTTTTTTTTTGGTTGCATAAAGACAATTGTGGCTTGCGTCTCTTTTGGCATGAAATTTCGGTAAACATGTACTCTTTATTTTCTATCTTGCTAGTTTCATTATGAGCCGCTCATTCCTTAATTACAAACCTGCGTATGAACTGCATCGTGGTAGCTCCTAAGTCGCATCAAAATTAAAAGTTAAAGATGGCAGTTGAGAAAGCTATGCTTTCTCATGATACTTGGCAACTTGTGCTGTGGACAGTTCCATGCGTTGAAGGCTTGAAGCTTCAGAAAGCGTTAACAGTTTGGCGGAAAGGTTTAAATAGTTCTTTATCCTATTTGATGACGTCATTGATGGAAAGGGAAGGAAGCGGGAGTAACTTGAGCTAGGCGTGTAAGTTAATCATGTTAAATTGTATAACTCATGTTATGAAACAGAAGCACATATGCTATATATGACTTACTTCAGTGAACTGCCTTAGTCGATTGATGAATTTATTTTCGGAGTTGTACGTTTAGCTTTGCCACCTTTTTAAGAAAATATGAGTTTCTCATGGACTTAGTGGCGTCGCCACTACTCTAGCCTTATTCTCCATTCCTTTTGCACGGCTTTTGCGTCTTTTGGCTGTGCGTTACTTAACAAACTGGTAAATATAATATAATCTGGTATTGTAGCCATGCCAGTTTCATTCAAGAGACGTTATAAAGCCGCGGTGAACTGAGAGCGTCCCTAATGATAGAGACAGCTAAGAGGTAGCAGCTAGCTCTTACAAAGAATGGAAGAGAAGTGGGGTTTATGTTCAAGTCTCTCATATTTCTTAGAGGCTGCCTCTTGAGAAAGAATTAGTTGCTTTCTCTCTTTTCTTTTTCTTCAATAAACAATTTTAAAAATTAGCTAAGAGGTAATTGAGGACGCTCTGAAGACCCACGGCCATCCCAAGCCAGAAGGCACGATGATATCACCAGGTCATGCGATCAGGTCATATGGGTCCTAGGGAATTTGATACGAAGGAAGTAATGTTTGGTTTCTCATAAAACAGCAAAACTGGAGGTAAGTTTCAGAAATTTCCACTTGAATAAATAACACTAACACCACTCCTCCCAGATCATTGCTGGACGAGCCAATGTGCTCTTGGAATTAGTTTGAAGTTCTCTTGTTAGCCCTTTTGAGGTGATAGCAGGTTTTCTGGTCATATATGCACACTTTTTTTATACAAGTATCTTGCTGATACGTTATAATTCAAAAAAAAGTAAAACACCAACTTTGTTTGGTCGGCAGATTTAGCATACGTGAAACTTTGTCTGTTCAGGCTCGGGTACTTTATATTTCTATGTGTCAAGCGTTGACGACGGACCTTTCGGTCCTGTCCCTGATTTTTCTAAGAAACTAGCGTCGAAGATATCTTCACAGAACTGATAAGACTTGTCCTAATACAAAACATTATCCCAACTGGAAAAGTTTTCCAATAAGCACGTACACGTGGAACGAGCTAGAGAGGCACCCAGGCCAGGTGTATCATATCTGGAGCGTGAAGCACGATGGGCCCCACTGGCAGTGACAACAAACCGTCCTGAACCGGGGACGACGGAGGTCACATCCAGGCCCGTTTGGTCGGCCTTTTCTCCGATTATTTCCTGGTGTGCTCTCGTGTGTGGGACAGAGCGAAAAGAACCGCAACGAAAGGGACTAGACGACACTTGGATCGCGGGCATCTGTTAGAAAGATCAAATCGTCTTCATAAAAATTGGAAACGTAAAGGAACAGGTGTCAATATGCAGATGCGACCTTTTTGTGCAAAACAAAGCGGTGGACCAAATATATAAATCCAAGAACATGTCGACCAAGAAAACGAGCAAGATTTTTTCCGGGAGTGACAGCGGCAGGCTTGTGTTTTCGACTTTTTCGTTTGCTTCTCTTCACAAGGAAGAAAAAGGTTGTGTAAAGCATCCATGGGTCTTACATTATTTGTGCCGTCCTGTAGACGATGAAAGCGAGAGCGACGACCATTGGAGAACACGAGCTCCTCTCTGGAAAGGCAAACCAGCCTGATACTCTCGCCGGGTGAATACCTGCGACGGCAGTGAAATGTAGACAGCACTGAAATGTTGCTGCTCAAATGCTGGTATTCGCGTTGAGCGTTCGTTCTCTCCATTTACCAAAAGAATTGCTACTAGTTACAGGGTATAAGAATCGGGGAAGAAGAATGAGACGCTGCTATACTATGAACAAGAACAATGTTCAGTCGTGCCGACGAAACCAAGGCCCAGCAAGAGGAAGGCGAATGCCTGGAGGAAGATGTACAGGTAGTACCGCTGGGCCCCGAGCACGAAGTCGTAGGAGGCGCATACAAGGAGGTAGAGCGAAACCAAAATTTCGGCAACGTAAATCCTGCAAGGAGTGAGACACATCAAGGCAACGTCAGACACATTTATCACTACTCCGTTAGTATGCGAAAGAAACGTGCTACAAGTCATTGGATTATGTTATATACCTCTCGACGCATTCGGTTGGCTTCACCGGTTCGAGGAGGGGGACCTCGAGCTTGTCCTTGACATGATCGCCCACCTTCTCAGTGACCACCCACTCGTTCACATACATTGTCTCCAGTAATCCGGTCAGGGCAGCGCGCATCCGATGCATGGACATGACGTTCTCGAACAGAATCCATAGTGGCACCAGATGGATAGAGCTGACAGACATGAAATGATATCCGTAAATATGAGAAGAAAGAGTGTAGATAGACGAAGACATTCTCTAGAGTCTAGAATAAGCCTTTACCCCGGATTTCTGATGGCATTCATGATGGTGATGGCAGTGGGAATGTAGAACATTGCCCAGACAGGGATATTAACTTCGGGGACCATGACCGACAATGGAATCACAACACAGTAAAATAGGAAGGTCAAGATGGGCGCAATGACCCTACGTACAAAGAAGAAGCTGTAAAGAAGATGAAGTTTCTTCCATACAGATACGCCCTGCATAACAGATATGGTAAAGATGCTTCAGTATATAACAATGATGAACTTCATTTTTCACATTCAGGGAAGCTTACCTTGCTTCGAACAATTTCCTGCGCCATTTTTCTGAAGAGATTGGCAGCACCGCAAGTCCATCGATGCTGTTGATGACGGTAGGCCTTGAAGGTACTAGGTAATTCACTCTTAACCTATACACAATTTGTCACTCCAGGGTACACCGTAACAGACAAATGCATATTCTTATGAAGGAAATGAACAGCTTGAAAGCTACACAAAAACGTACCCTTATATCACCAACATACAGGAATTGCCATCCTTTGAGGCTTGCCCGTACAGCTAGGTCCATGTCTTCCACAGTAGTGCGATCTTTCCATCCTCCTGCTTCGTTAATAGCAGACACACGCCATATACCAGCTGTGCCTGTAGAAGGGTCAGTCATATGATTCAGATATGGCCAAAACCCATCATTGCTTTTGTCTTAGCTTACCATTGAAACCAAAGAAGGCATGCATTGATGAGCCTGATTCTTGCTCCACCTTGAAATGATAATCTAGTGACATCTTCTGTATCCTTGTCATCAGGCAAACATCATAGTTCACTGCAAAATTGCCCGGCATAGGCCAGGTCAGGAACATCCTGTAATCAGAATGAACAAATGTCCTCACTTCAAATTATTGACAGCCACACCTACCCAAGGGAAAGTTGAATAAACTACGAATAGAGAATCAGAAATAATGAACAGAATCAACGTTCTATAACAAATGGTACCATAAAGCACATGTGCTCTTTTTTTTTGTGTGCTAAATTCTCTTTCGTTTTATAAGTTCTTTTGACTTGATGAACAGTATGAATACCAATGATGTCTAGAGAGCTGACATGACCAAGTGCAGCCTTTTAAAAATGCTCAGGGACTAAACTAGATTTACAGTGCTTGAGTTTTCAATAATATCACGTGACAGTAGTAAAAAAACTGCCATATTTAATTCAACTATGTCATAAAAAATAAAAATAATGGAAAACTTTCTTACCAAACTCCCAACGCGTCTGTACCAGAGCAATCTCTGGGTTATGCACAAGAAATGGTATAGTTTTTAAGAGGAAATCAGATTCAGGTTGGAAATCTGCATCAAAGATGACAACAAAATCACATTGTTGGGCATAGCTATGTTCCATGCCCTTCTTCAAGGCTCCTGCTTTGTATCCCTTCCTATTGTCTCTAACCTCATACTTGATGTTGATTTTCTTGCTGGCCCACTCCTTGCATTCAAACTCTACTAATTCCTGAATTTTGACGGAAGTAAAAGAGGAATACAACAGTCAATTCATACCTCATAGTAACAAAATAGAAGATCTGTAACAATTTTTTTTTTAAAAAAGAATGGGTATCTTCAGTATTTGTTACTATGTAGCAACTTATAGTAGTTTTCAATCTTCAAGTTGATATTGCCAGACAATAATTATGCAAAGTCATCTTCTTAGTAATTTCAGTTTGTATCGTGTACATTAATTGTACGTTCTAGCCTGTCAGTAAAGTTTAAATTCTGTGTGATTGCACATCATAGTTTGTAGTTGAATTATACAACATCATAATTTGTTTGCCCAGAAGAAACCTCCACAATAGACGCATATATTCAGATTGCCAAAGTTCAGACTTCATGCATTGACATATACTACAAACTGAAGATTCTACCACCAAACTGTTCTGTCTCGCTTACTTCATGAAATATCTCAAGCAAACTCTGATACTGATCAGCATATCCTAATAGCAAGAGGGAGGGGGGATGTTGATGCAAAGGTAGATGAACCCTGAGTGTTTAGCCTAGCTGTGTGTAACAGAACAAAACCATATGCTAAATCAGTGCTAAGCACATTTCCTGATTCCCTGTAGGATTCCCTGTAGTTATAAAGCTAATAGTGAAGAATTATTCGACATCTACTTATCATGAACTGCGAGGAGTTCACACCAGCCACTTCTTGATAAAAAATACTCTCTGTTGCAAGCAAGGTTCGCGTTACCGGTGCAAACCGGACCCGTAACTGGAAAAACCGGTCCGGTCCAGTTAGCAAAACCGTCCGGTTTTTCACTAAAACTGACACAGTGTTTTGGAAGAAAACAAAAAACCGTCGGTTTTTCCGGTAAACCGGACCGGTTTTTTCGTTAGCGGTTTCTCCGGTTTTTTCGAGATTGCAAACCCTGGTTGCAAGTGGGACTTAAGAAAATGCTTAGATCATGCGCAGTAAAAAAACAAACATTCCACTTAGTGGCCGCTTTTAAAAAAATAGAGATTCTGCTTTTAAAAGCATTCCACCTAAAGCAAAAATAGAGATTCTGTAATTTTTTTAAAAAAATAATAATAATTCATGCTTAGCATAATTGTGTGCAGCAGAATAAAGCCATATGACAAATCAGTGCTAAGCACATTTCTGATTTCCTTTAGTTATGGAGCTAGCACTAAAGAATTACTCAACATCTAATTATCATGAACTGCTAGGAGTTTACACCAGCGACTTTTTGGTCCAAAAATATTGTGTATTGCAAGTGTTACTTAACAAAATGCTTAGATCATGCAAAATTAAAAAAACGCATTCTATTTACTTTGCAGAAGGCCCTTTAGATTACCTTAATGAACGGATCAGTGGAATCATCCAAGACTTGGATTATAATACGGTCCGAAGGCCATGTGAGGGCACATGCCGCACCAATAGAGAGCTTGTACACCTACAGAAGATTGGAATACGCATCACATCCACTGTTACATGTTGTTTGTCCACAAGACCACCCCCTTTGAGAACAATATTTGGCTGACTGTCAGGCTGGAAACATGACTAATCAACTTGCGCTTCCGCCAATCAGACAGATAACAGATTGTAAGATCTATTGGATGTGAACATGAGTTGCAGATTAAAATATTTTCCGGGCTTCCCTGGGACAATGCTGAACTACAACAAGTCGACAATCTGCCTCGTGTTCGCAAGGTTAGCAATGTGGGCCCCAAACCATTTAGCAATTAGTAGTGAGCACGTTGTTGACAAAAATTCACATCTAACAAAACTCTTAACGATCAAGACACGCAATGCCCTCGTGTCATCACCTTCGGCTGTTTACTTATGGCGCACAGTGATGCTGAAGTCTATAAGTAAATCAACTTCCTACAAGGCTATCTACCACGGCGGTTAACAAAGTTCAATGAAACAGACAAGAGTAGAATTGAAGCAATGCGATGCAAAAAATGTCGCATGGGAAAGTGACTGCCAAGCGGAGCGGCTCACAGCGAGACTCCGATCATGAGAATGAGCAGCAAGAAGGGAAAGCGAGCCCGGAAGATCCTCACCTCCCTCTCATTGTACATGGGGATCTGCACGAGCACCAACGGGAACGCATCGCCGCCGGCGCCGACCACGGCAGCCTCCTCGTCGTCCCCCTTGCCGCTCCCGGAGCCGGAGGGCATGGGCTCCCACTTGTACCGCCGGTCCGGGACGCGCCGCAGCAGCTTGATGGCGACGAAGCTGACGAGGCTCATGTAGGTGACCTCGATCACGAGCATCACCGACATGGCTATGCACGCCCACACCGCCGTCTGCAGCACCGGCGCCACCGCCTGCGCCCGCACCGCCGCCCACGCTGCCGCGATCCGGTCCCCGGACGCCGCAGCGGCGAGCGCCCGCCCCCACATCCCCTCCATTCCCGCGGCTCCCTGGCTCTGGACTTGCGGGAGGCTGGAGATGCTGGGAATTGGAAATGCCGCTCAAAGCAGAGCTTGCAGCAGCTGGCTTGGCTTGGCTTTGAAACAGGGGTGGTTGCCAGGTAAGAGCCTGGAATAAACTGTGATCACGCACGAGGAATAAAACCATTTGCCGTCTTTTCGTGTGATGAGGAGCAAGCAAAGGCTCACTGGCGCGCCGGATGAGCCCGTCCCAGCTGTCACAGTGACGACTGGACGATGGGGCCCGCGCTCGCCTCATTGGCTGATGTTCTTGCCGTTTCTGCATTCTCACTCCACTGAGTGGTGGGCCCAAAGCCAGACATCCCGTTTTCTCTGATTGCTGGCAGGCCTATCCAGTTATCCCGCCAATAACAACGACCAACTTGACGGCGGAGCCTGCGCGGCGGGTGTTCGACGAATTGCCCGGGTCGGCTGGGCCTTCCCGTACCATGGCGTCGCTCCGCCAGCCAATCGCTCCGTGTTCCTCAGGCCCAGCCTGCAGCGGCTCGACTTCTCTGCCATTGGTAGGCTCCGGGAGCCGCGTCGAGTTCCCGCGCCTGCACCGGCCGGGTGAGCGGGGCCACCCCACTGTTCTCCTCCATCTCGACTGCGCAGGCGTCTCCGCGCGCCGGCGCGCGTACCCCAGGATTGAGGCGACGGCGAGGCGCGGCGCGCGCACGGAGAACGCCAAGGTCCGGAACCGCCGGCTGCAGAGGAAGGTATGTTTCAGCGTTCCATCCTCCATGGCTCCTCATCTGGGCTTCAGGACCAGGGCGACGTCAGCGTGAGAATAATCGCCGTCTCGGTGACTGCAGTTCAACGGCACGGCGACGAAGCCCCGGCTCTCGGTGTTCTGCTCCAACAGGCAGCTCTACGCCGTGCTCGCCGACGACCACAACAAGAAGATCCTCTTCTACGGCAGCACTCTGCAGCAGTCCATCTGCGGCGACCCGCCTTGCACCACCGTGGTAAGCCAACTCTTCGTCTTCGTCTGAAATTTGCAATCCAGCGGGGGCATCTTGAGCTGAGATTGTCTTCAACAGGAGGCTGCACAGCGGGTTGGGGAGGAGCTCATCAGGGTGTGCACGGAGCTGGGCATCACTGAGATCTCTTCCTATGACCGCAACGGCTTCGCTCGAGGCGAGAAGATGATGGCCTTCGAGGTTTCAGTCTCACAGCACGGGTTCCTGCCAAGATAGCTGAGTATTGCTCCAGATTGGTTAATGCATCAGGCTTGCTTGCACTGACAGTTCATCGTAGCAGCTTATTCAGGAGACGAGGAAGGAAGCTGTTCCCTTATGATAAACTTTTGTTTAATTCATTAGTAGTTCACAAATGACATGCAACTCACATTTTAGATCAGTTAGTAACTGGTTTCCTCACAAAAACGATTATTTTCCCACTGTTCAAATGACTTCAATGCCAACTGCCCATCTATAGGGCATGTTCTGTAAAAAGATGCTGCAATACTATGCAGAAGATGCTGAAATTGGCAGCTCTGTTCTCAGCTTGTAGAGCAGCCATGGGCGCTCGATAATTGGGTCAATGAAGGCTTTTGATAAGGAACGGCATAACTTCATCTCTCTACAATTCGTTGCGCCAAGCTACATGTTCAGACATGCTAGATCCTGGACCAGAGTACCAAAAGAATACAAATATCAGGCAGGAACATCAGCCTTGTGTATTACTATGCAGTACTCCCTCCATTTTTATAATGATGACGTTTCACTTTCAGGTCATTTTTAGTTCATTTGTTTGTCCAAGCGACAACAATTGCCGAACGGAGGTAGTAAGTAATAAGAGCCTTAGACAAAGAGCAGCTCAACCAAAAGAACAGTGGTAAACTAATAAACATACATAATATGAACTTTTTGTAATTTGATCATCATAGAAGCAAGCAGTTTGTTTATTCTCAGGTTTGTCCCAATATGCCTGTCTAAAGTACCCAATGCAAACATATTGCGAATACCCTTTGCACATCAATGCAAATATATTGCTTCACCTTGAGAAGTGATACTCATGTTGAAATGGCATTACTTCTTCCTTATCTAACTAAAAGCTACCTTCTTCTAAGTGGAATATTTAACTGTCATTTTAAGAATGACTCTAGAGATAACACATACATGATGCACAGTCTATTCAATTCAAGGTCAAGATTCATCTTATCAAGAAGGAAGCCTACCAGGAAGGGTCAATACCTGATTATGATTGATGCGGCAGTTATGCTATTCCAAGAGACCACAGGGTCCTTTATTTGTGACCAACACAAAGGTGGTAATGAAATTCATGCTCTTAGGAATGTCTACTGACTGATGGTGCACACCAGGAGCAATCCTGATGATGGTGCGCACCTGGTTGTCGAGCGGTACAAACATCCACGGTATCCTGCACATTTGCAAATGAGCCAACGCCATCACCACTGAATATTGCCACCTCAGGAGATACAAAGAGTAGCACCCGCCTATTGCCCACTGCTCCGCTCCTTTTCCAAAGACATTTCCAAATCTTTGGATGTTGAAATATTTTGGATCGTACAAGATTTGGAAGGGTTGGCTTTTATGAAATTTGATCCTTCAAGGTTCGTTGCCCCCCAAGGCTTCATAACATGACGTTGATCCTTCAAGATTTGGTGCAACTGAAGCTCTTCTGTGAGAGCTGTCAGTATACATAGCTTGCATTCATAAAGGTGCAAGTTGATTTTGGTGCCCTTGCCCTCATATCTGTCACCTTATACATGCAGTCCATCAGTCAAAGGGAGAAATTAGACAAACACTTTGATCACCTGCATTCTTCATTGCTTAAACTATCTGTATCAATCATCACAATACCATTAGAAAGGTAGAGACACGTGTAACCCGAGCACTGCCATCCTCTTGTATTATGTGAACATAGATCGATATACGCCTCAGGAGAGAATGGTGATCTGAAGGCTGTCCAGACAGTGCCTAGGAAAACTATAGTTCATGAAGGCAGGCAGTACTCCAGCTGCTCCGGCCTGTAGTCTTCTTGGCCCCATTTTCATTCATAGCCCGTCTAATCTCCATTGCCTCCACTGTACGGCCAGTGGCAGTGTACATATCACTGAGCAAAATGTAGTACCCACCTTCCTCTTGGTTTAGGTTCCTTATTTTCTGTATTGCCTTCTCCGCCATATGGATATCCCCATGTTTCCGGCATGCACCAAGTAACACACCCCAGATTATATCATTGCCCTGAATTGGCATTTGCTCTATGATGTTGTACGCCTCCTCAAGTCGACCCGCCCGGCCAAGCAAGTCCACCATGCACCCGTAGTGCTCAATTGTGAGCTCCAGTTTGCCATATGTTCCTCTTTGAATCTCACTGAAAATTGTACGCCCCTCCTCAACACAGCCCTTGTGCGCATACACGGTGAGAACTGCTAGCAGTGTCGCCCCATCTGGCTTCACAACACTGTCATCAGCTAGCATCCGATGAAACATAGAAAGTGTGCGGTCCACATCACCATGGGATGCATACGCTGAGATAAGAGTGTTCCAAGATGCCAAACTCCTGACTGTCATTCCGTCGAACAAAGCATGCGCCTCAGGGAGGCACCCACACTTAGCATACATGTCCATGAGTGCATTGCGGAGTGAAAGCATCCAGCCAAAACCATTGGAATCAATATACTGCCGTAGGCGCTCCCCGGTAGCAAGGTCCCCAAGTGCAGTGCACGCCGACACAACGCTCACCATGGTCACCTCGTCTGGCTGCATTGGCATAGCATCAAACAGTGCCAAGGCCTCCTGTGGACGCCTCGCCCTAGCATATGCAGAAATCATGGCAGTCCAGGAAACAATGTCACGGTGTGGCATCTGGTCAAACACCTCACGCGCGGAATCTAAATCATTGGCTTTGAGGTGCATGGTGAGAAGCCCCGAGAAGGAGACCACGTCGCGGACGGGCATTCCATCGAACACCCTGCGCGCGTCGTCCACGGCAGCCCGGGACGCATACGCGTGCAGCAACGCATTGTGGACGTGCGCGTGCGGGCTGCGCACGCCGAGGCACCCGTGCTTGATCGCCTGGGCGTGGAGGTCGGAAGGCAGCCGCTCCGGCGAATGGCAGCGGGAGCAAGACTTGAGGACGAATGTGAAGGTGAAGGCGTCTGGGGAGGCGCCCGCGCGGCGCATCGCGGTGAAGAGCTCGATGGCGGCGCCGGGCGATGAGGATGCTGCGAGGCCGCGCATAAGGGTGTTGTAGAAGAATGCGAGGTGGGAGGCAGCGGAAGAGATGAACGGGAGGTGGAAGGAGAGGAGCAGGGAGGCGTGGCGGAGGTCGCCGGCTGGGGAAACCGCTGCGAAGCGGAGCAGCTTGGCGAGAGCTGCAACGGCATCGGCGGCCGGGAGGAGGTGGCGGCGGCGGAGGATGACGCCGTGGAGGAGGCGGAGGTCTCGCTTTGTGGAGCAACGATCGGAGCAGTCTAGTAAGACCGCCGGCGAGATCGACGGCATCACGGAGCCTGGCTGCGCGCCATCTGTTTGCCGCGGAGTCACGGCTTCAATTGTTTTCTTTGGGGGTGGTTCAAAATGTTTTTTTTTTTTTTTTTTTTTTTTGCGGTGGAATGGTTCAAAATGTTTCCCATCTCGTATATAGGGCTGTTTGCTTGGGGAATATCAAAATTTTAGTTCATATTGTTCGTTTCGTTGAGGACTAAAGTTTAGTCCAAAGTTCTTGCTATTTAAAGGTATTAAATAAAGTGTAATTATAAAACTTTTTACAGAAACCTAGACTACTTTGCGAGACGAATCTAATGAGGGTAATTAAGCTGTGATTAGACAATGGTACTGTAGCATCATTGTAGTAAAATATAGCTTAATTAGGCTCGTTAGATTCGTCTCGTAAATTAGCACCCATTTGTAAAAAGGTTTTGTAATTAAACTTTATTTAATACCCTTAAATAACAAGATTCTCTGGACTAAATTTTAAGACTAAAGGAAACGAACAGGGAAGTTTGCAGAAATCCTCAAAAGAGGTTTGGAATGCAATCACACACATACTTTACGCAGCTAATTTTAAGTGCACGCAGGGCCGGCTCTGGGCCGGGGCAATGAGGGCGACGGCCTAGGGCCCCGGCCCAGGAGGGGCCCAAAAGTTTTTTACATATACTCAATAGGCCTGATACTCTGTTCTAAAAAAAAAAAGGCCTGATACTCAAGTGCTAAACTGCTAATAGCCCAACAAAACTGCTAATAGGCCCAGGAGGGGCACGCACGATCGTTTCTTTTCACGACTCTTCAGCTTTCTGCCTAGCCGAACGCAGACGCCTCGTCGATTGATCTTGATTGGATTGGCTATCGTCTGTCGATCGCAAATTCGCCAAGTCGTCGATCGCCCGCCGTCCGGCTGCCGTGTTGCCGTCTTGCCGATTGTTGCCGAAGCTGCGGGCCTGCGGCCAAGCAAGCCAACGGGCAACAGATCAGGAATTCAGGATCGGGATTGCTAGGTAAATTCTGTACTGTTAATTAGTTAACTCTTCATTCATTCATTCATATGTTTTCCACTTTTCCTCACCGATAGTTAATTAGACTTAGGGCTGATAACAAACAAAATTCAGGTTTGGGACTTGGGAGGAATGTTACCACCGAAACATTTGTGTGGTGCTGCAAAAAGGAAGAAAAGGAGACTAGAAGATCAGTCTATTGAGAAGCTGAAGGGTGCAATACACAAGTTCTTCCCATATACAAATGAGGGCTTCACATCTAGCTTGGACAGTGCAAAATCAATTGCGTGTGACTTGGGTATAGAGCCAGATTTTCCTACCAAACGTCATAGTACTAGAAAAAAACATTTTGATGAAAGTAGAAATGCTGATGACCAAGCTGAAGAAAGACAATCAGCCATGAAATCATTCAGAGTTAATTATTTCCTAGTCATAATTGATATGGCCATTGCTTCATTGACTAGTAGATTTGAGCAACTGAAGACAATTGAAAAAGTGTTTGGCTTCTTATTCAACTCAAGAAATTTTAAGTCATTGGATGATAATGATCTACGAAAATGTTGCACTGATTTTGTACAGACTTTTACCCATGGTAACTCATCCGATGTTGAGTTGAATGACTTTTTTTCAGAATTAAAAGTGTTGCAAATGACCTTGCCAGATGGTTTGACGTCGGCACATGAGATTCTTCAGTTTGTCATAGATGCAGATTGCTACCCAAATGTTTCAATTGCCTATCAAATCTTATTAACTGTACCTGTGACGGTGGCATCAGCTGAAAGAAGTTTCTCAAAACTGAAGATATTGAAAAATTATTTGAGGTCAACTATGTCACAAGAAAGATTGAATGGATTGGCTATCTGCTGTATTGAGAGGAATATCTTAGACGCCATTGATCTTGATACTATCATTCATGATTTTGCATCGAGAAATGCTAGAAGGAGTATTTTTCACAAATCACAAGTGACCAGCTGATTTGGAGTGTAATTCTTATCCAAGGTGATCTGTTAGCACTTTTCCTCAATGAACCTTTTTTTTAGTGTTTTAACAGTTGGTTTATGCTTGCTGTTATCTTTTTTTTTAGTGTATATATTTTGTGAGTGAAGTATACATACATATATATAGGGCCATAGGGGCCCCAGATTTGTGTTCGCCCATGGGCCTTCGAAACCATAGAGCCGGCCCTGAGTGCACGCTCAAATGAACCACGATTTAACAAAATTTGGATATGCTATTGTCTATTTGGCTAAATTTCTTTGCACCTTACCTACCATCTTCGCTAGTTCTATCAACGGGAAGTTGCTCCTTGTCATTTTTCATGAAAATGAAGAGAGATTTGGTGGAATGAGCGAAAGAAGAGAGGTAGGAGTAGTTTATTTGATGAATTTGTTTTTTTAGATTCACCGTGAGAAAATAATTGCATAAGAAAATTTATGAATTGCTGGTCAAAAGTATACTCCCTCTATTCAGGAACACTGCTATTTCACTATTTCAGACATCTAATATGAACTAAAACAACTACGGAATGATGTCTGAACGTCAACATTTCAAAACGAACAGAATAAGGTGCTTCACTTTGACGAATCGTGGAACTACAATTATTTTGAAATAGAGGACTATCATATAAGAAAAATAAACTAATCCAATTCCATGATCTATAGCCACACAAAAAATGCAATGGGGTAATTCATCTTTGGAGAGCCGGACGAAATTAAACGAGAAGAATCTGATTTGACTCCCTATATAAAAGATGCACGATTTGCGGCGCTTTATTAATTTATTCCCCAAAATCCCAGCTCGTAGGTGTAGCCTTGTACAGTAGCCCGTAGGTACCGTACGGCCGTACTTAAGTGAAAACCGAATAAAAAAGCCAAGCGCAACAGTCACAGCAACACACTCCCCGAGTCCCCACAGGCTGGTCTTCAAAATCGCAGCTCACCTCCCTCGCGAATCTCTTCTGGAACCTTCTAGAAGCATCCGAGGCCAAAGCCGTCGCCTCCGCCTGCGCCCGCTCCAATGCTCGCCGCGATCAAGAGGTGGACAACCGCCCGCCGGGTCTAGGCGGCCTCGATGGCGAGGTCGAGGCCTAGGGTTTGGCTCGTGGCGGCCTGCGCCGCCGTGCTGCTGTGGGCCTCCGTCGCACAGCTCGTCGCTGTCAGCCGCCTCCTCCTATTCGGCATCGCGAGCGACACCGACCCATCGCCCCCGCCCACCACGCTTCCGCCCCCAAGTGCGTAGTTTCCGGATTTCTTTCGTATTTCTGGCGATTTGGTTCTGTTATTACTATTTCTGTATATGCACTGCCACTTCGTTAACATTGAGCGAATGAAAATGGGGGAAAATGAGAGGTGATAGTTAAAACGATGAAGGGTGTTGGATGTGACGAGCGGATGCCGGAGGCATTTCTGATTGTTCTTTTCAACCTGACACTAGCACGTTTGCTTATATAGTTATAAATGTTGCTTGCAGAAAGCACTAATCAAATATTAGTGGGAAAAATGGTGTCCTCAGAAGCCCTGTCAAACATATACTGTACTCTCTGTTGTTGTTAGTGGTGCACTGACACTCTCATGTCCATTTAGGTTCACCATGTGCAATCATAGAATCTATTGATCTTTGTTGTGATATTGCTGTTGCATCCAGTCGCCACTGATATGTGTCAATTTTAATTGTTCTTTCTTGCAGGAGTCTACAAGAGTAATGGTTATCTGAAGATATCTTGTAATGGGGGCCTGAATCAGATGCGCTCAGAAGTCAGTTGTTGTCCTCTTGCTTTTGCCATTCAACTTTAGACTTCCTTCTTGGTTCCTAACTTTGTTGTCATTTCAGATATGTGACATGGTGGCAGTTGCTCGTTTGCTAAACCTCACGATGGTTGTCCCGGAATTAGACAAGAGATCATTCTGGGCTGATCAAAGGTATCATATATTTTCTTGCAGCGGTGACCAAACATATTGGTGTCTAAAGTGAGTAACGTGCCCTGTGGTTGACAGCAATTTTGGAGACATATTTGATGTGAGGCATTTCATCGACTCATTAAGAGATGAAGTGCATATCATCAATCAGATTCCAGAGAGGCTTGGTGAAAAAGATTCAGATATTATACTTCAAATGCCCCCTGTGAGTTGGTCGGATGAAAAATACTACTTGCACCAGGTTTGGAGCTCATCTTGTATATACCCTTGATTAATGTTACACGCATGATCGCATACTCTTAATAGTCTCCCATATATGCAGATCCTACCACTGTTCAGCAAATATAGTGTTATCCATTTTAACAAAACAGATGCTCGGTTAGCCAATAATGGTATCAGCACAGAGCTTCAACTGCTTAGGTGCCGTGTCAATTTTCATGCCCTGAAATTCACCCCTCAAATTGAGGAATTGGGGAATAAACTAGTACATAAACTTCAAGTGAAGGGATCCTTTGTGGCCTTACATTTACGCTATGAGATGGACATGCTGGCCTTTTCTGGTTGCAACCATGGTCTATCCGTAGAAGAAGCGGAGGAGCTCAAAAAAATGAGGTATGTTACAACCATTACTGACTATGGCAAACTGTCCTTTGAGTTATGACCCAAGTAGTCGCTTACAGGAAAGGTGTCGAGTTATTAGTGCTTCAATGATCTTTTAGTTGTATATTCTGATCATTCAAGAAGGGGAAAGAAATTGGTGTGTCCTTGACTTGTCTACAAATGTTAAATATGATGGCATTAATAGTGTGCATAACATGATTAAAATTGCCTATTGATTCTTGACATTGTCAAATTATTTGGATGCCACAGCTTATCTTCTCTCACGTATTTTGAGAGCCACTCCTAATAAACCATTTATAATCTCCATCAAACTTGAGTACAAATGTAACACAAGATAGTACCACATCACCAAATTATCTCTCTGGTTTGGGTTCTAATCCAATAAGCCAGAATGCATATAAAAGATGCATTGAATACTAGAATCTGGAACCTACTATGAAATACATTCAATAGATCATACTACAGAATGGAACCTATATTTTCTTTTTTTGAAAAACAATGAATTAACAACACAAGTAGATTTATTCTGCATTGATGTAACGAAAAATTTGTGCTAACTGTAGGAAGATAATAGGGTTCCCGTAACAGTTTGCAGTTTTGATCTTAGTTTTATACACATTGTACTTGATAGAGCCGCACTAAGCAGAGGAGAGCTACTAGAACTGAAGGCACTTTATTCACCGCATGGAGGGTCCTATTTATGTACACACTAGCCTCTACTTGCCTCACTCTCTAAGCTAGAAGAAACTACCAGGCAGCAGCTCTCTGCATGCCTTACTCACCAAGGACTAGACTTGACTCTACCTTGCAGTTACTAGAAATCGCTAAACTAAATCGCAATGATTATGTGTCTAGCAGTACTGACTGTTGTTAGCTTTGATCTGCATTATATGCATGACATAATAGGTTTTTGCATTTGGTCTAGTAAGTAACCCTTTTTGCCAATCAGATATGCATATCCATGGTGGAGAGATAAAGAAATCGATTCCCAAGCCAAGAGGTCACAAGGACTCTGCCCACTTACTCCCGAGGAGACATCACTTGTTTTGAAAGCACTGGGCTTTCAAAAGGATGCTCTCATATACATTGCAGCTGGTGAAATTTATGGGGGAGAAAAGAGATTAGAACCACTACGGACTGCATTTCCTAAACTTGTGAGTATGCTTTCACTGTGAATGTCTTATCCTAATGCCTTTCTTTAAAAAAATAAAGTGGTCATAAATATTGTGCAATTTTGTAACATTCTATAGCAAGCGAGATTTCACCTGCTTCTGCCAACAACGCATTGTGGTTCTCTTATTTAACAAATGTTTTGGGGGTATCATCTTTGTCTCAGTATTCCCCTAAACTCATTGTTATAAGCAGTGCTGAATATTTTTCAGGTAAGAAAGGAGATGCTGCTAGACTCTGAAGTACTACGTCAGTTCCAAAACCACTCATCCCAGATGGCTGCACTTGATTTCATTGTATCCACAGCCAGTGATGTTTTCATTCCCACTTTTGATGGTAACATGGCAAAACTTGTTGAAGGCCACCGAAGGTATTAACACATGCTAGAAATTCTTATGATTTTTTTATTATCATCTAGAATACATGTACCAACAGTATTCTCTTGCAATCATTTTTCTTGAAAAGAAAATGGTATATCCTGGTTATGATATATTTGTTTGAATCAATATCTTCAGGTTCCTGGGTTTCCGGAGAAGTATGGTGCTAGACCGACGGAAATTGGTGGGACTTCTGGACCTGTACACCAACAAGACAATCTCTTGGGATAGTTTTGCATCTTCAGTTCAGGAAACTCATAAAAGCCGTGTTGCCCAACCGTCCTGCAGGCAAAAACTTGAAAACAAACCAAAAGAAGAGGATTATTTCTATGCTAACCCCCACGAATGCCTAGCCAATTCAAGCTTGTGCATCTAAAACAATTCTCTTGTTTCTGTAAGGAGCATATGACAGTAACATCATTTGCAACCTTGCGGGGACAGACAGTTATATGATGTGCAAGGGACTGAAGCTAGCAGGCATAGTCCATGGTCATTTGACTGCGTCTCTGATGCCATGTTGTATAGGTCAGGTTTTTTTTTTCTGCTTCTCTATTGATTCATTCGCTTTCCGAACATGCCAAAATAGGGGTTGTTTGGAGCGTGTAAATTGGCTTTGTTGTCTGTGGTCCTTGTTAGTTGATGATAGGCTGATAGCCAAAGGGAAATGCAGCCTTAGAGAGATTTTGTTTTCCAGTTTGCAAATGCTTAATCTAGCGTTATGCATGGAAAGGAGTATTAGACCTTCAAATTTTATTGCTCCGTCTAAATTCAATGGAGACTCCTTGTTCTCACAAAGGTGTGATTCAGTACATGTGACCAATGAATTCAATTTTTATTTGAACTGTATTTAAAAGGTTGAGCCCCTGGGACTGATCAGCCTCGACCTACTCGAGGCGGTGCGCAGGCTACAACACTCGGCGACAGCCAAGGGGCATACTGGATGTCTCTGGAATGACCACAATAGCTGAAAAAAATTCACTGTTCCATTGTGAATGACTAAATCCTAGTGTGCGCGAATATTAACCGAGTCTTTTATTCAATATTAAATCGCATGCATCAGCGACATGTAGGGCAAGTGTCCCCAAAACTCAAACAGTTTAACAGTGGGCAATTGGAGGCAAAAAAAATTCATGTGTCCTTCGCCAGGGTTCATACATCTGCCAATGTACAAATGACCGGATTTTGTGAACAATGGCCTACGCGTGTGATAATATCACGTAATATTCTGAGGATAGTACAAGGTACTCCTGGCAGACAAAGAGAAATGAAAAGAATATATCTTAACTGCCTCCGTATCCCCTGATCTCCCAGTATAAGGGATGCCTTGACGCACAACTATACAAATCGCAGCACTGCTAAACTTGCAGAGAGTAAATTAGTATACTTCCAGTTCCTCATGCCGGTACGGCTACAGGTCTTTGGCTGGTCTTGATTCCTTTAATAGCTGCAGAATTACAAACGGAGAATCAATAAGAATAAATAAGATACTATTGTATACTTCATTCAAACCATGATGAAAATGCTAAATTAGAATCTGAACGGTAGACAATTAAAAATGGATGGCACAGAGAAGAAGCCATGCCTGCAGCATAATCTGGAGCTCCAAAAACAGCAGAACCAGCAACGATGGCATTCGCCCCGGCTTCAATCACCTGTTAATGGAAGCGAAAGTATTATCACTCGATTGATAAAGAAGGCTAGTCCATGATTCTTATCCATGCGCAAAGATTTTGAAGCATAAATGTAAATGGCAGAGCACGAAAAAAAAAATGAAGCATGTCACCTTGTATGCATTGTTGGGACCGACACCACCATCGACCTCAATCCAGGGGTTCACTCCCTAGAAAACAAAGACATTATTTTCAATGTTTGAAACGTTATGTTTAAAAAAAAAATGTTTGAAACGTCAGAGCAGTGATAATACTTGACTCTCAATAAGGGATAACGTCGGAACAGGCAAATAAGGGATATACCTTCTCGGCACATAATCTTCTCAACTCTGCAATTTTCTTTACTTGACTCTCAATAAAGCTCTGGCCACCAAATCCAGGGTTCACGGACATGATCAAGACGAGATCAACAACTGCATATGCAAGAAATGTGGTAATGTAGTGCCTTGTCAGTTGTCATGAAAAAGTGGCATATGCATTGTCGCGCTATTTAATGTACAACAAGGAAGTTTTACTGTGAACCCCTCTAATCTTATCCGACATAGACTTGATGACTTATATCAGTACATGGTAATCAACATATGGTTAAAAAGTCATCAAATTCTCCCAAGAAGCAGAACAACTTCCCTCTTATATAAAATAAAAATGCTATTATAGTTATGCTGGTTGAAAAAGCAGGATCGATAGATGAACAACAGGAGGGGGTATCCCAGTTCACACCTCTGAATGGACTGTTTGCTTCTCCCAAGATCAACCCTCACCAGCCACCATCTACTATTGATTATTAACAACTACTTAACAATATAAGCTACTCATTCAATCGTCATGGGTTGAAAAATGCAAAATAGAGGGATTTGGAGAATAATCTGGCAAGAACTTTCTTAATTAACACACGACACATGTCAAGATGACATAGATACTTGGAGTAAGGAGCATGGTCTTACCATCAAGAACATAATCGATTGCGGTGAGTGGAGTCGCAGGATTCAAAACAACTCCTGCCTTCGCTCCTAGACTTTTAATCTGACAAAATATGAGAAAACACCACTTTCAAGTTTCTCCCTGGTGTTTAAAAGGATAAAATAACACGGAACTTAAAAGGAACTTTGTACCAAATACCCCAAAATCATATAGTGGGATCCAAGTAATAGCTGAAGCTCACAAAACATAAACGGGCTCAAGGCATGTCAAATCATGCATGAACAGAAGTAGGACAAGTGTTTAACTAAAAAACTAACTGAAATAATCGATATTGTGTTGCATAAAGTAAGCAAGGACATCACACATAACAACTAAGTAAATGAATGCCATCAATAGATACCGTTTCCAAACAAAGTTGTTTTTTCACACTCAATTTCATTATCTTAGCAGTGGTGCAAATGTTTACCTGATTGACTGTTCGGTGTAAATGGATGGTTGATGATTGCTCACAGTGAACACTAACAATATCAGCACCTGCCTTGATAAAATCTGGGACTCTCTGCTCAGGTTCCACAATCATCTGCAGTTAAATCGGAAATCTCATTCAGCGGGAGTTAACAGGGATGAAAGACATGACATAAACACCTAGAACTTTATTGGAGCTTCTAAAGCAGTACCAGATGCACATCCAACGGAAGTTCAGTCACTGGGCGCAGAGCATCGACAACCAAAGGTCCAATAGTGATATTTGGCACAAAGCGCCCATCCATGACATCGACGTGAATCCAGTCACATCCTGCCACCTCCACAGCTTTTACCTAGTAATATTAAAACAGCATGGCAAGATGAGTAGATGGTTTTAGCAGAGAACTGCAGAGTTGCCTCATGCAGGTGTTCATACAACTAACAGATGTCAAGCTATTGTTCTAACAGTGGCCTAAATGCCTCTTCTTCATATTCCCAGGTAACATACCTGCTCACCAAGCTTGGAAAAGTTTGCAGATAGGATGGAAGGTGACACAATGATGTCATTCTTGGAGAACTTGTCGACCCGGGATGATGCATTCACTCGGAACGCCCTCCTGGAAAGCACAGAACAAAATAAAAGAGAACTTAAGCTCAAAATTCATACTAAGTTACAAACACAAGAACCAAATTACATAGTAATTTATCTAGTGGCCTGACTAGGCTTTTTTCCCCCTATCATTGTCTTATCTCGTTGACAGGTAACACGGAGCAACCATTGCTTAGAGAACAGAATAGATATAAAAACAGTTGAATTAAGCATAAGCAAACAAGATCAAACATCATTTCCAGACTGACAAGCCATGAAACATAAGCTCACAGGTCTAACATGACCCATCGGCATTTCGAGGCAGCGAACTTCTCAAGTCAACAGGTGCCACACTAATGGAACCATCCCCAACTCTTACTCCACTGACTTCATCCGAAGCGAACTACGACAAGCCGTCTGGTGTCAGGGATTCGCGCCGTTTGATCAGCAACAACCCCGCTCGACACACTGCAAGTCTGCACCCACCGGCGGCCGCGCAGTGGAGCTCGCAATCCGGGTGCTACTTCGACGGCGGCACGGGCCATCAGCAACAGCGCCGCTCGGCGCCATCGGGCGACGACGGAATTAACAAGGTTCAAGGGATCGCTGGTGACACGCGACGAGTAGCTCGCGGGGGTGCTACGCTTGCTACCTACCTCGCGTGGACGAATGGATGGAGAGGCGGGGCGGGGCGTGGACCAACCTGGGGGAGGAGAAAACGAGGCCGCGGCGGTGGCCGATGGCGGCGGCGCCCCGCAGGGAGGCGAAGCTGGAGCACAGCGACGAAGACGGGGACGCCATCTGCCTGAGCCAAACTCACCAACTCTTACGGCTCTTCGCTTGTCGCGCGAGCAGCCGCTTTGCTTTGGCGGACCGCAACCACGCTTCGGGCGATTTGGTTTGGTGGGGGCTGCGCCGACGCACGCACCTGCCTGAGTTGACGGAAGAGGCGGAGCCGAATCGCCAGTCGTTCGTTATCCGCACGGCTGCGCAGCCCCGAAGCCAATCGGTAGCCGCCGGGCGGAGCGCGGGCCACAGATATCGCAGCGTCTCCGCCGCCCGGCCCCTCGCCGCCCTGTCGCGCGTTCGTCGTATTTTTGGGGATTTCGCCGCCTTCTTCCTGTCGCCGCGCGTCATGGCGTAGATGCGCGTGCGGAAAGGCTCGTTTCGGGAAGGCACACCCGGAACCGTCGGATGGTCTAATGTGAACGGTTGGATTTTGGTGTTTTTCGTAGGCGAGGGCCGCCTGGCCTGCCTGTGCCGCGCACGCACCATTCCGCACCGAAACAGGCACGAAATGTACCGGAACAGCATCTGGATCTTCGCAGGGGCATCAGCTGCATTCCCGATTACGGCCACTGTTGTTTGCTGCTGGAATCAGATATGCCATACATATACACTCGAGTATGAGAAAATTGGATCATGATGTCAGGAAGCCCCAAGCTTCAGTTTCAGTTGTACTTGGTTGCTACAGGAACAGCGTTGTTTTCTTATGGAAACAAATTCACCATGCTCGGCAGGCTGCAGCTGCGGCTGTAGAAAAATAACTGCAAACACTGGAACTGCTGCTGAAAAAATAACTGTGAACACTGTAGCTGCTGCAAAGCAACGAGGCAAACACTGTAGCTGCGGCTGAAAAAACAACTATTCAGGCCAAACTTTATGCTGCATCCTGCAATTCTGATTAATTTTCAACTCCCACGTGCTACATGCCCAGGTTAGGCCTCAATGCCTGACTGACACGAGGAACTGTTGACATTAGCCTCACCTCAGTTAAGCAAAGGAAACTGGTAGCATTATGACCACGCTAGAAGAGATCTAACATTTATATCATAACACTATCAAGAGAAAGGGAAGATTGACACGACGTTGTCAAATCCGAACTACGGTAGGGGTACAGAGTGCAGTTATAAAATGTTTGGAAAGAGGACAGTGGTTGAATAACAAACAGAGATCAGAAAGCTATCACGGTACTACACTGCTCAGCCACATCTTGGTTTGCAGACTGGAGTTGGGACACCGGAACGTTTTATCCCTTTTAGGAGCTTGAATCGTTGGGGTTTCCTCGCTCCCCGCTGCAACAGTAGAAGTGAGGTAGCTTCACCCGGCCACAACACCTGCAAGGCACAAAAGACTATCTAGTCATGACACTGACGACATGTCATAATACGAATGGGCAATCGGTGCTCCATGAAGTGATGCTCGTTAGGAGAATTCAATATGCCCTTTTTTCAACAACAAATTTGTGTGCTGCAGAATAACATTAAGGAAAGAACAGCAATAATAAAATTTGAAGATATCAGTAATGACAGAACTGTATGAAACATTTATCCAATCATGCGGGGACAACTGGTATACCAGATTCAGTTAGCGCAAACATTGCTACAAGGCATGAGAGATGCCAAGATCAAATCCCAATGTCACAACTGAGAAGCTCTGAGCTTCGAAAGTAAATGGAACTTTTGGTTCCAATAAAAGATTAACTTGTAGCTACTGGTAGCAGTACATTATTAAGGGTGAGGACATTGCTAGAAATTAGAAGGACAGCAGTAAATATTTTTCCCATCTGATCAGTTCAATAACTGTCTAAATACTCAAAACAATCACAATCAAGTTTTGACAGCCGTTAAGCAAATTACATGCATGTGTGGTCAACAAAAGTTGTATCAATAAATTAGAATTTCAAATTGCTTAAAATGATGCTGGTTTTGTAGAAATTGGCTATATTTTGTAAAAGAGGTCGATGGTCAACATTTACTTAGGAAGACCTTTTTCATTTGAAATACACCTTGCATTAATAGACAGGGAGTCTTGATATAACAAAATCACTTGGTAAAAAATAATCAACCCGAGAAACTAAAGTAGAAGCATTCACAAGAATATCTTTTACATGTACCTGCAACGAACAATTACTGGCACAGGCTTCAGAGCTTTTGGTCCATTTCTTAAACCCTTTTTATATTTGGATACCTGAAATGCATAACAGAGTATGGGTGCATCAAACCACCTACCATCATTACCTAGGAACCAAAGAAGAATTTTCTTAAAATCTCAAAGACACGATGGAAGCATACTCTAAAGCTGATGAGGCGCCACAGAATTTATAATACATAAGAGGTTGAAACATGGAGACGAAACAGCATAGGAATTCTCATAGACACAACTGAAGCATACTCTAAAGCTATTGAGGCGACACAGAATTTAATACATAAGAGGTCCAAATATGATTTCTAGAGACTGTTGGTGAACATGATTACCAATTCAAATGTTGTTACGGAGTCCCAAAATTCTACATAGGAATATATACAGGTGCTGGAATATGTTGTATGATTAGAAATGTTCCTGCATGTTACTTCAATGACATGACATTGGCATGATAACACAATTAAAAGTTGCACACATAAATCTCTCAAATCATGATTGACAAACAGGTTACAAGTCGGATATCCAATCACACTAAGACTATCTCTAAAATATCGCACAATCCTTGTAAAACTGAGTTGGATACAGTTAAAAGCATGTCAAACTAATTACCACTGAGATCCAACTGGAAATAAGCTGCTCCAAGTGAAACAGCATAAAGCCGCATATAGAAATACTAATTATCACTAACTTATCAAGAAATGAGCAAGCAAGGATGGGTATCCAATAGCTACGAGTAGAACATTTCTAAGGTCCCTTTCTGCTCACAGAGAATCCAACAAACACCTCAACCGCAACGTGATAAATCACAGCCTCAATCGAGATCACCACAACTGGAAACCACTACGGCGACACCTACGTCATTGACTAATTTATGATCCGAGTCACGAAATAGAACGGGGGAGAAGCGAAGACACCTTCTTCTTGGGAACGGCCATGAGCTCCATGGCACCGACGACACCAGCGCCGCGTCCGGGGACCACGAGCGACTGAGCCTCTGTGAGATGAGCGGGGGGTGAAGTCGGTAAGATCGGTAGGCCGGAAGGCAGGCGGGGCAGCGCTGCAGCAGCAGCCGCTCGCCGGAGCCAGCCCGCCGCCGCCATGGATCACCTTCGTGGTTCCGGGGGTTAGGGGCGGGCGACTTCTCGGAGAGGCGTGGGAATGATGCTGATCCGGCCGTCAGGTTCCAATCGGGCGGGTTAGATAGAGCGGGACTGGAACCCGAAGGTGGAGAAGGTATAATACGTAAACGTACTAGGGGAACACAATGTGAAACTCCGCGCAATGTTCTGTTCAGATCGAGTAACACAGCAGCTTCTTTTCTGAAGAACCCAATTATACGAGCAAACATAAATGCAAAGGGGAAGATTTGCTGCATTTTCTTCTTCCAATGCGTTTCATATACTCCACTTGGCACGGCGGAGTATTCATTTTGCACGGCTACAACCAGTTTTCAAACCCAGCCATTCTGAACTTCAAAATTTCATCATATTAAATCATCAGTAAACTCAGTTCAAAAAAATCGTCAGTAAACCACCATTAGGCCAGTCTCAATAAGGCTTTTCATTGCACTCTTTCCAAGACTAGTTTTAGGAAAAGGAGTCAGCTTCCTTTCATTTGGATGAAAGACCTCTCACAAAATATAAAAGTTTCTCATCTTTCTCATCATAATTAACTTGCCAAATCAACAAAAGATGCACACATGGCATAAAATTTAATGCAAATAAAAGGCCTAAGACTGGCCTTTTTTCGCTTTTGAGCACATGCATCATCGTATTTCCAGATGTAAGCACGCTTGGTCTGTACCCACACACGTGGACACGCTCCGGACGTCTGAGCGTATAACGAGCCGAGTCGCACATTAGAGCATCTCCAGCAGATGACCTAAAACGGATTGCTATACCTAAAAACTGTCAGAAAGCATAAAAACAACCAAAAAAAATGCTCCAGTGACCTATACGGATTGCTATACCTAAAATTTTTAGGCTATAGCCTAAAATTCTCTCTCCTGAACCCAAATATAGCAATCCAACCCAGGATTGCTAAAACTTCTGATCCTCTGACGCGAAACGCCAACCGCCCACTCCTGGACAATTCCAAGCAACCCGTCGCCTCCTGCCCAGACTCCGTCCAGCTCCCGCTGCCACAAGATCTCTCCCACTGCCACAAGATCTCGCAGCGCCGCCGCGCCCTCTCGCCGGCGTCCACCTCCAAGCTATCTCTGACGTTCTCCGCTCCTCCCCTCCCCGTTTCCCTGCCCGCACCCCCTCCAAGGCCCTCTCTTCCAATGCCAGTCGCGCCTCTCCCGTCGCCCTAGCGTGAGACAGCGGTGGATGGCGAGCACGGCCCTGAGGAGGGAGCAACGAGGGTGAGCACGCGCGTGGTGGATTTGGCTGGCAACCACACGTAGAGATTGCGAGCAAACGCCGCGCCGCCCTGTTCCTCCATGGCATCGAGGCGCATCGACGGGCGAAAGGAGCTCAAGGGGGCGCGGTTCGTCGATTCTTGGCGGAGGATGGTGGAGGAGAAGAGGCTCGTGCGTGAGGTGCAGGCCGGAGATGGAGCAACGACGTGATTTGTGGGGAGCAGTGGCCGGAGATTGGCGGCGTGGGTGCTGATTTTGCCATGGCTGCGAGGTTTTGCAGAAACGCCCTTATGAAAACATGTAATTTTTCGTAGTTTTCATGTGTCTTGGTGTTCTTACAAAATCCCCCCCAGAAGTTAAGGGTATATACAAAAAGCTTTTTAGGTGTCCAGTTTTAGCTATACTGCTGGAGATGAAAACAAATTAGATTGCCAAATCTTCTCTCTCCTATACCTAAACTCAATTTTAGCAATTCATTTTTAGCAACTCTGCTGGAGATGCTCTTACAACCCTCTCCTGGGCCACATACATGCAATCGCGTACTACTTAGTATAACGTATATAGAGCATTAACAATTAACTTATTTCTTTCTTAGCAGCGAGGGAACGAGCATGACTAAATGAGTTCGTGATCTACGAGGTCAACCATTCTTGTAGGAAATGATTTTTTTTCTTACGAGGGATGAATTCGATTTGGTTGACTCAAGAAATCTTGAATTAGGGAGACGAACTCAGTGGGTGGAGGCGAGGTTCGGCCGTTATACGGCCAGATTTCTGAAGCGCGTCGCCGTACGTGGATACATGCACAGAAGCGAGATTATAGGCAAGGCGTGCTTACTTCTGAAAATACAATCATGCATATGCTCAAAAGCGAAAGACTCGGTGAGACTGGCCTTACCGAGCTGACCTTACAGCGAACAACTCATAGCCGTTACTGCTGCAAATCCAGATCCAACCGTTGCACTTCACAGCATTCAAAAATGGAATTCCCAACCAAGCCCAACAACCACGCCACCATAGCCGCGCCAACGAGGTCAGTGCGCCACTCCCAGCAGCAGCACCTCCCCAACCAGCTCAAAGAAACCGCATTAATCTCGCGAGGGACACCCACACCCGAGACATGGCCGGATTCCGTGACGGCGGCCTCGACGACGAGATGCTGCAGCAGCTCCGGAGCCGCGCGACGCAGCTGCTCCTCAAGGAGGACTGGCGGGAGTACATCGCCGTCTGCTCCCGCATCGTCGACGGCGCCGCCGACGACCGCCGCGTGCTCTGCTCCGCGCTCGCGCACCGCGCCGACGCGCGCGCCAGGCTCCGCGACTTCAGCGGCGCGCTCGCCGACTGCGACGCCGCGCTGGCGGCGGACCCGGCGCACCCCGGCGCGCTGCTCTCCAAGGGCGCCCTGCTCCGCGGCCTCGGCCGGTACGCGCCCGCGGCCGAGTGCTTCCGCGCCGCGCTCACCGCGGGCGCCGCCGCGGACGAGGCCCGGGAGCTCGTCGAGCAGTGCAGGCGCCTGGAGGCGCAGGCGAGGAGCGGGGCGGTGGATCTATCAGACTGGGTTCTCACGGGATTCACCGGGAAGTGCCCTGATCTCGCGGAGTACGTCGGGCCGGTGGAGGTGCGCCAGTCCGCGCACGGCGGCCGAGGGATTTTCGCGGTCAAGAACATCGAGGCGGGGGGCACTCTGATGATCACCAAGGCGGTGGCCATCGGAAGAGGCGTGCTGCCTGATGCTACCGATGGCGGCGAGAAGATGGTGGTGTGGAAGGACTTCGTCGACAAGGTGCTCGACGCCGCCGAGAAGTGTCCCAGGACAGCGGCTCTGATCTATACTCTGTCCACCGGCGAGGAACGGCCCGACGAGCTTATCATCCCAGATATGGCATTGTTTAGGCAAGAGCCCGAGGATCTCAATTTCAGTGACAGCACCGAAATGGCGAGGGAGACAGGTACAAAAGAGGCTCTTGATGTGGACAGGATCTTGCAAGTTCTCGACGTGAACTGCTTGACTGAGGATGCGCCAGCCGCCAATCTGCTCGGCAACAGCAGCGTCGTCAACTGCGGCGTGGGGCTCTGGGTACTGCCGTCGTTCATCAACCATTCTTGCCACCCCAATGCCCGGCGAACTCATGTTGGAGACTATGCCATTGTCCATGCGTCCAGGGACGTCAAAGCCGGGGAGGAGGTCACATTCCCATACTTCGATGTGCTTGTGCCAGTGAGTAAGCGCAAGGAGGCTGCGAGAGCCTGGGGATTCGAATGTCAGTGTGACCGGTGCAAATTGGAAGCAGAGGATGCCACACTTAAGCAGGAACTCATGAAAGCAGAGAATGATTTGGTCAGTGGAGGAGACATGGGGGCATTGGTGGTGCGGCTGGAGGACAAGATGAGGAAATCTTTGGTGAAGGAGAGGCGAAAAGCATTTTTGCGCGCATCGTTCTGGAGTGCGTATTCTGCATTGTTTGATTCTGATAAGCTTGTGAGGAAATGGGGGAGGAGAGTGCCCGGCGAGTCTGTTGTAGCAGAAAGTGTCGCTGATGCAGTCGGCGGGAATGAGAGAGTTCTGAGGGCAATGCTGAGGGGTGCCAAGGATTCCAATGGCTGCGGCAACCGGCTAGAGGTGGAGGACAAGGTCATGAGGATTGGAAGGGCTACATACGGCAAGGTGGTGAAGAGGCACGCAATGAGATCTCTGTTCAGGCTTACACTGGACGCCAGAAACAACATTAACCTTTAGATTTTGATCATTGTTATTCTTTCTTTATTGTTTAGCTGAGTAGCTTCCAGCAGGTTTATGTTACAACGCTTGAGGAATTCATTCAGCAAATACTCCTGTTTGCGCAGAATTTGTAATAAGCAGATAAGCAAGAATCAAGATTATTCAGCAAATCATTCCTGAGGGCTCTATTTTCATGCTCTCTTGGTCTTGGTTTCAGATTATTCATTCAGTGTTCACATGAATTATCCCCTTTGTATCCATGTAATTTCTGAAGTTCTTTAAATTTCAATATGGTTGTTTCAACAATAACATGGTTATGAAGGCAAACCACTTTCATGTGGTGTTTCAGTTAGAGGTTTTGACTAGAAGGGAAACCACTTTCATGTGGTGTTTCAGTTAGAGGTTTTGACTAGAAGGGAAACCACTTACATCAAACGAGGAACAACCACTCCGGGCTCAAAATTTCTTCCTTTAACATGACTGAATGACTCTGTTGCACTTGAACTGTCATGAGGATAAGAACTGCATCACTCTACCTCAATTTGAGGCACGATAAGCGGAAAATGCAGAACTGTGAGTGTGACTCCTGTTGGTTCAGTTTCAAACTAAACCGATGCACATGACCGTGGATACAAATCTGAATAAAGAACTTATGTACCCTAATTATCATGAAATCCATATTCTGCATATTAAACTCTCCTCATTTTCTTGGTGAGCAGATCACAAAAAGAAACAAACGTCGAGCCCCAACTTCTCCTGGAGTTAGGTTAGGGACACCATACGAATGAAACAATCTTAATTTTCGGTCACACAAAGATTGTCTCCAGGTTGGTAACTGCAGTGTCCAATATATCACCTAACCAGACAACCCAAATGCTTCATAGCATCTATTGGAGACTGAAACCTTCATCAAGAGAACCATGGAAGAAGCTCATGGCACGCCGGCGGCATCGCTTTTCCCACTATTAGGACTGAGCAAGTACATCACGATCTTCCTCATTTTCCTCTCATGGATCCTAGTCCACAGGTGGAGCCTGAGGAAACAGAAAGGTCCAAGGTCATGGCCGATCATCGGCGCAACGGTGGAGCAGCTGAGGAACTACCACAGGATGCACGACTGGCTCGTCGAGTACCTGTCGAAGCACAGGACGGTGACCGTGGACATGCCGTTCACTTCCTACACTTACATCGCCGACCCGGTGAACGTTGAGCATGTCCTCAAGACCAACTTCACCAATTACCCCAAGGTAAATGAGCTGAACTTGCTGTTTTCATGTCGTCTGCAATGTCGTGCCAATTTTCTATACTGAATATGAATTCTGATCTGAATGTCTGGAAACTGTGCAGGGGGACGTGTACAGGTCCTACATGCATGTGCTTCTGGGAGATGGCATATTCAACGCCGACGGCGAGTTGTGGAGGAAGCAGAGGAAGACGGCGAGCTTCGAGTTTGCGTCCAAGAACCTGAGAGATTTCAGCGCCATTGTGTTCAGAGAGTACTCCCTGAAACTGTCAAGCATACTGAGCCAAGCATCCAAGGCAGGCAAAGTCGTGGACATGCAGGTGAAAATCGTTACTCCTTACCAACTACTAGTAGAAAATTTCTTGCACACTCACCATGATCAAGGGTCTAACTGAAGAACTCCCATTTGTAATTTAGGAGCTGTTCATGAGGATGACACTGGACTCGATTTGCAAGGTGGGGTTTGGGGTCGAGATCGGCACGCTGTCGCCTGATCTCCCCGAGAACAGCTTCGCCCAGGCGTTCGACGCCACCAACATCATCGTGACGCTGCGGTTCATCGACCCGCTGTGGCGTCTGAAGAGGTTCTTGCACGTCGGGTCGGAGGCCCTTCTCGAGCAGAGCATCAAGCTCGTGGACGAGTTCACCTACAGCGTGATCCGCCGAAGGAAGGCCGAGATCGTCGAGGCCCGGGCCAGCGGCAAGCAGGAGAAGGTACGCGTGATCGATCGTTTCCTCTCAATTCATGGGGTGTTGCGATGAGTGGGAATGGGCTTGGCCAATGTGTGTGACTGATGGCTATAAATGTGCAGATCAAGCACGACATCCTGTCGCGGTTCATCGAGCTGGGCGAGGCCGACGACAACGGCGGAGACAGCGGCGGCTTCGGGGACGACGACAAGAGCCTCCGCGACGTGGTGCTCAACTTCGTGATCGCCGGGCGGGACACGACGGCGACGACGCTGTCGTGGTTCACGTACATGGTCATGGCGAACCCGGAGGTGGCCGAGAAGCTGCGCCGCGAGCTGCGCGCGTTCGAGGCGGAGCGCGCGCGCGAGGAGGGCGTCGCGCTGGCACCCTGCGGCGTGGAAGACGACGACGACGAGGAAACGTTCGCGGCGCGCGTGGCGCAGTTCGCGAGCCTCCTGAGCTACGACAGCCTCGGCAAGCTGGTGTACCTCCACGCCTGCGTCACCGAGACGCTCCGCCTCTACCCGGCCGTCCCTCAGGTGACCTACCGAATCAAAGAACGCCTGCGTCGTCCATGCCGAGTCACGCACTGACACGAACAATTGACAATGCAGGACCCGAAGGGGATCGTGGAAGACGACGTGCTGCCAGACGGGACTAAGGTGAGAGCCGGGGGGATGGTGACGTACGTGCCTTACTCGATGGGGCGGATGGAGTACAACTGGGGCCCCGACGCGGCGAGGTTCCGGCCGGAGCGGTGGATCAACGAGGACGGCGCGTTCCGCAACGCGTCGCCGTTCAAGTTCACGGCGTTCCAGGCGGGGCCCAGGATCTGCCTGGGCAAGGACTCGGCATACCTGCAGATGAAGATGGCGCTGGCCATCCTCTGCAGGTTCTACAGGTTCCAGCTGCTGGAGGGACACCCCGTCGAGTACCGGATGATGACCATCCTGTCCATGGCGCACGGACTCAAGGTCCGCGTCTCAAGGGCCGTCTGATCTGTTATTTATTATTTGATCGTTGTTATTATCATAGATGATGGTGATGTAATCTTTGGATCTTCCGACGTTTATTCAGACAATAATAATCTGAATCTCGTATACACGTATACTATTACTTGCGATCCTTGAATTGCTACTGACTATTCCGTCCGAGCGTGAACACCACGCCTCTTGTCAAACCGGCATAAGGTGTGGTGAGCAAGTTGTTCGTCACACTTTGGGCAAAGTTTCATGAACTTCAACGACTACAACTATGACACGTCAAATCTTAGCAGCGGCAAATATAGATGATACAAAAAGTGTGGCAAATTGTGTCCGCGACTAAACACACCTGAATCGCAACAAAACTTTCCATGAAACGCTCTCATAGGATTTCAATGCTCTTGTATTTCAACCGTGCACACATGGAATTGGGAATGGTACAAAATATGCAGCGTAGCTAGCCCTGAGTCCTGACCAGTCCAGTTCATTTTGAATTCTTAACCTAGTGTGTGCGCGCGGGCTCTGGCGCGCTTGCGACGGAGATGCTGCGCAAGGCCGGCGCCCAGCGCCGGCAGCCGCCACTGTGGAGGCGGTGCCGAAGCCTGCGCCAGGTCAAGCAGGTCCACGCGCTAATGGTCCTCCAGGGCTTCCTCTCCGACGCCTCCGCGCTCCGGGAGCTCCTCTTCGCCTCCGCCGTCGCCGTCCGTGGCGGCATCGCCCACGCGCGCCTCGTGTTCGACCGAATTCCCCAACCGGACCGGTTCATGTACAACACCCTCATCCGCAGCGCCGCGCACAGTGACGCGCCCTGGGACGCCGTCTCCCTGTACGCGCGCATGGCCCGGAACGGCGGCGTGAGGCCGGACAAGCTCACCTTCCCCTTTGTGCTCCGCGCCTGCGCCGCCATGGGCTCGGCCGCCACGGGGGCGCAGGTCCACGCGCACGTCGTGAAGGCCGGGTGCGAGTCCGACGCTTTTGTCAGGAACGCCCTCATTGGCATGCACGCGAGTTGCGGCGATTTGGGCGTCGCGGCTGCTCTGTTCGACCGCGCAGCGCGCGGGGACGCCGTGGCGTGGTCGGCGATGATCTCCGGGTGTGCAAGGAGAGGGGACCTTGGTGCCGCCCGGCAGCTGTTCGACGAGAGCCCTGTGAAGGATCTCGTGTCTTGGAACGTGATGATCACAGCTTATGCCAAGCGGGGAGAGATGGCCCTTGCGAAAGACCTGTTCGACCGGGCTCCTGATCGTGATGTTGTGTCGTGGAACGCCATGATTTCTGGGTATGTGAGTTGCGGCTCGCACAAGCGTGCAATGGAGCTCTTTGAGCAGATGCAGAGCATGGGAGAAAAGCCAGATATTGTCACAATGCTCAGCTTATTGTCAGCCTGCGCCGACTCTGGTGATCTGGATGTTGGCCAGAGGCTGCATTCCTATCTGTCAGAGAGGTTCTCAAGAACCGGGCTTACCACTGTTATTGGAAATGCGCTGGTTGACATGTATGCAAAGTGTGGGAACATGAAGAGTGCACTTGAGGTGTTCTGGTCGATGCGGGATAAGGATGTCTCCACCTGGAACTCCATCATAGGAGGATTAGCATTGCATGGACATGTCATCGAGTCTATAGATGTGTTCGAGAAAATGCTGATGGGGAGTATCAGGCCAGATGAGATCACCTTTGTTGCTGTCCTAGTTGCATGCAGCCATGGGGGGATGGTTGACAAGGGACGTGAGTACTTCAACCTGATGCAACAAATCTACAGGATTGAGCCCAATATCAAGCACTACGGCTGCATGGTTGACATGCTGAGTCGTGCGGGGCTGCTGAAAGAAGCATTTGAGTTCATTAGCAAGATGAAGATCGAACCTAATTCTGTAATATGGAGGACACTGCTTGGGGCTTGTAGGATCCATGGTGAGATTGAACTGGCGGAGTATGCAAATCGAGAACTGCTAAAGGCAAGGAGTGATGCAAGTGGGGATTATGTGCTCCTCTCGAATATTTATGCTTCTGTTGGGGAATGGTTGGGATCGGAGAAGATGAGAAAGTTGATGGATGACAGTGGTGTCAACAAGGAGGCAGGACATGCTGTTGTGGATGGTCAATCAAAAGAGCCTTTGCAATCTTATAGACAGTTCTAATCAAGTTCTGGATTTAAAGGATTTGTCTCAATTGTTGATCTTTCAGCTGCTGGGTTAAGAAATTGGACACCTGATGATGAATAGCAAAAGACCAAAATGCTAATTCACATGCTATAATTGGCTCTAATCGGGTCGGAGACACTGCAGAATCTTTCTGCAGATATACAGCTCAAAGGACTGTAAGTCAGCTCATACTGCTTTCAATTGTCCTTGTTGTCCAGTATTGAATCCACGGTAATGAGATATTAAGAAAATACAGAAGAAAAACTCATTCGAAACTATTCATGGAAGCAAAGCAATGCTGGAATTGGCCCTAGTGGAATGCTCCCTTTAAACAATGTAGCCGCCACATGAAACCCATGTCTATAAAATAAAAAATACAGTTTACCAAGAGAGCCAGTTACAATTCACTGTATTTGCTATGATGCAGGTTGCCGAGTCAAGCAGATAAACGTGAACAAAACGAACCAGGTCAAGAGGACTAGTGATATTCAAAGACCTCAAGCACTTTTCTGGGTACCTGCAATCCTTGCAACTCAACCATAGCAATTAGGATATGGATTGTGTGCCATGATTATAGACCTTGTGACTTAGCAGGGAAAAGAAGAGTAGAAACATCATTTTGCACATGATTGTGAGTTATCATTTTAGACCTCTAGTGCTGTTAGGTAGTGGCAAGAATCAAAATTTAAGCAGCACCAAGAACATACGAAGTATATGATGCAACCATGCAATTGAGTATTTTTAAGAAGAGAGCAAAAGTCAAAGTTAACTTTCTATATTTTTTTAGGGGTGTTAACTTTCTAATTTTAATGAGGCAATAGACTTGTTTATCTCAATGAATCATGAACATCTGGAAACACAAATTTGGGTCCATTGTTTTGTATCTTATTTGCAAGCATAAAAAAAAACTACTCATATGTGGATGGATACTGAAAGATTTAGCCTTCAAAACTGATTTTTTTTTCCTTACTAAAAAAATGCACTCAGGGTGTAGCCTTTTAATATAGCCCACCATTTACGTAAAAAAAGGTGGGGGTGAGGGCCATTTATATTTTATGATAAAGGTAAAACAAAACTACATTAGGTTTGATATAACCTAGCGCAAAAGGATGATCCCTGTAGCCAAAATGAAAAGGTAAGAGTTCTACTCTATTGTCGCAATATGGTGCCTAGTATGGCGCGATCCGTGTGGATCATGGAGTGTTGCAATGGTACACGTAAAAACCATTTACGACACGCGTGAAGTATGACGTGGCGAGTGGTATAGAATCGTTATCCAAGATCGCACGCCTATATATACATCATTCATCTCTTCCAAGAAGGTACACTTCTAAGGATTAGGCATCTACAAGGGTGGAAAGGCTCACTAGGCTTGCAATGATTTTCTTCTGGGAGTTACATTCTTTTGGGTGAGGAAAAAATTCTCAAGCATCTTCAAGAAATTTGTAAAGGCATCAACCCTCGAAAGATTTCCATAGATGGAGAGGACGGCCACGCTGGTAAGTGCAACTAAGCATGCTCCTATAGAAGTGATTGAATAACTTTATGCATAGTAAGTCCCTTTATAATTGCTTGATTTACCTTTCCATGTGGGTCTAGGTTCTTTTCCCTAATTTTCAAGAGCAGGTGTTCCTATTGAAACATTCATTTATAACTGACTCCTTAAATTTGCAATTTTTGCATTTATTTATACCAAGACTTGTAGGTTTGTTTTCCCCAAGAACTTTTTTTTTTTTTTGCAAGGGAGTTTTCCCCAAGAACTTAGCTCTGTTGGAGAGCAACACGGTTTCTTACAATCGATAGAATTCCCTAAACTTACCTATTTGATACAAAATTTTATGCTGGTTGTACTTTTAAATTGACAAGTAAAATTTAGATTGCAAAGAGTTGCAGCTTGCAAGTCAGTTCAAATCGTGTTAGATTCCCATATAAGCCGAGCATGACTAGGCAAGCAACACCATGAGCATCAGATGAGGAAATTTAAGGATGGATATCCACAACACCACAGCCAGGGGGGAGATGATATGCACTATCCGATGATGTTGCGAGGAACAAACAACTCGTGTAAAAGAGGTTGATCACACAACCTAATTGCAGTATCAGACACACCGTCCTTTCCATGAATTTAGCAAGATATCCAGCCACGCATTCCAGCAAAGTAAATTTAGGTCCAGGTACAATACTTACACATCATTCATATATATCCAGAATACATGAAGATTGGAAATAAAGAGATGAGTCTTGCACTAAAGGTCCAAATACACATCATCCTCAGCCATTCAGTAGCATAAACCGTTCCACCTTGTATAAAAGTCCGAAGAGTGCAAGAAACACCAAAGCTAAAGCTGAGGATAGGTAACTGAAGAAACAAAGCATCTTCAGCAAGCAAACCAATCGTGCATTCCAGCAAAGTAGATTGAGATCCAGACATAACATTCACACAATATTCGTACATCCAAAATACATGAAGATTGACACCAAACAGATGAGTCTTGTTCACAAAAGGTCCAAATACACATCAGCTTCCTCCATTCCAGAGCATAAGCCGTACCGCCTTAGATAAAAGACTGAGTGTAAGAAACACCAAAGCTAAAGCTTGGAGATAGGTGATGGAAGTAACAACAAACCAAGTCCTAACTAATCCAAAGATGACCACAAGAAACAACACTTCTGATTGTCCTTTTTGTGCAATTGGATAAAGCACCGGAGCCACTTTTTGCAAGTGATAAGCAATAAACTGAAAATGCTGACTCATCCCCATAGATCAGATATACTTTGCTTTTGAAACAATAATTTCAGCTATAAATACCTTAGTATGGCTTATTCCCATCTCATCACCACAAGATTTCCAGCTCTTGTAAAGCTTCTCCAATTGGTTTGAGGTACGTTGTGCATTTAAATGCACCCTTCATTTTACCATATTAATTAATGAAAGTGCTGACTTGCCACACATTTCTTTCCCTTTGTCAGTTGAACAATGTCGATGGCTTCAGCTTTGATGAACCACTGGATTGTTCGTGGTTCCGCCCATCATGAATACACGAGCAATGGATCCGTTGGTGGTTTCAAGGTGTTGGCCTGGAACCACAGTGTGATCAAGGGGGATCAATTCTTACCCAGAGAAAGGGTTGCTTCAACTGGTCGGCAGATCATCAGAGCCGTGCCCAAGAACTCCAGCAATGTAATTTCGTTAACACATAGCAATCAGTTATTATCTAATTTTGCATTGTTCTGGGAGATATTTGAATTGCAAGAAAACATAAAATTCCTTATAGATTTTGCAGCTAGAAAAAGGGCAAAGAGGAATATACTATCCAAGTCATTATGATAAGTATTAAATATCCAGTTATGTTCCTTGAAAAATCATGTTGCCTCTTTATTCTACACAGAGAAAATTGTGTGCATTTAAATTGCCAAGTACCACTTATTCTGTTGAATGAATGATCCAATGTTTGTTTTTCTGTTGCTCAGAGTCAAAGCAAGACTAAAATGTATTTGCAATCATAGTCATAATCTTTATGGTATTGCAAATGCTTAAGAGCGTTTATTTAGTATAGTTTCATGGTATTTCTTCAGAAAAAAGTTTATTTCATATAAATAATAACTGGCTATACAAACGGACTATCTTAGGAAAGTGAATTATTGAATGTGATGGTTTCTATATTTGAAGATTAGTAGTTGCTTGGCCAGACATATTACGTAATACTGAAAAGTTAAAATTCTAGAAAACTAATGTTACGAAGACTAAGTGGTGGGAGGCAGAGCTGAAAGCCAACATGAAGAACATCAAATCACAACAAGATTTCGACAACCAGCTTCTTTTGGCCGGAGATAAGCTCACCCTGGTGCACTACTATTCCCCTAGCTGTCCAGCTTGTAAGGCCCTACACTCTAAGGTAAAAGAAGACAAGCATGTGGATTCAATGATTTACTAATGCATTATCATAGGAGAAAAACATGCATGCTGTACAGATATTTATAAACATTTATGTAAAATATCCACAAAGGTACATCAATTTGCTGGGATGCATCCAGAAGTGCAGTTTCTTCTTGTCAACTTCAATAAACATTATCTGATGGCCCAGAACCACAAAGTCCATGTCTTGCCAATGTTTCGCCTTTATAGAGGTGCAGAAGGCCGTATCTGTAGCTTCAGCTGCACAATCCAAACTGTAAGAATTGGATGGCCTAGTCTCATTTGTAAACACATCCTAACAGGCTCTTTTAACATAATTTTTTACTATTTCAGATTCATAAGTTCAAAGCTGCTCTGAAAAGGCATGGGGTTCAGACAAAGAGTCCTGCAGCAGAAAAGGGCTTGGCAGAATTTGAGCTTAAGAGCTTTGCATCACCTACTGATATCCCAAATAAAGTTGATGCTTCACAGAACACAGATGAAAATGATGGCCCTATCAACCCCAGCAATGAATAGCATCAGTGTCAAGCCATGGATTGCAGTTTGATAGTATGTATGTCTGTGTATAGAAGCCAAACTTTTCTTATGGGCCTTATTTCTGTTTTGAAATGAGACCAATGTGCTAATAAGCGCCCTATGTTTTGGAAGAGGGCTAATAAATATGAAACAGTTATCTAGTTTTATAGCATTTAAATTTTTAAGCTTCTTTCATTTCATTTTCTTGTATTATTGGAAGCAATGGTCGTGATCTCACTGATTGCACATCACTCTGGGCATATCCACACCAAAACATAAGCCATGTTGCATGTCACATATATACTTTGGATTCAAATCTTATGATTTAGCTCAAATTTGAAATAATACTACAACGACTTCCAAGTACTGGCTACCCAGAACCCTTTCGCATGGTATGAAACTCCAAATGCAGTAAGAAAATCAAGGTCTTTTCCTGGCTGCTAATTATGGACAGACTTAACACCAGGAACATTCTAAGAAGAAAGAACTGACCAGTTGAAGGCGATAACTATAATTGTGTTCTTTGTCAGACTAATATAGAGGAGAATGCCTTTCATCTTTTTATCAGTTGTCCTTCCACTTTCCAGGACTCCAAGTTTCAATATACTTGCATTAACTGAGATACTAGTTTGGAGTTCTTTCAAGAGTTGAATGTGGCTAAAAGCATTTTCAATGGCATTTTTTCTTATGAAAGTCTTCACGCTAGCAACATATAGCAAATATGGAACCGGTTAAATGGGGTCATCTTTCAGAATGTTCCACCTCCTTTCAGAATTAGAAGAAAGGAGAAATACCGAAATAGTACCTCACAAATAACAGTGTGATGAAGCAGCAGCATGTTTGTTTATAGCAGTAGCACGATAGGACTTTAATTAATATGCAAGTACTCATAACTTATATTCACACAACATGACAAAGAAGAAAAGGTTGGCAGTTGACCAGGCATGTTTTCATAGAGTGGGGTCATAAAGCGGTTGGGAGAGAACTACCTTTGCAGGAGTGATAATATCAGCATTGTCTCAATCAACACCGTAAAGCAATTCAAAGTACGTCCTGTTTAAGCAGATAAAGATAATAAGTCAACTATTCAGCATTACAGTCTCTGTTTTTGAGAGAGAGATAATGATATAACACCTTCTCATGATTTCTTTAGCAGGGGCACACCCATTCAGCCATGTTTAAGAAAAGAATGTGGAAGACTGGTGGTTGAGGTCATGGGTTCGAGTTCTCTCTTTTCTTTTTGAAGTCAATGATGCATAGTTCTTCTAACGTATGTTCATTGTCCTAAGCATCATCCCTGAGCAGAATTTGTAATGTCCCATCAGCTTTGTCTCATAGAGTTTTGTCAGTTCCACTAGAGTTTAAGTTGACAATGATCATCAGTTCACCAAAATGGTTATATTTTTGTATCGAAAAATCCTCTCACCTTCTTGTCCTTCATAGGGACTTGTCTGAAAGAAAAAAGGTTTGGCAAAATAGGTTCTGCATGCCCTTCAGGTTTCTTATCAGTGCTGCTGAAATTGCTTATGATAGACCAATGCATCTCAAAGTTGGGTGCTTGCCCTGTTTGTTGCATGCCATGCAAAAGTGCCGCAGCCTTCTGTAAATTGTTACTTCTGCAATAGCTGTCAAAAACAACTCTATACATGTCATAAGATGGTGTAGATCCC